>OZ022528.1:4124006-5374006 GCA_963989415.1 Cerceris ruficornis
TGGAGCGAAACAATCCACCCCCGACACGCACACCCCGCGCCACCCTTGGACCCCTTCTCCAGCGTCCATCCGCGTCACCCAGACGAGAACACCGTGATAGGTGGTGGTACGTGGAGTACCCGATGGTGGTACATACACGAGCCGTCCCATGGTTGCGAGAGGGGTGTTGGAGGAAGCTGCGGGGGTGCGGAGGTATTGAAATTAGCCGACCGGTCGTCGGTCGGCCGTGTGTGTGCCCTGAACGCTCACCCCCTCCGGCTCGAGGGGCGGGAAAAGGGGGTAGGGATTGGTTCGGCGAGGCTTGCATATATTCACACCGAATTAAGTCACCAACACACCGGGCAACCTGGCTGGTCACACTCTTTGTGCATCCACGAGCCCTTTCACGCACGCAGTGTCGAGCCGAGCGAAGCTGAGCGAACCGAAGCGCCGACGGTGGAGCTGCATACGTGTGTATAAGAACGCGGAGAGACGAGCCGGGTACGGGGGTGTGTTTGAATTTGGATGGTGGTCTAGCTTTGCCGAAGAGAAACTCAGAGTACGAGGGGGTAGGAACGCGGGGGAGGGGGAGGGAGGCGGATGACGGGGAGTGGGCAACGTGCGTTGACCGGTGGTTTACTTTAAAGCGTTCATTACGCCCCACTTTTTTTTTCGAGAAGACAGGACTGCGTTGGTAGTGACGTTCAAAGGGGTGGTTTGATATTTTGGATATTTTGGATAATTACACGGAGAGGACGGAAGGAAGGAGGTGGGAAGGGGTTGGGTTAATTTTTAGACGATCGAGGCGTCGATCGAAGAGGAAAGGGGATGATTACGTTTTGGGGTAGGTGCTGGGAAAACAATTGTTCTAAATGAGGACCGCAGTAGTGAATGCTAGCACTTGATTAATTGTCACGGGTTCCAGGGATGACATCGTTTCGGAGAACAGTTAATTATCGTTGGAATAATGCGCCGCTGATAATCCGTAATGCAGTTTGCTGGCTGTCCTGTTTTTCGTCAAAGTCGACGCCATTTCTCGGCCTTTTGTCGTTGCGAATGATCCGGTAAATAAAATTGCTGTCACGATCGTCGTGCTAGGATTACTCGGTGAAATCATTAAGCGTTCTTTCGCGGACGTTCTCAGCGTGAACGATCATTGACACAGGCTTTCGTTTATTCGTCGAATGTAATCGCACATTCTTGATATGGAGATAGTTGCAATTTTTGCTGTGCATCGCATATTATGTTGCTTGCAAAATTGTCAAACACTGCACAGCATACATAAGAGTATCTCGGTATCTGCAAGGACTCTGAAATCCTGCCTCTAAGAATTCGGAGGAGAACAATTCTTTGACAGAAAATACTGTTAAACGACGACAAAGGAACGGGGTAGAAATCATCGCAATTCTTACAGAAATGACTCGATCGACGCCAAACGTTCTTCTTTAATCTCCTTACGTGTAAAATACATTCTTTAAAATTGGAAAATTATTTTACAATATCTACCGCCATAACTGTAACATTCTTCGCCACTCCCCATAGGACTAACGGTATCCCAAAGAAAGCTCTCTCGTTCCCTTACAGATAAAAGACGAGTCGTTTTGAAAATAGTCGTTGTAAATCAGAAAAGAAGCCACCAAGGCCTCGGTTTATTTCTTTACGGCTCGTCGTTAAAAAATGTTCCAGATTCTACGAGGCTCGTCCCAGAAAAAAGTGCCCTGTTTTGGTTAGAAATTAGCGCGCCCTTCGAACGTAAACGCGTAAACCCTCGATTGTATTGCATAGGCCGGAATGAGACGGGGGTTGGAAGGAAGAAGAAAAAAAAAAGAAGAGACGGCCCTATTAAAATATACGACACCGTTATTAAAAACAGACCACCGTTAGGTGAGCCTAGCTACAGAAATACACGAAACGGGATCCCGCTTTTTGGGATCCCGTTTCTCGTCTCGGCGATCCCACCCTGTCGACCTTGTAAAAACATAAAAATCGGCCGTAATGGAGGTCTGACTGTTAACCGAAACTGGGTCATCGTTGGTCGCCTCAGAAAAATTTCACGGTGCCTGTATTTTACGGTGTCTTTCACTGTAGATATACCTACAAACTGGGATCCCGTATAAAACGACGACTACGTTTTACCTAATAAAAATTTCACGTTATGAGAAATCCAGAGGGCTAATCCAAAGATCGAGTAACAATAAAAAAATTGCTAAGAACAGAATGGAAAATAGGAAGTACTTTATTTTACTTTAAGGTAACGGAAGTTTGGAATTTCTTCATCGTATTGACTTTACCGATAAACAGCAATTTCCCGTTACTCATTCTCAGCTCTTCGTATTTTTTTACTGCAACGTATGCCCACTATTCCTCCCCGTGGTAATTCTATATTCCCTCTTTCGCTGTAGATTTGTGAAAAGCGAATTTTTGTCCAAATGGAAGGCCCGGGCGAGAAGGGAAAAAATAACGATCGTCAAAAAATCTGTTCCTCGTGTCGCAACGTCGAATGATTTGCGAGGGTCCAAATCGATCGTAACCCTAAAACGATAGGGTAAAAAGGAAAACGGTACCTGAAATTCTCGGGACGGATGGAGGGTTGAAGGGAAAAAGAAAAACGGTAAAAATTTGGAAGTTGGTGTAACGGGCTCGCAGGATGACCCACATGCAGTATAGAAAAGTATAAACTGCACCCTCTGCTCGACCCTTTCCAGAAAAAAATCATAAAACGTACCCTTTCGCCGAGTCCATCCTTGGGAAGAAGAAGAGGATATCCGATGAGTCGAGAGTTGACTTTACACCGCTAAGCCTTTCGTCGCTGTAAAGTTAATTTCACCGTTTGCCAAAGAAGGAAGGAAGGGGGTGAAGGAAGGAGTTGTAGAGAAGCAGTAAAAACCTAGTGCAACAGGACTACCCCGATAATTTAATGCAACCCTTGGAGTCAAAAAACATAGAGACGAGTCGGCCGAGAGGGTTTTCGCATAAATTCATAAAGAACCGTTACGTCGGAGGGCGAGAGTTTATCGTAAAAACGTGCAACACCCCCTCTCTTCTATCCCTCGTCTCACTCTTTTTCACTTTTTCACCGCGTCTCTGCGTTTCTCCGTCTCTCTTTTTTTTTCCCCCTGGGATTTTCACAAAAGGCCACGTCGGTCTGCGAAAAACGGTAAAAACTCTCGAAGAGAATTGACGTAGCGAAAAAAAAGGGGTCAAAAAAACAAACGGTACTACGGAAGGACGTCGAAAACCAGTTTACCCAGAAAAACCGCTGTTTTTTAAAACGGCGAATTTCGAGGCTGCTTGTAAATTTCCGGTATTCCTACCGTCGGAATTTTTTGGCCATCATAAAGATACGAGTGCACTCCTCTTTTTTCCCCTCTTTCTCGCGAGTGTCCAGATTTCCCTTCGTCGGGTAAACGCCGATGGTTTTTTTTCGAGGAAAAGAGGGCGCTGAAAAATTCTCTCTTCCCTCCAATTCCTTTTCTTTTTCCTCTTTTTTTTTCCTCTCTCTTTCTCTCTCTTCCGTCAATTCGCCAATCCTAGAATTGATTTACGGTCGACTCTGGGAATTCTGCACACTTTCGCAGCGTATCGCTTTCATTCGAATTATATTGCCGTAATAGAAATTAAACTGAAGAGGAAAACCTCGCAAAAGAGTTGTGTCGGTTTCGAAGAATCCCACGTATCGTAAATTTTCGCGAACCCGTTATGCGTGCTCCTTTTATGCAGTAAACTCCGCCAGAGAGGAGAGAGAAAGAGAGAGGGTGAAAAGGGAGCGAAAGGGAGGTAAAGGGTGAAAGAGAGACAGAACAGTTGGAGACTAACTGGTTCGGCCCGCGAAACCGGATAATTTACAGGGACGAATGGTTTTCTGGGCTCGTGTACCGTTTGCAAGGAAGAGTAGGCAAGGGTTGCTTCTGGGGCCAGCGCCCTCCAATTAACGAAATAACTCTTTATTGGTCTATTATTACCCCGACTCGCACGCCTTCACGATTTCGAGAACCCTTTCTCTGATTTTCAGTCTTCAGGAGTGTAAATCTCTTTCTAGTCACCCTGGGTTTTGTTTGCAAGTTTATTTAAATGAGGTTGGTACATTTTTCAGCAAAAAAAAAAACAGAAATAATTTCGTATTCTTCCCATGCCGTTGAAAGTTTCAAAGTCACGGCAAATGTTATCTCGTAATTTTTAAATAATAAAAAATAGAATTATGTAAACGTTGATGGAATTATTCGGAATTAAGTCATTACACTTTTGTGAAATTTCTTGAAACTTTTATAGACGGAGGTAAATCTATTTAATCCTATTATGTTTGACGTATATTATCGTCAAGTCTACTTTCTACGATCAGGGAAATAAAGAAATATAACTGTCGATAGAATTTTATTTTCCCTCAATCTTGAGGGTTGTCTCTGGCCGGTGCTCGTGTTGATACGGCACTGTCACGGACTTTTATATTCCTCGGAGACTTCAATTTTACGAGGCGACCGATATTCGTAGTTCGAGCTGGTCAGAAACTGGACTACCGTGCGGTGTTTCCCGGTTGGATTGCCTCTAAAGGTAACAACCCCTCTATAGAAACCCTTCCCAGAATTGGGAACGCTTCTTCTTTAAGGGGTATTCTACCTCGGGCGAGCGTCTCCGAAACTGCAAACGACCAATTCGCATTCAATTTGCATTCCTTCGTCCTCCGTATGCATCGATAATCCTCAACGCTAACGTTGGAATATCGCAACGGCGAGATATCCTTTCACGATCCATCGACCTATTTTACATCGCGATCTAAACTATTCCAACCCCATTGTCATTAACCCTCTATAAGCCCCTCTGAATTTAAGATAACACAAGACACAATTCTATTTTCATGCTGTGAAATCATTTTTTGTAGCTGTCCTAATTATCATAAATTCATTCTTTAAAATCATATCCCCTCCTTGTAATTAAATGCATAAAAATCGAGTTAAAATTTTTATTTGCAATTCTATTTTTAGCAATGAGGTATCGTGTAACTAATCTTTAGCCACAGCAAAAAAAAATTAGGCTATAGAGGGTTATCCTTTACGGTCCGATTTATTTTGTCAATTTTATAGTGAGCTAAATGAACTTAATTTTACAACATTTTCCATCGCTGGTTATTCATTTTTCTTTTAATGATAACATTAATTCTAGGTGCTGACGGATACTTAGATGATATTGCAAAATCATTAGGAATTTGGAAATACGATATTAAATTGTTAGAAAATAGGACGAAGTGCAAAACTGTGTCGAGTACAGCTCGACATAGGACTGCAAAGGTTTAAACTAGCGATGTCTCTCCGCCATAGATTTTATCCCTCTTCTTAAAACGTTCATACACATCATCCCCGTTGCCACGTTTAAAACACAGAGCGTAATTCAACGTTACTTCATATGATCAACGTCAGAACGTTCGATCGGCACTCTCGATCGTACATTGTCCTCTCGACATTCACATCACCATTCTCCCCTCTAAACGATTTTCTTCTCTCGACACTTTCTGCGAAAGGGTGGTAACACTTGACGGACGGTTTTATTTGAAGTCAGGTTGAATTACGAGATCGATGGACACAGTTAGCTGGAGAAGAGTGTCGGAGTGAAAGAGACGAAGAGAGACGGAGGAAAGGGGTGGGAAGAAGGAGCGAGGAACAAGAGAGGACAGCGAGAGAGCAAGCACCGGGGGATGAAAAGCTCAGGTCGAAGGAGATTTAATACGATCACCGTGCGAATATCACGTCTCTTCACCCCCTGTCAGCATCCTCCTGAACTCATCGTCCAGGTGCTCGTTGTCATGCACTCCCCCGTACGTGTACGGTATCGGCGAGGGGGATGAAAGGGGTGGAGGGTGGTTATGTCGCAGCTCGCGCGGACGTTCATTAGCGGCTGCACCAGGGTGGATCTCGGAATTCGTGTAGCAAGGCCTCGTGCGCGCGAGAAAGGGGTAGCAGGGGGTGGGGAACGAGGGGGAGGAAGAAACGAGAGAGGAAGTTGAACGAGGAGGTGGAGTACACTCCACTCGCCGGAGAGTTAATCCACGTGTGAAATTCGAGCGACCTCTGACCCCTACAAGTGCCTCTCTTTCTCGTTTTCTTCCACCCCCTCGCCTTCTCGTTCTCTTTCCATCTATCCTCTCTCGTTCTTCTGCTGTCCTTTTCATCGTTGGACATCTCCTCTCTTTCTCTCTTTTTTCTTCTTCTTTTTTTTCGTTCTGCCTCGTGAACGAGGCGCGCTCTTTGTCGTTCGGGGTCCGATTGAAGGAATGCTCTTGCGCGAAATCGGTGCAGAGAATTTTCCGTGCTGGGAATTAAGCTACCGGGTACCAGGTTTTTTTTGCCGGTGCAAAATTTCCTCGTGAGAAAGGATCGGCGTAAAAAGTTTGGCGATCGGTGCGTTCTAGTTGTCTGACGTACTCTTGAAATTGAAATTACCCTTTCTTCGTTGTGCGCTGAGAGGACCGTTATTACGCGAGGTGTTTGCCGACTTTGGGGTGGCTTCCGAACGATTCAATTTTCTAAAAGAGATTTATCGCCATCGATATCCCACGGTGACGTCGCTGAGCTACTCGAGATCACTGAAATATTCTCGAAGGAGACCCGTATCTTGTCCATGATGCGTTTACGAGCGCGCCGGAAACCCCCTGGCCGGACGCGGGAGGTGGCCGGATCTCCTCGTGAAACGGGCTCCATTGTCGGATCCATTGTGACTTATAAGTATCTGGGAGTCCCTCCGATTTTTACAGCTTCCGAGGAAAGCACCGTGATTCGACCTCGGACAAGAAAAATGGCCTACAAATCGTCCCGATCCCTTTCTACGCAGAGGGCTGTTTAATTTGTCACACTCGATAAACGAGCCTCGATCTTTCCCGTTCTCCGATCTCCCCCCGTAAACGATACACCGATAATTCCTCCAAAACCAGGAAAATTTTTTAAAAATTCCTACATCTCGTCGCAAACATCCAAAAGGATATTTCCAACCTACAAAAATCAACCCCGAAAAGAGACAAAGTAAAACGGTATAAAATACCATCCCCTCCACGTCTCCACTGTTCTCCAAACTCTCCAAGCTCTGCAAACTCTCCAAACTCTTCGACGTCGTCCATCAAACGATGACTCCTTATCCGTGTAAAATAAATTCAAGTTTAGAGCGAGGGTGTGGGTGGAAGGATGAAGGAATATTCCGTGCGATTCTCGAAGGAAACCGGGACACGGATACCGCTGGTAACCGGCGCGGAGCACTCGGTTAGCTTATTGGGAAGCCGATATCTAGCCGCAGGGAGGTTAGAGGAGACCGGGATGGAGAGCAGACTCGTTCGCCGGATCCGTCGGGGGTTAGAGTATTGGCTCCCGAAACTGGGGAGAATACCGAGGAAACGAGTTGTGTCGTATAACCGAGAGAGAGTTTCTTCCTTCTTTCTCGCGCTTCCAGGGACGTATGTGCGGCCTGGTCTTCGCGTAGGATATGGGGTATTGTATCCGCTCCCTTTCTCTTTTTCTCCCTGGCTCTGGCATCCCTCCCAGCCATCGCCCTGGGCCTGCTCTCCCCGATCCATATATTTAAAACAAATGCTATCTGATGCGGCGCCGCTTTGTGGAGGCAAGATGAGACCAAGCTCATCCCTTCGCTCACTTTACTCTCTCTCTCTCTCTTCATCTCTCCTTCGCCGTTCCCTCTGTCCTTCCTCTTTTCTACCCCCCATTCTCCGTAACGTTTTCCTTTTCCTTTTTCCTAGCCGCCCGCGCTCTCGTGTGTGTACTCTTTCCCCCGTGCCTCGGCTGTATTCTCTCTTTTGCTGCTGTCACAGAAGCAGGGGTGCTTCCTGCGCGCCCCAAGTGCTTCCTGTTGAGTGCATCCGACGTTATCCTGGACACGCTCGAGATGCGATATCCAGTGACGCTCTGGAACGGCCGGCGAAACTGCAGGAGCAAGGAGAGCGAGAAACCGGAGCTAAAAGCCACCCCTTTCTCGAGGTCCTAGTCTAATTAATAGCTCGAGTGATCGAGTACCCGGTTAAAGGATCTTTACTATCTCTACGTTTTTTTCATCGGTTCCACGAGAACCTTAAATTCACCCTTTGCCATTTATGATGCCTTGGTTCACACTTTCAAATATTTCTATGTAGAAAATTTTAATTGTTCCTTCCGCTATCAATTTCAAGTCGATCAAGCGTACCGTATATTAAATCGTTCACCTCAAGCGGATCGCAACCCCTTTCGGATTTCGGAACCCCTTTTTTTGCTACGATTTTTAAAAAAATCGGGAAAAATTTCTCCAGTCGGTATCAAGTCGACGGAGGGAGTCCAGAAAAATTTGAGGATCGCTGAGGATCCTGGAGGAGCGTAGGTGTCGCGAGTCTATCAGGCAATGCGCGGGGGTGCTCCTATCTCCGCCAGTAAATCCGGCCGTAAGTTAAACTATTGGGGAATCGAGGTGGTTCTCCCGGCAGCGCTTCCAGCCGCGTACCCGCTTCCACCGGAGGGTCGCGAAAGATCCTCCAGAATCAGGTTTACGTATATCTCGTTGCCTATCATCTCCATCACCATAGATTGCCCATAAAGAACCCCGGCAATCCGTGGTTATACGCGGAGAGGGCGCACTCGGCTTTATCCCCTTCTTCGATCCTGCGATCGAAAACTTCTTCCACTTCTTTCGCGTGTATCGACCTACCCACCTCGATGATTTTCGTGGGTCAATTGACTCTCGTCTCGCTTCTATCTACATACGTCTATGGAATTTTCTGCTACGTTAACGATCTAACATTCCACCTTGGATGGATTCTTCTCCGATGGTAGTTATGTGCAGCTTTAGGGACGTTAACGCGGAAGATGGACTGGGTATCGTTTTAGATGATTGCAGTTGGATGTGGCGTGGATTATTGGAGAGGAGAAATATTTATTTGGAATTTTTGATCAAATTTGTGTCCATTTATTTAATATCTTAACGTTATCGATTGCCTTGGAGAGGGTTAGCGGGAGATTGTTAAGCTTTTTGAAGTAGTTTTAATATTTTCTTCATTGAACACTCTGCATCAGAGTGCTTTAACGCTAAAAATACTAAGGCGGTGAAAGTGACCGGTACCTAATTTATTTTAAAAATTCTGTAAACTGATGGAGGAGACATTCAGTAAATATTCCCCTTCCACCCTATTAAATTACTTGTTTGGTCGTCTCCTTCATTTCTTGATTTGTATTTTTTCAAAGCACTTGTTTAGTATATTTAAATATAGTAGATATTTAGTGTTACGATACACATAGAGCTATTCACTAGAATTTCTATTTTGACTGTGCGTTCAATAGCACAGAATTAATTCCTAAAATCGTAGCTTCTCTCCAATTTCTCATATCCCTACAATTAAATGCAACATCCACAGCATAGAAATAATTCGATATCTTCAATTTCATAGTCCTCCCAAATCTTCCAAATTTCCTATTCCATTTGCCGCGTCACGAGTGTCACGCGTTATCGCCCGCTAAGGGATTAAGTACCAAACAATTTACACGTTCCAACCTTTTCGAAACATTTCAATTTCATCTCCCACGAATAATACCAGAATACTTCCAGCAGATCGTCCCACCAAAGTCGTCAATGCATAATACATCAGCGCTATTTTCAAATATATCCAAAGGCGAAATATCGAACGACGATAATCGTGGAAACGTGAACTCCCCCGGATCTCCCGGAGTCTGTCCCTTCTGCGGGGGTTCCTGTAGCACAAAACAGAGTCTTTAGGTCTCCTTAGCACTTGCAGCGGGTCCGTAACACGGGAAGGAAGCGTGACGGACGCGAGACTGCCGGACACGCTGCCATAAACGCATTACAGCCGGAACGAATCGACTCTGTTAGCCCCGGAATTGGGGAAACTCTCTCTCGTGAACGGTCGCGCGCGACTTGTGCCGGCTTCTCCTCTCTCCGGCTCTCCTCATTGTCGACGAGGTCCGGATAAATGGTTGAAATTTCCGACGATGACCGTGGAAACGACGAAAGAGACGGAGGAGGCGCGGTCTCGACCGAGTAAATATATGGACGGACAGGTCATGGGGGGTCCATTGGCTCAGGGTTTCTCCTCTGTTTTGCTCCAGTCATTTAGCTGGATTTTTGATGGATCAAGGTGGTCTTGCGTGAAATATGACTCGATGATTTAACCTTGAAAGATGTGGATAAATTGGAAGAGAGGTTCTTTTAAAAATGGAGATGTTAAAATTGGAAAAAGGTGTTGATCGTCGTGAGATTGTTGAGGAGGGAGTTTTAAATGTCGGTGGACGAAATTCACACGTTTTGGAATATAGAATGCGTGGATAGTTTTTGAGGGAAATTCGAGGCACGCAGCTGCGGCCCTGTCAAAGGCACACGGTCAGTGAGGACCAAGATCCTAAGAGAATACAATTGAGGTTTCGAAGGGATGGGCAAGAGGGAACTGAAGGGGCGTAGTGTTGGCTCCATAAACACCCGCAAAAGCCAACCTCCGGGTCGCCTCCAGGAATGTCTCTATTGCGAATGACGGATGGTCCAGAATTTGGTAACGATTAGGTGCCTCTCGCCAGACCTCGAACAAATACTCTTTCCGGAGCTTCTGCCAACGGTCGTTTACGTTTATTTCAACCGGATTTTCGCAATTTTTCTCCGAATTTTTCACCAAAGTATAGCTACAAATTTTTCTCACCCTGAAGACGATAAAAAATTGATTTAATTACGGTTACAACTGTACAAATAATATTTTAAAAATGAAGCAGAATTATAGCAATGCATTTTAAATGATTGCAATAATTTTCTACAAAGTTATCGATAACAATTTGGAATTTAATAAGTCTGTTCTCAATAACGTGACGAATCTTGCAATCACGAGAGGATATCGGTCGAAAATCTGGTCGGTAAGCAATCTTGCCGAAGGAAGCGAGGATATCCGAGGAGACAAATTCCAGAACGACCCCCTAGGACCGGCGAGGTCGAGCTACAGGGGGTTGGCACCCATAATGAGCCGACGCTCCTCGAAAGCGACTCTTTCAGGGCGCAACGGCGCATCCCCTTTTTTCTTCCTGTTCGGAATAGACGGCTGCCAGGAACCGGAACCCCGTGGTGTCGATAAAGCTTCTCCCTTTGTTCGTCGAATTTGTATTTTTAAGTGTCGACCCACCGTTTGGCAACCACGAGGTTTTACTTGCGCCGACTCTGAGGTTTCGCTTCTCGGCGCAGCTTCCGACAAAGAATTGCCCGCTTTTAGCAATTTTCCTAGTTTCAAGTTCGAATAGTTTTAGTCTTCTGAAGATTTCAGTGAATTTTCATCGCTTTTCGCCTTATAGAAAGTCATAATTGAGGTATTTTTCTCTTCTGTTGAAAGTGGTACTTGAAAATTCCTCTGGTTTCTAGAAGTATTTTTCTAAAAAGTTGTGATTGAAATTTGTCGGAAGTTTGGAGGTTCCGTGAGCGCGTAATTCTGCCAATATATTTTCAAGTTCGATTAATCATTGTAAAGCGATGGATGGTGGGCACGAGCGCGAGATGATATAAAAGCGGGTCGCATTTCGCGTCTAAAAATATGAAAACCAGAATAGCCCACCCTGCGGCGATCGCGCGGTATTCCGGTGGTGAGTGTAGCTTAACACGAAAATAACTCGACGCGTGGAAGTGTTACTTCTTTCACGAACGTCCTGAGTCGAAATTCTGATCGATGGGAGTTCAATTTTTATTCTAAAATACGGTAAAATTAACCCTGGAATACACTTCGTCAAATTATATAAAATTTCGTGTACTATGATATCTTTAAATTATTATACTCGACTGAAAATTTAGAAACCGTGCCAGGAAAGTTCTCTTACAGTGTAGTACATGGTATAAACAGTTGAATATTGTGTAATTAACACTAAATCTACCGAGACAGTCGAAATGACTGGTTCTTAATTCCTTTGAAAAATTCCTAAAGTCTCCAACGCTCCAACTTCCCCATTTTTCTATGGCTATTTTGTTAAATGTAAGAAACTCTATCGTTTAAGAATTTTCCCTCGGTTATTTTGTTCCTTTTAACAATTTTTTAAATTATCTCTAAATATACTCTATTAATCTTCGATATTTCCAGTGTTAATGACAACTGTGGAAAGCTTATCGCTTAAAGCTCTGTTTCTCCAGGGTTAATTTTAAACTTCCTTCAATTAGTAGATTGAAAAATAACTAGAATATTATCAGAATTTCTATTTTTACACTCTTCAAGCTGTTCCTCCTTCCTTCTAAAAACGAACCGCCTCCAAGCAACAATTTATCCAACAATGGCTAGCAGGTCAGCCTCCATGAGGACTCTCGCATTCATTCGAATCTTTCGGCAATTTGTTCGGCCCGTTTCTCGACTATTCTCATCTTTCCACGCTGGACTCACGCAGCAAAGTCTCGCCATTCGAAAGATATATATTTTTGCGCCCAAAAGCTTGCCGGACAATGCGAGAATCTCCTTTCGTTGTCGGGTTCCGCTTCCTTTCCCATGAAAGCGATCGACTTTCGCGTAATCAAACGCGACACGCCTACTTCACGGGTTTTTTCCTGGTTTTTGATCGTTTCGAAGATGAAGATTAATGGAGGGAGATCGACGTTTACAAACAACCCCGTAACGCGCCGCCATAATCCGTCGTTATGGCGGTGCTTCCGGTCTGATGCGATTGTTGAGAAACGATCCTCGCCGTTTCACGTTCGGACTCTATTATTTTATCGCTGGAAATTGTGAAAAACGATCATTAATCGTCGGGGTTGTCGTGTCGACAACGTCGTAATTTCTAGACGGATTTTATTCCTGCACGCGATGCCTGGTTATTTATCTCCACTTTGATAGAAATTCTTGTTTAACAGGGTTTCGTTAATATCTCATGGAAACTTCGAGAATTCTCTAAAGAAGCGGTGGTCGAACATTTACTGCGGTTTCGGTTTCAAGATTTCCATCTCCTGAAATAAAGTTAAGATAATACCGCAGTATTATAATTCACGTGGAGTTATGACGAAAAGGAGATGTATTTCTGAACAATGATCGCTTAACGTTAAACGGAACATATTTAATTTTCCAAAGAAAACCACCGGCAAATTTTTTCCTGCGGGGAAAATTAATTCTCATAGTGTCTCATTCATCAATTGCTGTCCATCTCGAGACTTTTAACCGTTCGCTTTTATCCGGTGACAAGACCTCGATCAGACCGATTCGGAACATCGATAATTCCTGCAAACTGAAACTCCGAACAGGGGGAAAAAAAGCGCGCGAAAACAAGCAATACACTTCCATTACTTCCTCCGCATTGTTCCACCTGGTTGCAGGAATACAAATTCGTATAATCATGGACACCGTATAAACTTTCGAAACATATGTGTACGGAAAACCAGAGAGAGAGGGAGAGAGACGGTGGGAGAAAGAGAGAAAAAAATCTCCGTTCCCAGAAGAGACAGGTAGAGCACGGTGATTTCAGCCACCACCCCCCATAGGAGCGGCGACCGGTCGCCGCGAGTAAGCGAAACGCATAGAAAAAGAGAGGAAGCAAACGAGAAAGAGAGACCGCAAGAGAGAAAGTGAGACAGAAAGAGAGAGAGAGAGAGAAAAAAAGGGTGGCCGGGGGTGGCGAGTACGGGCGTCCATTTATCTCGCGTTTTGTCGAGTACCGTGCTTCCAGAATACTGGCTTTATTTACCGGGAGTTTGCGTTTTTCCAGAACGTTGCCTCGTGTGGCTCGACGACGAGAAACGTGTTTATTATGCGATCCGCCTAGGAGTTACACACCAGGAGGGTGTAATGCCGGGGGAAGGAGGAGAGCATTGTCGATGAATCCAATGCGGGGAGAGGCGGCTCCCGGTGGTGTTTGCCCTCGCGAGCATAAAGCAGATTTTCCGTGATTTATGTCGAGTCACCGAACACCACCCCCGTTATGCAAAAGGGGGTGAGGTGGGCCGAGGGTTCCACGGATCGCCGTGAAAACGCCTCCTTCGTATTCTCCATTCATCGGAGCTGGTGGTTTCTAGCGGCTCGCACGAATTCATTCATGCCCTCGACGTTGGCTCGAAAAACTCGTCTACCCCAGGGTGAAACCGGACCTATCCACTGGACCTCTTCATACTTCTCAAGTAGGCCTAAACGAATCAAACGCGAGACCTAAATGGTCCACTCTCTTGCGCATGTATTTCAGCCTTGAAATGGTATCTGGCTACCTTGGTACGAATTTTATTGACCGTAGAATTTTGAACGTTGAAATTTTTGTAACGAGCAGGAGAATGAAGCGATGCAATTTAAAACGATGAGGAAGTTTCATGTTCATTTTTATTTGTGAGCTTAATAACTGACACTTAACATCCACAACCACCGTAACTATCAGATTATTTAACGCTATCAGTGCTGGCACTTTATGAATATCTATTCTCACCGTAACAGATATTTCAAACGGTTGCAAAATAAGGTCAACATCCTTCTGAAAGAATTGCAGGAAATTGTTAATTTAATTACACATTTTGATTCCACTGAATCGGTCATTTAACCGCGCATGCTACTGTTAGTGTTAAAACGTGAATATCGCGAGAAGAGGATTGACAAATGTCTCTGTCTCCTATGAAATGAACAAAGATTCTTAGCGGAAAAATATGAGCTCCATTTTCCGGGATGTTCGAAGAAAGAACAGACAATTTCCCTCGTTTCTTCCCTCTCACGGAAGCTCGATCCACGGTGGTGAACGTTGCCAGAGAGGTCCACGCGTGTCCCGTGGGATTCTGCACTTGGCGCATCGGCAAGTTCGCTGAATGTCCCGGAAGGAGCGTTTTCCCGTTCAGGAAAAACTCTCTGTCGTTCGCACCGGGATGCTGGCCATTCTATCGTTCGCCGTTATTGTCCTCCGGGACACCGTATAAGGTTTCGACTGATTGTCATTCAGGATGGACCGACGACGTCTCTCTTCGCAGGATCGAAGACGTCTCAATTACCTGATCCTACCTGCTTTTACCTGCCATCCACCCACCCTTACGTGGGAGAATATCTCTGCCAATGGCGAATCGTCGGTGTTGCATTACGAGAATGGAGAATTAGGTGTCTCTCTGTCGAATTTTCGACAGGGGGCGAGAGAAAGAATTATCTGTTTCGTGTGAGAATTTGCTGGAATTTTCGAGGCGTTACTTTAACATCGACAATACCATGTGCGGTCAAATGATCGTTTAGAAGAAATGGCAATAGGTATTTTTTTTTTAATTAAAGACGATTTGGATTTTTATTGAGATTGACTTTTGCGAGGATAGTTATCGATTATTTCTGGACGCTCTTCTTGTATTTTTAATTGATGGAGATAATTGAAAAAATTGTTAAATAATGGTGAGAGTAGGAGTGGTCAAAGTAATTGGAAATGAAGTCGTCGAGCTGGACGTCGCTTTGAGGGTGGACGCTGAAAACCTGGGTCCAAATAACGGTCCGACGATTCTTCCCAACATAATTGGACTTTAAGTGTAATAAATACTGGCATAACCAGCGTCAAGTCACTGCCAAGGCCGAATGCAACCCTCGTCCCTCGGGTCGCGTGGAAAGTTAACGACCTTCACGAGAGACGACCGACAAATCTGTCTTTCCCTCTTGCATTTCCTATGCTCCTACCGTCATTTTACTCCCAATTTTCCACGCTTTAACGACAATATTTTCTCTTTTCCCAAGAGAATCTCCAATAAAAAAAAAGTCTCATAATTTTAGAAACTTCCAAACGAAATCTCCTTTTATTGAACAAACAGAGATACTTCCTTCAACCCTTGCGAAATCATCGCAATCAATTAATCACCTGAAACTTCTCAAACATAGTTTCAAACAAACCGATCGATTATTTTCATTTCCAATCACCGAGCAAACCTTCATCCCTCCTTTCCCCAAGGCCCGTCACGTCGAAGGATAAAACTCCAAGACGACGGTGCAATAAACATGGATTCCAGGAGCTCTATCTATCACGGTCAAGGTCGAGAAGCTCGGCTAAACTTTCACGCGAGTCGTACGCCCGTAATTCCGTGTTCTTAACTACATCTCCGTGTAAATTATCCTCGCTCGTGTACGCGCGCCCGTTTCTCACCCCCGGGCTGCAGCAGCCCCATGGCCGGTGGTCGCGGCAGCAGGCCACGCGCCATATAATTTCGAAGGAGGAAAATAAAGAGGTGCGCTCGCGCCGTAAAAGTTTACAGGAGCTTTCTAACGCACCGAATAACCCCGGGCGTACGACTCGTCATAAATTTGCCGACTGCTCGAAACATCCCCCTCTCGGTCTCTCTGTCTGCGAGAAAAGAGAAGAGCACGACTGGCGAACGTTGCATCGAACGGAGATAGAAGTACAGAGTGAAGGAGAAAGATAGCAAAGAGGGGGTGAAAGCATGGAGCGAGCGTAAGTCGTAAAGTTTTCCCCAAAATTTCACGAGGTACAGCACTCGACTCGGTAGTGGACCGGTCTTTTGGGCCAGTTCTGTTTTCTCCTTTATGATCTCCTGGGGAAAGCTTCTCTTGCGAACCGTACAGTGAGCAGGTTTATAATACGAGACTGTTCTTCGTCTTTCTCTTACTCTCGGAGAATATTCCGTTTTCTTGCCTCGTCCCTCGCGATGCGAAATTGGGCAAACTTGAACCGATGGGGGTTAGACGAGTGCCGGAGGGAAGGACATAAATATTCGCGTCTTTTCACTTCCTCACAATATCGTCACGGAAGACCCAGTGACCTAAAGCCCCTCTTGGTTTCCCGACCAATCGGTCCTCTTCGTCTTTTCCATTTTTCTCTGTGTTTTTCCACCCCCTTTCGTCTTCCTCCCTAACCAGAAGGATCGTAAACGGACGCAAGCCAGAGTCGACACGATTGCGCCTCTTCTATGACGGCCCTTCGGTTATGCCACCCTCTGGAAAGTCGAAAAGTTTGCGAGGATCGGGGTGAGGGTGGAGGGGATGTAACGCGATTTCAAACTTACGTCGTGGATTACGTCGGTTTTTGCATGATTTTTGGCAAGCACGGGGAGATCGTTCGGGAGTCGAGGAATAGGAGAATAATTTTAGGGGATGAAGATTCTTTTTTATTACACGATGAAGAACAGTATGTTGGAATGGTCAAGATTTCTCTGTAACTTGAAATTTATATTAGGGGGACCGGAAAGTAATGTTTTTTACATTAAATTCAAATAAATAAATTTGTAACAAGTCTTTATTTTTAATGAATGATATAATCACCCTCGTTGAAAGTCAATTGGTTTTTGAGCAAAATATCTGCAGGAACGATATTACTTTCCGGTCCCTCTAATACAACGTTGAATGCCTCAAAGCTTCGTGTTTTACTCAAAAGAAATCTGTCTTTAGTTGGCAGCTAAATTATAGAAAATTCAAAGAGTAAAATTTTCCACTTTGACTAAATTCACCTGAAAGTCTTCATAGCTCTTCAAAATATTGTCTCTAAAATATCATCTCGTATAATGATTTTTGGAAAACCTCAACTTCCATTTTCCACAAAGACTTTCCCATAACGTTTAGCAGTAGCGGTGAAACTTTCGCAGCGAACTTCTTCTCCGAGTATTTCTTCAAAAATGACAAAACCGTCTTGCGCAGTTGGTGGGTCGGTTTGAAAGAAGGAAATCCCTTAATCCGATTCTCTGACGTCTTCTTCCGTCTCCGCAAACTCTGGCGTTGCAGGTAACATCGGGCCCAAATTCTGGGCCACGGGTAAACCTAGAAAATTGGACACGCGTGGCCAAACGTTCTGCCTACAACGATTTTGCACGGTACGAGAGATTTTCGAGGGTTTCGTTTGCCGATACAACTGCGAGGCGTGACGAACGATCTCGATTCGGAACGAAGAAGAGTTTTGGCTTGTCCGACCGCCCACCACCTACCCTTATTTGTTCCGCAGCCAGCTGTAAAGTGAAATCGATGAGTTTCGTGTATCAGCCACGACAATGACGCGATTTACAGAATTTATTTCTCCATTCCGAAAAGGCCTCTGTTTCTCGTCATACCGAAATAACGAACATTGAATTGTTCGGAATAAAATTGTGCTTTTGGGGATGACAGTTCTTTGTGGAATTTTTGATACAAATTTTCAGATATTTCTCACTGAGTTATATGAAATTTTTTCCACGTATTTCGACGGAATTTCTAGCTGTAAGATATAGTTCGGGACAGTTCTTTGTTCTTAAAAACTTACTTTTTCAATGTAACATTCTTTCGTATTAATTAATTACAAGCCATGACAATACACTGGAACCGATTGCAAAACACCTGCCAATATAACACGCAATTACAAATAACGCGGGGACCTTCCCTTCACCCCCAAAAATTATTTTCCATCATCCGTTGAAAATTAAATTAACGTCGCTATTCTATTGATCGATTCGCATTCCTCGTTAATCCTGTCATTCAAAAGCCCGCGTACCTTCCACACCAGAGACAATGGCTGTTTATTAATGAAGGGAACGCCGAGAATGTCCAAATATTTACCCTTTACCCTGTAATCGGATTAATTTTTAACGGACGAATCGCCTTCGAAGTCGGCCGGGTGCGATCGAGGAAGAAAGGGGAAGAAAGGACGAAAGAATGAAAGTGTGAGCGGTCATTAAGCATATGACAACCCCGAGAAACGATCACCCGTGGTGCGTTTCGTGGTCGATGTCCTTTTGTCGGGGATCCGCAGGACTCCTTCCAGGAACTGGCGAGAAATTTGCCATTCATTCCAGGCCGGCCGGGCTTCGGACTATAATGGAATTAATTTATTCGTTTTATCGTTTTACGACACTCCCGAGAGCGACTGGTTTACGCGAAACCTCGGTGCATCGACGGGGTGGAAAATAAAGATCGGTGCGGCATATTTTTCGAGAGTGGATAATACGATTTATTGCGGGTCGAGGGTAATTGGCGTCCACGGATCGTGCAGTAAAAATGAAAGGTCCGCAACGTGGACAGCTATTAACATGACAATTAGTTTTACATCTCGCGGGTAGAAACTCGTACAACAATCGAGGATTTTTAACGGGGGTTAATTCTAATACCGATGTTCCTCCGGATTAAATAAAAAGATTATGAAGTATTTTATTGGCCGATGGTTAAAGAATTATGAATTGACGGTACAGTTATACGAGAATTCTCGAACAAAGATCCTTTGAAGTATCGAGTAACGAAACTACCCCTTCGACTGACCCGAAGGAAAGGTAAAAAGAAAAATTACAGAATGTCGAGTAGCTTGTTAGCAATAATTAGGGTGCGCAAGGGAAATAAATAGCAGGGGAGAGGGGCATGGAATAATAAAAGAAGGACACATGGTGGAATGGGAGGGGTTGATTCAGCAACATGGGGTGGCAATTGCGCACGGTGACCGTGCCACGGAGGTTTTCGAGAATGGCACAGTGGCTCGTAGCTGGAGCACCACATATGGGCACCCAGGAGTATTAGATAATGGTGTTAGCTCTCCCCCGTATATCCAACCACCCCGGCGCAGCCCTTAGCACAAAGAACCCCATCTACTGCCAGGGTAGAATACACGCCGCATGCATTATTGCTGGCCCCGTAGCTGGATATGCCCTTTATAGGGCCCTTGATTGTGTTTCGAAGTTCGGTCTTAACTCGGCACGCTGCACCCCGCGAGAGAAAAGGGTGCCGTTCACCAAAGGGGATGCGTTTTCGATCTTTCCTCGAATGCTCGACCTGCCGCGGGATTATGGGAGAGAAAGATGACATGTTCTGGCGGAGAATATTAAAAGGCTGGGTTTTCAGGCTCTTTTAGAGGGGGTTGCGAAAAACGTAGAATAAAATATAGCAAATGATACCAAAACATTGAGCTTAAAGTTACGTCCAACGGAAAACTACTAAAGTCCTGCATTTAATACTTTGAACGGCACGTGAATTTTATAAATTTGTATCTCTGGATATATCAGAGGAAGAATATTTGATTGCAGAGAAATTATAAATTTCATTTGTAACTGTATCTTTAAAAAAAATGGTCGAACCATTCATCAAGAATCGATCTGCAGAGGAGATCGACAGAAGCAACTCGTAGCACTTCTCCAAGAACACGAACGGATACCTCGCGCGGTATTAACGTCTACAGAATGGATCAGGAGTTTGAGAAAGGGAAGAAGAGGGTGAGAGGAAGGTTCGGTCGAAAGGAGCCGGAGGGAGGCAGAGTTCGGTTGATTTTGAGGGGTTGCTACGGGGGTTGTCGTGGCGTACCCCTGCGGGCTCCCGCTCTCGGCTCCTAGAGGCCAGGGTGGTTTACCCCCGACGACCGTAATACGGCTGTACGAGGGGTGAGAGTGCATCGGGAGTGTCGGGTATACGTGTAGGATTCGAACACACGCGCAAACGTACGCGCACCGATGCGAGTTTGCTCGAACGCGGGTATTACATACGCGGCTAGCCGCGCACTTCGCCTACGGTAAATGATGTTAATGGAAAAAGATTTGTTTTTCCTTTTAACCGTTCTCTTTTCCATCGTTTGATTTTTTCACGTTACACGCAGCGCACTGCCTGGCTGATACATCCATCGGAAAATTGGATTCATCTCGGTCGTTTCGAAAAATTAACGATAGCGATTCTTTCAAGCCTGCATGACGTTACCGCCACTCCGTTTTGCACGGGGGGAGCAGTGAATTTTTGGTGGAATTATTTTGTACAATTGTCAACGAATATTTTTATAATACGTCGGAGAAGTTAAGCTTGTTGAATCCTTGGAAAAGAGGGTGTTAGGAATCGATTAAAATTATAAAATTGCGGATGGTTGGAATGAAAATGACGATTGATCATCGGTGACATCGTAATCTCGCCTTTTTGCTCGAGACGATAATAGAAGAGACATTACGGATGTTTGCCGTCGTAAATTTCGCGAGCTGTACACACACGTCGAGGGGTAAGGCACGCTACGTTCGACGAAAGGGGACCACTGGACCGGGAATAATCGATAAATCTGCCCTCCGAGTGAAAGCCACCCCCTGTTCCACCCCCTGCCCTTAGCAGTAGTCTTTGAAACGATCTTTCGGATCAGTAAGGTCGCGCGTGATTTCCAGCAGGCACGCTTCGACGTGAAGAAAAATAGGCCAAATCGAATTTCATAGGTCGAGGGATTTTTTACGGGGGTGTCTTTCAACCAGGAAATTTTTACGGCCGACGAGGGTCGTCGAAATTGTGGTCAAAGTTCACCGAATAATATAACGTTTTTCTTAAAAATGTGGAAAATGTAATGCTGGATTATTTTCATTCGGAACTTTAGATATATTTAAGAATTTTAATTCTTTATTTATTTAACGTTTAAAGAGTTTAAAAAATGATATTCTTCGACGTTGAAAAATAATGTCAGATGGTAAAAATTCGCAAATGTATCTTATCGGAAACGAGAGAAGAGGGTGAGGAGGGTGTAATCTACGTGAGAACCTCTGCGGGGTAAGTCTCACCCCATCCAGTCATGTGTGATGGACCTAAATGGATGAGACGCGTCCCTGCAGCGGCTGCTGGCCTATCGACTGTCCATAATTTTTGCAGCTATTCCAAAGGGTAATATCTAGGGGGTGAGTACACGGGACTTTGCCTCCAAGAGGATAGATACTAAGTACCCACTTGCTTCGTGCGACATTAAAAATGTCGGGAGCTTTTTCCACGTCTAGACTCAAGTCTCTCTTTCGTTCGCGCTTTTTCCTCTTTCCTCTTCTTTCCAATGGATGCTTGAAAAAATCGAGTGACCCATCTATAACGTTACTTTTAGATTTTACCGGTTTCACTACTCCAAAAATATCAAATATAATTTTATCAGGGCAGAAATTCTCCCCGACGGTAAATTGAATATCTCCGAAACGTCAAATTCGTCGATTGTATCACTTATGTCAATATATTCGCGCAACCCCGAATTACACGGTACTCCAAACAAACCATTTCTCCGCAGACAATACACAATGTAACCTCGGCAGAGGGACCACGCGTTTTTGTCAAAAGTTTGCCGACTCGACTTCGCATGTTTATCCTACCACCCCAAATGTACCATTATTTTTTCTTTCCTGTTGACACGCATCTGTCTACCCTCGTATTACTCCACAGTTTTTCTCTTGAAGGTAAACAATTTCCAATGCGTTTACAATTACACCTTGATTCCCATCCGAGTGAGTTTATCTTGAGAAAAAAGTCGTGAAAAATCGTCGAACAGGTGACAAAACCCCGTTGAAATTCCTCGGCTATCCTCCGTAAGTTCTCGCAGTCACGATCGACTGGAGAAGCGTGAGTTTCGACGGGGGTTGAACGGGGTTACGCGAAGGAGCGGAAGGGTGAGCCTGCCAGGACTGGAGATATTACGTAGAGAGTTCATTTGGACGTGAATCGATTTGGCAAATTGGTCAATCGCTGAGGGGTCAAAATTTCAGTAGCGGCCGGGAGGATAGGGTAGTAACGGAAAAGGTCGAGAGGCAGGAGGAAGAGTAGATGGAGGATGAGGAGGCGGCGGAGGATAGGAGTGAGTTCCCAGAGAGACGGTGTAAGGAAATTGTTCCGACATGTCCACTTCCTCTCCGGCTGATGAGTTCCGCTCTACCGTTTGCCGCTAGTCGAGTTCCAACGAAAAAGAAATTCTTCCAGTCAACCTGATCGGCCTTACCTGCGAATCTTCACGATCACCATCGTGGTCGATCGTCGATTCGATTTCCAGGCGATCCCTTCGATAAATATACCTAGGAAGAAACCGCGAGAATTATTATCAATTCGACTAATTTGCTAACGGTAAACGGAATTATCGAGTAGAGACTTTGCAAGTAGGAAAAAAAAGGGAGAAACTATCCTGGCAAATAAGATATACCGAGGGACAAAGGGTCTTTTAATTAAATTAAAATTTCCGAGAAATCGGCAAACCGTACCGACAGGTCAAAAACCGGCGGAGGTAGTAAGGAAAAGTAAAAGGGATCGGGGAAAGGCGCGCATCGTTATAAAACAAAATCATAAAAGTTTATACGGGCTTTCGCCATGCGACGACCGCAACTTTTACCTCAAGCCGCAATCGGCTAGGCTTCGCCGAAGAAACTCGACAATATTGAAGTCCTCGGCCACTTTTCCGCTTTTCCCTCGGCAGCGACTGCCAAATAGGGGAACCCTATCGTAAAGTCGACGGTCGACGATCAAATTGTCCTCATAAATGGCCACGACCTACGTAGTGGTACGACCTCTATCTCTTTCTCTCTTCTCGTATCCCTCTCTTTCCCTCTTTTCCCTCTTTCTCTATACGCTTGCAAACCACCCCCGGAGAGAGTCAGCCTTAAACCTCGGTACTGTACACCTCTAGGCCGTCGAGAACGGCCTAACCGCGGCTCTTCGGCCCGGCAAACAACCTGAGTGCGGTTTTATAAGCGCTACGCGGGAAATTTTTGTGGTTTATTGCCTTTTACGACGCCTCATCGCCTCACGGTTCGTTTCACCAGTCGTCCGAGGGAACGAGCACGGTTGTATTTCCCGGTATTCCGAGGAATTTTTGCGACGACCTGCGGGGGAGGAGACGGCTAACAGGCTTTCGCACCTTCTCGAGCTCCGTTAATCCGAGGAAAATTTGCTCATGACCTAGGAAAGTGCGCGAGGACGTGCGATACCGTGTTCACGGTGAACGCTGACCAATTGCAGGGGATACCGGTATGCTAATCCGATAATAGAGAGCGCAGGTTGATTCGGGACTAACGAGATTAATTATCCTGTTTGATCTTCCAACAGTTTGCTGTTAATATACTCGCATTTATCGAGTGACTTGCTCTCGTCCTCGAGTCGGTGAGCTCGACGGTGTCCGATGGTCGCGATCTGCCCTCCTTAGGACTCTCGATGGATCTTACCCTTCCTTAAATTTGAAATTCCCGCCGATTTCAAATACTTCCTATCCATTCCAGCATACCTGACCAGAATAATTCCACTTTAACACCGACACTCAATCCTGTACAATTTCACATAATCAACCCCCTTGAAAGAAACCCACCCCAATCCTCCAAAAGAAATCCTAAAAAAAGGAACCATCCACAGTGTTCTTATCCAGTCGAAACGGTCCCCTACAAAGATCGATCGGTGTTCTCCGGAACGACCCAGTGCTGATTGAGCAGGAGCCCCTGAAAATCGGTGGTTTCCGCGAAACGATGCGCCCTTTCACCGTTACCCAATGGGAATCGGTGAAACAAGCGAGCGTTGGAAATATGCATGCAGGTTTTTCCAACACCCTACGTACCGATACGTACGCAGACGCGGGTGTAGAAACGCACACCGTCCTCCCCGGTCCGATGCACCTATGCGCCCCGAACGAATGCGAGCGTGCACGCACCCCCTGCGCAGGTACTCTTTAATCCGTGGCAGCATCGTGGCTGTGTGTTCGGGACGGATCGATAGCCGATAACGAGGTCGAAGTATTGCGATGCAAAACAGCTCGTTAGGCGTCTCCTAAGGTCGATCGCCCGCGCGCACGTGACTGCCTGTCTTTATCCTGAATCTTGGCCGCCCCCGAGATAAGTAAAAGGCGCTATCATCTCGAGAGGGAGGCATATTTGCCGTTGGAGGAGCCTCTGATCGGCCATCGAGGAGGAAGAACCAACCCCACGGGAAGAAAGAGGCTTATTATTCCCGCGGTATTCGAGAACTCCTCTTGTACCGGATGTCGTGTAATCCTCGACACGTTTCACGTGGAAAGGAGAGGAGATCGAGGCAATTAGTGGCGCCGTTTAAGGAGGACACGTTTTTACGGAGCTGTTTTCAATGGATTTCGAAGGAACGATTAAAACGGTAGGGGGGAGTCGGAGAGAGTCGTCGGGGCTCTTTGTTATTAGCAAATTGGCTGGGTTACGATAAAACGGTCTCGAGATTTCTTTTCGGTTTCCTTGAGAACGGTTTGTCAATTAGGGCGGATCTTCCGCGCGGAGAGTCGGTTTGTCCGTTCGAGGAGTCGTGTACTATTAATTGAAATCATGGTTATCTTTGTCGAACAGGGTAATGGCGATGTATAAGAATAGTATGAATTCTTTTATCGTCCTTATTCCAATGGAAGTTAAGAGTGGTCGGTTCTCGTGGCTCGAATTAACGACGAAAGACACACAGTAGAAGAATACATAAAAGTCAAAGATTCGAAGCTCCCTTGGATCATCAAGCAGCTAGAATCTCTCATCCACCGAGACATTCGACTAGCAATTTTCCCGCAAAATATCGCGGATCTCGCGAAATGTCGCTGACTTTGCCGATACCAGAGGAGCATCCACCCTGGAAGCGTAATCCACGTAAACGCGTCCTCTCGCATCGAGCAGCCTCTTTCGCATGCGTAGCGGCTGCGGTCGCCGCGTTGTCGGCCGAAGGTGCGGCAAGAAGGGCGGGGAGGCAAAGGGCCGGCTGGTTACTAATTGTCCGAGCCCCTCTCTCCGCGGGCACCCCCTCATCAGCGCTGATTGCCTAACTCTAGGACCCTCGAACTGTGTCCTCGCAGATCTCGAAGCGGGAGAGCCGGATCCTCTGGCACGTCGGCACACCGAAATCCTCGAAATATTTTTCTCGCCGTTGCTGTCCACTCGAGTCTCTCTCTGCTCGAGCGCCTCTCTCTCTTTGTGTCCTCTTCCACCTTCGCCTCCGGCTCGTCTCTATTCCTCGTATTTTTTTTTCCACGAGGAGAGTGGGTGGACGATGCTCACGCAGGCTTCGCGTCGAGTAACACGATTCCTTCTTTCTCACTTTTTCCTTCTCTCCTTTCAACCTCTTCTCTCGCTCTCTCCGGTTTCATCCGGGAATATTCGTGTATCTCGCGCGTCCATTAAGAGAGGGGGGGTAACTTTTTAAAGCGACGGATCATCAAATACCGTCCATTTCACGTAGACGGACGTAGATAGAGAAAAAAAAAATTGTCGAAACGTCCAGACGAGTAAGTCCGTTCTCTGGCGGTGAAAGTCGATTATTCCGCCGGTGATTCGGGCGCTGATTTTTTCCTCCCTCGACCCGCGTGCCCGCTGCTGACTCGATTATTCGGCGCGATTCTTTGGGCAAACATTAGTTAGCGCCGGCTAACTCTCTCGCACTCCCATGGATTGCCTCCGATCGGTTTGGTTCGGTTCGTGCGGCGACCCTTCATGGTTGCTTGGTTCCGTTGTCTACTCGTCAACGAACGGCCCTACGGCTACGGGGTGTCAACGCGGTTCTCATTTTCGTTCGACTAATCCCATTAGACGTTGCGAAAGATCCGACTTTCGAATTGCATACGTTTCCTGCACAATTTTTAGCTCCGTATTGTTGCTATCGAGTCTAAGGTTTCTGCAAACGATAAACTTGTACGTAATCGTCCCTCGTTGCTTCCAATTTTCAAGAGTATACTTTTAGCAGAGGAACGATGAAGATATGTGAAATAAACGAATGACTTTTTGCATTTGAAGGAGGACTGTTTATAGGAAAAATGACCTGATATTAATAAATCGAAAGTATCCCGATGGCACATGAGGTACTGCGTTTCCCAGCGTCCGTCGATGCGGAATGCGAAAATTGAGTTATTCGACGTCGCGGAGATTAACTACCCCCGTATTCTCTGCTACTAGTGTTGCACGAGCTGACAAACATGAGCGTGCCGATTGAAAAAAAAAGCAACCATCCCTTTGCCCTAGGTTATGTTTCACGGTGATACAGTAGCGGCAACGGAAGCCTCGCGTAACACGATATTCGCTCGAATTTGAAGCATTTCGCGTTGCAATTTCCATTAGATGTCGTTTGTTATCCGTCGTTTTGCGAAGTTTCTCGTCGATCTCCCAGCTCGATCGTCCCGTTACGAATAACTTTATTGTTCTAACGATTTAATTAACGTTTTACTTCAAAGAAACTTCTACCAAAGGGGATGGGAAATTATTGCGAGAGATTTGACGACGTTTGAAGGGCAAGCGACGGTGAGAACCACTGACGTTCTGCTAGGCTATCGGTACTAATACAGATCTCACGCACTCCCCTCAATATAAACCATTCTCTACCCTTGTGCACGCCGTATGGGAACCCATACGTACACACGTAGAGGCCTCCAACGACCGCGGCGGCACGGCCATTCAGATTTAAATCGCGACAAAAAAAAATATGGATTCCCCTTGCAGCGGCACGAAGCGGTGTTTCAATCTCTTTCACGGTCCTCCTCCTGGGTAACGCGTGCAAGGAAGATCTGAATCTGTCGTTTTAAAGGCACGTTAAAACGCCTCGTGTTTCTTTCGGGCCCCTCATTCGGCGGAATCGTGCGAGTCGAGAATAATGCTGGATGATTTGAAAGAAACGATTCTTCAAATCGTCACGCTAATTTCGTGGTAAGCGATGGAATTATCTGCTTTGATTATTTCATGACGATCGTTTGGATGCAAGGGATGTTTAAAAGATACGAGAATGAAGTATAGTTTAAGATTTCCAATTTTATTCCTCTCGTTGGATCTCTATATTATATCTGTTTACATTAAATTAGATCTCTGGCTTATAAATAATATCAATATCTCTGTCTTTTGGTCTCTCTCTCTCGCTCTCTTACATACACGCACACAGATCTCCATGATTTCACTCACACGCAAATATACATACATATAATCTCTCTTTCTATGTCTACATTATTGTCCACGAACTGTCTACACGTATTTACAAACCGCCCTTCCCGTAACCCCTATATACAATTATTCTAAATATACGACACGATCGATTGATCGAAAGTGACCAGCCTTCGATCGACGAAATCGGTATCACCGAGTTATGGTATCATTCTCCACGTTCTCCTTCGCGTCTTCGTAAAACCGAAGACAGTCGCGATGGTCCATTAAATGTACGAACTTGAAAACACGAATCGTCTACGTCTCGAACGATATTCGACGTCGTTTGTTTGTTTTTCTTTTTGCACAGACTCTTCCTTAAAATCGAAGAAAGAGCTCCCAAAGACACGTTTTACTTCGCGTCTTGTTTTATCACTAGCCTTCCAGTGGACTCGCGAACGTTTGCTCATCCACCCTCACCGAGCTTCAGATTTCTTCTTTCTCCCTCTTCGACCCTAATACGGCCTCCATACCGGTTTCGCCGGGGGTGGAGAAGAGATCTTCGTCGGCGAGGGACTTCTCTTCGGCGATCTCTGTGAGATCAACGAACTCGGTGCCTTCAGCTCGTTTCTGATGCCCTCGCTCGGTTTCCTGCTCGTTCTTTCCGGAGACGACGAGGATGGTGTCGTCACCGACGAAATCGGCGGAAGGGTGTTCAAACGGATCGGCACGAAAGCGCTGCGAACTTCCTCCGCTGCCGATTCGCTGCCCGATTCACTCGGACTCCTCGGTGGTGTCCTCGACGGGCTATTGGGGATGGTGGACGCGACTGTCGTCGTCGTCGTCGTCTTTGGCGGTAACGTCGCGTATTCCGTCGGATACTTGATGTGTTCGAACGGATACGACGGCAGAACCGTCGGTGGGAACGTCGGCGCGAAAAAGTCCGTCGGTGGCATTGGAATTGTTCCTGTTGAGAGAGAGAGAAAAAAAGGAAGGTTCGATTAGAGGGACCGATGATTTTGGTGATTCCGTGCATGGAACTACGAAGGATGAGAACTCGTGGGCGAGGGGAACTAAGTCGCATTGTTGTTCCAACGACGGAAGGGCTGTTGCTGGGGGTCGAAGGGGGTCCGTTGTGGGAAAAGGGAGCTCAGGCTCACCCCTCGGTCCAGCCATGGGGTATGAATCATCGCCAGGCGTCGCGGACTCGGCGAAATCGATAACGCGGACTCTCGACAACGTGTCCTGACTCGGAGATGTTTTTTTTCGGCCTAGTTTCAGCCGTTTCGACGACTTCGCGGGACTGTTATCGCAAGTTTGAGGATAGTCGTGAAGTTTGAGACGATTTTAAGGAAGTCCGTCGAGAGAATCTGGACCGTGGAATATTTGGAAGTTCCGTCGTTGGATGATAAAGTTACTATTTTCGGATCGCAGCGAATTCAAACTTCGCCCAATGAATTTTATTGTCGCGATGAATGTAATTTTTATCACGAATGTTGTTAATGGATGAAAAACAAAAGTACGGTTTGAAAAAACGATCCTTACCTTTGATGAGCGCCGGATGCGGCAGGTGCCAGGCGTGTCCCATGTAGCCAACGTCGACCCAGGGATTGAGCAAGCTAAGTCCAGGGAAACCAGGTCCGTACAGGTCTGTAAATAAACGATAAAAGTTCCTTTAGTACTAGAATCATGGATTTCAGCATGGTTGAAAATAAACCGATCGGTCGGACCACGATCTTTCAAGCACGATTCGCGATTCCCCTTTATATAACGTCGAAGATTCCTTTCACAATGGCCTTGGACGATCTCGAATTAGTATCGAAGATAATGCACCTCGTTAACGCCGATTTCCCAATCAACAGAGCCACGGTATCGAAGTTTTAACGAAAAGAAGTATCTTTAAGCGAAATATCGGCGCGCCTAACGAACGGACAAAGAGTCACCGTGTCGAATTGCAAAGGAGAGAAGAAAAAACGAGGCTCCAAGCAGGCCTACAATGTCGGCCTATAAAGCCGTGAATTAACGATCTCTCTTCGAGGCGAGAGGAAGAGAAGCCGACGTATCTCTGTTTATACGATCTTCGCGTAACGTTCGCGTTATACGACGGCAGACCAGAGGTTTTTCCTAGCGCACATGCTACCACCATATGCGGCGCGATAAACAAACGCGTAAACGCGGCTCCTTTGCGCCGACTAACGTCCATCAACGTCGTTCGTTCTCTTTTCGTTGGTCGGCTCTACCACCCGCGGCTAACTATGGCTCTTTTCCTCGACCGAATGCCGACCGATAAACACCCGCCGAGAGATAGACTTTATAGCGCCTCCCGGATGAATCTCGTTGGGCCTCTGAGAAAATAAGCGACACGAACCAAAAGGACACCGACCAAGACCTCCGCAGGATCGTGGCTTGAAATCGTGCCAAGCTTTCTCTCTCGCGAATCTACGGGCAATTTCCATGTGCGTGGCCAAAATGCGCGCGCGCGCACGCTTTCGTACCACCTTATGCACGTCCACGTGTACAAACTCGACACTCTGGGTGTCGAGAGAGTGAGAGAGAGTGAAAGAGAGACGGAGAGTGAGAACTTGCAAGCTCTCGTCGTCCTGTGACCGCCATGGCTCTCGCGGTTTGAGGTACACCAGATATATGCCGGTTTATTAAACGTCTGCGAGATACCCCTACACACCTTTGCGGATTCTACGGTGGTCGACGCGAATCTACCGAGTTTGTCTCTATCCGTGCTACTAGTTCCGGAGATTTGCCGATATTTCGATCTCCGATGCGAGAAGATGGTTTGTGAAATCTTCAAGATACTTACTCGACTTGGACCTTGGCTCTCTGGGACCGTCTACGGTGACTTTTATCGCTTTCGTGTAGGTGGCCACTTGGAAGGGTACCGTGCTGATCTGAATCGTCAGGGAGAATGACTTTCCTGCAATGAGACAGAAAGAGGATTTGAGTTAGATTCTCCAGAGTGATGGAACAATTCTTCTAGAGTGAATTTAAATGGAAAGGACTAAGGAAGAAAATTTAGAGATCGTCTCAAAGGACACTGACCTCTTCCACTACGACCGACGAATCGGAGATCGTTGAACTTGGCAACTTGGTTCTTCATGACGGCAGTGCAGTTTCTCAGTTCACCGCAACAATTCTCATCGTTGCCGGCTCTGATGGTGACCAATGTGCCGTCGCTGACCTCGTCCAGCGCAACGACCTTGAAAGCCACCGGGAGAGACTTGTTTGACCTCCAGTGCGATGGAAGTGCACTACAGAGGATGGCGGGACTTCCGGTCCGCACGAGATCGCCGTGACAGGCCTGCAGGGTCTCGTGAATTGCGTTGAAGCTATCCATTCCTAACGGTCCTTCCGGCAAATGCATGTTTTTTTATCCCGCCGTTGAAAGGATCGAAGAAAACCAAAGGAAAAGTCCAGGATAATCTTCGATATTGTAACACCGATCGTCTCTCGGTTTCCGATGCACACTCGAGCTATTCCCAGGCACTGTTTCTCTCGTGTTCACACAACAAACACACCCGAAGAATCACCAGAAAGTAATCGCGATCCTTGGTCTCCTCTCCGTACGAATATACGTCCTTGGAACGATACTCCTCCGAAGTTTCTTCAGCACTTTGAAATGAAAAAAAAAATCTCGCAAACGAATATGGTACCTCAGCGACGCGCACTCGATGCCGGCTGAGCGGATTCTAGTTTTTCGCGGCCGCAGCCGCAGCTATTTAGAGGGGATTTTTCTCCCCTCCAATTTTTCCGGAGCCCCACCCAGGGCAAGCGCGTCGACCAATGAGGACGGCGGTCGTGTTGTGGCCTCCGCGGCTCGCCGCCTTCGCCCCTAACCAGGCTTAGGGGGTGCCTTGCGAAAGGGGCTGCCTGCCTCTCTTCCCAAGGGTGGCTTCTGCCTCCGCTCTTCCTTACCGTTTTCATCTTCCCTCCGTCCTCTTCGTCGCTCCATCGTATCCTCTCGCTTTCACCACCGTCACTCTGACGTTCGCTCGTTTCGTTCCGTCTCACTTTTCGACCCTCTGCCACCCTCTCTGTCTTTCTCACTTTCTCCCTTTCTATCCTCACCATCGGCCCTTTCTCCCTCTGTACTTCCACGTTTCTCGCGTTTCTCCCTCCTGTTCTCGTTGCCGTTGCTCTTCTCGTTCCTTCTCTCGACGTTTTGCCTTTCCACCCGCCTATGCCACGCTTACGTGACGACGTAAATTTTCACGCGCACGTGTTCCAACCACCCCACCGCCGACGATCTACCTTCCTCTGCTCGATCCTCCACGCGTTTCTTGACCTCGACGGCCTACGGTGTTCTTCGAATTCTGCTGTTGCTTCGGGTGCAACGATGCAGGTGCAATTTTGCCTTTGAACCTTTCCTTTTTCACGAATGATCTTCCTAATTAGGAGGAGATTGCGCGAGGGTTATGAAGGAATATGAGTATTTTTTTTAACAGCGATTTTTAAATGCTGAAGTAAACTTGGGTGAAATTTCTTTTTGATACTTTTTCGCACGACGGCTTCTTTTGAGGTCTCTTTGCTGTGATTACTTCGATTAATATATGGGGTGGATATTAATTTATTTATGCATTTAATTACGGTATGGTTAATAGTTCCGGGGCTATGGTGGCTATGGGGTTAAGGGCTCGGCTTTTCCAATTAGTGGTGTCCAGGTCGAATTCACTTTGCCTCTGGAGGAAAAATGTAAAAATACTTTTACAGGAATTATTGAAATTGATAAATGATTCCCCGTTTTTTGTAAAATGTGTCATAGATTAAAAAGGTGGCAAGTGAGGGTAGACCATTATTTTTTTGGTTGATTTCTTCGTAGCTTGATTCAGAATGAGAAGAAAGGGGTGTACTTGTACCATCATTACGATCATTTCCTAGCTGAAAGGATTGTCATTGTCATTAAGTATAGAAATGTCCCGATCACGCCTTCCATCCGGATAATCCTGCGACTGACGTTCGAATTAACTCTTGACGAATTTATTAAGTTCAGCGGATTTGCTCGGGGCGAGCCACTGGGCCTGACAGTGTTTGGACAGGCGCTCGCGTAAGTCCCACCCGGGGGGTCCTCTTACTTAGAATGTCGCTTAAATCGCTCCGTAAAATATCTCCGATAGTTTCGCATATAATCCTATAAAAATTTTCACCCTATGTGTCACTTAGATCTCGCAAATCGTCCTCGATACAATTTTACATTCTCAGATATGAATATAGAAAATAACAAATTACCTTATTAGTTTCTATTATTTCCTACATTACAAATAATTCCTTCTGGAAATTCTTTTTCTTGGTATTCATATCAACTTTGCCGATCATCTTGCAGAAAATTGGCAAAATAATATTGCAAAAGATTCCTAGGTAGGGTATGAATTTCATCGAAGACAATGCCATATTACCAAACCCTTTATCTCGCCCTTGAAATACGACACACGTTTACGCTCCCTCAAACCCAATTAAACTTTCTCCAAAACAAAAGCGTTGAACGCATTCCCGTCGTTGTGTGTTGCCGAGAATTCACGTGAAATCTTCACGTTTACCGTATTAATGGGTCACTGTAATTTATTAAGTTACGAGCCGCAGTGTGCCGAGGGGCCCAATATTTGGACAGGGATTCGTCTGTATGCGTCGTGGGGGGCATCCCATGGTTAGGTGTACCCTGCGGCCCTGCCACGGGGTCCGCTACCCTCGATTTTGCACCTTCGTGAACGAAGACAGAAACCAGGAGACCGGCCGTGAAGGAGAGATTTATTGGGGTGCCGAGGCTCATTTCACCGATTTTCGCGCAAAAGAGACGCGCCGATATTCAGCCCTTTCGCCCATACTCGAAGGGACGGGTCGTAAAGACCGTCGGTGGCCGTGCACGAAATTCGAATCGATCTTGACGGAATCCCAACCCTTTGATTTTCTGGGTCAGCGTGCCGTTGACGGGCTTTCGTGCGAGATTTACAACGAAATTGCAGCCGCAGCCTTGCCACCTACCCCTTCGAAGAGGGGCTTCAACGAGGCCGGATTAATTCTGCCGATCTCGCTTCGTACACTTTTTATTTAGCGAAAAAATCCTGGCTTTCCCGTGAAATATCGAGTCTCTGGGGCCTCCTTTAACGATTCTCATGGTGCAGAGAATTTCAGGGCTGAATTTTGGATCGACTGATTTCCTGCAGTTAGAATTGTGCAATTAATTGAAAAATCCTGACTTTCAGGTGAGATATTGAGCCTCTGAGGACTCTCTTTACCGATTACCATGGCGTAGAGAATTTTTCTTTAACTTGAAATCAACTAATCTCGTAAATTTGGGATCTTAGGACTGTTTTCAAAATTCTGGCAATCCTTGCTGTTTATTTTGAGTATACAAAATTAAAGAACAAAGTGCAGTGTATAGAATGCAATCTGAACGATCATCCATCGCCTCTTCTTTCGTTCGGTTGGGCTTATTCGATTCAGCCAAGCAGGAATCGCTTTCTACGAGGGAGAAGGAATGCCGTCGGTAGCCCCCTTGGCAAAATAGAGGCCACGATCCATAAAGGCCCAGTTTTCAAGACTTTTACTGCCCGTCCTCACGACCTACTCGCTTCTCAAAGGTCCCCAGGATAATTTCTAGGTAAAAGTACAGGAAAGTAGCCACCCTCCAATTTCGTTGCTTTCACGTACTCGATCCGTTGTCCTTGAGGGATGTTTTTCGGCTGCCTTCGAGACCCTCTTACACCTAGCCGGGGATTAGCGCGAGATTAACCCCATTTTTTGCCTCCCCCGTTGCATCATTTTTTTTTCTCTCCACGTTACATCTGTCGTTGAAAATCGATCGGGGGTTGCATGGAGTGAAAAGTGACGAAAGATTTACGTTTTTGCCTTGGATTAGTTTCCGTGTTGCTAGATTGCGTGATAAACTGGTACTAATATTTCGCGACAGTTTGCATTTACTTGGACAAATTATTTCCACGTCGAATCTCAAATTACGGAAGAATTTCATAAAAGTGTATCATTGGCGTTTGGCTGCTTTAGTTTTCAAAATTATTTACATATCTTCACAAATTCTTTCGCAGTTTAACTCTTTGCGGATTTTCTCAATTTTGTAGTGAGCTAAATGAAATTAATTTCACATTTTCTATCATTGGTTATTCATTTTTTTTAAAATATAGTAATAACTGCAGATACTGGCTGATATTTAGGTGATGTTGCCAACTAATTATGAAATTGGAGAGTCGATATTAACTCGTTAGAAAATAAAATGAAGTGAAAAGCTATGTCGAGTATTGCTCGACATAGGACTGCAAACGGTTCAATAGACAGAGATGATTTTGGTTTGTACAACATTCACGGATATGTTTATAAACTTTCCTATCGTTGATAATGGAGCACCATTGTCATCGGTGAAAAGAACGGTACCAGACTCACGCATCATTCTGCGCCGTGAGCTGCAACTAATTAATAACCCCCGAACAACGGCTGAATTCGTAGGATGGCATTTTACCTAACGAACTACGGCGAGAACTAATTTCTTAAAATGTTCCTGCGCGTTAAGCTTCCGTTTCCTCGCCAGTGACCACCAAAGGCACCGGCTTTTTTTAATATCTCGTAGTGCCTACACCGAACAAAGACAATAAGGTCTCGCTGGGTGTCAGCGACGCTATGGTTAGACACGTGAAAAAAAGGTGCACGGCCAATGCCGACAGGGACGTTGTTTGGTCCAGACGTTCTTTCCTGACTCGTAATTTTCCTAATTCTACCCCATATTCTTCAGTATTATCGTCTTTATTAACAATTTCAAGATTTCCTTCATTAAAGTGCCTTTTATTATTTTAATGTATTAAATTCCACTGGTGCATTTGTCTTTACGAACGATAAGAAAATTCAATCAGTCAGAAAAGTGAATTAGGATCAAATAAACGAAGATGAGGCTATTTCTCACGTTACACGATGCTCCACTGTACTTTTAATCGCAAGAAGAACCTACATTTTTCCACCACCTTATAAAATCCAAATTTCCACCCCTTCGTCTCATAAAAATTCACGGAAACGTGTGGTGCAAGTAAGGGTTGAATTTCTCTCGCGATCTTGAACATCGCGAATTTACTTAACACCGAAACTTGTTGCATTTTGGCGATTGAACAAGGGTACGAGTTGGCCTATCGTCGTCCCTGGTTATCAGCGGCTCAAGTAACGCTCGAGAGACGCATAGAATCTACGAGTTTTGGATGCAGAGGGTCGGCCTGTGTGTGTTTCGACGATGGGGTGTGGGTGGAGAACGCGATGCGAACGAAAAGGGGGATGGCGGAGGAGGAAGGTGGAAGAGCAAGCACACGGGGCACAGAAGTTAACACGGGAGAGTGCATTGTGTGCGGTGAGCGAGCCGGAAGCGTCGCCATACTGCGTATCGCCCCGCGTCGCTTTTGTTTCCGTTCTCGTTGCCCCGATCGTTTTCTCTCTCCCACCCTCTCTCCACCTACGCCTCCATCTACTGCGCCCCTTTTGTTTTGCCGCTTCGTCTCTTTCGCGGATCTCTCGCCGGAGAAACACCCGCGTACGTTAAGTTTCTCTGCGGAACTTCACCCCTCGATTCGTTCCTCCACCTACTGATAATTTTCTCATATTTATAATGTATACCGAAACGCGGAAAAATATCCTGCGTTATTACAAAAATAATATACCCACGCTCGAAAGTATATTTCATATCGAATCTTCGGAAAGAATCGTTCGAGCAACTTTTTCAATTATAAATAGAATACTTCTGCAAATCATCAATCAACGAGCCCGAGATTTCTTCCCTTTGCATGAAAAAAAGGTGTCTGCTCCCTGTCGGCAGGAGATATATTAAATAACAAGGGGTAAAAGGCCAGAATTAGCCTCGGTTGGGACGCGCTAAAATACCGCCCTTTGATAGCCATTATCACCGTCTGGTTACCTGCCATTAATACCCGATATCGATGCCTATTAACCAACGCACCTAATAACCTACAACCAGACTATAATGCTCTCAGCACGAGGCAGTTCAGATTCCAGTATACCGGTGGCACATTCTCGGACCAAATGCCAGCCTCGCTTACCAATAAACGTATCCGACTGCCACCCTCTCTCGGGCCACCTCCTCGTCGGTTCGCCACCCCCTTTGCACCGCCACGTTCTCCCCCTCGGCCAGCCCTCTGTGTCGTCCTTAATTCGAGTCAAGATTACAAATTGATTCCGTAGCAGTCTGTGTATGAATCAGGCGTCACGTGTTCGGGACGCACCCCTCGAGCACTCACCCCCGCTCACCAATACGAGCGCCAGGAACACCAACACTAAATCTAACTGCGCTCCGCAGAGACGGCCTTTTGTACCTACTACCCCCTTTCACACCCGTATGCCACGAATTCGGATGGAGGTTGGTCCAGTCGATGGTTTCTGCGGGGGTGGGTTCTTCTTTTCGGGGATAGTTGTGAAATTTTCCACTTCTGAATTGTCGAGGAACGTTGGGAGTAGCTAGGAGAATATTTCTTGGGTGGTTTGTTGTATTTAAGTGGTTTGCATATGTTCACCTACCCTGTATTTTGATATTAAATTATATTTCATTGAAAATAGGGGTAGCAGAGTCCTCTGTGTTGCATCGCTACGCGAAGAAGATGTAGATGGTCTTAGAACAAAGAAATAATTAAAAGTAATAGAGTTCACGTGGAGCTTAGCGTGTCAGTTGTAAGGGCGGTTTGCAGAGATTGTTTTTTCGATGCAGGATCACATCTGGCGACTTTGAGGATTCTTTGATAATCTGAGACGCGTCGTTGCGAAAACGTGGAGAGGTCAGCTGAAAGGGAGCTTTTTTGCAATCTTCTATATCCGAACGGCGTTCATGCTCGTCGCATGATCGATGCCTCTGGCCATTATTACTTGCAGCCCCTTACATAGTATTGTTAGGGACCCCATGCAGGGCAATCGCGAAGAACGCGGGGGTACGAATCGAAAGACGTGTGCACGATGCGCGTGGAAAATCAACTCTACGTGACAAATCGTAATTGAACAATTTTAGTTTGACGGCACACGATAATTTGACGAGGTTCGGTCTTGACGTTGATACGTGAGCCTCGCAATATCGTAAGTACCAACGATAGATGCGAAATATCACGGAGAAGTCTGAATTTTGCAGACTTCATCGGTCAACTTGGAGTTGATTTCATATATTCTTCTAATTCAAGTAATTTTTTATTAAAATAATCCAGTCTTTGGAACTTAACAAATATTTTTTATATCTAATCTCACTGTATCAAAATATCTGTAATCACTGTGTCAGAAAAAAAGAAATATTACCTTTCCTAGTTTTCTAATAGATAGCGAATATAATTGTGATCTCAGAGAGTCATCTTTTTAATTAAAATATTGATAGTACATCAATGTGATTAATTACATGATGACAGAATAGTTAGAAGTCATAGCATGTAGATATTCGACGGTAATCCGTGTCAATTGTCATAAAGCAACGCGTAAGAGGTGTTCGCGCTTCTGAGAGGGTTAAAAGCCACCCCCGTTCCTTCGACGGAATGACCGTCGAAGACGATGTAATTCGGAACGGCTCATCAAGTTCGGATGAAACGGCCTCGGATTCTCTGGTACTATTACCTCATTAATGCCCTTTCCTTCCATGGCTTGGACGATATGGTAACCCTTCGTCTGCTTGCCATTCCCGTAAGTTCCGCCGCTAAGTCCTAAGTAAGGTCACCGAGCAATTTCCGGTAGCCATCTTCTCCAAGAGCCGTGCTGTATTTCCTAAACGCACCGTTCGGATTCGTCGTAGGGCGCGATCGCGATCGAGGGCGAGAGAAACCTTCGCGAAAGGGGTGAGTTTGGAATTACAGTCCTGACGACGATCGACTCGGTGTCTTCGATGGCCTCTCGATCTTTGATAGACGTCTAAAGCTGATATCGTTAAGAAACTCGAATGTTTTCCGAACCATCGAGGATCTTAAAATTACCTTCCTTTTCGTTAGAAGAAAGTTCATCGATTCTTCAGAGTTTAATAATATATTTTCCATTTGTCTACATAACAAAGATTTATAAATCTCTGCAAATAGAAATGAGAAAGAAGGGATAGTTTATTCGCTCAAGAAAAAGTTAATTTAACAGGAACCTTTGAACGACATTTGCGAGACAAATCCCAGGTCGGAAGACCGAGGCGTAGAGAGGAGGGTATAATAAAAATTTGCGATCGAATTGGTGCAGTGAACTGGTTTTCGCAAAAAGTAATGACGGTAGCGACGATAATAATCCGTTTAATTGGCGCACCGACCAAATCCAGGCACAATGGGATTAATTTGAACCAACAGTACTGTTCGCAGCAGCCGCGCCTCTCCACCACGCATGATTTATTTTATTAGAGTAGCTGCGCTTCAATCAAACAAGCCGGCCGTCATTAGAATCGTAAAATGTGGCACGGAACGATGTCCGCGCAAAGCACTAATGAGACGCGGATTAGCGGTTATGGATTTTTTTTTCAAATATCCTACCACACGAGAAATATCCTCGCCCTTTTGGACGATCATCGAATGGGAACAAATACATTGAACGATTCTAAACGAATCGCGATTTTTTTTATTCCCCGCTGCTTTTATATATTATCGACGATCGGTAGTTGGGTTGTCGCGTGTGTTAGCGGTGCTAAATACAGGAGAATTTCACGTCGGCAGCAGGGTGAATGATAACGTTTAATATCGATATTATATAGTCAATTTAGTGCGCAACGGAATAATACGTTTTAACGGACAATCCTATCGCGCTTGAAAAAGCTGTATTTTAAGCACCGAAATGGCAGTGTGTTATTTATCTTAAGAATTGATAAATATTGAGAATTCGTAGATTCTTGGCGTCTTGTCAATAAAATTCATTTCTCAATTAAATATCGAGGCAGATTGTGATTTTTAATTGTCACTGCATTTAGCGGACTGTGAGAAAGAGGAGAATCGTCTAGAGAGGAATTCTTCGCGGTCGGGACAATTACAGCGTTCTGGAAGAATCAGTGAAAATAGAAGAAATTTCCACCCCCGTAGAAACGAGGAGGACACCCAGCCGAATGATCGTCGCGAATAGTTTCGGATGGGTGGATTCTCACTCGGGACTTTTGGACGGACGCGGGTGTTAATTCCATTTTAACGCTCGCCCCACCGTTCTCCCTCCGTGGAACGAAACTACCCTCTAAGACCGATGCATATTTCATGGTGCTTCGCAGCCTTCCAAGTTCGAAGACTGAAGACTCGCTCGATTTATAATTTACGCCTTCCACCCGACTAATATCGATTGCTCCGAGTACCTTTGATGAACTTCAGCATGGCATGACTCTCCCTCTAACGAGAACCACCCCCTCTCATCGTCTGTGTTGCATACGTTCGTGCAATGGAAACGAGTCCTAATCCACCCAGTTTTTCGTCGCTGCTCTGTTCAAGCTAATATCCCTGAATTTTTTGAGAATGCTTCTTTCAATTCTCTGCAGGAATATAAAAGAGGGGGGTCTCCTTTATCAGTATTTCAGATTTAATTACAGTAATTATTTCGTGTAGAATCTATACTTGTAAATGGGTTCAGAACTTTCAAAAAAAATTATGGTATTTTCAGTTTATAATTTCAACTATAATCCTGGTATCTCGAATACACCAAATTTTATTGTTAAGTCCAAAGAAATTTTTCATCCCCCTGTAAAGAAAGACCCGTCAGAATTCCCGTCTGACTTTCAATTCATCGTATTCCCAAGCGAAAGAAGTCTGATCTTTCAGCAAACAGTTTATACTTCTCTGTTAATACACTTAAAAGAGGAATCACCGAAAGGGATGACAGAAATAGCCGTACGGATTACGAAGGATTCCACCCTCGACCCGATTACCGGCGAATAAAGATGGACTTACCAGAAAGAGGTAAACATTTACCGAAAGTCCCATCAGGATTCTTCCTCGTGGCGAACGCAGGAGCATTCTGGTTTCGTTTCACGAGGCACAGGGTGCTTCATGGTGCCCCGCAGATAAACGTTTGTGTGCGCAAACATAACCAGAGGGGTTGTCGAATCGGCGAAACGAAAAGCCCCGTGGATCGCGGGACAAAAAACTTCTTCCCATGACATACCTCGACGTGGTCTTTGTGCCTTGTGACGTGTTAATCGTATAGGACGTGCACGGGGATGATTCGTCGATCGGGGGGTGAATTCTTCGGGAGGAAATAACAGGGAGAGGTAGAAAAAAAAGAGGAAGAGGAGCAGATGCGCGTGTCAACTTGGAAACTCCTGCACTGTTCGTGGCCAGTCGGTTGAAAGTGCTCCATTGGTCTCGTGCTAGACTTTGGAAATTATTTATGACGTTATATTTGAGACATCTTCACTTTTATTTATCGATCCGATCTCCTTTACATGGGTCATCTATTAACATGTACAATGACACCAGGATCATTAACGAATGACGTTACCGAATACAGTGCAATTTCTTGTGACTTTGAAATAATAATATTCAGAAATTTGCTACTATATTCAGTGGAAAACTACTTTCAATATTATTGGATATACAGTTACAAAAAGACCAACATTAAATCCGTAGCACGAAGCCTCTCAACAATGAATTCTAAAAGCAGATCGGTAGCATCCCGATCCTTCTTTCCTAAAAATACCCTCTCAGTTTTCTCAGGACGATAATCCCTCGAGGAAATCGGCTCGTCGAAATTACACAGACGAATGTCAGGTGGGGCATTTAACTGTAACCCGTAATCTGTTTTGCAAACGGTCGCGAGCTCCGACACGTTGAATAGAAGCGTTTACACGATGTCTTCCTCGTCTCATCTTGTTCCTTCGACTAATTCCTGGTCTTTGAGGCTTCGGAGATAGTTGGAGGAAAGTTGAAGACTTGGCACACGACTCCAGGCTACAAAGTGGGCCGTTTGTAGATGAAAAGGGAGACAGACCCTCAAAGGTTTGACCACCGTGAGCCATCTGTCGTTACGAGGGTGAACCAGTTCCACGTGTATGGGGGTGGAAAAAGGACCCCCTGAAGTCTCTCTATCTCCCTGCTTGTCAGTTAGATAGGAATTTTTGGTAGGCCTAAGACCTACGATTTTTGATGGGTTCCGAATAACCTAGGCTTTCATATTTGAACCTTTATCGCATCTTCAACAAATTGTTTCCAGTGGATATATATTATTCTTAGTAAAGTTATTGCAACTAAAAGGTAAAAGGAAACTTTCCTTTTGATAGAAGATAGACTACAGGTCAAAAAAGACTCTGCAGTCTATAATATAATTTTTTTAACACGTTAAAGGTCATGGGGGTCACCGGGGGTGCTGTTGAATTCAATGAAATTTCATATGACTTTTAAATATGTCATATCTACGAATTTTCTAATACATTCAATATCTAAATATTGACATTAAAAATGTAAAGTCCTGCAGACTACATATCCATTTGTGTCTTTAAGATCTCTGTTTTCTAAAGATCTGATTTTAATAGTCAGAGTTTCACTTCAGTAAACACGATGAAACCAGCAAAATACCGGTAGCGTTGAATATTTTAAGGTTGAACAAAAATCTGGAAAAAATCTCCCAGAAGCGCCATTAATTTAAACTCAGCCCCACAATCTGGAAAATGGACACTTTACCTTCACACCCACCAAAGCTTCTAATCATCACAATTTCTTTCCATTAATCATCACTCCTCCGATTGCAAACGATCATAAAGAAGTCCTAGAACGATCTTTTTTTTCAACGTCTCCAATTTTCCTCCCTTCCTCGAAACGATTCCTGCTCCTCAGAAAAGTGCGCCGATCCAGCGACACGTCGAGGGTAGATGCATAAGAGGGGGCGGAAAAAAATGCAAGAAAGAAGAAGACTTCCGCGATGCCGGTCTTGGAGAGCGTCCTCGAGATGAGGTCCGCTCGGCTCCTTTGTGCCAATCGTTCACCTGATTTAACGCGGACATTGCTCGCGCCAGGGGGAGTGATACCTGACAGATGTTTTGGGATTTCGAGTAGTTTCGGTTCCGCAAGACCGCACCGGGCCGACCATGGGCGACTTTGAAGTAGCCGTCCTCTGCTACCGCTTCCATCTTCTCGATTTCTCGACGCTTGTCGGATTCCCTCGATCGAAACAGAGCCGATCTTTCGTCCGAGGATTTTCCTGCGGGATGAAATCGGTCGCGTGGCTGGGGAGGCTTGAAAGGAAATCGAAGCGTGCGCTTGAGATTTCGTCAGCTGTCTTCGAGTTCACGAGGGTTGCGAATTAGTCGTGGAACGGTGCATTATTTTATCGACGTTTCTTGATGGAACGGTTCTTGCCGTTCTGTAATTCGATTGCTGCGTTGTTCGTGGGGAATGGATTGAAATTTTTTTTTCTATGGAAGAATTAATTATTTAGACACGTTTTAGATGGGAGTTTAATTATTTAAAGGAGTTACAGGCTCAGAGTCCTAATTAGTGGGTTGAGTTTAAATCCTCCGGTTCGGAAAATTGATTCTTATGTCATAGGTGGCAGGAAATAATGTCTGTTGGTTGTTTTACTAAATTTATCATGACAACGAACGTATTAATAATTAGATAGCGATTTGGATGGAGTTGGGGCAAAGGTATCCACGAGATTCAGACAGGGAATGAGACTAAACGCTTAACAGTCCAAACGACTAAAGAGGAACTACCGAGTCGTGCAGACCCTAAAAGTTCGATCGTTTTCAAGGAGAAAATTTCATTAATAAGGATCCATCGGCATCGTTGCAAGGATGTCAGTCTTAATTGGCAGTCGCTACTCGTATCTATCGGTATTCGCAAACACAACAGGACCGGCGCGTAAACCGGTAATTCCATTGCGTATGAATGTCAAAAGCCGAATTCTGCACGAGTTCAACAACGCGTTGCACCTATCTCCCTCTTTCACCATGGCCACCGACAACAACCCCCTTCAAAGTTATATCGAGTAATCAGTCGCGCATTGTTTTACGAGCCGGTGAATCGGAACGACGATTGGACGTCGATCTGCCGAGGAGAATCGTCCAATTCGCCCGGCTAATTTCCCCCGGAACGAAGGAAATCGGCGCGATTTTTCCGGCTCTCCAAGTGTCTGGACGTGTTCCAAAATCGGTTATAAAGGGAGGGAGATAGAGGGCGAGAAAGTGAGAGAGGGACTTCACCTCGGAATTTCATGCCGGCGAATAAAAGCACCGGGGACTCTGTTTGAAAAATGTTTCCGCGGAATCGCGCAGAGAGGGGTAAGAGGGTTGGCTCGTGACTTTTTCGAGGGAGAACGATGCGAAGACCCTCAACAGGTGGTGTTTAAGTTTCTCGAATTTAATAAGCTCGCTGGGTGAACGTTTTGTCTCCTATCTTCGAAACCACCCCTTGTAACGCGACCACTGAAGGTTTCATTTGTCTTCGAACATTTAAAACAATTGGCAAATTCAATTATTACAATTCTTTTACCCTTTCACATTTTATAAAATACTCTTTCACCTTTTTAAAGAAAAATCAATTTTTGTTGAAATTTCTTCTGCAAATTTTTTACCAGGATTGATTTTTTCCCTATTCTTTCCGAATTCGATGGAAACGTTGTACAATGTTCAATATTGCCACCCTATCTAGCTACTCAAATTACCGATTTTTCGGTGCATCGGCGTTCAGCAGGGTTAGCGCGCGGATTTGCACGTCTGTCTCGTCGTCGGATCACTTTGAGGATATTTGTCGGATCGTTGGCCAGACACCGGGCCGTCGTGCCGTTGATTAGCGGTCGAATCAGTCGTAATTGTCTGTAACCGAAACAGAATTATCGATCGATCGACTCTTGCTCCGACCAGCCCGTTGTGCAGTTTCTGCAAGTCGCGAATTGCTGCGGTACAGGGCAATAAAAAAGTCAGCGGGGTGTTTCTGCGGTCGTGAGGAATATTCTACGAGCGAATCGTGAAAAACAACGGCGCAAAATATCCCTCCAACGAGATGAAAATCCTCTACTTAACGATCTCATTCAATCTCTAACGTTGCCACCCCCCAAAAGGGGTTAAAAATCGTAACAAAGTTGTCAGATGCTTTGAAATATTTCAACATATTCAATCCACTCAAATTCGTTCGTCCGTGCAGAGAAAAACGAACGATGAATGCAAACGAGCGAGAAACCGATGCTCATCTCAGCCACCCCCGTACCTAAGGGGTTAATCTCGCGAAAAAGTACCCTTCTTTCGAGAGAACTAAATGAAATACCAAACCGCAGAAATTAAGCCGGCGTATCTTCGCGAACTCGAGAATCCTCCACGGTTACTTCTTACCCCAGTTTCTTGCCCTCGAGCATCCAAGAAATTCCAACCCCCTTTCAATCCCTCGAAACACGTGGCTGGGTTACGTGTACCTCGACAATTCATTTAGCATCGGTCCGTGGAAACTTTATAATCACCCTGTACAGAGAGCAGAAGAGGAAGAGAGAGAGACGTTGATCGCGAGGGTGGTTGATGCCCGGAGGGTTAGTCGAGGGGTCGCGGGAAAAGGGGCAAGCAGGAGAGAGCGAACTGGTCTGACCGGGGGCGGTGGGGACGGACACATATACCTACCCGTGTTAGCAACCCCATTGATCTGGCGGTGGACGCGGCAAAAACGAGCTCGAATAGAGGAAGGGTTGGGGGTTGGAGGAGCATGGGTGGCGGCGGTAGTGGGGGTGGTCGAGTGGGTGGCGGTTGAAAATTTGCGGAGTGCCGAGCTGCACCGGCGGTACCACTCTCTCTCGTTCTCTCTCTCTTCCTCCCGTTTCGTACGTTGATGTTCCGGTCTCTTTCCTCTTTATCTCTTTATATCTCCTCGTCTCTTTCTGCCTTTCTCTCTCTTCAGCTCTCTCGTTTCACTCTTCTCTCTTTCTCTCACCCTCTCTCCTCGTCTCTCCGCGAAGCTTTCGCTGCTCGCAGCCAGTGTGGCGGATCGGTGTGGTGCGTTACGGGTAACTATACCCATCCGCACACACTCGAGCCACCCACACGAGCCGACCGCGCCGGTGGAAACGTGGTGCGGAGTGGCAACGGTGAAAACGCGGCCTACCCATTCGTCCTGTCGAGATTCGGTCGGTTTGTTGGCCCCGCGATATATGGATGGATCCTGCCAGCCTGTACTCTTGCTCTCTTCCCTCTTCCCTCTACCCTTCGTTCTCATCCTCCCGCTACGTCCTCTTCTCCTCGCTCCTGTCCGCCGCGATACCAGCCACGAGAGAGACTATCTATTTCACTGGGTTAGCGTTACGCCGTGGGGGCGTGCGAGCCATCTCCAAGGGGACCATGGTACACCTCCGTGTATTCTGTACTCGCTGCTCCACCTGCTAAATGTCAGGAAGTTCGAACCCGTACTGCCCCGAGCACGTCCGGCAGCTTCTCCGAACGTGGACGGAATCCGTCGATGGACTCTGCCGATTTCTCTTTTCAAACGTGTCCCGGTTAGCCCGCTGCCGATCCCACCGAATTTTCTACCGCACCTTTTTTCCCCTCGCTCTCTTTCCGTTTCACGCTACTTTTCAAACGACCAACCGTGAGCTGCAAACTGGCCGAATGATCCTCGGGTATGTTGCGAATTTGAAGTTTTAGGTGGATCGAGGTTATTTCACGTTAGAATATTTAGCGTAAGGGAAAGGACGGGTATTTATTATAAACTTAATTGCGTGTTTAATATGCTTCTTATTTGGCACCTCCGTCTCTGTGCTCGCTTAGATCTATCGTAGGCAAAAGTGAAAGAAGGCACGCGGTATGGGCACGGGGTAAGGGGAGAGTGTCGCTCGCACCGCCTATCCCCACCATATCGGTTCTGCAGAATTCAGATCGACTAATGACAGACGAAAATGGAACACTTCTTTCGTCGTTCCCATGACGACGCAACGAATGGGCGGCTCCTTAGGCCAATCACGGGTTAGAATCGCAAATGACGTCAGAACGAGGGTTGTCCCTATCCGTCAGGCGAATCAGACCAAACTAGAGACTAGAGGACTTCTTTACTTTTTGTCGGCTGTAGATTGCTGCTCCTCCGCATGCATACTCATTCGCTTCGACCCTCTTACACTCAAACACTTCCATTCGTTCAGGCATTCTTACTTTTCTCACTCATACATTATAAAACCCCCAGAAATACATTCGTCGGAGCATTAATTCATAATAGTTGACGAACTTTTTCCGTATTATCGAAGTCGATATCAGATCCATCTCTTCGTAAACATACGTATTTATTGGACATCGAGACGCAAACTTCGACAGACCTCGTCCAACTGTGCAACGAAGATTCGGCTGGGACGGATGGAAGTTATCGGGAACGATTTTTCAAAATGGTTTACGAGGTGTTCGCGCAACTTGGTGATTTACGCGGGTGTTAGAATTTAGCGCGCCGTTTTTTTCCCAACCCCCGAGTCCTCTTTTTCGTCTGCGTGTCATCCTTCCAACCGTTCGCAGGACAGACAGGGTGTAACTTTCGAACACTTGTTGCTAAGGAAGCAATAATAATTCAGCTGCACAAGAGAAACGCTGGATAATGGTTATTACCACGGGGTTTCCGAGAGGATACGCGCGAGGGGTAGGTCAAGCCGGAGGCACCCCCTTTGCCCGCGGAATGTTTCACTTCGCGCGAAACGACAAATTTTTACGATAAATGGAATTCTTAATAAATTTACACGTTAACTCGTTTCTCTTTCCTGCACGTTGATGCTCGGGAAAGATTGATTCCGCGGCAGGTTGTCGTTTGTTAACAATTTGCTTTTTATATTCTTCGTAACATCATTTACACAGAACGTTACTTTCGATCGAAACAGAGGACTGTTCGCAGTTCCGTTTTATCTGCAATTTGTACCATGCCTATTTTTATCTATAAAAGATTCAATACAGTCCTAATTACAACGAGAAACTCTCTAATTTCTCATCGATCAAGGACCTTCTGTCTCCTTCAATTACAAAATTTCCACGACCAGTCCAGCGACAAAATCGTGCCCAGCATTCCCTCGTTGCCTTCCACCCCCGCGGTATCCAACCGAAGAAAGACTCATTAGAGATACTAAAAGCAGGACAGCAGAAGGATGGAGAGGATTGCACCGAAAGAAAATCAGTCGGATTGAAAAAAACAGCTGGGAGAAAAACTGATGGAATCGACTGTATCTACGGGCGCGATAGAAAAAAAGAGGGGCTCGCTCGGTCGTATTATAAAAATCCACAAAATAACCGACGCGGTGGCCATTAGCGATGCTCTTTTAACCCTCGCCATTCAGCTTCGCCCTCGTGATGCGTGTAAATTTTCCAGCGGCGGTCGCTCTCTGGCTACATTTTTCGTCGAGTGCCACTGTGTGTACCGTGACCCCATACCACTCCACCCGTCCCTGCCACCCCCCGTGCGCTACCCCCTCACCCCGTCCCGGCTCGCGCACACACCCCGCAGCCATCCAACGAGCCCCCTCGAATCACCCTCCCGGTGGTAATCCGACTGGCTAGCCACTCGCGCCAACAAATACCCTCACCTTCGGCCACCCACTGCCACCACTGCCGCCGTCCGCTCCTCTCGCGACCCCTGGCCTCCCAGCGCGACTCTCTGCCGCCAAGCCACCCCCGGACCACCCCCGGTCGCCCGCCGGAGGCCCTCGTTCTCCGCCCCGCTTCTCCGCTCGCCATCCGCTCCTCTCCGGGGCTGCACATCGCGGAGGACTCATCCCACCGTGACCCAACCCGCGGTACACTCTCTGGTGAACCACCCCCGACACCCCGAACACCGCGAAATGCGCGGCGCTGGCCTCGTACACGGGCCACCACACGTCGACGGGAAAATTTTTCACGGCTACTTCCGGCTCTCGAGAGGAGAACCACCACCACCGCTACCGCCGCCGCGCTACCACCACCATCCTCACCGTCACTAGCATCGCTAGATCGACCGGGATTCCGCGGATTCGACGATCCTCCCTCTACGTCTGTTCGCGAAACGCGGGCATGATTTTTGTCGCTCACTGTCAGACATTGTTTATCGGCACGTTCCGCGCCTATCTCTGGTATTCCATTGTCGTTAAGTTGTTTCTTTCTTTTTTTCATCCCTCGTAAATCCTAAGTATGATGCATCGTTTCAGCGGCCGCCTCGGTGGTGCACGGTTAATCGGCGGTGAGTGGATGGTTGAGTAGAATTTCGCAATTTCGATAGTTTTGGTAATTTATTGTTTCGTTTCTTTAGCTACTGGGTTGTCGTTTTGGAAGGAGATTTAACGTATTATGTAGTTGGATATTCGTTGGAGGGAAGATACGATAAAAGACGAGTCTAATTAACGGCCGACCCAGGCCGATCGAAACGATGGCAGTCTATCATTGACGGCCGCGAAGGGATGACGAACGCGGATTGGCGTTTTCCAGCAGCGAGCAGTGCAGTGCGTTTGGTCTCATGTACACGAACACACTATCCTCGGTTTTGCACGTTAAAGCGAGGTTCAACGCAGTACCTGTCACGCTCATCTGGCATCCCTCTCTCGTCCTCCGGTTTGTCCCTCGGCCAACCGTTCTATCGTTGGTTCGCCGAGCGAACCACTCGGTTCGGTTTTTAGTTAATGCTCGCACCCATCACCTACCCGACCACCTCGATGGACTTTAACCCATTATGGTTGCGTCTACATCGTGGAAATATACTCTGACTGCAAATTTTGAGCGTGCGAAGTTACCGTGTGCCAAGAATTTTTATCCGGTCTTCGTCCGTTTAATCAATTTACTTTTGGCCAAAAAGTGTTGGCATTCAAACAGATTTCACGTTGCTGGGTGTGAAGTTAAAGGCTTAAACTCTCAATTATTGTACTCGCTTTCGAAAATAATTCTTAAGTTATTGAATGCAAAATAGACTTCATGATTTAGCACCATGTAAAATTGTTGTTCCTGAGCGAAATGACCGTAGTAGTTACAGCTGAAAAGTTACAAGAGCAAAGAAAACTGGTATCATCCACGGATGTGCAATTGTGCGTTTTTTCTCCCCAGTTTACTTTCCCTCTAACCCGTCGAAATTAAAGTTTCATCTTCGTAAAGCGGAAGCCCTCTTCCTCCGCCACCCTCGACGGGGAGAATTAGAGATGAATGGCGAGTGACCGAGCGACTCGTTTACCAACGATAACACATTGCGGCGACCAGTCGGTTCGTTGGCGCCTGTATCACGGTTTGCGTTTTGCCGCCACTCTTTACGGCCTCCATATCGTCCGGTTGTTTGTCTTTTTCCTTTCCGTCGCCCGAAAAGTTATCTACACTTCTGCCAATTCGTTGAAATCTTGCAATTAATAGAATTATACTGGTTCCAACCTTCCTCTCGAGTTCATCCGTCTTCCAGTCTTCGTAGAATTTCTTATCAAAAGTAATTACTGTAACTTGATAGTCTTAAGTTTCGAATGCAGTGCAAGTGCATAGTCTTTCGTTGAGGTATTCAAGAACATCGGCTCGCAGGATGGTGAACGTTTCTTGCGTGAAACTTAGCGGTCGGTTCATCAAAGATAATGAATGTAATCGAGGTCAGCCGCGCAAAAGGCTCAACGAACCCCCGAGTTCTCACGAAGAACGACAGTTGTATCGGAAGGCAACAAACTGTACGCCCTGCATTCGTATTGCCGCGCTCGACCAACCGGTTAACCGGCAATTAGCCGATCTCGCTCGTAAATGTAAATTAGCGCCGGCCGGTCGGCCGCCGAAAAAAGAGTAAATTATCGCGGGGTATGGACAGGTGAGCGGATGCACCTCCGGTGAAACATCGAGGGAGGAACGTTTTACGCTCTTACATGCCGATCTTTTGTTTTTGGGAACGTTTAGTCGATTTTTAATTGCTGCAACTTCCTCCATCACTTGTAGAATTTTTCATTCTACGTATTCCTTCACTGTTTTTGAGCAATGCGAATAAGAGGATTGTGATTGTAAGATATATCAAATTTTCCGATCTTCTACGTAGGTTTTCTATAAGATTTGATCCAACAGATAAGTTTTGGTTCCTCAAATAATGAAGTTTCGACGATTTCCAACTAATCGTTTAGGTTCTCGTATTAAGGGATGAATTTCTATCCGCTCCTCAAAAAGAGAACCGGCGATCCTATCGTCTTTTGTCCTCTCGCTTCGCTTCATCTCGAAATTCTCCGTGTTCGAATTGTTGTCGCGCTGACTGTGGAGATTCCGAGGCGCTGATAGACTTCCGGATATCCGCTGCTGACCCGTCTCCCCGACTGGCTCTTCGCGGACCTCCTCCGTGGAAAATCGTTAGCACGTTTCTGATTCTCGACGTGTTGTTCGCTAAATGTTCCACGAAGGCAACATTTTTCCCTCGTTCTTCCTCGCCCCCGATTCCGACTTGCACTTGAATTTGCACCGTTTGCAGAAACTTGAGGGTGAGTTTCGCCCTCTTTTCTATATTAGAGCAACTATCCCTGGAGCCACAGAAGAGTATGAGGTTGAAAGCTTCAAATTTTTTAGACATATTTTCAAAATTATTGCATAATATACCATAGAAACTTTAGAAGCATTTAATTAATTAAAATTTTATTCGAGATTCTTCAGTTTTGGTAAAGAAATTACTCGTTGGATTAACATTCCTCGAGTTCACATTAGGGGGTTATCAGCCCCTAACGAAAGATCATGGCTCGACTGTCTGCGCCATGGGTTTACTTGTTCGTCGGCCTTATGTCGCTCTTCCTCGCAGCCGTTTAATAATTCCTGGCAGTCTCGAAGACGCGTGGCAGCTGCGTACTGGGATGCCCTTCTTAATTAGCGTCTTAAACTTTCCAGGGTCAGAGAGCGGGGTCAGAGGAATTCGAACAGGTGCGCCCGGCGAGTTTCGAATTAATTACGGTTTGATCGATTGCCCTATGAATCCGTAGCCGGCGATTCCTGCATTGCTTCCAACTCTCCCTCAACTTCTTGCTTTCTAAATTCCCTGACGCCCCATAGATTTTCTAACATACTTAAGAAAAGTGGGGAAACGACAAATTTCCTTTTCATTCGAAGAACGAAGTTTACTTCGATTCCAAGATGTACGAAGCTATTCTAACGATCCTCTTTTTAACCCTTTGCAGTCCTTTTCACTTCGTTTTCTTTTCCAACGTTACAACATGGACTTTCCAATTTCGTAATGATTTTGCAATGACATCTAAATACCCGTCAGTATCTATAGTTACCACTAGCATTAAAAAAGATGAATAACTAACGATAGAAAATGTTGTGAAATTAATTTCATTTAGCTCACTACAAAACTGACAAAATAATTCGTACCGCAAAGGCTTAAATTTCCTTCCACCATGTTTCTTCCGGCTGGCTCAAAAGCCAAAAAGTAATGTCAGCCTTCCGAGCTGAAATAAACGCTATCAGTTTAGCTGGATCGCGAAACAATTAGACCGTGTTCGCCAGGATCATCGGGAGAAACGAAAGGACAAGAGGACACTCGAGTCTCGCGGAGGACTAGAGTCGCGCAAATTGCACCCCCTCTCACGGTGCTTGGCCCGCCGATGAAAATATGATACCCATCAACCCACCGCGACGTTTTTATCGCCGGGAAAAAAATGTGCTCGCCACCGCGGCAACGAAATTTCCGAGGCTTCGTTTTTTGTCACGCCGCGAGACTTCGTTCTGCTAACGGCGGCCGAAAAAAGGCAACGAAAGAGAAACAAAAATGGAGCGCGAGCCGGAGCGAGAGAGGAGCAGCCGACTGGCTCGAGAAGAGATGAAAAAGGGTTAAAAAGAGAGACGGAGAGAAAGGGTGAAAGAGAGGCCGAGTGAGCGAGAGAACTCGCTTGACGTCACACACTGGTAACGGCGCTTTATCGAACTCTCATTACCAGCGGGAGGAGGTGGCGCGAGGGGACGTAGATGGGGGTAGGTTTGGCGGAGAGTGTGTTTTTCGGCCTCGTGTGGTCGGCCGCCACTCCCTCGTTGCACACCAGCGTTCCTCCCTCTTCCTCTCCCGTCCTTCCGCCCTTCGTTCACCCCCTCCCCGCTGCTTCTCGTCCCTGCCTAACCCTTTTCATCCCCCACGCACCCCCTCGTCGCGTAAACCGTTCTCTCTTTCCCTCTTCCGCCTCGTCCGTCTGCCTTTCACCCTCGTGCCTCACCCTCTTTCTCTTTCTATCTTCAACACCACCCCACGACCGCTGGACGCAATAATAAACAACCGCCGGTCGCTATGGCGACGCGTCCATCGCGCGCGAACAAAACAGTCCACTCTCTCTCCCTCTCTTTCATCCCTTCTGTCTCACCCTCTCTCCCTCGGCCAGTTCCACCCTCTTCTTCCATTTCTCGCGTCCTCTTTCGCGTTCGAGGCATCTACTCTATCTTTCTCATTCTCTCTACCCATTCTCTATCACATTCTCTCGATTCTCTCTTTCCGCGTGCATCCTCTCATCCCCTTCTCGCGAACCACCCCCTCGTCGTCTCTCTCTTTCTCTGCACGCACGGTAGTCGACGGGTTTGTCGTTCGCGCTGTTACATGCGTGCAGGAGCCGAACGACAAACCGGTTCTGGAATTACATTAAAACAGTACCGTTTCAGGGTGGTTAAGGTTTTGCGGAATGTTAGCCACCCCTGCCCGCCGTGCTACTGTCGGCCGAATTTTATTTTTTTTTTGGAGCTTCCTCGTCGATCGAGGACGATCGACGGGTGATATCACGTGCAGCCGCCGAAAAATCGTTGGATCAGCTGTTTATTCGACTGGTTCGTTGCTGTCCGATAATATTCGGCCGTCGAACGATGGAATTCTATATCGATAGATTTCTTGCACCCCCGGGACTCGATCGACCGAGAGTGATGTATTCGTTCGGTGCGCAGTATGTCATTGGGTTATGTATTTCGAAGAGGCGCTTGTACGAGGGAATAATCGCGCAAATGTTGGCGAATAATTGTGAGAATGAAATTTGCAACTTTACAGGGAAGAACACTTTACATGGAGTTAATATAACTTTTTGTTCTTTGAGCGTATCTGCTTGCTAGCTGCACGGAGTATTTTTTTATCGACGGGGAAGTGCATGTTTTTGCATCTCTCTAACAGAAATCTATGTATTGAATTAGAAAGGATTGAATTATTTTTGAAAAATATTCTTTTTGATTTACAGTCTTTTGTGAATTGTGAAATTTATCTGATATTTGAAGGGTAATTTTCAAATTAAAATATACGTTGGGGATGATAGATTAATACTTTTGGAATTTGCCATAGTTCTCATCCACCAAGGTGAGCGAGGAAGGGATGGAGAATACTAAATTAAATCCACAACGGTACCGTGTAATCGACGCGAATGCATAATTGTTAAAGCGCTATCTGTTTATTATGATGGCACGGTCGCACACCCGTAATGGCGCGTGTCGAAAAGGGGGTTGCAGCAACCCTCGTAACGAAGGGTGATAAAAGTACCTCCGTGTCGCCATCTCTGAGCAGTACGTCGAACAGGCGCGTCGTTTTCCACGTTTCCACCCCTAAAAGAGCGCTGAAATATAAAAACGCTTTATACTTGCAGTTCTCGTTTCAAACTTGGTCCATTAAAAAAATATAACGATGGAATTATCGTACGTGAAATGCGCGTGATCAGTTTCATTCGTCCACGATATTCTCCTATCAAAGTTATTACATAATTAATTAATACTACTGACTTATTTTACCCGTGTCGTCTGTATCGATTAATCGACCCTTATACAAAATACTGTCCAGGGCAATTAATTGTAAGGTCCCTTAAATGAAACTTAATAATTTTACAAACGTCATACTTTTTCACAATTAAAAATTCACCATAAACCTTGATAAAACCTCTATCAAATTATTCACCCCCTGACTTAACTTCTTCCTCCAAATTTAAAATACTATAGATGCATTTTTTCCTAAAGAGACCCTTTAGATTTTAAAAAAGGAATAATATCCATTAAAATATTTCAAACTCCAGAGAATTCACAAAATAAGATGTATCGGAGTCTCCTAAAGACGTTACACCCCCTCAACACCAAGTTTTATTCTCCTCGGCTGATTCGTCGAGGTTTCGAGGCATAAAACGCGACAGGCCGTCCTTAATGATTCACTGTTTTCTTTGAAGCATCCGTGCCGCCGCCATTCGCCGTCTCTGCGGCACATACGAGCTTTCCGTATCTACTTTTAGTCAGCCCGAAGATCCATCTTTCTCCTACCATCGCATCACGGCGCAGCTACGTTCCTCCCTCTCGCACTCGAGCAGTCTGGAACCAACCTCCGCCCTCCAAAACCGCAAGCTCCCGTCGCCCTCCGCACCCTCTTCCACCACATCGCTACTAACCGTTCAGGAAATGTTTATTCTGGCCTTTTACCGGATATTCCAAAGGATTTTTGGATTTCCCCGGCCCCCGCAATCTGGAAGTCAATGACCTTCCTTATCGGACCACGACTTTTCCGACCATTTCATTTTCTTTTGTCGGCTAAGGGCTCTCTATCGTAAGATCACACTGTTCCTTGCTTATATGTATATTAATTTTACCCAGATATCTTATAGATTATACTTCTGTTTCAGAGGATAATTTTTAGTTTAAATTTCTATATTGGAGTGAGACCAAGGGTAATTTAGATAAGGAGAGTCCAATCGACGATTTTCTCACGGTACTCCTTCATCAGTGACAAGAGGGGTAGGTTTATATGATGCGAAGCATCCTGAAATTCACCCCCATTGAGGAAATTTTGCAAGAGGAGAATGAACCGTGAGACCAAGGTGGAAAAAGTGGTCTCATGTTTTTGCGAACGTCGATTCTTCGAAGATCTTAGCTCGTACGGGGGTGAGAAGAACGAGGATGCGCCGGTGGGCTGGCCAGGCCACAGCGCCGCCCCTCGACTCTCGACTTACTTTTGCCATCTTGCCTCCAATTCTGCGGTTAGCCCCACTTCGACCAGAAACCACGCAAGCCGCTTGTACTCCAAGCTCGAAAACTGGACTTCCAGGATCGAATTTTCAAAATCCTTTTTATTCCATCCCAGAAAAACGAACTGCGATACACCCTTTAAATCTCGTCGGGTCTTTCTGCAATCCTTTGTCCTCGGTTCGTCAGAATTTGGAATATTTTGACTTGTACGGTGCTTCTTCAAATTTCATTTCGATCGAGGACAATGGATCGGAGCTGGCGAGGCGCAGAAACGCTGGCCACATCGAACCACTGGCACGGAATGGCATTCGATTCGATTTTTTTCTTCTCTCCATTGGGCAGGAATTAACGCGGCTTCGACGTACGTCTCTATGAAACGCGCAGCATCATCGAATGATCGATCGGCAACCTCTTTCCCCGAAAACAACCCCCGTCGATGGTGTCGATTGGAAAATCCAGGGGGTGGCTATTTCGTGAAAATGTCCAAAATCATTTCCCTCGTCTTCCCAGTCGCCATCTTTCCTGGCATATGAATACTTTACAATCTTCTCATGCCTACCTGTCCCTCAAAATCCACCTACACATTTTGAAACTAGTTTTATATTTTTACTTTATATTTATATATTTAATTTTATATCTCTTTTTAAAACATCTCGCAAGGTATCATAAATATCACCTGTCCTTCGTGTTCTCAAAAATCTCATACATTCCTCAACCCTCGCAACAACCACCCCCTACTTGCGTAACAAACAAGTGCAACTCAACCTCAACGTTCGAACTTCGGGTCGCAGTAAGGTCACGTACAGCGATCTATTTCAAAAAAGCAGAAAGAAAAAAGAAACGAAAACGCCGATAAAGGTTGAAAAGAGGGAGGAACACGGGGGTGCATCGTCGTCGAGCGGCGCTCAGGGCCATAATAATAATTTTTACAAGCCCGCGTGTAATCAAGGCTGCGTGTTACACATGTTCCGTCGGCGGGCACCCCTACTCGCGTTACGTAGGACCCCCCGTCCTCGGTATCGTAGGGGTGGCCATGGCACGTGGTAGGGGCGGCTCGCCACGAGAGAGGGGTGAGCTTTCGACGAGGAGGGGAGAGAGTTCCAGTTCCAGTGGGGCGGTCGTGCTCGTTGGAGAGAAACGTCACTCCGTGGAACGAAGAGGAGAAAGGCAGAATCGCGCGCTGGTTTCGCGAGGGGCGCAAAAGAGAGGCCAGAGAAGGGGTGGGTGGGCGTAAGGGGGTGGGAGGTGGCGTAGTATTCACGCGGCACGGTTGCTGGTGCCGCCGGTGCTGCTGTTGTTGCTTCTGCTTGCACCCCGGTATCGTTCTTCTCGTGTATTGTTGTCCAATCGAGCGTCCACCGAAACCGCTTCACGAATCGGGATATACGCGTGCAACCGACGACTCTGATACGGTACGACGGTGATAAGCTTCCTTCTTTTCTCTCCTTCCGATAACCTCGAATCGTGACACGTGCCGATCTCTGTGACGTTTGTTGGTTCGTCGAGGGAGGACGTTGGTTTGGAAAGGGGGATGTATTTTTACGAGGGTGTCGTACGTGTTGTTGTTTTTTTTTCAAGTGCATTCGATCGAGATGACAACCGATGCCAGGGTGTAGCCGGTGATCTCTATGGTAGTTGATACTTTGTATCGTACAGGAGATTCAAATGGAATAGCCGGTTTTTCGGTTAATCGTGATCAATGTCGGCGGCTAGGTATTGCGGCACGAGTTTCCTTTGACGACACGTGGCCCCGGTTATTGCGTTTCCATTAGCCTCGTTATTGTCCTCTCGATGGTCATTCGAGCGACGTGTAACGTCTGGCTGGATGTTTCGATTTGCCGATTCGCCGATCCTGTGTCCTCGCATCGTCCGCCGCGCCGTTTAATCGCTTCTTCTTCCGCGACACGTGTCACCCTGTCGAGAGATCGAGAGTAATTCGATAAACCGTCGATTCCCGATTTCGCGAATTCGCGAAGATCGTACGTGCAACGGTGATATCGCGATACATGGCTCTGTGAGGGGGAGAGGTGCCATTGTGGGATGAGGATAATCGTTCGGTGATTTTCCGAGCTTCTCTCGAGAATCGGGAAGCCTCGTCGTACCGTCGATTGTGGAGGCAGAGGTAAAAAAACTAGCGGGGAACTTTTCAATTTCATTCTCGCGATATTGCATCCCCAAAATTTTCCCTCCAACGCGCGCTTTTTCCAGCGGCGAAAGTGAGAAATAAAAGTAGAAATTGGATCGCGATCGAAACGCGCCAAATTTCACCATCGCACGAACTCCGCTTCTCCCGGAGCCGGATCTTCCTCGTTGTTGCTGATTAATCGCAGAAAAATTAATTACCGTCAGTCGATTCGTCAGAGATGAAAGTTCTACCGCGTTAAATGAAACGTGAAACGCATCGAGAGCGCGAAACATTATTCTAAAAAACATTATTCTAATTGTGCTCCATCGTTTCATATCATCCTTTCGCAAATCCTAAGATTCGTCCCCCTCTTATTCTCGGCGTAACGTTGCCGATGAAAAATCCGCAGATAAAATCGCACACCTCGAAAGAAACATAGCCCAGGAGTTACTTTCTCTCACGTGGAAACTTCGTTGATAAAAAAAAATTGTAAGAAAAGTCGGAAGGAAGGAAAGAAACAAAGGCTCGGAGTTAGTTCGCAGAGAAGGATCGAGTTGCGTTGATCGGAGCGTGACGAGCGGTAATTGAATGTAGGTATGGCATTTGCATTGACAAGCTCCAACAGAGATAATTCGAATCTCGTCGAATGCAACGGTCCACACGGGCGTTAGGTCGTTTGTCAATACGACGACGGCCGTCCAGTTTCCACGTTTCCAACTCGTATCGCTGTTTGTCACCGTCTCGTCGGCGATCGTTTGCCGTTGAATGCCGGTACTTCTGCGCGATTCATTTCGCGAGAGCCTCGTCCCTGTTATTCAAATAACCAACAGAGTTCCATCCTGCCGCCAAAACTGCCCTCTCTCTTCGAATCGGTCTCGTTTTCTGTTTTCTCCATGATCGTAGAATAATTCTATTTGAAACGACTTTCTTCCGTTTCAAGATTAATATTCGTCAAAGATCTACATTATTTTGCTGACAATTTTTCTACCGGTTAAAAGAGATGGTTGAATGTTGGTGAAAGAAATCACAATTATAATCTTTGCTTCAAGAGAGACATCTACCATCGATCTCGAGGGATGACCGTGATATTCCGCTAGTTCGAGGAGACGTTTCTTCCTTCGTCAAAGTGTAAATCGCGATTCTTTCGTGTCCAGGGCGATTCGAGGGTTGCGCGGACAAACTGGCCGTTGTACGCGTCGACATAGGGCACAATGGAGGCTTCACTTTCGAAAATCAAACAGAGAGAGGAACCCGCCCCCTCTGGTGCATCCTCGCAGCTGCACTGTTTGTACGAATGTGCAAACAATGGAACTACCCATTTCCTGTGCGAATATATCCTGACGATATCCAGCGACCGGTCGCAGACTTGCCGGCGGGCAAACACGTAGGATAACCTCGCGGATTTCTCGCCGAAAGCAAGCCGATCGTGAAAAGATCGTTTAGTTTGTTACTTCGAGATCGATACGTTACCATCTCGTACTTTTAACACTTTTAATACACCGTGTCTTTGTATCCTCATCGACGAACCTACTCCTTTAATTCGTTCTCCATTAAAGAAAAGATTCGTCGAACGTAATTCTTCAGAATCGCCAGAGAAATCGGTAAGGCCGTATCGAGGATAACGATTCGACGTGCTCGGTTTACGCTCTTTCCGCGGGAACTCGCTCGATATCGACGTAAAACTCGGTAGAGTTCATATTACATGGTAAACAAACGGCGATCGCAAACACGCGGAAAACGATGATGACGCACGGGCAGGTCGGATGGGCAGAGAGAGAGGAATAGAGGAACAGCGAGAGAGAGAAAGAGAGAGAGAGTGAGAGAGATAGAAAGATAGTGTGTACGGAGACACGGTGGAGGGTGGATCGTAAAACTGCGTCTCCTCATTAACTTTCCCGAGCGGCGACTAATTAAACATAACGACTCGTTAGGACGTAGACTCGGGAATTTTGGCGGAAAGGAAAGAACGGCGGAGCCGATCGCGAATCGGCCGGTTCGATAGATCGATCGAAAGCGCGGACCGTGCACCCCCACCGTTGTGTCCGGCACACGCGAACCACACCGCAAAAGGGTCGAAGAGGGTTGCAAAGAGAGGGGCCGCGGGGGTGACGGTGAAGAGGAAAGGGTGAAAGAGACAAAGAGAAGAAGATAGAAAGAGGAAGAGAGGGCAACGTTGGAGGGAGAGGGAGAGGGTTCGGTCCGGTGGGAGATAAAGCGATAAAGAGCAACGAGGGAGCGAGCGAGAGGGAGGCCGAGGACCACGGAGGCGGAATGAGGGATGGAAAGAGAGACGGAGGAAGAAGCAGAGCGAGAGGGAGAAAGAGGAGGAAACCGAAGCCGGACGGAGAAGCGAGATCGGAAGGAGTGGGGTGCCAGAGGGGTGTGAGAGGAACCAGGAAAGGGGAAAGGGATGCTGCGTGTGTTGGCATGGACCAGTGCGTCAACGGCTGTTGCCTCACACGAACCGCCGAAATTATAGTTAGTGGCCCCCAACGGGTACTTCGAAATACAGCCGCCACGAAAACACGAAAACGGATCGCTGGATTTCAACGATTACCTCCGGGAAAGTGGTCCTCTTCGAGCCTCCGAGGTGCCTCGGAACTACGGGATATCGCGACAAAGGTTCCGCGATTGTGATCGTTCGCGGATCGCGAGATTATTGAGAGAAGGATCGTCATTGAGCACGTGCGATGGGAAGATCATTCGCGATAGGAAGTTCGCTCGAGGAAAGGGTTTAGCTTCTATGGATGGATTTCGATCGAGATCGGTAGTTTGGAAATATCGAAGTGAGACTGTGGAGAAGTGATGGGTGATACCGTGGGTGAAAATCATGGGCAGTAGTGCGACCGACAAATGTTTCGGTGATCATGGAAGGAGGAAATAAGTGAGTGGAATTTTTGATCGAACCACGAATTCATGCACCGATTTCATCCATTTTACGACGACTCATCGATTGGACTTGGAATTATCGAGGTATTACCGTGGGTCGTGAAGGAAACGTGATTCGAATTTGTATCGTTCCAACCGGAAAACCGATAGAGATCTTTCAAACTAGCGATCGAATCTGCGCAAACTTGTCACACGATTTTTCTACGTGGATCATTTTTACCTGTCGCGATGATAATTTCAGCGATTCCTTCGCGCCAGTCATTTAATCGTTCATACCGCAATTCCCCTGGAAAACGTATAACTTTATTAACCCCTCGCTTCCCCTTCGAATTCACGACGTTACCCGAGGTTCCGAGAATCACGAGACTCTCGACAAACGACGAAATATTTTCGCCGGAAGTGCGAACAGGGCACAAGCGTACCAAGAGATTTGAATGCGAAGTTAAGCGGGCATCTTAACCGTCGCAACGTCCTTCTTTCCGAATACTTCTAAGATTCCCCATCTCTCTAAAAACTCAATCACCTTCCCTTCTCCTTTCCACCACCATTTCCCAACCATCCTCCAATTCAACTCCACAACAAATCCTCTCTACCCTACAACCAATATTTCTCCCAAAAATCCACCCCCTTTTAAAACCCTCCCTCTATCTCCACAAATTGTCTCCAAAGATTTTCATCTCGATCAAAGCAGCCTCGTTAAACGCTCATTAACTTCAGCGCAAAGTACGAAGATATCAAGCCGTGTCCCTCGGAACTCGTCATCCACAATGACGATATCTCATTTACAATTAACATTCACGTCCGTGCAGATTGACGAGCAATTCTCCGTTGTCCATGAGCCTTCGATCCCGGTGTGTCTGGCATTGACAGAACAACGTGGTAACGTACCACGTGCAGTTTGACACGCGGTCGTACGTGCGTAGGGGTTGGGTATCCGTGCGACGTGTGGGGGTTGCCTACCGGCGGGAGTTCTTTTTCCCCTATTTTTTCCGTCCCCACTACCGTTCCGTTCAGCCCCTCCTGGAACCACCTGGATCCGGTGTGTCAGCCCCGGTGACGTGCGCAAAAATTACTGAATGAACGGTGACGTCACTAGCCGGCCGCGTGAAAAGTGTGCGAGTCGTTTCTCTGTCGGTGTCAACCGCCGCTTCGCCACCCCCTTTCTCTCGTTTCCGTTCCTCTTCCGTCCGTCACCTCGTCGCAACCCCTCCTGCTACCGTATCGCCGGGCAACGTTTCTCGAGGACTGACACGTCCTCCTGAGGGTGGAACAGCTCGGTTAAAGGGTTATACTCACGAGATAAAGGCTCCTGGAAGCCTTCGTTAAATGGATTAGGAACGACGGGGGTGGCCCTTTCGGATGAGACCGACGGAACTGGGGTGCCGTCGCGTACCGAGGGCCGAGCTCACGGTGTTGGCGTATCTGTGGTCCTTGGAGAGATTCTTGTCGATGATTTGAGTCTCGTTGTTGTTCTCTGATGGAAATTCTCGCTTTTTGATTTACAGTTTCGTTAGAGTAGTCCTTGGGAGGTGGAGATATCGGTGGTTATTTTGTTTACAGGACGTCTCCCTTTTTTTGATTGCAGGTTCCACCTCTGGGACAAGGAAAATCCTTTTTATTCCGACGAGGCACCGATACGCGAGGAAGACCCGAACAGAAAGCCAGAATCGTTTCTCTAAGCTCGTACGATACTACTCCGAGTCTTCCGTTCGCCACTTGAAATATTCAAGAATAGAAAAAGTTAAAAGCAATCAAGCTCTGAAGAGTCCATCTCTCAGCACGACGAGAAGTTCCAAGAGAGAGAAAATCCTCCGACGCGAATCCACGAGGATTGAGACGCCAAAAACGTGCGTCTAACGTAGCAGAATCTTCATCCACTGTTAGCATGTCCGAAAGCTCAACCGAGGCGAAGGCGTGAACCGAATGGAAGGATGTTTCATCCGGCGTTCTGACTGCCTATGGATATATTCGGCCGTTGCAACGGCGGCGGCGGCGGAAGCACGGTATCCGGAAGTGGCGGTGCCTCGGTGAGGGCATCCAGCAACGAGTCCAGCGGTGGAACAGCGGCAAGTGCTACCAGCGAGAGCTCTGGAGGAAGCGGCAGGATGCAGTTGACAGGAGCCTCGGCTCCTGGCGCTGCCGCATCGCCGGAGTCGGGTGTCTCTCCGTTGACCGATGCCTACACCAAGATGACCAGCGACATCCTGGCGGAAAGGACTCTGGGGGATTTCGTCAGCGAGCATCCTGGAGAACTCGTTAGAACTGGTAAGTTTTCTATTTTCTCCCTTGCAGCCATTATACTTGGAATATGGATAAAAATAGAGAACCAGAGATCAGTTTTATTGTTGGGAATAATTAAACTTTGGCACTGGAATTTTTTAAAAGAGTCGAACGGGGATTAAATAGTGTTCGTCCGTTACTGTCGCAGGATCACCTCATCTGGTCTGCACGGTTTTGCCGGCTCACTGGAGATCCAACAAGACTCTTCCGGTAGCCTTCAAGGTAGTGGCACTTGGCGAGGTTGGCGACGGCACTTTGGTGACCGTTCGTGCTGGTAACGACGAGAACTGCTGTGCTGAACTGAGAAATTCCACTGCACTCATGAAGAATCAAGTGGCCAAGTTCAACGACCTTAGGTTCGTCGGTAGAAGCGGGAGGGGTAAGTTTCAAGTCTGGTAATCTTCCTTCTAACCCACCTAAAACGCGATCTCTCGGTAATAAATTACCGTCGGTTTATATCCTCGTGGAAATTCATCGAGTACAATCGTCGGAGTAAAACAGGCACAACTTACCCTCCGGTATCCCATTTTCCACCACTTTCCTCTCGTTTCATTCATGAAACGGCAAACTTCTCGATCTCCGTTGACAGCCTTACGTTGCCCTTCTCCTTTGCCGAGAAGAAAATACACGGAGGGGTGAAATTGTGGTGGCAAGCCCTTCAAAGAATTCCTCGTAGTAAGGGTAGGTCGTGGACGTCTCGAGACACCCTCCTTTTTCCTCGTTCCTTCAGGAAAAGTCTCCGGCTGAGGCTGGCTCCGTTAGGGGTGGTAGGGGACGATGAAATTGGACGTTTCTGAGGGTCGGTGTGCAGTTGATTGGTGTGCGAGTGGATCCGAGAAGAGACGACGACGACGCCGTCGTCTTTTGGGGTGGGTAATGGGTTTTATTTGTCCGCACCACCACCGTGCAATCTCCTCTTTACTTTCCTTCGAGGCTACGAGGAAAGAGGCACCCTCCTTCTCCATGAGGAAACGCGACTCGAAGAAGCCGACGCCCTGGAAACAGGGGCTGGCGATATTAATTGAGGTTTCAGCTGGCTTTTAATTAACGTTATTAGGACCGCTATTTCGTCTAACCCTGTCTTTCGAACTCGAGTTTCCTGCGAGCATGTCGATTAACTAACTACCCGCGACCCACTTTCGCCACTTTTCGCCAACTCGTTTCGCTTAGCTGGTTGCCCATTGGATTTAACGAATTTTCACTCGATTTCGCATTTTACGGACGGTTTACCTTGTTGTCTTCAACACCTCCGTTCTCTGGGCTTATTATTTGTAGAGAGATTCGAATATTTAGGTCGTCTGGAAGTTTTGTCATCGTTAAGTCGAAAGACAAAGACTTTGCGGTGGGAATCAGTCTTTTAATTTCTCATCGTCCACATTAAATTAATTTTCTGAAGTTCTATATCGCTGATTATTAATTTTTGCATCACAATAGACACTGAAGAATATTTAAATGAAGGATAGCAAAATATTAGGGCTTCGATTGCCGATTGAATTAAATTTTGAATAATTGTATCTTCATTTGCCACTCCAATCTCTTTTCTTTTAAAGTAATTTTTTCGTTGTTTGACGAGCCTCGATGTTTTCCATAAGTATATGCAAGAAACGAGGGTTTAAGATCGCGCAGGAAAACAGTCCTTCGAAAATCAGGAAATAGTTGAATTTTCTATCCTTCGGTAAGGGTGAATTCAGCCCTCTGCTTGAGTTCACGGAAGCGCGCGGCAGTCATTTGTCTGGGATTAGCTTTCAATTGTTTTCGTCGAGCGCGGAATTAACATAAGCTAGGATGAAGAATGTAAGAGATGTGTCTCTCATCAGGATTCCTGCGACTCTCCCGATTCCTTGAATATTCTCTGAAAACCGATGTGCACCGAACTCCAGGGAATCCTTAATGATCCTCTCGTTCGTCGGGCGCGAAAACATTTCTGTGCGGAGAATCGCTCGCCAGGATATTCCAACAGGGTTGAAGTAGAGTCAGAGATTATCCTCGTATTTTTCTTGCAAAAAATTCAACCCTGAAATGTAATCAACCCTGCATTTCTTTCCTACAAACCATATAAATGACCAATTGACTTAATAGGAATCTTTTAGAAATTAAAATCTACAACATTAAATTCGAAAGGGTTTTTCCAATGAAATAAATTTCATAAGTCCTGTGTGACAAATCTGAATATCTCATGGTTTTCTCCGTATAAATATCGACTGCTATAAAAATATGGAAATACGTTAGATCACATTAATATCTCTGTGTCACCTGAAAGTACCGATTCTGCGAGAAATCCGCTTAAAAGTGGTTCGAGGAAAACCGAGTACAATTCCATGTTACTCCAGAGCTTTGTAATATCGACGATAAGCTATGGCCTTGTTCCCGCACGTTCGGTTGTAATTCCTGTTCCATCACTGGGAAGTCTACCCCGAAGGTACTGGATCATTTCCACCCCTTCAGTTCTAAGCTCTATAACGAGATAGATCATTTGAGCGCTTATAGTTTCAGTCAAGAGTAGAGAGGTATCCTTCAACTTTGCTCTCGCGAATAAACCTACCCCGTCGACTCGCAAGGGGAAGGAACTTCCTTGCAACATTGTTCAATTTCGCATTACAAAAATTTCTGCTTATGTTCCTATATCGTTGTCATCGTTATTATCATTGGCTGAGAAAGTTGCTAGATACGTAGATGCAACGATGAAAGAAACGGATGATTTCGTAACGATGATTATTCTCCCTGGAAACATGGAAATCGGCGGTGAATTGATGAGTGTAGGAACACAGAGGAAGTTACAATTTACCCTCGGAAATTTGGCGTAGAGAAAAGTGTCGTCAGCGACGGTAGTTCATCCCGACCATAATCAATTCGTTATCAGGCTACAATAGCGCATTTGCGATTCGTTTGGGGAAAATTGAAATTAATTAATTGGCTCGACAGCTCCACCGACGAACCTGTACATTTGTGTACACGCGATGGTCCACACTGTCCGGAGAAACGTATGCTAACGAGCATTATCAACGAATCGATCTGCCAGCACTTCGACCATCGTTCCTCTTCTCATCCCCATTTAACAACCCTCCCATGCAGATCTTATTTTCTCCCACTATTTCACGTGGACATTTTTCCCAAACAATTCCACCAACATTTACCATCCCTTACGTAACAAAAATCTATTATAACTTCAGAAATTCATTGCACCGTCAAACTCCACCTATTTTTGTCATCCTTCATCAAAACTCTATTATATTTTTAATAATGTACACAAAGTACGACGTTAAAAATGTATAAAAAAAGTGGTACTAAAATCGACGGAAGAAATGGTAGCAGCCGGAGGAAAATACGGAAGGGGAATAGGGTGTGTAACAGTCAGACGACTTTTAATGGTTCCACGGCGACTGGCACCGAGGGTGATACCTACGTGTACCTCCCCAACTGGAACCACCAACTCCGGCAATAGGTGAAAAGACTGGCTGGCAGGGTAGGCCCATCGAGAATGCCGTGACTTGCAGCAAACTGACAGGATACCCTGGTAGAAAACGAGAACCTCGCGTGGTGAACCACCGTGTGGCCACGCTCGACACTCGCCATTATTTCCCCGTTACTTTCTCTCTTTCTTCGCCCCTCGGAAGTCTCCGTGAAAGAAGAGATTCGGAATCGAACAGCTGCAACCATGGTATTAAAATAGTCCACGGGATTCTATGCTAATTAAGGAAAATTATACATACGAATGGAATAATACAATGGAATTGTATTTCCTGGGTTTATATTCTTTTTCTTCGTTTCACGAACAGAGCGATAGATATTCAACGATGGAAATCAAAGACGGAGAGATTTCGAATAATAGTTTTCAGCTTTACGATTCCTATAGAGAGGGAAAAAGAAAACGACATGCGATTGGCGAGTCGCGGTCGAAAGGGGGTGAAAGTGCCACGCCACGAACGAGAGGGAGAGAGAGAGGAAGCGAGAAGAGGGGGCACGTGGAATTGCGGTGAACCTCCACGGTGTACGACCACCGTGTTTTGCGTGGCGACGATCTTTTTACGCAACATTGTCCCCGTTTAACGAGGTTTTTATCAAAACACCCGCTCTTCGACCCTCGATAAAATTCCATTTACGCTTGCCGCGATTTTACACCCCTGTCCATACCGTACGCACATCGATCCCCAATTACGGCTCGTACTAATGATTCCAAGCGATGCAGGAAAAATTGACCGTAATATCGACAAGTAGAATATAGTAGTTTAATCTTTAAACAACCAGCAAACAATCCGATCACGAAATTACCACTTCTCCCTCCCTTTATAATTCATACTTCCTCTCGATTATTCTCCAAACTATATTTTCTCCCGAAATCATCCCTCATTGAAACGACTTCTGTACACGATAAAAGACAATTATCTTCCATCGAACAGAGATGAGAAATGAGCGGCTTAAGTCTTTAATACTTAAAGACTAAAGTGCACCACCCTTCCATCCTCGTTTCTCCGGGACATTAGGAGCGTTTAATAGGCTTTTTAACATAACTTAACCCATCCTCACCCCCTGGGGGGTGATCGTGTCCTCCACTCGGCCGCGCTGGCTGGCCACCGTCACCGTCGACGACGCCCTCGATACATTACCGACGGTTAATTCGGTTACCACCGAGTTTCACCCGACTAACCACGTTTGCGAAACTTTCCCCGTCGATCGAATAGGCGCGTTTGCGAATCGCCGCCAACGAGCTGGTACCAATTTAAAAAAAAATAATTGCACGAGGAACGACTGCGAAAAGAGACTCTTGGTGTGTTTCAGGGAAGAGCTTCACCTTGACGATAACGGTGTCCACGACTCCACCCCAAGTTGCCACCTACACGAAGGCTATCAAGGTGACCGTTGACGGGCCGCGAGAGCCGCGATCCAAGACCAGTGAGTATCACTGTAAGCATTGCTATTCTCATCTACTAATTAGATATTACGTAGACGTTAAGATTAGAAGGTAGACCTGGACGGATGGGGGTTGATTCTGACGGGTGAAATGTAAGGGATGATTTTGCACCGTGGACACGCGAAACGATAGAATCACCGAGCACCCACCATGAAGAATGTTTGTAGGAAAAATAATCAGAGTCCTTTCGTACGATCAGGGAGAATCTCTCTACTTCTTCTTTCCCTAAAGAGGGTTGAAGGTTAGAGGTGCGGCTGTTAGTGGTTTGACGTAGTAGCAGAGAGTTGTTCTTCATTCCGTTCTACTGGAACTTTGTCCCTATTATTTTTTTTAAGGTGCTTTATGTGATTAACTTGCAGTACTTTGGAAGTGTGCTCCTTTTTATTTGTATTTCAGTTGAGATACTGAAATCAGTAGGTAGGAATATTGGGAGTTGACGGTTTTTCAGATTTGATTGCTGCTTGACATGACAGGAAAAGTTTAAAAAATCTGCTGTCTGTTTCTATTTCAATTTTTGCCCTCGATTTATCCTCGTTCACATTGTCTGCATCGAAGCGAGGGTTGTCTACCTACGTATCGCTAGACGTGTCCCTTCAACAACCGTAATTAGATCGGCAGGTAATGCGAGGGAAATGCTCTATACTGGTAAATCTATATTAGTTACCCCTTGCCACGAAATTCCTCCTTTTGTCAATCTACGCGGATTTAAATTAACTGTACCGATTAACTTTAAATAGCAACTGCAAAGATAGAATTATTTCGACTCTTCGAACTTCGTGGCTTGTCGTCGCAGGGTGTTAACATCCACTCGGTTAGCCCAGGTCTCTCGCAACCCCTAAAAACTTGCAGAGCCTCCGCAACAGCAAGTAGCATCAGACAGGACTTCCGGTAACAATGAGCACCGATGCAGAGTAAATCAATTAACGCTAAAAATTCGGAAAATTCGTTACTATCCACGCGAACACTTAACGAACGAGCCGCATGGCACCAGGAGGTGGTAAAAGCCACAAGTTTGAAATGGCCCCCGCGTGCGGTTCCCGCTGGTCCGCCGTTAGCCGTCGGAGGCTAAGTTTCGTGCAATTGCCATTATTTATAACCGCGGCTAGGCGCCATAACATTGATAAAGGGTTGCGGCATTACATAGATACTAGGTGTACGTGTATTATCAACGCCCCCACGGCATGGGGAAACGGCTGCGAAGTTTCCCGGTGTGTCTCGAGGTGCCCAATGGTTTCTCCTTAGGTACGGCACTGCCGGGACATACAATTACCGGGACTCCGTTATTTGGTAGGTCGCAACCGAGGTCGTCGACGTGGCTCGAGGGTTTTCCGTGTAGGTGGCGAAGGGGTGAGGGGTTACGGGCTCCACGTGAAACGTCTCCGGGCTTGTTACATAACCTACGTAACGTATTGTGCGCGTGTCGGCCTTTCGCGAAATTTAGCGGCTCGCCGTTCTGGATAGCAGTTTGTAAATCACACCATAACGCGTTCGATGGTATGGCTCGTTAAATCTCGGAGGGGCGTGATTTTGTTGTGCACGTGTATGGGTTTCTGGATGGGAAAATTTTTAATTGTTTTTGGTGGTTGCATCTGGAATGGTTGTAGCGAGAGGAGATTTGATTTTGGTTGAGTCGATCGAGAAACGGTTAAAGAGAATTTTTATACAGAAGTTCTTTGAAGACGGGAAGACGTTCGAGCAGAAATATGAAGGGGAATGAGATCGCAAGAGTCAGACACTCGAGCGTTTCTTCGTCGCCGCATGTCTCGCTAAAAATACACGATTACTTTAATATATTCCAGAAGCCTTTAAGCTTCTGTGTCTTGGCAAAACGTGACCACATCCGCTGGATTGTTTGCATCGGACCACCCGAGCGTTATTCCATCGCGAAAAGATAACGTGCGAAAGTTCCTCGCCTTTCCAGAATTTTCCATGTCATTAAATCATCGTCAAGTTTTTCCTTCGTTCTGGAAAGTACGTTCTTCTCTCCCGAATAAAGATAACGTGAGGAATCTAAATATAAAACGCGATCTTCTCGGCCACTTGCAGCGGAAAGGATTGAAAAAGCCAAAGGATACGAATACGTTAGGAAACGAGCATTGAATATAGTTGTAAAACAAGCGGCGCTTTACATGTTCTACGAAAACAAACGATTTTCCTCGGAAGAAAGAAACCGAGCGACAACTTCAAGGGAAGCGGCACGAGATGAAAGGGCCGACGAATCGTGGGTGGCCCAACGGCGCATCTTCTCCGTGTCTCGGCGAGCCTTCTGCTCTTTGAGACGTTTATTACGTTTACATCCCCTCCAATTTACGCTCTCTATGTCGATTTATAATTTTTCTTTTCATAAGACCCACGAAAGTCGTCTTTGCAAAACCCCCAGAAGAATTTTCTTTCGTACTTTTGTTACCTAAACTTAACAAATTCGATCCAAATTAAAATCGCTGGCATTCCTACAAAATTGATGAATATTTTAACAAAACAAATCCTACAAAATTCGTGTCTTCCGCTTCCACAAAGGCGCATGCATTTCCCAAAAAGATACATGACAGGGTGTAGAGAAGAGGAACAGGACATTCGATAGAACGAATGCGCCTTATCCGAACTCCTCCGGCAGGGATGCCACTCGAGGGTCGTAATTAATTAAACAAGCAATTCATTACACATTCTACCCTCGTCCCATAGCCAAAGGTAGCCGCCACAGAAAGGCTGCTGGGCTAAGGAAATTGATCGAGAGGGAGAGAAAGAGAGAGAGGGGGAGGCTTACCCCTAGCAGGGATGCTTTCGGTGGAAGTTCGTCTATCCGAAACCGAGATCCGAAATCCGAGTTGCACACCTACGTCGAACAAAACGATCGGCGTTGCTGGAAAAGGTCGAAAACGGGTGGCCCTGCCATCCAGCGTGTCGAGAGGGTGGTTCGGGGGTGAAACGAAATGAGGAGCTGTCGCTGCCAGCTGGTAACTCTCGAGAAATTCCCTGGCAGTCACCGTGCGCGTAAAGGGATGTCCAATGAAATCGATAGTAACGACTCTCGAGAAGAGATCCAAGTCGTTGGCTCGTTCTTCAACGGAGAAATTCGTCAAGAAACGTCCCGTTCTTTGGTACGAAAGGATTGTCACTCGTTGAGATCAGTGACGAGTATCTCGATTCAGTTTGCCGGGAAAAAATTGAACATCGAAATCGTGATCCTCTGGTAAATTATTCGGAAGACAGTTGGAGGCCTAATGAAATACTACGCTCAGAGGGCTACCTTCGACGATTCGTCCAAGGGTTGCGTGATAAATTTCCAGGGCGGAGCGGCTTAATTTATTAAATCCAGCCGCGGCAACCCCCTTGGCCAAAGAGATACGTCGGTTACGTTCGACCAAACGACCCACGATCTCTTGAGGACATCCTCCAGAAATTTCTTGAAGGTCTCGGTGCAGGGAAATGCACGAATCGCCGGTCGTTTAACGGGATCTCGTTATCCACGGTGCCCGTCGGTATTCCGGCGTCGCGCCCCCATTGTGTCCCCGGATCGAGCGTACCCTATTCAGCAAACCGGCGGGAATTTCGGGTTGCCGAGTTAGAATTAGGGCTTCGATTGGATTATCAGGACGGCGGGGGTCTGTTAGGTTGTCTCGCTCTCTCTCTCTCCTCTCTCTCTTCGTCTCTGCACGCTCGGTCCCTCCTGGCTTTGGTCTCCAGTGCCTTCGCCGGATCTGTGTTGGACGGTAGGTGTGTCGTGAAGGGGGTTGGGAAGCTGCAGCCACCTAGGTAACGTTCGTAGCCTAGCCTGACCTAACCTAGCCGGGGGAGGATGACCGGCAGCCTCGTCAGATAGGACGGTCGCCTGTTGGGACGTCTTTAATTGGGTTGGCGACACCGTACCGGGGAAATAAAACGAATCGGTGCCTCTTCCTCGTCCGCTCACCCTTCTGGCCTGCCGACTGGCCGATTTAGTTTCGCCGGGTTCGATTCTCTGGCCTTGTCGCCAGCGATGTTGGGGTCTGTCGCTTTTGCGAAGAGACACGAGGTGGAAATAAAAAGCGCACGGGAACGGTCGACCGATGAACCGACTTAATTAGAATAGGGGAGGTGCTCGGTTACTTGTCTACTTCGGACGGGGAATTCTGGTCCGTGATGCGATATCCATGGGTCGCGGGGGTGAATTCGATGATACGTACGATGATGTGTGCCTGAAGTCCAGTGGACAGGCGCACGGTTGATCGCAGTGCTGTCTCTTTTAGGGCAGCAACAGCAGTTCCATGCGTTCGCGTTCGCATCTCAACGCGGGGGTCCGTTCTTCGCCTCGCCTCTCGTCGATCCTCTGCAACCCCTGCCGAATCCTCTGCAGCCGCTGCCGAATCCGCTGCAACCGCGGGATCCTCTGTCATCTTTCAGGCACGCGATGCCGGGCAACTGTCAGAGTAAGTATCTGATCGGTTTATCTGCATGATGGATGTTGGAGTAGATGGTCCGACGGGAGGGCAGACTTTCACCGTCTGAGCGATCGATGGGTTTATTCGATGAATTAGGGTAACGCCGAGACACTGAGCTTCGTGCTTTTAACACTAGAACTACCGAACCAGTCAAAATGACTGGTACACAATTTTTTCCAAAAATTTTCCATGATTATAGGAGACTCATAGAATAGATATTCTACGTCCATCTCATAAAACATAAATTACAAAACCGATTATCGTTACCACCTCTGAATTCCCCTTTTTTTAAAGTACTTATTTAATATATTTAAATATAACAGCTTTAACGCCGGTAGTTCTAGTGTTAAATTATTATGTTTCTTGTTTCAGACCTTCGTTTTCATTTCACGTAACTGCATGTCACAAAGTGTATTGTTGCTTTTACGTTCATTCAAAGGTTTTACGTTTACGTTGTGTTTTTTAGAAGTGAAATTTCAGTAGTTGCACTCTCCTTGGTTCCCTTGATAACAAAATCTCCCCTCATGATTATACTTTATTTATTTCTCACAGCTTATCAATCAGACGACTCGTCTCACTCTACCACCAGTGATTTCCAATGAACGTCGTTAATTCTATGATACTTAAATCCTAGTTTTTCTACCCTCAGAAATTTCTCCTCCTCCTTGAAACCTAAATCGTCGGAGCTTCGCAAAAACGATCGCCACGCGAAATTAAACGGATCCCCAACGTCATAAGAAAGGCTCGCGACGGGTGTGGGAATATTTCCAAGCAAACGTTGCTATCCTCCGTAGATATAGGCGCGTCAGAGCTTTCGTATAGGCTTGCTAGCTACCTTCTCGACTCCAGAGGCGGAAACCGCAAGCCTGTTCAAAGCTAGATTAAATATTATATTAAAGGGGTTGCCCCGGGAGCGTGACCCCGTCGGGTGGCTCGCCGTTCTAGGCTGCTAACCCGGCTTCTCTGTTCTTACTCCCACCGAAACCAAATTCGCGAATTTACGCCCGAGATACCCTCTCGCAATTTCCATCGATCTCGAGTATCGTCCAATCTCTTTCCACGATAATAAAAAAAAAAGAACAAAAATTCGGCCCGAAAGCTGATTATCATCCAACGATGCAAATCTCTCCGGAAAATATTCAGCGGTCGATTTAACCGATCGTTGGAGATGTGAGAGAGGTACCATTGAAATTCCTCGATAAAGTATCAAGCACGTGGGGTATTTCCTTTATTAACTTTTTCTCCCACATTGCCCGATCGGTTCGATACTCTCGTTACTTCGCTCCCATAATTTTCATTCGCGTCATCTCCACGAGAGAGAAAAACAGTGGACGATGTCTTCTCAGGATATCTCGAGACACTCGGTGGAAAAGTTCGCCATGGGGAAAAAAAAGGAGAGAAGATCGGAATATCCGCGAGGGGGATTGCAAGGAATTTAGTGAAACCGAACGATGCGAAAGCACGGCGGGTTTGAGTATTTAGGGTTAGCTCTCGTCACGGCGGTCCAGTGGCGCTCGTCGAGGAGAGCTCGGTTATTTGAGTTGGCCAGAGCTACGCGGGGATGACCAACCCTTTGATCTCGATGTTCCCTCCCTCCGTTTTCTGCCCGACGTGTCCGCCTGCACTCCACCTCGCAGACCGTGCTTTCTGCCATCGCCCCCTTCCTCGGACTCTCTCGAAAATTTATCGGGGATGTTTCCTATATCCCGCGAAAATAAATAGCACAAAAGATTCCTCTTCCTTGCGGCATTCCACACTGATTACCATCCAAACTTCTTTCTTCTTCCTCGTACGATGACAAAGTGCAACCGATTCCTCGAAATTATTTTATCCTCCTTCTTATATTCCGTTCTACCTACAATGAACTTTAAAAACACAAAGCCATAGTCGTCTTGATAGACGAACGAGTGCAATCTCTTCAGACATGTCCCAGTTTGGACTGACTGCGAGCAATTCATGGGGATACGGAAGCACGGCTGGTTACGCCGGCTACCTACCCGGTCCCCTGTCGTCGTGCGCGGCACAGGCATCCTTTCCACCCCCGCCGCCGCCACCACCACCGCCACCCCCGCCCTCATCGTCGTTGGCATCTTTTGCGGGTACCGCTTCGATGAACACGCCAACGGCACCCGATTCTACGGCGGGTGCCACCGTCACTTCCGGTGCAGGGACAGGTTCGACGCCGCAGCAGGATGCATTTTCCGCCGTGTCGTCTCGTGAGTTTTGCCATTTTTGCTTGCGCTGTGTGATTCAAAGAGACGACGGACTTCCGAAGTGATCGTAGTTTCCTGGATGATCCGGTGCGACCTGAAAATTGCTCAAATTGCGTAACATCTTCGGAAGTCTGTGACGGTTCAGCTTTTTAAATGAAAGATGCAAAACACCCCTAAGATCCTGTGGAATCGAAAACATCCAATCTTGAACCACTGCACGAAACTCCCACACTCTGGTCCGATCCTAGAAGAAACCTACAAAGTCTAACATTTGACGAAAGAATAAATAATTCAAAAATTATAACACATTCGGAAGTCTGTGACGGTTTAGCTTTTTAAATGAAAACTTCAAGACACTCCTAAGATCCTGTGGTACCAAAAACATACAATTTTAAATCGCTGCACGAAACTCCCACACTCTGATCCGATCCTAGGAGAAATCTACAACGTTTAACGTTCGACGAAAAAATGAGCTGGGAAGTCTGTGACGGTCCAGCTTTTTAAATGAAAAATGCAAGACACCCCTAAAGTCCTGTGGAACCAAAAGCATCCAGTCTTAAACCACCTCACGAAACTCCCGCACACTCTGGTCCGATCCTACGAGAATCCCACAAAGCCTAAGTGTCGACGAAAGAATGAACGGAGGGGTGGTTTTTTCATGGTAACAGTGGTACCAGACACCACGACCCCAGGCCAGTCGGACCCCCTGGATCCTCTGACGACCTTGATGTCCGGCACTAGCACCCAAAGGTACCAAGAATACGTCTCTCCGAGATCCTTGTCGACGGATTCCAGCACGACGGAGAGTCCCGTTCACGAGGAGCAGGGTTTCGGTCAGAATTACGGCAACTACTTCCCAACGCCCGGAGTTCTTCCGAGTATTCTCTATTCTCAGCTCTACGGGAATCAGTTCCAAAACTCTGAGAGTCCGGAGCAAAGGGCAGTCGCTGAGAGTTGCAGTGTCAGGCAGGAAGAAGTCAGGCCGGACAATAACGTCTGGAGACCTTACTGAGAGAACGTTAAAGCTACACTCTCAGCTGATCCGCAGGGATACTCGGCCTTTGGTGGCCGATCGGCGAACTGTGATTGGTGAAAGACGAAATCGTCCGACGATGCGGTTCGTTCGAACGAGAAACGATTAAAGTGGGCATTAAAAACTCCGTGCTCGATCGGGACGCACAGTGTTGACAGTGATGTCCCCGTTGAACCGTCGAGAAAGGGAGGATCCTTCTTCAGCGGGTTGTGTCGTAACGCCAACGAATCGGTTAGGGATTACCATACGGTCAAAATGGGGGGGTTGTAATTTAAGAGTAAAACGGGTTCTTGAGTGCAATCGAGTGAGTGGAGAAGCGTGAAAGTGGTGTTGCTGGTGATAATGATGATGATGATAATGTATGTATATAGCTGTACATAGATAGAGCATTGTCGTTTCATCGAGTCACTCGTCGCGATTCGAATAACGAATATTATTATTATTATTTCTTTCAATTATGTTTTCATAGTATAAAAGCGATCGATGCGGGCTCGTGCAATGTCGTCGGTACTTCCTGAACGTGGTGCAACCTTTTCGTTCTTTCCTTTCCGAGAAAAAGAAGAAAAAAAAAAGAAACTACCCTCGCCACTCTCTCCCTCGACTTTCTTACGTTCGTCTCGAAACTTTCGCTCCTTCATCCCCCTGCCCGCCCTCTCCGACGATCTTTGAGGCGTTGAAATGTGTCTTTCGGTTCACCGGAAAAAGGAAATCGAAAGGCTGCAATCCACGGCACACGTGCGATCACGTTCGGGTCGGGTTGACGATAAAAAGTGAATAGAATTCAATTCCGTGGAGGATGGCTTACCACCGGGACCGGGGGTTGCCGAAGAGGGATATCGGCTAGAATTTACGAATTTCGCGATACTACAACGGAGAAATCGCAACGGTCGCGAAGTTCTTTTACATCGAAATTTTTCCGTGAACGAGAACGGGAGGGACGAGGGAAAAAAGGGGAATGAGAGAAAGCCAGCCGAGTTGGCCGGACAGGCTGCGTTTCCTCCGGGATGTTCTCCGGAAACCGGAAGTCGCGCGAGCGATCCTACGCCTCGGCGATGCTTATTCGTTTTTTCTACGTCGACGGCGAACACTCTGCGTTCCCGAGAATGATTTCCGATATACATATCTTACCGAACCTATTGTTATCGTAGTTTTTGACCGAGTCGAAATAAAAAGTGTATTTCAAAATACTTTCCAGGTGAATTTTCACCCCTGACCTACTCGTTTCGTTTTCTGCTTATCAGTTTTTTCAAGGTATGCAATTTTTTCAGTAATTTCGTTCAAGTAAGGTATTACATTTATTTTGTTTACAGGAAAAATATTATTTTTATTTTAAGATATCGACATCCGATGGAATTTCCGCATCACGGAAATGTAGTTCTTTTTTATCTGGACAAAAGAACGGTGTAAGATCCTTCTTAATGACGTTTCCATGGGATGTCCGTGTAAAGGGTTGCAAGGGGTAACGAGACGAATCTCTACAAAGCTTCCCTCAAAAGCCCCGAGTTCCAAAAGGTTCCCCCGCCGACGAAACTACGCATATGTAAATTCGCAAAAGATTTAATTAAACCTGAGAGAAGACTCGTACCTGTTTCACGTTCGAGCCGAGTCGCGTGTAGCTTCGAATTTAGTGTTTTAGTCTCTACCTTCAACCCCTCTCAGGATGGCATTACCGAAGCTCGATTTAATTCTCTAACGAGCTTCCTCGGCAATCGATCAAATTTCTGTGAGATTTCAAAGTTATTACACTTATTTTAAACATTATCCGAGAGTTTTCCGTGCGATTAGGTTTTCTTTTCAAGGCTACTGGAGCAGAATCAAGAAAATTCGTGCAGAGGGTAAAATTACCCTGGATCTCGCAGAATCGAACGATAAGTATACTTTGCAGTACAATTTTTACCAATAAAAATTCAATCGCAAGTCATACTCCTCAAATGAAATGTCCATAACTACCCTATTTTCACAAATTCCCTCTCACCCCCTAAAAATACAATCATACCTCGTCAACCTCCATCTCAATTTCTTCGCATGAGCCCACAACTTCACCCTGTACTCCAAGTTTTCAAATAATTCTTCACTCACGCACTTTTCCCCGCACTTTTAAATTACCCCTCCACAAAGACCCACCTCTCGCTCTTCATTCCCGCCACCCCCGTTGCTCTTCAACCTCCCAAGTTTCACCAACCGTACCAAAGTATCCCCCTCAACCCCCCAATTATTTTCTTCTCTCCAGTAATCTCTCAAACCGAGCATCATCCCCGTGATCGTCGATGAATTTCTCCAAGCGTCGAACGACGCTCCGTAAACGAACCACCCTCGATTTTGCATACAAAACGATCGTCGTTCTTCGAACGGCGCTAAAGATCGCATTTCTATCGTGTGACGATACAGAGAACCGTTGCACCGGCGTGTTTATCGGAGAAGGTAGGAGACACGAGCAACCTGATGGACACGAGGGGGTGGTCCGTCGCTTGGGGTTGCAACGGTACGACTCATCGTTTATACGCGGTGCCGGCATAATGGAGTAGAGTGGAGTAGAGCACGGATAATGGAGTATGAAGAATAGCGTGCGGTGAACGTAGCCTCTCTCTCTAACGTTTCCTCTCTCTCATTCCCTCCTATCCCTCTCTCTCCTCTCTCTGTATGTGTTTCTCCGTCCCTCCGCATCCCTCCGTGCTTCTGGTCCAACCTTTTCTCTCTTTCTCTCGGCCGGCCATTCTTCTTCCCACCCTGTATCTCTCCGGGAGAGATACTCGCGCTTCGGTGTACGAGGGTACGGCAAACTGGACACGGCTCGTTGGCTCGAGCAGTTGGCCATGCCGATTTATCGTCCTGCAGTCGAGCCGCATTACCAATTGGCGGTAAATTCAGCCGTGTCATCGAATTTCGTCCACGATTTTTCTCCGCGCCGCCGAGGAGCACTCTTTTATTTCTCACTTGAAATTCCGGAAGAGCGCGGTCGTGTAAATTATTTTCTTGGCCGATGGACAGAGGTATTTGATTATACGAGCCATTTGGCTCGTTGTTCGTTCCTTGCGAGGAATTCTTTCCTTCTGTGTATCTACAATTGATCGAGCTACTATTTGAACTTTTTCAAACCATAGTATCGTTCTTGGTTAAAGAAATACACCCGTTGCGGACGATCTTAGACGAATCCTGGGTTTTCCTTGGTCATTCTTGAGCTCATAGTCTTTAGGAATCTTCGGAAACTTCTTCTTAGGATGATTTGGAACGTCTCCTTTCAAACTTCACTTTCAGCACACTTTCAAAGAGCTCGAAGTATCAATAGTGGATATCACGTAGACGTTGCATACTCCTGTTTGAATTTCACGCGCATTCGCGAATCAGCTGGAACCGGTTATCCATGTTTCACGTAGAAGCCAGTGGCGGGAAAAAACATCAACGAAAAATGCCCCAGAGCCCCAGATAGCGGCTGGATCGAATGCAGCACGCGTGCAGCAGCATCACGTACACGTACACGCACGTAGATGCAGATAGCTCGCACCTTTTCTACGCATAGAGTGCACGTGGCGTTCCCCGTAAACGTTCGTTCGGGTTGGCCGAGGTAGGGGTTGAGGGGTTGGTAGCCGAGAGGGGGTTGAAACGGTGAGAGCGAAGGGAGGAAGAGGGGTGGCCGGCATGGTCGTTACACGCACCGGTCACTGCCACCCCCGTGGTGGCTATCGCCGGCACAACCCCCCATGCAAAATCACCCTTTGTCCCGCTCGATGGGAAATTACTTTTTGTCCGTCGATTACGGGGTGAATTTTCGGACAACGAGACCCGATCATTTCGAACGAGATACGGCTCCGGTTCGAGATATTCCCGAAAAGGGGTTTCAGCTTCGTTACTGGCCACTGCTTTTGAAATCAATCGTTTTCACCCCCGTCGGACGATAAGTTGCCAGTGGGGTACACTTGTAATTCTCGTTTTTTTCCGCCCTTTTATCTCCGCACGATACTTCTCGACGTTCGGATTATTCCTCTTTAAACGTACCGCTTTCTGATCGGTCTGGTAATCGGGAAAGTTTACGGTTTTTTCCCCCTCGATAAAGATATTTCCTTGGAATATTTTAATTATAAAGTATTTAAATAATTGTGTAATTTCCAAGGCTGATAGTAGCTACGTTATATTTGAATTTCACTGAAACGTTTTAATAATTCGAGGGAATTACAATGTAGTAATTGTATAACGATGAATTTTTATTTCCTTCGGGAGCTTTGGATTTAATTTATCTTCTTCCAATGTGTCTGAATAATTTCGAAGAATCTTCTATGGAGAAATTCGAGAAAATCTCACTCGAGAAGGATTCCTAGCTGGGTGACGACGTGGCAATCGCATGACGATGGCCAGAAATAAGACTTGACGAAGTACGCCCGGGGGGTTGCAACCCTTGATTACCAAGATCTTCATCTACATGCTAAACATCGTTCCTCAGCACCGTCTTGAATACTCTTGTACTTACGTATGTATCTAGATTCACAGTCTGCAACCACCCCTCCCGGAGTTCCTCTATCTTCCAGCGAGTTCCACCCTCTTCGGTCTATCCCCTTGCGCTACCCTGAGGAACACATTCACGTACCATCTATATGATGTTTGCTTAGATTAAATTAACCGACCGTGAGCCCATCCTTTGTTCTTCGTACAGTCAGAGGCGAAACCACCCCTTCGCCGCCCGACTTTTCATGTAGAAAGGGCGAAAAAGAGGGAAGAACGAGAGGAGGAAAAAAAATGGTTTTACCCGAAAGAGGTCTCGGTTCGTGCGGTACAACTGGCAACGCCATTTTATTACTTTAAACCCGACGACTTTTTTTTCTATACGAAGTTTTTGAGGGTGGATTTTAAAGGAGGAGAAAGTACGTTGTTAAAAATTTAACAATTTCGTGAGCCGACGGTGCGTTGCACTTGAGTCGCTCGAGCTTCACGAAGTTTTTGATAAAACGAAGGAATTCCGTGGGCGGAAGGAATTTCGCGGGGATGGCAGATGGAATGGCAAAAAGGGGATGATTTCTTCGGGAGCGCCATCCTTCTTAGTGGAGACCTCGAGTACTAGGGACTTCTTAAAAGGAGGCGCCACTTCTTTAAGAAAGTAGTCCTATTCTTTGCCTTTCTTACCGACTCGTTCTTTCCAATTCTTTGGAATTCCGTGGTCGGATTGCGCGATGTTCGATTGATAAGTCTTTCAACTTGATTTCGTCCAAATATTTTTAATATTTTTAGAATTCTACATCTCATTCTCGTCGCTCGACGTAGCCACAAAATAGCATATAATACAGAACGTATTAAAACGTTCTGTAATTATTTCTTTTTTTCTCTCTAATCGAGGAGAGGCATATTCATTGCACAGTTTGACTAAAATGCTTCGACAGTTGAGCAATTTTTTAAATGTACACCAACGATATTTTTTGGGTCGATTTTTTGCGTCTTTAAAAGGAATCTTTACCGACTACTTGGCGAGCTTCCTTACCACGAGGGGTGGAGAGACTTCTTAGAGGGTTGAAGGATGTTGCGAAGAAAGAGGGTGAGTCTTCTTAAATGTCTTTGCCGTCTTACTCGTTCGAGGGCGACACTGGTATCGCGTTTTCAAAAAGAACTACGAAAGTATGAGGGATTCGTCTAGCGCGCTCTTCTTTCCTTGATCGATTGTCTTATTATTCGATACCTCCAATTAATTCTGCGTCTTTCAGTGAATTAATATTCCACCATCGCAATTCATCGTACGGCTCAAGCATCTTCTAAATATTTCTTTGAAAATCAATATAGTTTTCTCCTCAAGATAACTCTTCTCAAAATTCGCAATTTCAAATTTTCCTTAAATAATCTACAAAGGGGGATGATCCCGTTTCGCATTGATTTGCGCAACGAGAGCAATCATTTAAAGATTGTAATATTAGAGAATTGTAAAATAACATCTGAGGTAGCATATGCATTGGAGATGAACAAGGAAAATCCAGGTACAGTGAAAGAATGGAAAACTCCCTCCCGTACTTCCCTTCGCTTATCTTCAAAAAGGGCTTCCAATTATATCCCGCCCGCCCTTTCCGATTTCTTCGCCGGTTCTCTCAAGACTGACGTTCAATTTTTTATTTCCCATTACGTATGCAAATACGAGAGGAAGGTCCGCCATCTCGACACAGCGGAAAAAGGAAGGCCGTGGGAGAGAAGAAAATATAAAAGTAGCATCAACGACGTCAGCCTTTTTCGGTGTAAGGAAATTAATTTCCCTCCTCTTCTCTCAAACCCGGCCTTTTTACCTTAAGCGTCTTCTGTCGTCTCGCGAAAAGGTATCCACTTAAATTGAACGCGCAAAACGTCGCCGGGGAGGCAAAAAATTGTTTGCAAAAAGTATCGTTTGACCAGACACAGTCACCCCTGTCTCGATACGAAGTTACCAAAGAACCTGGTCAAACCCCGATGGCGAAATATGCGAAGGGAACCTAAAACAGTACGGTGAGAGATCTCGGAGTATCTTGGCCGGGTCTCGCCGGTAGCTAGGCAACCCACCCCCTCAGCCACCACCTTCTCCTCGCTCTTGCGCAACCCTCTCACCCCTGGCTGCCTTTTCCTCCGCGAGTTTCCCTCTCCTCCGTCTCCACTGCCGGCTCGAGCGATCCTCTTTCAAAATCCCCTCTCCGTGACGTTCGTTCTCCTCACACCCCTTAGGAGGGAGGAATCTCGTCCTCTTCGTCTCGACCCCCCAACCCTCCCGGCACTCCTTTCGGCTCTTCTCTCACCGCGGGTGCGCGGGATCCCCCAGCCGCTGCCGCAACGGCCACGCTGGGGTACCTCAGAACCCCAGGCTCCTACCCGCCGACTCGCCCACCTCTTCGAGGTGCCAAGACTCATGAGAACTCACCCAGAAAAATTCTACTCGATCCTCGACCCGACGACGGCCATTCGGACTTCCAACGACTGCCGCTCTTCTCTTTCTTCTTCCTTTCCTTCTCTCTCTTTCGCTCTTGGTATCTCACTGATTCTCTTTTCCATTTCTGTCTGACCTATCGCTTTTGCACAGTCGAACGCTTATAGTATGGCGTTTGCGAAATCTTTCTCGCGATGTTTCGCTCTGCCTTTTACGATTATTCTTGAATTTATCGATACTTTTTGTTCGATGCATCGAGAACGCAGAGAGAACGATTCTGTTCCGATGGTTTGGTCTTTGATAGGATCGGGGGATGTAGATGGGTATGGTGTTATCTTGTATTGTGATTGGATTCGGGTGAGGTGTAATTACAGATGGAAATGGAAATGTTTCTTTGAGATTTTTCATCGTGGTTGTAATAATTGTATTTTTGGACTGTGTCAACTTAGGGAGAAAATTAACGCCAAAACTACTGATAGTATATCTACGGAAATTTAAGTACACGGAATAAGTACTTTGGAAAAAGAGAAATCAAGAGGTGAGAAAGATGATTGATTTACTAATTCAGGTTTTACAAAATAGCAGTGGAATATTTACTTCATGGTTCACCTCTCGATTTTGGAATTTCTTTGGAAAAAATTGGAAACTGATCATCTTGACCGGCTTGGTAGATTTATTATTAAGAAGAGATTGACAAATTAACCCTTCAAGGCCCAAATTAAATTACTCCGACCTGACAAAATTATAGTTTTTGCAAAATAGAAAAAGAATTGGTGGTTCCATTAGATAACCGCTGGGACATAAATGGTTTCACAGGCTTACCGCTGATTATCAGTTAACAAATTCTGCACAATGTGGTTTTGTGGTAAAACCACTAGAAACAAAAGGGTCAAGCCCTACACGAATTGTACGAAGTCAAGAAGTATTACTGTCTCGATGACCCCTGCATTTTAATTTCTTCAAATTCCGCTCAATTTCCGATAACTTCCAAGCATCAATGTATCAATAGCTGCTGATAAAATCTTCCTAAACGTCAGGTCGAACCATCCACCCCAATCGAAGGTCCAGTTTCCCATCTTCCGTCAGTGGGTCAGAAAGTCTCCCCTATTGCGTCTATTAGTCTAGCCGGAAAGTGTGGACCCAAGGGTGAAAGTTACACGAATTTCTTCGTGTCAAGATAGAAAATCTTAACACCCTTCTGGACACCATTTTGTTTTGCGGTCGGAATGCGCGGTGCGTGCGTGAACGAGGCGGCTCTGCGCATCGTCTTGCGGTTGGTTTGTGGTCCTGGGGGTGGCTAGGCCCGATCATTGGCCGCGGGGGTGCCAGGGGTGGTTTTTGGGGGTGTGGTGGCACCTTGCGGTTTGCGGGTTGATCTGCCATCAGCAGGGGGCGGCCCTCTTATCGACCTTCCATTGGCTCTCCTCAAACTGCTTACCAGCATTTCACCCCCAAGATGTTCTCCAAGGTGTCTCTTGACACCCCTTGATATTTTTTTTACGATTTACGATTGCACCTATCATGTGCTGTGTGATTGTTGTAATTCCATCAGACGTTGAAAGGGGGATGAGCAATTTTTTTTTACCGATGAGATTCTGAAGGGAAAATTAATATTTTCTGTCATTTACAATTTGAGAGGATAATGGAGAAAGAGGTAGAATTATTTCCTTGCAATTTCATCATCTGAAATTGCTACCTTTTCAATCGTGACACGTATAGAGATCGAATCAAGGACGATGTAAGGTAAGGTGTCGAAAACAGTTTTGATATTAGGGAGCAAAATGTAACGTAGCATGTCGTCAAAGTGTTAAGTTACTTTAGATTAAATCTCCCTCGTCGTACAACCCCCTCTTACCAGGGTGCAGATTCCTGATCGATAATTTCCCTTTGAAAGGTGTCGGTTTTCAAAAAGAAATATTAAAGATAAAACAGAATTCGGTAATTAAGTAAATGTTACTTGTTCCTTTCTAAACATCTGTGGTAAAAATTTCTACCCTTGATTCTGCACATATTCAAAGGTTAAGAAAGACGAAAGGGTTGATTGGATTTGGGAAAATTTTTGCAATTGGTATGATTACAAGTCGATGTTACGAGGGCGTAGAAATCAGGCAATCTTTTTAAATCCACGCGCCCGTATATTACCCCGTCTGCGAACCTACCATCGAAACAACCCTCGCCGAGGGAAGCTACTCCCGACGTTTAATTACGCGTCCCTCCGTAAACCAGCCGAAGGTTCCCTTTCATTAAGGCAATAATTTTAATAATTTTTATCTTTCCGTATAATCTGCCTAATTAAAATTACGCTTTGATCGCGCCGCTCGTACTTACCCTCCTGAAAGCCGCATCCCTACGGGAGCTTCGATTCGCGGTAAAATTTCTAATTACGCCTCTATTAAACGTCGCGTCATAGATATTCCAATAGACAGTTTACATGCAAATGATTTTTACACTATTATCGAATTTTAAAATAATCCTGTTTCATTTATTTTCGCTCCAAGGACACAGGTGTAAGGGGAAACACACGTCCACGTCATTTATATTACAATTTTGCGGTATTTCTAATTTTTGGTATTAGATCATGGGGTATTCCTAATCGTTAACCCCTTTCGGTACCATTTCTTTTGTGACTAAATTCGCATTAACTCAGAATTAATTGCTATAGTAACAATCTACCCCTGATTTCTGATATAACGCATAACTTAATGCAATATTAATAGCATAGAAATAATTTGATCGCATTGTGCCCCACTGATATTTTTAATTTAATAGTATTTGGAAAACTTTCCAATCCCCCATTTATCAGTCGTTATTGTACGACAAGGGGTTAAAATTCAATTTTAGGGTATTTCTAATTTTTTAGAATAAATCCTTAGTTACATTCGAATAAAAGACATCGAAAAATCCGAATAAAGAATCACAGCCATCTAAGAACTATAATCGGGAAGTACCTATGGAGAATTCGCCCGTTAGATTTCGGGGTAGCGTATCTGTCAGACTTTCGCGTTTTAGCTGGCAAGCCGGCCAAGATAATTCTCACTCTCCTCAGATGTTCACTTCAATCTCTTGGCGAATATTTGAAGAGGCCAGATCAAAGCGCGTCTGGTCAATTTCATCAACATTTGAATACGAGCCTCTCCCTCTCCCTCGCTCTTTCCGCCATTTCTTCCGCTATCTCTTGCTGAGATAGAGCCAGCCGGCTACCAACGAAACAACCCCCTCGGCCCTTTGGATCTCTTTTGCACGGCGGACAGAGCAAGCCGGCGAAAAGAGCCGAAGAGTTGGCTCGAGAGAACGAGAAAGATCGGACAAGGATGGAAAACGCGAAGCCGAGCTAACAGAGACGACTGCCGAGGGTGAAAAGGGGGTGGCAGAACTTTTGAAAAGTGTTGGCTAAAATGAGGAGAGCGTTAGACGAATGCCCCGATAACGCGGAACTCGAACATACCGAAAGACATCCCCGATGCGATGCTCTTTTCCCTGAGTTAGACGAACTTTCAGACCGACGGATTCTTCGGGGTGAATCCTATTTTGCGAATCGAAGGGGCTTCGACTTTTGGAAACGTCTTCCTTTGGATGATTGACTGCTTGATCGGGTGGATTAACAATTAAAGGGTCTGATGGAACGTCTGGTATTTTTTGTGGACTCTTTAACACTAGAAATAGCTACTGTACTGCTTCGCTATATATTTGAGAAATGTTTATAAAAAAAGTAGGAGCTCCTTAATTTGACTGTTTCTGTAGATCTAGTGTTAAAGCAGATTTTAGAGTAGATTTTAGCTCTAGCATATTTGTGGATGAAGTCAGATAGTGAATTATTTTTTAGCAACAGAAAAAAAACACACTTTTACAGGAAGCCAAAGTCGATAGCTGCTTTCCAGGCGAGTTTGAGGCATTAGTATGCTCCTCGCGAGGACGAAAAGAAGGCAGGGAAGAGCATTCAGGAACCCTCGAATTTAATATTTAAAAGCGCATCTGAAATATGTCGATTCCCGTGCATAAATACGAGGGTACATCCGAGGACTCGGTTGCCTCTTAGGGTGTCTCGGATGATTTATTTCTCGCGTTACTTCCTGGCCTGTGAGGTTTCCCGACGAGATTTCCACCCCCGTGTGTCCACCTTTCTCCCCTTTCTCTCTCGCGCTTCCCACTCAAGATATTTTACCATCAACGACAAAGAAACGGATAAATGCATACCTCGATTAGCTATTAATTTAAAAACAAAAGCAACGCGAAGAGAAAAATTTATAAAAACGATCAAGCAGACATCAGAGTTCGGATCTAATTTGGAAGTCGCAACCTCCGTCATCGGAATTACGCTGGAGAAGAACAGAGAAATTCCATGGCCTGAAATCCCGCGGTGGATGGTAAGAAGTACTCACAGTGCCTTCTTCGAGAATTATGCGCAACGTTTCGCCCCATGGCACTGTAAATCCAGCGGTAATGTGCACACATGAGAGCAAGGGCAAACCCGGATGGCATTGCAGCCCTCGCGGCACCCTCCTACGTTGGCGGCATCGAGACCCTCTTAAACGTGAATTTGATATTCGTAAATCTGCCGGCCGGTTTCCATAAATCAAAACTACCCTACCCGGTATGGCCTGCAGAAAGGAGGAGAGGAGGGTAGTCACCCCCGACTTGCTTCGCTCCGGAACATCCGCTCGACATCTTCTCTCTTAAAAATTGATTTCTCGCCGGCACTTTGATTCCACTCGGAACACCGGCATTTTGGCGGTGAACTCCTCGTGACCTCTGCACTCCGGAGAACGTATTCGCCTTTTCATGCTAACCATACGTCCAAAATTTTATTCAATTTTAATCGTTCCGTCGTTTCGAGAAATTTCGAGACTGCTCGACAGGATTTTGTAACTGGATTTGATGCATTAAATATAAAACTATGTAGATTTACGATTTTCATCCCCTGGGGAAAAGCGAGATGATAAAAGGAGAAGAATTCATGTGGATCAATTACTACCTTCTCGGTTTTTGTGGAAATTGTAGCAAAAAATTTAACATGCTGTATTAAACCTGAAATGGAAGTTCGAAAATTTAAAAAAAAATCGTATCGAAAGGTGAGTGCCCTTGTCAATAACGTAACGATCGAAATAACCGAAATGTTCAAGACAACCCTGACCAGGCTATTATTAAACAACGGAACGTTCAGGAGACCCGCCGATGAAGGCGGTAGCAGCAGCAGCGTCGACGGTAGCAAGAGGAAGGGGAGGTTTTTCGACAAAATACCTCGCGCGATACCGTGCATTCTTGGCGTGGGAGTCACCGCCGCGCCCTTAATTAAAAATCCAACGAACCCCCAAAAATGAGCCCCTGGTTAGAAGCGAGAGAAAAATCCGGGAAGAGAGATCGCTGGGCCGTTAGATAAAGGGAGGAAGGGAGGACCGAGAGAGGCGGTAGGGCCGGAGTTAAGGGTTGCGCAGGGTGGGCAGGTCGTACGTCGAGGCAGACCGCATTCTTTCGTTTAATTCCCGCGAATTTATAGAAGCGAGAGACGACAAACTGTGCCGCAATAGCAGTTGTACGGCCTTTTCCGTGTATTCTACCTCTCTCTTCGCCCTGTTGCAGACGCACCCTTAAAAAGTATTGCCATCCCAGGGGGTGTAATTGGATTCGACGCCGTCGTAGATGGGTACGCGCCTTTATTGCGTTTTCCTCGCCTGCACCTCGATGACCTTACACGGGGTAGTTTTGGCCCCTGGCTGCGAAAACTTTGCAGACTTGATCGGAATCATCCTCATCGATTTCCTTCATCCCCTTGAGGGACCAAAAATTTCTCACGCCTCTTGGAGAACCTTTTCCAAATTTTCTTCTCATTTTTTCATCCTCCTCTCTCGTATCTCTCGTCCATTAATCGCTATCTTCACTTCACCTAACATCTACAATTTTAAGTGATCTCCGAACCATCGAAACATTCTTCAAGAAGAATTTCCAGTTTTCTATCAGTGCTCGTTCACTTTCCACTAAACATCGTTAGTCGCGAATGTCAGGAACAGCCAGGGACAGATAATGGAGGAAGAAAACGTTCTCCGTCCAGTCTCCTCAGCGGCGTTTAGTTTTGAGGGAAACCAACAAGCGTACCCCCCAGAAGGGGAGGGTGGAACGTTGAGCAAGGGGAGATCGGGCGGCTGCTGAAATAATTAAACCGGCGCAAGTTTTTACGACAAGGTGTTCATTACGGTGGGTAATTAAGACGCCCCTTAACTAGACCCGCTAACCACCCCCGGGGGTGGTAAACCAACTTCTCAGTCCGCACCGTAAGGGGAAGCCCACGGGCGTCTTGGGGAGGCGGAACAACCCGGGGGACGTGGAAGAAAACTTTTCCCGTTTTTATAAGCCGACGGACTATTATCGGTGATTATGTTAACGCTGAAGGGAACTCGCTGCCGTGGAATCGTTTTAATGGGACGCTTGTTCATACGTACTTAAGTATACACGCTTCCTCGGAATACCTTTTTCATCGGACGAGTACAATGAGATTCGTTAAGCTCCGATGGCGAAACTTCGCCTGGAAAGTCCGATCGTACGGATGAAGAGTCAGGAGGTTGATTCCCGCCGAATGGAGATCGATTTGAAACTTGGAAGATGGGACATTTTAGGGATAACATGTAAGAATAAATATCACTGTCTCCGATTAGAGCATCGGAGGAATCATGGACTTGATGATATGCGAAAAAGCGATTCGCGCGAGATTCTCTCGGGAAGAACGGATCCTAAGTACATGGCGGGTATTAGAGAGGATTCAAATATCGGTTAAGACCCTTCCTAAGCTCGGCACTGCTTAGAGAATTAGCTTGGCCCTGCGCCCGCATTAATAAGTGACCGTCTCCGACAAACAGTGGCAGTGATCCCTTGATTTCAGGACTATCATCAAGTTTCTCCATCCAACTTCAATGCATCCGGTCCTTTTAATCCTCCGTACACGAATTACACGGTACATCAAGAGTTAATATTCTAACACATACTCTCGGCACATAAATCTCTTGACCCTTGCCCTACAATAACGACTGTCACTCGTCACACGGTAAATGGAATGGAAGATTTCAAAGTTTTTCAAGAAATACAATATTAAGTTGAAAATATCAGTGGCTCGCCGGACAATGAACCTTCATCGATTAATTTTAAATCGTTAACCGTTAATCGGTTAAAGATGGAGCAAAGACGATGGGTATTGTAGGTCAACAAATTTTCCACGGGCAAACCTCAGACAGATCTTGATATATATATCGAAAACAGCAGCATGTATCCAAGCTGCTGACAGAGGGTGGAGAATTCTCCGGGTGTGGATGGTGTAGCTAGGAGGCAGGGCCGTACACTTGAGGGGCGCATAACTCATTCCCCGAGGCCACCACCAGTCAGTGATGTACGGCGGTTGTGGGACAGCACGTAGGAGGACGAGGTTTATCGGTGGGAGAGACGGTGGCAAGGGTGAATCAGCCCTTAATAAGCCAAAGTGCACGCGAGTCGAGTGCAAAAGAGAGGAACGGTTTCGCGGGAAGGAACGAGGAACGGAGGAAAGGATTCAGAGCACACGGAGGAGAAAGAGGGAGGACCGAACGTTGGCAGATTTATCGCCTACGAACCTGTCGGAAGTCCGTCTTCTCGATTTGGAGAAACGGCTGTCTCTCTTTGCGCTCGTCGATGCTGCTTGGAGGGAAGTTGTATTAATTAACCCTCTCGTGGATAAGCTGTGGGGATCTGCTGGTCGTAAAAAAATTGAGGTAGAGGAAACTGTTATCTTCTTAAATATGTCTAATAAATATCTATGCAAAGTTGCATCAAAATCTGAGTGTACCAGCCCCCGAACTTCCCTTGTTAAAAGAACGCAACACCAAGCAAGAATTTCTGCACCGTTGCGGTTCGCTAAGAGAAACGTTCGTAAGTAAACAGGAAGGCGGCCACCTCTTTTATTTGTAATTGTAGGATTTTATTAGGAAAGGAAGGAAGGAAAGGAGATAGAAAAGGAAAATAAGTTCTTGATAGACGAGTCGTAGTTAGGAAAATGAAATGAAATGGATGAATTTAATAATAATAACTGATTAATACAGATCGCACTTCGCACGCTGATTTCCGCAGTTCAAAACGCTCGCCAACCTTTGTGGCTCAAGAGTCGCTGTAACACTGCCTTCTTTCTCTCGAACGCATCGCCGTCAACGAAAACATTTGAGACTCGTCAAAAGCGCCGACGACGAACGTTCGAGAGATCGAAACATACACACAGCAGACATGCTTCCACACCGAACACACACACACACACAACATGCTTCACTATCGCACTCATACATTCAATCCCACACTCGGCCGTCCTGCCAGGACACCTGCCCTCAGGTGTCACTACTTTCGATGTCACTATCACTATCACTGCGTTCATCAATCCACGGTTTCATATGGTCAATTACCGTAGATGTTTCACGAGGTCCTTCAATTTCACCAATTTTTCGAACGAGATATCGATCATTTCGCAAGACTTTCGTCACCGCGTAAGGCCCAAGAAATCTCGATGCGAACTTGAGTCCGGGTCGCTGCTGAGTTCGTAAAATGGCAACTAAGTCTCCCTCGCGGTATACCCTACTCTTTTTCCTCCTTTTGTTATAATTCCGTCGGTTTTCGGCTTGCACCTTTGATATTTGGTTTTTCGCGGTCCTTCTGATCTCGTCGCGGTTCTCTTGATACAAAGCGATCCATTCCTCTTCGATCAGCTGTCGGATGGATGGATCCTCCGCTAGACGCATGTTCGTCCCGAACAAAAGACGAAACGGTGTCGTTCCGATACTTCGATTAGGAGTCGAATTTAAATATTTTTGTGCCGTTTCCAAATAACGGTACCACTCTTCCGGCTTAGGGGCGGACATTTTCGTAAGCAGCGGTATTAATGTTCTGTTTACGCGTTCCACTTGACCGTTGCTTCGCGGCACGCCGGTTGTTATCGTCACATGTTTTATCTTTTCCACATCACAATACTCCTTAAACGCGCTTGACGTAAACGCTGTTCCTCTGTCAGAAATTATCCTACTCGGATTTCCGAACACCGTAGACTGCGCTTTCAAATGACGCAATACCTCCGCCGTATCTGTGGACTTTGTTGCATACAACCACGTAAACTTTGAAAACGCGTCAACTACGATGAAAATGTGGCGGTAATTCTTTTTAGTCGATGGAATAGGTCCAAGGTGGTCAATATGGTATGTATGCAGAGGTATTTCGCCCTTTTCTATGGAATTTAACAATCCCTCTTGCTTTCCCATCTTTCTTTCAGCCAAAATACAATTCACACAATTTTTTACCACTTTCTCTACAATATTACGCATGTGAGGAAACCAAAAATCGCGTTTCAGCAGTTCCTCCGTTTTAGCCGCCGAAAAATGTCCTTTATCGTGGGCACGCCTGACTATTTGAGTGCGCATAGATTTCGGTACGACTAAACGCATGTCATCGTTAACTTTTCGGAAGAGCAAACCTCCCTTCGCAACATATTCGTCCGACCGCTCGCTTTTCACAAGATCAAATATCTTTTCCAACTCGTTATCTTCGCACTGCGCTCTTCGAATTCTCGCCATTATACTCGCTTCGCTTTCATCTATTGCAAAACAATGCGGAAGTGGATTCCGACTTAACGCATCGACGTGTGCCATGCCCTTACCAGATCTATGTTCGATCTTGTAATCGAACTCCTCTAAGAGAAGAGCCCAACGCGCTACACGCACACACAAATCTTTCTTTGTCATAGTTAGCGTAAACGCACGACAGTCAGTTACTATTTTAAACGGTACACCCAGCAGATAAACGCGGAACTTCTTCAACGCTTTTACAATGGCAAGAACCTCCAACTCGTAACTCGTGTAATTTTCCTCGGCCGCGGTCGTCTTACCACTCGCATAATACGTAGGGTGGAGGCCACCATCGTCACTATCGCGCTGCAATAACATCGCGCCGTATCCAAACTTACACGCGTCCGTATGTAGTTCGGTCTCCGCGCCAACAGTATATAATTTCAAAACAGGCCTATCGCTTAACATTATTTTCAATCGCTCAAACGCACGGTCTTCTTCTTCCCCGAATTGGAATTCTGTATTTGCTCGCAACAAATTTGTTAACGGTCGCGCAATCACTGAATAGTGCGGAATAAACTTACGAAAGTATCCGGTCAACCCAAGAAATCCTTGCACCTGTTTAACCGTTCGCGGTTTCGGAAAATGCCTAACTGCAAGTGTTTTACGCTCGGACGGAGAAACCTTACCATCCTCAATTATGTGGCCTAGAAATTCAACGCGACTTTGCAGAAACGCACATTTTCCCCAATTTATTTGCAATCCAAACTCTGCCGCTCTTTCCAGTACGGTTCGAAGTTTTTGCAACGCATTTTCAAAATTCGTCGAAGGTACGATCAAGTCGTCCATGTACGTTAAAATTACCTTGTTAGCGATCAAATCTCTAAAAACAGCATTCACGAATTTCTGGAAAACAGCAGGCGAATTACAAAGTCCAAAAGGAACTCGCAAAAATTCATACTGTCCGTCGGGCACAATAAATGCAGTATATTTCCGACTGTTCGACTCGACTGGCACATGGAAAAATCCGTTTTTCAAATCAAGGGTACTGAAAATTCTGGCATTTTGCAACAAATCTAATTGGTCCTCTATAAGTGGAAGGGGGTACCTATCCTTAATTATTTTTTTATTAATTTGCCGGTAATCTACACATAATCTATTTGAGCCGTCTTTTTTCTTGACTAGTACAACGGGACTGGCATATTCAGACAATGATGGTTGTACTATCCCATCTCGCATCCATTCCGCAATTTGCAAATTAACAACTTCTTTTTCCGATGGCGATAATCGTCGCGGTCTTTGGTACACTGGCTCCTCGTCTTTCAAAATAATTTTCATCTCCGTCGGAGCCTCGCGGGCATTTATCGGGTTATAAGAATCTATGAGATTTTCGATCGCACGCTTATGCTCTTTGTTCGCTATTTTCCATTCGGTCGCGTCGACTTCGCAATCAATCTGAAAAATCTCCGGCACATCGCTCTCCCGTTGCTGTTTTTCTATCCGAGATATAGTTATTCTATTTTCTTTAATTTCTACCCCGACTGTACGCAAAAAATCTGCGCCTATTAACAATTCAAAACGCATCGTATCGTCGGGAATTACGCGAATAAGAATCGAATACGTGTTACCGTCCACAACAACGTTTGCATTAAATTCCCCTAACGTTTGATTGTTTTGGCTCCCGACACCGCGAAATCTGAGTCGGTTACTTTGTAAACGCGGCGCACCGATCTCGACAAATTTACTAGAACGCATTAAGCAGAGATCGCTCCCGGTGTCGATCAATGCCGTTAATTTGTGTCCGTTTACCAAAACATCTTTGTAATATTTTCCGTCGCAGAACCTTGAAGCTGCACAGCTCTCCTTCTCCGTTCGTCGCTGCCTCTTCTTACATTCCGCCGATATGTGACCAAACTCCTGGCACTCGTAACATTTCGGACCCCTGTCCTTTGTCGGGCAATCCGACAGCGAATGATGTCGCGAACCACAGCTCGTACATCTTTTTATCACCGTATCAGCTCGCCGTACACTTCTGTTTTTACTCAAATTGTTCACGTTCGGTTTCTCATGTACACTTCTGTCTTTATTAAAATTGTTCACGTTCGATTTCTCACTTACGCGTCCCACATCCGCGCTCGTATGATTTTTCGCTCTACACGAAATCGATTCAAATGCTTCCAAAAGAGATGTTTTTGATTTGAAACGATGCATTCGTGCTTGATCGCGCAACGCAGGGTCAGGAATACCATTTATTAAATTTGCAACCATTTCCTCTTCGTCAATGGGCACGGTATTCGCAAGAATTACCTTGTCGTGGAAGTATTCTTTAAAAGTTTCGCCCTTTTTCCATGTCCGTTCTTCGAAAATCTTTCTTCTATCCGCTTTTTGAATGTCGTGGCGAAACATTCCTCGTATCTCAGCCATCAATTCCTCGAACGGCATTTCGAGATAATCCGACTTCGTATCGAACCACTCTCGCGCACTTCCTTTTATTCTCGAGGTTATCAAATATTTCATGTCCTCCTCAGCCAAATTGTACGTAACCCTCAGCCACCGTAATTGTTTTTCCCACCGTTCACACGCGTAACTGTCTCCGTCGAAGTACCCAAGCATATCAGCAATTTCCTTCAGGCTTATTTGCCGTCGATTCGTCACTGGACTGCTTGTCTCACGCACTGTCGCTTGTAAGGGTTCTGCAATGTTCAATTCTTGCATTCGTCGCATGAGCTCGATCTCGCGACGCGCAATTTCCAATTCGCGCTCAGCCACTTCTTTTTGCCGACGCAGTAGATCCATTTCTGCATCCATCTTTACTCTTTCGTCCTCACTACTGCTAGAACGTCTTTCCATGCCGGAATCTTGTTCTATCGTGCACGTTGTATCGCGAATGTCCTCACTGATATTTTCCATCCAGTCACCCGATGGATACGCGGTTGAGAGTCTTACAAGTAATTCGTTCTTCAATCCCGTGGTGGACAAACCCAAGGATTTCAATTTCGCTTTCAACTCAGACACTGTAAAATCCTGCGGATTCTTCGGCATCATAGCACAATAACTATCATGTTATGAGTTATTTTCTCGCACACACTGGTTTACGCACTAACTACGATTGCACTGTCTAACAATCTCGGACGAGCCCCCAATTTGTAGGATTTTATTAGGAAAGGAAGGAAGGAAAGGAGATAGAAAAGGAAAATAAGTTCTTGATAGACGAGTCGTAGTTAGGAAAATGAAATGAAATGGATGAATTTAATAATAATAACTGATTAATACAGATCGCACTTCGCACGCTGATTTCCGCAGTTCAAAACGCTCGCCAACCTTTGTGGCTCAAGAGTCGCTGTAACACTGCCTTCTTTCTCTCGAACGCATCGCCGTCAACGAAAACATTTGAGACTCGTCAAAAGCGCCGACGACGAACGTTCGAGAGATCGAAACATACACACAGCAGACATGCTTCCACACCGAACACACACACACACACAACATGCTTCACTATCGCACTCATACATTCAATCCCACATAATCGTTTGATCAACGAGTGACAGTAAACCAAGCGAGCTCGGTGAACAGTTCGGTAACGATATACTCGTAAAAAAGGACGACGATATCTTTGACGGGGAAAAATGTCGATAAAAGGGAAGGGACGATATGGAGCAACGAAATACCCCTTTCTCTCTTTATCCTCCGACAACGCGGACTTATAGCCTAGCGGGAGGTCCGCCGGGTTAACACATATCGGACAAATCAGCCCGTAAACCAAACTGCACGGGAGGAGAATCGAATATAAAAGGCAACGCTCCGGGCCGGTGAAGTTCCTTTTGAAGCGGCTGGAAATGGAGGAACGAAGCGGAGGATACAGAGACACCGACCGCTGCCATCACGAGGAACGGAGGAAAAGAGTGTGGCCGGGGGTGGAAGAGAGAAATTCCATGTGGCAGAATTATGGCCCTCGTAGGTGCCGCTGGAGAACCCGTCTCCAGACTGGCTCTCGAAGAGAGCCCTTCGTTTTTTTTTTTGCATCCGCCGTGTCGCGATAAAAAAAAGGAGAGAAGACGAAGAAGAGGAGGAAATACACAGGAGAGATGAATAAGGATGGAACTAAAGAAGAACGAGGGAGCAAGAGGAGAGAGTAGAACGAAGGAAGAGGAGAGCAGAGTCCTCGCCCGACTCCTCCGAGCTCGTTTAAAAGTGATAAATGCGCAGCTGGAAATATGACTGAGAAAAATAACACGGAGGGTTGGTAGGGAAAGGGGAGGGCAGTCGTCGATTGGGGCTCGAGAAATCGAAAAACTAATATCCGCCCCCGGGGGCCGTTTGTTTCGTATTGTTTCGGACTCTCGCCTCCCAGGCGGTTGTCTTTGGCGTGATTGAGTGTCGCCATTCTTCATGGGTTTCGCGATTTCTTTTTCTTTCCACCCTTTCAACTGCGATCGGTATACCCGGGGTATCGCGTAACGATGAGACATCGTCGAAGGGTGGGTCTTGTACAACTTAATCCTTTGCATTCCGTGGAGATTTTTCTTAACCCTTAGGACACAACCCGATGACAGGTGATTATGGTAGAGCGTTTCGGAGAGAAAAAAAATGGTTCTCTCGAGTGCCGGAGAGGAATATTATATCGGAGACGCTGAGACGTTAAGAGACAGAGAAAAGTTACGATCGATCGAAACGAATGAAAAATGTTAAGGCGTTCCGAACGAGAAGAGAAAAATACCGGGGGATAAGTTCGAGGGCAAGGGGTTAATTGAAAAGATCGTTTGCAATGGCGGGAGACTTTCACGAGTCTCAAGACGAGGCATAATTACACGGAGAAGGTAATCTCCAATAGGAAAACCGGATCTTCTCGTTAGCTTTCAATTTACGGCTGAAAATCCGATCATGCGTCAATTCGACTTGCGGTGGGATTGCGAATAATCGGGGTGGGCTGCCATTCTTCATGGATTATTCCGATTCGCTTTCGCGTTTCTTTCGCTTAGGCTGCTTACCTTCCACGAATCACCGTGATCCGAGATATTAATATTCCTATCGGAGACATTAATCATTCCACCCTTTGTTTTTCCTCTCCTTTTCACGATTCATACGATAATCACAGGGCTTCTCCATCGAAGAGAATTTTTAATATACTACCAAATTCATCCTCGCTAATTACAAATAGAAAATCCTATATGTTTTCCGTAATTGTCTCGTTTAAATTGACAAACAAACTATTTTCCACATGGAAGATGCCACGCGGATTTTTCCGCAGATCACCGAGGGTACTCGTGATCAACGTAAGATCGGGAATCGGGGAAGACGACGTCACGGTGCATAAGCAGGCGACACTTTGTTCTGCAAGAGAGCTAATGACAATTTAAATGCATGGAGTCAACGTAGTCGAAGGAGAAAAGGTTTCGTGCCTGTGGGAGGCCCGGCTGTTCGCTCGTGCGCCAGCCAAATAATATCCGCGTGCCTCGTTTCATCCCCTATGGGACGCTTCGATTCGGCTAACTAGAAACTTGCCCCCAGACTCGACCGCGGGGGTTCACCGACAAAAAAAGAGTAATCTCCCACGACCGCCGAATCGACACTCTCGCGGATTTCTTTTTTTTTTCACGGCGGCTCAATTTGGTCGGGAGAATAGCAATGGCTCACGGAAGATGCTGAAAAGCTACCCTTAACTCAATAGTGTTCTACCGTGGCTATTTAACAACAAATAATTTAATGGACGAGGAATTTGTATGAGAAATTTTGCATTGGTGGGACAAGCGCTTATTGTTAACAAATAGTGCAAGAAATAGTGACGAATAATTGATTTATAAATTTTAATCCTGCTCGAAGTTGCTGGTACGCTTACAAGGAATATGAACAGTTAAAAGGTTAAGAGCGACGAAAATTTGGATGTTTGCTTCACGATAAATAATTCACCGGAGCCCCTCGATATCTGGGAAAGTGGCGCGTCGAATTGCATCGGCATTCGTCTCCGATTCTCCTCGAGTGAAACTTTTAATTCGATGAAATTCAGCGAGCGATTGGCCCGACACACGATAGGAAACGGCGAGGGAGAAGTCGAAGGGTGTGGAAGATGAAACGAAACGCAACGGCTGTGTAACCGAATTTAGCGATTTTTAATTCCCAGGATCGGGAGGCTCGAGGCAATACTACAAGGGGCGAACCACCCCTAAATCGCTAATAAGGCCTCGCAAACCTCCGTACATCCCACCGACAGGGATTTCCGTGCTCGGTTCTCATTCCGGATTCTGCGATCGAATCCAACGAGATCTGATAAAAGTTCCGAGCCGAAGAAACGGGGTTACTCACCCCCTCTGTTTTCGTACTGTTTGCCGATACCACGGAATCGTGCGCCTCCTTCGAAGGGTCGACTCTTTTGACGTTGATTTAAAGTTTCCGGTTAATTCGGACGAATTATCGTTTAGAGAGAAGAGCCAAAGAGGATCTCGTTGCATCGCGAATCCTCGGAACTCGGCGAAACAAATCTTGGCGCATCAACGTGCACGGGGAAATGGATTTACATCGGTCGTAATTCCCAGCCGCAGAGGAGCGCTGCGATTAATTTTCTCCCTGCAACTGCATTCGTGGTCTTTGCCGCGTTTCGTTGCCAATTTTCCAACGGCAGCATTTTCATTCTATGCTCGAACGTCGACGCACGAGAATCGAGAGTTTCGCCGACGAAAATGTCGGACATTCGTGAACGTATAACGAAGAGGAAAGGAAGAAGAGTGTAGGGAAGACGTAGGAACAAGTTGATTGCAACATTAGAGAGGATGCAACTGTGATTCGATGAGCCGGAGAACCACTGGGTATTGATGCTCGATCAGGCAGCCCCTGGAGGTTTAATTAAATACAACCCCCACCCCCTTCTGAGCGCGGCTCTGCTTCTACCGCCTGTAAAACGAGCGATATTTTTCATGGAAAACCACCTCGCCGGACGACCTCATATTTGGACCTGCTATCGCGAGTCAAATGTCCAGACTGGATCAAATTATCGACTGCCTGCCAATTTACTACCCCATGGGATGCCTTGTATTATTCTTGAGAGGATTCTCTTCGCTGTGCACTTAGACTCCGGAGGACGATAACAAGTACCAAATAAATTGCACCGAGCACTTTCCTGCCAGGGGAATTCTCTGTAATTCTTAAAATTCATCCGATAAAGAAGTAATACCGCAAGGGTGCATTTCACGGAATTAATAATATCTGGAAAAATTTAATTCTGCGATACACAGATTACAGTGTCGATATTTTCAATGAAATATAACTTAGCGTTGGGACAACGTGAATGAATATAACAAAGTACAAAGTACGGTCAACAATGTTCTTCTAAAACTCGGAAAATTGTACGATTTAAAATCAGAAACATCCCTCTGGCGAGGTGTTCAATCGGGGACCATAGGACGAAGGTGTCTTGAAAAATTCTTTTACACGGCGTAACGTGTGATCCTAAATTAAGCTGATCACGTCATCCGGTGCGATCCTGTCGTAGGTATTGGCGCGTGACGTTGGTAGCAATGCTGCTGGGCGATATGACAGGCGCGCATGGCACGGAGTGTTGCAACACCCCCCGCGTCAAGAATTCATGCAGACCCGATGGGGGACCATAATTAACCGAATACCGATACTCACCAGCTTACCCGACTCCATCTGCGACATACGCGATATAAGCTCTATATATATTGGCATATATCTATATGCGGTTATGCGCGAAATTCTAGTTGCACCTGTTCGCACGGGAGCCGAGCGATGGGGTTGACGAAGGAAAAAATTTCACGCGCTTTTCCTGGAGTTCCTCTGTCTAGACATTCGATGGAACGGGTCATGGATTCTGTCATATTCGTTTGGTAATTAATAACTTCATCATCCGCTGCAAGTTTGCAAGATAATGACAAGTGAACTGTCAAACTAGTAAGCTCACGTTTCTACGTCCTTGTACTTTTCATTTGAGACGATACAGGACACCCTGATCGAGCCTCGTTTATCGAATTAACGAAATTTTCGTAACGACGGATTTCCGGAATTGATACTCTCCGATTTGGATGCAATTTTGCAGGGATGAGCCCTGTCTGTCCCGATTATCCTGTGCCTGTCCTGCATCTGTACTGTCTGTCTGCCAAAAAAATTTACATGCAGGTTTATAGATCTCAAGAAACGGTATAATATTTATTTGAAATATTTTATGATGACTTTTGTTGTTTCCCACTTACAATCAACGTATATAGAAAGGGCGGTCCGGACAAGGGGGTTGATATGTTCCTCAAAGTTGAAACCAGGCACGAACGAATTCCAGTATCTTCTTAGATACATCTAATAAATATTTATGCAAAGTTTCATGAAAATCGTAGTGTATCAGTTGCCGAACTTCCCTTGTAAGCGGATAAGATCTATCGAAAAATCTATCCAAGAAAGAAGAAAGACATCGATGGCTATCGTCGTTGAACGGATAGAGGAACGAAGAGGAGAAAGGAGAGAACCGTAAGAAAAATGGAGAGCTTTGAGAGCGATTAAAAATTCCGTCTGCCCGGTACCGTGGAGGCAGCCAGCATACTCTGTCCTCCACGTATACGTCCCTCGGTGTAACATCTGCCGAGCTGGAGAAAGAAGCAACCGAGCGAGTAGAAAGAAAGAAGACCATCCTGTCCCGTGCCATCCCACGGGGGTGGACGGGTGGGTGTCTCTGTCGTGCTTCTTGCGAACGCTCGGAAGGAACGAGGAGTGTTCCTCACCCCCGTGCTCTTGCCTTTCCCGCGACTCACCCCCTGCGAGTCCTCGCCACACGGTGGAGGAGAAACAGAAAGGGAGGAATGGTCGTAGAAGACGGAAGAGAGGGAGTGAGAGAGAAAGTGAGTGAGTGAGCGAGGGGAAGAGAGAGAAAACCCCCGCCCCTTTAGGGGTCTGCCGGCGGTGGCGGCGGTGTCGTATCTTGGCCTCCGTGGCGCGCCGCTCTATCGACGTACAGCCACCCTCGGCTCACCTCCTCTCCACCTTCTCTCACTCGCTTTCTCCCTCTCTGGCTTTCTTCTTCGTTGCCCGTTCCACGTCTATCTAGCCACCTTTCTCTCCCTCCGCGCCTCCCTCTCGGCCTCGTCTCACCACCCTCGTCTTCCTTTCCTCGCCAACCCCCTCTCGCTCACCCACGTCTCACCAACCTCCGTAACTCGCGATTGCCGAGATAGCGAGGATATAGTTCCAGTCGAGGGACGTTGACTGCCTTGGAGGCCTAACGGTGGGATAGATTACGCGGCCAAGGGGAGAAGATGGCTTCGACGCATTATTGAGATGTCTGTTTCCGAATTAGGCCCTAACAACACCGTCACTCGCAACGGTTATGGCCAATGTCAACGCGACGGGGACGTAGACGTCGGACGTGGAGAACGGCCGGGGGTTGTTTTAGGGGTGTACGGTTGTTGTGTATTTGTTCGACGGAGAAAATCTGACATTTTTCTTCCCGATGAATGCTTAGCAGTTGCAAAGTACGATAGGCAAGTGAGCATTGAGAAGTGGGCATTTAACACTAGAACTACCAAACCAGTCAAAATGACTGGTACACAATTGTTTCCAAAAATTCTCCAAGTTTATAGAAGAGTCTTAGTATAAATATCCTACAACCATCTTAAAAAACGTAAATCACCGAATCGATTATCTTTTCCGCCTCTTGATTCCTCCTTTTTCAAAGTACTTATTTAATATTTTGAAATATGATAGATTTAACGCCGGTAGTTCTAGTGTTAAGGGGTTGATTTTAAAGTTCTGCCTTCAGGTTTTAATTGTTGCGCGATGTTCGATCAGAGATAAAAAAGTACTAGAACTTTTCTTCATTTTGTACCAAAATCAGCGATCCTTTGGAATTATTGTTTTCCACGGTATCGAAGGGTGATGTTGGTAGCCGAAATCGGGAGGGTGGAGAGCCGCTATCAAGAATGCCGTGGAAGCGAATTGGTAGGTGGAAATGCGATGGGGTGAGACGTATTATCGCGAAAACGCGTTATTGAGATCTCCGCTGGTGAATTAGCCTCCCTCGACAGTTTGCGATGCACGCCCGACACCTGTACACAGTCACGAACATTGGGGATTTCCTGTAGGTTAGTTTGACACGACGTAGAAAATAGATATCCTGGAATTTCAGATCGTCGTACGACGTCGTGTCGAATCCTTTCTATTTTAATCCAGGAATTTCAAAGTATCCCATTAAAGACATCCATCCAGACACTTCGACCTTCACGTTCGCATTCACCGAGACAAAAAATGTCATCCAAGTCTGTCCACAAAATGCAACGAAGGCTCTTCCGATAGGGGAAACCCCGAACGCGAAGATCACGACTGCTGGTCAGGTAGTACTCGCGATGTACTTGGGGAATACGCGCGGTCCTAAATCAGGGTTGATATCCTCGAAACAATTCGACCCTCCGAGGATGGTGTCCGGCAGCAGGCACTGGCCTGGGCGAGTAGCACGGAAGAAGATTTAATTAAGCCGGGGCCGATTTATCTCCCTGACAGCTAACCCCGTCCTTTCTACCCCGGTCTTCCTCCTCTTTCGAATCCTCGGCCCCTCAGACCCCACGACACGTCCTAGGTGGCTGGCCTTACAGAAGGGCGAAACCCTTTCGCTGCTAACTCCAACGACGACTTTCCTAGGTGTTGCTGTCCACGTATCGCTCGATCGGTAGATTCTGACTCGTAAAAAATTCAAAGTATCCACAAACTTTTGCTATTTTAAGACAATTCGAGAGTTCATCTAAGAATATACTTTCAGAGGCTCTCAAAGGATCAATTAGTGAATTCTTTCAAAGTTTCCTTATAGTTAAACGTTCAGGATGGATAGTTGGTATTCTGTAGTAGCTTCTTCGGAGATTAGGAATTTGTTGTAGTTAATAATTATTCGAAACAGTTTCTAGGAGAGTAGGTAGTAGAGACCTCTTGGTTTTCTCCAGTGAAACGTACCTTGTGAAAAGATAATGGAAACGGCCGTCGATGACGATCGAGGATCTTGATCGTGGTAGCTGTTACACGTATGATCCTCCGGCTTTAGCCTTTCGATCCGTCGGCCCTCCCTCTCTCTATGTCTCTCTCTTTCTCTCTCTCTCGAGACCGGTGGCACCCTCTTGCAATTATTAATTAACGCTCCCCTCTCAAGGCATTAACGCGGCTAAGAGCAACCCTTCTCGCGTCTCCACCGGCACCGCCGCGGCTCCCCAACCCCCTCGCCACCGGTTCAAAGCTGCCATGAAGTAACGATACACCTTGGCTACGGAACGACACGGAGCAGAAGGTGGAGAGAAGGTGGAGTGAAGGCGGCGAAAGTCCAACCTGCTCGACCTCGTCGACTTTGCTGTACAAAGAGGCAGAAGCCTGTTACGTGGCGCGACGTACGTCTGACGTAAAGATGCGTCTAAAGTTGGAGCTCGTTGCGGCGGAATCCTTTGACCTTATCTCTTTGACTTTTTCTCACCTTCTTCTCGGAAAGATCGTAGGTGGCACGGTAGAATTTCGCAGAATTCGAGGTATCACGTGTCTCTCTAATCGTAAAATTTTAGTAACACAGATTGACCTTTCGATTTAATTCCCTACGTCCATTACAATCTCGAGAGAATTAATCTCCAAAAAACTCAAATCCAACGCATATCCTATCATCGCATTTTGCACCTCAAAATAAAAATCTACTACAAAGACACCATGAAAAAAAGTCTCTAAGCACGCAAAACGTCAACCGCTACTCGCAGCGCGCTACAAGGGGTTAATTCGTAGCAGAGCGTAAGATCATCCCCGCGCTTTTGGACGAGTGTAAAATTCGAGCGTACATGCAAACGCGGGGGAGGATACCCGGACGGGTCGTCGAGGAGCGAAGGGGTGGAAACGAGCTCGCGGTGAGTTGACAAAGAGCATGCGAAGCCAGCACAACGTGAATCCTGCGACAGAGGACAGGATTCTCGGCGCGTATACTCGGGGTGGCTCTGGGTCCTGGCGGTCCGCGTAGCGGGATAAGGATTTATAGTTTAATATCTCGGCCGGCTGGCTCGTCGTCACATTTTCAACCCCCGAGAGGAACTATAGAGGCGAGTCCTGGTGGCTCTTCCCTCCTCTCCTCGTCCTCCGCCACCCCTTTTACGGATTCTCCTAGAACCGGCATAGTCGGTTCTCTCGGCGAGCCGGGCCTGGATTACCGAGTCAGGATTCCAAGGAAGATTTGTATCGGTTTGATGGGGCCGTTTAGACGTGTAAATGCGCTCGTTAGATTGGAAACGCGTGCTCGGGATCGATGTTAAACTCCGGCCTCGCCGGAGGGGGCGAGGGTGAAACCGATGTTCGCAGGAGGGGTAGGAAAAAAGAGAGAAGCCCGAGAGACGGTTTATTGGAAGCCTGCTACCATAAAGCCACCCCCTCGACCTCCTCCTCTCTCTGCCGGCACCCTAGATGCTACGACTAGGATGCATCGATATCGGGAACGTTGCTTCGCGAAACTGAAAAAAGTTTCGCTTTGCGTAGATCGCGGAAAGGACGGGGATGTTTTCGATTAACCGTTCTCGTAGAAGGAGGAATACTCGGAGAGAGATTTACGTTGGTTTTCTGCATCCCCGGTTGATTCGTGGCGTTAGAATTTTCAGACGGATCGTGGCAACGTAGTTAGCACCTCTGAAGGATCGGGGGATGATGATCCGTTCAGGTCTGAGTTTCGGAATTATCGTCGGAATGATTTTCATGGTAGAAACTGAATTTCAAGGAAGATCGATCGTCCGTGAGGATCGAGAGGTGTTTGAAACCGTTAGAGATCGACGTATCGTTGGAAATAATTTCAGAGGTACGATTCGATGGCGCTCGATCTTTGCGGACATTTTCATTTAAATCCACGGCACCGTGCACCCTTTCGATCCGGATGCTTCATTGGCCAAATCTCTCGCAGCACACGCTCGTCATTACAGCGAGCTCGGACTATCGATATCTATCCGATGCCGGACACTAGTGCGTGTTGAGCGAATAAAAAGCCTATTGCTCCCCCATACAATGGGGGATGTTCGCCCTAATGACAATAAGACGGCGGACGAATCGACGCACAGTTTAGAAATTGTCCTACTGCAAACCTACCAAATTGATTTTTTGATGTACAAAAAAAAGAAAGAATCCTTGAAAAACTATTATTGAAAAAAGTGCATCGTTTTCAGCAACGATGAAATGAGAAAATAATTCTGGTATTTTTATTAATTCTAAATCATTGATTGTTCGAGTGAAGTTACGGTTTCGCCGATGGTTTTTGCGAGGAGGACGGTTTACTTTTGTGTCTCCCTTCGAGCTCGTAGGGGTTGAAACATTTAGATGCCGGATGCGAGGTTCCCGTCGGCGGTATAATCTCACCGGAAGTCCCTAAGACTCGCAAGAGTGCCGCAGCTCGGCGGACGGTTCTAGTAGGGTGGCCATCTGCGGATATTAAAGGAAATGGCGGTATGATTAGTCGAATACGTGCGCTGGTTTCGCTTTAAGCAAACGTGCCGCCAAGTTTATGCCAGGCTTCGACAACGTTTTCTAAGATTTCACAGGAAAATTCTGCAATTTTCAGTTTTTGCATCGTAAAAATAATTTCCGATGTAGAATCAGTCTCGTTGGACGAAGAATACCTTTGACGATGATTAGGAAAGTGTGTTGGCAATGGCGTGATATTTAACAGATATGAAAGCGAGGCCACCGAGTGCCCGAAGAATCGCGACATCGTAATCCTGAACATTGTCGAGACCGCAAATGACCAACCGGCTGCGTAACTGCTCGGGCTTCTCCTGTTTTTGGGGGCTGTTTGCTTGATTTAGGGCTCGAATGCCACGTTCCTCGACCTCGGAACGAGCGTTTCTTCTCTGTCGTCGGATGAAATGTTGGTCCGAATAAAGGCATCCAATATTCGTTTCGAAAGCTATAGGATTTCTCCGGCAAAAATGGACCTCTTTTTCAAAAACTTTTGCAGCCTAACTCTCATTTGCATCGGTGAAAGCACGATCTGCGGATTGAATAGCTTTATTTTCTCATTAGTGCATCTAAAGTGGAGATCCACGGTTGAAGGGAACCATAGATAATATTTTTAAGCAAAGCACAGAAATGAACTATATTTGTTTGCTATTTACATTCCGACAAGTTTTCCACCCCCTTCTTTCCTCGATCCTTCCTTTCGCCGTGTAGTTACCATTTCGTCTCGGTATCTCCTTCTCTCTTCTGGTTTGTCTTATAATATTAATAAGGGTAGTTTCCGCCCTGGCGTGCCGCGGAATCGTGGAAGGGGTCCGGCAAGAGCTATGCTCGCTATGTCCGGCAAGGGTGGTATGTTGTAGATAGTCCCCGGCATAGCCCCCTCAGGGATGAAGTCTGGACCTTGTTAGAACGAGAATGCTAATTTATTAGGGCGCGTCGTGGTATGGGATTGCAAATATCCTGCTCCGCGATTTTCGGATTCTTCCGGTGAAAATCAATTTCCATTTTCACCCTCAAAGTTTCTCGATATTCATAAAAATGGAAAATCATGCAACACTACCTCCGTTACCATCAATTTCGAAATAAAAAGTACCTAAAACTCTCCCATACACCCTTCGAAATCTCACCCACCCTTCCATTCACCCACTACCCCGCGAACGATCTCCTAACGAGCAAGAACACCAACGAAAGATAAAGACTATGAGAAAACAATCGCCGCCCGGACTATCCTCCAAACTTCCAAGTATCCGGCGAACCGAGGAAACCACCCCCTTCGGTCGTGCCCCCGAGGAGAAAGTAAAAGGCTACGATCAATGCCGATATCGAGGATATCGGGAGTTATACTTTTAATAAAGAGATAACCGAGACGCGGAGTATCGTGGAACATGAGAAGCCTCGGCATCGCCACCACCGCCGATCTGCCTCCGATGGTGGGTCGAGGGGGATGCGCGCGAGCGCCACACGTGTCTTGAGGGTGGTAATTACGCGGCATCTGCAGCCAGCAGCCCACACCACCCTTCGTTCGCCACCTCTGCTTCCTCCACCTCTTTCTCCACCTCCTCCTCCTCCTCCGACTTGCTCCACAACCTTAGGTGGGTAGATGGGTGGCTTTCGGCGGGAGGGGGTTAGGGATGAGGCAAAGGGGTGGCGAGGGATGGGTGGCCACAGTATTGATTTTGTCCAAGACAGCCGACGCCGCCGCCACCGACGCCGCGGCCAACCAGACCCACCTCTGGTGGTACCCACTCGGCTACAACACCAACCCCCCGCTCCACATTCCAGCTCGGCTCCTCTCTCTTACGCCTTCTCCTTCGTAACCCCCGCACCCCCTCAACACCCTCGCCATCAAGATACACCGTGCGTACACCTTCTCTGGCTTCTGTGTTCACGCTGGATCGCAGATAAGACGTATGCTCGTTCCTCGGCCTGTTTTACCAGCTTTCGGTGAGATCGAGCTTGGAATTGATCTTGGTTTCTTGAGATCGTGGGGGTAGTTGAGACGGGGAGGAAGGTGGAATTTTTCTCGAGATATTCGTCGACGCGGGTGGATGGGCTATTTTGATAGAATTGTGGGGGATTATTGGAGATTGAGGCTATGGTTTGTCATTTGATATATCATGGATTTTGTGATTGAGATTCGAGCTATCGTAGGGGGATGATTGGATGTTGAGGCTATGCTTAGTTAATTGATATATCATGGATTTTGTGATTGAAAATCAAATTAGTGTGGGGGTATGTTTGGATGTTGAGGCTACGGTTTGTTAATTGATATATCATAGATTCTGTGATTGAGAATCAAATTAGTGTGGGGGATGATTGGATGTTGAGGCTATGGATGTTAATTGATATATCACAATCATTGTGATTGGGAATCCAGGAAAAACTGAGGAAGATAGATCGGCAAGTGCAGTGGTATTTTCGTCATCAGGGTTTTCAACGAACGATTCGCAGACGCGAAGGGTGAGCTCAAAGTGGCGAGTGTCTTTAGAATTCACGAACCCTCACCCTGGGTCCAAGTAACGATAGTTTAGAAACTTGACGATGTCTGGGCGACGGGGCAGCGTGAGAGCCACGGCATCTGGCCGGTAGTTAAAATGCATGTAGTCCTCCGAGAGAGGAGTCTCGTATTCAAATACAGGATCAGTCCTTCTTCGACCTTTCCGTAACTGATCCCGATCCCGATCTCGATCTCTCGTGTGCCTCGGGAGAAGAAGAACTTTTCGTCTCGTCGAGAGGGTTCCGGGATCCGCGTCCTACGAGCATCGAGACTTGGATTTTCCCATACCGTTCTCCTCGAACCCGACCCCGTAATCTCTGCTTCCTCGATTCGCGGCTTTACAAAGGGTATCATCGATATCGCAAAAATTTAACAAATTCCAAAGTACACGATTACCACACGAAATCTCCACGTCACCGTTGCAATTGAATCATCAGAGTGAAAACCGTCGCAAAATCTTCTAGACACCGTTGCAACTGGAATTTGCAGAGCGGAAGTCCTCCGGAGTTTTTCAGACAACTTTCAGGATAGAAGTTCTCCCAGACGGCAACTCGATTTCAACGTTCGTTTTTGTAATTTCTACGTTGGTGCATCAGCGTAATTCGTAGTACTTTCAAGACGCAGGTTTCAAGCTGAACGATCATAGCTCGAGGAAGGGTTTAAAAAGACTTTGAAGAAGTATCCTCCGACCCAGGGAAGATTCCATTAGCGGATAGGTTCGGGGCAAAGGTTTTTATCTCTCGCTCGCAGAAAATTTCGTTCCGGAAGGAGGCGAAAAATGTTCTCTAGGAATAACGGTCAAAAAGGGGAAATGAAGGAAAGCACCGACGGCTGTTTCGCCGGGGCGTTTTTATCGGTGATTCTGACTTTATCCCATCCGGCGTGTTCCCATTCTCTCCTTACCATTCGATATTGTATTCATAGCCAGTGCTAAGAGACCGAGAGATATCGGGGAGTGATTCACGAGCGTAGAACCGACGGAATTCATATTAGGAGAAAAATGTCGCGATCCCTTATACTTTGCTCGTGACTACCCTCCGGAACTAACTGCCGACGATGTCCACTTTGGGCTTCTCGTCCTTTGCGCTACTTCCTCCGGCCTTCGAGCATCGTATCCGATTGTATCGATTGCCACGAGGACTTTCCGTGTCATAAAACAATCCTTGCTTGAATAGAAACGAGTAATGGAACACCTTAGCGGGTGAAATTCGATCATTGACTTCTGCAGTATCTCGAGTAACTTGGCTTTTAATGTTTCTTGTTCAATGGAGAGGGATTAACTGGGTTTATTGTTTAGGCTTGCGCAAGGAATAATTTCAAAGGTGCAACATTTCACTACCAGATTTTACGATCTTAACCAACTTTCTCCGAGTTCAACGTATACAGTCACCCAATTATTAAGTTAGTACTTGATAACGGTAAAGTTCCTATGTGCAAAAATCTAACTGAGGTGACAAATTGTCAGAAATTTCCTTGGTTATCATAAATTCTCCGATCTATCGAAACCTTTCGCTTGCACTGCTCCGTCAAAGGGCAATCCGACGATACAGATTCTACACTTTGAACAACAGCCAAAGAAATCTTCATCTCCGACCTTGCAATCTGGGCGAAACCATGCACGACAAACAAGTACAAGCGGCAGGTTACCTAGAAATCACCACCGGATTATAAGGGTCTCGTAATAAACAAAGGTACCAGCACGGAGAACGAAAGGGCCGATAGAACGAAAGAGAATCGCCGCGTGGAACTGGAACAAAACGTCATTGAAGCAACCCTCCGGAGGCGGAGGGCCGTGGGGTTTCGCGTTCGCGAAGTAAACGAAACATAAATGTCCCCGGGGCTTCGAGTGACATCGAGTTGTCGTTGTTACGTAGGAGTCCATGAGGAGCAAAGAGGATCAGGCGATCCAGATAAAAGAGCCGGAGCTCGCAGAGGCCAGTCCATGAGAGCCTCGCATGTATCCAGCTTAGCCGAGACCGCAGTTTAAGGAGCTTTGGCTTTTGTTTAATCCAGAGTGAGGAAAAACGAGACGAGGCGAACCGATCCCTTCCTTCTCTTTGTCCTTCCCGTGAAACGGAGTCGCTCCTTGATTCCTCGCGAAATCCCTGCCGTTCCGCGACGATGGGATCACGCCGGAAGTTGACGGCTCTACCCGACGTTGCGTTTCCTTAATCATTTTTCTCTTCTCTCGCTGTTAAATTATGATTTAAAGGAGAGAAACTAGAGGCTACACCTTTAGACCACTCCTCCAGATACTTGTATTTAAATATCGTAGGCAAAGGCAAACGATGGCGTGCGGTGTGAGGTGCGGTGTAAGAGGAGAGTGTCGCTCGCACCGCCTACAGCCCGCAGAGACAAGAGAAGTCCTCTGGCCTCTGGTTTGTTCTGATTCGCCTGACGGATAGAGACAATCCTCGTTCTGACGTCATTTTCGATTCTAAGGTGTGACTGGCTTAACAGCCGCACATTCGTTGCGTCTTTATGTGAACAAGGAAAGGAGTGTTTTGTTTTCGGTTGTCATTCGTCGATCTCAGGTTTCCAAGACCGGCATAGTACAGATAAGCGGTGCGAGCAACACTCTCCTCTTGCCCCGTACCTCTCAACGCGAGACTTCTCTATTTTTGCGAGGTATATCCCCACTATATCCGTCCTAGATCGACTAATGTGATCGACTAATGACAACCGTCCGGCTTTATCGCCCAGTCACGCGTTAGAATCGGAAATGACGTCAGAACGGGGGATGTCTCTATCCATCCGGCGAATCAGAACAAACCAGAAGCCAGAGGACTTCTCTCGTCTTTGCGACGTTACGCAAGCAGAGGTACAGGAAGGTCTCGCTGTTATGCGAAAATAGGTTTAAAGTTGCTCGAATTTCGACGTGATACCGGAAGTTGATTAATTGCGGACGAAAACGAGCCGAGGGTGCAAGCGGTCTCCTCGAATATTCCGTGACATGACGGTTTGCATCGTGTTTTCTCCTCAATTACGTCAATCCACTCACGACCCCCGCGTAACGGAGCGACTACTCGAATCGAAGCCCTCCGCACTGGGTCCTTAATCGGTCAAGTGATCGTAGACCCCACCCGACAGCCGACTCCTGGCCAGTCGACAGAGACGGACGATCAGGGAGGAACGGAGAGGGAGCGAGCAAACGAAAGAGAGAGGTTCGGAGGAAAAGAGACGGTGCCGGGAGAAAGGAGGATAGGTGGGAGAGGCAGAGGGAGAGAGTGAAAAGGGAGAGAAAGAGAGAGAGACGTCAGGAGAAATGGCTAATTCCGGATATTTATGTAGGGGGTAAAGTAGGGGTTGTTACGGGCCTCGAGATCGCCGCTATAACCCTGGAGAGCCAGAAGCGACCAACTGACCAGAAAATTAACCCTCCAGTCGATTCGATGGAGATCCGCACCACCAGAACCGCCCGAAGCCTTGACTCGCGTCAAGTCTGCGCTTCGAACTTTCATTTTTTTTTTCTTTTTTCGCCATTGGAAATTTCTCTTTCGCCCGATCTCCCCGGAGGATTCCTTCGTTTCACGTTGATCTCTGGAAAATTGTCTTGAACGTTGAATCGAGAAGGAACGTGGAGGCCCGTGTGACGATAAAATTGAAGGTTGAAGAGGACGATAGGATGAAAGGGTTGGAAAAAAAATCTTAGCTTATGAATGAAGTGCAGAGAGTACGGAGTCGAATAAAGGCAGGATCCCCTGGACGAACGGTCGCGAGTCGGTAGCCACGTACCAACACCATCGTGCTTGCCAGCATCCCCCAATAAAAGTCAACAAAAGACTAACGATTCATTCGGCTAATGGAAAAGTCCGAAAACAGAAGCGCGCCCGAGAGCCAGTTTTCTCCTGTTGCCCCTGTGCGTTGCCACCGCTCATAATTAAGCAGACTTTTAGCAGATTAGATCCGCGATTTCGCCCACGCCTCGCTGGCCACTTGGCAGTGGCCTCCTATGGGGAATCCCCTTTCCCACCGTGTCGCTCAAGATTTTTCCCTGGATTCTTCCGGTTCTACTCTGTTTCCTCTCTACCTGTCAGACGTGATTATCTCTCCCTGCCGTAAAAAAAAAGAACACCGGGCAAAAGGACGACTGTTTTTGTGAGACTAAAAAAAAGCAGCTCGGCTTATTCATTACATCTACGTTGATTCTGTGAAGAGGTGAATTAATAAATATTCTCTCTCTTCTCCGAATTTTTCCTATCAGATTTTCACCACGGTCGAAGAATTAACGATCGTTCTTACGATAGGCGAACCCTTTAAAAGTGAATTCCAGGATTTCCCTGAGCGAATCACGAAATCAGGATTAGCCGTGCTTAATCCGTTCGACGGGCAAAGGAGACAGAAGAGAGGCGGGAAAAAATCCTTGCACCCTCTTAATCTGTCCTCGAGTTCCTCTCCTAAGGGGGTGAAGTAGGCCTCGCGTAAGCCCCTTGTCGGCATATTGCGACGATTCGCGGCTATAAAAACTCACGAAGGGGGTAGCAAGAAGGGCGTAAGAGAAACGAAAGGGGTTGTCGGGTTGCCCGAGTGACAAATGGTTCGGAATAATACCAGCCAGCCGAACGGCCGGCAGCCAACATCCAACATCCGCCGTTGGTTCCCCTCGGCCTTGCCTCCGAAGAATCGTTCCTCTCGCCCTCGAGGGGCTTTCTCTGACAATATCGTTAAACGCTCTTCTTTGTTTTCGTTTCACCTAGAGCAAAGAATCGGTGGATGCTCGATGCAGGTTGATTTTACGGGGTATTTTCAACGTCCTTCGTTCCTGAAGAATTTCGACGCGACTCGACGGGGGATGAATTTTTTCTTGGAGTCAAAGCGACCGTATTTCGAGACCTTTGGATTTTTTTTTGGAGACGTTAAAGAAATATTCTCAAAGATTAAGATTGAATCGAGGTAAAAGAACAAGGAGAAAAAGGGAGACGATCCGATCAGAGGGTTGAAAGTTCCTCGAGGTGGACCGATGCGTTGATTTCCCTGCATGACGTTGTAGTACTTTCTTCCACGACTTTCCCGTATCTTCGGAGAGATTCGATTCTTCGGCGACAGAATGGACGATCCAAATCCGAATCCAGAGTGAACGAGCGAAGAAGAAGGAGAAGAGGGGGCCAGAGAGAGGACACAAAGCTACTTTAAATAAAGGAGCGCTCCATCCATTGAACCTATTGTCAACCTCTGACGTTGACTGAGCGAACGGCAGGTCCGCCGAATCCATCATCTCCATAGAAAACCTTAATTATTTTCTGATGAAAGAAACCCCCTCTCGGCTTGAATTGCTCTTTTGCTTTCACCTCCCCCCCTCTTTCTCTTCGATCTTCGAATTGATTCTCCAAAAAGAACACACGATCACTTCCACCACCGCAGATTTGTTTTTAACGAAATTCCATCATCCTAGAATATTATCCGTGACTTTTAATTCTCTGTCGATGCAACGAATCTAGGGGGTGGTTTTATTAAAAGGACAAAATGTCGAAGGTCCCGTCGTTTCTCTCAAGTGGTCCGGTGCAGAATCGAGGATGTAGGTGGCAGGACAAAGCCGAGATGAAAGAGCGCTCAGCCCCGTTCCGGTGGCATTCAAATGTGGCCTTTCTAAACCATGCAACCCCATATCTCCCGCATCCTTTCCCCAAAATGCGCCAGCCCCTTTTCGAGCTGTGCCACGAGCGAGCGAGAGACGACCGAGAGCATCCAGCCCGCCAAACAAATGACGCTTGAAACAAACGAAAGACGTCGACGGCGTTTGTCTTTTGTCCGTGCTGGCACGCACGGAATTCAACCACCCTCTCTGCTACCCTCCCGAACGTATAGCTCCTCGATGGTAGGGGGAACCATGGACGGAATAAAAAAATATCGCTGCCGGATTTTTGTCTCGGTTAGCCAAACGATTCTGCTTAATGGCTCGCGCGCGAACCTTTCGAAGGGATGCTCCAGAAAGGACGATAAAGGACCTTCGAGCGGAAGAATATACATCTTCCGGATGCACCCTTCGCGATTGCAGCCGCTTCTAATCTCGACGGAATTGCTCCGTTTTCCTTCGATTTCGCGCCAGCTCAAATCGTTTCGGTTGTAGCGAAAGATTTGTGTTACTTTTTTTACAACTTTAAATCCGAGGGGGATTTTGTAATAAATTCTTGAAGCTTGTATTCGTTAATGAAGGTAGTCTAGATAATATATAATATGTGGAAAGAAAATAAAAGGTGATAGGTCGACAGAAATAACAATTATCCTCGCAAATCGAATCATCTTCGATCGATGGAAAACACCGATCCGAAGTGAAACGTCGATCGGCATTTATGGGAGAGCCGCGAGATACCGTTTAGACCACCCTCCGTTCTCTCTTTCAATACCTTAATGTCAGGCAGCGTTACGAGCCTTTGTCTCGGATTCCTCTCCCGCAGTCGGTGCAAAGGGGTTTTCACCACCGCTCGAATCCTCCTCGAGGATGAAGCTTTATTTAGCAGATGATATTTACGACTTCCAATCCTCCGAGACCCTCGCAACTTTTATATTGTCTTTGGCAAACTTCGTCGGCGGTGCTGCTTGCTCCGGTGCCGCCACCCCTTAACCCCTGTTTCTTTCTCTCGCTCGTCGATTCTTCTCGAGATTCGATTTCTTCCTGTTTCGATGGATGCTTCTAACGATTCGACGGAGCACAGACGAAATACAGAATCCCTCGTACAAATTAAATATCATTTTTCCACGTACTTGGCGCGTCTTCGACAGTTACAGGAGCTCGTGGAACTTGAACTTGCAGGAACTCTCGCGGAAATCGACGTCGCTTCTTCACGCGCATATAACGAGAGTCAAAGTTCTGTTTGAAACTTCCTCTCGTACTGAATTAACGTGCAGAGTCAAATACAAGAGGGCGGAAACGGTAACGAAAGTCGAGGAGGATGATATCTGATATTTCGAGGCCTCGAATATTTCGAGCAGCCAGGAAACAAGTACGTGCATGTCTATCTTATCGTCGTGCCACCCTTCATCCGAAATTGTCATCCGGGTACGAGGAGTTGTAAACACCGCTGGCAAACATAATATAACGAACGCTCCAGGGCTCTGCATGGAACAAACCTCTCTTACAGTTATTTCTGCGTAGACGTCGATCTGACTCGCGACGATTTCAACCCCCGGGTTGAAAACACCCTGAGAGAACCAAACGGTTTTTGGATTTGTCTTCAGCGAAATATTAATCTACTTTTATCCTTCGGAATTTCAGAAAAATAACTGTACTTTTCCTTACATCGTGTTCCTAATATCAGGGGATGATTTAACATTAGTGCCATGCGCGGTCAAATAACCGGTTCAAACGAAGGTTGTCTTCTGTGTTCTTTCTAATATTAAATTGACAATCTTCCGTATATATTTCGGAAAAATATTATTGTCATTTTATACTCAGTCAAACGATTGACCCCGATAAAAATAGATGCGCGTAAAGGGTTGGTACGGTTGGGGTTAAAAAATGTTGATACTTGTTTTGAGACAAGATTAAAAAATTAAGTCTCAAAGTAAAAATCGGAGAGCGTAAACGAAACTGTTGTGGATGAAGGGAGGGAAAGAAAGGTCGGTGGTAACGGGGATTCATTTTTCATCCACCTTAACCGAATTTGTCGAACTCGGACCTGCGCCAAGGGTGGGATCTAATTTCAGGGCCATTACGATGTATACGAGGTCTACCCTCCCGAACCGATAGCCGTGAACTATCATTTGTACGAATTACATCACTCACCCTCTTTCTATCGGCGATCGTTTGTTATTATTAGCTTCAACCTAACCTGTAATGTTTTTGCGATAACTCGCAGGAAAGGTGCTCGATTAATCCTTAAGTCTATCGACCAATGAAATTTGTAATCTTGCATCCTGCAAAGTTCAACGACCCCTCGATGTCCTCCATCGATCATCTTCACTTTTAGATCGTGGAACTTGGCATTCTTTTTTAATTTATTTAATTATACAATGTCGATGATTAAAGTCACTCGACGAACCTTTATTAAAATGATTAACGCTAGATCTACGGAAGCCGCCAAGGGTTTTTATAAACATTTCTCAAATTCACAGAGAAGTTGTGACTTATAGCGTACAATTTATTTAACCGATCATCTTCTTTACCGCTTGATCCCCCTTTGATCAAAGTAATTATGTAAAATATGTAAGTATAATAGATTTAACGCCGGCAGATCTAGTGTTAAGAATGAAACTATGGATCAAAGTATCCTACAAAGGCATCGCAAAAAGTAGAAGGTGGAAAGAAAAGGGTGAGGAAATTATTTAACGCGATACCGACGTCTTGCGATCTTTTCATCGGACGTGTAAACCCTTTCATCCCCTATAAGCGTCAAGAGGCTCTCGGTGTTCTTTCTCTCCCTCTTTCTGGTGTCCACTGATGGGATCCCGATCCTCTCGGAAGGGGCCGCGGGGATGAAAATTATACGTACATAAGAGGAACGGAAGGTGAGAGACCGGTACGTTAAAGAAATTAGAGAGATAATTCCTCGGACGAATACCCAATTTACCCTTTCGTCCGTACCGAGCGCCCTGGCCTTATTATCTAAAGTGCTCGGCTGGCAGAGGGTGTAGGCAAAAAGAGAAAAAATAAAAAGGAACACCCCCCGACTCTCCGGCTCCTCGCTCCGTCTCTTGCACTGACAGGAAAGGCGGAGGGTTAGGCGCAGGGTGGTGGCGAACTGGAAGGACAAAAAGTACCAAAGAATACCTCGAACCTTCTCCACTGCGAGTGGAAGCGTCTAGCTGGACCAGCCGGAACTCGCTACCAGGATGCCGAGATGCACGGAAACTTTTTTCGGCCCTATAATTTATTTACGCCAGAGATATTTTCCTCCGGGCTTCAACACCTACCCCATTCACGTTGCATCTTCTCTCCGTTCGAGTCGGTAGAAGGAGAACACTGCACCCCTTTAAACTCCCTCACCCCTCAGTATTCCCGTCTATTTCACCTTTCCACGATACCCCTTGACCTTATCTCTTTCGTCCTCTTGCCAAAATTTCAAACCACCCCTCGTCCTACATAATGCTACACGAAGACACCGAGAATCATCTCGAAGTGACACCAATGCCATTCGAAATGAATCCCCGTGTGACGTAGGTATCGGTACCATACCCCCACAAACGATTTCATGGAGATCAGTCGAAAAGAGAGACCGAGCCACAGCCACCGCGGCGATTGAAAGAACAGCCCAATCATCCCCCTCGAAATGCATTTTCCGTCTCTCTGGCCTCTGTGCCCGACGCCCTGCCGGTGGTTTCAACCATGGCTTCGTACGACCTATACAGAGCGGCAAGAGAGCAGAGGGCCAGTCTTTGTCGCTATTTTGGGGGATGGACGCAGGGACACGAATACGTTCGATCGATGAATCACTCCGTGCACCGTGACGTTGACGCGGAACGAGAGCAAGCGGGATAAACAGAGTTTCATGACGGGGTGGTAGGGGGTGGAAATGGGGAGGAGGAGGTGGTGGATGAGGACGAGGCAGGAGGTAGCTGCGGAGGGGTTGGATGTACCCTCTCGCATATACGGCATCAGCTCACCGGTTGCGGGTGTAGAGTATGCAGGTGCGGGTGTATTAAAAAGCGGGGGTGGCTGCGGTCGCGTACCAATCACCCAACAGGGATGAGAGGGTGGCTCCACGAACGGGTGGAGGAGGAGGGGGAGGGCCGATAGGTAGACTGGGGGAGCCGGATGAACGGGGGCAGTCATGCCAGAGAGAGGGATCATACAGAGACGGTTTGTTCCGAGAGAGAGAACACACCCGAGCCCACGCAACCCCCGTGAAATTTTAATCGTGTCGTCATTGGGGTAGTTTGTTGCGATAACCCGACCAGCATGGACGTGTACGGATTTCGAGGAAATAAAAAAACGAGGGAAACGCGCGGCAAACGGTGGATGGAGAGGGTTTCGTGTTTTCAGGTAGAAAGGATAGATCCAAGGGGAAGGAGCTTTGCATTTCTCACGGTATGTAAAGCTCGCGTTGTGCCAACAACCCTTACGGCGGGTTTGCAATACACTCGATCGATCCTCTCGTCTCGATCGACGTAGAATCCACCCAGCCGACGAGATCGTTCACGATGCTTGGCATGAGAAAATCACGAAGATTTCGTCGTGAAGCTTTTTAATTGCCTCTGGAGAATCGCTCGATATTTACCCCGTCGTAATTAGTTACGCCGACAGAGGGTATTTTTGCGCCGGTGGACGCGTGTCGGAGAACAAACACGAGCTCGCTGGCTGGTTGAAAGATTCATGGAGACGCGGCGTGCCGGTATTATTGCTCATTTGATCGGCCCGCGGATCGGAAAATAATGTAGAAAATTGTTTTGCGGTCTTTTTATCTCGATTTCAGGGACGTGACGGCTGCCACCGGGGACGAGAGTCGGAGGGTGGACGGGGGTGGACCGCCGCGCGGAGGGAGAGGGTGCTTTGTGTATCCCATCAATCACGCGGACCTTTTCACCGAGCGGATATCGGGCCTGCCCGTTTTTGCGTGCGGTGCATCCCGCTCGATTGCAATCGCGGCGAATTATTGAATCTGCTGCATCTCGTCTATTCGGATTAGGTTGGGTTAGCTCGCACGCGCGAATGACTTCCCGTCCATTGCTTTCCGATCATTTACCTACGTTTCTATGGCTTAGGAATTTTTAAGGAACTTAAAAGATTACTTTGGGAATTTTCAAGATCGAATTCTACGACGAGGCTAAATTTTCAGGTAAATTGCGACACTTTTCGCGCTTTGAACTTTAAACTTACGGTACTTACTTTTCCACGAGGATCCACGAAGGATGATGAAATCTCCTCGAACAGCGTTCGATTAAAACCTCGACTTCCTTGACAAACGATAATTTCATGGAACGGATGATATTACTTTATTTGATGACGTACTTAAACAGTGAAAGATTTCTCGAGGCCAGTCACGTCGCAGCGTGGAACGATAGATCGTCGAGGATCGATCTGTCCTTCGACTTTTCGAATTTCACAGGAAATTCTCGATCAACGCAGACGTGTCTCGTCGAAAAAGAACAAAGAAGAAACACCTCGCTGAACGCAGACGTGACTCAACTCGGACTCGAAGTCCTTAGGACTGCAATTATTTACAACGACACGAGTTAAGGAGAACTTGACTCGTAAGGACGCAGCTAAAACAACCCCCTTAGCGCGAGCACCATCTTCTACCCTCGCGAAAATTATTAAAACCGACGATTTGCACATTCCTCGTCGTACCACGACATGTTGCAATTTTTAAAAAATTCCCCTCTCAATCTCCGACGCTGAGTACCCCTTAAAATCCTATTAAACGTCCTTAATTTCAAAGAATTCGCCCGATAAATGGTGAGCTCGCGCAGAGGGGGATCGTTTAATAAGAGCAATGACAAATTCACGCAATCACCGAATGACAGAAGAGGGTAGTGCTTAAATACGTACTCGAAACCTGTAACCTAAGTAATAATTGGACGTTGCTTATATTTACATACTATTATACGAACGTAAACCCTGGTTAGTCCTCGAGTCCATGAAAATTCCTTAAACGATATCAAACGTCGGAGGCGATGCGACGCGTTTCACGGCCAGACGGTAAAAAAAGTCTCGGGCCCCTAACGACGCATTAGTCACGTGTATTAACCCCCGACTTATAGGTACAGGGTTATTTACATTTAATCGAAACAATCAATGATTATTGTACGTTCAGACTGCATCCCCTTTCATCGAAGGGATGAATTCCAGCCTGAAATACGGCGCAAACTCTAACATCCGAAGATTCTGCGATCCTACATTGAGATTTCAACGAATTTCCAACAACGACGATTTCTCTCCAACAATCCTGTGGATTCCACCTCAGACTTTTTCCAATTCCCCGATCGTTCGAGCATTAGTAAGGTCTCCAAACCTGTCTAGGCTTCGGGCTCCTCTCTCTTCGTGGTCTAACACCGTCCCTCTCGACATCGGTATCGTCATCTTTCTTCCTCGTGGTTAAATCCTGCCCAACGTTCTCTTTATCCTGTCCTTTCTTCGTGCTAAGGTCAACCGTACCCTCGAGTCGAATCTTCACCGTAAGATCGCTTCTACGAGCGATCTCTTCGTTCGATGTTTCCTGATCGTTCGAATTCTCCATGCTGGCGCGAAGATGAACAGAGGCATCTGGAAAAGTTGCATCGGTCGTTGCATCCTCCGCGTCGCTCCTGACGGGAGAGATCCTCGGAGAATCCTGCTCGGCCAGAGACTCGTCGCTTCTAGCACGATCTCTGTTCTGATCGTGATCGTTTCTGTCGTCGACTTCTATACTACCATCGGGACTATCGAGACCCGATCTACGAAGGACATCTTGATCCTCGTCCCTTTGCTTGTCCTCCTTGGTGCCGCTCTCCGGGCTATCGCTGCCGCTTCGAAGTTTCCTCAGCTCCTCGAGGCGAGCCTGATCGGGCCTCTGCAATCGTTGCTGTGCCATTCTAAGTGCCAACGCGTGCCATTCTGGCTCCAGGATGTACTGTTGCGTGTGGTAGAGAGGATTGTAGAGCCAAGAAGATTGCGGCAACAACGGGGCGAAGATCGATCCGAAGATGGACCCTGTAGCGCCCAGGAGATGAAGACCTGTTATTGGTAAGACGATCAGTTTAGATCTTCTTGGGAGGACTTTCGGTTTGTGTTACAAGTAAGTCAAGGATGAGGGGAGAAACTTGACCGAAGAGTCGAAACAACGGTTACAATTATTGGCTCGATAGTAAGTTACAAACAAGGTGGAATTAATTTTAATAGAGTTCTAGAACATAAGTTCCCAGGGTTTTTTTAACACTAAATCTACCGAGCCGGTCAAAATGATCGGTTCCTAATTTTTTCTACAAATTATCTAAACCGATAGGGGAGGCATGACGTAAATATTCCACTTCTCCCTTATAAAACCTAAATTAATTAATTAGTCATACTTTTCAGCTCTTAATTTCTCTTTTTTCAAAGTACTTGCTCAGTATATCCAAATTTTAGTAAATATAACGTCGGTAGGTTTAGTGCTAACCCTTTGAGGACTACTGACGCATATATGCGGTCTGAGAAAAAATCTGATTACAACTTATCGAGGCATGTATACAGGATTAGAATTGAAAAGTTGAAAGATAACCGTTGAAATATGATTCTGCAAATACTAATGTATAATTCGGATACATTAACCCTCGAACTTTCTGATAAAAAAATAGTTTTTGATCGCCAAGTAAATGATTATCTCTCAACACTCAAAAAATTCTACGTCCGAAAGGGTTAATCATCGCCCACTTTCTCGGTGTATGATTCAATATCGCAGCCCCGAGTAAACTCTATGGTATACATATCTGTAGTTCAAAAACGGAAGTATATTTTAAAAATTATTTGATTAAATTATTATTATTTAATTGCACGCCACCCTTAGGGTTCTCAGCGTTCACCAGTGGCCGGTAGCAACCCCGTTGGGAATTTATGCTCTAGAAGAAGAGATCCGCAGGAGTATCACGGATTCTCGTTGAACAGTTTAAATCCTGTTCAATTTACTTGACAAAGATGATCGTTCAGCCTCTAAATTGAACGTTTCCCGAGGTAGAAATTCCTATTACTTTTGCACCGTCCCAATAACACACAGTTTCCCCAAATTCATCAGAGCATTTCATTCCCAATTTGCGACGAAGACGTTGCACCATCGACGGTCAATTAAACTGACGGTAAACTAGAGGCTCGGTTCCAAATCGATGCCAGATACGCAACGTCAAACCACACAACGTTAATACTCCCGTCCGGATCTCTCGATTCATCATCGACGTATCATCCAAATGAACGTCAAGCACGCGAGGAGATACCTTGAAAGTGAGAATGATGTCCTGAGGGACTCGGCGTCGTCGTTGTCGTGGTTGATTCGGCAGGAGGTGTTGGTGCAGCCACGGAGGCTGTCGTGAGCAAACCTGGACCAGGATTTCCGGGCGACGTTGCTGGTGTCACTTCCCTCACGGAGACGCTGATAGGGCCTAAGTCGTTTCTTGACGATTCTTTGGAAATAAATCGTCAAAGTTTTAATCGAATGAACCACCAAGTGCATAGAAACTTACTAATGCTATGTAAACGAATAGAAGTGGCATTCTGAGTGTCTTATTATGAGGAACGAAAAGAGGATATCTTCGAATGAAATGAGAAGATAAAGATCAATCAAGGCTAGGTGAAAGAAGGACGTCTATTTTCGAAGTACCTACAGAACTCAATAGATCAATCTCCTTACCAGTGTTGGGACCAGGCAATCTAGGAGATCTCTGCTCGATGGGGTGATGGAAGGGGTTGAAGGCCGACGCACCAGCTGCCGGAGGATGCGTGTGCGAATGATGACCGGGTGGCGGTGGAAGACAGTGCGGTGGTAGAGAGCTTCGGGGTAATCCACCCCATCCTTGATTCGCTCCTTGCTCCAGACCCAGGTGTTGCAGGCCTATCGAACAGATCTCGAATTACGTCTTCCTGATAATACCAATCTCACTGGGTGGAATGTTTCGACGGTGAAACGTCTCGGTGAAACATCTCGGTGATTGAGCGCAGAGGTAAAATATTCGGATGTCGCTTCTCCTGCATGCATTTACCACGAATGAGACAGTGGCGCGGATGGTAGTGACAAAAGCACAGAGAAAAGTGACGTCGGGCGAGAGAGACGTCTCTTGGAGATGATGCGGAAACGTTTTATATAATATCGGACAAATAAGCGATCATCGAGTGACAGATAGGATTGTAGAAATGCCTCCCTTTGACGTAGCGAACGTTTGACGTGGATGGACAGTTAAATTTATCCAGCGGAGAACAGAGGAACGATCGATCACCTTTTTTTTTGTCGGTACTGACCAATATCGCTCCATCGTCAAAAGATACGTGCGGGTATGCAATTATATCTGCGACGTTGGGAAAATTAATCCGTTCGAACGCAATTAATACAACGACCATCCAGACCGCACGCCTTTGTTTCACGTTGAAGAGGGTGGAGACAAGACGGTGGAATCTCGATAGACGAATCAAATCTGCCAAAACTATGCATCCCTATCGTTCGTTGACAATTGACAAACGTAAGTCCGACGTTGAGATTGAATTATCGAGACGATTCGCCGAAAGAAGTCTGCAAACCGCGATAACTGGAGTTGAAAAGTGAAGGCTTCCTCGGAGGAGAACGAAGGGGTGGAAAAAGGCGGAGAAGTAAAAGTAAGCCCCCGTAGTCATCGGTATGGTATCGGTTTTTCGAAACACCTTGATCAATAGCAGATTATACCGTCATCTGTGCGGGGCAGTTTAAAAATTCCGTGAAAGCTCCGAAGCCACCGAGGCCGTCAGGGTGGGGAAGACGGCGGAGTGGTAAGTAGGGGAGGGAAAGATAGGGGTGGGGAGGGTTGTCTGGTCACTGGAACGTAGGCGTGGCTATCGGAGCTTGCAACGGTCGGATTGGTCGACCAGACATCCCCACCGTACTCGGGATGGCTTCTGGCGGGGGTGGAAAAAGCTCGGTAGGGGTCGAAGGGGTGATTTTTAAGCTCTCTTTAAGCCGAGCTTGCCAGGGAGGACACCACTATCTCGCGTTCTACCACACCGGCATGGCACATCGAGCAGCCAGCTGGGAGCTTGCATAGAGAAAGACGAAAAAGAGAGGGAGAGAGAGAGAGAGAGAGCTTGTAGCTCTCCTACTTTATGAGGGGATTAAGAAAACGGTAAGAGGTGCGCGAAAGCTGCGCTGCCACCGAGGTTAAGGAGGCCAAGGGTTTCGATATATGCGGATGCACCATGGCCGAGTACTCGCCTGAGTCTCTTTCAACAAAGACCACCCTTGTCTTTGAATCGTCGTCGTTGACGGGATGAAAAAGTTTCACGATAAAAAGAAGAGAAATTCCATTGCTACAGAATTGATAACTTGAAAATTTCGTGAACAATCGTTGAGCTGGCGGTCACCGGAACTAGCTGGGATTCGATGGTAAAATGTAGCCGAGCTTTATGGTAATTAATGAAACGCAGTTATTCCGGTAAGTCTCGTCGGAAAGTTTGGAATAGTTGACAGTGGAGCGTATCTGTTCAGGAGCGGTCGTAACATACTTTCAATTTAATAAACCCCCCCAAAATGTCTGGCACCCTCTTAGCCGGCGGGTGCTCGCGTGCCGGGTTGCCCGGGTGGCGGGCGATAATTCCGAAAACAAATGAAGACTAATGAGGGGGAGAGCCTGCCGAGATCTCCGAAAGAGTCGACGTGAAAGAGAGAGAAAGGATGAAGGGAGAGATGGAGAGAGAGTCGAAAGGGTTCAAGGAGCCGGCGTTACCCTTTAAGGGGTGAGAAATGTTAAGCTTAAACGTTACGACCGTAGGGTTAGTTGCCTTTACGTGTATCCACCGCTGGGGTACCGAGGCTTTAAGGGATGATGTATTATCGAGTAGAACGTTCAAAATGCTCCGGGTTATTCGAGCTACTTCGTCTCGAGGCAAGACTTTCCATAGAACAAAAAAAAAAGTAGTAAAACTATTTGGAAAATTTTCTCTACCATCTTTCCCTTCGAGTTCCTCGAAGAGAACAAGATACAAGGAACGACCGTTGAAGTTCTTCGTGCCCGTTTTGGCGTAAAATTTCATCCTCTGGTGTTTCAAAAGAGGGTAGGGGGTGGTACGTCCAGGAGACAAGTAGACGAAGACCGAGAACGGTGAAACTTAAAGAGGTGCTTAAAGGCGTTGGGCTAAAGGCTGACAGGCAGGCCAAAGTAAAGAGAAAAGCCGGTCGTTGGGGTTACTCCGTTAAAACCCCTCGGCACGGCAGCCAGAGATACATAATAAATTAATTCGCGTATTTTCCTGTCCTCTTTATCTATTCAAATCTATGCAAAACAGGAGTTAAAACGCTCTTCTTACTCCTAAGGCGTTAACCCTTGTGGAGCTCATCCCTCCTCTCTTTTCAGCTTCTTCTCACACCCCTCCCGCCCTCCTTGCCCATCCTCCGTTCCCACGTTCTATCCTCTCTAGCTAGCGAGTCGGTTGGATGTCTTTGCACACCCACCCTTTGCGCCCGTTCTCATTATCGCGTCGCAGCAACCCCTAAAATGCCACCCTGGAAAGGTCCCTGGCACCGATCTAAGCTCCACCAGGAGATATTTCGAGAAAGGACGAGAAAATTGCTGTCTCTCTCTCCCTCCATCCCAACGTCTCTTTCTCACTTCCTCCTGCTCCTCTGTTCCGTTCGCCATCGTCCCTCCTTCCCTCCTTCTCTCGCCTCCTCTTATTTACGCTCCCGTCCTCTTTGAAGTTACGAACGCCGAGAAAAACCCTGGACTTTTCGAAATGCTCATTGTACCCTACCACTTTCCTCGCTGCACCTCTCTTACGTACGCGTGTTTCCTTCTCGCCCTCTACGTAACATAATTACGTAAATAGACACGAAAAACTCGGAGGGAAATTGAAGGTGATACTTTCCACGATGACCCGAATCTCCCTGCTTTCTTCTTCTCTTCGGACGTCTCTTTAGAAATTGGAAGTAAACTTTTGGAAATTTCAATGTAGCGCGAGATAGAAATTTATGCTGTTCGAAATTTCTAAACGTTTAGAGAAGATTCGCGGAACGCCGGAAGATCGTAATAATTATCGTAAAGTGGTCGAGGTCGAGTCTTTTGTATCGGGAAGAATTTTATCCACCTCTCTTAGGATCTTCACGGTTTTCCGTGTCAATGATAGGGAAAGAAGACAAGTCGGTGGAGGGTGGAGAGAGGACAGCAAAGGGTATCATTAGTTACCGTCGCTTCTACAGAAAGGTCCTGGTCACCGGACCTGATTAAAAGACGGGACACCCAGGGTCGCCCTTGCAAGACGCGCAGGAGGGTGAAATGTGACGCGAATTTAAAGGATCCGCTGTGATTCGACGCAAGGGTGGACAGGAACAACCCTTAAAAAGGTTCCCTTTAAGGATCCGGTACCACACTCGTGAAGGGTTACTTGGTTTTCCATGTACGTGAGGACCTTTAAGGGTGACTCTTCTTTCGTGAATCAGTGCCACTGATTTTTCATCCCAGCTTCGAACTCCTATCTTCATCCCTTTTCGAATATGTCTTTACTTTTGCCATTTTTTAAATTAAGATTGAAACGTTAAGATGAATCGATATAACGAATATTCCATCTAAAAATTATTCCTGCTCCGTCAATTAACATCGAGACAGTTCTTCCAAACAAAAGGATATTCCTAACGAAACGTAAGTTCAACGAGGGAGAAAAAGAACGAAAAGAAAGGCCGAAGGGAGAGTTCGGCTTTAAAGGAGCATGCGAATTTACTGCAAAACGATCCAAGAACGAAGCGACAGTTTTAAACTGTACGCTCCTAACAATCTCCCCCAAATGAGGTAAAGGCCACCTTATTGAAACAGGGGTTGCGATTTTTCCGGTGCCAGGCCATCCCCCGTAGGCGGTTAATTGACACTGAGGGGCGGTGAGAGGGGTGGTTGGATTCGAGCTACGCGAGCTGTTCTTGTTAACTCGAATCCCGGCTCTCGCGATTTTTCATCCCCTTAGCTAGACTGACAAAGACTGCCTCTCGGGAGGGCACGTGATCGGGGTGTTTCCGTTCTTGGACAATCTCAGTGAGAATCTTCCGCGTGCTAACGGTCGATGGATGCATTCATTTTTCTCCTTCCTCTTCAACATTTCGTTTCCGACAGTTCTTTTTTTTAATCGATCGTTTCGTGTACAGTGTGTGAAAATTTGAAATATAAATAATCTTGAAGATTCTCAGATAAAATATTCCTAAGAAAATATGCAACAGAAGAGCAAGAAGAAACTTGTTTGTAAAATACTTCGCAAAAGTGAATTATCGTTTCTCAGAAGAAACATTTTTATTTTGAGACAATCTGCAGAGAAGTTCGTAAGACCGTGAAATATAACATACCGAAGAACGTAGGAAGAACGCAAGATGAACGGAGGAAAGTGTTGACGTAATTACATTTTTATTGGACAAGCCTTCGTATTATGGGGGTGTCAAAGAAACCGGGACAAGAAGAAATCGAGGAGCATAGAGAAAGGAAAGGAGAAGGAAGATGTGCCGGACTTCGAGGACTCTCCTTAGGGAGACCATAAAATTCATCCCTACTGTCGAGGTAGGCCCGAACGAAATTTAATAACATCCCCCTAGTTACACCTCAATGGGCACCTTAACAACCCCTGCTCGGATAGTCAGCCGTCTCTTTCGCTTCAGCTTCTCCCTTTCTTCTTATCAACCCCAGACGCGGATACCTAATAAACCAGCCCTTGAAAAACATCCTTATCCAACCAACGCAACCCTCGCAACTTGGAAAGTTCAAAAGGTGCCCGACTGACCCCACGTCGAACTGGACGGAGGCGCAACCTGTGCGTTGGTCGTCGAACTACCACCGAAAGGGTTGGAAAAACTTCTGGACATCGTTGGAAATAAATCGATAGGGAAATTATACTGGTCCCCATTGCAGCAACATAGATGGCTCAGTTACCCCTTGCTCGTATCATCCCTTAAAGACCGGATACCATTCTTTGTAGGAATTTCTTTGAAAACAAAGGGGGTTGCAAAGTTCTTCTATATATTAGGTATCCAAAAATTAATTGGAAAGGTCCTGCATAACGTGACATTCCTACGTCAATTACAATTTGCAAATTCAGTGGAATTCAGAAAAAAATGGCAAAGCTTTTTAACTTGAATTACGGAAACCTTCGACAATAACTATAAAAATAAAATTCTTCTTGAGCAAATAATAAAGGAAGATACATTCTATTTTAATTAAAAGGCAGCTAAATTGATCCCAATGAGAATAATGAATTTAGGGTTAAAGCCTCGCCCACTCAAACAGCAGGATCGACTTCAAATTACATATTGAAAAATGGAAAATTTCAAGGAAGAATTGTTGCACCACGTGAAACTTCCTCGTTCATCTCAGCTGGTTAAAACGATGAAGAAAAGTCCGAAGAAAAGAAAAGTCCAGTAGAAGGGGATGCACGAATGTTAGTCGTTGATTGAGTAGACCAAGGGGTGGTCGGGGTTCCGAGGGGGTTGGAGGGTATGAACGAGAAATCGACGGGAGGACTGCTACTCCACACTATCCCCGGGGGCAAGAGGGAGCGAAGCTCCGTTAAGCCGCTTATCATGCCGAAACAATACACTGTCGGTGCACCAGTATCAGTGCCCAACCCTCCGGTGCTCGGGGCTAGTCCCATCAAAATTTCGAGCTCCGAACGAATTTGAATGGAATTCATGCCGCCGAACTGCAGCCTGTCGAGGCTGCAGTACAAAAACCCTGTGGAAATCACCTGTGACGTCGAACGGCTTTAACCATAATTCGATAAAAATATAGAGGATGTCCGGGAAAAATATTTCAAGTTAGAACGCGAAAGTGTATTTATTATCTCCGGTTGACACTTACCCCTGGGCGTCAAAAAATCCTATTTCTTTGCGTCCTCATAGTTCGTTTTGTAATTGAACTACAAAAGTTGATAATGACCCGTGAGGAGGTACAGAATTGTCAGACATTCGAAGGAATTATGGAAGGTGCTAAAATTTTATTGAAGTCCGAACTTCGACTGCTTCTCCATTGCGCAAGAATTCGAAAATAATAGAGCGCTGAAACAACATGGCCATCGTGACGTTCCTCGGACCCGTGGAAGCGAAAGTTAGTCGTCGAAAGGCAGAGAGATCGAAAGTTTCCCCAAAGAGGAGAAACGAGGCAGGGTTTGGAGAAACGAAAAGGCAGAGTTCGCGCCCGAAGCTTAATCAGAGTCTTCTCCACTTAGGCGCCCCGTGGCAAAACTCAATTTTGAGTCGGTGCCTGCCGACGCTCAATTTTGACACCCTTCGTAGCCACGAAGTCAGTCGAGGAGGAGTAAGGTACCTCGAGGAGGGTGGTGTTGGGCCAAGAGAGGGGGTTTCGTTGCTTCGAACTCCTCGCAAGGGGTGGGAACGTGGCAGGGTTGCAAACTTAGTTATCCGTCGACGCGGCGACATTCTAGGAAGCCGAAGGTGCTCTCTACGTGGGAGCAGGTAGATCTCGGAGTTGCCCTTGTACCTCGAGGGTTGGAAGGGCCGCGTGTCTTCGGTTTCAGAGAACATCCACTTACCGGACAGCTTGAATCCCAATGCATCCTGCGGGTGCCCGAAGGGGAACGGTCGAGGTCCAAAGTGAAAGGGATGAAAGGCCTGGTGCCCTGAAACGCGAAGGGATTCTGTAAGGCTACGATGACATTCGTCGATGACAATTGCCGCTATCGTATATCGCGTTGCAGTATCATAAAAATGATTTTTATACGGACGATTAAGAAGAATATTTACCGCTTTATATTCAGCGATTAAAAGTTGAAACTTTAGAAAAATAGTCGACAGTCATCTAGTCAATGATTAAATTTGTTTCCACTTAAAAGTAATGTTACCCACAGCTGGTAATGCCGCACTCACTTGTCTTGGATCTTGGCTCCCTCGGGCCATCCACAGTGACCTTGATCGCCTTCGACAGGGTGGCTATTTGAGGCGGTGACGTTTGTAGCATAATCGTCAGGGTGAAACTCTTCCCTGAAAAGAGAGAAACGAGGTTGAAGTGCCGCCGGTGAAAGAGGAATTATCACCCGGCGGTAAAACAATGGCGCGTACTCCCATCGAAGGGTGACGACTTGTTTCGTAGATCGTCTGTTGTTTTGGTCATCGAAAACCACGGGCGTAGAAAAAGGCAGAAACCTCGTGGACTTTGGGGGCCGTTCTATTATTCAGGAGCAATCCTGCTAACCGCTAATAGGCCACTTCTTTTTCCTGATTTCGCTACCCGCGAAACACGTTGCGCGTGGAATTATTTAAACGTGGAATTTGCCGCCACGAATGCCTCGCTTTCTGACTCAATTCCACCTCTTTTCATGTTAAATCTTAAAAATCAGATTTGAACAAATCCCTCCGACAATTCTCATTTGTTATACCGCTGTAATTCATCAAGATCTCGTAACTTTAAGACGTCGGAACATTTCGTTCGATAAATTCAAAATGTCCCCGGATGAACAATTCGCAAGAAACATCCCCCTTTTTGTGCGACATATTTCCCTCGGTGTTCGCGCCGAAATCAAGGAACCCCATGTAATTGATAACGTCCAAGTTTCTTCTCGCTCTCCTTTCCCGTCGATCGCGAGGGATGCGACGGTGTGCACGCGAGAACGGAAGGGAAATGTGCGGGGGGTGCGCTCGCTGGAAACAAAACACAAATGTGCCGGAAGTAAGGGGTGAACGAGTGGCGCCACTGCGTCGATGTTTGCCCCGAATCGGCCGGAATATGTTAATGCGGGCTGCGCTAAACGCGATTCACCCTCTCTAGAAATATGCACGGCCGCTTGTCACGCGCGATTTCGTCCTTTTACCTTTCGGCTTGTCGCGCGTCAACGAGTTCGATAGCACGAATGTTTGCGCGATGAAAGTATCCCTTCTCTTGTAGAATACTTCCTAAAACCTTCAGCAACTTGTAAGGGAAGTTCGGGAACTGATACACTTCGGTTTTTATGAAACTTTGCATAAATATTCATTAGACATATCTAAGAAGTCATTTTTTACGTAGGGCACAAAGAAGTAAATTCAATTCTGCGCACACGTTGCACCGATGAATTTTGTTAACCGAGTCCTAACCCAGATAGGTAGGCTCAAGAGACAGTATAACTTTTATTTCAACTATTTTTTTATATCTTTGTTGTTTACGTTTTACAAGCACGTATACGGAAAGGGTGGTTGAGACAAAGGTGTTGATATCCCCCTCAAAATTGAAGAAAACGGGCACGAACGAATTCCAGCTAATTTCTTAGATATGTCTAATTAATATTTATGCAAAGTTTTATCAAAATTGGAGGGTATCAGTTCCCGAACTTCTCTTGTTGGAAATTTTCTACTTTTTTCAATTTCGTTAAAGTAAAGGCAAAGCCGTCGAAGATATCCGACGGAGTTCCTTTCATCCCTTAAGTTCTTCGGCTGATCTTGGGATGCAAGTTGTAACTTTGCAAGGAGATAACAAACGTTGAGATAAAAGTTTAAACACCACTTGTTCAGCGTCATTCTGGTCAAGCAGAAGTTTATTACAGTCGGTGAGGGCCCGAAGGGAGAGAGAAAGAGCAGGAGTAATTCCTTAACGAAGGGAAAATAAAAGTGGGAAAAATGAAGGAAGGCACTTAGGCGCATTCGCTCGGTAGAAGCATGAAGTTATACGGCTTATAATAGGGTCGGCAACCGTAGCCGTACATATATGCACGCGGTTGCGTAGTTTTATTTTATAGCGGCGCGGCTTGGACGGCAAACGACCGGGTTTTTACGGTGAACCACGACATTTAACCGGCTTACCGCCATCGCCGAACGAAATATTCTAGCAGGCTATAACGTCGTCAGAAGAGACGTACAATTTCCTACATACTACTTTGAAACTACCGTGATTGGTTCCATCCCTCGAACAGACTTCTCAGCTCGTCGATTTCCACGATTTTCAAAAATTCCCCTGTACCTCGTATTCGAATTTTCTCAAAAAATAGAACGAAATATAGAGTCACTGTTTATTGTAGGAGTTCAAATAAATTCTGTATTACGTCGTTTTTGAAGAATCGATAAAAATATGGAGAAAATATACCGAGAGGGAAATTTAAAATCCTCGGGGTTGCAGAGATTTTGAAAGCAGAGGGGGTGGTTTCGTAGCGGAGAACTAACGAGCCCGAAGTTTATTGCCAGTGCGGTGTCAGATCCGTGACGGCGGCGGCAACGCGAATCGAGGGTGATAGCAGGCATTTTGAGGGTGTTTATGAGGCATTATGTGTAACTCGCTGGAAGAACGATCCTCCCTCTTGAGGTCTGCCGCTCTCCACCTACCTACGCCTAGCGAAATTGTAATTCGTTGCGTGTTCCTCGCCGGATTTCGAGGTATCAGTGCACCTCTATATAACTGATACAACTTTGCAAAAAACCACCCTTCTTTTTCAAAATAATTATACGTCGCTTTCCGACTGTGCTACTTATTTATCGAAAACCGCAAGATTAATCAAAGTTCTCATGTTTTACCGCAGCAATTAAATTATCTTAGAAAAATTCTTCTGCAATCTAGACAGATTAATTTGACGGGGGAAGATTTTTCAGAGAGGCGCGTTAATTTTTTTACAGGATTATTCTTTTATAGCAGTAAAAGCAAGTTCATTCGTTGAAATAAAATTTGTTCGTCGCGCGGGAGACAAGTAGATGCACAATTAATTGCTAAAGAATTAAGAAAAAGCTGGAAAAGAGTTTTAATTAAATAGTGTAAGAACACAAGATTTTTTCCATATTCGGTGCAAATCGCACTTCATCGCGTTCACGTTACAAACGGGTTATAAACGTCATGACGGCTCATTACTTAAGGGAAAAAACGTACCGGTAGAAAATCCAGTCTTCCTTTTTTTCCTCACATAGCAAAAACGGTACCCTGGCGCGTTTATGGGCTCACGATAGTCCGCGTCCATTTGCACGACAAGGATTTGCACACCGCGAGAAGACACGAGAGCGCTCGCGTTCGCCCTAAGTTTACCCAGGGATCATGCAGTGTTAAAAACTCCCCTGTTTGCTGGCGAGGAGAACGCGAGGGTGGCTTGGATCGTTATTTCAGAGTGTTTGTCGTGTTTTAAGATTCTGACGTTTTGACTACCCCGAATCGCGGCAGAATGAAGCCAGGTGTGTACGCGAATCGACGGACAGGCTGATGGTTGAAAGAAATTTCTCTTCGCCCCCAACGTGTTCCGTTTCTTTGGTCGAATTTCTTCTAGTTGGATCTCGAGAAGCTACAGAACCGTAGGAACTCTAGGATTTATACTGTTTTTAATTACATATCTTAAAATTTTGAAGAGGAATTTTCTATAATGACGTAAATTATAAAAGATGAATTATGGGGTGGTTTTTACCTTCGGATGAAAGATATCTTTTTAACGCTGGGAAGGTACAATGATAAAATTCGAAGGAACAATTATTTGGTAACCGTTTCGATCGACGAAACGAGAAATTTACGTCCTAAATTCGAATCAGAGGGGGATGAAAAATGCAGGGCCATCGTCGACGAGGATTCGCTTCTCGTTTATGGCTAATCGAAACGACGAACGAGAAATCTTTCAGGCAGGAGAACGCGTCGAGAATTCATCGGGGCGTATCTAAAAACATGTTGCCGGTAGTACATTAAAAAGGACACGTCAGCGAGAGGGTGAGAGGAGTGCAAGGGGGTGGGGAAAAATCGGAGAGCGTGGAATTAGCATACGTAAAAAGAAACAGTGCCGGCACGTAGGACGACCGGAGACCAGAACGAAAAATAATGTTTAATCGGTAGAAAATCTCGGTGCAGTCATCCGCCGTAGATTCCACCCTCTCACCCTCTACCTTCCTCTCTTTCTCTCTCTCTCTCTTCTTTCACTCTATCTCTTTCTCCTTCTGCACCCCTCGCAGCTTCACCGCGGCGATGCTTTACTTGAGAGAGGGCTGGATTTTTTAATTTTTAATTGGGAAAAAACGTCGCTGAGGCGGTCGACGAAATCCACCGACCAGGCTCGCGGATTTAACCAGCGTATCTGCGCTCCTGAAACCGTCGATTCCTTCTGACGCTTCTGTCGTTTCGTTTCTGTTAGTTCCGTTTCCATAGGTAAAAAAATTTCACCCATCCGGCATCTTCCTTCGAAGCGACTCTACACTTTTTAATAATAAAATTGAAAATAATGATTCATTCTCGTATATTTAATTATCGCGACAAAACACGGTGACAAAATCTCTTGCAAAATAATTCAAGAGGAAAGGTAAGATCAAGAGGAAAGTTCAGCATCGAGGGAGAACGATAGTAACAGCTGTTCGGGAAACCGTGTCGTAAGGGTGTGCACCATCGGCACCACGAAAAAGAACGTCGACCCTTCTCAACGTCGACGAGTCTTTACGACTTATTAAATCATTTCCGCGCACTTTCAAATTCCCTTCGTGAACGAGCCGTGAAAAAAAAAGCCCGGACTTCCTTTCCGTAGAAACAATCCGCGAAAGGTCGCGCGCCAAGTTTCCATTTTCAAAAGGGGATGATCGAAGGGTATCCCTTCCTCCAGCAGTAAATAAGATCACGATCTCGATCGACAGTCGAACTATGAAGGTAGAACGTGGAAAAAAGACAGAAGAGACTAAAGTAGCAAAGTGAAAGAGAGAGAGAGAGAAAGAGACCAACATCCAGAGAGTCCGAGGGTGGAAGTTACATCTCACCCCCGGCTCGAAAATCACAAGAGCGATCTAAAACGACTCTCCTTCCACGAGGAGGCTCTCTCGCACGAGACGCGCATCCATTGCGCGAGGACATCGGTCAGGATCTGGCTGTCGATAGTCGGAGCTTTGCCTCGGATTCTCGCGCTCTCTTTCTGCCTATACTTCGGCCGAGCCGTCATAAAACACAGGTAACTCCGGTATTTATGTCCGTCGTTTTTACGCTTTCCCGTCGCTACCCACCGCTTTTCGAACGCAGCCAGTCGGCATAGGTAGGTACATACGTACATACGAACGTTCACATAGCCGGGAATGCGCGTCTCGGCGCTCGGCCCGTGACTCCTAGCAGTCGGAGGTTGACGCTAATCCCTGTCGGGAACGAAAGGGGTGGCCGAGTGATATACGCCTCTGCGCCGCTATGATAATATTCCTCCTACTCCTGCTCCTCCACGCTCTCGCCCTTTTGTTTCGCGAATCCATACGTAGTCGTTGCTTCTGCCTGGAGTAGAAGCGGACCCTCTTCTGGGTCAGGGATGATGCGCTTTTTTTTTTTGCTTCTTCTCTCCGACGAATATTTCAAAGTTTCGTTCGACGGACGACGAAGTTTGCGCGTAGGAGACACGAGAGAATTCGTGGGAATTCGAAGTATGAGAATGTATGGGGTTATAACCTGTCGATATTAATCTTTCTCGTAGAATACGTCGATTACTAACGGCACTGTATATACAAAGGGTGGAAGAAGGGGAAGATACGAATGAGGTGCCCGCGGCTAATTTCAATTTTTCCAACGAACGAAGTCGAGCGCTCATCACGAATCAAAATCATTCCTCGTCCACATTCGCGATATTAAATTGGCATGGCAAAGCCCGCGAGCGTGCATGGAACAAATATTTGCCCCAAAATGGTCAGCGCGCGCGTGCAAAATAACGGAGGCGAAAAAACGGGTAAAAATGTACACGGAATCCGTATATGAAGCTGGTTCAACGGCTCGTCTCTCGACTCCTCGCGGTATTATGCGCGATACGCGCAACCTGACTCGCCGACAAACATCATAAATTTTCGATTTATTTAGCAAATCTGTTTGCCCGCCTCCGTAGACGATAACGATTGCCTATTTCGTCGGTGATCGGCAGGGCCGATCGCGCGTGCAATCTATTTCCCTCTTTCACCGTCGCTTCTGCACCCATCGCCATCATCGTTCTCCGCCACCCCCTTTCGGCCGGGGTGGCTCGTTTCGAAAGCGCGCTCCTAGAAAGCGCGTTTCATTCGCTCGATCAACGGCCACGGTATCGGTCTCGTGCTCGAACTATAATTTCATCATCACCGCGAAACAGTCGGATTGGGGCGGAGGGGGAGGAAAAAGGCGAGCGCTTCGCGAGAGAATGAAAAACAGTGAAATGAAAAAAAAAAACGCAGGCCGAAAAGAGAGGAAGATATTTAACGCAGAACGAAATTGGAATATCGGCGCTCGCCGACACGCGGAAAACAATCTTGCATGATCCGTCACCCTCATAGAGGTTCTAGAGGCAAATCGTTGCGTATGGGTGGTAGTTAGGGGCTGCCCGTAATACAGTAATGAGGGCTTACTGCCATGGAAACCAAAGCCGCTTACAGCCAACCACTCTACTCTCCCATCCACCCCCTCTTCCACCTGCACCTCTCTCGCCGGTCCCATTCCACGATTTCTCCTATATAGTCGCGATATCCTCCTCATCCGTGCGGCAGTTTCGCTGAAAAATTCTAAAAACCGTTCACGGGACTCTATTGTTTCCTAACGAGTACCACGAATTCCTTCCGAGTCTTTTTTTCACACGAGGATCCGAGAGGTCGAGGATAAATCTACGACGAAGATACTTTAATGGAGAATGGACCTCGAGGGGTTTCCGCTGTATATTTTTTTACATTTTTCAAGAGACTTCGAAATCCACGGGGATGACTGAACTTATTCCACGAACCGGGAGATTACAAGAGACTAGCTTTCCAACTTTACCGAGGAAGAGAAATCGAAGATATCGATGTTCAGCGAGTGTCGATAGGGGTAACACGATCATGAAACGGAAGAGGGATGATCGGTAAAAGAAAAGGGTGGCATTTAAACCGCCAGCAAACCTGGTACCGTTAAACGGCCACGTTGGAGCGATTGCCGAAGTCGACGGAGGACGCCGATATCGCGAAGCCCGCAATTTCCTTTTCCAATTTGCCATAAACAAGTCGACCAACCCCCTCGTTAACCGGCTACGCTCGTGACTGCTCTCTCGAAAGTTCGACGTCTCGAGGAAAGATGAGGAGGCGGAGGGTGGAGGGACGAAATGGCAGTGGTGCAACTCGGTCGAATTAAAGGAATTAAAGGACGCCTCGTTACTCGTATCTCTCGATTCCGTCCCTCGTTCTGGGGAAAACAGAGGGAGGGTCGCGCAAGGAGAAACGAGAAAAGAGGAAGAAAGTTCTTCTCCTTCGATCAAGAGTCGTCTTTTCGTTCTCCTTCGAACGTACGTTTGCATTAACCGTCGGTAATGGCTGCGATTATTAGGGCGCATTATTCAGGGACCTCGGACACCCCTCGCACTTTTTTTTCCTACCCCTCTTTCTTCGTTGAGAAGAGAAGACGCTTCTCGGCGAGGAAAGAAGCGCTGAATTATTGAGGCGCGGAGCTGGGAATTAAAAAATCTCGACTGTTCGGCTGCCGACGGCAGTTCACCGGAGATATCGGGTCACGGTATTTGCCGAGTGAATTAAAAATGAGGGTGAAACGAGGGGCCAGGTGGTAGGTAGCCCCGTAGCTTGGCTTTCGTCGAAGGAAAAACGAGGCCATCAGTCGGACCACCGCCTTAATGTACCGACGTCTGAATGATTTAAGAGGCTGACTCGCGATGCTCGATGCTTTGGGAGAAACTTGCCGATCGGATTTTTTAAATTAACCCTAAGAGATCCGCTGGTGATTGTCCAAAATCTACCCTTCGTGCTTACGACTTCTTCGATTACGTTGCACCCCGTTTTAAGACTGTTTACCAGGCAATTGTCATAATTTTTATTCCCGTCGCTGATACGATCGATGGAAAAATTTATAAAATGGGAGTGGGACAAAAGATATAGATATCTCACCTCTGCCGCTCCTCCCGACGAACCTAAGGTCGTTGAATTTTGCCACCTGATTCTTCATCAGAGCGGTGGAATTCCTTAATTCGGCGCAACAATTCTCGTCGTTGCCAGCACGAACGGTAACCAGAGTCCCGTCACCGACTTCACCAAGGGCTACCACCTTGAAGGCTACCGGAAGGGTCTTGTTGGACCTCCAGTGTGACGGTAGCACCGTACAGACCACATGGGGGGAACCTATTGACAAATACCGCAGGCACATTTTCAATTTGCGCGACAAATCTCAATCAACTATCGATGCTTTGAGAGACGATAGAGATACTCGATGAAACGCCGTTATCAACGCTCAAAGTACTTTGATAAAGTGTAATTGTCAAGGCTCAATGTACTTTATCGAACCACTATTATCAAAGTTCAAAGTACTTCATGAAACGACGATTATCAAAGGACGATGTAATTTATTAAACCGCAATTATCAAAGGTCGATGGACTTTATTAAACGACGATTATCAAAGCTCAAAGTACCTGTTCGCACCAGTTCACCAGGATGTTCAGCGAGCAGTCCATCCAGGGTTCTCTCAGCGAGCAAGTCCGCGGTCAAGGCGTAATCCGAAAGATGATTTCCGCCGGCAGAACCTTGTGGAGGGACCTCGGTCGCCAGGTGCATTCTTCTCCTCGAAGACGAGGTCCTCGTTCTTCGCAATCTCGCCCCGCCGATCTGATGGGCCGGATTAACCTGATGGGCCTGATGACCGTTCCGTGGTAATCGCGGATCGGGATAATCTAGGCCGGGAGGCCGATCCTCGGGGCGCGCATCTCGCGATGGATTCGTCATGAGAACAAGATCATCGGATCCTTCGATTGAAATATCACCCTTATCGGCACAATCGCGCGATTTAACGGACGAAATTTTTCCTCGTTGTTGAAGATTGTCTTTTTGTGCAATTGCTCGATCTAACGAGTCGACATTACGCTGGATCTTTGCGATAGACCTTGAAATTTCTCTTTTTTGAACCGATCAACGTAGACGAGCAGTGACGCATCACGAGGAGGGATATTTTTCCGTGAGAGAAATCGTATTTGTTTTCTTGATCGGCACGCGCGATTCTACGGCGGTTTCGTTCCCGCGTGTTTCAGGATCCTTTGATCCTTATTTCATTATCCCGCGACGGGGCCGAGGTAAGAGCATCCGCTTTGCAAATTCGTCCTCTCGATTGACAAGTCGCTGAGAAAATTCGTTTTATTGGAATCGACGGCACTCCTCGAACGACCCTCGTTCCTGGCTTTCTTCGTTTCTTTGATCGGAATCGCTTCCTCCTGCTTTGACTTCCGTGGCACGAGAGCACTCGCGAGATCTCGACTCGCTCGTCCGAGAGTTAATTCCAAATCGCGGGAACGTCGATCGAATTCTCTCGATCCTCGAAAACCTCTTCCTACCCCTCGCACTCGCGACACTTTCACTATTCACTGACAATTCTGCAAAATATAATATACAATATATCCACGATCATCAATTTCCCTCGATCCATCAATCCAAAACTTTCACCGGGAACTTCTCATTAAAGTTTCCTTCGCAACACCTGTGACACGTCCAGGACAAAGTTCACCGTTTCTCACCCAGTCCCATCGTTTTCTCATTAAACCTCACAGTAAACTCGATCATCATCGATCACCCATCGATCCAATTTCCACTCGAACAAACGATTCACCGATCATCGACGTCCTCGATCCACCACGCGGTCACTGTTCATCCCCAAAACGATGATCGTCCACAATGATATCTCACTTCTCACCGTTCCTTGATCCTTCAATCATCCCTTCATAGATCGCGAACAGTTATCTTCACTTTTCACCGATAAATCGTAACTTCGATCCTCGGAAAACGATCGAAACGATGATCCCCTTGGAGAATCCTCCTCTCGATCTCGATCCGGTAGATAAAAGATTGTTCTTCCGTTGAAGCTTCGGCGGGCGGCAGCGGCAACTTCCACGGGGAAGTAGGATAGGGTGTTTAACTCGCGCGGTCTCGTTTCGGTTCGGCGGTGGAAGATGGCGGCTTCTGCGGTGGAGCCGCGCGGTGTGGTTGCGGTGTATTTTTGAGGCTGCCGCCCCCAGCCACCACCGAGACCACCCTGGGTAACCTAGCCCCTCAAACCCCTCGACACCCCCGAGCTGCCCTCCGTGCCGCTCTCTTCCACGCCGCCGCCACCGCCGCTCACCCCTACGAGAGCCGAATGGTGGGGGATTGGTTTTTCCAAGCGGTGGGGAAAAATCTCTCTCTCCTGCTGTTGCTGGTGGTGCTGGTGGTGCTGCACGCCCAAGCTCTTGCCTCTTCCACGTTCCTGATGCTACTCCTGCCGATCGCCAACAGCCGATGACACCACCCGCGCTTATCTCTTCTCTTCCTTGCCGCGACACCAACCCCCTGGCAATTAGTTTTTTTAGAATCGAGGGTAGTCGGATGGAGCGAATGGAAAGATGTTGGTTGGTATGACTTGGAACATTCATTCGTATTTTCCATCACCGTTGGCACGTCCTCTTTCGACGAGTAGTTATATACCGAGATGAGCCTTCGGGGGTTGATGCGAGTGCCTCGTTCATTTTAAGGTCTGCGGGGTTATCGTTTGATCGATTGATTGTTTAAGTTTGTCAGGATGGAATCGTAGCACATTATTGATACTCGAAGGGTGGAATGATCGCGGAATACCAAATACGGATCACTGGGTTCACTTGGTATGTTTCATCGTCACTGAGGATCCTTTCGATCCACGGATCACTTGTACACTTTCACGAGTCAGTTCGACGTAAAGTCGTTCCGTGCTTCTTCAAACGTTCGACGGAAATTGGAAGGGGATGCATCTCTTGCATTCTTGTGATTACAACGGCACTGTTTTTCCGACCGAATACTCCTTCCTTCCGTAATTAACGGAACGTCCGCGGTGATCGTTTGCACGTTGCGGTTCTTCGGTACACCGATAACGAGCCGGCCCTTTTTGTCCCTTTGAGCATCAAGTACGGCTATCCTTTTTTCCTTTCGGCAAAGTCGAGTTCTTCCTGCTTCCGTCGTTCAACGACCTCCCCGCGCGAGACTGCAAAACGACACTGGGAAGAAAGGGAAAACAAAGACGGCAGAAAGGTCCCTCGTGTAGTTGCGTTTAGCACCGAGGAATACGGGGGTTGCGCGATGCTTGGGGCTGTTCGAGGGTGCTGGCGTGGGACGAAGACGGAAGGAAGATAAATAGAGACGACTTTCGTAGAAGAAAGAGAGCAGCGCTCGATCTTAATGTTCATTCTGCCTTCCGTCATTTCGAGGCTGTCGAAATCTTTGCAGATTATCGTGGAATTTGAAAGACACATGATAAGAGGACACACAATTAATTTACGAGGAGAATAAGGTCTGGTGATAATGTTGGAATGGCAGATCTATGGAGAACTTTGGAAGTCGCGTGGTAAAATCACGAATTTAGGATACGCGGATGAGAGGAAAGGGGTTGAAAGTGACAATTTCGTGGACGGAATTAAATACGATCGCGGAATGATGTCGCGTTTCTCTTTCGGACGACGATGGAAGACTATCGATCATGACAGATCCGAAGCAAGCTGCAGGAGGATCCCTAAATGGGAGAAGCCCCCCTACATAATCCTACACCCCTCTGAGTAACAATGCAACGCGTCCCTAAATGTCGAACCCCCGAGATGCATTTCGTCATACATCGTACCCTTAGGCGATGTACTTTCGTTTCTCATTTTCCCGTGTAGAATATTTCTTCCGTCATCTTGCGTATTTTAACGTAAAAAAAGAAAATAAATAAAATCAGAGAGGCCAAGAAGCTTGGAAAGTTTGAATAAAATCGTAAGGTGGGTAGTTCGAGGGTAGAAAATTATTCTGGTAAATAAAATGCGAACGGATGGATGGTATCGTTCGTAAATTGGTACGTAGAATCGAAGGGACGCAGACACTTCGACCCTTAGAACGTGGCTGCTGAAAAATGTTTATCGAAGGGTGGCGACATTGTTTTGGAATTCCTCTCGCGTGAAGGAGAAACGAAGTCGAAAATATTACGACTTGGACGTATTCGAGATAAACGGAGAATATTTTCGAGAGGACGGATAAAAAAAGGAAACGATGTCAAGTGAGAAAAAAACTGGTTGAATTAACGAGGGACTCTCGGCCATTTCATTTTTTGTCCCATCGGTGCCGTTTTTCATAAAATCAGGCATTTGTTAGCTGCCAATCGTCGCCGGTGATTTTGTATAATTAAATTCTGGCACTATACAATTAAGCACGAAAAGCTACAGCGATATTTTTTAATTAAAAAAAAATATATATATATACATATATATGTATATACATTCGATTACGCGAATGCCGGTCGCGCTCGACACGATTGGCACTCTCCTCTGCTCTCCAGCGATTTTTTCCCGGCCTGTCGAACGCTCTTTCGACGGTAACGATATTCTATAACCCGCATCCGACACGGTCCGCATAATCGGTAACGCGGCGATGAATGCACGACGATTATCGACGCACTTTTCCGTTCAAATTAATTGGACCAATTATCCAGGCCGAACAATTACCTACTGGCGACCAATTAGATCAGCGGGATTTGTTGTAGCCGTGTTCCCTGGCAAGAAATAATTGGTGCTCGCGTTATACACCCTAAAAAAAAGAGGGACACAGAGAAAGCGAGAGAGAGAGGGAGACAGAGGCAAAGAAAAAAACGTGAAAATAACGCGAAGAATAATACGGTACAATAGGAACAATCGATACCAATATCGATCCTGGGTCGCACCAAAAGTCGTCACGTGGATTTTCAAAATCCCACTCTTCTTCACTTTATCACCAATGATCATTCCGTACGACATTTGCCACGATACACGCCGACGTTAATCGTCGTTCGACGGACACCGTTTAAAAGGGGGTTGAAAACTGAGACGCGGTAACCAAGGAGGAAACCTCACCCCGTGATTTCTCGACCTCGCCCGGGACACTTTGATTTTCGCGGGCACAAAAGAAAAAAAAGTCTCGAGGCGCGCGGAACATGGGAGTCCCTCCTCGGGAGGAAGAGGGGGTTGTTGTACGGGGGGTGGCTGGAGTTGTAGAGCGGAGGTAATCACACACGGTTAGCACATGTTACCCGGGGCCAATTCTCGAAAAAGGCCGCAGGTCGTCCTAGACGACGACGTCTTGGGGGGACTATGGGGGGTCTCTAGGTGAGAGGATCGGTCGGGGGTGGAAAGAGGCCGGAGACGATAGAGGCGGCGCCGGAGGCGGGTCGCAGTTTTTCAGGAGTTTGCGCATGCGGGTACTTTTATACCCCACCAACGTTGCCACCGCCTTGACGTTCTTAAAGGCTTCTTAGGGTGAGTTTTGTCCCCTACAACCACCCCCACGCGTTCGCCCGCGCGCACCCTGCTCCCGACGCTCGCAGGCTCGTGGAAGAACGACTGGCTTTGCGCCCTTTCCAAAGGGTTGAACCACGGACACGGTGCTTGTGGACGATGACAGTTTCGGCGAACCTCGAAGAATTTCTAGCCGTGTCCACCCCTCGTCTTATTTTAATTCTCTTACGGTTCTCCGGTGATTCTTCCACCCCCTGGTGGTATACGAAGGGAGGAGGAGGCAAAAGATTGCGGACTTCTTCTTGCAGTGACGATCTCGCGGTGGTTTTTGGTTTTTTTTTCTTTTCTCTTTTAACGGAGTCGTCGTCCGAATTAAATCTGACAGGGGATGAAGAGAGGGGGTTGTGGATGTGTCGGAGACACGCGATTCTACGCTTCCTAGTTTACGTCGATCCTACGTAACAAGATTGTCGAGAGAAACCAAAGGAGTAGCGCGAAGGAGTTCTTGGTCTGGAGGTGGCTCAAATCAGATTAGCAGCTAGACGAGTAATCGTTGTCAGGGCTTCTCCTCGGGTTCTTGTCCGGCGGACAAGCGCGTTTTCTACTTGCCGGTGTTAACGCGTAATCGTCGACGTTTCTCGCTGAACATCGTGTTACCTGAGTTAAAGAAATTCTTGCAAATTTCCATTGCAATTGCAACGTCTTAAAACTGATCAATCTTAATTTCTTCTCTTTCTCTGGGATAAATTAAAATCGTTGCAACAAAGTCTATGAAAAATCTGCAGTATGCAAGAACGTCCTTAACACTAGAAGTACCAAACCAGTCAAAATGACTGGTGCACAATTTTTTCCAAAAATTCTCCAAGATTATAGGAGAGTCATAGAATAGATATTCTACGTCCATCTCATAAAACATAAATTACCGGATCGATCATCTTTTCCACCTCTGAATTCCCCTTTTTCCAAAGTACTTGTTTAATATATTTAAATATAACAGATTTACCGCCGGTAGTTCTAGTGTTAACATCCCCTTATCAACTTCTTCATTCCTTTTTCCTCACTCAAATGAAATAAATCGTTGAAACAAAATGCTAGACAAATCTGTAATATGCAAGAGCGTATTGAACATCCCCTGATCAGATTCTCCCCTCTCCCTTTCTCCCTCAAACGAATTGAAATCGTTGTAACAAAATCCCAAATAAATCTGTAATATGCAAGGTCGTATTTAGCATCACCTGATTAGATTTTTTGCTCTTTGTTTCTCATTCAAACGAATTAAAATCGTTACAAGAAAATCCTAGAAAAATTTGCAATATCCAGGGGTGCGTTTAACATTTCACGAGTTTAGTCGACCGCTCGCACGTGATTTAATTCTTGCGTTTCTACCGAGATCAGCTGTCTATATCGAAAGTAAAATTGCGAGGAGAAGCGAGGAAGAGGGAGCGGGTGGTCTCATTCTTCGATAGGGGGTTGCAACTGAGACGGTATTGCGGCCCGGGCGCAGAAAGAGAGGGATGAAAGAGAGAAAGACGCCTCGTCGCGGAGAAAATAAGAAAGCAAATTACCTAGCAGTCACCTACCCCTCGGGGCGAGGTGTCGATATGACATGTAGGGAGACAGGGGACCTACGGGTGGCAACCCCTGGGGTTTATTACAAGGGTGGAATCAAATACACCGGGTGTCAAAAAATGAAACGCCACCCCACCGCGTTCCTTCTTCGCCCTTCCCTCGACGAAAGAATCGGGGGATGGGGTCATGGTGAGTTACGAAAGAGAGTGAGAGAGAGAGAGGGAGGGAGAAAAGGAAAGGGATGTTGGATTTGGACGGTTCTTCAGGAATAAGGATCTGTGAGAGATTTCTTTGCGGATTTTATCGTCCGTGGTTCGACGGAGGAACCATTGATTCAATTAATTTTTAGTTATTTTCATTTTTAACGTTAAGTTGCAAACAAAAATTGGTAGCACAGTCTGATTCCACTTTATTGATAAGTTACTGCATTCACAAAGTACAGGGGATATTTTTTATATGATATACGTTATTAAAATTGTTTATTTTTCCACAAGTTACCTTAAGAAACGTTTTTACTCTCGGCTTATTATAGAAAATCGTTGTCTCCTGCGAAACCATCGGTACCCTTCTGCGGAGGGAAGTATAAAGGGATAGCGCAACTCTCTCTCCCTACATCGTCACCCCATTTGCCGGCTTCGCGCTCTTGTTTGTTTCGTAATCTTTAAGATCGGAAGGGTTCGAGGCCCTCGAAATGCCGGGAATCTATTGTCAAACTCGCTGTTCCAGTTTCACTTGGGAATTCGCTCGTCGAAACGTGCCGAAAGTATCGACGATTCACAATCCCAGGTTCATCCTCACCTTGACAATTATTCTAAAAAAAATCCAATGGTCCATCGACAAGTATAATTTGAAAATTTCAAGTAAAATCTTCGGAGATACGGACGATTCATTTGCCAGCATCGACGACGGAAGTTCTTGCAGCATCGAGTCAGCCAGAGGGTGGAAGAAACGAGTAGTGATTAAATATTATGACCAGCGCAATCTTGGAGGACGCGTCTACGAGAAATGTTACTTAGTATAATTAAAAGTCTTTTTTGCCGTGAAAATCCACGCTACAAGCCGCGCGACAGAAAGGCCATTTCTTCCAGCGAGTCCTCCAGTAACATTAATTTCCTCGACGGCACGATAAAAGTACGCGAAAATTCGTTCCTTTTCGCTCGCGCGAGTTCTTCATCTCGCGTGATTACGAATACGAGGCTGCACGTAGTAAGACCAAGAGTGACTCGGATGATCGACGATGAAAATGTCTCGTAGACGACAGTAATATCGTCTTGGACAGAAGCGAGCAAGACGAGGGTCCGTTAGTGTCAAGAAACGGCTCGTCACCCGAAGGGGGAGAGCATGCACTCCCACCCTCTTCGCAGTTCTCGTCGCGCAACTCCACCTAACTTTCTCACCGTTTCCGAGCAACCTCCGATTACCCTGGTTACGTGGAAGTCTTGAGTGTCCCAAATGTCCTGGCAAGCGTGAGCTGGAAGAGGCTTCACGAGACGACGAATTTTGAGGGTGCAGACGCGGTGGAAATAATTATTCTTTGGAAAAATTCCACCTTTGAGACTCAATATTCGTCATTTTTATTATTCTCCTTCTCCTAATTGTGCAGTGATATTTTTTTCTTATTCTGGCGAATAGAGAAAGTATTTTTAACGTTAACAAGACTCTATTGAGTTGGATATTTGAGGAGAAATAAAAAAGTCGTTGAAGAAGACTGTATTGAGTTGGGTATTTGAGAGGAGCTGAAAAAGAATTTGTCTACCACTTAATCAGGGGTAGTTTCGTTGTTCCACCTTCCACGGAATTGTCATAGTTTCTGACCAACAACGACCCGAGAGAGAATTGAGCCGAAGGCGATTCCAGGATCATTTCCATTTGCTCCTTGCAAAGTGGTATCATTTCCCAGGAGGCTAGGGTCTACCGGTCGGTCTTCAAGGTCCTCCTGGCACAGTTGGCCAGTATCACTCCGACTGCCCTTTCCCTTTATTTGTGCACTGTACCCTTGTAAGGATCAATAAGCGCATACGAGGAAGAAAGTGTCTTAAGAAAAAGAAATCTGATTTAAGATGTAATGGCAATTGTGAATTTCAATTCCACGCATCCAAGAAATTGTTAAATTTCCCAACCCCAGAGAGAACGAGGGTGGGAATGTCGATCCTCGCCGAAAAAGATCTCCATATAAATGTAATCGCCGGTGGGTTCATAAGCCGCGATCTTCAGCGCGGAACTAACTACTAATGCCGCAATTTTTCCGTGATTGTACGTACAGGAATTATGGGGCAGGCGATTTGCATAGAAATGGGAAGGCAACGTTCCGAATTGTCTCCTAGGTGTATTTCCTTCTCAGGAATCGTAAATCTCCCAAGCTACTGTATTCTCGCCAGAATCAAAGAACTTTGATGATCGAGAAGTCGTGGAACGTTGGAGAAGTCGTAGCTTCGAATAGCTCGCCCATACGCTCCTGACAGTTTATCAAATTGCAAGGCTACCCTGTGTGCCCCTAACGGGATGTAAGGGTCGTAAGGTGGAAGGAGGCTAGGGGGTAGCTTATTAGAGCCGCGACAGGAGGCCAGGCTCCACCTTGAAACCTCCAACCAACCGCCATCCTGCCGTGAGTCTTACCACCTTGCTTCCTTCCATCCACCCATCCCTTCCCTCCTCCTTTCCCCTCTTTCCCTTCCTCGTCCTATATAGTTCAAGTACCGTAGAAACGTGGCTCGACGTAAAGGGTCGCCTGGGACCGTCGTACTTGCCGCTCGTCTTTAATCTACGAGGTCACCAAGCAACGACGACTACTACTAACCCCTGCCCAAGTAAATGAGCACGGCTTTCACCATGGATTCGAAAGATTCGGCGAGTCAGATTTAATATTCCTCCTCCTCGACACAATGTCTCCTCGTGACGATTCCTCTTCATTGGACGTACCGTCATTGATTATCGATAGAAGCGTGGAAATATTCTCGTTACATGTTCGATCATCAGCGTGGAAAGGAATCGAAAGTTTCCGCGTCAATTTTAGGGCTGAAATAGATATTGACGCATGGCCCTATGGGATTTGTATTTCTTCACGCAACACCAGAACCTACCGCTTGTAAGTCTGATTCGGAAAGACGGGCCAGGCCGCCGCTTCTCTCCAGGGGGTAGTTTTAAAATTCAACCCCCATACGAGAACTAAAGGGCCGCATAGTACACGGTCCTCATATCAATCGGAGGGATCGATATAAAGTGTCCCTAGGTCTGGTATATTCTACTCGGGATTACGGGAAATTCGAAACGGATTACAGACATAGTCGATTTTTCAATTTCGAAGGGTCCGACCGATCGGATGAATTTATAGCGAATTATGGTAATTTCTTTCACGATCGTTTTATCGTTCTAATTGATAATATACGTGAGCGATGGAAACGTCGCGGACGACAGGTAGCGGGGGTGGTAACTGTCTTCTGATCACCGTGAATGCTCGTACGCAGGTGTAATCCTATAGTTCCTTCGTTCATATTTTCACGGCTATTCGTCGACGTTATTTGACAGATAACTTGGCTCATTTTTTTGCCAGCCGGCATAAACCGTTTACCCGATTCTTCCATTCTGAATATCTCCTGCAACGAAGGGAATCCTTGATAATCCAGATTTATTTATCTCTCTCTCTATCCCTCCTTCTCCCTCCTTCTCTATCACGATAATGTCACCAGCTACATCGGATGCTGCGATTTTTGTGTTAGCGATAAATCAAGTTTAGCAAAGCAGCCGACGACGGGGGGTAAAAAATAAAGAGAATACAAAAAGCGCGCACGGGAAGAAAGAACGAGACGAAAAAAGGAAGAAGAGACGATCGATTCTGGGTTAAGTTTCGATGCATGTTGCGCGCATCAGAAACGGCTGGTCACACCGCACTAATCGTATCGATCGAGCACTCTTAATCCATTAATGAACTTCCCGGGCTCGTTTTACTCCGGCTACCTGGGCTTTTCGATCGCGCCGTCTGTATCTGCTACATTTCTCTCTACATGCGCGCCAACCCCGCCGTGGGTATATCTATATTCCATGTACGGTCGACGACAAAAGTTCAGTTTGAAATCCCATGGAACTCTTAAAAATCCCAGGACACGCAATATTTACTGCCATGCACCGTAAGGTGGTTGTAAATCGTGAAGAAGGAACGCGGAAGAATATTTCTTCAGCGCGGCTCTTCATCCCCCGATAGTTTCTTCGCTCGGAATTGCTCGATGATTTAATATCTTGATTTGTTGAAAAGCTGGAGAGAACGGAGATTCTGTAAATAGTTTAAAATTTCTTGTGTTAAACATAGAAACTGGGTACTGCAATTATTAATATATGTTCAAAGGGATACAGATAATTTTCGACTCGATCTGTGCTCCTCTCCCTTTCTCCTCGCGAATCGTTAAACTTAGATTGTTCGAGTTTATTGAATCCTCCGTTCAATCGACGCATGATAAATCTCTAATGATAATCCCCTCAGTCTCAATAGAATCCACACAATTATCTACAAACCCCCTTATTTATTTCCCTTCAACCCCCATCCCTTCTGCATACAGAGATTGACTGAAATCCTTTTTCACAACGCCGCCAAACAAGCGATAGTTCTCCCAATGCCGTCTTCTTCTACGACGACAAATTCCTCAAATATTTATCTGCCTTTCCCTTCAAACCCTTCAGCCGTTGTCGACGTCGTCGTTGTCACCGCCCCAAACGCCACTTCCGCTTCGTACTCGGCGAGTGTGTCAATTCTGACGCCTATCGACGTATGACAAATACCTCATCCTCTGCAGCCATCCCTTGTACTTTCTGTCAGCCTTGACAACCGGGACAAAAGAACGAGGCGAAGGGAAAGAACTGATTCGTAAGGGCGACTGTCACCCACGACACCGCGACTTTGGATTTTCTCCGTCGTTCTTGTTCCTTTCTGAGCGCGATGTTGCAGTATTTTATTCCGCGATTCTTCTCTGGACGTATTGTTTCGTTGCAGCAGGGACTTCTTCTGCAACGAGGCCTAGAATGAAGTTGGATTTGATAGACAATTGTGTACGATTTATTAGAAAGAGCAGATATAGAAATTCTCTCGACATTTAATCACCGCCGGAAAAGGCACTTTGCCACCTCCAAGACGACAGATCCGGTTTCTGCCTGGACCCAAGGGCTATGGATACTCAACCACCCCCAAAAAAGACCTTGTACCACCGAGATATTACCAGCTTCCTCGGATAAAAAGCAGGACATTGAGAAAGTCTCGTCGTCTATGACCATCCCTCGACGGCAGCACAGGAAATAGAATGAAGATCTATGTTTCTACATCCTGCGACATTCTCCTAGCAGAAGACAATTTAAAAGCCTAACTCGTAGAGGCAAAGTGCGAGAAAAGAAACGGTACCGTCTATCCGATCGGGCCGAATGTTCCTGACACGTCTGCAATTAATTTATTTTTCCCCAATCGGCCGTTAATTGTTAAACTTAGATAGGCGGTCGTCGGCAATCCCGCAGTTAGAGTTGCGAAGGAAACGGGACCAAGGGTGGAAAGGAACGAGGATAGGAGTAAGCAGGGTTGCTTGGAAGTGAGAATAACAACGAGGATCGAGAGGAAGGCAGACGGAAGGGTAGAGAATTCACTGGGCTGACTGTAGACCCAGGCGAGAGAGAATCGAGAAGTTGGCGAAGGGAAGAAACGACGCAGGAAGCCAAAGTGCGACACGAGCAGTGGATTGGGTTACCAAGATAATTAGAATGATGATTAGGAGAGAAGCACGCCTCGTTGACCAATTCTTTCACGAAGGTCCTCCCCTTTGAACCTCTTGGCTTGTAGTCACCTTTCGGTATATCAACTTTCTTACCGTTCTAAAGGGGTGGCGAACCGAATCCAACCGGACAAAGAGAGAAACGGCGTAATTTCCTTGCAGGAGAGTTTACATGGATATCAGTTTCGAAGAATTGATCGGGGTGAAGGTCGAAGGTGATATCCCCCAAGGGTGTTTAAAGAGGACATCGGAAATAGATGTTGGTAGATGTAAGTGAAAAAATGCTGAAGTTCGTCGGACATCGTAGTCAAAAATAAAGATGATAGGACATCCCCATCGGCAAGTTTCGACACTAGATGTTATGGCACCCCAGTGACACATTTTTATACCCTGCAACAGCAAACTCAGCGTGATTGGTCGTTGAAGTCCGTTCCCGTGAGATCACTTGACCGGATATGGGTAACTCGTCGTAAAAAAGACACCAAGGAGACTGGAATATCTGGTATCGCATATCGTATTCGATAGCCCTCGCTTATCTCGTCCGGTTACACCCTCTTCCATCGGGCGAAACTTGGAACTACCCGTGGTACCGTGAAGAAATAAAACAAGGGGATATTTCTTCGCGAAAAATGAAGATAGAGGAAAACGACATTAATCGCACCGAACGGACGGACTCGTCGACTCTGCGGATTTTTGTAGGTTACAGCTCTTTTGCTTGACGCTGCTTAGCTTAGCTCCATCCACGTTGAGGTACGCGTGAATATTTGATCGGTCCTTCAACCTTCGCCCTCCTACGCCCTCCCACAACCTTCACCTCTCGTCTAACCCTCAGTCCCAGCTGTGGTGAATTATTTAACGCCCCCAGGGACACCAGTTACCAACATACATCTATGTGCCGGTGAGATTTAAAAACTCCTTTTCTTTATGTGCCCTCCCACTACGCCATTAAAGTCCCGTGCACTACCAGTGACGTAATACGGGGGTCGCATCGTGGACAATTGTCGGAGCACGGCATACTTCAGTCGTACGATTTAAAATATAATATGTTCGGCAAATTTTTAATGGTCCTTTGGCTGTACTTCTCTGCGGCAAACGAGGCATAAATGTTTTATTGCTGGCAAATAAAACGTTCGAGCTGTAAGCATTGTAGATTCTGTTTGGTGTATGACGACAGAGGAGGAAGGGTGGATATTTACGAGAATTCCATGCTTCCCTTTTGTGCCAGTCGATGCAAAAGTAAACAAGGAGATTTGTAGGAAAGAAACACGAGGGGGGAGTATTGATAAGAATATGGATGAGGAGATACGTGATTGAGAGTGATTTTGTTGCTGATAAGTAAGAAAGGAGGGATGTGTGTAATGTTAAATACATTATGGGGTTGTAATTGTTTGAGATGATAGATTCTACGGCTTTTTAAAAAAGTAGGGAAGAAGATATTCAAGTATTTTGGTGCTTTATTACTTCAAAGCGTTAAATAAAAGATTTTAAAGCATTAAATGTTTTTAGGTACGCCAATAACGTAGTACAATCCTTCCAATTGTATTTTAAATATATAATTTTATAGTTTACCGCCGTAAAAGAGGAATTAGAATGAACAAATTGCAATATTCTACATCTCTTTCAAAGTGTTAATGAAAGCCATGGGGATTTGAACGATAAAGTTGCTCGCGACACTAAAATGGTAAGGATTCTCGTACTTATTACAATCTGTAATAACAGAAAAGACTTATTAATCAAGTAATACTTTTCTCATTTATGTCTCAAGTTAACTGACATTGGCATGTGATTTAAATAATTTAAAAGAAAAAGAATGAGAATCTTCATGGCGCCTCCTGCGGACTATGCCAGAAGTCTCTGATGTTGCTGAGATCTATGGATTATTTTCAGTCGAAAAAAGAGAATTCTATTATCGTATTATTTTATTATTTAATTATATTCTTGTTCTACGGATTCTGTGCCATTTAACAAGTATATTCGTGATAAATATATCATATGATCGGTAGGACTTTAACATTGTCGCACTGAGGTCTCGCACGTTAAAGCAGGATGGCGGACCATGCAATTTCTTAATTAAAACTGCATTATCTCTTTCAAATTTATTGTAATGATTATTATCCAAGATAATTGTCGGATTAATTCTTTGGAATTAGAGCAAAGCATAGAATTTATTTTATATATCATATTTGTACAGTGAGAAAGGTTGATAAAGCATTAATACCTTAGTAAACGTTGAGGAAATCTTATCTGAAGTAAAAAACACTCGATAAATTTCGTCCGATAAAGAATCTGGTTGACAGACTCTGTAAACTTCATTTATAACTCGAATATTCGCATATAAAATGACAGAATTCGTATATATTCAAAAAGATGTTGCATTAATCAATTTGAGGGAATTGCTTTGATACCGAACCCTGGCTTTCGATACTTTAAAGCAAACCGTAGACATTGTAACTTCGTATATCGTTTTAAAATAATGTTGCTAATAAAAATGATAAACTGTACAATCACCGTGACTATGAAACGTTCAAAATAGGCAAAAATATATCGACCCTGATGACTAAGAATAATACAGTCACTGCCGCATTGATTTCCTGCTACCAAACGTAATTGATCTTTGAAGGACACGTTATCAGCGCGATAGTATACACGAAGGAAATTTATCTTTAACTTTTCCACGTGTAAGAAGCCAGCAAACGGCCACGATTTCAACGATTTCGATGATTACAAACCATTCAAGGAGATAACGCCGTGGGTTTCGCGTCTACCTGTTTCGTTAAATTGTTGCTTCGTAAGGTGATACGAAAATGGCGGAGGGCTCGGAATTAAATTATTTTGATTTACGTTTGGTACACGATCATTTTGATCGTGCACTTCTGCAAGACGACGATGTTGATCTGAAAGCCTACTTGGACGCTTACAATGAACTCTACAAGTAAGAAGACAATCCAGACCCTTCCACCTTTTGTTGGATATAACCTGCACACTGGAAGACCATTGAATTCAATACATTACATTGTCCTTTGTTTATAATTATCCTGCTGCTGTAACGATAACTTAGAAATATAAGACCTATTGTTATTTTTGTTCTCCACACCGTTAATTCTTTGTCAATGTAACCCGATCCTATACCCTTAACAAATACATAACTAATGCTTGTTGTGTTCCTATTTATTTTCTAACAAAATCACATATACACGTATATAATTATGGACAGAGAAACATAATTTATCATGGTACAGATTTTTTCAACTTATGGGAACCGTATTTGGTTTTGTATCCTCTGATTTGAAGCAAAAAATCGAAGTGCTGGGTAATTTGGTCAGCAAAGATGATCAAAATTATGCCAGCGTGAAAACCATGATAGAATATGAAAAGGAGAACAAGCTTTTGGAAAAGGCAGACTTTGTTAATGGAGCACGTACTCTGCTGAGACTCCACAGAGGTTTAGGTATTTCTTAACCCTTGATTTTTCTTCCGGTTAATAGAAACTCCTTTGTTTCCAATAATGATACTAATATTATGGGTTTTCAGATTTTATTAGGGAATTTTTGCGACAATTGGGTGATCTCTCGGATGCAGAGAAAACATCTGCTTGTTGTCAAGATGCTTATAATAAAACTTTAGCTAAACATCATCCATGGGTAATTAGAAAGGCTGCAGTTGTTGCAATGTATACAATGCCAACTAGAGAACTACTTTTTAAGAAAGTAAGTTCTTGCGCAAATCATTCGCAGAGCTCCTGTTGATATGTTTCAATCGATGCAATTTTAAATTATTTATTGCAGGTTTGCGGTGGCCACGTCCAAAGAAATGTTGATGTTCTACCAAAAATGTTGGAGGTGACTGCCGACGTATTTAATCGTACGAATAATCTGTACGAAGTTCATCAACTTCACAGTTTGCCATAAAAATAAGAGTATTAAAGGAAAGATATAAGGAAAGTAATATATTGCACATGCTTTATTGGGCTATCAGGCAATGCACGCCAAATAAACATTCCATTCTCGAAATGTGATATGTGATTACAATGATTACAGACAGTGAAAATAACAACTAATAATCAATTCGTTGTGATATGTCTTTACTTATTGTATACGTAAGGCTATTTATATCTACTGATAATGTACAAATGCATTAGCATAGGATCATTTCATAATTTATGTATAATATATAAAAAAATCAATCTTTTTCTGTAACAAATGCATAGTTCTCTCGAACAATTTACAAATTTTCCGAGCTGCCGAATTCACGTACATTGTAAATTCAGCATATCTATCATAAAGGTATTAAAAAATAATCATGAGGTTTAATAAAATTATGCTTCTTTGTGTATTTTTATATATATTTGCATTTAAAAAAGAATTGTGCAATAAAGCAGTTAATCGAAGTCGATTCAAAAATCGATATTCATCGTTCTTAACCGTTTAATGACCCTAGTTCTAAAATAACTGAAGCAATAATAAGTGCAATATTTAATAAAATAAATTTATATTTCGTGTCGCATTGCCCATTTGAGGTTCTAAGTTTAAATATGCACCTTATAAAAATTATTATAAATAAAATTAAAATGATATTACTAGCCTAGTGAATAAATGGGCCAATCACCAGCCAGTATTGCGCTTCCCCCACTCCGCTAGCGCCGCGATCATCGCGGGAGCTCAGTCTCTTCCCTGGACCACTAGTGAATGGACGCTTCCGCATCGCTCCGAGCAATAACGTACGAAAATTATTAATTTTCGATTCTAAATCACCCCTGTTCATAATTAGTCATCCCAATTATACATATTCTTCCATTGCTTAACCTATTTTGCCGTCTAATTGCATAATTATCTGATATTTCGAAAATAACTACCGGCTTATACTCGCGCCGTTTCCCGGCTTTAATGGCGTCTATTTTAATGGCGACCTTTCTTTAATTTTTAATCTTGGAACATCACTGTTAATATATCGTTATGACAATTGTCATTACGGTATTATTTGAGTTTGAGGCCCCTTTTATCGAAATTTCTTTATATTTTTCATCGATCGCTATAAAATATATGTTATTTTCGTTATGCAAAGTGTCTCGGAAAAATGGACCCGCTCGACTCAAATACGAGATGACGCTTTAGATCCGCCATGTTGTGAACACCGAATTCGAATTCAGCCGTTGGGAAGGATAGCTCCGGGTTTCATCGCAACTTTTGTGGTAAAAAGTCTGTGATTTTATCAAACTTGGTACTTTTTCAATGCGGAATCGCATTTTTTACAAGTTAATCTAACTTTTCGATCGAGAATGAGTTGAATTATAAACTTTTTCGTAATTTCTTTCCGGCCCCCTATTGCGCACTTAAACATAGTGTTTCGAAGTATTCAACAAATTTGTTATTTCACTTAATATTACTGCATAGTTTCTTATGACATTCAAGTATTGTCATAATAATTACAATTCCGACGAGATTTATCATGAACAATTGAAATAAATAGCTTTTTATTAATATTACACTTAATGCAATGTATAGAGTTACTTTCAGCATTTCTCTTACAGGAAGTTTTTTGCTACAATTACTTTGTTTTATCAAACTTTACTTTGAATTTCAATATTTATTTAGAAAATTCATAATTTTACAGTTCTTTTAAACTTTTTGCAATAAGAGTCTTATCGTCTTTGAATAGAATTATCTACGAGATAGAAATTTCATCAGAGTATAAAAATTCTTCCTTAGAGCTCAGAGTAACTTTTATATTTTAATTAATTTCATCAGGGAATTAATATTCGATGTTGCGATAAACGCAAAATAGAAATATAATAGCAGCAGCCAATTAACAATTGGTTCTTCTTTTGTAAACGCTTCATATATATGAAACAAATAAAATTAATTCTTTCTTTCTTGTCGCAGCTTTTCAATTGCAGCAAAACTTTGTGACCGCGCGCAATGCGGTTGTAGAGTCAGTGTTTGCTACGCAAGTCAGTACCGCGTTAATAAATTCAGTGTTTGTATTACGATTAACCTTTTACTCTTCCTCAATTATTTATTTTAAAAACCAATAGTAGAGTCAATGCAAAGCTAAAATTATTGGGAGCAGCTCGATTGAACAATTAAAAGTAAGTATCATTTTAAATACCCTTCAAAGCGATTAGTACAAATATAATTAAAATTATAATTTAAAATCAGTCTAGTTACACAATTTTTATAATAAACTTTTGATTTTGATGCTTATTCAATTCTAAAAATATAAAACAAGAAATACAAAAGTTACTACTTTTAAGAATTTGTTATATTTAGCATTGTTTCTCTTTTGTTATAGATATTTCAAGCTAACAAAAGATAAAATTTGCAAAATATCGCAAATATATCGAATATCAGTCTTATTCATGCACTTTCTCGCAACATAGGCATTAAATTTTACTCTTTAAGTTATTAAAATTCAGTTACAACGTAATAATTATTTTTCAGTTAATAATTTCCATTTCATTGACTTCGATAAATCGAATTAGAAAAATCGCAATTTTTTGGTTCATCGAAAATTCCGTTAAAATTCTCATTCATCGTAAACTCTCTTTTATTGCAAAGTATAAACGTAAAGTCGAATAAAGTAGAAAAATCGAAGTTCGATATTGCAGGTAGCTGCAAGATGCTTAAGAATGTGTAATTCTTTCTGTTTCAGATTATTCGAGTGTAGAGTTTCGCTCTTACCGACGACCTTCCTAACCATCAACATCGCCAAGTTTCCGTACTTGGCCGCAATAACAACGGTAGCAGCGAGGTCAATGGCGGCGAGAATCAAAACATTCTTCGACATTCAGCGGTCGGTGAGTCGCATGCCTTTTGAGTTCCTCCGATCACCCAACCATGCCGTAGAACGAAAGGTTCAAAACGGCACGGGTGATTGGTTGTATTTTTGAGTAGTTGCAAGCACAGTGACCGTGAGTTTGGTAAATAGTATCATTTTTGCGAGTGGTAACATTTTTTTCCCATTATTAGCTCAGGCTAGGTCTTCTTGCACATCGCGATTAAAATCAAACGAATCACCTTCTATTTGAAATAATACCGAATAAAATCGATATGTTCTCGATGATTTTTTGGTAATTTTTCTCATATTTTCGCTTCGAAACTTCGAAATATTTTTCTTACGTGCAAGAAGACAATTCGGGTTGTGCTGATTTTGAAATCAAAGTAATAATCCGAAATGCTTGTGTTTCCTATTACTAATATTTACTTTGGTGGCAGAATCATCCTAGAATATAATTAATTTAAAGTTTTCCATTGAATTAAATTTCTTCAGCTAGTTTTTGAATAATAATTATAAATTCTTTCTTATTTTTAAATATAATTCACATTTTTCTCTATGAATTAATTCATAATTTTTAAAAGTCGAGTCTTTCATAATTTTTAAAAGTAGAGTCTTTAATCATTTTTAAAAGTAGTCTTTCATAATTTTTAAAAGTTGAGTCTCTTGATTAAATAATTTTTAATATAACGAAATAGTATAAGTCCGCTATAGAAACAGCTCTAACTATTTTTTTAGTTCAGGATTTTCAGCAGTGTTCACATTTTTGTCTCGTGTTCATTCCTTATCAGCTCGAAGTCGTTCGGGTTCCCAGGTGAACTCGAACGAGTTGGGGCGATGAACACGACAATGTTTTTTAATCACAATTTCGGCGACTGACAATTGCGAGGGCGATTCGTGCACGACGTAATTTCTGCATGTGTGTTTGTGTGTTAGGCTGTGGATCTTGCGTCGATTTCAATTAAATTGCATTTTTACACAACATATTCTATTTTCTCGAATTACCTCTTAATAAAATTCTCACTCAATTACTCGCAAACCTTTCCTTCCATTCAAAAATCACATCGATATCCTCTCTCTCTGTAATATTTACAGAACCTGAGTAACGTACGTGGCACTTGAATTAATATCTAAATTACAATATTCATTTCCCTCAAACCATATACGTTGCCGTTCTACACGACAACGAATATGCACGACACTACTTTAAATAAATGAAATTATTCAATTCTTTACGGTAATTCCAAGTAGAACACGCAATGGTCGTTTTCCTTGTCAGTCGATTTCAGGAAATGGTACGTACTGTTAGAGTATGAATGTTGCTTCAAGTTCGGGTGTCGGAGATGCTCCGGGGTGTCTCTCTAGTTTAGGCCCTTGCACCCGGGCTTTGCGTGAGAACCGTGGAGAGATGTGTGTTTGTGTGCTTGAGTCGCGATTTGCCTTTTAAATACAGGTATTAGGTAGGTAGGTAGCATACTTTCTCGTGTGTGTATGACTTAATTTAAGTAGGCAAGGACCAGGAGCGTAAGGTACCACAATCGGGTCCCTGTTAGGGTGGTATTCTTGCGCCTGGGGTTTACTAGCAATCATAAAGGACCCAGTGTCCTTTCTGATGGCAATTATTAGCCGTAAGTTTTCTTTCCAGCAGCGCATGCTGGCTAACGTCCAGAGCGCAACTTGCTCGAATATTTTACCGCGTGTATAAACAGGAGCACTTGCAATATCGATGCGTAAAATCGATTCTCATACGCGTGCTGTTTACGTTTACCGATCGAACGATATCGCGCTCGCTTGGCCGAGACAAAAAAAAATGGAATATTCGGGCAAGTGGGTTAAGAGCCCGAAGAGAGAAGAGGCTATATGCCGAAGAGGCCCGACAAATTGTCTTGGAAGAGGGCAACTATCGATGCCTCTCTATTCTCGGATTTTAATATCCCAGATTGGATTGTCATTCTTGTTACCACTTTGTCACTGTGCTTGCTTAGTTGTAGATTGCTTTGTAGTTCGCGCGTGCAAATTGTGCACGCGCCAGGCCGTGTAACGGCAAATCAACGGGTCGAGGTATCTCCCCGTTGGTAAATCGCACTTTATGAAGCTGCACGTGGTTTTAATTGGATTTTTTTGTAGGATTTTAGTGTTGCGATTTAATAAACGGGTGTTTTTCTTTGATTAAAGTTTGAATTTTGATATGATAGTGTTGCGATATTCGCGCCTGAAAATGGTGCACGGTTTTGTATTAGAATTTTGTTAGATTTTTGTATTTCGTAGTATTTTTGCTCGGTTTGATATTTAATGAAATAATTTTGCTGAATAGAGAATACGATAAATAATTGTTTAAGGTTTTCTTTAGTCTGATATCCGCTTAATTAGTGTTGCGTAATAAGCACTTGATACCTAGTGCACGGAATTTTGCTCGATTTAATTGCCGTGAAATTAGTGTTGCGAAATAATGAACGCGTTAGTTGAATAATGTAGAGATTTGTTTTAATTGATATTGTATGAAATAGTGTTGCGAAAATGAAAAGTACGGGTTTTTGTTAGATTATTTCGTAAATTAGTGTTGCGAAAAATAAAGCAGCAGAGGTGTGTGCGAAAATTTTTGTACTTGATTCAGTACATTGAAATCGCAAAATATTGCGATTTTTGGTGCAGCGCCGTAAAAGGTCTCATCAATATTTCTTCTTTATTTTGCATTTCATGTATCACTGTCACGAAATAAATGCGCCAGAAATGGCTGCACGGGATTTTTCTTGAATTTTGATATGTGCATAACATTTCATGTGTGTCTTTGCAATTTAATGTGAATCGAATGTGTATTTTACCATGTGCTTGTTTTTTAACATTTGTTTGCCACTGTATTTTTATGCTCTGATATATTTGCGCCACAAATGGTTGCGTCAAATTTTATTTGAATTTTGATACATTTTATTATTGTCTGATGTATGTGCAAATATTTTATTGTTGTCTGATATATGTGCAAATATTTTATTGCTTTCTGATATATGTGCAAATAATTGCGCCACAATTGGCTGCATTGAATTTTATTTGAATTTTGACATTTATATGTCGTTATTGTTTCTTATGTGTGCAAATAATTGCGCCAGATATGGCTGCATCAAATTTCATTTGAATTTTGACATTTCATGTTTTTTTCATTGTGTAATATTTCTGTTTTATATGAATGCAAAAATGTTCCTTGCACATATTACAATTATCGCAAAGTGAAATCAGTTGCGTAATGAATGTCGTTCAAATTGCTGCATAAAATTTTGTTCTAATTTCAATATTTGATATTTTAATATTTCGAAATAAATGTACCTTAAATGATTGCACAGAAATCGAATTAATATTTACTTTCGGGAGGTTACAGTACATATATGTTATAGATTATGGTTATAGAAGTATTCGAATACATACAGACGAAAATACTGAATTTTGCCCGAATTTTAATATGTGCATTGCATATGAATATGAATTGAATTTGATTTTTAATGTGTTGAATTTTGATGTTTCATGTTTTATTATTGTGTCATATATGTTTTACAAATGGTGCACAGTTTCTTTCAAATTATAATTCTTGCAAAGTGAATTTGCAAAAGAATCCTTGAACATTAACGCAGCATAGTTTGTTATTTTAATCTCTGATATTTTAGTGTTAGGAAATAATTACTCTTTAAATAGCTGCACAGAAATTTTTAATTTTTCGGAGGAAAGAAAGGACACTTGCTTGAATTATAATTTTTGCAAATTACTGTCGCAAAATATCTGCAATTTTTATTGAATTTGAATATTTCATTGTTTTTTCTATCAAAAATATGAAGCGTTTACCAAAGAAACATGCACAGAAATACATTTTTGCAGATAGATTTTTTTATTTCTAAAATTTCAACAAATTTGTGAATATAATATTCAAGAATAACATTAAATCGTTGACAGAAACGAATAAAATTAATATGTAACTTCAGTAATTGTAGCAAAAATAAATTGCCTTACTCAATTTTTTAAAAAAAATTTACATGCTTGAATGACAGGGAATTTGAGGTAATATTGAACTAGATAACGAATTTGAATTTTTTCTGCCGAAATAATTACATTAACGCATGCAGCTCATTCTCGAAACTTACGATTCATTAAATAATTTTCTTCTAACACTGCTATTCTCCTCATTTACACGTTACATTCGCGTTTCTGCGTTCATAATTTAAGAAATATAGCATGTACAATAAACAGATATTCTTGAAATACATTCAACCTCAAAAACATAGTATTTGTTAAAGCCCAATCTTCATTTCGGGCCATACAACTCGAGGAGAACAGCAGGGTTAAATATAATATTAATAATTTGTGCTTTCTTCCGACAGCTTTTTTTTTTAGTTTAACTCTCTGCCCTACGATTCATTTTGTAACTACGTTGACAATAATTCAAAATTAAAATAAATAAAATATTTTCAATGATTCTTATTAAATCGCGTATACATAATATTAGCAGCATCGAAATAATTTCATGGTTTCGCTGCCCACCGATATTTTCGATTCACCCTCGCAAATGTCGGTGCTTATTGTAGGGCAAGGTTTTAAACCCTTAATTTGGGCAAAATTGATGAGTTTTTCTTGCAGACCGTGGGTTTAAACTGGTCGAAACATTAAGTCCTCTGTTTTACCGCTGGCTCGGACAAACGTGTAAAGGTGATTCGGCAAACCCATAAGGATAAGAATATTTTTCATATTGGAGTTCAGGTATCGGTTAAATTGGTTTCAAATATAATTGGAAAGGTATTCAAACAAAGGTATTTTTTTTTTGACGATGATTTACGATTAGGTCCTTCAGAGGTGTGCTTTTGGTAGTCCTCTGTGTCGTCTGTTATCCAGTAGATAGAAAATAGTAGATAGTGGGGTTGTTGCTTGCTTTGTGTCTATTAATTTCTCGTTTTTACGCTTCTTACTTTATTCTGCGCCCTCTATATTTATTTCCTGCACGTTTATTATTTCATTATGCTGCTTTTCCGCTTATTACTTCATTATGCTGCTTTTCCGCTTATTACTTCGTTATGCTGCTTTTCCGCTTATTATATTATTATGCTTTTATGTTTGTCGTATTTATTTTGAAGGATTTTCTCGTCTGGGCTCACAACAACGTATAAAAAAACAGTAAGTTCACGTGGGTAAGAATTAGAACTGATAAAACGATAGCACTAAGGCTTAGATAATATCTGTTTGAAGCTAATTAGCTGGCAGGTTTACAGCCGCTAAAGTTATATTAGCTTTTAAACAGATAACTTAGATAAGGGGAATTAATTTTAGATTAGCATATTACGTTAGACTGTCGCATAAAGTATATCATAAAAGGGTTATCGTTAGTTGACGAACGTAAGTTCGTCTGTATAATCAATAAGGTATCTACATATAATTATTTATGTGTCTGTTGAGAACTTGTTGCTTCGAGAATGTCACTGGGTCTAAATGTGTAGTTTCGCTGCAGGTAGGGGAGTATGTATGACGATTAAGACAAAACCAGCAGGCTAGGTAGGATGTATGTGTGGGAATACAATGAGATAGGAAAGTATACACTTATCGATGTTGCAACTGTTGATCTATGACCTATCATGAACCTTCCATAATATTGGGGACCTCTTTGACCTATTATTGCTCCATCATACTCTTTACTTCTTTTCCTGTACCCGTGTCCTAAGTGCCTATCAGTTTGTTGCAGTAAGACAATGGGTCGCAGCATATCCGTGGATCTGTCTTCGCTGGATAAGAAGAGTTCCTGATGTCCATACTACTTTAATCCTTAGCCTTAACCCTTTGAACTCGATTTATTTCCGATTTTACTGCGCGTCAGCTTGTATATTAGTATTATCACCTCCAGGGTGATACACGAGTTTTATTACAAATTTATATTGTCACCTTCAGCGTGATAAATGAGTTCCGTAACAAATTTGAATTGTCAGCTCCAAAGTGACATACGAGTGCAAAGGGTTAAGGATTCGGACAAGTATAAATACAATTACTGGATTCGGTAAAAGAATGCATTCTTTCTCACTGATTTTTAATATATTATTTGTCATTTGTTGTTTAATTGTTTAAATATAGTCACATAATTGGTAATTAGCGTAAGACTTGATCAAGTTCTTCGTAATTATAAAAAGGGAGATCGACGCAAGTCGAGCAGTCTATCTCTTTCCCCGCGGAATGAATGAAAAATAAGTAGTGAAAGAAATTTCGATTGCTTCCTTCTCGAATGGTTTCAAACTTACGAAAACTTCGCGAAAACTGTGCGGGAATTGTGTGAAAATCGTGCGAGAATGATGCAAGCGAAATGTAGATTAATGGAGGTTGGTTGGCATTTCCATTTTTTGGGCCCTCACACGCAGCAACCTCCACGTGGTTGGGCCTGGTAATCGTTAGTACTTTCGATGGTGATTGCAATAAATTCAAATCGATCATTTATCGAAAATACTAGCGAGCTAATGGGCTGCGTATTAGTTATAGTAGAAAGATGGTCAATCTCCGATACCCTTTCCAAAGGGTATATATACCTTGAAAAGGTATCGAAGACGTACCACTTTGAAAAATCCCAAAAAACCTTTCCTCTCTCGTTTTAAGTTAGTTTACCGGTACTTTAAAATAGCACGTAACATATTTGGCATTTTAAATCACCATATAATTCAGTCGGCACGTATTCTAAGTCATCATGCAACCTCTCGAAACGTAAGTTACTATTTAAACCGACTTTAGCCTAATTTACTATGTAAGTTACTCGATAAGAAATCACCACTACACAGTTAAATGGCAGATTACCATTGTAATCACGACGAAAAAGGGGAGAGACTACGCAGATACGTAGAAAATAATTTAAATTTAATTTACATACACTAATAACACATTTACATCCACGTCATCGTACGAGCAGACGATACGATCATTGACCAATGATCGTATCGTTTGGCCGTCCCATAATTTGCACGTTCTCAGGAATTTTTCAGCGCAACGTGTGTCCTCAGTGCGATTACTTTCGCCGTTGAAACTTTCATCCGAAAATTTCAAACGTCGTCAGGTTTTCCACTGGGTTCTCCGTGGTTGCGTTGATCGAACGTGGGAAGAAATCGTCCGATATGAGCATTCCTGCGAAGGAAAATGCGATAACTCGGTAGGTATTGCAGTACAAGAGGTAATTATATCATTGGAGAGATTCGCTCACCGGCTATGCTAGCTGTGAGTAGACATACTGCGGTGCCGGCTACGAAAGCTCGTAGAACGACGGCAGTTATTTGTTGCTTTTTCTCCGGTGCCATGGATGACAGAGAAGCGATCATAATCCCGATTGAACTGGGATTCGCGAATCCGCAGATGGCATAGGTCGCGATTGCCTCCGTTCTGCCGAAGATTTTTCCCGCACGTTTGAATTCGCCTAGCTTCTGATAGGCCACGAACTCGTTCACGACTACCTTCAGACCTATCAGAGTAGCTACGTATTCGCACTCGTCCCATGGCACTCCCATTATCCAGCTCACTGGCATAAAGAATTTTGACAGAACGAACTAGGAGATAGACAAAAAATTTTACTCTGTTAGGTTCCTCTTTTTTTTCGTGATTTTTGCAGTTAGAATTTTTCATGGATTTAGGATAGGCTTAGTTATAAATGCAGAGATAATATCTCCTATAGAATATTTTTTTTGGAGTTCAAGCAGAGATTTTTTAAATTTGTGTAATTTAAATGGAGATTTCTTACTTCGAACGTTAAACTGTCGTATCCAACGAGGAAACCTAGCCAAGAGAGTATGGAATTCATGAAGGCTATGAGTGACACGAACGAAACGATATTCGCGATTATCCCAAGAACTATAGGAATGGCTGCAATCGCGCCTTTGCTCCCGGCGTCGATAAGTCCCGTGCTTTTCCTGAAAATAGTTTCGTATCCTTCAATCTCTTCCTAGTTCGTTGTTTTTAACACTTTGCTGTCCTTCGACACCACGTGGATCTCGGAAAATTAAACCGAATACCTAATTTCCAGATATTATAAAGTCCCTCTTCACCATAGAGATTATTTTCTAATTTTATTGTTAGACTTATTCATCAAGTAAATCGTGAAGATTTATTTATTATATTTAATTTTATATTTTCCTGCGACAATTAAATCTAGACGATCCAATGAAAGGTGCGGACGTCAAAGTATTTAATTTGAAACTGTACGTCGACTTACGATTCCTCCAATTTAATATTGTCCACGCTCGTATGACTCTTCTCGGTCTCCGGATAGAATAATTTCGAGTAGCACAAAGATGCCGGTGCTGACATCACCGAGGCTGTTAACAAATGGGCCGGTTCTGCCCCGAATCCGATAAAAGCAGCCAGCACAGACCCTAAATATATCCTATTTAAAAGCCTTGGAGTAAAAAGGAAGCTCCGTTTTAATATTTCTTCGTGAACTTACCTGAAACACTCGCGAATCCTGAGCACATTACGGCGTGCAATTCGGAGGAAGTCAGTCTGTTGATGTACGGTTTAATGAGTAGAGGAGATTCAGACTGAAAGTAGTCGAGAATATAATTACAGAGTCTCCTCTATTGCCAGAAGTTTGATTTTTTATTTCCACATCGAATATGGTTAAAATATACTTAACTATATTTTAATGCCGTATTCATACGTGGAAAAATGATAATTGAATTATAATTTTCCGGATTTTTGTAATTAATTGTATTTAAAGTATAATTTGTAGAACTCCAAAATTTCGTAGTCTTTAGTTATCCATTGCGATTTACGTTTTTATTTATAATTTTCTTCGCTCACCATTCCGATGAAGATGTTAGCCGCGCAGTTTATGGACTCGCAGATCGTAGTTTTCATGATACTCTGAAGAACCCAGCCCAATTTCGTGATAACAAACTGCATCGCGCCAAGATAATACAAGATTTCGATCATGAAGCTGAAGTAGAAGATTACAGGCAATACCTGGAAAGTGAAGTGTCTGTGAAAAACAATACTTTAGTGGCAATATATTAATAAAATGAAGAGGACTAACCGAAAAAGCGAAGACCCCATTGGCGACAAGGTTCTCCGAGAAAATGAAGCTTGCACCCTCCTTCGCGAACTCCAGGAAAGCCGTAACTTTATCGGACAAGCATTGAAATATTGCTCGGCCGACTGCCCATCGAATCGTAATGAGACCGAAGCTAAATTGCAGAATCAGCCCGCAAACCACCGGCCTCCAATTAATCTGTAGAAACGTCTCATCAGATTCCTCATATCGTTCCTCAACGATTCTATTAATAATTTCCCTCGTCTCTTTTTGCAAACTTGCAATCACGACAAGTATTTTGCATGGAGCAACAAACGAATTACAGAGCCAAGGAAAGTGGCTTAATTCCTCTCATCTGGAATTAAAATCTCTCCTCGACCCACGCGAATTCTTCAATGAACGTTCTTCGCGCGCACGTTTCGGTAATTGTCTCGTGTCAATTGTTACGTAAAAAACGAAGTCAGTGACTGAAGCTGTGCATTATCGTGTCGAGTGTAACCTGAAGAAATGACGTTTACTCACATCCGCCGGATGTTTGGAAAGTAGCCATCCTAACGTCAACAAAGTGGCGATTCCTATGCAGCTCATCAGTCTGTCTCTCGAGTGGACGGTATCGAGGATTAGAAAGACGATAATTCCGGCGAATATACAGAGAGCAATTATTATCTGAGTGGTTCGTAATCCATGCCTTAAAAAAAAGACATTCGTAAGATAGAAGGATTATTCATCTGGTCGATCCTCTAATTAGATTTGACTCTTCTCACTTCGTATTTTCGAGCCTCCGCACGCAGTTGCCAGCAGGACGGCAACAATTTACGATGGCTTTGCCGAAATAACGTTTAATAACCCAGTAATAAAATATACTGGCATACGTGAGTCCCAGAAGTAGTAGGAGCATACCGTAGCCATCGCACCAGTCCAATCCGTACTCGAAATCTAACATTTATTAGAGACTTTTATCATTGCACATTGCATAGAGAACGTAGAATTTTATGTCAGCCCTTTCAGCCCGTAGTTAAAAAAGCGATTTAATTTTGGGGTATTTAAGGGGAACTTTACGTAAACTGGGGAGAACCAGGGCTGAGAGGGTCGAATACGTCACGTACTTGCGTTCTTCCAATGTAAAGTGGCGAAAATGAAATACACTAGTACCGAAACATTCAGGACAACGAGTGTGAAAACCTTCCAGGCTCGACGATGACGGGAAACGAATTTTCCGAGGGTTTCACGTGCTCTCGATAAACAGCCGGCCGACTTTTTGCCTTCTTCCTTTACCTATCGATAGAAACGTTTTAGTTTAGAGGGATTTTAACTTTCACTCTTTAACCTTGAAAATGGCTACGTTTATTGGGAGGTATTATTACACAGGACTTTTTCAATATGCAAACATCAAATGCCAAGGCCGGACAAAGTCATTTTTATTGATTTTTCATCATCTGCATGCACGTTTCTAATTACCGGCTTGGCAACTCGTAAATGGAATTCAAGAGAAACATTTCATCGGGCAATTACAGCTAATCGGTAAGATGATAGATAATCTTACCATCTTTTCCGTAGAGCCATCGTTTCGACGACCGGCTTCCAACATACTTAGCTCGTTCTCCTAGGAAAAGGAGAATTTCGTTAGATTCCTTGAATGTCGATCGTTATCCCAAATATCCGGTCGCCATTGCGATAGTGCGCATAGTTTCAAAGAAGCAAGATTAAATCTATCGAGATAAAGGAACGGAAAGGCAAGCGAAACGATTTTATCGGAGAAGTGATTGTTTACGTGCAAAGGTGAATCCCCGAAATGATCGACCATTCCGAATACGTTGTTTCATACCTCAAACGCAGGATTCGCAATCCCTGATGACATTTTTCCTTGACGCTACGATACGCGTACTTCTTCCGTGATGTCTTAACCGCTACTGACTCGAAGTTCGTAGATACGCTAGGTTTAATCGTTTTCAAGGAATAACGACTATTATTCCTGCGATTGAAGCAAGTTAAAGCGAAGAGCATAGGTATCCCGTAATCGTCTCGCCGGTCGTTCATGTAGATAACACTGATAACATTAAGATTGTCTAAAACTGTGACCGTATTTCGAAACCGTAATTGTCAGTTTTACGATCGTGACAATAAAACTGTACGTATTGTGTCCGATCGCGTTGTAGGCGGCTGCGAAAATCCGTACGAATTTGAATGCACCGCGAAAAGCGCGGGAATACTTGACGGCTTATTTTCTTCTTCTCTTTCTTTCTCGATTCCTATTGTTTGAGAACTATCTAGCAGTCGATACACCTTGTACAACGAGGAAAATACTACTGTGTTATCGACAGTGAAGTCTTGAGTTTATTATCTATTCGATATTCACGTGGACGAAGATAAGGCATTTGTACAACTGTCGAGAATAGCGCGCCAATCGGTTTGGGTTGTGTTGCGCACCAAGTAGGGGGGCCCCATGCTGATGCATCAATGACTTGGAGTGCAACATTTTGCAATTGACCTCGTTTGTTATAATCCAATACGGATTACACAAAGAGCAAGGTCGTTTGGGTGTCCTTTAAACTTTAACTCGTCTCGATTCATGGAGAATCGGGTGTCCTTAAACTTCCGCCGAAATTTCCCGCGCTAATTCAAACGCCCGCTAGCGCAAAGTGATTAACCTCGTTCGTTATTATCTTACCGTGTGTTGCATGAATTTCGAGGGTCGAAGAGATAGCATACTCGAGTACTCTCATCGCCGATAACACCTTAGGAACGTTTGTCAATCGTACATTCAACTGCAAGCTTATTTGTAGTGCATTCTGTTACTCTTTTTATACAGATAGTGTATGGACATTTTTTTTTAATTGGTATCTATAGAAGATTCTTTCCATTTATGAGAGAAGATAGAAAATTAGAACAAAATCTAGAGATCGGTGTGTGAAGAACGGAGGTTTTCGCAGTTTTATTTCACAGTCGGCGATGCACACGGTCATGTGACGCGCCGTCGTAACGGAACGCGGGGAAGCCCGACGCGAAATGCAATTTAAATAGGCGCATAAGAATTCTTCTTCCTCGTCCGGCACTTTAATGTGAAGTTAATTGCACTCCGCTCGCGAGCAAGCCGAGAAACAGAAACTAGAAAAGTTAACCGGAAAACGAACACCTGGTACCTCTTTCTTTCGCTCTTTCCACAATCCTACCTTCGCGAAGATGTAAAAGAAATGGCCACTCCGACGATCGGCTGATTTCGTAATTTCGTGTAACGATCAGAAATTATGGGAAACGTTTCCTGGACGATAAAAATAATCGTTCTACGGTGGAGAAAATTATATTCGTGTCTTTGCGTCGAGGGTACTCTCGGCCAGGGAAGATGTAATTTGTTGAAATGTACTTTTAATTAAACAACGGTTCGGAAGAGTTACTTGGACGAGAAAGTACAATTACGATGTTTAGAAAAACCATAACTACAATGCCATCGACGATCGGTATTTAGTCACTTATGCACTCTCGGAAGAAGTAGAAGGACGTAGTTCTTATTGCTGCACGTGGGAATCCTAGTTTCGAACTGACACAACTACGAAGAATTACAGAATGCATTCTTGTAATTCATTGTAAAACGCCCGAGACTTTCACTTACAAGGACTAGTTTGGAAGGGGCCGATGAAGTCTTCGGCTGATAATTTAGACATAGATAATATCACGGTCGAGTATTTTAATCCCGTTAAATTTGTGTATTTTTTTACAAGGAAAGATTCGCATCAAATTATGTAACAGCGGTCACGCGCGTTTTTTTTTGGTATGCTCAAACTCATCAAAGAATTTCGAACTCTGCTGCAAAACAAGTCGCGCGAGAAGTCACATTGGGGATTTAAAAGAATTCGGGGAATTTTTAAATCGTTTCAGCTCAATTTGATTCGAAGTTTAGAATATGAACTACAAGATGCATGTTGCGTGTACATAGTTCTTCCCTCCTACATATGAATCGCTCAGAAATCAATGCGGTTAAATCTATTTTTTGATATTTTCTGATTTCTGTAAATTTTAATAGAATGAAGGTTTAAATTAAAATTTACAAAGATTAGAAAACATCAAGAAATGGACTTAATCGCATTGGCTTCTGAGTGACTCATATATCGTATAAAATGAAAAATGCAGACACCGAAGATTTCTTCAGAGTTTCCCCGCTTCTTGTTTTCCTCCTCGGAGCTCTTTGATTCCTACGAACTTAATCGTCTCCCTCGATTTCCACCGGTTCCACGTGCATCCTCCTCATTTTATCCCTCAGCCAGATAAAAGACCGAGGGCGCGTTATTCCACGTTCCTCCATCCGTTTTCTCCTCCCATTTAAGGAGAGGTTTCATCCGGAAATTCTCAAATCGGAGAAGAAATCCGAGCGCTCACGGAGAGACGATCTTCGAGGCTCGACTATCCGACTCCGGCCGTTGAAAACGAAGTGAATCGGGAAGATGACTCCGGGCTTATCTCTTGGAGACGCGACGGAGGAAGTTTCGTCGGGGAGTCACGTACAAATTTTTGTACGAAACGACGAACGACCATTTTTTTTCCTCTGTCGGGCTATCCGATCCCATGGGGCATTTTTGTTTCTCCTGTTGCTCGAGCGTCTCGGAGATGCGCACGTTGTGGTCTTCGAATTGCGAATTCGGCGTCTGAAAAGGAGGATAGATCGTTGGAGATAAATCTGAAGTTAGGATTGCGTTGAAAGATTAAATCTCTAGATTGTTGGTACGAAACCGAGAGAACGTCGATATCGTCGTAAATACTGTAGATTTCATCGAGGTAAATAACGTTACGTTGATCGATTGTATATCAAGGAAGGAAATAGAAAAGATTGCGAAGTATCGCGAAGATAGGACCATTCGTTTTGATTTTAATCGTACGCGAATTTCGACCGTTGTACGAGGGAAAATTTTAGAAGGGTCGTAGATGCGAAATCTCGACGTATTCCCTGGGTACGGCGTAATTTACATTTTTTAAAGTTAACCGCGTTCTCGGGGCTGTCTGCGGCCTTGATAATTCAGCTCACTTCTTCTATTTTCCTCTTCTACGTAGTAGAAGTTAGGCAAGCCAGTTTTAGGTCCCTGGCACGGCACCAAATCCGATGAGAATAGCGAAATCCGAAGAACACAACTCGTAGATAAACATCGTATTATATGTGTTCGTTCCTCGAACGAACGTCTACGATTTTCTTCTTTTTTCCCGACGCAATGGCGATTCTTTGCCAAAATATATATCTTGGGTTAACCCTTCTTTAAGGTTTTTGAGAATTTTAGAACGAGAATTCTAAAGCAGGGGGAGTAACGATCGAAGTCTCGTCGCAGATTCTTTTCTCGAATCCGTTGATAAAGTCTTCTTATCTCATCGGACGAATGTCGCGACTCCCATAGAGGAATTCAATGAGCGGAAATGAGCATTTTTTGCTACTCGTGGAAATAGTAAACCCAATGGTCTGCCCTTACCTAAGAACTTCTCTGGATATACGAGAAGCGCCTGGAAAATTGACGAATGGTTTGCGCAGAATATACGCTCTTCCTGTTCCTCCTCTTCCTCGGTTATCTCGTTTTTTTTCGTCTCGTAAAACCTGCCGTTCGTTCTCTATTTCACCTTTCAGGAAAGAAACGATGAAAGTATCGATATGGTAGGTGTAATCGATAGGAAGAATATAGAGGTAATCAATTTTCACGTGAAACGGATGAAAATGGTCGCAGGTTGATCGCCTTATCGTCTCGAATCGACTCGAATCGACTCATTAACGACGTTTTAATTGCCCATCTTATCTCGAGTGACGTGCCCTCGATTTAGAAAGACACGAGAGATTCGTACATACGTATCTTTGCGATTAAGGTATTTGATCAAACCCGACGCGCACTAAAGCTCCGGCCAACTTCCTTCCTCTTGTTCTCTTCTCTTATTTCTTCTTGCTCCTGTTTCCTTGGAATGCGCCGCATCTGATCCATCCTTCGTCGCAGCACGCGACTCATATCCGAGAAGAATCGTATTCCTTTTTAGAATTGACAGCACACTTTTCCATTCGACTTTTCGCGATCGAAGAGGAGAGAATTTTCGAGAGTTTTGGCGAACTTGTCTATCGATGGAAAGAGGGAGCGATTGAACGGGGAGGAACAAGCGGCGAAGTAGACAGCCGATTTTCGTCGGTCGCGCCGTCTTCGATTTCAAACGATCGATCGGGAATATCGATTGCAGGCACGCGTGGGTGCGATTGCGCAATACGATCCGAAATTCAAATTTCAATTCCACGAAGCGAACGGTCGTAGCCGAGAAGGCGGGAAGGCGAGTATTTCTCTCTCTCTCTCTCTGTCTTGTCGGATTCCAGGTATGCCTTATCTCGATTGCCGTCTGCCTCCTCCTCCTTCACCTCCTCCTTCACGTCGGTGGAGGAGGGAGAGATGTGTCCGAGCCATGCAAATTGCACCATTTCCATTTTTTCTCCTCCTTTTCTGCGTCTTCTCCGCAGTCTCTCTCGCCTCCTGCTCTCATGTTCCCCCTTTGGTGGCTGATTCGCGCAAGCCTCCGTTGGTCTTTTATTCTTTTACAATTCCAATCGAAGAAAACGAACGTAAGGCCGTATAATATGCCAGACGTGGGCGGGCCGAGGTAAATTTTCATCCGAAACTCTTCCCTGGAATCGTTTGAGCATTTGACGTCAAAAGACCAGAGTACCGAGAAGACTCGGGAACTCGCCGAAATCCACCTTCTTTCCGGAGAGAAAGTCATCGAACTTTATTGCCCAATTATCACCGGAATCGTCTGCCATCGACGTATTCCAGGAACCGACGAAATGTTTCCTCAAACGAGACCAACGGTCAGTCTCTCCCGCCCAGCCTTTTTTCCATCTTCGTGACTCTCGGTCGAACTGTCTCGGTTAATTGGAAGGTCGAAACTACCGGCGTAAAATTAGTGTTCCGAAACCGTAGGCAAATTCGCGGACCTAATGCCGACCTACCTTTCCGCGTGATGATTTTTTTAACGCAATCTAATATAGACCTACTCGAGAACTGATCCGGACTTAACCGAAACGTGAGCCAGATCTAACGGAGACTTCGTTCAAACTTAATCGGCGCTTCGTTCAGACCTAACCGAAACTTCGTCCGGACCTAACTCGCATCTAACACCTAACCCGGCTCGCTCGAGTCGTCTGGACGAAATCGCTGTATCTCCTTGTTCGAAATCGCTGTATCTCCTTGTTCGAAATCGCTGTATCTCCTTGTTCGGGGGTCCTCTGAGAGCCGAGAACGAACCCTCCACTGCTCATCCCCGACTAAGGAAAAGGGGGCCCCGAGACAAGGACGACGGATGAGTGTTACGAGTGCAAACAACAGTTTGATGGCGAGGCAAGGCCCCGAGAGAGCATTATTTATTTTGATACGTCTAGACGCCAGATTGTCTGTCCGTACGTCCGATTCGCGACGGAGGATTCGGAGGTGACGTCAGCTGTTGCATCGTCGAGATTCGACGACTTGCTGTGCCTCTCTGCCGGCTGCGGATCAAATTGCATTCCCTCTCTTTCACCCAGGCCGCGTCCTCTCCGTGTCTTCCTTTCTCTTTTTGCATATTTAAACTCCTCCTGCACGTGTGTCTGCTGCGCGTACGTAGCGCAACCCGCCATGGGGGCAAGGGGGGTCCCATACACGTGGAGCTCTCACGATGGAACGCGCAAAAATAGCATATGTGTGCGAGCCCTCCCCGTGATTATTGACTGCCTCTGCTCTGCGGTGTACCGCGATGCATTTCGTGGGAGAACGCGTCTGTGACCCAAACCGATCACTCGACGGGACTTTGCTCATGGGGGTGAATAAATGGATCCCAAGTTCATCCACGATCTATCGATTTGTTCACCATCCAGGAGGTATTCGATCTTTTCAAATTTTACAGGGCAATTTTGGAAACAACTCGCGCGACTCGTGCTTCCTTCCTTGGGTTGACCCTCGATTTGATTCGTTGAGTCGATTTTGAATTCATTCATGTATGATTGCCGCTAGGGAGACGTTTGATTCGATGAAACGTGACCACAGTTTTAGAAATGTCTTGTCACCTGTGTCTATTTTCACGGGGATTTTTTTTTCGGTATAAAGATTCTTCGATTATAGAAATTTTGAGGTCGAAAGTCTTGGTTTTTGTTGAGTCACCTGTAGATGAAATATATAGTGTTTCGTTCATCGTGGATCTAGTTTTCCATGTCGCGGAATGCATATTATCTTGGTCCTTTTAGAATGCGTTTTGTCATCCGAAAAAGTTACGTGCCACGGTTATTGGAGAGTTCGTCGGAAAGTTTGGACGAGATTAATACTCGGGAAAAAAGGAAAAAACTTTTGATCAGTCTCGTGCTTCCGGTAGGTGGTGTTGCAGCCAGTTATGAATCACGAACGATTTATTTTCGCCAGCAGACACTCGGCCACTCGAATGACGATGTAGGTCCACCATGGGGCACTACAGGTTATATAGTTATTCAGGGTGCAAGTTTTCGCGGAATGGTTTCCTTATAACCCAATTTTCCGATCTCACAGCCAACAGAGACGATTTGCGACGAAAGCGGTGCCCGTGAGTGTTACAAATTTACGATTGTGCACGCACGTACATCTATTCTCGCGCGTGTCTTCTCTGTTCGTCGAGAAACGCCATAAAGTAACATTTGCCTCGGGTTTCGTCGTTTTTCGTCTACGCTCCGTGTCGTTTCTTTCTATTTCCGTCGTACGACGAGGGAGAGAGAGGAAAAAAATATAAAGTATCCGAAACGATATGAGGAGAGATAAAAAAGAATCTGCGCGAATTTTCAGCGTCGATTTTCGCAGGTCGGCCGATTCGATCTTGTCCAGTTTCTTCTTTTTTTTTTCTCTTCTCTCTCCCACCCCTCTCTCTCTACCTTTCCCGTGTCTCTTTCTCCTCGGACGATCCTGTTCTTCTTTTTGGGTCCCGTCGTCGACGTGCGTTGCCACGCATCGTATTTTCACGCACGCACGCGGAGGCTGCATATTATTAAAAGCGATACATTATGATTCAAAGATCATATCTTTCGATTCGTCTAGACGGCGGAGAGGGAGACACCCTATAAAGTCGTACGTGGCTGCCCCTGAAACGAGCAGCCGAATACAAGGTGTCTCCTCGCTTGCTCATTTCTCGCTTCACTTTGTTTCCTCTTTTACCTTCTCCGTCTCTCATCCCATCGCGTTGTCGTAAGCCATCGTCGTCGTTCGTCGGCGTGGTTGTCGTCGAAGCCGTTCAATCGGTCCAATTTTATCCGGATGAATAAGCCTGTCTTCGAGAGAAGGGACGAAAGAGAGGAAAAGGAATATTTCTCGTTTCCTCTCGCGGGACGGGAAAAGATTCCAAGTGAAGAAGCGGAGCGTTTAAAAATATCGAGCATGTAACGAAGATGGTCGGACCCGGGCTGAGTTTTGGCAGTAAAAGGTATACGAAGCTCGTACGTGGACGGTCTTTTGTCGTGGCTGACGGTGAAAGGACAGTCAAAGCTTCTCACTCGTGAAAGGATCAACGATAAGGATCAGTATGCAGACTGTCACGCGGTAGATAACGATCTAGAAGGCTAGGCTTCGCAAAGGAGAGTTGCATGCTTTGCCGGCTCGCATCGCGACAATTCGCAAAGTATTTCGCCGGTGTCGCGATCGAACGAGGAGAGATCGAAAGCAAAAAAGAGAAAGAAGAGAAAGAAAGATCAGGAGAGGACGTCTCGTCGGTGAGTAATCGAACGACGTTGGACGAAAGTCCCCTCTGATGCCCTTCCGTCTCCCATCTATACTTTCCTCCCTTCCTCTCGTGAAAATCGTCGAGATTGACCCCTGGCTGGTACAAGAGAGGAAAATCGGCCGGAGTGTGAAGAGAGGAGAGAGAGAGAGGATTGTCTGTGCAGACAGATATCGAGATATTAACCGGAAATGCAAAGTTTGTGTGGCGTAAAGTGAGACAGACGGACTGGATAATATGAGAGATGGACTAAGATAGCGACGTCGAAGTGCCCGACGTGGAAGAGACGAGGAGGAGGAGGATAAAACGTCGCGAAAGAGAGAAAAGGCAGAGCCGTCCGCGGGATTTCGGCGAGCGAGGGAAAGGGATTACACACACCGGCCGGAGCGAGAGGAAGAGAACGAGAGAAAGAGAAAGGAGAGGGAGGAGAGGAGAGAAAAAAAGGAGTGATCGTAGTAACACCGGCGCGTCTCCTCTCGCGGCTTCGTGGTTGTCTCGGAATTAGTGAGTAGACAGAATTATGTCTGTGAGCAGGCCAGCTCGGCTCAGTTGAGACTTACAGCTCAGGCCGTGCACACGCATGCTACGAATCTTTCCTACTTACATACCTCGCGCCTTCCTGATGCGATTAGACTAGTCCGCGACCGCCGCCAGATCACGGTCCAGTTTGTTAACACTTGTTCGTACCGAGCAGGAGAACTTCTTCGCCGCGGAACGTCGACGCGTTCCTCGCGCTCCTCGATCGCCGATCGACCGCGCAATTCTTCCAAATTTCCCATTCTTGTATCGTCACTTTCCCATTTTCCTTCCCTCTCTTTGAATTTTCATTATTTTCCCGCGTGATCGAGGAGAGATCTTAAGGCACAAAGGGACATCGGGACATTCGTAAGATCGTGACAAACGCACCGGTCTCATTCGCGAGAGGAGTCATCGATTTTCGAGGGATTTTTCGAGTGCATCTTAACGGCAGTTAGAATCGTGAGAATGGAGGGCGCTATTCATCGATAACAGTGCCGATTTTGTTCACCGATCGAGAAAGTGAAGGGAAGTTAGACGTTTCGTTGGAGGAATCATTGGAGGAGTGCGAATAGGAAGATTTTTCCTACGGGGATAGAATCAAAGAGGGTTCAGAGAGAGATTCGCTTGGTTCAGTATGGCTTTCACGAGACTTTTCGTCCTTCTCTTGGTGTCGTCCGTTGTAAGTAGTGTTTGGTGCCATCATCATCATCATCACCATCAGCACGGTTTCCACACGGAGAACACGAATGGGATAGAGGAGACTGATCGTGCGAAAAGATTCGGCGACGATGCGAACCAAGTTTTCGCGAGCGAAGGAGAGAAGAGCAGAAGAAGTCTGAATATAGAGGAAACTAAGGGGATCGTTCCCTTCAGTGCTAGGAGGCTCGAGAAAATGTTGGAAAAAGCTATCCTCAAGATAATCACCGGTGATCTCAGCACTGCCGACATGTTACTGCTAAAGAGCCTAAATTACAGCCTCGAAGAAGTTCTGGCTATTCGCGAGAGGGAACTTAGCAGACGGAAGGACGAGGAATCGAAAAGAGAGGAAAGCTTGAAATCCTGGACGAAGATACTCTACGGGGAAGATAATGAAAAGAGAAGTCGTCACTGGGACAAGAATTCCATGGAGGTCGATTATTCCTCTCCGATTAACCAAGATTTCGAGATCAGCAAGGGCAAAAAGGATCGACGCGCCGAGAAGAAGTCCTCGTACGACAAAGATTTCGACTTTGACGCGTACAATCGACAGGCAGTTCTCGATTACGAGAATCTAGCCTCTAAACTCGAATTGCAACAATCCTGGACCGATCCTGCTACCGTGGATTACGAGGATACCGGGAAAGAAACGAAGGAGAAAGATTCCCCGGAGAACTTTCATCGTAGTTTGGATAGAGCGTTGGAACCTCACGTGGTGTTCAAGATACGATACGACGACTCCGAGTTCGACTCTAGCTCGAATTCCGAGGAAACGGGTAAAGATCGAAGCTCTTCGAAAACCTCCAAGCATCATGTATTCTCGACCTTGAGGCACACGACCTCCAAGAACACTGGTAATTCCTTTCACGCTTCACCATTATCAGTATCGCCATCGTCTTCTGTTTCTTCTGCTCCTGTGCGCACACCGCTTCCTGTAGTCTATCAGCTAGGTACTTCTAATAATCTCAGGACGAATTATCCGAAAAATCACATTTACCCCAGCACCACGGTGATACCAACGGCTAGTGTCGAAACACCGGTGAAATCCTCCTCCGTCGATTATCAGATCGATCGAGAGCGTGAAAATACAAATGAAATTGTGCCCACCGATGGCTCGGAACGCGAAAGGGTTCCTTCGAAAAAAGGTGAGCTCCAGAAGACTGAAAAGAAGGTGAGCGAATACGAGGGACTCGAATGGGTCGAAGACGATGTATACAGAGTGATACCGGCATTCGTGAATTCTCTGGGATACGAGAACACCGAGGAGAACGAGACGTCTGATTATGAAGATGGTAGCAGTTATTATCGACAGAATTGGACCGCCGAGGAAAACGAGAACGACACGTCGGAGTATCAGAACGATACACCTGAATCCCTCAAGCTCTTCATGGCGAATAGCAACGTTTCGGCGAATAATCATTCTATGGGGAATCTGTCGACTTACCAGCAATTAGCCATTGCTCATCGACGAGAGTAAGTTAAACGATGGTCGTGGTTTTTTTGCTTTGTCGTTAGAATTACGTATGGGGAAAAGTATCGTATGAAAATCATTAACGTTTATTCGGGATTCTTCGTGACGAAGTACGGTCGCAGATTGCTCGAAACTGAACAGAGAACAATTCTTTTCTCCATAATTAATATAACCGAATCATATTAAACGTGGCTCATCGTGTGTCTCGCTTTGCAATAGATCAAACTCCACGTTAGTCTCTACAAAATATGCTTTTTGTGTCTTTTATAGAGGAAACGTAACCTCAACCTTCGACAGGTAAGCCTCTCATCCCGATGGCACTATGATCGCTTGGGTAAGGGACTCGGTGTGCCAAGAGGAATTTTTCTGGGATTTTTGTATCTTTTTTTTTCTTCTTCTTTTCCTTCTTTCTGCCCGACGAACCGACCTCTGTTTTTCAGCTTAGCCTGCATAATGCAACAAATAAAACGAAAATATCGCGATTAGTTTCACTGACGATGCTGCACGAGACGATTTTCTTTCGTCGCGACAATCGCGCGGACCTCTTTGATAAAGGACACCTTTCGATTTCGATTCTTTCTACGCTGTTGTCCCCTGCATGCGTGAGAATGCGACTCTAGAGCTTTTCTTCTTCATCGACTGACGAGGAAAATGGACCAACTCGAACCGAGCGTAACCCACGGGCGTGTACGGGAATACTTGACGACGACATAGACGTGCTCGGCGAATCATTGCCCCCGCTACGTAAAAATATCTCGATGGCCTGTAAAAATATCGTGATGAAACGACGAAGAAGCGTGGAAGCGGCTCTGAAAATCCACGCCACTCCGGCTGACCTATGTTTTTCGTGGTGATTTAATTTATTTTTTTTCCTTGCGCTATATTTCTCCCCTCTCTCGTTCTAACATTTAGAAAAATTCATATTCGATAATTTTCCTCCGAATCATTCCGATGAGAGTCGATCGAACTTAAATTCAGACGTAACGTTGCAAGGATGAGGTTTTAGGAATCGGTGTTAGAACTCTTTCATTGGACGGAGATGAGAGAACGAATCGAAGGAAGAAACATCTTAGAAACGTTTCCAAAAGATCCGCGCGAGGACAGCGAGACCGTAGCCAGGAAGGACGCACTGTGGAAATTCCGCCGTGATCCCTAGCTATGTTTTTAAATCGCCCTCCTCCTCCATCAGAGCCCCTCCCGCGCGGGTGCGAGGGCGTTTCTTTTATTTTATTAAGTCTAGACGCGTAAATGCATTCGTGTCGGCACTGGCGTAGCCTGTCGAGAGTCCTCCGCGGGTTGCCTTCTCCTCGTTCCTTCGATACGAGTTTACCGAACAATGACAGACTTTCTTCTCCGGAGACATTTTCCTTTCGTTGTCTGCCGGGGTGATTTGAAAAAAGGGCGCGCTTTTTTAATGCGAGCCGATAGTTGGACGGCGAGGAGGAGAGGCCGTTTGACGATGAATGGACGAAGGTTGTTCGTCGAATTAATAGGTTGCAAAAAGTCTTTCGAAAAAGTGGAAATATTCGTCATCGAGGCCGTTTATTTGGTCGATCGAAGAGACATCGTTTTTCGTAGGTCGAGAGACTCTAGACGTTCCCGTGCTCGAGTTGAGCACCCTTGTAATGACCGGGTGTCTAGTCAGGCTGCAGTTAGGACTGCTCTCTTACGAGGTTATGTAACACATTTCAATTTAATGCGCTGACCTTGTCTATGCGTCTCTCTTCCTATGCCGACGGAGACGAAGTGACGAGCCCGACGGAGAGAGAGGAGGAAGTTTTTGCCAGTGGCTCCCCACTTCACCGCCAGACGATGCAATGTGCATTTTTTGGCGAGCCAATCGGTGCGCTTTACCGTTTCGCGGGAACGGTCAATCGTGCTGGATGGAAAAACTTTTTCATCCCCTTTCGCGAGTCATTTTGTGCATATGGTTTTCCTTCTCTTTTTTTTGGAAATTTAGCGTTATCGAGATTAATATTCGGTTATTAATTATTTCTATCGAAACGATACGATGGATTTCATGTTAAAGTAGTTAGATTACGAAGGATAATAAGATAATTTGGAAGTTTGGGGGATAGTAAGTAGCCGATTCTATTTACCGGACGGCTGGTAGGAGTTTTGTTAATACGGTACTCAGGAAGGATCACTGGATTGATTCTCATGATGCAACGGCCTCCAGACACCCGAGTCCTCCCTTTCCCAGACGGCAGACAGACGTGACACGTACGCAACGAGACGGCGTAGAATGCGTGACTTGGATGCAGCTAGATTAACGAGCATGCCTAGAATCGAATACAAGGAGCTGAGATTTCGTGGCAAGATTTCGTCAGTAGAGCCTAGTCTCTCTCTTCTTCCTCTCTTTCTCTTTCACAAGCACAATCATACTCTCGATCTTCTCTCTTTTTCTCGTCTCGCGCCGGTTGTTCCTACGAGCTCTTCTACGTGGCGCAAGAAAAAAAATGGGACGAGCTGGCTGTAGGCTCACGGAATTCCTCCACGTTCCTCCTCGAGAGATGTCCACCTCGGGGACTTTCTTTCTTTCTTCCTTTCCTCTCCCGACTCCTCCCTCTAGCGAACTCACCTCCGTCCTCCCTCCCTCTTTGTTGTCTCTCGGTCGTTTCTTTTTCATCGTTTAGGAAAATAACCTCTTCTGGTTGTTTCTTGGCCAGCAACGAGGTCGTTGACGCCCCACTGGCTGAGCTCAAATCTCCGAGTGGGCGTCCAGCGCGGCAGCGATCCTTGCCAGTGACGTCGAGAAAAGACGTTCCTCTTTTTTCCCTTCTTCCTTAACGACTTAGAGCCTTCATTATGCAATCCCATAATCTTGCTCGATCTTCGTCGCTTGCCTCGCACGAACACGAACGTACGAGACGGATCCTCCTCGACCATCGGACTCTTTAACGCTCACCAACCGGACCGTTCTTCAAAGTCCTTTATTTCCCTGCCGGAAAGTATCCACTACCGCGACATCCTGTCGGAAACGTGGACATAGATCGTTCGAGTCAAAGAGAATGTTAATCGGTCGACGAGTGAGTCCTGCGAGAGGACTTTAAGATTCGAAACGTGACCCCAAAACGTTAAGGTTTCTCGTCCAGACTGAAAGTCGAGGCGACGCGAGATGGTAACGTCTCCGTTGACTGTCTAGCCGGTGTCTAGAACGTATAATAAATATCTCTCTGACCCATACCGTGGGCTCTTTGGGTCACTGACCATCGTCCATTGGCCTGCTCCGGCACCCGGAAGAGCTCGTAGAGGCTTCGAGGTGAAAATTTCCACGCGACATAGAATCCTATAGATTCCTTATGCATGGAGAAAAGGAACATTGCTTTTCCGAAGATTTTTTAACACGCCATGAAACTTCACCCACTAATCTCTCCTAACGATTCAAGTGAAGAATTCCCTGGTATGCATAATTGGGATGATCTTTTGCGGATTAACATTTTGCACTTGTCATTCGTTCACTCATCCGCTCGACGCCCCTTGCGTCTCGTCGATCAGCCATCTTTAATGATTATCGATCTGTCTGTGCAGCCAGGGTCAAAAGGCTATCGAAGACATTAAATCGAGGGTCTTAGCTTTGACCGGAAGGTTCAACCTGAGCACTCATTCCAACCAGGTCCAAAGGGAGAAGTTAACAATGTTTTCGCCTACTTGTGAGTCCCTTTAACTTATTCGAAGGAATAACCTACCCGTGGAACATGCTAAAGTTGGTTCCATCTTGATCAGGCCAAATACCACGAAACACAGACTCGGACGCTTGGGCGGACCCATTCTCCATGAACATGCACTTCCAGTTCAATCTCACATCCGGGGACCATGTAGTCGCCGCGAAATTGCGAATCTTTAAATTACCTCAGGAGAACCTAACGTCCTCCTCTGCTGGGACGTTCGAAGAGGAGGAGGAAGACGAGAAGAAGATCAGAATTTCCATTTACTATTATACAAAGTCACTGAAGAAACATCGATGTGAGTGTTTTCTCAACGGATTGACGATTTTAGGAAGAACGTTCCGGAGCAAACAGGATTCTTTTTACAGCAAAGAAACGCCTGATGGATTCCGTCGTAACGCCTCTGACGCCCGATGGCACGCATTTGGCATTGGACGTTAGACAGGGTTTGAGATTTTGGAGACTAAATCCACGGAATTCGCACGGAAATGGAAGCAATCACGGCCTCGTGATACAAGTCGAGGACCAAGATGGCCGGCCGCTCAAACCGGCCCTTTATATTCAACAACCGTCCTGCGCCGATCACGACTCGGATCAGAAGGCATGTGAGTGTGTGCTCTAACAATACTAACTCCCTCGTGGCATTTGGATTGCTTGCCTGTGCATCGTTGCAGTGTCACTTAACAACGTGTGCCGTAATACACTCGATTGAAAAACGATTGAATTCAGAATGATAGAAAATAACTTCAATTTCATGGATCATCGAGTCGATGTGATTTTTTTCGACTCGGATTTAATTTCATTGGATTTGTAACAGTTTGATTGAGACTTTGAAAATAATCAGCGAGTGGAATGAACGTGTGAAGCTTGAGCCATTTTGAAATCGACATTTTTCGAATTTGACTTCGAAAAGAGAATTTAATATTATACGGTAGAAACCTTGGATTTAGAAGTTGAGAAAAATTGGCGATCGAGAGAAGACTACTTGCTCTTCATCAAAATTTTGAAGATTCAGGAATCGAGATGTTGCATCTTTTATGTCGATCTTGAGACGGCTGAAAAAGAGTAATTGAGATAGTTTCTTCAATGTTATCGTGTGTATACTTTTTCTTGCAGACCAGCGCGTACCTGCACTTTTCATCCGAGCCTGTACTCGTTACATTCGCATCGTAAACGGCGAAACAGTGACGTACGTGAATTGTAGGCACTAAAAACCATGGAAGGGAAGAGCCATACCACCAGGAGGAACGATCGTTAAGGACGCGGAGTTTATTTCGGAAAAAATAAGACCAAGACGAAAGAACCGATTTCACGAACGATAACTAATCTCCATCTTCTTTTCAACCGGCAGAATGGTTTATTTTTAATTGCCACCAATTTCCAAATCGTAGCGTCAATTACCGCGAAACGCGGCTAAAAAGAAAGAATTGTTTAATTACAAGCACGTGTCAAGAATTCATAAGTTCTCGAAGAAAGAATATCGTAAAGATCGTCGCAAATTTATAAAAATTCCAGCGGAGTATCTTTCGTTCTTTCTTTCAACGCGTTTCTTTCTACGCCGGTTGATTTCTGTTTAAAGTTAAGCCAAACTTGCCGATCTGAGTCTTAACTAAAGGTATTAATTATGCTATTGAGGCTATGGTGAATATTGAGTTCAAAGGTCGGACTCTCAGAGATCCTTTCTGAAGTTATCATATATCACAGCCTCGGTGGTTTTACAGCCACCTAAAATTGTTGGTCATAGGCGAAACAAGATGGCAGTTAAAGCCGAAAAATACAAATGGAGAATCTATTTAATATACTTCGTGTTAAATAGAAAATAGTTTTAGAAACTATTTTTCGCACGTATAGACCAGCAAATCGCACAATTAAAGCAAAGTCAATCGGCCGTCTCCACGGATCGGGCAACTTAAACTGAATTTTTAGTGCCAGCCCCTAGAGACTATCGTGCACACTTAACGTGTTAAGCACAACCAATAATACGGTCCTAGTGACATCTTTAGTTTTTTTTCCTTACAAAGGCATACTGCTTTCTACGATAAAATAGATGAAGAATACGATAGAAACATCGTTGCATCATCGAGAATCTGCCGGTTATGTATAGTTTCAAACGGACTGTTACATACGAGACTGACGCGACCGGTCACAGTTGCGTAGAAGCACGTGCGATCCCGTGAGAATCTCTCTCATAGACTGTCTTTTTTTTTCTCTTTTAAATCGATAACTTAAAAGGAGGAGCGAAACGTTATTTAAGTACAATAGTATGTAAGCCGTATATTATTTCGTATGATTTTCTCGTGCATTATTAACTTTAGCGCTCGTCGAAAACCGGGACGCGTGTCGTTGTTCGGGTAAGATTTGAATAATGTAAATATTATTACGAAATCAGATTAGATTTAGATTGGTCAAACGATTAGATTATTATCGTCGATATGTATGTACATATACACACGTCAGGGAATATGTGTACACGCGTATCACCATGTCCATGACTGATGTAACCAAATGTGTAAAAGTTTAGAGATAGATATTTATGTTTACGTTGATTAAGCAAACACTGGGCTTCCTCGAGACCCTGTTTCATCTCTTTTATATATATAAAATATATCTGGGTGGAATCTTATACAGGGATTTACGCTTGGCATTTCCGTCGTACAGGAGCCACGCTTCATAGATGCGTTAGTACTTGTTATTTTTTATTGCTTCTCTTAATGTCCGATCCACCCAAGCACGTATGCTACTTACTATGGAATGTAATCGGCGTCACTTAAGACGAAGACAATAGGTTTTTACAACTTTCGCTGTATATAATGTATCTATATTTAATTGTCAGGTTGCGCAGAAATAAATGTATTTGTAGTAATAATAATTATTATGCGTTCACGTCGTCGAAGGTTCGATATCCAGGATAGAAGTATAGACAGTGGGCTGAAATATTATTTCGCTTTGATAATATTATATAAATGCTATTTATATATCGTCTATTATCTGTAGGTACAATTACATTCGAATAATTAGTTTGTTACTTCATTCTTTTTCTTTTTTTCTTTTTTTTTTTATTTAGGAACTGTAATGCTAATTACTCCGAAACTTTCTGGCTGGTTAGTGAATACATTTATCCTGCTTACATTGACCACAAGTTTTCTGTATAAAAAAGATTTTATTAAAAAGGCTCATTTTATAGGAAAATAACTTTGACATTTACAAGTTGTCATCCATGGCGAATCAGTGTCGCTATCAAAAGTAAAAAAGAAAAACTGGCTTAAGAACGATTTCTGTACGAGATTGATTTCCGTTGCTCTGCAATGTTTGGTCTTTACGTGTTACGATATCATCCACAGAGAATTTCGTACGAAATTTGAACTTGCGACCGAAATAAGTTAACGAAATGACTAAAATCTAATATAATTTCATGTGCTGTTTGACGATTCAAAGTACACGGTATGATACACAGAGTTTCAATAAATACGTACAATTTCAACGCGTAGTCATCCGGTTCTTTTTTCTTTTTAAAATATATAATCGCAACGCCAGTTGATAACACTTCTTTTCCGTTTGACGATAGAAAAGAAGAGAGAAAGACACAGTGAATAAATATTCTATATGATGCTAAATTTTTCTGAACGCACCAAAGGACTGTATTGTCTTAAAAAGGATATTTATCACCAGCCGATTTCGTAAAAGTTGGATGTATTTCTTCGTTTGAAATCATCATTCGATTCGCCGTTGTTTCGTATGCAATTTTCAAACGCTGCATTACTTAAAACTAACGAAATATTACTTTCATTTAATACAAAAACATTATCCTTCAATGTAGAAAAAATTCGCATATCTAACATCAATGCTCCGAGAGTTCGAACAGAAACAGAAATAAAATGATCAAACCAGAGACGCATTCACAGGGCAAAACGGAACGTCTTTGAAGTAGATATGCAAACTTACACGTGGAATACTTTTTAGTCTCGTTCGAACCATTCCGTTGTGCACGTCGTTGCACTAAAATACACGTAGATTTTTTTTTCCCGAGTGGTTTCCGACGTCATTAGAATGTTCTACATTTCCATTCCCATAAGACATTCGATGGTAGACAAAATTCTATCTTTAGCTTCACAGTTTGTCTCGCGATTAGCAAAGTGCCCCGAATTCTATCTGAAATCATCTCCCGAACGATAATTCCTCTTCTCAATCGTCGATCAAAAATCCTCTTCAATTTATCATCGTGAATGTTGTTCAGCAAATTACCAATTTTCATTTTATCTTACTTTATCCTCCTGTTCTCTTCTTATTTCCTCGGACACTGTACGCTGTTACATTCTTAACTTCTTCAAATACTCCATGTTGACGAATATTCTGCAGGAAAATTCCGAGAGTTCGTAAAAGAAAGAACATAAAATCAGAGGCTCCGAGCAGTGTCCTTGTTTTCGATCGAGAATTGAATAATCACGTAGAAGAGGCATCAGGTTTTATTAGATCTCTTTCAATGGGTCGTTGGTCCCTCGATGAGAGGAATCTTTCCAGATCTTCTTTGGCGTTGAGAATTTTTCTGTGCTCGGTCTAACATCGCTAATTGCCAAACAGTCTACCATAGTTGGTTAGCCTGGCTTAGCTATCACGATCGAGAGAGTCGAGGGTATCGTTGCTTGATGAATGAGTGAGATCGCTCAGCTCGTCGAGGTGTTTCTGCCTCTTTCGGACATTCCAGTGCAAACATTCCGCCAGAGAGTCGAACCAATCGGTGATCTGGTCTGCTGCACATATACTGGGCACCGGGTATATCGATGTGGTCACTCTTAGGCTAAAATAGAGAATTTTTCATTCAATAGTTAGCTCGAAAGGGCCTCACAGTCGTGACAGGTTGTTGTACGATTTGCCTTTTCATTATTCCATTAGTTTCTCAAAATATTTTAAACAATCGATAAATTTTCTATGCACGAATACAAGTAATTGCACAGGAAATCGTACGAAATCCGTCATGACTGCTGGATGAATAATATAAATGTAATTTCCAAGCGATAGTTTAATGACAATACAATGAAAAATGAAAAGATATCCATCACCTTGCAGTACAGCCAACGTCTCGTCGCGTGGAAGACAGGAGTAACGATAGAAAGACGAATAGAATTAGAGTTTCGTCGTCGTTATGGGTGAGAAGCGATAAGATGTGTTTCTGTTTGTTCTTTAATCCGAGAGGAATATTTATGAAAATCGTAGCCGGCGCGTTGGAGAAACGAGCGTGAAAGTACAAGGTCGCGTATTGCATAGACGGTAAAATGAAATATTAGAGTAAGGTCGAGTCTTGTATTTGTTAAAAAAGAGGAACAAAAAAAGAGAGATGTAAAAAAGGGACACGAAGAAGAAGAAGAACAAAAAGAGTGGTAAAGGTAGAACGAGCGCGAAACGAGACGAGATGGGAATAAGGAATGAACGTGTCGCAACGTTGGAAACGCGCGGCGTGTGCGACCCAGCGGCGAAAACAGAAGGAAGAAACGAACGAACGGACGAACGAGGAGAAGTAGTGTCTTTTACGAAATAACAGGACAGACCTGTCCCCGACGCGTAGCTCTTGCTGATTGCGACCGTCGAAGGAGACGTAGGCTGTGCTGCGGGCCTTGCTGTTTGCCATTATCTGGAATAATTGCAAGAAAACGCCGACGATTAGACGAATCTGTGAAACTGGCCAAGCTTTACCTGTCGCCGTGGAAGAGTTCCTGTCTATTTCTACCGTCGAAGGACACCCAGGATGTATTTCTGCTATCGGGCGAAACGGAAATCTGCGGTAGAAAGTGAGACGTACGAGTTAATCGTCAACCGAGCAATAATATCATCAGGATCCGCGTAAACCGCTTAAGGAAGGACGCCTCTCACGGAGAAGGCCACACTCGCGACTAATTGGGAATGCCAAGTTCCTCCTCTTTTCTTTTTCCTCGCCTAACTCGGCGTGTCGCGTGGTGCGTTTCGCGGCCGTTACCGATTCGGCGCGCTTACTTGGACGCAAGGAAGAGGGAAGAGGAAGAGGAGAAAGGAAAAAGAGAAGAAGAGGAAGAAGAAACTTTTTGAACTCCCGAGAACCGGCGCATGGTCTGGGAATGCGGGCGGCATCCATCAGGACCAAGTTTCCTTCTATGGGGCAATGCCACGAACCAGAAATCCCAACGTCGAGAGACGATAACGAATCCTCGGTGACCCCACATGCGGAAATGCCGCGTCATACCGAACCATTCCTCTGGTATCCGGTGAATCGAATCATCTTCGCTCTCGTAACTCCCAAGGAATCTCACGTTATGCATCGTCCTTACGTCTATTTAAATTACTCTACTCAAGGTGTTCATCGTTCTTCGTATCTCTGATACGATGACACTCCTTGGTTCGTCTTTTTTTTCAAATTTCTCCTAAAATACATTGGAGAGAACGAAATGTACCTTGAGTTCAACGCCGGCTGGCACGACAATCGGCCTGAAGGACAAGGAATGAGGGCAGATCGGCGTGATCATGATGGCAGGTACCGAAGGATGAATCATGCTTGCACCAGCAGCGACTGCATACGCGGTAGATCCAGTCGGAGTGCTCACGATCAACCCATCACCCTGAACACTGGTCACGTGTTTGCCGTCGATGAAGAGGTCGATGTTCGAGAGGTAAGGCGACGGACCACGATCAACCACGACCTCGTTGAGCACCAGAAGATTTGTCGGCGGTTTCGCCGGCTGACCCTCCTCTCCTTTCCTCATGATGATACATCTCAGTCGACTCCTCAGGGTCAAGGCTGCATGACCTGAAGAGACAGCAACAAGTTACACAGCGTTCGCCGGACTTTTAACTTTGCCTCTTAACGCTTCCATGTTTGGGAATCAACGTCTTAGCAATATCAATAGCATTTCTACGCGAACGTGTATGGTCGATAATGAATTCCTGTCTGGATAAAGTTTGTTCAACGAGGAAGAGTCAAGGATTCGATGATTTCGTTACATCGTCGCGTGAAGTACGAGCGCTCGAGAAGAAACGGGAATCGATGAGACTTTTTGCAAAGGTGCAAAGTGAACCTTGAAGAATCAAGGACTCGTTAAGTTCTGCAACGGGTAATTTGAGGAAACTTGGAGCGGGCGATAGTACTTGGCGCGTTTTGCGAGAGATATGGCGATTGAACAAAAAAGGATGGGATGTGGCGAAGGAGTAGAAGATGAAAAAGTTTAAGTGTGAGGACGTGAAAGAAGGGGACGAGGGTCTTCGTAAAAGGTATCCGTGTAGATGCGGTCATTGGTAGATGATCGAGAATGATCAGCGGCAAAGTTGAGATAATGACGGTGACAGTAGTGATTAATATGATAATGATTTCTGTGCTAATCGTGCTGATTGCTGTTCATTATCATTAGCATAAATTGACAAAGAAATAGTTATGACGAGGGAACCGCATTTTGAGTAATATTTCAGTGAATATTTTCAGTTATTTAAACCTCTCGGTCCGTTTAATTATTCTATGACGTACGATAAGAAATGTATTTGAATATGAAGGAAGAAATATTTAATTAAGAGTCGTCAGCTACGTTCCAGTCGAATAATTAACGTCATTTGATGCAAAGACAGTTCCATAGTATACGCTGAAGAGACCACACGAGCATTCTACGAGACTGCTAAATTTTCGGCTATAATTTAACAATTATAATCTTCAAATTATCGCTTCCTGCGATCCGAGATTCTCAATCGTTATATTTCGGTGAATCCTCGAAACCAAACAGGAAAATCCCCTCCCTTCCAAGAACCACTTACAAAATTCCCCATCGTTCGGTTCAAGCGCAAAAGCAAGATTGAAAAAAAGGTGCAAATTTCGTCGCTTACCTTCTAACACGTTCGTCACTTGCTCCTGGAAATTGTCGAACTCGAAAGGCGTGAGAAATCCCAAGGAACCAAGATGGAAAGCCATTACAGGAGGTACCGACTGTTGAAACAGCAGACTCGCGTAGAGAAGAGTCCCATCGCCTCCCAGGCACACGATAAAGTCGATACGATCCTTAAATCAAAGCACATGTACGTTCATACGTGTCCACGTACTTGTCTCTCGATTCTGCGGAAGATAAGGCTGTTTATTTGGAAATAATTCGCGTTCAAATGCACCGGGACAGCGGGGACGTGAAATACTGGTCGTAAGGAACGATATAAAGTTACAGGTCGTAAAGCTCAAGGGGGAAATATACAGTGTTTAAATTCCGGCATGGGAACTAACGAAGGCGGCAGTGAAGCAATTACCTGCAAATCATCGGTGCCATCCCTAAAGGTCTGCAACCTGTCTCGAACACCTTGAAATCTAGGATCCGTAGCTAAAGCTGGATCCTCTAAGACTGATGCCTCTACGAAAACTACCATTCGCTTTTCCTGTAAAAAAAGAAAATTACTGTCGTGATGGATGCATCGAATAATCGGAAATTAGACAGGCAAATCTATTCGACTGTCCTTGCATGAAGCAGAAAAAAAAACGACGGGAAATTATACTTTTTAATATAATAGAAAACGGTGGATAATGTATTAGTCGCTGATTAGCCAGTTCATGAATCACGTGTTCGACACGAGTGTTATAATTAAACTGGAAGTTTCAAAAAATATGGAAAAAGGAACGACATCTTTTTACGAGCATAAAAATACGGTGACCTTTAAATGCAAGTGATTTCTCTGGGTTAAACAGTCAGGATTTTTCTCCCAGCTGACCCACATATCGTCAGCTCGATGGCTCTTCGTTAAGTATAATTAACATCGAGTGTTTTGCAGAATTTTCTCGAGAGAAACACGGAGAACGGAAGTGAAGTTAAATTACGGAACTCCGACGGTGTTTTGCGGGAGCGAAGAGGGACATCAGGTTTACCGAGTAATTTCACGCTGTTCCTTTTTTCCCTGTCTTCTCGTTTCTCATTCGGAAGTGCAATTTAATGCAGCGGACATGTGGCTCTTGAGATTGTCTCGGAATTTAAACATTGCCTGTGCGATTCGTACTTACTTCTATTAGCCATGTGACTAATTGAACGAAAGGCGGTAGCACCGACGAATCACGGACCTTCTTGATGACCAGGACAGTAAGGGGCGGCTTGTACCACGTCAACCTCTGAGAGGCTGGATCCTGTATGGTCCTGTAATAAAATTATCCCCTTATTTTTAATTCGATTCATGCTCATACAGCTTTCGTCGAATAATTCGACGAATTTTAGATAGTCATTCAATGAGGCAAAATGATAGGAAATCGCTGGAACTATCGCGGGCATAAAATTAAAGGCGCGGACTCTCAATTAACGAGGCTTAGTTCTTATCTCTGTGATGGCTGAAAGATTTTTTTTAAGGTACATATATTCTAAATTATTATTATAAATTATCGTCTGTCGAAATTACATTAGACACCGTGGAGGGTTCATCGGGAATCGGCATTGTTGTGTTTCATAAAATTTCTTGTGATTTTAAAATGGGTCGCTCAGAAGCCAATGCGGTTAAGTCATTTTTTTGGTATTTTCTGATTTTTGTAAATTTTAATAGAACGAGGTTTATTCTATTAATATTTACTTAAATCAGAAAATATAAAAAAAATTGACTTAATCGCATTGGCTTCTGAGCGACTCAAATAATGTTTGCGAATTTGCAAATGTATTAGATATTCAATTACTATTGGAGTACGAATATGGTACTGAATATATAGCTATCTTCACCTTTAAAAGAGAGGAATAGTTGGCATATTTAGAATATAATCGAATTATAATGCATGAAGTCTGCACGGATAAAGGGTGGAAAAACGAGCCACCAGTAACGGTTGCTTGGACAATAGAAAATCCTTTTCAATATTTATTAAGTCGTGGTAATTATTACTTTGAATTTTGCATTCAACACGTGAATGGTAATTAGGGTGTTGACGTGAACCATATACTTAAGCAACTGCAAATCATTGCGCTTCATGTTAATGTCAGTTTGAGTGTACCTTTGCAAACAAGAATTCTGGCACACTCGAGTAAAAGGGCGGGTCAATCGAAAAGCTTCCTTATCACTGAATTAGGGTCATAGAGTTCAAAGAAGCGAACGGATCAATGGTACTTAATGTAAAACGAGGTCGCGGCGACCAACTTATGGTTCCGTTCACGTGTGCATTTTTTATGTAGTTTCGAAAATTCTATTACATTATGAACCGTAGATGTAAAATTGATTATGCTACACATCAAAAGAATGGAATGTTAAATTATAAAGGGACCAGTTGAATGGGAAAATGTTCAGGATACTTTTAAACGAACTACTAAATATTTCTTATCAGAGTCTTTTCAATTGAAAAAGGATATTATAAGTGGAACATTTACGTAGTATATTTCAAAACACAACTATTTCAGTGGCTTGTTATCTCCATTTTCACAAAGATAATTCTATTTTGCATACCTGGCAGTTTTAACCGTCACGCGATAATCTATTACAATTACCGAGCTTCTTTTCCTAAAAGTACCTTAGGTACCGAAGCGTCAACACAAAACGTAAAACAGCCTTATTATTATTACAAAAAAAAATACTTAATTTTCAACTGCAAACAAAACATAATCTACAACTTTAACGTGCAGACTTCACCGCACCATGAAGCAGAAGTATCGATGTCCCCCGCTTTGCAAAAGTTTCGTACGATTGAAATATCTCACCGACGAGGAATCCTACTCGGTGGAAATTCGCAGATGACGGGCAAACCGCGGAACGGTAATTGGAAAAAGTCTAGTTTTAATTAGGGTCAACGATCTGTTAGTAACCCACCTGACAGTTCCAACCATGACGTGGTACCGGATTGAGAGTCGCACTCTTACTGAACGTGGTCTGAAGACTGCGGTACGTTTTTTAACGGTAAACAATCGGACGACGCGCAAGCGCACACGAGTCCATGTGCACACGAGGAATCACCGCACGTTTCGCTTTAATATGTATATAACATACGCGCGCATTACTAAACAGTTCCCCTTTCCGCGGCCGCACGCGTGTAAATGTGATTCACGCGCATTTGATTAATCGCCGGGAGATACTCATTAACTCTCTGCACGATAATAGGACCGAACAGCTACCAGAATTTACAGATGTCGTTTGAGACTTGATAAAAAAAGGTTCGCCGACTGTCAGGTATCATCGTTATTACTTTTCTTTCCCATGCTGTTATAGTTTTTGAAAAAAAAATTCAACGTTCTCGAAGATTACACGGTCAATTGAAGAATTAGGGTCATCCGGGTAGTTGAAAATTGCCGATTCAGGCTCATTATTGGATTTTTGCTTTATCACGTAGAGAGTGACACGTAAGAATAATTATTATCTCAACGTGATTGTTTGCTAATGAGGAGCTTTATTATGCTCCTCTAATCTACGTTGTACCGTAACTCTACGAGTGTCGAAGTCCATCCTGTGTCTATTATGTGACGTACGGTTAATATGTATGCTGGATTCTACGTTAGCATCAATGGAATCAATTATTTTGGAATCCTGATAATAGTGGAATAGGAATCGACCGTTTATGTAACGTCTTCGCCATCCCGTTTTCCCGATGTACGTGTATTCGTTAGTTGCCTCGCTCTAATTAATGATGTCTGACATAAAGTGCAAGTGTAATACACGGAGGTAGCGAGTACAGGATACGTAATACTCTGTTACGTGACTTTCATTTCTTTCCTATTACGTGAGGCAAATACCGAAGATAAAAGAGCAGTCACGGAATATTCATCGCCGTGGATAATCTTGGGAAACTTTGAGAGCGTTTGCTGAAACGCGAGAAACGTTACATTGTAAGAAGGTTGTTCTCCTTTTTTTTCCCCCGGTTTTCTTACGGAAACGATAGCGAAGCTCAAGTTTGCGCAACCTGTTCTCATTGTCGATTATAACTGGGTCAAGCTGCGTGTGCTCCTTGCAACGAAACAACGCACTTTCTTTCACTTTCCAAACCGCCGGGGATCTAATTATCAGGAATACCGGTGAAAAAAGAATTGCATCGCACGCGACTTTCTACCGGCTTCGATAAGCGGCAAACGGGTAAATGAAAAGCATTGATAGATGTTACATTTACTCACATAACCATCGCGGAATTTTTCATAATACGTCCGCATGGCCCGAACTGTTGAATGGGACTAGGCGCGTTCAGACTTCTCGTTCTCCTGTGAACACAAGAAACGCATTTATTAGCTTCCACTGTTATCGAACCGTCGAGAAATCTCCGTTTATACGTCAACAAGCGTGATAGGGTAATTAATAAGGGATCGACTGCGTTGTACTTTGAAAACTTTCATTGCGTTCTTCTTCGTGTCTCTAACAACACGATATATAATGTACCAGAGGAAGATGGAGGATCCGTGTTATCGTCGGGCACAAAAACACCAACGTGACACGCATTCGATCTCGTCGACGGGAAGTGGATCGACGGCGAATCAATTTGTAATGCAATACGCGAGCAATTTACCTCGGAGATTTTGCAAAATTACCGAAGTATCTCTACCGGTGATCGGTGTTAAATCACTCGGGACCCTGATAGAGTAACGCTCGTAAATTTCTAACTCGTACCTTCGCGATAGAGCGCGCGTTGAAGATGTGATTTACCGGTGCTCGTTAATCGAAGTTGTGAAAATCACGTGGAAAATTCTGCCCGATGTAACGAACGTGTAAGAGCGTTACACGGGAACGAGAGAATTTGTGTCACGTGAAAGTGACGTATGGAGGAATTCAGTGGAATGAAGTATATGGAAATAAAAAGTACTTCGCTAATTTCGGACGTATTCGCGATGGCACGTACGATCTCTGCACGTCATCTAGCACGTTCGAATCGTGATCAACAGGATATAATACTTGTGGGTTATTTTATGCATGACGTTCCAGCGGAATCATTTTATTTGAATTGACGCTCTTCGGAAATATATCGAATGCTAATGGTCTGTTTGAACAATCGAGATTTCTTCGTGGGGTGAACGGTGAAGAAGAATGTCCACTTTAACTTCTATTCTTCGCCTGTGCTATTTATTTGTTGTCCTGATAACAGGAATAGTTTGAAAAAAATAAGTTATGGTTACGTAAACGTGATTATCCACCGTTATCCGTTATCTGTTATCGCGAGTCGAGTTTCGTATAAATAATTCTATATCGTTAGTGTGGAACTGTATTTGTGAAGTTTTTTTTTATTTTCTCTTCTACCTGAGCACTCTGTTCCGTGGATTATTACTTTCCATTGAAGAACCGATCGATTCGTTCGTGTTGAGACGATCGACGAAGTCGAAATTCAATTCGACGTATCCATTGCACTGGCTGTCTCGTAGTGGTGACACGTGATCTGTCATTTTGTTTGGTTTTTATCTTGTTTTTCGACGAGAAAATGTTTTTCACCGGATCCTAAGTCTCAGAGGCATAGTGTAACAATTTCTTCTTCGGCGATATTCCTTTAAGCAGCTCGTACGATACTTTTTGGAGTTACTTCCACTTTTGAGCTGGAATTGTGCAAGCAGGCAGCACGTTTTATCACAGGCTTATCAGGATTTTTGTAATCGTTGCCGATGGAGTTTTTGTGCTCGATTTTACCGACGAATTTCACGAATGAATTGCAAAACGTTTCTGCCACTGTAGACTTCAAAACAATCCTTGACGTATAAGTTGAATAGAAAAAAAACAGTCAAGGCACTGATCTTTCGTAAATGACACGTGGATGTAATTATAATTTCAAGTCTATTAGAGTCTCTTGGATCGATTATCTAATTAATTATTTATAGAGAGGACATACAGTGTCACTGCATCAAAGGATCATTACAGCTTCCACAAAACAACGATTCTTGTTTTTGCACATTTAATCCGAACGTGGAAATTCCCTATAGGTAATTTGGAGTTACGTAAGTGAATTAAGATTCTCTAAATATAAATCCAGTCGGAGTGGAAGCACAAATGTTTTTGCGAGACACCTTTTTACGAAACTGATCTTTAATTTCAAGAGGCTGGTTTACGTAGAATCAACGGTGTCCTTCGAACTAGGCAATCTCAAAGAAACGATGATATCCACTTTCAAGGGCGGACGATCCTCTTCTTGAAAGTTCCAGTAATTTTGCATTAGACGTAATGCAGCTCCTTTTTAGGTAATCTTTCGTCCACGATATACGCTTAGCGAATTATCCAGCAACATGAATAATTTTTATCAATTCGATGCCAGTATCTGAACGATAAACGAGCCAGATTTCTTATCGGAAACACGAAGTTGTCGAGCAGAAAAATTATTTTATCGGTCGTTAGAAAAAAAAATCGTTTTAATTGAATATACACTCACATCAGCTATTAAATATCAATGTAATGCTTTTCATTGACTACCGTCGTGCAGTGCTGTTACCGTAAGTTCCTTCATTGGTAGAAACGAGTGTGCATTTTTTCCAATTACCCTTTGCCATGGACATGTGCACTTTTAATGGGCTAGCTCGTACAATAACGACGTGCATGAAATAATAACAGCAGATCTCAAAGCGTCAGTTTCCTGACCTTAAACTTCATCCGTCCTACCTTTCCAGAGGATACGTACGTTGCAATTGTTTTTGCATTATTCGTGCACTCACAGTCGATGTAGATTGGCGCACAATTTCAGAATTAATTTAGATTCCACGATTCCGCGGTATTCGAGAGAATAATCACGGTACCGCAGAGAGCACTCGAGAGAAAATTCACTTTCCCGCGAGAAAACGCACAGAATTTCACATCACTTTCAGTTGAATATTTGTCGAAAGAAAGTCCGACCACTTTTAATAATTATCCGACGAGATACTCCACCGTCGAAACGTCGAGTTTGGGAACGGTATCCGCTAGAAAGAACCGAATCGCAAGGTGGCTGCACGGAGAATGACGATCAGGCTGGTCGTAGCCAACAATTATGGGATTCCTTGTACGGCACCGTCGGTATACAGCGAAATTCATGGTTCTTGTCGATACTAATGCTAACACTGTAATCTCTGCTCGTGCGCTCCTCTTATCGCGTAAGATACTCGCCGTAAAGTTCGCTGATTTTTCATTCCTTCGTGCGAATTATTGCAGTATCATCGTTCAAGGATGCGACGAACGGTGTGTCGTCCTTTTTTTTCTCTTTCAATCAGATGAAAGAATCTCTCGATTAGCCGACGATGAAAGTTACGAATCACCGCTGAGATTCATGGATCACAGTGTCATAAACCGTACACCGCGTTCGATAGTCTCCGCGGAATCATTAGGTAACTTTTTCTTCTGGTTTCACTCGATTCGGACACCGAAAGAAACTTTCTCCCCGATCGATTGAGAAACACATCTCCGGTGTAAATGGGTTTTTATCGAAACCGGGAGAATTTTCACATCGGAAAATGACCGACGACAGAGATACATCGTTGAATCGTGCTGCAGGGAGCATTTTTACCAAACACCATGTCCGCGATCGATCGACACACCGGTTCGTACAGAGACACCATGAAACGCGCTCGGTTCTCTATCCGCGATGTTACGGTCCTTCAGGTATCGAACCTGAAAAGGAGAAAACACGTCCGGTTCGGTAATCGATTGCATCAATGTGAATTCTTGAAATTCCGGAGAATGTGGCGTGGTGTAATGGGGGCGCCATGTGCGAAGCCTACGGGAGCCCCATAGCACATCGCAGCACCGTCGAGCAAAAGCCGGACCAGGTGGAATGTACAGCGAAAGGTGAACGCGTTCTCGTTCTCGTTCTCAAAGAAAGGAGCAACAAAAAACGCTCCCACCGAAGCGCTCGTGTGATTCGAAACAGGTACACGGGCACTCTTGCACACGTGTACCTGAACGTCGATGCGTATTACCTAGATAAATAATGACGTACACTGCTAATTTCGAGCGACGAGTACTCGACACTTTTTCTTCCTTGTATCGCGCACGAAACACGTGAATTTCTACGTGAAAACACACGGTCACTGTTCGTTGTACGGTGTCGATGTAAAATAATTATTGCCACGAGCACATTGAATCGGTGACCACAGCAAATGTCACTCTCGGTGACTGTCAATCGTGATCGACCTTGTGGAACTTAATAGATCGATCGGCCCCAGTATTGGATCGTGCACCGATTATGTACCGGTTTTGTATTGCCACACGTATTTGTCACGGATGATACTCCATTTATTTTTGTCCTTCCGACAAAGTACACGACCGCCTTTTAATTTTCTCATTGTTCCTTCGATTTATTCGAATTATGTACACTTTCGAATCTCACTTTCCGAATGTTATATAAATACCACTTCGGTGAAAGAAACGTGGTAATATTCCGTGCTACTCGTTGCACGGTTCGAGGAACGACTTAGAGATATTTTGTCAAGAATTTTTGCAAGTCTGCGTCTCTCCTACCTCAGTGCAGCTTCGTCCATGTGTTTCGTTCACTCGGAGGATATTTTTGTGCGGCAAAGAAGAGGAAAAAAAGTTATTCACGAGGAACGAAAGTAAAGGGCCGCGAATCGACCGAGTGGATGGCACGCTTCTGCACTGAAGAATTGCAAAAGAAGCTGGCGAATGCCATGGGCTGTTGGACGTCTTAGAGCGCCGGCGTCGCGACGCCCAGTGCGCATCACGCATGCTCTGCCAACGGCGACCAATCAATTTCGTTGCATGTCAGACTATGTCTATTTTCTACACATTTTATTTAACTTCGTTTACGCAACTTCGTTTTTGGAACTGACGTTACACCATGTAGTCGAAAGGAAAAATATAGCAGAGGATTTGCACGATTTATTTGTGAGCTTGTGATCATTTTTTTTTAATTATTCTCTCAACGCGATATTTACAAAAAATCGTATGCCTGATTCGTCAAATTCTTCCAAAATAATGTAAGATGAGCATGTATCTCGAGGCTAAAATGTTGGATACTTCTTCGAGTGTCACGTTTCTTGATAGCGGATTATCATTTTGATTAAATGTGACATGTCCCGAAGAAGGAAGAAGTGTTGAGCAAGCAAATGACTTGGCTCGAGTTTCGCACGAATTGGAATCAGATTACGCGGTTCCAGTTTAATTACGAAATTCAATGGTAGCACAGATACTGGTTTTGCGATATCAACCTCGTTCATTTGATGTCGTGCATTTTCTTCTCAGTTTGCGTTACAAGGTATTAAGTACCAACACCTACCAGCTTGTTCAAGTTCATAGGATAAGCGATCTTGGCATATTTAATAATTTTAAAAAAACAATAGAAATTTATTTATTTTCTATATGAGAGAACGAATTGTTTTGTATCTTCGTGTAAAATTAATTTCACGGAAACGAAGGAAAAAAAGAATTATTCCGGTACCGGGAATCGAACCCGGGCCTCCTGGGTGAGAGCCAGGTATCCTAGCCACTAGACAATACCGGAGATGAAAGCAGATTCTCGTATGAACGAAGTGCATTCGATTGCAGCGTGTACAAAATGCGTTTTTAAATTATATTCCCTACAGATCGATACTAAATTTTCAACGCTAAGCTTGTAGTAATGAAATTACAGTTAATTTTAATATTATATGTATGAAACTGATGTGAACAAAATTTTGTGATTATGAAAGCAACGAATTAGATGTAATTATAGAATTGTACGGATAACTAGATTTGATAAGGAAAAAGAACTGTTTGCATGACGTTCCTCTGCCACTAGACCATACCGGATTTTCATGTATTTCAGCTAACATTTCCTGGTGATGGCAGTAAACATCGGAAAAAAGTGAAGTGTACAAAAGCATGTTTGAATTTAATCCTTTATATTAATGCTTGCGGTGAATGGACAGTGTAATTCAAAATTTTATAGCAAACGAATCGCTTATTTTGTGCAATGCAATTAATATTTTTAGTGATGAGAGTACAGTGCAGTTTCATATTGTATCTGAAGGTTTGTGACGAAAATTTTTGTGATTATGACAGTGCTCAATTTTTGATATTGCATGTAATAATCATTATGATAAGAATTCAACGCATGTTAATGCTGCATGCAAAGTTTCAGCTTTGCCACTATACCATACCGGATTTTCATGTATTTCAGCTACCACTTCCTGATGACGGCACTAAACATCGAAAATAAGTGAAGTGTACAAAGCATGTTCGAATTTAATCCTTTATATTAATGCTTGCGGTGAATGGACAGTGTAATTCAAAATTTTATAGCAAACGAATCGCTTATTCTGTGCAATGCAATTAATATTCTTAGTGATGAGAGTGCAGTGCAGTTTCATATAGTATGTGAAGATTTGTGATGAGAATTGTCATGATAATGACGGTATTCAATATTCGATATTGCATGTGATCATTTTCAGTGATGAGAATGCAGTTCATGTTAACACATTGTTCACTGGCAATTTTACATAGAAATTAACTCATGTCACCGGTTATTTTTTTCGTAATTGAGTATGAAATTGAAAGAATCTAAATAATCTTCAGTATACTTTAATTATACATAATGAATTTGAGTAGTCAACAATGTGTTAATATTGCATGTGAAGTTCTATTTTTGCCACGAACCCATACCGGATTTTCATGTATTTCAGCTAACATTTCCTGCAACGATTCGGTTTGATATTTTTAATTTAAATTTTCACATTGCATGTTTTTGGAAATATTGCATGTGAAATTCCCCCCTTGCCACTAGACCATACCGGATTTTCATGAATTTCAGCTACCTTCTGATGACGGAAGTCAACGTCACAAAGAAGAGAAGAGCCGGTGCTCGAATTCAACTCTAGACATTAGGTTATTTGATGAAGGAACAGCAGATTCCGAATTCATGTTCTAATGTCTACACGACGCCGGTATCGGATTTTCATGTATTTCAGCTAATATTTCCTAATGATACCAGGCGCGAAGATCAAGAAAATTGGAACATAAATTGTATTCAAATCTATCCTCAACAGATACCATGAAATTCTCATTTTGTTCTTGATATTTCATCACTACTCTTAAAGAAGAAATTTACAAAAAAATCTTGCACTTAACGTATATACATAATTAACGCGCTGATTTTTAAAAGAATATCAGTCAATCATTTAATTCTCCGTGGTATCTGTCCAAGTATATATTTGATTACTAAACCATACCAGATGGTTTTAAAAAACCATGGGACATCACGGAAGATCACTTTCAAGCGCTATGGGAAGGCATGGAAAATTGTTGACACATGCTTTCTACCGTCACAGGACATCACGGAAGATTCGGAATTTCCTCGTACTTTCCTATTACGGTTGTAAAATCTTTTACTCACGGCCAAGTGCCTGATCGTTTCCGACGACGCATTTCCGGATCCTTATCGTAATCCTCGAGAAATTTCCCTTCTCTGTCGGTGATATCATTCGAACCATTTCCCTTATCCGCGGCAACACATCTCCAATCGAGCATTTCGCTCACACTTCGCCTTCGTGGTTTTTCTTTCACCATTTCCATCGTCCGGGAATCATCACATTCGTGAATTACAATGACGTTATTATGGGAATCATTAGATGCATCCTCGCGATTGCACGCTCCAACTTAATTCGCTTTTGTGTGTCCGTCGAAGTTTGATTCAATGGCTATAAAGTTTCGTAACTTCAACTCGCGCAACTTTCTGAAGATTTCTCACACCTTGAAGATCGTAGACATTTAATCCTGGGAAATTGCAATCAGCTGATCACACCGCACCTGGCGTCTTCGATATACGATCCGAGTAAGTGGCAATTAAAGTGCACCTTTTTTATTTCTTTCAATTTAAGTAGACAGTAATGTAACGTTGGGAATCTTCACTATATAAATGTCGTCTCACAGAAGGTCCGCAGAAAGAAAATTGCATTCGGCACGTCAGGCACAGTTGTACGTGTACACGAAGCTTAGAAAGTGTTGCGTAATGTTTGCTCGTTAATCAAATATCTTTGACTGATAGTCTGTTTGTACATCCGTTGAGGAATTCAACGAGGAAAGGCAATGTCGCGTACTATACGACTACTTTATATCTGGATTGTTAAAACATTTATTTATTGATCATATTCTAGGTCAAATGGTCATTGAAATTGTTCTGGATCGATCTATGCGTATTATTTGTTCCATTTTAACTGAGATACCTTCGTCGTTAAAAGATTTCATTCTGATATATTTCACAAGATCTGTAATTCAGCATACGAACGTGCACAATCGTTTCTCGTTGCATTTTCGTCGCCATGCTTTCATCTTATCACGTGCAACGCGAATACGCGAGTTCTACTTTCGTCGAGCGTCCTCTTGCCACTTCGTTCTACTTTTCTCTAGACGTTCAAGCACTCCGCAGTCGATGCTTACGTTCGCGTCGAGATAATCGTTAACATCGTGTGAAAATTTTACCGTGATTCCTTAATATAACCGCATTAAAATTCCACCTTGTCACGTTGATCCGAATTCATTCATTGTCGATGCAAATGCAAGTCTTAATCACTCCGTTACAATTCATGTTTCACTTTAGGTTTATTTATTTATCGTCCTGTTCGTACTCAAGGCAAAACACTGCAAACTTGTACAAAATTCAGTATCTCTCCCGATCAATTCCACAATTCTTTAAACGTAAAATTCCATTGGAATATTTTCAAAAAAGAAAGCATACTTACAGACCTAACTCGGACAATATTATAGTTACAATTTTAATATCACATTCAAAGAGTTTCTTTCCGTTTTAACGATTAGCAACACGTTCATTCCGGCTCACTCTTATCACTGGAGTGTGTGGTTAAAAGTCTAATTTACTTAAAAGTCGCCAAGTATTTTCCAAAGGGAAGTAGATTGCACGAAACGACGAGATATTCCCCGGCAAAAATGATCGGCAAGAGACGATACCAGCGAGTACCGCGATCGTCGACCGCTGAGAGTTCACTGAGCAGTGATTTTACCGGCTGTAGCTGTTGAGAGGCACATAGGGCTTTCTAACTCGTACCTCGCCCCACCATGGTACATGTACTATCTTAATGTATACGATAAAAAAAAAGGGTACCACGGAAGCCACCGTCGCACTGTTAGCCTGCAGTTCCACTGATACACTTAGTTGTGAATGACGTAAAAATGGTATACGATAAAAGCCCCCGGAATATCGGGTAACGGTAGGTGGAGTTAAACGAGAGGCGGGCTTTCGAAGTTGTCTCTGCATCTGTTTCAATTAACATGATACGTTAACGTCTTTGCTCGTATAATTCAATTAGAGATACACTTCAGTCTTCATACCTTTAAACTGGGAGCACTGTGCAAGATTTAACAAAGACATTTATCTCTCTGCTTGATATAGTGGTAAAAATATGAATGATTTTTCTTCATTCGTTGTCTGTTTCCTCGAGATTTTCTTTATTAATTCTTCATAGCCTTGACTGGTTGATCGGATATTTCTTTTACTCAATATAGTTCCAGCAGACCGCGTTGTTCAGCCAAGTATGTAGCCTTATTGTCACGATTGCCGGAAGTCTCCACCTAGATGCGAGGTTCTGACTTCCGATCGGTGAAAGCGACAATAGCCCCAAGGCGAACGTACGATTAACTCGTTCGTTTACAGAGAGACCTTACAGTCGTTCTAATGGCAACCTTATAGACCTAGGCCGTGACAAGTTTGACCCATTTTCAATGCTCTTTTCCTTCATGTATTACGAAGATGTTTATCTTCTCCTCTTTCCTGCTTGGTCTTCTTTCCAACACCATGGATCCGTCACAATATCGTTTCTTTTTCGTTCTCAATTTTTATCGTTGCAATCTGTTTCCCATTTTTACGATTCTATGGTACAGTGAAGTCACAGTACCAGATCATTTATGGTGCCAAGGAACTTTTTCAATTTTATTCCACGACGTTAAACATGGACCATTTATTTTTCTTTGCACCCTCGATTATTCTTTAGAAAAGGTTACATCTTGATAAAGGTACCAGCCTGCTTCCGGTCTACTCCCCATCTTCAAATCTCTTTGAACTTGTGGGTTCTTCCTCGCGACAGTTTCGGTTAACAGAGAGTTAAATGTTTCGTGGAAATCCACACCGTAGAATTCGACGCCTCCTCGATTATGTAAGTGGCAGTGATACAGTCTGTACGGAATATATATATATATATGTAACACGTACGTCGTAACACATAACTGTAAACCAGTTGCACGTAATGCAATTACGGTATGAAAGTGATCAAAATTTATTGCGGCCGGCGGCGCCGCGTTGCAAAACGTGCCGATGGATCGAGAAGCGAGCCGAAATATATCCCGCGGTGAAACAGGCGCCTTGTCAGGGCCGTATAATTATGTAGATGATCATTTTTGCACTCGATAAGTTCGAACGATGAAATTTCATAATATAACGACTCCTCCCTGCGGTATACTTTAATAACGATCACACGATCTGCTTGATAGCCGTTAGATAATTTGTTTGATTTTCAAATATGCCGCGGTTTCTTCGTGAAATTGAAATTTGCGGGTGGGACTTTCGATTTATGTTAAGACTATTCAATTTCGCACGTTTCGCAATATTCTGTTCTCGATTAACGATTCGGCCTGCTTATGCAGACCTGAAAGAGACACTTTCTACCAGGAGGAAGTATACACCGTGCAATTTGCTTTTATGCGAAATGAGATACTTTCTAGGAGAAAATGAAACCCACGGTTTGAGGACAATACCATGGTTAACGGTGAATATCTCAGTTTGCGTGTCTCTCGAGAATTCATTTGTGCCATGAGAATAATAGTTTGTGTTCGGCCATTGCACTGGAAGTATATTTGTGAAACATGGAAAAATAATATAGCGTTCTTTTTTTCAAAGTGCAATTCGTGGAAAGTAATTTAGGTGCGATTAAATGACGTGGATGGGAAAAAGTTAAATTGATTTGCTTAAAGTGTGCCAAAGAGGAGGACGTCACGAGTTCTAACGGCAGAAACATCAAGGTGCGATGGTGGTGTAATGGTCAGCATAGTTGCCTTCCAAGCAGTTGATCCGGGTTCGATTCCCGGCCATCGCACGAATTTATTTTTGCATTTTTTTTCTTTGAATCCAATTATACTTAATTACTATACATATCTTTAATATAATTCATAATTTATTTCCGTTATTTAATTGAATTTTACATGATTACTCCAAAAGAATTACGTGAAAAAGAGACGAAATCTTACTGTTATACAGAAATTAAAGAAAAACTCGGATAACAAAGAATAATTGTAAAATGCTGATGATATTTCTGATTATATATTTTTAATATTATTTAATATAGCCCCATTGAGAGACAAATAATTTTAGATTAATTTCTGAAATGAAAGAATTTACTTACTTTTTATGAGAAATATTAAAGAATTCCATAAATTAGATGCACTTGCAAGAACATAGTATTGTTATTGCATTTGCATTATTATTAAAAACGATGCACACAAGAAATGGCAGAACGATATGTTCTTTAAAATAGAGACAGCTGGCGAATAGCACTGCTGGTGTAGTGGTATCATGCAAGATTCCCATTCTTGCGACCCGGGTTCGATTCCCGGGCAGTGCAACTTTTTTTTTCATGGTGAAAACTGCATCCATGCAAGTGCTAACGCCACGTATAATTTATTAACAATAAACTTAATGAAAAACAAATTGATACAATCAATAACAAAAGTCAAAATTCGTCATTCCTCTTTGAACACATAATTCTTTTCGATATATCTTATTCCCTTGTTATTTAAACAGGTGTTTTTTTAACAAGAAATTTTTTTTTAAAGATATTTTGCCATTTACTCACAGAATTCTCATTCTGCAAAACATATATTTCACACAACCAATGCGTTAAGCTTGTTCGTAGTTCCTCCTGTCACTAGCTACTGTCAAATTTTATCGAAAATTCCTGAACAACTGTTGAACAGGAAACAAAGAGTCAATGAATATTTAGGATAACGTTATCATACCTGAAAATATTATTGACAATAGTATTTCTTGTGCGTAACACGCCACTGCTAAGAATAATACTACCACGTATCATCACTATATACTGGGTATCACTATACTGTGAAACGGGGCCAACGACGTACAGTTCAATCCATCAGTAAACGGTGCATTGCCGGGGAAGAAAGGAAAATAAAAATTTCCAATGATAAGGGGGAACCTTAGCGATAACCCAGTCTTATTGACAAGAAAAGATTGCTCGCATGCTTTCTCTAATATACTCTGATTACTGATCGATCTATGAATTTAACTTTTCGCAAGTTTTCTCCTTCGACGTATCTAACTTCCTTCGTCATAACGTTCGTCCCCACCATTTTACACGTCCGTTGCGATTAATATATCGGCTGATAGTTCTAATGCCGTTTTATCACTGCTATGGGAATTAAAGAACAGTTGTGGAATACTAATTACACTTTATCTTTGTGCGAAACAATACACATAAATATAAATACATCGTATCAGCACACACAGTATCAACAAGAGGCATATGCAAGGCTAATGATGTTTTGCAAAACTGTAACGTTGTATTTCACAAGTGGCTTTAAAAATGCAAGATCTTTGTATATACTTTATTTATACGCATTAATGTTACTATTCGACGTAACGATAACTTACGTATGCTTTGATCGAATGATAGACTTACAACATTTAAACAATTAACGTTTACGCGGAGTAAATGATTAGCGATTGTTGTTTGCTGTTCATGGAATCATTGAACGAATTGTAATCGCTAGTCACGTGCAAAAATGAGTATCGCAAACACAGTTTCAATGAAGTAAGGTGGAATACTTTATTTAAACGTTTTCAATGGACGTGGGCGAGATCACGAGATAACTAAAAGTAATATACACGTGTTACGGTAAATTACTAATCAATTTTCTTTGAGGATATAGACGTATACCTGGCTCGGTAATAAGTGTTTATCGAAAGTAAAATGTGATTAGAGCTTACTATCAATTCGGTCTTTTTCTCATAGTAGAAAGGTAGATCTCACGAAGTGAAGAATCTCACTGGCAGATGGCGACAACGACATTGCGATCACGAAAGTGATAGTATATTACGCGATTATCACGTGTCAATGGTACCACTTCTCGAGTCGCATGTTTACTTAACAGTATAAAAATACAGAATCTGCTTACGCGTATTTGAACGTGATAAGAGCAGCACGCGTCCATTGACACGTAAAAGTAAACTATTTGCAATTAAGTAATGTATACACGATGATATACAGTCAGCCTCGGATGACCGTTGATTAGATAAAACTGACCGTAAATCGATTTTTTCCGATTAAAAGAGGCTGAAAATGAAATATCGTGAATTTAGAAAGATGTGTTGGATCTATATATATAGAACTACACACGTTTCACGCTTTGCACTCGTGTGTTCTCTTGTCTTTATATTTAAACGGTGTTACGAGGTGCGAGAAAGTGTCTTCAAGGCTCAAGGTTGATTCGCAAATATTCTCGATTCTGTCGAGAAATGATGCTTTAAATGTAGCTACTTCGACGATAAGGAGCAACTATAATCGAAACGACGAGCAAATGTTACAACAATTAGCATTTCAGGGTGGGCACCAGTGCTTTATCAAATTTAATTATTACGACACCCAGTTGGTTATCGTGCATTATCAAAGTGCGTCAGACACATTAACGAACGGATTGTGCGCTACAACGACTAATGGAATATTTGGGGGTACCATAACAAAGCTACGGCTATCGTGCTAGAACTGAAGACATGCATAACAATGTGCAAACTCGACAACATTCTGCTGCTATCGGGACGATCAACAGAAGCGGTAGAAGAGTGTGGAACTATGGTGTGTTAATAACGTATTTATTTTTAAGTATTTTCATCATTGTGAAAGGAGAGATAGTAATTGTGAGAAACGTTACGACGATACTGTTATAAACACACCTCGTAAGGAGAGACATTCACAAGGTGCACGCTGAAGAGAGAATACGTAAAGTAATCTCTGTCATGCTGATGGCGCCAGTTACGAGGAACATAAGGAAGAAAGTAGAAAACTGTATTACCTTCGCGGCTCCACCATCTCCACGCAATCGACCATTAACTCGGACCGCACATTGCTTCAAGAGAAAAAGACAGTATTATACATCGATAAATATATTGTATAAATGAATCGTAAAAATAAGTCATCTATTTCTGATGTATCTGTCAAAATACTGTTCTTAAGAAGTGCATTCAAGTGATTGTGGTTCCTTTAGCGATTAGCCCTGGAAATAACGAGTGATGGAGCTATCCGATGGATCTATCCAACGATATTCTTTCCTCTGTCTGCTGGTACAATAAGCACGATACGCTAATGCGTATGTAAAAGTGAAAATGACAATCATCGTAGAAGACATCCTTGACTTCGTTTCTCGAAGCCCTTCAGGCATGTCAACTTGTATTAGAGATTGGGATCGAACCCTGCAGCATTTAACAGTCGATACGTAAGCTTGATGCCTTCGTAGCACACGTTGAGCTCAACAATGAGGAAAATGAATTGCCGGTTACACATGTCCTTGCTATTTTACATTACGTGTCCGACGTTTGAGGATTCGAATGGCTATTTGAGCGTATTGGTGATCGAAAAATGGTATCACAGTAAATTCGAATGTTTGCTGACGTTATTGGGGTCACGAAGTAAAATGTAGACACTATGGATGTAGATAGAATCCGTGTGTACGTACGTCTACATTTATATTGCTCGCTCTACATATATTGCTCTAAAAGGGAGAGTATTGTTACAAATAAGAGTGGCAAGGTCCTCTTTCAACCTTGACACAGATAGCCCAAATCATTTCAGTGAAGGGTTTTCGATCTAGTTGTACCCTCGGGAATTTTCTCTCTAAATAAAAAAAAAGATTACTTCTAATTTTTTTTACAATGAAGAATAACTATACGATGTAGTTTAAGTCCAAGTTGAACTACAGATTTCAAATATCAAAGGTGAACTACGAGTAATGATTGCTTATTTTATTTTTTGATTTTAAGTTCATTTTAAAAATAATTGATCGAAGAAAATATAATGAATTATTGCAAGAATATAGTTGAAATAAAATAATTTAAGGACGGAGAAAAAAAAATATTCGTGCGATGGCCGGGAATCGAACCCGGATCAACTGCTTGGAAGGCAACTATGCTGACCATTACACCACCATCGCACTTGGTAATGTAATACTCTTCACACCGTGACCTAATACGTAGTAATCGATATTAACATATCGAGTGTGCCCTTGACTCTGAATTAGTGGTGAATATTTCAGCGGGGATTGTCTTCTGTGTCTTTAAATAATATGACACAATCACCCTGACATTCGGAAATGCTGGGACTATCGAATCGGCAAATTTTCGCCTACTCTTAATGCCGCATACTTATTAAACCACGCGTTTAACGTCGAGACAAACAAAATCGTGCTGGTGCCAATTTATTTTCGGGAAAGTTCGTTTCTGGTAACGCCTATAATAGCCGGTCGTTAATAGGTCGACAAAAACACGAAGTTTATGAATATGCAATTCGAATGCTATTAATCCAATACCGACATTGAATTTTTTCCATCAGTCATGAATGTTCATTGTAATTGAAACAGATCTCGTTATACAAACATTCAAGGTATGGAGGGGAAGAGACTGAAATAATTAAAGTCAATTTAACGGTGCATCGTCACGTGGAAATATTTTGATTCGCTCATCATAACACTGTATACGCGAACCCTTTTACCGTAGATGTAATATCGCATTACCGACTCCTATTTAAGGCGGCTCTTATATGTCAAACGCGTCAAAGGTCAGTCCAAGCGAAACATCGAGTGTGGTCTCACCTGAAGGTCTGTTGTTTATCGTGCATCTTGGTCACCGCCGTTTTTTTCGGCGTACTTTCCTCAAGTTCAAGATCCACGATTGCCTTCGCCAATTGAAGGTCCCTCTCGTTCATCTTGAAGAACGATGCGGTTTCCTGGCTTTCTTTCGGTTAATGCAGAGGATACGTTTTACTGTGCGTATCGGACTTGAAGGAAACGCAAAAACGATGACGGTGGTTATGATTGGGAAGCAGGTACGAGAACCACACCGAGAGATGTCTCGTCGCGTACTGAAAGAACCGCCGAGCAGGAGCTGACTTAACCTCACCGGCTTGTGCCTACAGATTCATGCAACTCTAATGGAAGTATCTCCCTTTCTCTCTTCCTCCCTTCTTCCCTCTCTTTCATCCTTTGACTCTATGTCTTTCTCTTTTTCTCCCTCTTTTTTTTCTCTCGGTGTCTCCGTTTCTCTATCCTGCCCGCCAATATTTCTCCGTCTGTCTTCCTCCGCTGCGAATAATATTGTCGTGTAAATATCGGACGTACGAATAGAATCATTCTATTATCGTCAACAGGGGTCCTCGAAGCGTGCTCTCTGTAGGTATTATTGGATCCGAGTATTCCATTTTTTGAATGGCCTGCCTCATTCCCGCTGGAACTTGTTTACATAAATGTCGCGTGCAATTTCATTCAATGTTCGTGAACTTTCGACAAAATTTTTAGTACACTGATATATCGACCGGCATCAATAATTTTTCGTCGTTAGTAGTCGTTGAACATGTTTGAAAAGGTGTATCGATAATTTTCTATTTCGAGATAAAAATTGAGAAGATTCTTTGGAAACAATCACAATAAATAAATGTGCCTTACAAAGTCAGTCATTTTGTAATTTCCACATATTTTTTTAATATGAATTCTATCATTATAAGTTGTTGGTAGGCAAACATTTCATTTTCTTGGGTAAATCAATATTTTCGCTAAAAGTCCATTTGTACGTCCGCTCTACACAAGCCAAGGAAAATTTATTTTACATGTCAGTGGAAGCTATAGATTCATTCATTTTTTATGTTTCGATTGACAGATCAACGTGTCTTTACAACCTTCATGGTAGATGGCGAAGCCGTCATTTTCTGATTGTACTCTTCTTACCTTTTCGTCCATCGTCAACCAAATGGAACATGTGTTACCAGATCTCAGTAGCCTGCTTAGTTCAAAAATTCCCGGGTTCGATCCTCATCTGTAGATGTCGCTGCAGCAGATATCGTTGTCCTTAATATCTACAATCCCTTTCCGTACCCCAGAAAACGGAGAAGTTCAATAGGAAACTCATCTCTTCTTTCTACCACGATATAAACAACCCCCTTGCTAATTATCAGCTCCTGTAAATTATTACCGGTTTATTTCCACTTCGTATCCTCGACAGTATGATTTGAATTCAACCGAATCCCCTTGATTAATAAGGTAACAAAATTCAACGAATTTTTGAAGCGTAACGACCAAGGAGTATGATAAATGCAAATTCCTTAATGCACCATTTGACAATTTCTATACATCGGAAGGTTGTAGTAGTAATTTGGCGAGCATAACCAACGAACCGATTCATCGATAGATCAACCGATCGGGGTACCATGTATACAGTAGGTGTGCGTACCTGTTTCGCTCGGAATCGCTTACCGTGGCCGGTACCAGCAGCTATCAAGGCCAGTCACTCGATTACCCGCGTTTCTTATGCACCTAACGTGAAACCGTCCAGGACTAGCAAAGTCGTCTTGTAATGGACGACCGGCATTAGTATACGTCGGCTGTTTTTGCATCGGACTGGTACGTTTCATCGATGTGGAACGAAACGTCTCCCCTTCGATTCTATTTGGATGCATCAGAGAGAAAAGATCATCCGCAAATACTTAACTCAATTAATGGTCAATGACCGGTTGCGTTGAACTTTCAAAATCTCGATGAGCAAGAGAAAGAGGAGATCTCTCGCAGGAAGATGCAACCTCGGTGCATCGACTTCCGTATACATGATTCTACTTGGCGCGATAAGTGATTTTGATCATTTGATAAATTCAAACATACAGGAAGTCCCTTTCGAGCTAAACGATGCCGTTGCATCGCATTTCCGAGCGGTGACCAATAAGGCGAACACAACGGGGTGATATCGAGGAAACAAACTGCATTCTCGCGCAGGTGTACCTCGCGCGGCCTATATGCATATGCATCGTGTGTCAACTGTAATCCGATGCGATAAATGCGAATTATAATAAATACGTGCCTTTGCAACATGGTGCCCTAACGTGGCTCGCTCTCTCAGATTATTGCTTCTTCTGCCCGCCATCCTCAAACTCATTTACATATCGCTGTGATGAGTTAAAATATTTGATGGCCATGGAACAAGGTGTCTAACAAATTTTGTAAGACAAATGCAAACCTATACGGGGTGTTTGAAAAGTTTTGGCACAATTTGCAAAAATTCACTTCGATCGATTCGTCAACAATTGCAAAATGTTGCGAGCAATTGACGAAGCAGCGGGGGTTATTGCCAAGCAAGAGCAATTTATTTACATTTGCGGGGACTAGGAAGTTGCAAATGATCTTTGATTACCTTCCACTTGTCTGTACCTGTTATAGCAACAAAAATGCTATCCACAAATACGTCGCCAGTCGGTTCTATCCATGAAAGTGGAAATTTCAAATGTAAGACCGTACAAAAACTAAGAAGTAACTCCAACAATCGAAAGCATAGGAATCCACGACGATCCACTCCTTCGTCCGTTTCTTCGGCTGTTGTATTATGCAAGTCTGTCTTCTTTTAAAAAATACATCGTACCATCGCAAACCACGTTGTAGACGTTGCTAAAGGCGATCCTAATTAGCGAGCCTGAGACTTTCGTGCGCGTGGCGAGCGCGTGCGAAGAAAAGGAAGAAAAGGAGGAAAAGGAAAATCGCGTGGGCTGACGCGCGAAGAAAAAGGCCCAGTGTGCGTAAATAACGGCAGCCAAGTAAAACAGAGTGAGAATGCAGACTGCGGGGCCCGACCAAGGCCTGCCGGCGACTTTCTAACGACAATCACTTTTATGTAACGGCCATTATTCGTCCCTTTTATTACAACAAACGTAAATACAAATCTAGCCGTAAACTATGTGTTTGTGTGTTTGTATATATATGTATATGTGTATATATACTATATATATATCACGCCGGACATCGACACGAGGGGACATCGACTCGAATCCTGGCGAACTCGAGTCTTAGGATAAGTAATAGGTATTGCAGGGTTCAAGGGGAATATGCTACGCATGGGGGATGATAATATAGCCTTACGGACTTCTCCGAGGAGGGACTAGAGGACCTCTTTGGCGATCGACCGATTTCGTCCAGGGTTTCCGCAAAGTAACGTCGTCTCGGTGCTTCTAGATTTCTCTCTATACTCGACTATCAACTTTTCGATTTTTTTTTACTATACTGAACAATCAGCTCCTCGATTTTTCTCTATACTCGACAATCAGCTTCTCGAGTCACCCTGTTACGCGGTCGTCGGCTTGTATCAACGTCGCGATCGAGCCTTGTCAATGAAGCGCGCGCAGTTTGAACGGCATTTAGCATGTATTTTTTCTTCGTCTGAGTTCAATTGATATGAAACGATGTTTACGATATTTACTGTAAACTGCAGGAAATTAGAAGTATGAGACTTGGCAAAAGAGAGAGAGAGAGATTAGAATCAGATTGATGGGAGTTTTTAATTAGAATTTCTGCGTTGAGAAAGTTGCTTGAAATTCTCGCGGTGGCGAAGGCGTTGATGTTTAATTAGCAGGAAATACGTGCGCGTATTACCAGGTGAATAACTGGCATTAGTTTGTCTGCGTGTGTCTGTGTCTTATGCCGATTCCGAAATTCTCAAAATACTCGGAGTGAAAGCGCGATTAGACGTGTTAACGCAATCGGCAAGGCTCGATCGTTCGGTACGGTTTGCTTAGATAAACCTCTCTCGTTATTAGACTCGTCGTACAATGAATTAGTTCCGTTAGAAAATTTCCGTCAGTTTATACAATTCTATACACAAAGCACACCGTGAATTCGCATAATCGTACATTGTCACACAATCGTACAACTAGTTGGGGCAGCCTCGACGAGGGAATAGTACAATTAAGCCGATCGAAGAGCTACCACGGCGAAGCTTGGATTAAATGAGCTTCCAGTACAATCGGTTATAGACGATTCTTCGTCGATCGACTTCCAGTGAAACAAAAATGATCTAACTACAAGTAACATATACATATATATATTTTTTTTTAAATAAATAAACACTTCGAAGGTCGCAGGAAGGGGGATACATTAGATACGACGCTTTCCTGTGATCTCAAAAAGCGCATACGCAAAACGCAGGAAATGAATTTTTTCTTATTCTCAGTTATCGATTGCTCCCGACGGAAGATACTATAAATATATGATTTTTCTTTTATTTTATAAACATTACTCATCGTTCTTTCCTTTCTCGAGAAGCAGATGATAATGACATTTGGCACTTGATTACTCGTTACTCGTCCACGGACGAACGTATACTCGAATCGTTCGGATCGGATATTATCGGAAAGTCTTCACATCGATACGGCGGAATAATCGAAAAGCCTATAATTATGTTGGTCGTACAGCGCAAATAAATTTCCACCGTTTCTTCTTGCCTGACTCTTTTTGACGATTCTCGTAAAACACTTTTCAATGCCTTCCGTTCAGCAGTCCTTTCTACTTATTATCGTATTTTACTTTTTTTTTATCCGCTGATCAATTATAAATAACGAAGAATCTTACACGATAATTGGTACGCATTTTCGGAGCCATTTGCACGTACGCGAACAAATTGAACTCGGAGAGAAGAAGAGGAATGAGAGAGCCGGGGAGAAACGAGAACGGAAATTATCTTCCCGATTGGAAGCAACCGGAAATCGACGTTGATTCGCACGTCGATCGTCGATCAACGGATATATAATATAACTCGGAGAGTGATGAAACGCGAATTTTCATCGTGGCGAAATAATAACAACGTTGAGGCATCGGTACGCCACGATGACTCCCAGTTTTCTATTATTCTTCGATCAATAACTTATTTACAATCGCGATCGTTACGACCAAACGACGTGTAAATTATCACGTCGTACAGCGCGAATCGATGAAACAACGATACTTTTTCAGGTACAAAACAAATTACGATTATTTTATGTACAAAATTACGACGACCATCCCGTCGTCCCGATTAACGAAAGGCAGAAGAACGACGGTCAATTCGTGTCGTTAGACTTTTCTATTTACTACTACGTTTCTCTTTGGACGTGAATTCAATTACTACCGCAAAATATCTAATTCGTGCCGCAGGCGCGATTGGACTTGGGCTAATTATAGAAAGAAAAAAAAAAAGAAAAGAGAAGAAGAGCCAAAACGATTGACTATCTTTAGCTTGCATTCGACAGGTGTTCGGCATTGCGGCAATCGACTCGGTGAATGTAAATTACCGGTTTCTCCGATTCCCTCTCTCTTTCTCTCCCTTTTCGTCTTTCGATCCGGCATACACCTTCATTCGTTTGTAATGCCGAATCATGCTCGTCGATTCGCCTTTCGGCTTTCAGGAAACAATATTACCTACATCTAAGGAGAACAGGTTTTTTTTTTCTTTATACAGGAACGAACAAATCAAATAAATAACATGAATTTACAAAAAAAAAAAAACGTAGCGCAGACGGAACTAGGTGTATAACGTAAAAACGACTTCCCGTCTGGCTTCTCTACTTTTTCGAGGCTATTAAAGGATACCGCGAAATGTCTTTCGATTATCGAAATTCGCGTTAACCCTTAAACGTCAATCTTCTTATAGGATTTTATTTTTTGTTTTTTTTACTTCATTATGGATGTTATCTTGTACCAAGAGTGGTTCCAAACTCAGTGTCACTTTAAGCGCAAGAAAATGAATGAAATTCGTGGTTAAAGGGTTAAGGGAAATTTCGTTGGTATTGGAAGTTCGCAACGATCGCGGAATCGAGCACAGTTCGGATCCTGGAGAGCAAAAAAGCTGCTCCGAGCAGCGCGACTTTCTCCCAACAGGAGTGTGACGATTCATCGCAGTCGAGAGAGCGGATTCGAGTTCTAAACTGCCGACAAATATCTCGATGGTTTCGTGTCGTGCGAGTGAACCCGTTCATGTTGTTGACGATCAATGCCGAAAGAAAATAGATTATACTTAAGTTTTGATATCGTGCCATTCGATGTCGTTTATTTCGACTGGAAATATATAATTTCCACGCCTCGTATCGTCACGGTGTTTGGACATTAAGAATTCCTAAAAAAAGAAGTTAAAAAAAAATGTCCACATCCACAAAAAAAAGATCGTACGAATGATTTTCTTTCTGACGAGACCTCGATAGACGCTTGATGAACAAGATGCACACAAAGCAACTGTTGATATCAACTCGAAAACGTCTTAACGTTGATAATTGTCTACTTAAAGTAATGTTTCTTCCTCGTAGATGTTCTCACGCATGGTGCTTCATTCCCTTTCGTCCCCGATTCCTTCCACGTGCTTCTCGTGGGTGTCACGGGATCGCTAAATCTCGTTTTGGCAAGAGATCCGACCTTTTGCTCTTGCTCGACGTCGCCCTCGAAGAATCGGCACATCTCTCTGACGGGGACAGACCTGGCACCTCTGTTGAGATCGTGAAGAGACCTGGCTCTTTGCTTGCCTCTTGGACTTGGTTTAGAAGATGCTCTACCAAGATCCTCCGTACTTCTGGCCAAACGTCCGCCCAGCCTCGACAGGGACTCGAACAAGGTAAGCTTTTCGCGCACTGGTACATAATGGTCTACCCTCTGACATCGTTCTAATAACCTTGCGACATCCTCCTCGCAAGGAGGCTCCGTTAAAATCGTCAGCGATGTAGAAGACTTCGGCAGGATTATCTGAACAAAGCTTTCAGCAGTCTTCGTAGGTGTCTCTAGCAACTGACGAGGAACTGGTATTCTAGAGGACAACAGGGCCAAACGTTCTTTACGCTCTTGAAGAGTCTCCACGCTCGTGCTGAACTGCTGACTCTGCATAACTTGTCCCTTTTCGCGAAACGTTCTTCTCTCCCTCGCTCTGCTCCGTCTCTCGCTGACGTCCGACCTGAGTATCCCGGGACTGGCACTTCCGTTTTTCGGGCTATTGTTGTTCTTCTTGTCATCCTCGTTCAGATGATTCTCCTCGAACCTCACCGTCGAAGTTTCGCTCGGTTTAACGGGCGGCAATCTGCCGTTGATGTTAGTTTCACATTTTAGCCTGATCTTGTCCTGATTCGCGTAGCCTCTCTTGATCAAAGGTAGACAAAGATCGTCGTTATCAACGGAAGAGTAAGTTCTGCTTCTCGATCTGCTGGTACCGTATGTCTTTAAGACTTCGTTGTTGTTCTCCTCGGCTCTCGCTTTCCTCCTTCTGGCGTCTTCCTCGAGTACCCTTCGACTTCTGGCTTCGTTCTCTCGTCTTCTTGCTTCCTTGTACCTTTGAATCCTTTGCTCCCTGGTCTCCGGTTCGGGAAGAGAGACCGTGGAATCCACAGAATCCACGCTCGAACGACAAACTCCACCCCATGGAAGACTGTCGTCGCTACCCTCGCTGCTCTCGCTGCAGCCCCATGTCCTCGTCACAGGTTGATCCTTAATTATCGCCGGTATACTACGAAATTCACCCAATAAGTCTTCGTCGCTAGAATTACTGCTCGACCATCCACGTAATTCGCTTCTCGCTCTTCTTCGTGAATCGTCCAGCATCGTCGTCGTGTTCCTCGCGTTCTTTTCCAACGGGGAGTCGCTCGGCCAGCATCGCAATTCGCTTCGAGATCGTCTTCTGGTCTCTGTTGGACTCTCTGGAAGCGGAACCGGACCCCTCGGGCAGATCGTCAGTATTTCGAGAAAGTTGAGGCAACGCTGAGCTCGAAATGGCGTTTGCCGGACCAATTCCGCCGCGATTGCTCTGACCCAAGACCAGTAGATTGGTTCCGTGTCGGCCTAGATACGGGGAAAAAAGGTTTTCACGTTAGAACTCAAAGTTACACGGATTCCTCCGTATGTAAAATTAACGATGTTCGTGCACGTTAGACCATTTGCGAAATATCTCGAGTAATATGTGCAATTCTCTGCCTACGTGTAATTTTACTTTCTGAATTTAAATATCGACTGTAGAGACAGTTGCGGGGATTTAACGGTTCGTTGAGTCTAAGCTGGGAAATGCTTGGGGATTTTGTTGGATTACGTTTACGGGGGTATAGAGGAAGAAGTTTAAATCTACCGCCAAGATGTTAAACCAGATGCGTATCATTTATTAAGATAAAGTAATACACACGAATCAACGATATGTATTAATTGGATTTCGTATTAACGTGTGAATGCATTTGACAAAAAATAATCGACTCTCCGGGAGGATCGATCGTGACACCCGATTTCGCCGGCAATTCGAAAGTCTCCACTCGTCGCAGCGCGAAGCCCTGACACCATGGAATTCATTGGTTGTCCACCGCCGGCGACAATCATTATCATCTTCGATGGAAGCGAAACTCTCAGCCGTTTCACTAGGCCTCGACCTTCGTGTCTCGTTCGGCGACCATTATCGCCACAGGATAAGAAAAAGTTCCGCTGATTAATAGGCAGTGGCCGGACTAATGTCCGGTTCTCTACCAGTTTTCACGTCGTTTCGTCTCTTTGCCACGATCATCGAGTTTCCCCTCGTTCCAAAAATGGATCCGGAATGATGGAGATTACGCGAGATCACTGCGCCGTCGACCGAACGTCCTTTGAATGACTAAGGCAAGAAGGCAACGGAACTCGTTCGCCAGGAAAGGAGGATGGTGGGACTCCTTGACAATGGTGGGTCATGGGAGAGTGGAGTACCGGTCTCCCACGCGTCCTTTTATCGTCGACATCTCACAAGCGGATTTTGACCTTGCCTACTGACCTTATTAAGCATCCACAAATCGGTCGGATACAAGTTACGTCACCAGGTATAAGTCCTTGCCGCGAAGATCGACCTTGAGAGTTCGATCTTGCAATTGACGAACTTGCAATGGACTTTATCGAGTTCTATCAGATTTTAGAAGTTAGGATGAAGAATACGTGAGAACGTCGATGAATATCGTTCAACGTTGCCTTCTTGTGGGAATTTAATGAGAATTCGGATCGAGTATTCGCTTGAAAAATCCTGCAGACACGGAAGGTCGAGGCACTATGGAGAATTCGCTGAACATTCGGAAGATCGTATCTCCTTATGCAAAACGTGGAGAAAGTTGGGTGGAATCGAGAATTTTTGGTGAAGTTTAGAAAATGGAGTTTGTGCCCGCTCGGGGCTTAAAATATAGCCGCGGGATTGTATAACGAGGTAGAAATCGAATGGCGACGTTGCTAGACGGTAATTAGAAGTTGCAGCGCACAGCAAAACGGGAGCTCGGAGTCCGCCCGAGACACGAGAAAGTGTTTACAGCCGAGGAAACGGATCGTGCCGGAGATAAAGACCATTTACATGCAATTACATTGCGTGTTGCCGCGAATTATCTTTTCTTCTCTTTCTCTCTTTATCCCATCCACTTGTGTCTCTTCGAGTCTCCCTTTGCTGCGACCGATTGAACCGCGTATCTCTAATGTCCAAGATATCTTTTCTTTTTTATATTTCAAACATTTCCAAAGTTCAAAATCAAACGTGTTCTCGCAATTGATCGGCACGATAAAATTATAGTATCACAAAACAATGGTCCACCTTGCGAGGGAGTCTTTCTCAAGCGCGGAACATTGCAACAATGCGAGCATGAAGTGAAGTATAATTACCCAAAAAGTGGCAAGGGAATGGCCCTGCGAATTACTCAAGGTAAAACCAAGAGCCAGAGCATGAGGTTGACAAAGGCTGGGTGCTGCCTGACGTAGGTTCAATGCCCTCAATGGTAACCTCATCGGAGTACCCTCGACCCACAGCCATCCCATTCTGATGGAAACGATCCTCCTCTCGCTTAAATCCTCCACGTACAGCTCGCCTGAAACAAGAGAAGAGGAAAAAAAAAAGATATTTAGGGTGGTTGATGAGGATCAATCGTACGAGTCCGAGCAGAGTCGGTTGGAATTATTGATCGTCCATGTGGTAATTGAGGATACGCGCAATGACCTTTATCCTCGATTATATTCAATTAAAAATGGTCAGTCGAGCGTACACGTAATTTGTCCCTCGTTGCCAAAGGGTTATTTGCTTTCTGTCGCCGGATATTTCGTAAATTCTCAGTCTATCCGTGTCTCTCTCTATCTTTTAAAAGTACCCGTTTCTGCTCGAGATAGAGACGGGACTTTTTCTAGATATAATTTAATGGTAATGAAGCCCCGGATCCGCCACCCCCGCAACAACCGAGGAAAACACGTAGCGTAGGGGTATGCGCGAGTGCAACCAATCGTGAGATTGACGTCAACCGATCGGTTGAAGCGTAGGAGTGAAGACACGCGTTGGTATCATCGTGGCACCCCGTGGTCCCTTTTCGCTCGTCTCGATTCACCTAAACGATTACCGCTGAAAACGCCACTAAACACGCCCACGCTTCGCCATGGCGCGAGCATTCACGTGACTATTTTAGCCTGCCCGCAAGGTAGAAATAGACGTCGAACCGTCCCTCCTTCGTCGGAGGGTGGCTGTCGTCGCAGTTTCTCCAATTTTATGGCACCCATAAGGAACCCCATGCCGGGTGATTTCCATCTTGATAAAGCAGTCCGACCGGTCGATCGCTATCTTGAGAAGACTTCTCGAGCAAAACAAGGAATTAAATTGAATCGGGGAAACGATCTTCCGCTCGGAATTATGCGCATTCTTGATAACGCGAGCATTTCGCGGCAATGAATAGTCGGCGCCGATTTAAACCTTAATGCGAAGCTTTCGATTTTTTTATGCACTTAAAAATTGTTCAGTTTTTCGTACAGACTTAGAGATTCTCGAAAAATCTCGCAGGTTTGTAATCGAACGAATTTTAAGTTTCTTGTATCTATTGTCCGCTTCGGGGAGTTTCGGGAAACTTGAAAAGTCATCTAGAAATGCCGGTGTTGAGCGTGTCCATTAACCGTCAAGGAATTCCTTATCACAGAGTCGAGGGTAATTTTCGAAGGACGTTCGCAGCGTGTTATCGGTAATACACGATCGACCGGATTCCTAGAGTTCTCCGATAAGGTTCACCGGGGGAAATTAGCGTGGAGGGCCTCCCTGGAGGTCCTTCACCTGCATTCCTTCGATATGTGCCTTCGTACCGATGGACTGCTTGGATCGTGTGCTCGGTTAGCCATCGAGAACTGACCTACGACAAATATCTCTACCTGGTTTCTCCGAATACCAACCTACCGTACGTGGACAATAGGAAAAACTATCAAGATTTCATTAGAAGTTAAACGAACTAATCATGAAAAAGCTCATGCAAACTACGCAGCATAACGTAGGGCACGATTTAGATGTAAATCACGAGGAATAACTCATCGACGCGGCAATTACATCGAGCTCAAGAAGAATTGGGCAACTGATAGAGTTCAATTGAGTTCGACCGATTCGATCCGATAAATGTCGTCGATCATTCGACGAGCAATCGAGAATAACTTTCTTCCCAACTATTCTCAGATCATTCAACAGGGTGTCAAATATTTGACCCAAAACTGTCCCGGTATTTGTCCACCTTTCCGATTCGATGCAACCTTCGATATCGAGAGGCGCGAAGACACAAATTAAAATGGCAAATACAAGCCAACCGTACGATTACAGTCGATTTTCTCGGCTCGATGAGCCACGATGGAAATCGGGCGTATGAAGTGCGCGGCGCTTGCATAAATTATCTCGGTAAAATATGCGTCTCAGGGTGACACGCGAGCCTAACAAGTCGATCGTGACGTACACGATGCCGAGGAACTATAGCGTTTCGTGCGTGTCGAACTCGCGACAAGAAATTGCAAGTTTACGCTCGCTTGTCTTGCCGATACACGCTGGAAAAATCAACGATCGTGTCATTATCGTGAAAGTGTTCTGATCGATGCTCAGGGAACAGTATTTGATAGAGTTCCAATAGAAGTTTTCGTCTATTCTCTCTGTTTGTCGCGTGCCATTGAAATTGTAAATTTTAAGAGTCTTTTTTACCGACGACTTGCGTTTGGACGATGTTTTATCTACTTGCTCGTATATCGTAATGGTCTTATTAGCAGCACAATGTATTTTTGTAATAGATGAGTCACAGTCTATTCAGGGTCATTTCGTTTATCCGCGGGAACAATCATTGTTGCTACACGGTGAGAATTTTCCACGAAATAGATTGCGAAATATTTGAATCATCGTTGCTCCGGAAAAAAAGAAGGCTCGCGCTTCATTTTTCTATCGTTAACCAACCGCATCGTTTGCAGCCGCGTCTCCTTTAATTTGTCATAGGGAATGGTTTTATAAGAATTTTTGAAGCTGATAGAAAAAATGATGAATGATCGGGAATATCGAACGAGAACTATCGTGAATCCGAGGGATAAAGGTGAAAGCTATGAAGTAGTTTTTCATCCGAGCGTTCCAAAGTGTCGCCTCGAAACCAACAAAACATCTGTTTGGGGTGTAAGTCGGTAAATCTCATTTTCTAGCCGAAAAGATACGTTCTTGGAAGTCTCTCGAGCGAGAAGTGGTGCGATTCCATTGAAAAGGGAAATTTCGCCGGCGTAGAACGTGCTCGGAGACGAAGAATCCCGAAGGAGACGCCGGTTTCTCTTTCCTCTTCTCTCACGGTCCATTAAGCTCGAGAAGTCGGACGCGTTTGCGCGACCTATCCGTGTGAACGCCCCATAAATAAAACGGTCTCTAAACCCGCATCCTGCTGTTCTAAAAGCTCCTCGCGCGGAGAGAGTAAACCAGTAATTCTCGACGTTAATACGCGGCCATATTTCTTCGATATCGGAGGCCTGAATATTTGCGAAAGAAATTTATCACGATGATTCTCATTAAGCGGTATCGTCGATTCTCGATAGGAAGCCTCGGGGAGCCAGGACGAAGAAGAGGCGAATTAATTTTCCCCGTTCTTCGATGACATTGCGTGAAAGTTAGAAAGGTGTAAAAGGGTTGATGGACAATAGAGACGGTATTCATAAACGTCCGAGGACATTTGCTTCTTCTATCCACGGCTGCCGAATTTTGATCGCGGAAGTGCATGAATATTTATGAGCGTACAAAAGGCATCGAGCTTCGAGGTCTACTGCATGGAAGCGACTTTAAACGCAGTTGTTGCATGCTTTATCCGCCCCTTTTTCGTTGGCCCACAACGTGGCAGCACGTTTCACTCAGGAAACCGTTTATTTCCTCAGATCTTAGGATAACGCGACTGTTGTAAGTTCGATATACCGGGTGACTTTTACTCATTCTTATCTAAGAATTCGCAACGTTCACTTTTAATCGATGAAAAATTATTCACGGTTATTTTCAATATACTTTTGAGAGAGAAAACTTTGCCCTGTATTTACTGAAATGTATTTTAAAAGAAAAAGCATCGCTCGATCCCACGAAGATCAGAGGGAAAAAGAGGCGGTACGCTTTCGTGCTGTACCTCCGGAAGGCACCGTTTTTTCTACCATTAGCTCTCGGTCAACATCGAAAATCCTGTTTAACAGTCCTCCATTTTTCACCTCGTTCCTTCACGCTCTTCTGCCTCCTGTCAATCCTGACGCGTCATCCTGGCCAAACAGGACCCCATCTTGGCCGTTTTTTCCTCCGCTGGCCATGGCGTATCCACCGGAGGACCATGAATTATTTATTCACAAGGATCATCGGCAGGAACACCCTCGATCCTGCTGAATATCCTCGATTTTTCACGCACCTCCGTCCCTCGTCTCTCTCCTCCCTTTTTGTGCATCCGCACGAAATCCCTTACCCCGGCGAGGACCAAGATTAGGATTTCATGGCTGACAGTGATATACAAGAAGAAAAAAGGACGAGAGAGAAAGAAACATTTCTCTCCGTTAACGTCGTGTTTAAACGAATCGCGCATAATGAGATTCTTGAATGAAAATATTCCTCTGTGTTATAAAAAGGACAGTGCCTTTCTTTTTGCGCTCGTTAATCGTCTCGCGAAGGATTAATCTAACGGGTTGAAAAGGTTGAGTCTAAATTAGGAGAACGGTTTTTTCTCGACACGACAATCTAGGCAGCGCGCGAACCGGTAGTCACACGAGGAAGGAAGTGTTCACGGTGTCCCGTGAAGGTGAAATGCTATGTGAAAGTGACAAACACGGGACGGAAGGAGCGGTGGACCAGGTCGGCCTGTCACGAGACCGGAAGCTCCGCTCCGCGAGGAATCAGGAAGCGGAGGTGGGAACCGTACGCATTGGTGATCGTGATGCGAGTCGGCTCTTTCGACGATAGATAAGACTAGGAACTGCAATTGGAAAAACAGTCACCGTTGCTACACTGTAGGCTCTCCGATGCATGGAATAATCGTGACGTTGGCAGCTACTTTCCAAATTTGTCATTGCCGAGCCTTTCGAAATTATGATAAATTCAAAGAAACCCCCGAACATCTACATTGCGAAATTCGCAGTTTGTTCTTCCACCTGATCAAATTATTCTTCCAATTTCTGATTTACTAGAATACATTTTATTTATATCGACTGCGTTCATGACATGCCACTCGAAAATGTTGTTTTCATCTCACGAATACTTATCTCGAGATAAGACATTCTGCGACTCTTTTTTTCAGCGATCACTCTTCCGCTAGAATTACTCGAGACGAGTGTTTGTAATCAACTTATACCGCCGATCGAATACAAACTTGGCCTTGAACATAGATCGCACAATGATATCTCTTCCGCGTCGAACCTTCATAAATATTTAATTCGTATTTGGCATTTCACAAAATCTCTCAAAATAGAAGCAAACGGATGAGGTACCCTTCGCGCAACACGTGTCCCCTTCTGCCCTCTTCTCGTTGCACTTGTTGATATATCGAATAATAGACGATGCTCGAGAAGCAAGTGAGTTTGAGGTGATTAAACTTCTTACGGATCGATGTGCCGCTAACGAGTAGTCGATGTGACTCCTATTCGACCAGTCAGGTTTCAGTTGTTGTTACGATTACGTGTTACGTAACATCATGGTATCGCTTTGGCGCCGGGAACTTTGGAACGCGAGGCACACCTGCGAGTCGCGGTGTCTCGTCGGGCGAAACAAACGGTTCGTTAGTGGTAATTACAAAGACGAAGCCCGTTAGGATCGCACACGAGGGAGCAATTTTTTGCAGGACTGTTTGCAGTAATACCCCGCTACATGCTGCGGTAAATCCAGCTACTTTAGGCCAGCCGAACCCTCCGATGTGTAACGGCGACCATAATGAATGCTTCCGCTTTTTTGACTTCGCCGGCTAACTTCTCTTCCCTCGGCTCAAACCCTCGCGGTCCAACTTATTTATTCTACCTTCCGTCGGGCCGAATAACTTTTCACGTTAATAAATATTTTCCTCATTTTCCAATAGCTTCGAAAACTTGTAAAAGCATCCTCGTGTTGGCGTAGGGACTTTGAAATGCGACGCCGATGAAACCTGAGTGCATAGTTGGAAGTTTGGAAGTAAATTAGTTGGAGAATTTAGAGTAGGGAAGTTTCAGCGAATCTAGCATCTCTATTAGGTTATTAAATTTGCGGCAAGACTTTGAGTACTGAAGTTTTTCGAGTGAGGTATTTGTGGAGAAAATTTTGTAGCTTATCGTGAAAAGTGAGTTGGTAAAATTTCCTTATTTGAGTTTATTGTTTCATGTGCTTTACGTTTTGTAATTTTTGGACTCCCTTTCGGTCGTGCAACGATAATATACAGTTTCCGAGCGAAGCACTGCTGCGGGTTAAAAATAGACGGCAGTCCGCTCTCAGATTTGCCAACTCCTCTTTCTCAGGCGCGTTGAAAGTCAACGGTAAGTTTTGACTTTCCAAAATCTCCGTACAATGGACACCAATAATAGTGAAGAACGAAGGAGGAAGAATCTCCCAGAGAGGTCATGTCCCATTGAGGAAGTTCGGTCGTCTGGAAAGATCGTTTCTCGTCCCTCCGAGAAAAAGGTGGACTTTTCTCTCTTCGACGAGACGATCGTTTCCGTTTCCTTGAATTTTTCACGCTCACCCGGTACGTCGCTTGACTCGATGTGGGTCGGTAAATCCATGTTTATACAAATGTATTCGCGGTGGGTCTGTTGAAAAGATACGCTTAGAAATTCATTATTCCTTCGTCAATTAAACCGAGACGATCCTCATTAATTTTATCCGAAACTTATTCGACGACGGGCGAAGCTGTGAGGCTGAACTTCCACCGGCGTTGATAAAAAGTCTAATCCTTTAGTCCGCGATACGGAGATTAAAATATGCAGGGAAGGGCGCAGAAGCAAAACTGGCCGGTGGTGGCAAAAGCATCCCCTTCTTCACGGTCATCAATCTTCTCATGTAAATTGTACATTCGTCTTCGAGCGAGTCATTTATTATTATCTCGCTTAGCCTCGCTTTTCATCCCCTATCTCTTTTCATCCCCTGCGCTTTACACGCACAATAAGCCACGACATTTTTCGCCGTGAATTTTTTCTCTTACCTCTTCCGCCATTGATATTTTTCTCCGTGAGACACCTTGCACGGCGGAGATTTGTTTTTGATGGAGCTTCTTTGAGAAACTGCCGTACTTCCTCCTCGTTCCACTTTTTTCCCCCCAGTCTCTCCGTCCAATGAATTTTTCCAAGCACTTCTCTCCGAGTGGAGAACGTTCTCCGGCGATCGATCATTCCCTGGCGGATTTCCGATGGATGCGTTTTTGCTGCTGCAATCCGATGTCGCCGATTTAACGTAGTTGTTCCTGCACTTTCGCGGATATCCTACCGGCGGCAGAGAAACGTTTTGCTTTCAGAACTTTCATCGATCGCGTTGCGGGCTGTTTTCCAATGGAAAATTTCTCGCGACAGGATTCCATACAAGAGTCGTCCGAGTAGTGACAAAGGCTATTGTGTTAAATCTCCGCAGCAGCTTGACAATGAAAGTGAGAAGAAACAACGGTGACCGACGATTCGATGTAAAATTCCGATAACGCTCTTTTCTTCCACGTGTGTTCTTTAAACACGGCATACCGTAATGGAGGTGTTAATTGTAAATCCTGACGAACTATTGTCTCAGACATCACATTGTCATCGCTCCTAACAATATTACGGATGAGGAATTTCGTCAGGGAGTTCATTACGAACGTCATAGTACATGCAGGCTACGACAGAATAAAATGTGCAAGTAGGCACGGGGTGATAAAATATGAAATAACATTTGTTCATTTAAGACTTATTTTTCGGGAAAATCGAGTTTGAAAACTCACATCTTTAGCAACTTTTATTTTGCAGCTAAGTTCTCTGTTGAAGATCACGCAATTCAAAACAAAATTGTCTGTGCTCTAGTTACCGAAGTATTCCAGCAAATGCATTTGCAGCCCTAGGTTCTGAGGGGTATTTTCACCCCCTCGATACGAATGATAACTTAATCAAAATAATCAATTAATCAGCAAGTTTCATTAAAATCAGCGCGTACTAGTTCGATATGTCACCTCTTTAGCTCCACGAGGACATTTACCCAACAGATTTTCAAACTCGACCTTCTCGAAAACTAAGTCCCAAGTTAAAAAATTTCATTCCACATTTTCCCCTTATTTTTTTCATAAGAAATCATCTCGTGTCCACTTGTACATCTTATACCATCGCGCCCTGTACAATTTTGATAGAATTCAAGATTCAGCAGACCCTTGGAACGTTTCACTTGAAATTTCTCAGAGAAGCGCGCAATTTCTCGACGGAGATCGGCCGAACGTAACGTGATTATCGCGCTCCCGGAATACATTCTCGAATTCCCGACTCCTCCGTTCGAGCATCGCTCTGACTCCGTCCTTTGATCTTGTATTTCATTTTTTTATCGTCCTTTGTTCGCGGCCCGTCGGTCTCTGTGGGCGTCCATGGGGAGATAGCGGAGAAACAGAAGGAAGAGAGGCAAGAGATAGAGAGGAGACGAGAGCGAGATGGAGGGAAATGAAAGAGTAACGAACACGAGAAGACAGAGGAAGCATTCATGGAAGAGTGACACGTGTTTCCACGGCTGGTCGCAGGCGGGCTTCTTCGTCGCGGCTCTTTCGAGTGTGGCTGCCTCTGGGAGAACGCAAAATGTTTAATTGAACGCGAAATTTCTTCGTTAAACGAAGCAAGAAACACGAACGGATAACATCGTGGGAAAAGTTTGCTCTTGTCGCTGAAGTTGAAGATGCTGCAGCAAAGCACTTTGCTTCTGTCTTGTACTCATTTTTATTTCGATTAATTCTCCTTCGCGTTGCACGTTCATTTTTATCCATGGAAAAAAGGAGAACCATGAATAGACGATGACTCACGATGGTGAACGCTGTATTACCCTGCCGTCGTGAACGTGTCGGGGATTCAGAAACGTAAAACGAAAGAGGATATATGACGTGGCGCGGAGAGACATCCCAAGAAACGAAAGAAAAGACTCGTCTGCACGGCGAGACGGACAAATTTTTGGGGGAAACTTGTGCTATTCGGTATTCAGTCGACCCGACGCTTCAACAGAATTGAAATGATCACGCGACAGTGACTCGCAAAATGTCGGACAATGCAGTTCTCGAATTAGCGAATGTCGCGTGTCTACGTTGAGGAGAGACTCGTAAGAGTTTTTGAGGCGAGGAAAGGCGACGAGGTGTCTTCCGCAAAACGGTTGCCCAGAGATCATTTATCCTGACTATGTCGGGCGATGATCGACGATCTCCGGACACAAAAGGATCTACCTAGAATCCCCGTCTGCGACAAAAGACGCGGCTAAGAGGACAATGCTTCTGTTTACCCTAGAAATTATCAGGATCTGCCCCATAAGGGTCCGAAGAATAACTCTCGAGTATTCGCGCGGGCTTTTTCGCCTGGTGGAAAAGCTAGCGCCATTCGATAGCTATTAGACGATTCGTCTTTTCGTGCAGAGAGGAGGGTTCGATGCTTTTCTTCTCTTTTTTTTTTCTTCCGCTGGTAGAGATTCTCATAACGCACTCTCGATATACCGTTACTCGACGAAGGACACCTTGTACCTTTTTAGACTATGGTCTCTTCAGGGTTACGTGCCAAAGATTGATTTCTAATTATTGTTGGAAGTGTACTTTCGAATTCGATGGGACTCGTTGTCGGCGATACGACATCTGTCAGGCACTCCTTTACCTTCGGTTTTGTAAGATTCGCCCTTTCCCGGCTCGTACGAATGCAATTTGTAGTATGCAGAACACTCGAGCCTCGGCTCGAGCCTGTAAGGCTTTTCTTCTCCTTCCGATCGATCGTGTGACCAAGTCGATTCGTTCTTTTTTTCTTCACGTGAGCTGGGCTCACGTGAGCGTATTATGCCGACGAAACAATGGCACAAAAGTCCCGCAGCGTTCACGTGCGTCGGGATTGCCGAAGAACAGCTGGCGCGAATTTCGTAGGAAATTTTCTAGTATCGCGTTGCAGAAAATCGGCATATACAAGGTGAAAAGGGAGACGTAGGAAATATCAGCAGGCAGAGGAGCCTTGTTGCAGCAACGACGAGAGCCTCGTGCAGCGTGATTCTCGCGCGATTAACATCTGTCCAATTTCCGAGCGGCCGACCAACGACGTGTCATTTGTCATTTAGTCCAAGATGCAACACCACGGCACACTGCAATTTCCTGAACTACGAGCGTTACGAAACTTTTGTCGACGTTGTTGTGGGCAAGGCTCGGCTGTCGAGGCAGAAGAATGAGAACGATCCATTCTCGCCCGATGATCCTCGTGGATGCAACAGTTTTATTAAGACGTCCGTGGGCTCGGACGAAGCGCAGGATGGGTCGTGATGGGCAGAGCCCCGAACTACGGGGGTGTGGAGCATGCGGGCACGTAATACGAAACTTTTCAACTTCACCCCTCGATTCTTCCCTTTCAAACCCGCACGTTTGCCGCTGCCTCCTCGATTCCCGCGATCGTCCACGGTTTTCCTGTGCAGACGATACTTTCAAAACGTTCGCTCCCGATGTATAGGGTTAAATATTTCACGGGTTCGTGCATCGCGAGCTATAGGGGTGCGAACTTGGACGTTGGAAGTGTTCTTGCAAAATGTGGACGGTTTTTATCATGCAACGATATGCAGTTACTTGCTCTAATTGAGGAAGTACCGTCTCATTGTCTTCCTGTGTCGTGGAGGTAAAGGGAACGTTGATGTGAAACGGACGGTCTAGAACTGAAGCTTCTAATTTATTCAAAACTTTTCTCGGTATAAATTGCAGGGAAAAGAATGGTTAATCTTGTGCCCTATATTTATTAAGCGTGAAAACGAAGGATTCTATGCTGCATTCGATTCAATTTAGCGTGACGTAACTTCACGATGGACGAAGAAGGGCAGTTTGCTTAGGGTTGAAGAAATGGAGGAAGAAAAAACGAAACGAATGTTTCAGTGGGTCAACGAGATGACTGTACCTCGAAGAATCATCGATGCCCCCCCCCTGTGTTTCTAACGGTCACAGTAACCCTTTCTAAGTCCTTCGTCGTGATTATTCGTGCCGATAATTTGCTCGAGCAAATTGCTGGGAAGAAAGCAAAGCGAGCATGTAGAGCCAATGAAGAAGCCCCGTTCGCCGAGCCTTTCGACACGGTCATTTTCCGACCGGTAAATTTCCATACAAACAGCGTGGCATTATTGCCTGACTGCCTGCCAGCTCGCACCGGGGTTAAAATTAACTGAATTTCGCACTATGCATCGCCGCCGTTGTCGCTCCGAGTACGTAACGCGCATTAGAAGCTAATTACCGCGATTAAAGCAACCGTTGAACGGAATGTCGCTAACAGAGAGCTAATTGATTTTCTCACGTTAGAATTTCACTCGGTATTTTAATCGTTCTCTGTGGAAGAGCGAGGAAATGATTAAACTCGACGACGGTGTGCAATGAAAATGGATTGAATCGTTAAAATGACATTGAGATTAGGAAAGTAGTCAACGACGTGTTAATCCAGTCACTGCTTTAACACTAAACCTACCAAGACGGTCAAAATGACCGGTTTCCAATTTTTCTTAAAATTTCCTAACTTGATAGAAGGATCACACAGTGAATATTCTACTTCTATCTTCTAAAACTTAAATTACTTGATTGATCAACATTTTTATCTCTTGATTTCTCTTTTTCAAAGTACTTATCCGGTATAGCCAAATATAATTAACATAACGTCGGTAGTTTTAGTGTTAACGTGTAGATCTATAGATTACTCATGATAGATTTATTTTAATAATATAAATTTGAAATGTTCATACTTTGCAGACACGTAGAGTCACATTTTAGATATCGAATTAAATTAGTTTTACACTGGCTACTTAATGGACACTCCTGAAAATCAAAAATTCAGGAAATACGTACGTTTATCCCAGATAGATTCGACAGGGAAAAAATCGCGGAAATAAGAAAGTACACAGAAATCGGTAGATTCGAAATCCTCGGTCAGAAATATCGATCCCCCGGAATACCTCGGGGCGGAAGTAACCCGTATAGTACGTTCTTCCACGTACAAATCTTTTCTTTTTTTCTCTTTTCTCGCAGCGCGATCGAACACTCGGAGGGAGTGACGAAAGCGGCATTAAAGGGGTAGCCACATAGTTGCGCACAATTGATGCCGGCTCTCATAAATCAAGCCTCCTGTGTACGAGTGGGGTAGCCGGTTAAAGGGTTGCGATTCGAGTCGAATTTCGTGGAATCACATGGTCCAACCATAGGCATTCTCGTCGCCCCTGGTGTACCGTTACGAAATTGCTGCAATAAAGTGGCAAAAATACTGTTCTGCACGGGGTAGATATATACGTGTAATTTGCATTAGCATAACAATGCATTGTGTTAGTTAAAGCTCACGGGCCAGCGCGGTCGGTTTGATAGTCGGATTCGTTCTATTAAGTCCCGCGTTTCAATCACGTATGGAAATTGCGTAATTGTAACTGTTACTGTGCAACTAATTATTACAGCTCTGTGATTAAATTCATTATGTATGCGAGTCGTTGCAACACGGTTAATCTGTCTGATTGGAGATCAACTTGGTGTATGGTGTTTCACGAAAGTCTAGGATTGCAACGTGTTAGGATGATATTGGGTTTATAATTGTTGAGAAATCATTGCTGCTGCAATTAACGTGTAAAACGTGTCGGAAGGATAGCGGAGCTTGGGATGTCGATGATACGGGGAAGAATTTGTAGGATGGTGGAAAAGTGGGAAATTTCGCATAGGAAGAGAATGGCTCGGTAACTGGTCCGTAAGATCGCCGATCGAGGAACCCTCTTGGAACTTTTTCGAAGACTCTCGAGGTCCCCTAAAAAAGATGAATCCTTCTGACGGCGAGGTGTCGCGTGAGAAAGGGGTGCGAAAGCTCGCCTTGTCTACGTGGCTGCACGCTATGGTGCCTTGGAGGCCCTTTGTCAGTGATTATGATTTTCTGTCGCCTGGTCCTTCTGCATCCGTACAAGGAGGTAAGGAAAGGAAAGGAACCACGGGAAGCGAAACGACGATGTTGAGCTATAAAGGTAGAAACCTGATTCGTTTTTCCAACCCTTCCGATCCTTGCTTCCCTCGCGCGCTCATAGTATCTTTCTCTCTCGATTCGCTCTATCTCCATCCATCTTCCTCTTTCGCTCTACACCGTGTTTCTACTTCGTGCCTTCTTTTTTTTCTCTCTTTCCCTTCTGTCTTCCTGTCGAGCTATTTTACCGGCTGTCCTTCCAACGTCGGCAGAAAGCCTGGAGCTAAGTAAACATCACCTCGAGACTAATGGAAATCGAATTGAAGGCAACGATAGCACGAGAGGATCGTAGAACGAATGGCACCGCCGTGGAAGACCGGTTCGTCCGACGGGCTACCCTCTCTTTCTCTTAGGAATTACTGACCAAAATGTTCTCTCTATCCTTCTCTCTCTCTCTCTTGCTCACTATTCCCTCATTCTTATTGGCTCTTTACCGGCATCAAAAACTTCGGGGTCCGAAGAGGGCCCCGCTTGTTTGCTTTTTCCTGAAAGCCAAACCACCGCTTTGTGCCGAAATCCTTTCATGCGATGCCAAATGAGGACTAATTTGGTGATCCCCCATTTCTCTCGAGGGTTCCTTACGTGCGGTTCCCTTAATGCAGTCCCAACTGGTCCGTTGAAGAAACAAACTGACCGAATCGAGTACTAAGTGTCACTTTGAAAAATCACATCAAGTTTCCTATCGCTTTAAAGAGAGCAAAAAGAGAGAGAATGAAAATGTACGTTTGTTTCGGCACAACTTGCACGTTTCACGTTTAAAAGACCATATTCGATCTTTATCGACGAGTTTCCTCGGCGGCCGTTCAACGACCCCATGAAGCAGCATCCTTGCAACTCGATTTCCTGACGACTCAATTCTTCAACGTGACCCCATAAAGAAAGTAGATCGAGATAACATTGTCATCCGATTTTTCTGTGACGGGTATTGTAAGGCACAGCTGGTCAAAGGGTTGCACTGCCATTACGACGATTTCGTCCCTTGATTTCCAACGGGACGACCCCCTCCAAGAACCTACGGACGACTTCGTAACTCTTTCTTTTCAACGTTAATTGTTACGCAGGTTCGACTTAGGGTGAATCGGCACTCGACTTTTCTTCCGCTCGATTCCTGACTCCTTTACTCCGGTAGAATATTATGCTATATATCCATTTTGCCAATTACTTTTGTCAGAAAAAAGAATCGTCGTTTTATTATGTTCTTCGCGACGAATCTAATTATTCCTACGAGCCTTTCCACGTCGCTCTTTTCTACCTTTCAACAAGGACTCGGACGTGGGGTGTAATTTGACTCTAGTATTATGTCCTACCTCGAGGCTACCTAATTGATTCCGAGGGGTGCAAGATATCGCAACCGTTGAAACCACTGCTCTGACAAAATCCTTGCAAATTGGCTGTTCGCGTCGTGATGTCCAACGACGAGGAAGAATTATTTTCATATTTAATTGCGACATTCCCCGATAAATCATAATAGATCTTTCCAGGTTAACGTTCCTCGTAAAGTCCTTAAATTATCGAGTATATGCAGTCAATGTGGCGATAAAGAACCTCAAAAACGAGGGGTATGCTTTTTCACATTGAAATTTCACTCATTAAAATCTCTCCCGTCGACCCGAGAGAGCAGATGCCCTTTCAAGGTCGTCGGGAGACGTTCTCCAGGACGTCGCAGGCTGCGACAGGAGCGGAAAAAGAGGAACGTAAAAGTCACCGTAGGCGTGCATAGATTTACCTCTTAAGGAGCCCCAGGGGAAGTTGGATTCAAAGGTTAGAGCAAGTTCCGCGCCAATTATTCGCTTGCCGGGGTATCGGCTCGATGCGAAAAAGAGAGAGACGGCTTTGCCCTTTAGAATCGCCGAAACTCCGGCACTTCTTTTTTTTATTTCCACGAACTGAACTACACCGGCAGCTGGATCTTCTCGTGACAATTATTACGAGTTCGAATAATATAACGGGGGGTTATATTCTGTATGCAACGATAGGTTGGAGAACATTTTTTCTTCTTCGGGATATTAGAGTAACTCTCGTCATTATCTACTGTTGCGACAGCTGCACGCGTTGGATGAGTGTTTTGGTAGGATAACTGAAAATGATAATCGCTTTAAAGCCCCTCTACGTTGGACTTCCACGTTTCATTTGAATTCACCGATCGGCAGATATTATGGGGGAAACTTTTGAATTCACATGGACTGAAACGGGCGGGAGATGATAAAGTATTATTAGAATATTGTAAATAGTATTTTTTTATTCTTCGACTTATCGAACCGTAACAATTGATACTACAAGAAACAAGTGTACGACGAAATGTCCGGGTGAAGGGAGAGAATTCATTCCCAAGACGAAGATTCTCAGGGAAACCTTCCAGACATATCCTGGTCGTTGGCGCTGTGACGTCAAGCTGTCTGCAAGAGCAGCACGAATTACACGAGCACGAGTGTCGGTGCACACGTGCATCGTGCAGGAGATTTTTCTACGAGAACGTCGAGAGGACCAGTTCTGCTCGCAGTTCTGGTTCTCGAAAAGAAGAGCCTCAGAAGAGGATGGAACTTCCGACGACAGCGGTGATCATTTATTTTGACAGTGGACACCAACATACAGCGCCAGAGAGAGAGTGAAAGAGGAAGGGTGGATTTTTCTCTGCTGACATCTCGTAAATAATACCAGTAGCCAATCAGGAAAATCTTTCTTAACGTAAAATATGAGAGAAAACTTCACGCTACGATATCTTCGTCTTCATCCTGGAATGAATTCTCTTTCATTTCTTTTCGCGGACGTAACTGCCGAACTCAACGAATCGCAAAGTTCTATAATCAGAAGTCATAGACGGAAACTCTGTTATTTTCATCATCATGAAATCCAGTTCTATTTTCTTTCCATCGATGATACTTTACACCATTCCAATTAATGCTGAGAAAGCAAGAAAATCGAAAGAACCCGCGTATGGCTCTCCTTCGTATGGCGATCATTCTAATCCTAATAAAAACGATTGCACCCGTTGAATTAACCGCTGAAAGCAATTGAAATCGGAACTGCGGTTAAAATGCATCGGGAGCATGCAACAGAAAATACCGCCCGCGGAGCATTGCGACAAAACCAGCGGCGAATAACGTGCAAAAGGAAAGCGGCATGCAATCGTGCAATCACAGGCCAACGTCGATCCAACGCGCCTCTAAGCCGGCAATTACTGTGCTTCTACGGCTCCCGTAAGTTCACCGGGATCCCTTCGAGCGTGTCCATCTAACTAGAAACTTTAACTTGCCCGATCGCCGTAACGCCGTCGGTTACTTATTACACGTGCATCGCTTTTTCTGAGCCTGCTTCAGCAGAGCAGCGAGCATCGGAGAAACATGCATGTGCGCATGTGTTGGACGTGAATTCACTTCGACGATGGTGTACCGGCACATGGAGGAATTCAGAGTTTCGACGAGTTCATCGAGCGAGTTTTTAACAGTAGATTCACGGTAGTTAAACTTGCTATACTCAAATACATTAAATAAGTACTTTGAAAGTAGAGGAATCAACCGGCAAAGAAGCTGATCAGTTAAGTAATGTGTGTATTATAAGGTAAATGTGAAATATTTACTGTACCGTTACTCTATAAATTTCAGGACCATTTATGAAAAAGTAGGAATTTATAAATTTCACGGCTTCCGTGAATCTAATGTTAAACACCGTTAATTTTGCATCGATCTATAGGAATTTTGAACCCCTTGCCCTACGATTTCTTTTGTGACTACGGGAATAACTTAGAATTAATTTGAGAAATCAAATTTTCTCACTGATTTATAATATAGTATATTATTTAAAGCGATGCTAATAGCGTAAAAAATAATTTAACCGTATCGTGACTCACTAATATTTTCAATTTAATAGTTTTTGCAAAACTTCAACGAGTGTTACTCGTCATTGTAAGGCAAGAAGTTAAAGATATCAATCGAGATTGTGTGCCCATAAACAGTTTAGAAGGTACTCAAATTCTTTGCAAATTATCTGCAACCCTGAAACGATCTCCGGCTAGACTGCAAGATCGCAGATTCGTAGAGTCAAGTTGAACGTGGCGAGGAACGTCGATAAATCTCCCGTTTTAATACCATACTATTAAATGCAAAACGACGAGGCAGAATGGACGATCGAGAAGAAAAAAAAGGAGGTATATCATGACGACGATGGCGGTGGAGAAAAAGGTATAAAGAGGATGCAGGAAGCAAAATGGAGGGCGGTGTGTATGGTAGCGCGCGGAATTACAAGTTTACTAACTCGCGCGAGCTCGTGTGGTCGTTCCACTTATCTTTCGACGTAGCGGAATGTCTGGCTAGTTAACCCACAAAAAAATGTAGCGGCGGATTCGAGCGCAGCCTTCCTGAAATAACGAGCACAGTGCGTCGCGGAGGCAGAGAGAATCGCGACTGAAAATTGGAGAAAAAGCCCGGTAATCGGTTGCTCGGTTTCGCGCAGCGAATCGCCGTACCGTTAACGATAAAACTGAATAATAATACCGGGGCATTGTTACCGGCGGTACGCGGGACTCGTTGTTACTCCAGGTTATACCCTGTTATTAGAATATTTCTCTCTGTATTCCCCGCGGTGAATATTGCACACTTTATTCCCTCGCCAGATATTGTACAATTTCTTCTACGGGGAAGTCAAACTCTCTCGCTCATTAACACCTCTTTTTTTCACATTTTCCAATGGCAACTCAGCCATGGCGAGTCTACCGAGGATTCGTTGCCAGTTGGCTGGTAGATTCAGAGGGTACCGACACTTCAACGTGGGTACTTCGTTAATTAATTTCAGCTTAATTGAAAGTACCGGCACGACGTTACCGTCAGACTGCGAATTTAGCATCGTGCCAGCACGGAAATAGAACTGGAGAAGCTTTGCAGTGAAAAAAATTATATTTCCTGCTTTGCTTACTAATTAAAATATTTAAATCGATATAGAATCGCAAATATTATGTTATATATTGCCTCAGCTTTAAAACAGCCCGAGTCTGAGTGGTCATCTCGAACACAAATTAATGCCGATCGTTGAATGAATATTCTAAATATGTAACGAAATCACTGACGCACGATAATCGAGAAGTCCTTGATGGCGCGTCGTGCGTGTATGTCGTTCACGAGCGAGGCCGAAAAGAGCGGGAGAGAAGAGATATGGATACCATGAGCTAAGCGAGGCCCACAGGGGACACTGGGTCACAGCAAACGGTGCAACGCCCTGACCTCTCTTCGTCCTCGTCTCTCAAACGTTCCAGCTCTTCTTCTTCTTTTCCGCGTGTGTTTGGTGTCCCTTTTAGTCCGTCTTTCTTCCTCCACCGAAGGGTGCCCTACGATCCGTCTTTTTTCTTCTTTAACCCTAGTGCCCTCGCTTCATCTTCGTCCGACAGGCAACTGTTGATGCTTCTCTCTTCGTCGATCGAAAAATCTATCTCTCCGTTTGTGTTTTCTCCCGCTTTAAATTCCCAACCGGCATGTAACTTCTCTCCTCCTCTCGAACGGGGCGACCCTCTCCTTCTCTTTTCCATTTTCTCTCTGTCCCTCCGCACGTGAAACGTGCTAGTCAGCTGTTCGTTCCTCATCCCGACTCGTCCTACTATGGCAGATTTTTCTATTGATCTAGCCCGTGTGGTAAACGTAATCTCGAGTGCCCGTTGACGCTGCCACCGTTTGCCAATCATTCTCGACCTCGACGACCCGATAATTTGACCGGAAATGCTGTTAGATCTGGCAGCTCGACAATGGGACTCCCTCTTTCACGTGGGTTCCACCGAACGATTACGAATCGCTCTTATTCGCCACCACGTTCTCGCTTTTCCTTACTGTCGGAATGATCTCTGTTATTAGCCATCGTCGGAGAACTTGGCAAACTTGTAATTTATGAATTTTATCATTTGTCGAGACCGTAAGCGAGTAATGTATTAAAAAACTGCAATACAATCATGGTCGTCCAAAAGAAGGCTGTAATTACAGCACAGACTGAGTCATCCTGCAGCCTTCGGCCTGAACACGAATACCGTATCGAACTGGCAGAAGGAATATTTTCATTTCCCGATAGAGAAAAAAATAGCTCGTCTATCCGTTTATAAAACGGCTGGAGCGGAGCAATGGATTTCTGGCTTCTTAATTAAGCCTATAAAGGGTATCCCCATCGCCAGATGCTAGTCCATCTCTCTCCCACTTGGAAACCGTCTCGGGCTTCCTCGTACGAATTTCGTAACTCGTTTCCTCTCTTCCTCTCCTTTTCTCTCTACGGTTAATACCGTGGCTAATCGTAGTTCCACCGGGCATAGAATAGACAGAGAGAAAGTAAAATGCCTACTCCTTCCTCGTGCGTCACAAAGGAAGGGAGAGGACCATTTCCTGTCGGACGCATGCATTATTCTCATCAGCTGTTCGAGAGCCAGATACGATTATATTTGTTTAATGTCCTCGTTGCACCGAATGATTTCGGCGCATCTCGTTAACTCTCGCCTCTCCTTTTCGTCCCCGTTATCGCATCTACTCTATCATTATTGAACCAACGCCCTGATACGCAAGATGTTTCCCATCTACATAGTTAACCCAATCTTGATGAAGTACAGTCCGTTCAAGAAGACAATTCCACGGGACGAGTCATCGTCGAGACATTGTTATGAAATTTGTAGAAAGGTCTGACGTTATTTCGAGTAAAAGAGACTACTGTATGAAGTAGGTGTGAAACATTTCAAGCAGGAAACTAAGATCGAACGATAACGGTGTTGCAAATGACAACGCGTGTCCTCTTAATAGCGATTTCTGCGCCTTTTTGTTCGCAGAATTGAGAACGAAAGTCTCAATTGTCCCGCGGCTTAATTAATCGTACTTGGAGCGATACGGATGCACGCGGAAAACGAGAAACACGAGCAAGTTCGTGCAATTTTAACGAGATTGTTTTCTATTCAAACGCCATGCTTTCTCTTTCCGCGAAGGCGCTCTACACTTCGCGACGTCGAGCTTTCTTTTCTCCCTGGATGCTTCTTCTTCTTCGTCTTCGGCTTTAACCGAGACGAGGGCGTCTAATTACACCCACTTGAGACTGGCGGGCTCCCTGTCAACGCTCGCTAATTAATTTGTGGACGGGAGAGCCACGGAGGAACACGTGCGCAAACAAAAAGCTACGTTCTCCTCCTCCACCCATTTCTCTTTCTCCTCCGCTATCTTCTCCGCCTCCTCGTTCTGCTCCTCTTCTTATGAAGCTGAGAAAAAAGCCGCGAAACGACCATCGAAGAGGCTTCGAGCGCTCTTGCCGGAGAGGAATCCGGCTCGGTTCGACGACATCGATCGTAGACAGAAGTGGCAGACTCAGTTGAACCAACAAAATTCAACTGGTCGATATAGATTCGTATTAATTCACGATTCAAACACGTGTTGCTCGTGCAAGCTCTAAATCAACGTGGAATCATTTACTGTTTTTTCAAAAGTCGAGGACAAAAACGTCTCCCAAGGTTACTTCAGGGAATTGCAACCTCCTAAAGATGTTGACTCACCTAATCGACCGCGTTAATAAAGTTACGTAAACGCGGAGAGAGTATCGCGAAATAGCTTTAACGATGAAACTAATTGCATGCACTAGAATAGCGACTTTAACAGGGCTCCTTAAAGAGTATACAATCCAATTCTTAACCGGTAGGAAGAAAGCAGTAGTATCGTAGATCCTGGATCGCGTAGATCGCCGCACGATTCTGCGAGACATTTTCACAACCGCTTTTCCCTCGCAGGACTGGTTGTGAATCGAGGAACCAGAACTCGCTTCGAGGCGGTACGACGTCGTAGAAATCCGGCTTAAGGGGGTCGGCAGAACGACTCGTCGATGCTATCAGAGAAAATGGCCGAATGCCAAAAAATAAAAAAAATGCCTCGCGCTACACTTTACTCCGACGGAAAGCATTCTGATTAAAATTTTGCGAAAGGGTTGCTGCAACCGGAGGAAAATAATTTCCGTGGGTCGTCGCGAAAAAGTGTGCTTTTGTCGGCACATTTTATCGGAGGAAAAATTTCTCTGAAAAAGTCAGCCTTCCTAGACGAAACTCTGTAACGTACGTTGAACAATTCCGGATGCTTTATCACCGACGGCAGTGATAAGGAGCATGGAAGAACGAGATAGCGTGCGGTTCTGCCTGATACATGTGCCGGCACATTGTAGGAGCGTTTCTATTAAGAGGAGTCTCTGCCATGAACGCTCGTATTTAACAGAATCATGCAACGTACCTCGGTTGCGCTTGCTTGTTGAACTTTACGCGAAAACCATTTAGATAAAGAACGATGCTGCGCTAATAATTAATACTCGTTCGATGAACGATCCACAGTTGCGCGATAGGCGTATTCTTAGACGTTGAAATAAATTTAGAAGACGAGCGGAAGGGTGCGCGTAAAAGGAATTATCGCGAATACACGACATACTGAGAAATTAATCTTGCTTTGATATACGTAGCATAAAGTTCGAACGTATCAGCATCTCGATGAGTGACGTTGATTGAAAGGGCAATTTTGCAAAGAATTTAATATAATTGAGTACCTGAATTTCTATTCAGTGCAGATAGAATGAAGCTTCTAATTCCGGAACTGTTGAAATTCGGGAGAAACCGGCTCCATTCTCGGCATACTCTGAGATGTCAATCTTTTGGACTACCGTAGCCTTCGTATTTCGTGAATTCTCCTCTTTTCGAATGTTCGGTATTCGACTACCATGACCACTCGGGACAATACGAGGTGAGTTCTGAACTGGGACAACGAAACTCGAGCCTTCTGCTTAAGAGCCTGAACGTTTGCCTGTCCACGTTCTGTTTGCTTCGGACAATTTCACACGATATTTGCAATAAAATAGTAGAACGCGGAGAGAATGGTTAAAAGTTTGTTCGTTTGTTAGAATTCTATCTTGATTCGATATCCGTGTTGTTACGGTCTCCGATGGTTCCGAGATTGGTACTCGACTGTCTCTCGGTCAACGAGATTCCATCGGAGAAACGAATAATTTCTGCACGCAAGTGGAACGGTATTCGTCGTTCGAGATTTAAGAGGAATTCAAAGCCACGGCGATTCCATGATTCCGTGGCCGTCGATTAATAAACGCGAATCGAGCGGCTGATCTGACTGTGAAGGATGAAGGTTTTCAGGTCTATCGGGGCATCGTGAGACTGCGCGATTCGGTGAGATTGTAATCAGTTAATAGCCTCGGCGCACCTGCTTGTCTAATTGCTATTATTATCATTCTATAATTAGAAAGGGCGTTTTTAGAAAGACGGTCGATATTTTACAATGAGAATCCACCACTTCTCTGACTGACGTAACACAACAAAATTCCATATTCGAAAATTGCAAAGTTTCTCAAATCTACAAGTAACCAAGATTCTCTCCTTGACCGAACCCGTTAATTTGACTATTCGCTGCTTTTATAGCGCACAAACTTGTAACACTTCTCTATCCACGGAAGATCTACCAATTTCACTAAAAAACGAACCTCCTCCGATGAGATAGCAGACGACTAGAAAGTCAGGTAAACAGCTGGAAATGCATTAACAATTCAAAGCGAGTGAATTTCGGGCACGGTTCACTTGGTGTACTTTCTGCCTGGTTAGGTCCACGTTCCTTTCGTTTCTTTCCTCATCCCGAAGAAAGTCACCTTCGAGGCTGACTTTTCATTCTCGTGGGACTTTAAACGCACGAAAGTGAATTATCGTAATCGCCCACTGGAATTGCGCCCACGTCACCACGCATTCTCTAACACCTGTTGTCCGTCGTGCGCCAGAAAAGGAATCGGTTCGTTTACTTCCCCTTGCACGTTTTACATCGGAACGAATCACTGAGTCCAAAAGTGTCCGTTTCTTCTATCCGATGTTTCACGGTGGAAAACAAGGGAAAAAGGTACATCCATCCCAGTGCCGGAGTGATGTACGATCGTCGAACGGTAAATGGCACGAGTGAGGCGACCGTTTGAATCCCGAATACGTGTAAAAGAAGAGCGTGGAGCATTTAGTGAAAGGCAGACGGCGGAGTCTTCCGTGGCCGAGATTCGATTCGATCCGATCGGCGAGCCTAAGTCACGATGTTCTTTCTCTCTATCGAGTTGCATTCGCGCGGAACACCCGATACGTGACGTATCGTTGCCATTCTCGTTCGCGTTACCATTTACCCTCATGATTTTTCCAACGTCGGGAAGTTTTATGCTCATGTTTTTAAGATCTGTTTTATCGGTCGCACTGAGTGAACGTTTTGGAGAACATCGTATCTCGCGGGACACGTGTTGGATCGCGAAAACATTGGTGAATGTATTTTACAGGAATCGGTATGGCTGACTTTAAAAATGAGTTTGTAGAGTTTGAGGTCCTATAATTGGAGACAATGAAAATTTGTGTCCTTTTAAGATCGTCTTTCGCATACCAACTCGGTCGTCCGGCGCATCTTGTTGACGCGAGGAGAATTGTAATCGAGAATTATCGATTCGAATGATCGGATTGTTTTGTTGATCGATTCTGGCTGTGAGAATTTTGTCGAAGTTGTCTCTTGATAATTGTTTCCTTTTGTTGGATTAAGAGCTGGAGGGCGCTGGATTTTTTGAAAGTAAAGTAAGGAGATGTGCTCGAGGGACTCTTATGGGATTACATGCCGTAAACGTTGGTGCCACGGGAGGCCAACCTTCTCATGACGATTCTCAATGTCAAAGGATTCGCGCAGAGTCGAAGAAACTCGACGAATAGGGTTCAACACTATCTACATGTATAAATCTTAATCCCCGGTCGCAGCGGGTTTTCGTCAATAGCACTTGTGAACCGTACTTAATTCGACGCTCTGACCGAAATTTCAATGGCTGCTACCTATACCGATATCCTCGCACGGCGGTAGAATTTTAGAGCCGAGTATGATCAGAAATATCTCTTACTTTATTTCAATATTTTACGAAGCCCTGAGATAATTTTTGTTCGTGCGTATTTAAATCTGAAACAGTGAAGTCACAGAAAAAGTATAATAATACAAACCCTTGACGCAAATCACGTAGGCAATAGTTGAACATAAAGTCACAGAAATACAAAATTTCCAGTGGTTTCCTCTATATGGAATTATTTTAAATTCAATTGATAGTATGAAAGCAATTTGAATGTACGGTGGATAGCTAATTTTTGCAACTAGACAATTTTTAGAAAACATCCAATTTTGTTTCTCCGATTTCTATGTCACGCAAGGTTTCCATTACTATACCTTTTCCAAGACTTCACTGTTTCAGATTCAAATAAGTACGTAAATTAGCTCAGAGCTCTGTAAAGCATCGAAATAAAGTAGGAGATATTTTTGAGCATACTCGCTCTAAAATTCTACCGCTCAGCGAGGATATCGGTATAGGTAGCAGCCATTGTAAATTTCGGTCGGAGCGTTAAATAAGTACTTGCAAACAGCAAGTGCTTTTAAACATTCACCTCTGCAAATTCAAGAATCTCGAGTAAAAGAGAATAGTCGAATACAGAGGATTCGTTAATGAAAAAAAGTACACTAGGGCAATTCATGGACAGAAGATATCCGAGTGGACTATTTTGCACGATGAAGACGGAAAAGCGGTAAAAAATCACGTTAACTGGATGAACGATCCTGGCAGCTTGAAATCCAGTTTCTCGTTGCACACGTAGACGTCGAAGTGTGAAACGTGTGTAACCATTTGCGGACACTCGTGCGTGTCCCGTGGGGTTCTTAAAGGGTCCCATTGGCTATTTACAGAGACTCGGTGCCCCTTCGGGGCACAAAAAGCTCCTTTATGCCCCGGCCTCGACTCGCATTTCGCGAAAAATCGTGAGGAGGCCAGGAGAGGGAGAGACCTCCCTCCTTTCGAGAAGGAAGCAGAAGGAGAGAGAGAAAAGCGTTGTCTCGGACATGAAACAAGGGATACCTGGCTCCCCTTCGTTTCTGCATTCAAGCTCCCCTCGGATCGAACGATCAGGAAACCCTGAAATTGGAGCAGAACCGTCGAAGTTTCACGAAACCTTGGAAAATTACCGAGGCGACCCTCTCGAAAGGAAGAAACTTTCCCTTCGATTAACTGTTTCTAGTCGATTAAGTAGCAAATTTACTGGCTCGAGGCGTGTCGAGCTAAAAGTTCAATGTGAGAATGAACTTTGCACGAATTTTTCGCTAGATTGAATTTCATCTATTTCTGGAGAATCGTAGTGTGAATTATAAATTCAGAGGACTTCCAAAGTAGATGTAATTTGAGATAAAATCAACGAATTGTGGAATATCACGCAATTATATGATATAATTGCCGTTAGAAGAGAAAGGGTTTGGTAAGAGAGAAGACAATTGTTCGTGCAGGGAGAAAAGCCAGGTAGAAATTCAGCACCGGCGTCAAGAGACCAGTACAGGTACACTAATAGACTCACCTGCTTTCCTTTTACTGTTTCTTGACCTGCCGTAAACGCTGGAATTTAGGTACTCCACTTGCCGTTACAATTAACCATTCGCGAGTAATGGACTTTCACGCCTGTCACGCTTCGAGTTCTCCGATAGCTCGAGCTCCCTCGACATTGCGCGATCATCCTCTCGCATAATCAAACACGATCTATCTACTTCAGGGACATTCAGCCTCCCACGATTTCCCATGATTATCCCAATTGAATGTTACGTCACCTTCTTCCCGATCGAAGAAGGATATCTGCTCACGATCGGCTCAGCTTTGGAGATTAGATAAAAGTAGAATCACCAATATCTCACGGCTCGTTTGTTCCTTGCTGCGCAAATATTGTTCGAGTGGGAAATTAGCGTTTTCGCCGGCATGCCGGAATTCCGATCTATTTGAAGAATCGTCGAAACGTCAGCGATAAATTTATCGTGATTAAGGATGAGCCTCGTGCGAAGGTTTCTACGAGAGGGAAGCATTTCTCTGTAGAGGCTACTCCTTAAACGTTTCTTCCGAATTGTCCAAGAGTCATTGGAATCGCAATTAAGAAATAGCAATCAATAGTCTAAAGAAATAGCAATTGAGTGCGCCGTGTGTTAAGGACGAGCATAAATTCCGGAATTAAAGCCTGTTGAGGTGAGAGTTTCACGGTGAAATTTCCTTCGCGGTACCTTCAACCCTGACATTAAATCGTGGACCGGTGTCAGGGTTACGATTCTATCGAGAGGAAGTGAGAATGGGAAAGAAAGAAAGGGAGAGAGGGGTTTGCGCGAGGGTGGGAGGAAAGGAGAAAGAGAGAAAAAGAAACTAGAGGCACGGCTCACGGATGACATTTCCTGCGCCTCGCCACACTAGAGAGCCCGTTTTCATGTTCCCCGGAGTGGATAACCGCGTAAAAGTATCCCGTTACCACGGTAGCCCAGATACCGGATTACGGAGCACGAATTGTCAATCGTGCGCGAATCAAGCGGGCCTCGAAAGGCCCATGAAAGGTTGCAAGGCGCCGTCCAAGAGTCAATGTCACCGGACTGAAAACGAATAGTCGAAGTTCCTTCCTTCTTTTCTTTTCTCTCGCTATTTCGATGATAATCGCAGCTTCTGAGATGCTCGGTCAATATTAATATTATATCGAAAGATCATGTCGAAGATTTTGGCGGAATGAATTGAAACCAAATATGATGATGGAAGTCTGTCTGCTTCTTCTTTCGTAAGTGGGGTTGAACTTTTAAGATGCGAAGTCAGAATGCAAAAATATCCGCGCTGCTTTGATGTCTCTTGCAAACCCTGTTCTTTATTCTGAGAGAAATCCAGAAATGTGAAAGATATTTAACGTCATCTTTAATAACTCGGGTGTACGTAAATGTACAGGGCGACTCGTAAAGTTTGCTGCATTTCATCCGTGTCAATTACTGCTTCTTTCACGATGCGCCTTAAATTCGGATCTTAAAATAATCGCGAGGATACGAAAGGTGCATTTCGCTGAGAAATTGCAACATGTGGTAAATTGCATTGGATTCGGTACGAGCCGATGGCTGACTCCTTTATTTTAATTTTTATTGAAATTTTTCGACATTATGACTCGGCAGTGGCATTTCTTCGGCGTAGTAAAATCTTTTTATAAGGCAAGATTAAGTTTCGAATTTATGTCCCGGTTTATTGTTTCCATCGGCGTTACCCGCCATCTTGTCCCTTTTTGAAGTCGTTAAGGATTTGGATTACAGACAGTTAAATTACGTTTTACGGTGAAACGAGCATTTACGAGTTTCCATCGCTGACAGAATGAATTTCCATCTTTGCGGAATTCTTAACGGGTTTGAATCTTCCGCCGTTTTATTTTTTACTATGTTACACGAACAGGGAAATCGTTTGGAATTCATTAATACTGCATTGAATTAAGAACGAAGAAATATTCCACTAAATTCCAACCAAATTACTGCACTCAGCACCGAACTTCCAGTGAACTTGAATTCGTGGCATTCGAAATTTCGGGCTTGTTCGATTCATACGTTGTTACCCAAAGATAAAGTAGTTCCTTCCTAGTGGTATATTTAAAATTCTTTCTCCTCTGAGCGATAAACCGACGACTTTTCAGCCGGCGACAATTAGAACACGACGGTGAACGATAACGACGTACTTCGAGGAATCGACGTTGTATCAGATATACGTAATGCATTACAGGAGCATAAGAAACATGATATTTCACTATCTCATTTTCTCTCCCGATATTCACTTTCGGGACGCTTTACTGATTAACGATAAATCGTTAATCAATGAACGTAATTCTTGCATTCTATTCGGAGCGAGTTGTCGAGGAAATCGATATCTGATAGAATACGAGCGAAACTGCATTTCAGGGATCACTCGAACGTTCACTCTTCGCGAGTAACGACTCGAGTTACACGAACTGATAAGCTTGGATGTTGTAACAACGCGAATCCAATGAATCATAACATCGATAATATAAGACGGTGAATGGCGAGTGTACATTTTCGTCTTCACCATTTACAATCTATCCACTGGGTGTTCAGAAACGGAGCGATCGTTTGCCTTATTTTCTTCCAAACGACGTTGTCCCGTGGCGCTTGAAGCAACGAGAAACGAAGGTCGCACGAAACATCGGCAAACAACTCTCGCTCGTCTCGTATCGTAAAATTGTTATATTCGAATGCGAGACGGCATTCAAAGTTCGGAAATGGCTGAGTTTCCTCTTTCTCTCAATTTATCGGACAGGATATCCTTGGCGCAACGTTGAAATTAATGAAAGGCAGATAAACAAAAACGGTCGGGAGAACGATAAGATAGAAATTGTACGAGCGTCATCGGCGAAACTTGAGTTCTACCGACGACCGAATCTCTCTCTCTCTTGCAACTCACCTCTTATTTTGGTCTCCTGAGGATCCAAGGGTGGGAAGCGTGGGTGATTCTGCTGTCCTGGTTTCTTCAGCAGAACACCCACGACCTGTGGTGCCATCATCATCCCGACCCGCGCTGATCACCTCCTCCTCACCCACTTTTTTTACTTTCGGCTCGAACGGATCGTCATTTCGATGGGATATCTTTCTCCCGCGATTATTCCGCGCCGTAATCGCGACTCGTATCGATGTCTATGTCCACCCTCGGGTCTCCCTCGACTTCCTTCTTTTACTTTTCTTCCACTCTCGCCACCTACTCGGCCTGAAATTGAACGAAGGGGCCAACGAACGACGTTACACCGGGGAGAGCAGCTGCCGATTCGTTAGTCGACCGTCTGTCGTTTTATTGGCCGAGGCGACGTGTCACTTTAGCGAGGAAGAAGGCGCCAGACGAGGGGCCTCCGTTGCCACTGTTGGTTGCCAGCGCGGCTTATCAACGAGCACGATCCCGGCGCACGCGATCCGAAGGTTCGAACCGGAGAGGAAAAGAGAGAACGCGCGCGGTTACGCGAGGCCTGACCTTATCTCGCGAGAAACATTTGAGCACCGTTCACGATTCCTTCTCCTTTCCAACGATCGTTCACCGATCGTCCTTTCGGTTTACGGTTCGAGACACGCGGTCTTCGATAGGCCGACTCTGTTGTTGGCTCTCGTGGGAGATCGTTTTCTTCCTCTTCGCTTTCATTCAACGACTTTCCACCGTCATCGACCAGGCAATTCGTAACTTCACGAGGACAACTTTACTCTCGAGCCTATCACCTGTTTACTCGCCGGCATGATCGACGATTTTACACTACGATCGTCAGACGTCTGCTTCTCTTCGATCGCTCTTCCCCGTGCGGGATCGCCTCTACCGGTTTTCGCGATATAGCCTCGCGAGTTTATTGCGACTGCTGATAACCTTATCGGCGGCTTTTGCCTTCGAACCAGTCGAACGTTTTCCGTGCTCCGATTTTAGCTCGCCTTCTTTCACTCGCTTCAAACTCACGATACAAAGCTACTCGACACGATCTACCGTCGATCCTTTCATCCCAAACGAGTCACACGTATTCGCACATTCTTACACTTCCATGAGACACTCCGAATCGTCATTCCTGTTCGTCAACGACGACCAAACCGCACAATATCCAACCGTCGCTCTCACGATCTCCCGAGTCGTGGTCGTTTCTTCACCAAACTTCGATCTGTCACCTCGCGAGACCTCGTCACATCACGGAAAGTCAAGTAAACAGAGGAACAACCATCGGCAACGGTTGACACCGGTCTGCTGTATCTTCTTGTTTGTTTATCAATCCCCCCACCCCCCGGCAATGGTATACCGTGGTTGAATACCGCACACCGGAAGAATTTAATTGATACGTCCAAGTGAGAGGGAGAGAACGAACCAACGAACCGATTTCTGCTGTTGCTTATAATGCCGCTACTGTTACTGGCAAAGGGAACGACAAAACGAACGATCGTCGCTCATCCAGCATGGCGCGCGTGCGGCGAACGACTGACAGACGAGAGAGTGCATCGTGCCCTCCACCTCGTTTCTCCCCACTACCTTCTCGGGTTTCTCTTTCTCTCCCCTTGCTGCAACCCTCTTGGATTCTTAGCTCTGTTTACACGCACCCCTTACCTTCCTCGGCCTCGCAATACTGGCAATTTTCGACTTTACACGTATCGAGCGGTTCTATCCGTCTTCCATGGTTGCATGCTTGCAGTAGATTTGATAAATTGGTAAACGGGAGCAAACTTGGGAGAGTTCGAGGGAAGATGGATTCAGGGGTGGGCTTGTATCGCTTGGAAGAAGTGGTGTGTTTGGAAGTTCGAATTGGAGATGTTTGAGGTTGGAATGTAGGACGAGTGTTCGTTAATTTTGTAGGGTAGGTGGATGGATTGGTGGTTATAGAGGGTTAAGGTGGAAATAATTTGAAGTGGACAGTAAACCCTCATGTGATGAGAGTGCATACAATGGGTCAAAGATGTTGCAACTATTTTTCTCGTATAACGCGACTTTCCGTACAGCGCGCCAAATAATAAATCATAGGAATTACCTGATTCGAGAATTAAATCTCCTTACTTGAGCATCAGATTGTTTTCTTCATCGTCTGCTTTTTGCGTTTCATCGTATTTCGGTTTTCATTGAATTTTAATGGAAAGATCTTTCACATATCTTAATCAACATTGTATGCATGTTATTTGTTTTTAAAATATTGCCCTGTTTGATAAAATACAGGAAATAAAATTTAGCGTAGAAAGAGTAATTTCAAACTTGTTAGTTTAAATTTGGCGCGTTGTTCGATACAAATTGCCGTACAGCACGATTTCCTGTAAAGCGAATTCCCACAATACGATATAAATTAACAGCGTTATACGGGAGTCTACTGTAATTTCTTCCTGTTCTTTCCTTTTTCTCTACTTGTATACGCCAGGGTACAATTTTAAGGAAAGCTCACATGTATCTCTCCCTTCGTGTAGCCGCACGATTCTTCCATCCGATTAAACGCAATTCCATCTTAACATTTCAAGTAACTGCGGTACTTTATACCTGGCAGTTAATCCTTTTGCACGTACGATAAATCAATTTACCCCTCTCGACTTCTTAATACCCCCTCCGATCAGCCAGGAACGATAAAATCCTCGGTCTCATTAAATTCTCATCCGCGCCGCTCGAACACCGTTCCTTGTTTGCCGTTCGTTGGTTAAATTGATCGTTTCCGTCACGAAGGAGACATTCTCCGGAAAGGATACTAACGCTGTCCATTCATTCGTACGGACTACAGGAACTCGTGACGTCAAAAAGTCTCAAGAACACCGTTTGCGAGTCTAGCTATAAAAATGAAAAATACGGTGACACACTTTCACTCTCGGCCGCACGAACCTTCGACGTAACGGTCGCTAGTTGAAATTCCCTGTAATTGCATGCAAAACAAAATGTAGGGTTGTTGCTGCTCGTTGCAATATGAGAAAAAAAAAACAGTCGAACGAGCGGATATCGCCGGAAAATTTGCACGCAATAGCACATGACTCACTGTATCCGAACCTCCCCTTCTTTTACGAATTTTTTAAGTGCATGTTAATGCATTTTCGTCGATATACCAACGTGATTTTTCACGTTCGTTCGCAGCACACCTTGTCTTTGGAGTTGTACTGCTTCTAATAGAATAATAATATCTAACGAAATACCGTTTCTATATTACGGTTAGTTAAACCGTTCTCTAGGTGAAAAGTCGTAAAAGTCATAGTATCATCCACCCCTTTTTACCACAAATTTTTTCGATCACCCGTGGCACTTAGGATCGAAACGGAACGAAGACACAAAACGGTAAAAGACGACGGGGTGTCTTAACGGGAGGGCCCACCCCATGAGCTCACCTATATAATATTCCATTCTCTCGTAGTACGGCCACTGGCATTATTACCTTTTGGGGCTAAACACCATAAACTTTAAAAACTGTCACGAGACCTTCCACAACTGTGCGTAGAATTGTGGCGACGACATATTAGTAGCTTCCTCGTATTATAAAGAGAAAAAAAAAGGATGAAAGAGGGAGACAGTGGGGCCGAAGAACAGACGGGAATATTTTGCCAAGGGTTCACAATAAGGGCAGGTGAAAAAATAGGGTAAATCGTCCTCGATCTGTCCACGACTCGTGGGACCAATCGATGTCCTTTCGAACGTATATGCAGATACAGGGAAGACTTTTTTTTTACTGGGGACTTTTCCAGTGTTTGCTCTTGAGATTAGTGTCCCTGTTCAATGGATAATTTATGCGCACGTTGCCAGAAGACCATTCACGAGTGCGATCATCAATTTTCGAATTAACTTTTGATTTATGATTCGCGAATGCGCGAGGACAATCCCTATGATTCTCTATTTGAAATCTCAATCCGTACGGAATTTCTATTCACCGTCTTTGCTTCCGTTAGCTGCAAGTTCACATGAATTTAAAGATCTTGAAATATGTCTCGTCACTTTTTCTCTTCGAGCTGGATTATTGGGGAAAGAATGAATTACACTTTTTGCGAAATGCAGGAGAGATAAGAAACCTGCTCTCCTGCGATTCGAACGGTATTGAATTGATTAAGCGCAAGATGGCAAGAAGCCTAAAAGTTATTACGGTTTTTGGAATGTGCTTTTATTCAATTAACGTTGCCAACGGTTCATTCGACCTTTTTATCAGCGAATAAAAAAATTACATTCTATTAAATTACTCCTACGGTGATCGGACAATGCGTTTTTAACGTCATCGAGTCGATGAGATTTCTTGAGCGTTGTTACTTGAAAATGAAACTTCTCCCGAGCGTCCAACAAGCGAGGGTGCAAAAATCGTGGAGAAATAACGTCTGGTTTTTGCGGAGAAAACAGTGGCTGCTGCATCTGTAAGATTCTCTGCGAAGAGACAGAGAAGGGGAAGAAAGGGAAAGAGAGAGGGAGAGATGCGTCTACCAAAAATATCCGTCGCGAGGAGACGAGGAGCAACAGGGCACTGCTCCGATTCTTCGCAGCAAAACGACGATTTTTCGGCCGGAAATAAAATTTGCCCTCGCCGTTGACTGCCTCGAACGCTTCGCGAGAAATTCGCCGAGCTGCGTATTCTCGAATGCAGGTCGCAGATTCTTCGCGAATTTTCGAGGACTTGAAATTCCCTTGAAAAAGTACTGCCAACCAATGAGATAGTCTGTAGAATACCAACTGCACGTGGAAGATCCACCATCGTCCATTTTCTTGATTTATTTTTATGGCCAAATCTCGAGGAGGAATATTATGGTGCAATCTTTAAATCGGCGGAGGATTTTGCAATCTTCGAATCAGGTTCGGAAAAGTCAGAGGGACGATTCGTGAGTCACGAATGTAGTTGCGATTAATGCGCGTGCAAGCAACGTTAGTCACGGTCCATTTAATTAAAAGCAACTTTAAATTGCAAAGGAAAGTAGAATACAGTTAAGGACAGGAATATTAAAACGGTGTTTTTTCGGGTCGCATAGCTGCTTGATGAAATTAAGATGAAGGATACTCGATGGTAAACTGAAATAATTTCTAGAGGTTTTACATATTGTCTTATCTCTTATGTCGTTCCAAAATATTGAAACTTACAATACGTGGTCCGTTTAGACCTACTTTAACAATGGAGATAGCGGCTAACTGTAGCATTCATATAAATGCACAATAGCAAATAAAATACCATTCGTACCATTTGCATTCATAGTCTGTGAGTAGCATCTGTTTAATATTCGTCACAAACACGAGCCAGGGAATACGCAGAAAATTTTTATAGATTAAGATCAATCGTTTTTATCTCCGGTACTTGAGAACAATTGTATCCGCCATTGTCACGATAAGCTTCACGATTATCTTCAACGATTTGAATTTCGCCGAGGCAAGCTTTCGCAATTTCATCCTCCGCGACACGAGTAAAGGAGGAGAGGATCCCGTTGGAAGACAATGGAGAAACAGAAATTAAATCGAATTGCTCGTATTGCTGGTATTTGCGCATTAAATCACCGAAACACATCGTAGTTCCGCAACTCATACGATCCCACTTCGTGAAGCGTTGCGAGCCGACAGTGAAAGCACCGGCGATAAGTAACGAGTATGTAATCGCCATGTTGAAAACCTATGTCGATTACCATATCATTCCAATTAGAAGAGACCATCAAAGTACCATTCGCGATAGGAGCGAAAACCGAAACGATTCGCTCAGAATTATTGCTCCGCTTTGCTTTCCTTTTCTTGATCCTACGAAACTTCGCGAGCACACCGATGAGTCAGCCGGCCTAAAGATATATCAGTGAAAAAGGAAACTGCCTTTTCCGAGGCTTCCTTATCATGGGAACCTTCGTCCTAGAAGCGATACCTTCGTTCCGGAGGATGTTACAAAGTCCTACGATAAGAGAGGAGATTCCTGGGAGTCCTCTGCTGTCCTATCTGATTGGCTTGAGGACCGACTGGAATGTTCGCTAATAAGTTGTTGATGGTTCACCGTTAGACAATCATCCTGACGTTAGGCCGATGCGTGAAGGTTTTTTGTGGTAATTAATGGTCGGCTGGCTAGGCGAGTATTCCGAGTACTTCCGTATCGACTAACTTTCCAAGATCGTAAAGAGACGGTGTAATCGTGGAAAGCACGGGAAAAGTCGTAAGAGCGACTTAACGAGTGCATAGACGACGCGTTAAGCGAACGTCTAAATTTGGATCGTCGGAGCCGGGATGCGGCTTGCTGATAGGACGTTTATGAATTCCTGTTTCCAGCTTGGAAAATTCGCGATGATACTCACTGGGAGGAAGGAAGGAATTAATCATACTTTCGTCACTTAGTCGCTTTATCTTCCACAATGAATGTCGAGTTGGCAAAATTTCGAATTCGTCTTCACCGATTCGTTTCTTCGAATGGTAATTAGAGATATCTAGTTTTTTGCAGTCCGGTGTTTCTGTAAGGATTTATTCGTGATCTAATTGCGTTAAATGGATCTGATATCGTGGACGGAGTTAACATTGCAAATTTTGATGGAATTCGCGTTTGGTGAGATTTCGAAATTATTAATCAGTGGATTATAATTGATCCATAAAGTTAGCCTGCCGTAACGAGCGTATATACGTTTCCTTAAAGGTGAAAGTAAAAGTTGTCTGACGCTTTGCTCGTGCTACGAAACCGCACGTTTGAATTGGCCCTTATCGACCCGCACGTTCACGAACCTCCGACGTTTCACGATAACAATCATGGCTCAACTTCTTTCAACCCTCCATAATGTGCCCAGGGCTTCGTAGTAATGTCCTACTTTACGTTCAGCTTTCTCGATTCTAGTTTTACCATTTTTTAAATCATTTCCCATTTACAGTCTTGACAAAGTACCTTCACCGGTGACACGTACACATTTGTTCTCGTTAATCGTTACAATTGTTCGAAAACGTTTCATCAATTGTGGGGGCCTCCTACGTTAGAATGCGTAACAGCAGATCGTCCAAGATCAGCGCTAAAAGAACTCATTTGTCAGCTGTCGTAAAAGGCATCGCGACATTCGTCGTGCAACGGAATTGCTAATACAAACTCAATAGTGTGGCTGAACTCTGACACTGATAAAACGTGACTAACGAAGCATTAATCAGCGGGCTACAAATCTTCGTTTAGCTTATGCGGAAAAGATTTAATAGAGCCAAGGTAGTGGCGTAACTTCTCTCTGGCGGATGATGAACCTACGCGCCTTCTCTTCCATCTATTTTTCTACGATGGGGATAATTTGAGCCCCGCTGACACTCTCGTCGAGAACCGAAGATGAATCACTGCGTTGACTAATTGGATTGCGATTACCATTCACGCAGGAATGTAAAGGCAACGTTCTCTTGCAACAGCTTGCTTGCAAATTTTTAACAACTTTGCGAGTCATTGTTGATTATAATTTTCTTCGTTACTTACCTAACGGTGTTAGACAGGTTGATGAAAGTTTCTCTATGATCAGTTAGGACAAAATTGAAAGGATGTATAATCGAGCGAGGCACGGAGAGATTGAGTTTCCTTTGGTAGATTTCTTCTTGGCTTCGTATCGTTAAAACCGAGCCGCATGATCTTCACGTTATCTCGTAGATGTCCCGTTTATGCTCTTCTGTTGGGTTTATGTTCCGAAGCGAGTGTCTTTATCGACGGAGTGCGTCGGAAATGTTATCGATAGAGTAGGGCAAATGAAGGACATGCTGAAGGGAAAGAAAGTATCCGGCGCTCTCTTTCCGAGGGCGACACATCAGCGGCAGAAACTGCAAAGAGATACATATTTTTATCAGATTGTTTTGTTCGAGAATGCTTTACAATTTTTATCGTATCAGTTAAGAAAGGGAATTTATCGGCAATTTGAAGTGATATTAAATTTTGAAGTACATTTTTTTAAGTTCCACGGACAGGATCCAAACATCGCTTCTTGGCCAAAGTTCAAGTTTTCTCATTTACATATTTCATCCGAATTATGTTTGGCTCTCCTAATTTGACCTAATTTCTCAAAGCAGCCCGAACGTTTCGGCATGTAAATTACACTATCTACGAGTTTTCACTGGCCGTGGAATAATGCCCACACTGATTAATGCGAGCATTCCTAGAAAATTCCCTTCGTCTCCATCTAATTCCCGAATAGCGCGCCCCAAGACATTGTTTCAACAGAAAGGAAATCGATGCCTGTGAGCCAGGAAATTCTCATTAATCTTGGTGTCGTAATTAAACGTAGCAATTAACTACGTGCCATGCTTCACGCAAAATAAAAAGGAACAGTATCGATGTCAAAGATAACCCTCAACATTTAAGCATCTCTTGATTTTGAAATACTCTCTGATATTTCCTATATTCTCAATATTTTATCAAAGCAAATATTCTACGTAAGATACGATGGAGTTGCTGCACAACAGGGCATAAAGTTTCATCTTCAACGAACGTTACGTCGGCGATGTAATCTCCAAAAAAAAGTTGCAGCACTTTGGTATAATTTATCCGAGCATACAGCATAACTACAAGAAATACGTCTATGCCGTATCGTTACATAATGTGATTTAACGGCAAGGAAAACCGTGACGCCGTTGCTTCCGGTATTCCGTCTTATCCATCTGGAAACCGCAAAGTGCACGAGTCGTTGCTCGTCGTGAAACGAAAATTACAAGCATACCTTTTATGACTGGGGATTGCTGATAGTGGGGGTGGCGCAATGCGGCTACCCTGACTCGCATCCCCAAGAGCGGACAAACAGATCGCACGAAATCTTAGAACGGATTTCTTACTCTTTCTTATCGATCTCTATCAGAACGCTGAGTTCTTCTCCACTTCTCCCTCGAACATTCCGATTACGTTTCGTGCATTGTTAACGTAATCGAGAGAATGTATTTGTACTATTTAATGAGTCCTTTCCAAAGTTGCGAGTGCACTTCGACGTATATCGTTAGCCAGGTACTTCAGTTGCACACGTTCGTTGCATCTCTCGAAATTATCACAGAAACTTGACTGCCGTCACGGCATCGGCTTAAACGCGAAACTGGTGGATCTCATTTCATGAACGTAACTAAAGAAAAAGCATTAAAAAAGATAAGAAGAAGGTTTTCTAGGCCGGAATGAAGATGGCCAGCAAAGTGGGTCCTTCAAGTTGGATTTTTGCAGATGAAAGCGCGCGATGAAAGGTAAAAAATAAAGTTGCGCTTCTCGGTGGCCCACTCTTTCGCCGCTGTATCATGGTGAATGTCGTGGTATCGTCGCTGAGAAAATCCTCGTTTAGAAGCATGCCGCCTCCTCTGCGAGACTCGCTATCCACTCGACGTACCTCTTCTTCGTGCTCCAAAACCAGCCGGTACGAGATACCGCTACGTTGCACTTCTACAGCGCACCTTTCTATTGCACATGCACACGATCGTGCGAGCAAGTGCTTTATTCAAACGTTTCCCGGTGGAATAAACTTAACGTAAGAAAAGGAGATTCCGAACGTGTGCAGATAAAACTATGGCATCGTGGTATATGGGAGTGATCTCTATCCATTCTGAACCGATGAAGCTTGTCCAATGACCAAGATCGTTAACTATGTCATTCGATCCGAGCACGTTAGCCTACGTCATGGATACATGACCGCGCCAAGGTGAAATTTCAAGTAACGAAGAAGCTCGGTAATTTGGCCAGGCCGAAATGAGAATATCGAGTTTCTTGCTAAAGGTAAATGGGAACTGTTGGGCTTGGGAGCTAGGTCTGTCAGAGTGTTCAAATTCGTCAGCCTAGTTCTTTGATCTACCCGAGAAGTGTGGTAGTAACATTCACTTGCAACGTCGTGAACAGTCCCTCGTTCCGCGCTGGTTCTCCCTTGTCTGATGCCAGAGCGTCGTTCCGTGTTACCTCCCCACCGGGGTCGTGCTCTTCTTTACTCTCATCTCGGTGAACTAACCCCCACCATTGGATCCTGGTGTATCGAACGCCCCGTGACGTCATTGAACTTTCTGTGACGTCATGCCAGCGGTACTCAACCTGGAGAAGAACGGTGTTTCCATCGTAACGCTTCTCGCAATCGTGTCATCGACCAAGCCAGAATCTCTTGAAAGTCTGCTGCGTCGAGCGATGCCTGTTCGAAGCTAAGAATGTTGATGTTAAGTAAAATCATGTCGGTCGATTTGATTGTCATCGATTCGGTAGGTAGCCACCGACAACAGTCCGGTGATAAATGTCTCGCGAAAGGATATAAAGTTTGGATTGATGTAGCATAGGAAGTCCATACATTTGTAATGTCCTAGGCAAAGTTGCAGCTGTGCCTGTAATACCTGCAGTATCTTATGATAGGGTGTATCGACAAGTGTCGAAGTACGCCAACGTTGCAACGCTTATAGGATCTTACTTTGCTCTTTGCTCTTTCCATTGACTGCACTTACCATCACATTGGAGGCTACAGGCGTGATGCTGATAAAAGCTTGGTGACGTGAATAATATGCAAGCTTGTGCATCGCTCGATGATCAGATTGCACTGTGGCCAGCACGTGACGTGGAATTAGCTGAGATCTTTGTACGAAGTTTTCGGACGATTCGAGGTAAACACGTTTATGGAGGAACGATTATACCGATTTGGAATTGGTATTAAGAACAAATTTGGCAGTGGGTGTTTTTAACATAGTTTATTCTAAATAACAAATTTTTCTACAATGTGATTGTTACGTTCATCTTCGAGTGAATCATGTGAAGATTTTCCGGAACCAAAATTCATCGTTTAAAATTCCGAGGGTTCTCGTATACGAGCAATTGTTGCGTCATCTTCATTGTTATCTGCAATTTTCCCACGTATAAAGAATTCGCGTGGGTCGTTCGTTGAGGTGTACACGTGTTTGCCATGGTTCAACGAAGCAAGGAGGATGTAAAGGTGAAAAAGCAGTGCCACCAACTCTCGGGGGACCATTGATCTGACATTCCCCGTAGTGACGTCACGGTCGTCCAATAGAAAGGGGTCAGACGTCACGAAAAATGTCTATGCTCGGATATCCTGGCCGCGATTCAAGGATATCGGTTCGATGGTATTTTGCAATTGGGTTCAGAGTTTAAAATTGCCGCGTTACATCTCGTCGACTTGAATTTAATAAGGATTATAAATTATCAGGACTAATCGTACCGTAAAGGAACTCGGCCAGTAAGGATATTCTTTACATAAATATCGAACATACTCGCTGTTTGTAAATCACGAAAGTTGTAAAGAGAGGAAAGGAGTAGTGCACTCTTGAGAGATTCTTGCGAGAGAGACTAAATTGCTTGTTTCTGACGCCCTTGCACGACAGGGCAGTAACGTGCTGAATTTTCAGGGATATTATTACGTAACTACACTCTTTTCCTCCTATCCCGGCTGCACAAGAAGCTCTATACTTTTGTTCGGGTGCCTCATTATTTCGAAGAGGCGACAAAAACTTACACTTGGAATGAAGATGCATTGAATCATCACTGTAAACCTAGCCAGAGAAATCCTCGGGGATTCAAAGTAGACGTACCGCCGACAGATCGTATTTTATCTATCGGCATGCTGTAGCCTGACAATGGCAACTGTATCAGCGCATCCGGATGAAAATGTTAACCGAAGATTGGTTTCGTGTCAACAACATCGGGATCCTGACAGATATGGGTTAATTCTTAATCTAGAGCAGGATTTATGCAAGCGCAGATTGGGCAGTGACGCATCTACTTTGACCTTTTCTCGAGATTATACTCGACATTCGTTGAATGTGATTCCCATATCTATATGATGCTTCCTGTATGCAAAACGGCAATTCAATCTCGTACAGTTCAAGTAGTTTGTAACTTGGTAAAACTCCTTTTTACTTGGCAACTTTCGAGAGTTGTATTTTTGTCTCCATGGTGTTTGTCAGATGTCGGAGGTTACAAAACCAGAATGCAAAGCTTATAGAATTTCGGACAAATGGTGGGTTTACAGTTTCTCTCGCATCGTGTCATTTATATTCCTGCAACTTTGCAAGACTGACGGAGGATAAGCGTTTCTTGACGAGTGTGAATTATTTAGGAGCATGCGATCTTTTTCACCCAAGTTTGTTGATAGTAAACGGCCCCGACAAATCCTTAAGCACGGCCACGATATTCGCTAAGATCAAAGGTGCACTTGAAAGAGAGAAGTGCAGGCTCCAACGAGTCATCGATGTAGTCCTAGTTATACTTGTTACTATCTAAACCTGTGCACTGTAACGACTTAAGTGGAAGAATAGGTATTCTAGGTTTTCCAAAAGTTCACCTAATTTCGTCTCACGTAAAACATTCGCCTTACAAAGTTAGAAATCGGAAAGGAAAAGAGCAGTCCCAACTAATCTCATTTTCAGATCTATCCAATGAAACAAATACATCCAAATGGAAATCGTAAAAACCTTCATTACTTAAAAGCTATCCGTTAAAACTTTACATTTGTCTGTCTTCGGTGTATGGTTCAGTAACCCTAATATTGCACGAGTCCGCCCCTCGGGAATGAAACTGGTATTCCAGAAATCGGGGAAAAAGTGGAGACATCTGTAGATGAAACGAGAGGAGGCAAGTAGGAAGGCCAGAGAGATAGACCAGCATCGGTGAATCTGCTGAACGTCCCTAAGTATAGTGGGTGAGGAGTATGCTCGGTGAGAAAGGAGGGGAGGGAGTGCAGATCCCTCGTTTCTTCCCGAGTGGTTCTATCCCTCCTCCTTTTATCGATCCTACTCCAGCAGCAGCAGCAGTAGCAGCAGTAGTAGTAGTAGAAGCAGCAGCAGGAGCAGCAATAGCAGTAGCAGCAGCGTCGTCAACAGAAATCGCCAACGGTGGTCGTAGTAGCTCAGTGGGTACCCGGCCACTACGCCGGCAGAACAGCTTCGATCGGTGGTTGTACGGTTCTCCACAGATTGCGTCACGCAGTGCAAGCCAGTTACACTGCCACTTGGTAACGGTTGCACAAAAGCGGGTGGCAAACGTTCCAGACCCCGATCAAACTCTCTGACAGATCTCCTAAAGGGGTGCAAAGATTAATCACTAAACTGATAATATACAACAGCGAATTTCAACAAAAATTCCCCGCATTCTCATGCTGCAATCTCTCCGAAAATTTCCTCGTTACATTTTTAACGTCCCCTGAATTTTACCCGCAGTGGCAATTGAATTGTTTCGTTACGAGATGAAAAATATTATTTTCCATTCGATAGTTAGCATGAAAAAATATGAGGAGCCCTCTGTCGCGGGCCCCTTTGCGCCTAGATGCCTCCCTGTTCCCATACGTTAGCCGAAAGCGCACGGAATTGGCCGAAGCCCCTCGAAGACCGCCAAAACGCCTCGAGATCGAGCGGGCTATACCGAGGCCGACCGAGTACACCCGAATCGCGCCGTTTTCCGACGAAGTAACCCGAAGCTCGGCTGCCGCACGGGTCGCTTGGCTGCAGGCGCGCAGTGCAGCCGCCGGTACACCGCCAGGGCAGTCGCGGCTCAGCTATGTTTCAGCTGAGCTGAGCGCACGAGGAAAGCTCGTGTCGCCGGCGCAGGCGGTATTCGTGTTTTCACCATTGTCATCCTTCTTCTCCCTCTCTCTTTTTCTTCGCTCTGTCTCTTCCTCTTCTTCATTTTCCTCTTACACTTTCCTCTATTCCCTGTTCGGTTCGCCCGTGTCACACGACATCTCATCACACGGGTACGCATCATCATCGCAGCTACCACGCAGAGGAGACATCACCACGTAAGTGTACTGTGATCATAGTGATACTTACACATCAATTCGAGTGAGAATCAGAACCGAAACGAAAGGTGCTCGTTGCTGTTTTTGGCCCGTGGATGAGAATGGGTATACGTGTTTGGTATTTTTCGTACGCGAAGTGACATGCAATGAAGTTTTATAGGGCTGATAAGTCGGTGTATGGTATGTGTGTCGATCGAGCTTTTCTACCATTTCTTGGTTGAAGGAACTATGTCACGAAGGACTGAGAAAGAGTTTGACAGGTTTGTTTGACAGTGTGGTGATTGATAACTTTACGAATTATCCTATCAAAGTTTTCGTTTGCTCGAGTTTCTGGAGAATTGCGCCAACACTTTAACAGTCTTATAGTTATTCGTGGAAAAATTATTGTTACAAGTTCTCGGGTCATACGACCTTTTCTCACCGTAGTATATTACGTTTTACAACGATCGAGGTTCACCTCTGTATACCTAGCACTCGGACAGAATGATTATACAATTAACACGGCAATAAAAAGTAAACAAAGCCTAACTGTAAGTTTTGCTTGCGAAAATCTGTATACGCTATTAAAAGCTCGAAAGTGAATACGATTTCGTGCAGGCGCACGCGATAATTTTCTTCGTAAGCACGTAATGCTCGCTCTGATAATTTAATGAACTCGAACGTCGCACTGGGACGATCTGGAAATTTGTTTACGCGTTTGTACAATTACGAATACAGCTGCAATCACTGCACGAACTAAACGCACCGTCCGCGAACAAAGAGATGCGTGTCATTTTGCTCCATCTCGTCCACTATTCATGCTCTCCATTCTTCCGCAGTGGTACACTTAAAAGAGCCATAAAGTGGCATTGAGTCTCTTAAATGGAATATTAAAAACTTGCCCGTATCTCGGACTAGCATACATACGCACTCACGTGTACAAGTCATAAATAAAAACAGTCCCGTCCCTCCGCGAATAATGTAACTTGGAATTTTTAAATAGAAAGAGAAACGTCGATTCTCCCGAGGACTCTGCGCGATTAGATTAACCCGATCATTCGTCACCGAGTTACGTCTCGCGTGGAGTCACGTGAAGACTAAAAAAGAGCGGGCAGATCGATTCTAATCGTGCAACACCCAATCGAACCGTACACCGAACAACAGAGAAGGCATAAAAATAGAAGGCAGGACGTGTACTTGGCCGTAGCCTATCGAGCACGATGTTATCCTGCCGTAGGTAGATGTCCTTGTTCTTGGCGACTGCCATTACGACGTGTCAAGGCAAAACGCATACGTATGTATAACTTTTGTATACATAGACGTGTAATATTAGATCGTGGCGATAGTCCTCGCGGGTAACAACGTTATAATTTCTACCAGCACCGTTCAATGTTGACATCTCGACGTTTGCCTCTGCGTGTATTATTGTCTGCAGCGGCCACCCGAGCCGGACTTCCGAGTAGGCGACCTCCGAATGTTATGATTACGTTATCCGCGGTGCGTTCCAATGCTGCTTTGCAGCTTAAGCGTGATCCTCGTGAATCACGAATGTAGTCTCTATCTTCTCGTCAGTTTGGTGCCATCGTTTGCTTGTATACAATCGAGAAACTCCTGGTAATACGAAGAGCATAAGTAGAGAACTCCATTGTCCCTAATATAGTATGCGTACCTGTGTAGCAAGTGGGAAGGATTTTGTAAATTTTAATAGCAAAAGGAGTCACTGCCGCCTTTTCGATCGAGCGCTATGTTGAGAAGGATCTGAAAGAAAAATCAATTGTATGACCTTGTCCTTGATCGTATCGCGTTCTATCGTGGCGAATCCCCTAGATGGTGCATGTTTTCGTAGCGTCGAGTGCGAAGTGCACAACAGCTAGTCGATATATCGATCCATTTCCGATAATATATTACCTTCCAAGGTGATAACACGTGTGTGGAAGTATGTGCGTGCATTATCTACGCACTACACCTGTCCATAGCGATATCGTACTTTCGCGACTGTATCGGTTTTCTTGTTTGCCATGCCATCGAGAGCTCCACTTTTCGCTTTATTACGAGTAAGACTGATCCATCTTACTTTTCCTCTCTTCCTTCCCTCAGCAATTATGGGTAGATTAAACGTCGTTCGCAATTTGAATCGCTTATTTCGTTTCTGATCGGCCATCGAGTGGTATTACTCCTTAATTTTAGATCGTCGATGGAACATCTTGACCTCGTTATCCCCTAATTATTCGGCCACAGAGGAAAATCTGTAATTCAGATTTCAAGATCATCTTGATCGGAGTAATAAATTCCTGCGCAAACCGCGAGGCCGACGGTATATTTGTTCGAACGCGAAAGAAACGATTGCCAAACGTCAATAAGCACTCTATCGACTCGAGCAACCACCATAAAAAAGAGGAGAATAATCTTAAGACGTTTTTTGTTCGGCATGAATCACGGTGAATACTTCTATGACGAGCAAATACCTTCTCCATTTTCAACCATTTTCTCCTCTCCTTTCTTCGAAGACTCATTCCAGTTATATTTCTACGTTTTTATTTAATCTCGAGCAGAATTTCGCAGGGTTTTTTTTACTATTATTATGAATTCTACTCGGAAATGTTCGTCTCTCTTGCATCTATTATTTGTTCCGAGCATGATTACCAATTTAACCGAGTCGCACTAAGCGATGAAGCTCGACGTCACGTTGCTCAAACAGCGCCGCCAGTGATCAAATCAGTTGGGATACGAAATTCTGCCGCATCCCACATACTGATTAGACAACCCTCCCACGAACGATGCACCAAAACACCTAGGTAAATTCTCGCCAGCCAAAGTTTCCAGTTATCTCTACGGAATTAAGCACTCTTATCCTAAAATCCTCTAGGAAGAGATCAACGCGAATTACGTCTTTCTAACAAAATCAAAGCTGTCACTGTTCTTAATCCTTTAGGGCCCAAATTCAATTATTCCACCAAGAAAACGGTATCATTAATTGCCATATATTTTCTATAAAATGGATAAAACGGTGGTTCCATTAGGAAACTACTAACAAATTCTTTGAAATTTCATGGGAAAACCATTAGGAATATAGGGTTAACCCCTTGCACTACAATAATGAATGACACTCGTGACACGGTACACAGAACAGGAAAATTTGAAATTTTCATAAAAGTATTAAATTGAAGATATCAGGGTGTCACGAGGTCGCAAATTATTTCTATACTCTTAATATTGCTTTAGACATTACGATATATCAAAAATTAGTGGGAAATTTTTATTTCTGCAATTAAATCTGCGTTAGTGGTCGTGTATTCACAAAAGAGATCGTAGGGCAGACGATTAATACTACTTGCCAATCTACCATCGCTAAATTTCGTAACATATTTTCATCGCTGTTTGCATTGGTTTTTAGGGCTTCAAATAAAAACATTGTTTATAAATTAATGGAATAGACTAAGACTCTAGTGTCTGAATATATGAAAACGGTCCTCTCTCTAACAGGAAAAGTCACCGAGTCAGGGTCTAAAAGAATTTAGCGAGGCTCTAAGATCCCTTTTCTGTTTTAACATAAAACAAATTGCATATCTACACAGCTGCAGCCTCTTAAGCATTCCAAGAAGAAAATATAGCAGTTGATTTTTGCACGTTCAAAATATACTATATTCGTAGAAACATAGAAAACCAGCAGTTTGTGCATCACGAATCGTTCGTCCATAAATATCGATAGACTCGTAAATATCGAAATGATCGAAGATAGCCCTGCAATTTGATCACCCATCCTCTTTGAAAACCCAGTCCACGTTAGCCTCTCATCGTCGTCGGTATCGTTCAGGTACGTGCCCGCACGACTGCCCGAACGTTTTACCGACGGAACGCAGACAAGAATTGCATCTCCGTGCAGATTGCACCGAAGGAGGAGGGTGCACGACCCAGCAGCCTCGACTGACGACGATATAGAGCGGGCCGCGTGTATTTCTAGAGCAGCCGGTTAAGAATAGAAGCGGCAAGTAGACGCTTGAATTAAATATAGCCGGTGAACGACCCGCAAGTAGATTACGAAATTTCATTGAAGTCACGGAAGTCCACCAGGACAGTCCATCGTCGTCGTGCCGTGTGCTCCCTTAATAGATTGCTTTTCCACGAGCGCACCGCGAACACTTGAAGAAGGTTATTCGTCCCAGAATGATGGACGTAATTATTCTCATTACGAATAGAACCCGTTTAGATTGAGATCGTCCGTGAATTAGATTATTATGGAATTAATTAGAAACGTTAGGAATTAGTGGAAATTAAAGCGTCGAGTTTAATGTTTTTCTTCGTGCTCTTTGTATTTTTGTAATTGTTTATTACGGTTTGGTGGATATCTTGGAAAATGTCGTTGTTGGCGTTAGTTTTGTATAGATTGCACCTTGAAATGTGTGGAAGGAATCGGCGGTAGGCCGGAACGATGAGTTCTTTTCTCACAAGTCACCTGCAAGTGAAATCCGTTCACTGAGATTGTCAGGACGCGACATTAACGAGGATTATAAATATCGAGAAACGTTAAGGGGGACGACCGGAGTGGGTTGGTGGAAGGTCGTGGACGAAATACATTGGTACCTGGCCAGAGGCCTGTGACAACTCATTCGCACGGGCAGAGAGTCTGAAAAACGATTTGATGGGAACCAATAACCAATAGTCCTCCCGTCGGTGACCTAAAATTCTTCGTTCGCCCAATGAACTCTATCAGAAAACTGAAATTCCTCACGCCAACGAGAAAACGGTTATCCACAACTCGCAGCCCTAGCTCTATTACTTTTATCTACGCTCCTTTCGGGCCTCTGGAGAAATGACGACCGGAAAGAGGATTATTTTTTTTTCCCGCCGCGGAAAGTGTGGCTGAATCAACCCTCAAATGACGCACCTATTTTTACCCTTCTTGAAATCTGTCGCAGAAACGGAGACCTGAAAAATGTTCTTGAAATGACTTTCAGTTTTCCTTTCGCAAGGTAGGAATTATTTGCTGGAAGACTGAAATCAATGTTCGATGTTTGCCGTAATTCAGACCATCGTTTGAGGATTGAAATTCGTTGATTCGTCGCGTGGGTGATGTTTCAGTGATAACACAAAATTAAGCGTTATCATCTCTGATTGCGTAATTGTTTCCCGCGACTCTATTATAAGTCTTTGAGGCTATCCTTATTGCGTGGCGGACATATTTCGAACAATTGAAGCAATCGTCGTCTCTGCCGTTTCAATATCCTCAATGAAGTACAATACACCAGAGTGAGCTATTGTTCAACCTGACTATAATCGGATACGTTAGTGTCGTTAATTAATTAACCCCGAGGCGCATCAAAGATCATCGTCATAATCGATCAGAAATTCATAAAACACGGAATATTATTTTCTCTCAGAACACGGAGATATCTCTACATTCCATCCATAAATATCTTAATTTTCATTCCGTTGATTTTCCTACATTTTCTTAAGTGCAATCAACACCCTAATAGTTTTCGATAATTAACACGTTGATCGTCACCGGTATTTCGCTAGTTTCAACATTTCTACCGAACTGAAACTTTTTCCATTAAATCAAGTCTTTGTAAAGCAGAAACTTCAAAGACAAAGATGGATATATATTCAGCAGAACTTTATCTTTTTAACGCCAATATTTAAATATTGAATATATTACAAGATTCATAAATATTGCAAGTTAAAAGTCATATGAAATTTCAATGAATTCAATAGTGCCGGTCATCGGTGACCGCCATGGTATTTAACGTGTTAAAAAAACGATTTACGGGATTCCAAATGAGGCCCCACTCCTTTCATCGTGACACATCGAGATTATCGGGACGCTGCATCAAGTTTCTTGCAACTTGTACGTATCTTCTTCACTTTTACTAATTCAGACTCCTTTTGTTTTCAGATAATTCATCATGCCGGCGGCTGGTCCAGCTGTGCCGGCTGTGGCGGAAGGTGCTGGACAGTTAGAAGATTTGGACGAGCCCCCTGAGCCTCGTGTTCGGGGTGGCAGTGCAAGGGCAGGTCTCATGAAACCCCTCGTAGTCCTAGCACTTCCTGGAATGTATCTTTTCTATAAGTACAGCCAATACAGGCGAGAACAGCGCGAGCTTTCTCGTCGAAGGGTGACTGAGAGGGAGCTTCAACATCTTCACCTGAAAATCGTAAGTGGCGAAAGAAATTGAACGCGGTAGAATTCAAAAAAGACGAAAAGATCTCGTAAAATGCTTCGCGAACCTGGCAAAGTTATCACATTTCTCAACACAGTTATTGGTACCGGATCGAGAGAGTTCTTCTAACATTAACTCGATACAAAAAGGTCTCGCGAAACGGGCAAATGGTAGAAGTTTCCTGAGAAAGTATTTGCTTGACTCTTGCACACACTTGGCACACGAGACACCGAGCTGTCTAATGCCCGAGGCAATTCTCTTGCTTACTCCACCTGTTGTGCATTCCTTCAATCTTTAAGAAACGAATTGATCCTCTCGACCAACATTTAATCCACTCTCCTACCCTTCAGACTCGTCCCTTTGTTTCGCGTTAATTAACCGGAAGCTCGAGAAGGAGGTGTAACCTTCGACCGTAAGTATCCACGCATCAAACCTCGATGTAAAAATATGTTACGCGACGTTTCTAAAGTGCTGGGAACAAGAAGAAAGCAAGTAGAGAGGGCTCGACAAAAAATCCGAGCTTCATCTCCGCGTTTTAATTGAAGAGCCCTTTTGTACTCGTTCGTGTGCGGCTCGTCAAAGCAACGTTTATCAGATCGTCGAACCTCCTGCAAGGTAGAATGGCGCTTCGGGGTGTGAGAATGAATATGGTTGTCTCGGGACGATGGGTAGGATAGTGGCGATAACGGAAGATACAATATCTGGGGAATACGGAGGCGAAAGGATGAAGAGGATCGGAGTTAACTAGATAGAAGGAGTTTAAGGAGAGAAAGATAGGTGAAGAGAGGAGAAGGGTTCAATTACCCGAGGGTAACACGATCACCGTTCACCGGAAAGACCCTGTATCACCTCCTAAAGGCTAAAGCCATTTATTGCTGTATACTTCGAGCCATATTAAGTGTCCTCCTTCGTTCGGAGGGTCTCCTTTATTTTTTTTACACCCTCGTTATGCCCTTCTGTCGAGGAAAAGTTATGTATCGATGAGTCACCGGATGGGAATTCATTGCTACTTCCGCTCTTCCTCTGTGTCCTTTCTATTAGCTGTTACAATCATCCATTATAAATCCACGTATTTCTTGCAATTATTTTACAAAGCTCAAATTAGTAAAGGACGGAAAAGCAGGAGAAGTCATTGAATTCATTGATATCCACGTTGAAAGACGATAAGCCACCAACGTTCTTTATCCGAGGAGGGAAGTCGAATCTAATGGAGCGTTTGATGAAAAGAAAATGGAATGGCATTCGATGGCCTCTTCGCGAAACCTATTACCATTCGTTTGCGCAAACATGAGTTAATTTGGTTTGATCAATTACCGTTTTACCGTCTGCAAGGTAAACTGGACGATTCTCCGAGCGGCCTATTTACGAGCACGGGGATTTACGACCAGGAACTCTGAGTACGTATTGATTTCTATGCCTCCCGAGCAGGCATGCAGCAGACTTAGCACGGTCCCAACTGCTGATAGACCCATGGCATTCGCTTTTAGCCTGAATCGTGCGCTAATGGCGATACCCTATCGGAAATTCGATATCGCTGCTTTCCTGAGGATTGTAACAAACAATATGTTTCGATACCATCCACGGATATCGAATTCATCGACCAAGTAATCTATATTGAATCAATGTTTGTCGTAGTCCTGCTTAGAGAATATCATTCCGTACGATTTCACACTTATCTCGGGAATATTCGGGCTTCTGTAGCTTCTGGTTGTTTGGATATTACGAAGATTGAAGTTAAGAGGTCCAAGGTTATGGCGAAACATCATATTTTTTCCACTTAGCAGGTCGCCAGAAAATCTGGCAATGTTCTGACGTGAAAAAGAAAAAGTACCTTGGTGAGAAGGGCTGCCAAAAGGCGGTATTCACGGTCGACGAACAGTAAGATCGGATACCGGGGATACTAGGTTGAGATAGGATGGCCGGCATTCGTATCCGAGGGACCAGAATTTCTCGAATCCATTTAGTTGCCGTCGGCCTCTCTGATTTATGATCCTTCGAAGTGGTACCAGTCCTTTCCACCTACTGGGTACCGAAAACAAGGATAGCGATCATTTGCCGTAATTTTCAGTACCCAATCTCACTTCGGTACCGTACGAACTCGTGAATTCGTCAGTCTTCTATCGTTCGAATGATCTTGACAAAACTAGGTTTATGTTTTACGATAACCAAAAATTTCCGAAGACCGAAGTGACTTTATGTTCCCTTTAATTTTATGTAACGAATAAAAAGCATGGCCTTCGATCTCACTTAAGATCTTGGCTACATTGCCGGCGGTTCTAATCACTAATCGACCATCACTTTCGAGACTTGCCACGCCTAGAATTCTTTCATCGAGGCTGTTCCATCACGAAACAGTCGACGTGAAAATCGAATCGCGGACCTACGGCAAAGTCGCGTGCAGAGCAACAAGATGATCGTGCTTTGGAATTTCACCGGTAGACAGTCCGATGCATGGTCAGTTGCAGTCTTGGCGTGATTAAAAATAAATATCTTTGTACGATAGTTTCGCATTGTGTACGGGAACAAAGCTGTGCGCACTTTCGCAGGGTCTTGTTAAAAGTTATTTTCTAAAGCTATTCGCGTGTAGGTAAACGCTTGGAAATTTGCCTGGCAGACCTTGCCATGGTGATGACCAACCCTGACCTCGACCTTGATACCGCGATGTCAACCAATTTGCATGTAGATTAGCCGAAAACCGGATTTCACGGAAATCTTCATCACTGTTTGGAAAGCAGGGCCTACAAATTTCATTCATGCATAATACATCATACTTGCACCTTTACGTGTTAAATTTCCAAATTGCGTTCGATCTTCACGTAAGATCGAGTTAAAGTTTGAAAATTCCGCTCGTTAGCGAGACGCTGAACTTCAACCTTGACAGCAACACGTAAAAGTGTGAAGAAAGAGGGTGAAATTGCTATAAAGTCAAGTCCTTAGGAAGGACCTCGCGGTTTTGGCTCGTGTTAGGCAGACTCGAAGTAGATAAGCCTCACGCTAACTCCACGTTAAGATTGCGATCTAAGCATGTACCTAAACTTTTCGAACCATTCGTCCACCTTGGCCATATTAACTTGGCGCGAGGAAAAAGTTTAGTTACATCAGCGGTCTTGAAACTCTAGATCATCCCTGTTAGATATTCCACTCACAACGATACTTCATCGATGTCAACGTGCTTTCGCTTTTATGCCTGCCCATGATCGCGGAGAGTTATGATCCATTTTCTCATGTCAGCTGGAGAATCAATCTCGGAGTACTTTTCGAAAATTGTTAGTCCTCATTTCTCGCCGTAAGCTGCGTGGAAAGATTTACCACTTTCTCGCAAATTGCTAAAATTTATATCAAAAACAAAGTGTTGAAAAAATTCAAGCCAGATCAAAATGTAGCGTATGAAAGAATTTATGAGTAGCAGTTAAATTAATTTAAGAGAACCAACCATGGCGGTCGAATGACGGCTTTCTGATTTTTTCTAAAAATTCCCCAAATTGATTGGGCAGCCATTCAGTAAATATTTTAGATTTATCGTATAAAAAAAAATTACTTAACTGATCATCTTTTTCGCCTCTTCAAATCCCTTTTCCCAAAGTACTTATTTCGTATATTTCTATTTTAAAAGTTAGTAAAATAATTCGGAGCGCAAAGGCTTAAAGTTTAATTTTTTATATTCTGATTTGAAATTTACGTGGGTTTGATTAATCAAGGTAAAAGAATTGTTCCATCTATGAGAACGAATTATTTCTTCCTGACGTCGTCGAGGAAATATAACAGCGCGAGTTGTTTCTTTTTTCCGTGATAGAAAACACTAACACAAGGTAGTTGTGCTTGCTTACAATTCCGAGTCACGTAACTATTCGTCGTGCCGATTCCAGGATATCATTGTTCACCCCCTAGCACTGCCAACTCTCTGCTAGTTCCTACTTCGAGGAGGAAGAAACTTTTCAGGCGGCTATCGTAACATTCGGGTAATAAAATTCGATAGTTTCACGATTCGCTTTACGACTCTGTCGAAAGACACGTGAATAAATGTGTTCCTTCTGGATAGCAATACCTTATCGGACAAATTCACAATCACAATTCTACAGAGGCGACAACGACGTTAAAGGCTGAGATAAACTTTTATTTAATTCTCAAATTCATCTTAAAAGCCATACGTCTTGTAAGATTTGTAGTTCGAAATGTTTCTCGCCATGAAACTTGGATACTTTAAATCTTGAAGAAATTCGAAACCCCGCGAAACTAATACCACTTGGACGATCAATCGACGACTCTTTCTAATCTTCGTGTCAGACGTTTGAAGAATAACTCCACGACTATTTGGCCGATGACCTCAAAGCTGCTCGGTATTAGGGATCGGTAATACCATTAGGGCAACCGCACGTACCCCCATAATACGCAGACCTTAGAAATGCCAATCGATGCAGCCTTCCGCTTCCCTCGGATTACACGATCCTCGTTCACTGCTCACAAGACAAATCTTCCGGATTATCTAAACGTTCTTTTCCTCATTGTTCGATACTTGCTGCTCACAGCAAGAAGTTGCATTCTTTACGCGAATAAATTCTCACTTAGCACATTGTGAACAAGCGATTGGCACTGCAAACTCTACTTGTCAGAGTAAATATTTTACCTGATACGAATACGGTCGACGGAACAGCACTGAGCTATCTGTTTGAGGATATTTCTGTTTGCGTTGTTGCGTTCAGAGTGCGGAACGTTAACCACCAATGAGTGTCTTCCGATGTTAGCTAATCCATGTTATGATGTTAATTCCTCCTGTTACAGTTTACGTTCAGTCGTGCACGTTTTCATTACTTCCTGTTAATTATTCTCAGTGCGAAGTAACTACGAACTCGATGATGGTTTTATGTTCTATCTACCCTCTGCAATTTAAATGTCAACTGCGTTTATAATTGTACAAATTTCGCTTCTCGCAGAATGTTGCGACAGTTTAAGTTACCAGTTACTATTGTGGCTTAATTAGTGTGGCATTTCCTTTTATAAATGATGTGCTATTATCAGAAGATCAAATCTAGGGAGTCTCTTGAATAATTGATAGTTGAATTAAAATTGTGCAAGAACTGCAAAGTGTTATACGAAAATCTAAAAGTCCTTGCAGTGCAAAAAACGTTTCATCGCAAGGCTAAGGTTTTTCTCCAACTATTTTTACCCATTCCTAGACTTTTTTCTTGGGCACTGAAGAAAAAAGTGGTAGATCGATGAGGGAAGAAAGTCTTTCCACCCCGGAGATATCCAGGATATTCTTCTCCGCTCTTCCTTTCTTCTCTTTGCACTCCTCCGCTTCTCGTGGCCTATTATTTTAAAACGACACCAAAGGAAGATCGATTCACTTTTCTCAGAGATATTGAATTCCAGGCAAGCAAGCATACATACGTTCCTCCTCACATGTTCCGCCATGTTCTTCGTGCCCGAAATAAAAAAACTTCGAGCTCTCGGAAAGCCGCGAATATGCCGCCGCGGCCCCTCGATTCTCTCTCCCTTCGACTGTCGGATGCATTTATTCCAGTCAAGCCGCGAATTTGTAATTCAAAGTAACCTCCGTGCAAATAATGGCACACTTGCCGCGAATGTGCCACTTCTCGCATTTTGGACCAGCCCTGAAAAGTATCGCTCTCGGGTTCATCATTGTAAGTCCGCCATTTAAGTAAGGGATGACGATCGGTGTGATCCCTTTGTGTTTTGGATTATTCGTTGCATCGTGGTGGAAAAGGCAATTGTAATTTAAAAATGGTGATAATTCAGAATTGAGATTAACACTAAAACTTACCAAGGACATCGGAATGACCTGTTATCAAGATTTTTTAAAAATTCACCAAATTGATAGGCAGGGTATGCAGTAAATATTCCACTTCTGTCTTATAAAACCTAAATTACTTAATTAATCACATTTTTGGCTACTTAATTTGTCTTTTTCCAAAGTACTGATTCAGTATTTCAAAATATAATGGATATCGAAGATTTGCATTTAACAGCGATTGTTTCCGGGCAGACGATGCGATATTTATGCAAAATTCCTCCGATAGGCGATGTGATTTTCTTGCAAACATTCACGTATCTGCTATAGCATAAAATCGATAGTTTCGTCGATTATTCGATAACCACCCCTGCGTGTGGCCTTTTGTTGCAAGCTCCGATCTTCGCTGACGAAGTTAACTCGCACGAAGACGAACAAACTTTGCTAATTTTCTCATAGAGCCAAGTAGTTGCAAAGCGCTTAAAGGCTGCATCCTCGAAATTAGATTAATGGTTTGAAAGCATGACCCCTTTTAAACGTACCACGATATCATTGAGTTTTTCACCTCATCGAACGGTTCAATTGTAATTAAGAATTTTTTTCAACGACATTAAGAGGCTACCTGAGATAGGAAAGATGCTGGACCTTACAATTATCTTTCACGTTACAACAATTTTCTAATTCCTTGATTAGCGCTGAAGATTTAGCCCTAACAGGCAGCATAATTCCGATACCGTTTCACCAAGATTTACCACTAAAATTACCGCCGTTAAATCTATTATTTTTCAATATATTTAACAATATTTTGGAACAATAGGAATCATGAGGTTTCAGAGATAATCGATTAGATAATTTATGTTTTATAAGATGGACGTGGAATATCTACTCTATGGCTCCCTTACAACCTTGGAAAATTTTTATAAATAAATCGTGGACCAGTCATTTTGACTTGGTGGTTCTAGTGTTAACACCTTGTCCTAGATTTCTTTTGTGACAGGATAAATAATACTCAACTCAGATTTATATCGTGAAATAAAAATTTATTACCAATTTCTAATACACCGTACAACTACAGATAATATTTCTCCGTGCTAATTTTGTAACTTTCCAATGGAATACCAAAGTTCGCGTTATTATGATTAATGACAAAGTTCCACAAAAGTATCATAACACCAGCAAACGGTATAATTGAAGAACGGAGAAGAGAAGTACCAGGAAGTTTTAGGTAGTCGTGGTGAACTCGGTAGAAGAGAAAGGGTGAAATCACGTTGCCACGATAAAGAGGAACACGTAGCACAATGGTTCGCTCATATTCGTTCTCCTGCTGGAGGGCATAATTCGGTGCTTCCGTGACGATGTGCCTCCTCCCGTGCCATTTCCGTTAATGGCGTCCGTTGAAGTTGGTAGGTTCGACTCATGTGAGTGGATCCGTCGGCATTGTCTGGCCGCACTTCCGACGATGGATGAAGCTGTATCGCATATAATGCACCCTAATGGGCCCGAAGTGCGAGAGAATGGAATGGAAGCGAATGGACCGAAAGTGTGAAGATGCGACTGAAGGGAAATTGTGCCGATCGAAGTCAAAATGGTCTGCGTCCTGTTTCGCGTATGGGGAAAAATGGTTGTTGTAGACATCGTACTAAATTAGAGAAATAATGTCACGTTTACTGGTCATTACAGAAACTTAGAGAGGTTGGTAACGATTCAAAGGTTGTGCTATTTGTGAAACAACGTTTTTATATTTTGAAAGTAAATTTGTCCCTTTACCGGCATTCTACTATAATTGAAAATTGTAGAAAATAAGAATTTTCAAAGGTCCGTGAACATTTCGCGTGACCTATTTCTTCGGTGAATTCTCTGCTTTTATGAAATTGTAATTCTTGCACAAAAGGTGCACTTTGCATCACGTTGAACAAAATCATTCGCATCTACGTTTAATAATGTCACGTGGCACGGTAGCGATAAAAGAATAATGCCGATGTCGGAACGACCGTCGGCAAGCAAGCTTGCAGAGTCAGATGTTACATTTAATATCGCATTCCACACATTGAGAGGAGAATTTAATTTCGATATTTCGGCGGCCATTCGTGGAAGGACCTGGGAACAGAAATGCAATGGCCGAGATTGAAGAGCAGCGGGGTGGAACGGTTCGAACAAAAAGCTTAATTACCCCGAGGCGATGTTCTAGACAAACTGCAGAATACAGCGAAAATAGAATGGCCATGATACTTCGGGCTGTCTCGAGGCTTAATGAGGTTCCATACAGAGTAAATCGTTGGAACCGTGCGCCCTCCCATTCGTCAGCCTCTTTTCTTCCAGCGCGAAAAATCTCCGACTGTTTCTCGTTTCCATGCAAAAACTCACACCTAGAAAACCTCGCGACGGATTCTTTTAATTGAACGCGTCGAATACAATTTCGTCGTCACCTCTGACAATAACGATCTTCGAAGCGGATGAAATCATTGACCGTAAAAAAAAAAAGACACCATTGTAACCTATATCGACATCATTTTCAACCTACAAAAAATTCCGTCGCTATTTAACGCCATGAAAAAAATTCTTCTTTTTCCGTTTCGCCATTTTAATCGAATCCAACGTTGCAGCTCAATTTGTACGTAATTAATTCACTTTCTCTAAATTAGACTTTCCGATGGCGCCGCGAACAGTAAAAAAACAACGGTAGCTTTAATCGTGCTAGTATTTATTCTCCAAAGATAGAAGATATTCTCGAAACGTCCTGCTTTCGCGGTTTCAAAGCGAGAGATTCGTGAAAAGTCGATCCCGAGAGCGCTGACAATTTCTGAAGATCGCAAACGTGGAAGAGACAGTGGCGGACGATAAAACGGGGGTTGGTTGGGAAACGGGGGATGAAAACCGAGTACCAGCACGTGACGAAGGATCGCGTCATTTGTGGAGGGCGTTAATGAGGCGTTAATGCCTCGGGCGTAACTCCCGGCTTACGGGAAACCTTTTCTTTCGTCAGAATAATCTCGTGACGTCACGTGGAGAACGTGTGCACCGTCAGCGACGATCGTCGCGGTTCAGATTCGACGTCGAGAAAGAGTAGAATTTGTCGTGTGCTTTTTGAAGGAGGAAAGGTGAAACTTTTTCCCCAGAGGTTTTGCGTGTGTGGCGCGGATTTTTAAATTGGACTCTGCCTGCATGAAAGAGGAATAATCAGCGCCACGTATTTATAGACTGGCGAACGAGTTTCGAGCAACATTTAGACATTTAACGCACACTGCTTGTCATGCCGGAAATAGAGTGCTCGTTTTTACATGTTTTTCTATACCTCCCTTCCTTTCAACCGCGTCGGCTGACGTTGTCGCTTAGGATATGCAATTTTTATTTGGAAAAATGATACTTCTTTTTTTACGACCTGAAAGTAAGGGCTCACGGGAAAAATTCAGAAATATCATTCTCAGAAATATCGTATGTTTACCGATGAAAATCGATACGTTAAAAATGCCGCGTCCAGAGATTACAGTTGCACGATATATCACTTGGAAGTCGCGCAAGGGGGAGACAACCCTTCGGTGCGACCTTCTCCTGGGAAGACGCACACGCAAGAAATAACCGCAGAGAGGGTGGAACGTATGGAGTATAGTAGTGACGTGTCTATAATCTGAAATGGGAGAACAAAGGAAATCGATAGGAAACCCGTGGACAGGGGCAGAGGGACACGGGCATTTGGTGTTTCGTTTTCTATTTCCGCGAAGGACAATGCACCCCTGTATGATGAGGGATCGAATTCTCGATGCGAGAATACGATTAGAATGCGCCGTGAAAAGTGCAGCATCCAATCAGGGAGTTATTTATTGTCAGTGATTTGCTCGCTGGTGCTGACAACGATAATAATGTCGATATTATTTTTATGAGCCTTGCACGATTCGATATGATTGCCAATTTGTATTGTAATTTCTATTTTCTCGTTGATCGTGGTGTCCCTTGTTTTATCCGTGGGATAGAGTGATTAAATTATTTTTAATTAACTTCTTCCTATATCTTTGCGTTAAGGTTGAATTTCGATGGTTACTTTTCTGCTTGCTGTCCGAAGCGTCGATCTTTTTTGCTTTGTCAGTGATATCAGTGGTATCGATGGATCCCCCGATCGAAATTAAGCAGACAAACGTTCACCCCAGCAGCGTTTCAGAGCAAAATGGTAGCATAAAAGAGTCGAGTGAGTCTCGACAAGCTCCTCTCAAACGACGAACAATTTCAACCAGCCCCTTGCCGATTTCTCTAGAACGACGCATTCTTTGGCCTCTCTTTTTCTTGAGAGAGGAGACAATAGAGAACGACGTACCTCTAGGCTACAAAAAACCACTCAACGATCTCCCAAGATCGAGACAATCTTTCTTCCGAGCTCAGAGAAGAAGAAAAACCGCGGCGTTTCATCGTCCGGAACATCGCAGAAAACGACTGCTACTCTCTGGAATTTTCTAGAAACGAGTAGGAAATTCTGCGGAGAAAAATTATTTTCTTTCATCGTCTTTGCCTCTCTCTGCCGAAAAAAAAATCCATTATTCCACTGTTCTCCTGTATCATTGTTCAAAGAAATCGTCCCATCGGTGAATGCTTCACATTCTAACTGATAAAAATTGCACAATTACACGCAAGACCGGCAACAATACGGTACCGTTACGTTTCTATAACTATAATCATCCATCAGGACGTTTTTCTCGCTTTCAACCGTCGCACTTTTTCCTGGCAAGAAAAGAATAAAATCCAAGAAGGACACTCGTGGGATTTCCACGACGGTAAGACGGGAAAACGTGGTCGAACGTGGTGAGCCGTAGAGTGAACGTTTAGGCCTTCCAGAGCGTGTGTGTTCTTTCAAGACTAGGGTCATCTATAACCCTGGCCATAGGTCGTCGATCGTTATCGACCTGTCAGTACTGAATTTTTCAGTGGACGTGCCGAGTTGACTGACCCTCGCCTGGTAGAGGAGTTCTCGTTGAGATTATAAGAATTGCATTTCACTTTCGACTGCAAATCCACTTGTCGAGGAGAAACGATAGAAACTTTACATTTCCGAGAGTGTCTTACAAATTCGACTATCAGGAAATTGGAGAATGTTAAATTGCAGTGAAATTATTAACATTAGAACTACCGGTGTTAAATCTATTATAATTAATTAAACAAGTACATTGGAAATAGAGGAACTAAGAGGTCAAAAAGATTGCCAATACAGCAATTTTTATTTTACAAGATAGGTGGGGAATATCTACTGTATGGTTTCCCGATAAAAGAAAATCTGTGTAAAGAAATTAGAAAGCAGTCATTTTGACTGACTTGGTAGTTCTAGTGTTAAACTGTAACAGAATATTTAGTCATGCTTCTAGTTTGAATATTTTATCTTTCGTGAATTTGAGGATACCACGGAAAGATTGATTTCTTCCCTGCTAATGAATGCACTTGCCAATTGTAAACTTTAAATGAGACGGAACTGCATGGAGAATAAGTGAGAGAATGTTCCTACCTTTCATAAATCATGTCATCGATCCACGAAATTGCATTTCGTGTGTCATGCACGATATATCCTTCGGTTCAGGACTTATCTGCTGCTCGCCGTTATCGACTCCTCAGGGATTCTTCGGATAGTAGCGCGTAGTTACACAGCCGGATTCCTTTAATATCCTCGGTCTCGAGTTTCAGCTATCTATTTGCTTGGAACGTTGATAAATTTTGCCAACTGCGTTTGCGGTATCCATTTCTAGCTCTGCTACGACAGACGTCTGATATTTCGTTGAATGCCTCTATTGGTATTTACCTTCCGGCCATTAAAACAGAGACACGAATTTTTAAAGAGAGAAGTGAACGAATGTCGTTGTTTCTTTTAAATTATTTTTTTTGTCGTACGATTAATATTCCACTAAAAATTCTCATCGACAGTAACTGTAGCAGGAAATGATAACTATAGGAAATATAGCATTTTTTGTATTGATAAGATAGGACTGCTTTATACGCTGTTTCCTGTATTAAGTTGACAGTATCTTGCTTTTCTTTTAGAAAGTATTATCGTTATATCATAAACGATCAAAAGATCTGCTACGGTGAGAATAAGATTCCATAAAATGCTGGTACGGTTGATGTTAATCTCGATAATGCTTTGAAATTTCTGAGGGAAATATTCTTTCTGTAAAAGGTCGACATCTTTATGTACACTTTAAATTACATGCTGTGTTATTGCGCGCATAATATGTGGAAAATGTCAGTCTTAATTCGCGCGATAAGATTATTTTTCCATTCATTCACTTTGCAAGTGTGCCTGAAGTTCAGGGGAGTGTCGGAAACGGATGAAAGAAATTGGAAGGAGTTTCGATAATTGGGCTACGGGAATTCTCGTCTTTTTGCCCGATCCAATTGGAAGTTTCCGGTAAATCAAGAAAAGGGGTACGAAATGGAGCGGACAAAAGTTCTTTAACGGTTCGCGGACGCTGTGGATTCCTAGGAGACCGACAATTTGCGGACTTGGCTCACCTAGCACAAAAACTTCTATCGGCCAACGAGTTTCGGAAACTTAATGACGAAACAGGAAGTTTGTATTGCTTTAAAAATGAGATGGAATGCACTGCAAAAGACTCCGCTCATCCGTCGCAAACTTCCACTACGAAAGTCATTTTAACCCGTTGCATGAACTTTCATCAGTTTTATCTACATATACCGGATATCCCAGAATTGATCAAAACTCCGAATGCAAATTACTAATTTTTTATGCTTCAATTTACAATCTGCAAGAATCAACTTCCATCTTGAAGGACGTGGCACTTAACAAATGAAACCTCATCAATTACAAGATATATTTAATAACCTCATAAGTACCCTCATCTTAGCAATTACTAATTCTTTCTACCCATCCCTCCCACATTTTCTTCCATCATCCAACATCCGCTTAAAATTTGTCCCATCAATTTCCGCAGCCTCGTTATTCACATCGAAGATCGATGATAGAATTTAATGACGAGGCTACATTAGAGAGCAGAGCCCACCCCCAAGGGAGAAGAAAGGGGTGGTGGAATCGCATCTCGTTTCTGCGGTAAATGGATTTTATACTTTTCCACGAGACACTATAGGCATTCCCGTTCTCGTCGTTCCGCTCTCAGGAACCGTAGACAATGGAACGGAACCGGAAAATGGAAAGCGCGGCTGAAGAAGCAATGCAGCCCCATTTGCACCGTTCGAGCTCCGGCAGATTAAAGGGCTGTATCTAGTCGCGAATGAACGGCCACGTGGATATATACATATAAAAAAAAATACTAGTCTGAGAGGAGAAGAAGAAGAAGAAGAAAGAAAGGAAAGAAGAGCTGCATTGTTTTTCGTATGCACCCTCGTTCGTGTATTATGGATTAGAAACCATCCCGGCGCTATGCTGGAAAATGGAAAACAAAAGAGGAGGGAAAGGATGCGACCGAAGTTTCATAAGGATGTCTTTCTTGGCACGAGGACAAATTGAAAACTATCTGTCGCTGATAAACAGGAAGCTTTAAATGCTTCTTTTGGAGAACTTTTTCCCCGCGCTGCATCGAAACTTTTGACGTATGATCTCGGAGAGTTTCGGCGGTGCACCGTTACGGAGGCTCCATTGAATTTTATATCGGACGTTTATACGGTCGCAGTAAAAACATTGGTTTTCGACAAGGATTTTTTCGCTGCAAGAAACGCCACGGTTATGACGCTATAACAAGTGGAACAAACACGAAGTAAAAGGGCTCTCACAAATTTCCCGAGATTTGCTTGTCCGGCAGAATCTACCGCAAAATAAAACCAACGCGAGAATCTCTTGGAAAGCGGCCAGACCCGTTTCCCTTTTTTAAAGTATTTCCATTCTCCATTGTACCAAGCGTGCTTTACGCTCTTGGGTTTCGGTTTATGAAATTTTTAACGCAATTACCTTCGACTTGCATCGCCCCCGGCGAACCCTTGGTAGTTGCAAGCATCCCCTATCGATCACCTAAAATGGGAAATAATGAAACGCTCGCCCTTGAAATTTCCATAGCCCGAGGGCGGAACAGGGCCATCGGAAATAGCACGAAAATTGTACGTCAATTTCTCTGCCGCCATTCAACGTCCTTCCACCTATGTATTCCGATGCTCTCCGTGAGAATTATTATCTGTAATCTCGAGGTGGTAAATCTTCCTCCGTCCTGTCTGTAAAGACTTCCGACGGAAGCGAGACGATACGAGGTCGCTATCTTATTTACTTCACAATAAAACTCGCCCTACGTGAAGCTCCCGAAATTTTCGGATGCTATAAATTTCGCTGCGGAAATTCACCATCCTCCCAACACCTTGTACGGGGATAACAGTTACTTTTCCTTGCTAGTGTCTGCATGTATGTTGAAATGGAACCTCAAATTATTGGGTTGTTCGGAAAGTATTTTTGTTTTGTTTTTTTTGTGAAAATGAAAGGCGATTTTCTTATAGTGTATGAATATTTTATTGAATTGTATATTCTCCAATTTAATCCAATACTTTTTGCCATATTTCTGGCAGGAGCAGCTTGCTTGAGCAGCATTTACACCTTTTCGATAGTAAAAAAGTAAAATATGCCGAAAATGTTGCTTTCGACTTTCCAAATTTGATAGGGCACCAAACAAAAACTAGTGTGCAGAATGAAAGAAAATTTTTCACAAAGAAACCTTGCTGTATCAGCTGACAAAGTATATAATGACAATGCTGCTTAAGTGCGAAGTTGACTGCGAATAAATACAATTATGTCCTCTGTTGGGAAAAACGAAATTACTTTCCGAACAGCCCAATATTTTCAGTTAGACAGAGAATTATGTAGGAAAAACATGAGAGGTTTATAAATATTTATTTCAACATAGGATATATATTTGTATACGTATACAATGTTCCACCTACGCTTTCTATCAGACTGTTCGCCAGGAACCGCTATATTCGCCATTTTTTGTGACGATAACGAAGAAGTCTTTCAAAAAATTGTGACAGTGCGAAGTCGCTGCTCTGGTTCATCCAAATTTCAACTTCATTTTTGACTGTCATGTGCCCTTATACATGGTTAAATTCCTGGCATAAGGCATCTCCGCGTTGGTTCTAAGGTAAAACTTCCCCCTGACTTTGGGATCAGCCGCAAATCCCATCCATGTATCCGCGGACCATTGGCAGTTTCCATGAATCTGCGGATGCCATTTCGAGCACCGGCTCGCCGGGAAGCCATAGGGATTCAATACGGACTCGGCATAAAACATCCATGCACGATTGTGGCCGCAGGTAACTGCAACGAAGAGACAAGCTGCCAAAACGAATCGATTCGACTATGCAAAAATTACGCCGATTATTCGAAGTATATTCTCTCATACTGTATTGATTCATCATCCTCGAAACGCTTCTACGAACGATACTTTCCAAACTGCAACCAGGTTGCAGTGCTCTCCCTCCATTGGGATAAAAGTCCACGTGACCCAGAGGATTTGGGAATCCAAATTTTCCACCATCCGTGTGGATGACATCGACGAACATCGCATCGGAAGCCGTTAAGTGTCCCTCTCTTCCTGTGTTCATGTAAAGAGGATAAGCCGCGTCCAGGCCTGTGATTCTACCAACCTGAAAGGAAGATAGCGACGGAAGGAGATATTATCGCTGATGAGACAATGGCATATTATAAGGAGCCGATCGATCTAAAGAGATTGAACGACCATCTCAACCGAGAAGAGACGTCCTCGACTTCTTAATGAGTCTAATAATACCTTACGAGGTGCCAGCGCTTTTCCCATGAATCCTGCGATTTCAGCCCCAAGGCTGAAGCCGATGACGTGAATCTTGGCGAGGGATACTGCGCCCTGAGCGTCTAACCAGCTTGCCAGACGAGCGATCTGAGGCCCTATGATTCTTGTATTACGAACGGACGTAGCGTACCATGGCAGGCTTGCCAATTTCCCCCAATTCACTAGTATCACGTTGAACGCTCCTCGCTTCAGATAAACTGTGGAATATCGAGTTCTAGTAGATATCCGATTTAGTCATTGATGAAGTAGAAGTGTACTGTCCGACAACTGAAAGATGGCAAGGGGGCGGCGGAGCCTCTCATTTTCAACCGTCTATTCCCGCCATTTCGTTTGTGGAATTCCCCAATCCAGTCTTCTAAAGTAAACGGTCCGTATAGTCGTTCACTTTAAGAGGCTGGGTTTAGGGATTTCATAAATGAAACGACAAGAATAGGCGGCTGAAAATGAGAGGCTCTGCCGCCCCCTTGCCATCTTTCAGTTGTCGTACTATAGCAGCTCGGAGGATAGAAGTTTGTAGGTTCTATTAGTGAACGCATGTTTCCATCCTCATTTCTAGAAAATTGGTATTGATGTTACTGGAGTCCTTGTAATTCTGTACTCATTTAAAGTTAATTCTAGGCGATATAATTTTAAACGATCGCGGAATCAGAATTCGATGGACACGGTGTCCGAAATGACACGAAATCGTTTAACGGTTGAGCTATACCTTCGCGATTTCAGTGTCGTTACGTAGCACTGTGTGCACCGTAATGGATCGCTGTTATTAAGCATCGTCTCTCGCTCGTAATCCGTGTAATAAATGAACTGAACGTGTAACAATGCACGAGACAATAACGGACGGTATTACAAGAGCGGAGCGAGCTTTACGCGGAAAAAGCAATAAATGCGGAACAGTGAAAGTACCGTCTCGAATCTTGGAAGCACTACGTCCAGGTGCGCTGTCGCTGTATCCATGAATGTAAATGATCGTCGGGTTTCTATCGTCGAAATTGCTTCTCCGTAATGAATTCAGGTCCGAGATTTTCAGTATATTCGGCCAAACTGGGTTTCGCCTTGAGAAACAAAGACACGAAGCTTTAATTCCTCCTCCGGCAAAGTAGTGTGCTGGAATTGTTCTCGGTTCCGATTTAAAGCTACATTAATCACGATGATGCAAGCCATTGATAATCAGTCTTTGATATACCTGGTGTAAAGTTGAAATTCGATATCTCGATCGAGGTGAAGAGGACAGCAGTAGGAGCAGGTACCAAAAGGCAGTAGCGCGATGTTCAGAGGATCCGCACCTGAAATCCAAACAATTAGGCTGTCTATGGCGATTACTTTGACCTACGTCCGACCGGAAATCTTTACCGGGCCAATAAAATTGCCCGAATATGAAGTTCGCCGCAGTCATTGTGCAAATCGGTCACTTAAAGGGTCATCTAATTTTTGTTACAATTTTTAATATATTAAAATAAGTATCTATGTAAAACTTAGAAGGGCCACTAAAAAAGTACAACTGAGCCGCGATTTGCATCTCTATAAATTTGAGAAATATTTCCAAAAAAGTGCTAGGTGGCAATAATAATTCCAAAATGGCAATATCAATCGCGTGAACGAGAGTGACGGCTGCTGGCCTCGACCAATCGCCGCGGTCGTCGTCATTGAACCTGAGTATACGAGCACGTGATATCGCGTGCGTTGCCAATCGACGCGTCGCGTCGCGACGCCGGCGATACGGCCCTGCCGAAGGTTTTTTCCTCGTCACGAATGCCGAGCGCGGAAATGCGCCGCCGATCTCACGAACACGCGCGGGGAGAAACGTGCACCCGGTTTGCGTTACAGCGCGTTCTTTTCTTTCTTCTGCTATTCTGTTATCGACGTGTCGATAACGCGTTGTAGTTTGCATTCACGATGGCCGGCGTATTCGCACGCAACAGGGGAACGACTAATTCGGTTTGCCGGGAATCGATTTCTCGCACGGTGCACGCGAAATATTCTGCTTCTTTCAGTTGCATTAATTAGTATCTTTGTCAGTGGTTCAGCCCTGTAAAACTTCGATGAAAATAAGGGAATTTCGGCTCGTAATGGCGGTTCGAGAAGCTACAGTGAGTTGCAATTCGTTGGGGTAGTAGTTGAGTTGTAGGCAGCTCAATTGAGTTGATTGAAGTAGGAATTAATTGAAGTAAAATTATTAATTATTAGATAATTAATTATTAGATTGAAGTAAAATTAATGTGCTCAGGTTAAAGAGACTAAAGTGGAGCTTTCTGCGTAGGGCAGGCAATGCAGTAGTTTCCCTTCAATTTTTCCTATCCAACTAAAAGACATATTTGACGCTGATTATGGAAATAATCTCTGGAATTATTGACAATATAAGCAAGCCTGTCTCATAATTTCTAAGTCCATAATTTCAAACGTTCCGGGCATAGAGGGGGTTGGAACTTGATGCATGAAGGGAACGTAAACCCGCTTGGCATTTATACCCCGTTAAATTTCCTCCCCTCTATGTTCGTTGTCCGTGGCTTCTCCACAATTTCATCCACACTCGAAGAATCTTGCATTGCAATTCGCTTTCGAAAATGCAACGAGGACTGCAAAATTTTAGACGCGACCTATCGTTCAGTTTGGATGGAATTTTTACCGAAACACTATTACCAGACTCCTTATCTTCCGTTTAGTTGATTCGAGTGCGAATCGAAAGCATCTCGAAATTCGATCTGATACCGAAGTGGTCTCGGATTTCCAGTGAAACCCTTGAGAATCGAAGACGGTGGCTCGCCACGACTTGTCGAGATCTTCAAACTGGAAGAATTCTCGCAGTGATCATTCGTTTTTTGTAATACATAGAAAATTCTTTCCTGCAATTTTTTATTTCGCAATCAATCGATGTGAATATTTTCATTTATTTGTTAGAAATGTCCATGCACTCAACGTGCGTAGAAGGAAATCTCCGAGAGGCAACGTGCAATAAAGAAATCGTACTGCTCGTTGAAGGGTTAAGGACGATTCGCTGAATCGACGAATCGTTTCCGGGAGGAGGGAAAAAAAGGCAAATGAAACGACTCGCTTGGAGGTCTGGTTTCGCAATATCGATCACTGCGAGAGAACGAACAAGAGAGAATACTCATTGTCAGCCTGTCGCAACGGCTGTTGCGACAAAATCATTTTCAATCGCCGCGGTGGTGATCACGTTGCTCATTTGCCATGAAAACGAGCTCGATTGTAATTACACGTTCCTCTAGTTGAGCCGGTGAAAGTGTTGCGATGAAGTAACAGGGTTTTTTTGGCGAAATTGCCGAACGTAAGACTTCCTCGAGCGACCATTTTGTAAACGTTCCCCCCCAGGACGAAACGAGACCTTCGATGTTGATCATCGAGAACTGGTAAAAGCAACGTGCATTTTTTTCGATTAAATAAAAATCTCAACCTTGATTCGACGATGGTGAAAAGGTGCCGTGACACGCTCTCCTTGCAGCGTCTGGGTTATTATAAATTTGTATGACCTTGATGAACACATGGTGCACTCTTGCGGAACGAAAATCAGTAACGGAGAGAATCGTGATAATGTTATGGTGGTTTCAGGACGCGTTGGATACGGTCGCTTACAAACCGTTATCTTATTACCAATTTAAATTGTCTGTTAAATAAATGCTGTTAATTGCATCGACGATCTGATCGTGTTGCAGTCCTATCTCTTTTGTGAAAGGACGTGGATTCTTCGGTGTCGAAATATTGGAAACGCCGGTGGTTCTCACTTTGAATATTATCGCGGTTATTTCATTAGTGTTATATCTCAGGAGTAGCAAGTGTTTCTTTTTGGATAAAACATCAAGCAGGTTCGTCGAGCTTGAAATTAATCGTACCGTGACGAGAATGTACTGACCTGATATTTTCTTGCAAAAACGTAGCGAAATGAGAACTATGTACTTCCGTGAATGCCGCGGGAAAATTTGGTTGATCATTTATTTCTTAATATTATCAAATTTCTTTCTATAACTAATTAATATTAATGTATTTAAAATTTTGCGTTTGAAATTAATTAGACTGTCACTTTATCAAAATCATGGATCAAAAATACTCGTATTAGTCTCTATATAGTCTCTGCAATTTGAATTTATTTTTAGTCATCGCATTGCTCCACATTTATAAATATTTCTGTAATTTCGCCGTTCTTCACATTTCCACATTTATCGAACCTCGAAAATATCCCAAATGTAGCCGGAAAAAAATCCGCCGAATCATTAGTACAAGACCGCCCTCAAAAATTCATCCGGCATATCGTCTGGGGGAGTGCGTTCTTCAATTAAGAAAATAACATTTCTCGCTCACATTCCCAGCTAGAATTTCCAGCCCACATCGTTAATTATCACTAATTGCACACAACCTAAATTTCATAGATATATTCGACATTATACAGCGAGCACCGTTACCATTGTAATTTCTTCTTTCCAATTTTCACCATTTTACAAATTCGTTGAAAGTACTACATAAACTGCACAAGATACAATTTCATCGAGAAAATTAATTCAACAATTATTGTTTCAACAAAGATGAATGAATCGTCATTCGATTGAAATGAAACCACGCACTCTTTTATTAAAATTACCTCTTTGAATGACTATCACGCGGCACAGCATGGAAGCGAGAAACACCGGCATCGTCATCCTTTCCTTTAATCCCGATGAACGACCGTTCGAAGTGAACTCTCCACGACGATAGATCTCAGACTAAACCGGTGGAACTCGAAAGCCGATAGCCTAGCACGGTTCGCGTACGAATATCTCGGGCAAGAAGCATAAGCATTCCCGTTCAGTTTGTCCTTCTTTCTCCTCTTCCTTTTGCCACGATCTTCGGCGATCGCGTCCGCAACAAACGAGGCGCAGTACTTCGAGAAACAATGATTCGATGACGGGGAATTAAATTAACCATCCGTTAAAGTACATTCTTTTTTTCCCTTCCACGAAAGATTGCAGGGAATTTCGGTCAGACATTGAACAAAGGAAATAGATGGAAGTTGATGGGATTACGTAAAATCCTGAAGTTTCAAACTTTCGCGGTGAAATCTTCGGGTTGGCGGGTGAAGGCAGAGAAGCGTAGTCGATTATTGGGAATTGAGTTTCTCGAGAATTTTGTCGAGGGAAAAGGATTATAAAGATTTGAATTTTTAAGGAAATTCGGGGAGAAGAGAGAATAGTTTCGAGGGGAGTTTATGGGAGTTTCCCTTCGGATGAGCTATTTTAGGGATGCGACAATTATCGGAGCAATTATAGGAGTAGATTGAATGGCCGATGGTGTTCTTGCCTTTGGAAGCGACGGAAAATTCATCGTCGTTGTATCGTCGAATGGTAATTGCACTATTTCCACGTAGTAATTCAATTGACTCGATGAAATTTCGATGGAGCACGATCGACTTTCAATTTGACCGTGTCTCCTACGTGGAAAAATATTCCTGGGTATTTTTCATTCCCTTAAACACACTCGAATTCACAAAAGTTTTAAGGAGTTCTAAGCAAAAAACAGAATTCCAAGCAAACGTTTACGAATTCAACATCAGCTTTATTTAATATTTTCTGAAATTATTCTCAACCTCTCGTTTAAAAAACAACCGATATTTAATTCGTAATACGAGTTAGCGGGAAATAAACGGGGTTAAAAATAAAAGTGGGATTTTTATTTTTCCGTAAAAACCCACGTGCAGGAGTGCCCAATTAAATCTGGAATTAAAAAAATGGTACAATTTAACGATCGACACGATAACGGAAAAATTGCACATAAGGAAACAATGTGCACATTGTTTCCCGCTAAAATTACGGATGCCAATTGTTGCAGGAAACCGCTTCGAAAGCCTGTTTTCGTGGAGCGTTGAATAATAGTGATACAATACTCTAACAATAGTTTCCAGTGCTATTCTTACAGCACTCGTACCAGGAATCGATCGATATATTAATTCTCGACTCTCTCTCCCTTCCTCCCCTTCTTTTCCACCCCCTTTCGAAGGACTTTTTACGTGTTCACGACACGGCAAGTTGGATTTTCGAAAGTTTGGCAATTCCGATGTTCCTGGAAGGGAAAATCTCGGATTGGTCTAATCAAATATTTCAGGGGTTTGGAGAATAACCGAAGACTTAGGGGAGAACGTGCGAAGACCCTTTTAACACGGGAAGATCAATTTTCATCCAGATCGGAGAGCCCTGATCGTCGAGAGATATTTGCTCTGGTTGTTTTATCAGGATAAAATTGGAATTCTCTCGTAAATTCAGTTTCCGTTTACATATATTTCCATCTGGGAATTCTACTTCAATGTCCAATTCAGGAATGTTTCGTGGGTGTAGACTCTTCACTCGTTTCAAGCTAAAGTTAGACGGGCCAAAGATATTTATCCAATTACGGGGCCAATGTAATAAAAATCCTCCTTGGAACGCGAAAACCTGGAACGTTCTATTTTCATTCCCACGTTTTTTATTTACTGTTTTAAAATTCAACAGGAATTCCAGCAGTTCCTTGTATCCACCTAAGAGTAACGTTTTTCTTTTCACTTACAATCGCGCCACTGAATCACTGCTGTAATTAAAATTCCAAGTTCTCGTTTGTCTTACCGTCTTTAATTGTAGTCCGTTTACTCCAACTACATTTCTTTTAATGGAATGAAAATAAATATATTTCACGTAGCAGAGAATCAGCTGAGAATAACCGGAGTGGCTCGTGTGTCGCGAAAGGGGTTGATTCGTGGTAGATTCTTCTCGTTGGCACCCTAGGGGCTTGGTAATTGGTCAGCTCTGATTCAGTGTGGTCCAACGTTGGCGTTGCGTCAGTTTGAAAGTCTCTCCGTCGAAGCTGCAGGGTAGTGGGGATATTTTGCGCATCATCCCCCTAATATCTGGAAACCACCCTGACCCAGATACACGTACACGCGAAACGAACGACCGGACGATCCTTTGGCAGGACCATGCCGTGCGAATTCGACCAGAGAAAAAAAAACAATGAGACCTCCGTGACCTTTGCTGTCGATTTTTACACCCATTCTTTTGCTCCGTCTCTCGAAGTACCAACAAAAAAATGGGGGACAGTTGGAATCGGAGCGACCTGAACGCTCGTGCCTCTCTTTCGCGGAGGACGGGAGATAATCGTGATTAATTTATTCGACGGCAGGCAGGAAAGTTTGAGATGCAAATAAGAGAATAAATTAATTAGTATTACATATTGAAGAGTCTCGCGTGAGTTGCTCTAGATTCGTTTTAACGACTGGATGGATGTTTCCATTTTTAATGACGAGCGTACCCTCGGTGATTTGGAAGCATCCTGAAATTGTAGATCTTGGATCAATTAATCGAAGTGGATGAAGTAGAGGTGTTGTGATAAAACTAGAAATAGTGAAGATCCCGTTAGTAGTCTATAGTTGCAAGAAGAGAATTCTTTTTGCATGAGGCTTCATAATGGAATCTTTTTTTTCCAGGACAAACTGTTAACGAAACTTGAGGAGAACGAGCCAGAGTTAGCCTCTTCGCAGGAAGACGAGGTGAGTTATGAAAAGAAGACGAACTTCTATTTTAATGTTACCGTTTTATATATCAACCACGCGAAAGTCTCGAAATATTCGGCCCGTTGAAAAATCGATGGGATCGTAGTATCTGGTGGAATAAAAAGTACATTTCTTACGGAAAGTTGGAGGAGCTTCCGATCCAATTAGCGCCCCAGGAAGAAGACCCTACGGGGTGCTTCTTCGAGTTAGAGGGACGATGGGTGCTGGAAAAGGTCAGTTGCATTCATCGTCACCCTCTTTCTTCTACTTTTCCCTCAGAGGCACTGCCAAGTAACCTTGTTATGTTCGTCCTTGCCATGGGGAAGGACAAGGGGTAATCAAACCTAATTCGTAATTTTACCAAGAAGAACGAATTTGCGGACGAATAAGATTTTCTCGTTAACAACCGTACACCGGATATGAAGGAATCTGTGCAGATTCGATGGATTTAAAAATCTTTTAAAACTTTCTCTTCTTTGATTTTTTTCTGCTGTTTACCATTTTTTGAAAAAACGGTGGTAACATTTATTGCGAACAGTCCGTATAAAATATTTCTTATTCAGTGTTTGAGGCGAATCTTGTTTTAAATTTTATGGCGAATAGAAATTATAGGAGTGAAGTTACGTCGGTTCATAATTGACGATGTACTTTTCAAAGTTTATAAATATTTGAATAACCTAACCAAGACTAAACCCAGATCGTTTAAAATTCATTCAAACTAGTTGAAAATATATTATTTATTAATAAAATAAAAGAAGTACATTAAAAATCAAATATTTATAAGCTTTGAAGAGTAAATCGTCAATTATAAACAAACGTAACTCCACTTTTACAACTAATATTTACTATAAAATTTATTAATAATAAGCAGAACCACGTTATTAAACAATAATGATTTCATTTGCAACAAAAAATTGCTCAGGAAAATTTTTATAACTAAAAGTTTCAAAATTATCCATGGAGCTGTACTGCGCATGCACCACGGTCAGCGCTAGTCTATATAAGCACCGCGTTCGGCGCGCTGCGCCACTATAGAACTCCCGCCAAGCCCTATATGGTCGAGTGACAGGATGACATTTACGTGTTCGATTCGACTTGACTATCGATATCTGGTCAATCCTAACTGAAATAAACGACTATTAGTGCATATGTGCCATAATATTAATATGTTTAAACAATGAACTACAAGCGGTTTTAAATGATTTTAACAATTAAATGCAATGGTTTGTGGACGTGTCAGTGACCTCAAGTGACAGCTACCTACAAGTGTTTTTAAATTATTTCGACAATTAAATACAATGTTTTGTTTGTGCCTGTGACCTCAAGTGGCAGTTACGTGCAAGTGTTATTTAATTATTTCGACAATTAAATACAATGATTTGTGGACGTGTCTGTGACCTCAAGTGACAGTTACCTGTAAGTGTTTTTAAATTATTTCGACAATGAAATACAACGTTTTGTGGATGTGTCTGTGACCTCAAGTGACAGTTACTTGTAAGTGTTTTTAAATTATTTCGGTAATTAAATACAGTGTTTTGTGGAAGTGTTAGTGACCACAAGTGACAGTTACCTGCAAGTGTTTTTAAATCATTTCGATAATTAAATACAACGATTTGTTGATGTGCCAGTGACCTCAAGTGTCAGTTACCTGCAAGTGTTTTTATATCATTTCGACAATTAAATACAACGATATGTGGATGTGCCTGTGACCTCAAGTGACAGTTACCTGTAAGTGTTCTTAAATTATTTCGGTAATTAAATACAATGTTTTGTAGAAGTGTCAGTGATATAAAGTGTCAGTTTCCGACGAGTGTTTGTAAATAATTGTGAAAAATTATTTAAATATCGTCTGCATATGTACAGTTGAGAGAAAAACGGTACTCCCACCCCCTAGCGCGTGCTCTTTGATCGGATTTCTCATTCACCCCGAAAGGATTAACAAAAAAATTCGCAAATATCGTCTCTCGTCGGGCGCATCCATTCGGGAATTTGAAGTCAATTATAAAACACTTTTCACAGTTACACAGCAGTTTCATCCGGCGAATGATTTGTCGTGCGAGATTCCAAACGATGGAAATATCTAAAATGGAGGTTCACGTCGAAAGACGATCGGCAGGCCAGAAAAGTTGCAATTTCCGTGCGAATAGGTCGCTCAGTGGATTGCGAAAAGTCGATTAACGAAGGGTGACGGGTTGCCTACAACCCCATGCGACTTCTGACGTGCTCGTCCATCCTCGATGAACCATTAATATTCCGATTAAGTTAACGCTTAATTCGGTTACGTCAATTATAATCGACGGGGCGGACGTTTCCGACGATGCTTCGAAGCAAGTGCATACGTAGATGCACACACGTTCTGGCAGACCCTATTTTTTCTTCTCAACATCTACATGACAGATTTGACGTCTATGAAGGCACGAAATGGGCGAAAAAAACGTCAGTGACGGCGTTATCGATAGCCTGCGAGGATTCGAGCGACAAAGAACTGTCATTTTTCACTCAACTCATCACCCGTTTCGATGAGAGATTAATGCGATCGTGCAGCGATGAACGGTGAAACTTCTGAAACTGATTCTTGCCCGGAGTCTTTGATTGCGAAAATGGAGTTATTTTTATTGCAAAAGAAACACCAGCAGAATTAGATACATAGAAACTATGTAAATATTTCACAACTGCAGGACAGCAGGAAGAAATAAAACTGAATTCGTGGAAACTGTGATTACTAGAGATGAAAAAATTATAGGTGATTAAAACGATCAAATGCCCACTGACAAAGAGGACGTTTTCTTCCGGTAAAATACGACAATTGTCGTTATTAAAATGCCATTAGATAAACAACATGGCAGAAGATAACATTCAAACGAACGTAGTGGCGTGTTCTGTATGACTTTGTCGCTGAATGTTAAAGAAAAATAACGATTTATTTTTTTTTAATTAATGTGACATCTCGCCTGCGAGCTAGCCCTCGTAATTTCCGGTGATCTTGGTGACGACTCATGAAACACCGTGGAATACAATGGCGTTCTGGCCGATAACGAGGCTAGAAACAATTTCCTCTTTTCAGAGTAATAACTCCCCCCTTTTTTTCATTCCTGCCTTTTCAATTACGTCAAGTAATCCTCGCGAACTACTATTTATTCGCGCGATTCGTCGTTAGAAGTGGAAACAGTTCCGAGTCGCTCCACCATGAAGTTCCATTTGCTTCTCCTCGTCGTCCTCATTTTGGCGATCACCGTAAGCAACACTTTATTTTTGAACATTTTCGAGCTTTGCGACGCTGGCTGGTGAAGTTGTTACAAATATTGTGAAAGTTTAGAATAGACTAGATAAATATTAAATTATTAATGACCATTCCTATACAATAACTTTGCGGATATTCCTAGTAAACAAATTTATTTTCAAAGAATTAAAACCTAACAAATTATTAGGATTCCTTCGACGCCAATGTATAATAGAGAATCGTTAGAATAGCTGCTCTAGAAAAGCATCCTCGTGCACTCAAAATGCTACAGTTGCAACAGATTACTAATTTCAAAACTTAACAATATTTCAACACTTTCCTTGTCACCGACGCGATAACTCGATCTCAATCAATCACCCCAAGAAAATCGCATAAATCTCTGAATCGATCCAAGGATTATGGAGCCTTGGCAAACTCAAGCTCTTCCTCCGAAGAGTCGTCCAGCGAAAGCGTATCCTCAGCGGAAGTAGCTGCTAGAAGGAAACGTAGCCCACAAAGGCACATGCATCGTCCAGGATGTGGCCCTCCACCAGGACGAGGTCCTCCACCAGATTGGAATCCGATGGACGAAGGCGACGATCAAGAAGCGTTGTCCACCCCAATGCCAGACAAGCAAACCAGCAAGAAAAAACGTTCTGCGCCATTTGAAAATTACCTCTCGCATTTGAGAAAAGCACGATCTCCTCAGAATACGGGAGCTAGTCCTGGCGGAGGCATGGGTCCTGGTGGTGGAGGTAGTTTTGGTGGTGGATTCGGTGCAGGAATGGGCGGTGGTGGCCCGGATGGTGGATTTAGTAGCAGCGTGAGTGGTGGATTCGGAGGTGAAGTGTCGAAGATTTTCAGAAATATTTTGTAAACCATTTTGTAGTTGAAGTTGCCAGAACATCGAAAGAATGTTTTAAGACTTTTCATTTGCAGGTACATTTCCTGGAGCAATGAACAATACTCCTGGAAAGACGCGGCGAAGTGTCTCGTAATGGTTGGACTTGAATACCGGATGTAGTTTTTAGACATGTATTATAATATTATATTCTCGATTGTGTAGTTTTTGAATAAAGAGTAGAATCAAGAGACTAGTTTAAGCGTATAGAATAATTCTTTTGTCACGAATGATAGGTGTGAAAAATGAAGTGGATTTTAAACCGTTGATTCTAGGGACGTTCTTACAAGTGTCATTTTCCCTCTCGTCTTAAAATGGCGAAGATAAACGTGTTTCCATCGATGAGAAATCGATTTGCGAAGTAACAAAGCTGACGGTCCCCTTTGATTACGAGCCAGTGATTATTTTCATCCTGGAATCCTATCGGAGGTCCTTTCAGTCCTTGCCTTTTTCCTTTTTAAAAAACCGTAACTCTATCCAGGTTAAGTAAACCTTTCTCTTTGAAGGGGAATCTCGTCGCTCGTCGAGCCGCGAGAGCCCAAAACTGCCTCGTTAACTCACGAAAGTTTTCGCTGACCAGGCAAAAATTCCTCCGAGAGACTTTATCGGATTTCACCTTTAACCTTTTCGCACGTCCTATCGCGAAAAACTGCAAGTCCAATGGTACTTGAAAGATTAACCGTAAAAGTACGTGTCTCGTTTACAATTAAGCGCGATTTAAAAACAAAACGCGCCGGGCCGGAGCAATTACCGGGCCCTCGAGAAGCAGTTTCATACGTAACGTTCTCCTTCCATTTTTTTTCAGTGTGTAATCTGCGTGAATGCCAGAGCGACGATGCAAACGGCACCATGCGGACACCGAGTGGTTTGCAGGTAACAGAGAAAAAAAATGAGAAGAAATAATGAAATTCTTCCTCTCCCGCTACATTGAGCTCTTCCTGCCGCCCTTGATCTTTGAACTTTTCTAAATTGAAGAAGAAATTCTCTTGATAAAAATAAACTCCACCGCCCTCCGATTCGCACCGTTCTTAATAAAAAAAAATGCCTATCCTTGGATACACCACCGGAGCCGTGCGCTTTCTGGCTTGGTGATGAAAGATTTTTCATTTCCCTACTGTCTTCGTCTCTTTTCCTCCTCTCTTTGCCTCTTTTTCTCCTCTCTTTCCACTTCCTCTTCTCCATCTTCATATTCTGACGTTTTCTTTCGGTGTACCGCAGGCGCTGCTTCGTCAAGACGATACAAATGGCCGTCTCTCAGAGGCTCTTACCGCTGAGATGCGTTATATGCAGAGCGAAGATCCTGCGACTGAAGCAGACCCTCATCCCCCGAGATGTAAGTGGCAAATAATTACGCGATGCAGTCCCAACCCTTTCACCGTGCGATATTCAACAAATGGACAATTCCTGCCGCTTGCTTGGAGAATTTTTTTTTCCCTTAGAATTCTATTTTTTTTACTGATGCACCCTACATGCTTCCTTTGTCCTCCGACTTCTCATCGATATTAAAAATCTTCGTTATTTATTCGAGAAACGAGAGAATGATTATATAAAATACAATTATAATTATTTTCTCTTAGTATTTCATCGGGATAAATTAAAAAAATTGTTTACTGCCCGGATAGTATTCACGCTCGTTGACTTGATTGCGGTGGTGTAAAATTGTCGGTAATTGGGGCAACTCGAAAAGTCCTCGTTGCCTTTTCGACGCTTCTGAATACCTCGTATGGCCATTTCAGGAGTGTTTCGATAAATATCATTCGTCGCAAAGGACACGTCGAGCTCTGCTATTTTTTTTGTCATTAATTCCTCCGTATTAATGCCCGACAAAAAAATCTCCCGTCGAGTGAAACGACCCGTAAGCAATCGGAGCCTCGCAAATTTCTGGCTCACCGATATTTCGGTGTTTAATGAAAACAACTGCAAAGGGCAACTGTTTGAAACGAGCAGAATGCAATAGTAACGGGAAGACAAAAAATATCTCCGGTATTTTCTCTCGATGCAGAAAATCCAATCGAATCGCTGACTGGAAAATTCATTTTCATTCGAACCTTCTGCGTTGTCTATCCTCATTCGCTGTTACGTCGAGAATTTCCTAAATCCTATTAGTTCTTTTATCGCGCGAAGTTTTATCTGGAGAAAATGCAACGTTTTATTATCCCGTACAGTACTCGATGTCGGGGAAATCATGGGTTCTCCCGCAAAGTGCATCGGAGTACAATATGGGCACGGGAGTAAACGTGGGTGTTCCTGGACCTGGCGGCAGATGGGCCACCGGAAGTGTGCCAGCCTCTGCCTCTCTCTATTCCATGGCCAGTGGCTCCTCCTCTATTTCTGGTTCGTTAATTACATCTACGCGCCAATTACAGCATAAAGGATAAATGAAATAGCAGTGTTTTAACCACGATGACGTACAATTCCGTAGGAGTGTCTTCCGTGTCTTCTGCGACTTCCTCCTCGACAAGTAGCACAGGAAGTTCCACCCTTGGAAAACCCACAAGGGTAAGGCAACCGACTGGCGCGACTTTACGCCGATCGCAGACGCAGTCGATGAAAATGAGGATTCAGGTTGGTCGGATAATTGTGTATTGGAAGAAGCGGTATAATTAACGACTTATTAAGCGGACTAATTGGTTGGACTTTCTCGACTGGATTAGGAGTACCAGGATCCGATACAGCAAGTCGCTGAGGAGGAAGACATTATGAGGGAGAATCGGGAGCGCAGATTACCACCCATCAAAGAATTCCAGAGGGACTATCGTGCTGGCAAGGCCTCCACGAGAATACGGTAATATTTTTATTCTTTGGAAAAATTCATCCGTATTTCTTCCTTAACATTAAACCTGCCAAGCTCGTCAAAATAACATGCTGTCAATTTTTTCGCAAAGTTCCGCAAATTAATAGACAACCTGAACCATCAACATTCTACTTCTATCATTTAAAACCTGAATTAATTAATTGATCATGAATTTCACTCCTTGATTTTTCTACATATTCGGTAAATCTAAATATAATAGATATAACTTCGGTAGTGTTAGTGCTAAGTCAATCATTTATAAACATTTTTTCGTAATTGCATCGATATCATTCGTAATAAAGTAGCTCAATAATTATCACAACATGTGCGAGGCTAAATTTACGGAGTTGACATCAAGAGAATTTAGATCGGAACATTCAAATATGATTATTAACAATATATAGGTACAAACGAAAGAGTGATTTGTTAACAGATGCGCTCAAAAAATAGTGACACAGTTAGAGACATCACCAAGTCCCAGAGGCGCGACTAGCGTAGCTGGCACGACTTCTTCGTCCTCGTCTGCGAGGTCCTCGAGGAAGAGGCCCCAGACGGCCCCGAAGATGTCGGTGGTCCAGGAGATACAGAAGTCGAAGAAGGAGAAGGAGCGCGAGAAAGAGAGGGAGAAAGCGGAGAAGGCGCGTCAGAAAGAAGAAGAGAAAGCAGAGAAAACCAGACAGAAAGAAGCTAAGAAACTTGCTAAAGAGGAAAAAAAGAGAGCAAAGAAAGAGGCAAAAGCGAGGCGGAAGGAAGCTGAGGAGGCTCTGATCAGAGAAGAAAAGTAATTGGACAGTTCTTCAGGGTTGTCGCGCAATTGGCAGAATTGAAGGTATTCTGAAAACACGTTTTATTTTATTTATTTTTTTTCAAAGGACGAAAGATTTTGGATACATTCGATCATACGGTATCGGGGATTCGGCCTCGAGATACGTCCGGATAGTGTTGCCTTAGTTTGAGGATTTCAAAATAGATCTCTCGATTGAAGTAAAATAAAAAAGGACTCGAAGGAGACTCCGGAAGTATCTCGAGATGCGTGAAATCCTGAAAAAAGCGGGCGTATAGAAGTGGTAGAGGAAGTATACCTAAGAAAACCTAGAAGCGGCCAAACTTAGTAACCTGTCATATCGAGTTAATTCGGACTAATATAATATTATCGATAGGAGAACTCGGGCGTAGCACCACATCGCTGTTGACATTATTATTTGACGTTTTGTCTTCATTTATTTCTAATTTTCTTTTACAGTGACATTTCATTTATATCATCCTTCTTAATCGTTCTTTACTTCTCATCCATAGGATCACCGATAAGTTTACGTCGATGACGATCGTTTAGCGATAATAACAATACAATAATTAAGACTATTTTTCAACTTTGCTTCACAGACAATACTTTGAAAAAAGACGTAGCTTAATTCTTGCAGCTCTCAACATCATCCCGGGGACAAGTGTCATCAAATTGTTTTTTTTAACATCGCTTCAAATAGATTGTCCCTTTCTCTTTGTCCCTTAAATCCATCATTCTTTCCCAAAAGTCATCGTATTTATCCCCCGTCTCTTCCTCGTCCCCGAATACAATTAATCTCGATAAAAATACTTGGAATAATGCTCATCAAATTAGACTTTTCCATGCAATACATTTATCTACCCCTTGAATTCTACCCCCGTCGTCCAGTTGAATGCAAAACTCTGGAAAAGACATTCGAGCAATCGAAGAATTAAGTGATAATAATTCCATAGATTCATCTCTCGATCATCGACGAAGGTTTGTTCGGCTTTCGGTGAGTTAATTCACATCGCCACCCACATTTCACCCCCGTTCGTGTAAATACACCGAAATTATCTACGTGCCGGAATGAATCGGTGTCGTGGAGGGTTCGTAAAGCGGAAATACAATGTCGCGAACGAGATTTAGCCTAAAATCGGGTCCCTCGCGTGAGAACGTCACGCAGGAGCATCACCCTCGTAACAAGATAGTTTTTAAATAGTACAATACGATAGTGAGCAGTGCAAGATTTTTCGAGTGCAACGCGCGTATCGTTACTGTTCGCGGTTATTTAGGCACTTTAGAGTTTTACGATCGATCTGTTTAACAGTTTTCCCTCTTTCTCGAAAGGCGCGCTTTGAAAAGCCGCTCGAGACACTAATCGATCAGTCGCCCACTCGTTGAACCGCGTATTATTACAACGTTGAAGTGTGTTTTCGTCGATGCGCCTCTATGATTGTTCGCTGTTGTTCTTTCCTGTTTCGTCGATTCTTCTATTTAATTTTTTTTCTATGAATTTTTGTATTACCTTTTTCCTTTCTGATATAGCACTTTTATACTCTGTTACTGCCCTCCTCTGTCTCGCCACCGTTTTAATCTACTTCGTTAATTATGTTTTTCTGGAGTATATTAAATTTTAAGTACTACGAAGCAATAGTTAACAATCGACGGACACAAATGATGTCGTGATCGAAGCGCTTCAATGAAAACACAGATATCATTTAGATTCTATTCTAAAGGAATGTTTTAAGAAATATAATAACAGAGTTACGGAAGATATAGATAAAGAGAGAGAGAGAGTGAGAGAGAGAAAGAGAGACAGAGAGAGTGAGAGACGTATGCGCGAATAGTTTTAAAACTTGAATACAAGACGTGCATCGTCAGTATACGATTAATGATTTCATCGAGGCGAATCCGCGATTCGAGCATCTCGAACTTACTCGCTCATCCCGCAGGTCCCCCTCTCGTCCCTTCTGTCCCGCGACTTTGAGCAGCCAAAAATCAAAAGCAATTTTTTCTACGGCATCTGACGAGTAGATTCAATAATGGCGCGATATCAAAAACAGAAAGAGGGGAAAAAGAGAAGGAAAAGAATAGCGTGGCTAGCACCGATCGGCAGACGACAATCTCGCAAGGAGAGTCGAAAGGAACTTCGATTTATCCTCGATTATTTTATTGATTTATTACGACATAAAATACGCTCCTTTTTTCTAATATTTTCGTGAAATAAAGCCTTTTCGACAACAGGACTTTTTCCAGCTCTCAACGGTACAATCGTGGCGTGATACGTTCACCATTGAGCAACCCTTTTCCTCCTGAAAATAAATTAATTTGTATAACAGCTGCAACGTAGCAGAAGACGAACTCTGATTATTCTTCTGTTTGTTTCTTAATTCCCGTGTAATTCGTTGTTCCTCCTAGAACGTGACCTAATTTACGCACTGCCTGCATATTCTCTCCGTTGCCGATGAGGAGAGAGGCTTGATAAAACGAATAATCCAAAATGTTCTCCATGAAACGAGAGAGTCTTTCGTTACTCCTCGACCTTCTGCCTTTTCACGGCGAGCTCACGTTGTGTGATTTTAACGACATAATAATCCTAAGGATACATTTTAATTTTCATGCGTTCGTCGTCGAATGCCATGTCGGCAATGCTACAATCGAGAGGCGATCAATTGCAGAAAAATTCGAAAGTAATTCTTTATCTTCTGTATCGAACGGAAAAACGAGAAAATCGTGCGCTCACATATCAGTAGCGAATAGTACGTTTTAATTAGCTCTCCCGTTTGAACGTCCTCGTGCGCGAGGAATCAGAGAAGGTGACCTTTTTCGAACATCAACGCCCAGGACGATGCTTATTCGAGAGAGCTGCCAATTAGTGTGTAACGTTAGAACTGTCAATTATTACCTGTTAACATCAGTTCTCACCTGGTAATGAGCTCGATCCCCTTGCAGAGCGCGAAGATTGGATTTCGGCGATGATTTAACAATTATTTTTCATGCATCATAGAAATGCTTCTTCATTAAAAATTACCTCAATTCCTTGAGAATACTACAAACAAATGTAGTACATTCTACATTGAATTAGAATAAAAATTTGCAATTTTTTTAATGATTTTAAACATCCTCCAACATTTAACGTAACTTTATCGTGTCTAAATGTCAGAATGTAAAAATCGTCGTCGATTAAAATCTTCCACAATTAAGCCCGTATCGTTGGATTTCACGAGACTCTCTCGATTTCAATGGAGAGGCGAAAGGAGAACAATAATAATAATCCATTCTCGAACAAAGGGTTTGGAAAGAGTGGAGAAGAGAGAGAAGAGTAAATAGCGGAGGAAGACATGTCTGTCGAGTGTTCTCTGCCATCGAAAAGTCAATTTTATCGCGTATGCGTGTATATCTATCGTTCGGAGCGCTCATTTTTTATTTTCCCTCGAACGTAACTCGATATCCTTGGCGGGGAATTCAAACAAGGGAAGGACCTATAGTAATTATGTCAAGCTTGAGATACAAGTAACTCAGTTTTAGTTTCGCAAAAACTTACATACAAAGCGGAGATTATGCCAGTTGCATGTTATCACATGGAGGTTGGTATTTCATCGTATGCTATTAATGGATTCAGCAGTACCGATGATGCGAATCTGATCATCGAAAAGACTACGAAAACTGAAGCTGGCAATTACAGAGATAATTATGAAATTTAATTACCATTTAATTTATTGTGAAACTACGGAGTTACCGGTGCGAAGATCGAGATAGGGTACTATTGTAAAGTAGTCGAGGAAATTGCGAGATTGTGACGAACACTTTCGTTACTGTTCGACGTAAGGAACAATAAGGAGGAATGTGTGAAGAAGGACAAGGAAAAGCTCGATGGCAATAAATCTGAATATATCGTAGAAGGGAGCGAAGGAGGAATGAGAGAAATCGTACGATGTAATATCACGTTTCGCGTGTAAGAACGGGGAGACAACTTTATTGTAATTAATCGTGTAAGAGAAATTTGTAGAGAGTTTATATTAGGCCAATTGTCACAGCGGAAGTTCTATAGTGACCCCATTCCCCCCATCCCTCAACAGGCACAAATGTTGTGCCCAGTTCCAGCGTAATACTCGCGTAAGTTGATTGCCAATTAAAAAGTGCAAGGTAATTTTCGCGCGTCGATCGATTAAAAGGGATAAAAGTGATTTCGATGTTTAATCGATGACGATGATTATCCGTAATATTGCCTTCGTGAAAGCACCGATCGACGTACGAAATGTTTTTTCAGATATATTTGATTCCTGTTGAATCAGTTTCAAGTATAATCGTGCACATAGATTTACCCAACGAGGTGGGGATTTTTTACAAACGTCTTCTTTGGAGTTTTCGTTCGTATTCTGAACACGGATATTTCTTCAGATGCAAAGGATCCATCGAGAGGCCTGATTCATCGTGTCAAATCAAAATTAAGGGGAATTGCTTCGCGATAGAATCGTAAGGGGGAGTAATTAGGATAATTGATGACTCACTCGCTCCTCGGTGGACCTCTTTGATAATTGAAATGAAAGAATGTCAGTGTGAATTTTGACGCGGAGTTCATTTTCGGATATCATTTTCCTTGGCTCGAATATTTCCGGGAGAATATTTTCTACGTTTTTATGAATTCGTTTGAATGTGCGATTACTTTTGACGCAATGGAGAGCAAAAAGGGATATAAAAGCGACTTTATTTTATGGAGAATATCAGTTTGTATGATGCGACGACCTTAACTGAGACCCTGAACGTGAAACTTAAGTTTCGGAAGTGTGAAGTTTCAAAGACATCGGTTCTCTTGTTCATAGAAGAGAATCGGATTTTTTTCTTATTTTTTACAGTCTGAGAAATATTGTTAACTATCGCTGATGTTAATAAAGAGTAACACCATCGTCTAACGAGATTAGTAAAAATTATATTCTAGGGTCCAAGTTGCAGTTGTTAAGTTGTCAATTTTTGGTTCGCGAAATTTAACACCTGAAGACGAAAAGAATTCTTCGTAATTATATTACGCGACGTGTTACGATCTGTACGAACAGGCAGTGAATATGAAAGAAAATCAAATAAAACGTTACAATGAATGTTAGCTAAATTACAGTGCCTGTATTATGAATTTCAATTGTCCCACGCCCTCGTTTCTTTTCATGTCGGATGCGATTGTTGCAGCTTTATTATTCGTGAGAGTAATTTTGCGAAATATGAAACGGTACAGTGGATTGCGCAACTTTTCGAATCGAATGAATATTCAATGCAAAAGTCGGAAATTAAAGCGACGGTCGGAATTGCGCTCGATATAGAGCGCCCACTTACCCAATTTAAAATTCTAAAACTTTGAGTTACGAATTAAAGCCTTTGACGACCGTATAGTAAATTTCCTTGTTTTAGATTTCGCAAAATTTACATTCCACACCAGGTTCGCGGGGTTTTTCTTACATTTATTATTCGCAAATTTGATATTGCAAAATATGAAGCAGCTTATTTATCTTCTTGAATGATAGTTGTATTTTGGCTGTTTATCATTTACATTAACGTAAAACATTTTGTATTAAAATTACATCTTTATCAAAGAGGATCATTAGAGATAAATATAGTTCTATATTCAATGATACTTTACGCATTTGCACTGCTATTTTAATATTGAATTCATTAGTAAATTCGTGAATATTATCCGTAGCAAGTCGCAAGAAGACTTTTCTTTTGCATTAAGAATGCCGCTAATCGAACGACACATGCAGGAAAAGATATCGAGTAAAAAATACAATAAGAGTTTTTCCCTCTTTTATTTTCCAACCACTAAAATTACACGTCCAAATTGTAACTTAAATCTGCAACTGACCATAATTTAAATATAATTTAGCTCCGCAACGATCAGGAAAAATATCCGAATGAGTTCTTTCCCGTCATCCATTTTCTCGCGGAAGCTCCCTCTACAAAATGGCGACAGATAAGGAACTTCCTCGTGTATTATACACATAGAATCCATTATCTATCGTCGATAACATTCCTCTCTTTTTTTTCCAAGCCTCATAAAAAGTAATCGTATCTCCAAATCCCTCTTTGACCTTCCCATCAAGTAGACGTTAGCAATGTCACTGAGACAACACGAATCGAACTTAAGATTGCCTCCAGTAGAGTGCGTTCGCAGTTAGCACGTGAAAGACCAATCAAATTATCGGTTTCACTTCAGTCAGGACTAGTACGAGCTAAAAATAAGAGGCATTACTCGCGTTGCGAAACGCGAGAGTAAAAAGTGACGCGGCACGTTGACGATGAAATCGGCAGTATTTCAAATTGGGCTTCTCCTTTTGGAAATTATTAGTGCAACGATAATAGAAGGTATAATTCGTCGAATCACGCACTTCTCATCTTCCACTTAGGCCCTCTCGCCAGAATCATCATGTACTAGTACCACGATCTTTCTCCTCCAAGGATAATAAAGTTTATTCATCCTCATCGAATGATTTTAACGGGAAAACCGCAGGTTTAACAGAAATAGAAACGACTGTTTCATCTGGGATCATTCAATTGCATACGGGTTTCTTCAAAATATTATTGGCCTCAACTAACACAAGCAGGAAACTCTAGCCTGCAATTAATCATATCGAAGTATTATCTCGTCTCATTTACATATCGCCGTTAATTGTCTTACGTGACACGATGCATATCACTTATTTGCGCACGGAAATGCCGCCTGAAATCGGAAAACAGATCTTTTTGAGTTTCTCGATTTTAATCATCGTTGCTAGACAGTCGACACTGGCACAATTTGGCCGAGAAGGAATTGAAGGAAGCACTCTCCTACAAATGGAACACGAATCAAGCGAGAAACGTTATCATCTTCGTGGGTGATGGCATGAGCCCCGACACCATAACAGCTAGCAGAATTTATCGCGCCGGCGAAACCAGTCGGCTCGCATGGGAAACATTCCCTCACGTAGGAATACTAAAGGCAGGTTCCGCTGATACAGCAATTCCCTCCGGAAATAAACGAGTTGCATTTTTCCCGCGGAATAGCAGGAATTTGAAATAACAAGGGTACACTTGGATTCAGAAATCGTTTATTTTTTCAGTTGTTTGCATTAACAGGGAAAGTAATCTTACCGTTACACTTGGATTTTAACGAGATATCGTAAGACTTGCACAGACGTCAATATACAAATGGCTACCTCGAGCCTCGCGAAACATGCGCACTTGTACCTGCACATGTAATGTTCTAATTCCACTCTGTGAATCTCCCAGCTAGACTTACAATACAAACAAGCAAGTGCCGGATTCAGCGTCAACAGCAACAGCCTTATTCGGAGGGGTGAAAACGAACTATAACGTCGGTGGTGTCGATGGAAACGTACTGCTGGATGATTGCAACGCTAGCTTAAATACCAGTTATCACGTAGATTCGATCGTTTCGTGGGCACAGGCCGCCGGTAAAGATACAGGTTAGCGCAAAAACAACGACAAAGGATGCAACGATTTATTAGGAACGTGCAAAAAGAATTAAAAAATACAATTCGTAGGATTCGTGACGACTACTCGGGTAACTCACGCAACACCGGCACCACTGTACGCTCACTTTGCTAATAGACGATGGGAATGCGAATCCAAGATGCCGAGAAGTGCGTCTCGTTGCAAGGACATAGCCAGACAATTGGTCGAAGATCATCCCGGCAAAAATATCAAGGTACAATGAGAGATAAAAAGGTGGTTTATCCTTCAAAAACACAACACCGTGCGTAGGTAATCATGGGAGGTGGTAGACAGACCATGATGTCTAACTCCGTACCTGGGGAGAACGACCCGTTGGATAATTGGGCCTGTCAAAGCCGAGACGGTCGAGATCTGATCAAGGAATGGGAACGGGACAAGTCCTCGCGAAAACTTTCCTACAGGGTTATTCAAAACAACGAGGAATTGTCTCGCCTTGATCCCGATAAAGTCGACTACCTGCTGGGCATTTTTGCAAATAGTCACATAAGTATGGATTGGAAGAGGGACAAGGGTCCCAAAGGACAGCCTAGCCTAGAAGAAATGACCGTGGCTGCTTTGAAAATTTTGCAAAAATCGAAACAAGGATATTTATTAATGGTACTGATGCGAGGATCGTCAGAAATTGGATTTTTTTTTTATATGAATTCTTGGGGATTTAGGTGGAAGGCGGTCTAATAGACTTTGCTCATCATCGCGGACACGCGGCTCAGGCTCTTCAGGAAACCGTTCGTTTTTCGGATGCTATCAATGCGACTCTTAGGATGGTCGATCCAAGCGATACTTTGGTCATTGTTACGAGCGATCACACTCACTCGATGAGCTTCAATGGATACAGCGACCGCGGTTCTTCTATTCTCGGTATACGACACGATTTACATTCGCTGGGAAAGTTCGTGTGTAAAGTTGCGATCATAATTACAGGACTTGCGCAGAAATCCAAACACGACAATATTCCGTACACCACTTTGTCATATAGTACCGGAGGGCCGAATAATATTGCCTATACGACAAAGAATGGATCCGCTGTAAGAATAGATCCCTCTGAACACAATACAACAGACTTTACGTACAGTCAACAGGCAACAATCATATCGGACGAAGCCTATCACGGCGGAGGGGACGTGGCAGTCTATGCGTTAGGTATTGAGAATTAATTGCGAATTAATCGACAGTCAGAATTAATTAGCCGCTGCCTGAGAATCGATGTTCTCAGAACGAATGATTTTCAGGTCCTCAGGCCCACCTGTTTCATAGCGTCCACGAGCAGAATTACGTTGCTCATGTGATAGGATATGCAGCTAAGTTTGGACCGTATGCAAATAGTGCCGGTAGGCAGAGCTACAGTACCTTATCGCTTATTCTTCCATACGGCGCTCTGTTTTTACTAGCGCTCCTAACGTTCTGGCGATTGAACGTTAAATTATAAAGTATCCAGTTCAGTATTCAGTATTTGCTCTCGTGCATTAAATATATATTTCGAAACAAGTTGTTACATGTGTCCTTGTCGTACTGAATTAAGTGGTACCGCGGAAATACTCATGGGATCCACTTCCATCACAGATCAGACTAACGTTCAGCGGACGTATCGAGTCTTCGTACACATATGTGCATGTGTAAATGTATAATCGTGTATATATATATATAGAATCTTTATGCGTAGAGCGGTAAAATAACTCCTCGATACAATAAACTTTTTTTTTTCTTTCTTCACGCATTTTATATACAAACAAAGTACGTTAAAACAAGTTGTCAGTCTTCTGCTGCAGAGGATAAGGTAATCGTGATCATGTGTATCAATTCTTTCTCTCTCGCTCGCTCTTTTGATTCGTAACGTTACAGGGGTACTAAAGTTACAGGGGGATTTTCGTTACGATCAATCTGATCTATCTTTATACTGGTATATCTTTCGCGCACACTCTTTCACGCACACTCATTCTCTTTTACTCGGATTCGTCTCTCCTATCCTCTAAAACGCTGCACAACACATTTGCGTAAATTATGTATCCGTCCGACGAAGTACAAAAAGAAGAAATCTAAAGGCATGTAGAGATCGTGACACGTCGCTGGAATCGAGTATGTTCGATCGAGAAACTTACGTCACTGTTAGAGTCCCGATTGAAAGTGCATGGTAAAGTATTGAAAGCATTGCACTTTATCGACTTAGAGCTAAGTAATAAAAAAAAATATAATCAAGAGATCCTTAGCGACGTGCCTCTCGTTTTACGCGATTCTCAACGATCCGATGGAGCGATCTGTCGCTAATCTATCGACGAAACTGGCAGAATGGATAAACGGTCTATTTAAAGATGGCAGATGGACGATAACGTGCTCGTATCGGTGAGGAACGTAAATTGTAACTGTAAATAAGTAATCTCTACCGTTGCTCGAAAACTTCGAACGTTATTGCAATGGCGATCAGCCGAAACACGAGACACTCCGTGGGTTCTCGGTTCGGCAAGATGGAGGACGAAGAGTCTGTCTGACCGAAAAAAGAATCGTCAAATGTGGATGATAAGGAAATGGATGAGGGAAGGATCATAGCACTTTATTCTTTTCTTTCTTCGCGGCGTGACCCATCGTCTCGTGGAACATGATCTTGAGAGATATGCAGCCCAGGAACAAAAGGGCTATTGTGAGGAAGATGAAGCCGGGCGCGTATTTCCCAAGGATCATCTGGTTGAACAGTCCGATCATTTGAAAGACGAGGAGCAACGGTGCGAAGTAGACTGTCAGCGTGAGAAATAGAGGTTTCTGCTTGCGCTTCTGTGGACCAATCGATCGAAACGACGGCGTCGAAGGTTTCACGGTATCGACTTGAGACTGTTCGCTGTGTAACTGGGGAGTTTGTTGCTTGTGTTCCTGCTTATGATGTTTCTCTGCACGAATACCACGAAGAACGGATCGACGGAGGCTCTTGTAGATGAAAAAGAGCCTGGCGGTTATGCACTGCAAGAGTTGACCGAAACAGAGGTGGACTTTACGCGCAATTGGATGGGACTTTGAATTGTCGAAGGAATAGAGAAGATACGGGAAGAGATTGAGATTCTGGCAGCAATGGCGGATCTTCTGCATCGAGGCATGACGAAACAGCATCGGGGGGCCGCTGTAATTTCCATCTGTCGAAGAAAGAGAAAAAATAACTTGCTAATCAAAGCGTTAAGAATAATCTGCTGGGTGGCAATGGTTAAAAACAGTTTTGTTACATCATATACGTACTGTGTATGTACGCCGAAACTGGTAATTTTTCGCGATAAGCTAACGTTGAAGATACGTTAGTCGGGCAATTATCGCTTCGGTAGAGTTTCAAAATTGGAAACAATACGATGACGATGAATGTGGAAAATAATATATCTCGAGATTGCTCACCTTTCAGCATGTTGGAAACTCTTCGTACGAGAGTCGGTTTTCCCACAACGTCCTCAGTCTCTACGATCCCCGTTATTTTCGACATGGCGAACAAACTCTTTGTACACGTCTCTTTTCACCAATTTTCTTCCTCCTCCAATTAAACGTCGTACGCTGGTAATTATTCGTACACTCCCCTCCTCGGTACTTCTGCGGCAGGAGTATGAATGTACTCGGTATCTCCTGAAAGACAAGGATGGTACCACTGTCACGTCTATCTCAAGACCAGAAGGAAAAGAAATTCGCGAGATTCCATCGAGATTGCCCGTTTGCCGATATGACTTCCAAAAAATCGTCCCTCTTTCTCGGAAACGGCGAGTGTTTTTTTTTTCACCGAACCGCCGATCGAGAGAATCGTTGGGCTACGGTTCTTTGGCCCGTCGTTCGCGACTGCAAATGCCAGGAGAGGGTTTGCGATCCGAGGATCACCGGGGAGCGTTTCGAGCGACACTGAAGACCTTCGACTTTTGTATTTGCTAAAGCTACGTGGTAAAAAAAAGGCGTCACGGTCCGATAGCCCGTACGACCCGAGATTAATGGTGAGCGGTAGTGTTTTCAGAAGAACTTAGTTGACTCGACAATCTCCTGGCAAAATATCTTCGTCGTGTCTGCTCGCTACGTTCCCGTCGACGGAGGATCATTCAGGGGGCACACTTATTGTTGACGTTGCACGATCTGTCTGAATGTTTCAACACTAAATGATAACATCGGTCATTTTCTAGCTTTCCTCGCTTGTAAACGAGTTCCTGAAAGTGGTTTGACGTTTACTTCTTTCTCGACCGTTTGTAAATCCGTAAATCTGGATTGTCAAGCTTCCGATGGAATCTCGCAGAGTGTAGGATAATTTCGACGTACGAGTAGATGCAGCAGGAAGTAGGAAATCTCAAAAATATATGCAACGAGAAAAAAAGAGATAAGAGAACACGAAGACAAGCTATCAGCCGGACACACCGTTCCGCGATGGCACGAGCTTTGTGACACGCTAGCAGATCGGTTAGCGAACCATAATATACTCTGTCTCTCTGACAACCCCTCTTTTTCCCTCTTTCTCTCTCTCTCCCTCCCTCTCCGTCTGATGAACCTGAATTAATGACATAGCACACATGCAACGGGGGGGAACGTGCAGTTTCTGCATGTGGGGGAACACGCGATGCAGTGCATGTGCGCACCTAAGTTCCTCGAACCTAGTCGATCGTGTTAGAGCCCTTTAAAGTCGAGAGAATTCTATAACTACGGAAGCGAATGACCGAGTATTCTATTATAACAAAACCAAAAATACACCCGAACAAAATATTCATGAAAATAACCATTATCTAAACATTGGAATCTTAGAAAAAATGCTGAATTTCCGTAACAATATTCTCAAACTAACATCTCAGATGACAGTAACAATTAGACATAAAATATTGAATGAAATTATTCGAATTATTGTAAAACTACGAATATTCAAGCTATTTCAACTTTTTGCGTCTAAAGAAAAAGATTGATACTGCGACGATTACCCCTCCGACAGTGATGTCCATTACCTGTATACTTTAGAGCGCGACGATTACAGCGGAGATGGGATTCATTATCAACAATGGAGGTCAATTGCGAATGAAAATTGAAAGAGTTGGGGATCCGAAACGAACAGTATACCGTATAAAGTTCTAAGAGCTCGTTGACTCACCTTCGTGCTGCTCTGTATTTACAACTCCGCCACGATGGGTGCCCATATAAACCGTCTTCGAGCCGATTTTCCACCCGTGTTACCTTCGTATACACCCTTGTCTCCTGCCTAACTGTACTTCTTGTAAAGATTAAATACAATAGGAAATTCGCGAAATATTCCCATCCTTCGGTGGCTTATCGACTTGGCTCTCGAATCGATAACTGAACGCGAGAGAGAAGCAGTTTTCAAGCTACCTTACTCGAAGGGTTAGAGAATACGACTAACCACCAATGGTGCTCCTACCAATCGCGACAAAACACAAACAACGACTGCGAGCACGCAGGTCGACGAAAAAGCGCTTCAGACGGAGTACAGGTGCTGACCTCTGTGCATTTCCACGAATCTCTTCTTGCCTTGGCAATCTCATTGGCCGTTCGAGGTCGCTCTAACGGGTTTAGAACCAATGAGACGACAGTTTTCCTTGAATTTCCGGCGGATCGATGAGAAAGAACTAGGGCCGTGTAAGGCATACACGAAAATGGTCACGTATGCCACGAACGACTCCCGTGTCATTTCGAAATCTGTACGTTATTGTTCTTTAATCTCGAGCGCTCGAACATACCACGAGGCCCGTTACTGATACAGCTTCGTCGTTCGGGAAGGGGATTTAATTGTTAATTACTCTAACGTAGCCCCGGGGCTTCTCGGATATTGTACTTTGAACGTTACTCGAGGCGAGCTATTTGCAAATTGTGTAACGGTTATGGGATAGTTGATGTCATTTGGGCCAATGATTGGCAATGTGACTTTTGGTATCCAAATATTTGTATAATGTTGCGAGACATCGTTATATCGATTAAATAGCTTAACGATATACGAAAAAGTTATCGATATCGCTTCTTATTTCTCTTACTGAAATAAATTTGAAAAATGTAGCTAAAGTACGGTGCACGTTTTGTTAGTATTGAATGCCATAAAATTGCATAGATGTAAACAATTATTAGTAATCGTCATGCCGACCCTCGAGGTCTGACAACGTGTTTCTTATGCAATGATTCATTGATCCCTGACGTAATATGCACTCGAAGCTTAGAAGCCGATCGCTCGAAGAAGAAAGTAAGGGAAGGGTTCGAGATAGGAAAAAAGGGTTAGCCGCTGCACTCGGATCTCAGACCGCACTCGACAGAGAATCCGCAGACACCTTTCGGGATATAAAGTTCCTTTGGCGGATCACGCGGAGGATGCATGATCGCAGGGAAGAACGCTAAGAAAATTACACCGCGTGCAATTTTCTAATATCACCGCGAGATTACCGTACGTTTCCAATTTGATAACTAACGATTCTACGCGAGCAGGAGGGTTTCACGACAATTGTCCCATTCGGGCGTTACTTTATTAGTAATCTTCTAATTTATCCTCCGCCAGAGGTACGAGAAACTCTCAATCATTTTTTTAATTCGGTACGAATTTACGAGAATTGTGCGTGCTTCCGAAAAAAATTCGTTCCTTCCTCTTCATTAGCCAGGTGTCGTCGTAATCATGAAATTTCCAGAGTTGCGTCGAAATTCTACGCCGTTTCACGCGAAATTCTTCCCCAGAGGTTAATGTATTCCGAGGAATCGCTTCTTTCAGCGAAATAGAAACCCGTTCGGAGTTCGAGTTTCGAAATTTACCGCGTCATATTTTTGCGACTTCCCGGAAAACAATGCTAATTAGTAACGTTCGAATTTGCGAGGAAGTTATGAATTAACATAAATTGCGATTGCATAGAAAACTCGGTCGAACATTCTTGCAAGATTAGATAGATCTTTAAATTGTATTTACAGTAACCCCGTGACGATGAAGAGAAAATGTGCAAATAATCCACAAAATATTACGTTCTATATTGTCATACGTTACGAATCAATAGACAAAACATGATCGTTGTGTCATGATAAAAGTAACTGAGTCTTATCATCCGTCTGGAGGACTCTAAAAGGGAGATACGGTGGCGAAGACAAAATAGCGCAGTTAGACTACCGATAACAATGAGTTACACCATTGAATCGTGACAATTGTCATATCTGACCCATCATTCAGTAGATAATTGTATTCATCTTTGTCCCGTATAATCGCCCCCGCATAAACTCATGGATATTTCAATTGATCGTTAAACTGTACATCTTTTTATCCTTATTTTTAACGTCATCAGCAGACACGCTTCGCGCAAGGTTGGACGGGATCATGTTTCACGTGGATGCCAAACGATTCTCTTACAGTGCGATAACAAAGCGCGATAATGAACGGTATACCGGGACCTTCCGCAAGGGTACCATAAAAAGTGTTTATTTCTGGCATTTTCGAAAGATTTCACTATTTTCTCAGCGGCTTACAGTTTTACGTTGGTTTCGAATCTCAAAGGTTATAGTACATAATATTATTTCTCTTATCGTGAAACTTATGTCTGCGTTAGACAACAATTTCCAAGATCTCCCAGCGATTTAAACTCGTGGCGGGTATTTGAGAGTTGGAGTGTTTATCTCCTACCGTAGGCCTCCTAAAAATGTTCTCAATCGACCGGCTGACCTTCCTTCGCTTCTCTTCCGCCATTGCATTCTCCGATCTCTATCGTTCTGTTTACTTTTGGCTTCTTCACGTGCGGCAATTCTCTTCGCACGATTTCGCGTACCATGGGCGCGCGGCATGCAAAATATACGTGACATGCAGGTGTGGGAAACTAAAAATATCGGTACAATCGTTAATAACGACCGTGACTCACCGGATGGAGTATATGTTTGTGCGGTTCATGGACAAAAACACGAGATCTTGTCGACAAGTCTCCGCACGTTTTTCATTATCCGGCAATTATTTGCCGATAAATGGTATCAGTATTTTTTTTACACGGTTCGACGAATTTTTTGCGTCAGTCTTTCGTCCTAGAAAGACTCGCGAATGTTGCATCAGTTTCGCCACGATTCGCCAGTGGGAGGAACGAGGTTAAATTAACTGCGACAATAACTATGTCACGAATGTCAATGCTCGCGTTTTGATCTTGAAAAATTAGAAAAATATTAAGACACAAAGTTTCTCATTCCTCGTCTTTCTTACTTTTCTTTCGTACCATCGAGTTTTAGAAAGAGGACGACTATTCGTCGTGTCACCAGAGATTATTCATTGTCCATTGTTGCAGCGTAAAGTCAATCAAAAGAGCACTTACGAACGGCAAAGAAAAGAAGTCGTTTGGGAGGTTGATAAATAGAAGAATTGTTACGGTGCACACATATATGTAATATGTGAAGATCAAGTCGTCAAAGTAAGTTTCCAACCGATCTCGATACGAACACCGCTTCGACCTCCTTGCTCTCCCTTCTACCACTCTGAAGCCGCAAGGAATATCTATTCTCGTATGCAAGATTTTCCTCGTTTCTCTTGTGCTTTTTCGCTCGCCTCAGGTCGACGAACGGTGCACGGTTAATAACTTTAAACAATACCCCGCGTGTATCATCGCATTAGCGAAATCAAGTTAAACGTTCTTCCGAGGATGCATGAGTTTTCTTCAAAACACGTTAAAAATTGATCCAATCGATTTGTAGTACGATATTATAAGCCGAACAGCACACGTGCCTTTCCTCGATGAATCGCGTAAATTATATTTTATCACTTATCGAATACCGATAACGCAAATAATAGTCCTCTAAACGATCAATTAAATTTAACATTGACATCGATGTTACAATTTTAAAAAGATCGATAACTTTACAATAGGACGATCCCTGACATACTTTCTTAATCTCGAAAAAATCTCAGTTTCCGTAATAGAAAGAAATCGAGAGAATTTCCCTAAAATTCCTAAGTAGAAATGCTCGTTCTTAGGGTTCAGTTAGTCACGCTTTCTCCTTCTGAAAATGAACTTCAAGGCAAAGTTTAGTTCCGAGCGTCGGGAGAGGCTTTTCTGGAGCCCTGAAAATTTCGTGGCCATAGAGAGAGAGGTATAAAAAAACGAGTGGAAAATTTCCCTTAGCCTCACATAGCGGGAGGGTGCCCGTCTGCTTTCTGTGGCCACCATGACAGCACGTGACATAACCCCTCCACGGGAATCTCGTCACGGGACGATCACGTGCTCGCTTTGTAGCCGCTTCTGCTCTGCACGTGTTTGAGGGCCGACCAGGTATATCGGTGGTTCCTCTCTTCTGTTTACAATTCCAGGCAAGACTTTCGAACATTTAATCTTTCTCTTCGTGCATTATCGATGTACGATTTGGAAAAGTAGCTAATACATGTTCGGCCTTCGAAGGCTATTTAAAGTCTTTCCAACGGATCACGTACGTAAATGTACGATTCTTTTTCTGAATTTCATTATGCTTCACAATGATGTGAAAATGTAAATTAAACATATAAGAAAGGATGGGTATCGAAGGACGTTTAATTTTGTATCTTAACGTTTCAAGTACAGAACGATATTATCGGATAATAATCGTCTGACGGGTAATTGAAATATGTGATAATAATCGTCTGTCTCTCGTCGAAGAATTTATCTCACTTCTACAGTTCATTCTCTCATCTCTCGAAACGTAAATGTGTTTCACACAGACACGACGCCACGTGCCGCCATCACGCTTTGAAGCAGTGGTCGAAAATCTGAAGTTCATAATGTATTCCAGAAATTTATGACAGTCTGAAGTACACGGCCGCAATATGGTGACATTAACTTTCATTACGGGTCTCCGACTGTTAAGATAGCCCCATGTTAATATCCCTGCCTGAGGAAAATAGATAAAGTCCTTGCCCTATATTTACAAGAATAGACGAGTACTCATAAGTCACGTCTGCTCCGAACGGTAACCTTCGTAGTCATCGAGGAGAAGCGTGATCAAAGGGCCTAGGGCAGGCCGAATTTCCTAATCTCTCGACAGGGCCGTAGCATTTAAGTGGAGCTATGGAACATAACGCGCAATTTGTCGGAGACAACTGCGGTAAAACATCTATACCCCTTTCTCTCTTCGTGGTTTACCGTTATCGGTCTCTTCGGTTCACCTATCTCACGAAAATATTTATCGTACAGGGAAAAAAGTATCTTATCGAGGCGAGGTGTAAAAGTAAACTTCTCCGACTACTTTCCTTCCTTTCGATGTAGTAATCGCTGATTTTATAGGTTTACTTTTTTTTTCCTCGGACACGGTCGAACGAATATGATGATCGGTAAGTGGTACAAAGAGAAAAAAGGGAAGCAGTTGATAGGGAACACAGAGGCTGGAGCTCGTGACGAATATATGTGCCGTTCCTCACGTATGTCCCTCGAGTTTTCGTTTCATCTTTGTCTACTGTTCTCTCTCTCGTGCCTTTTTTATTCATTCGTCGGTGCTTTATCATCCAGCTCTGCGATCGTCACGAATAACCAGCTGCGAATCCGCAGCCGGAGAATCGGATATAAAAAAGTGCGCAGAAATGCGATATAGCTGAATAATAAATTTTTTTGCGACAGTGAAAACAGCACACTTGCAGTGTGACAATTTTAGGCGTGGAGAAAATTCACGGCTATGTTATTCATCGACGTTTATAATTGGCGTTTTCAAATCGAAAATAGTTGGTTGAAAAAATTAATGTTACGTAAACATATAATAATTTCCAATATCTATTACGTTTAAGGGAATCGAAGTTTTTAAACTCGTTAACGACATGGGTATTGAGTTACGGGATTGCATTAATATAAATCAATTTCGTGCTATTTGTTTAGTCGCTGATGATCCTCTTATCGTGCAATTTAAGTAGAACTTAAAAATAGATTCTTTTGCTTGAAATGAAAACTACTTTAATTATTACAAGATATGTAGAACGTTATAAATACATTTAATCGTTATCATCGTTCTTTTACTAATGTCTTTGCCGATAGAATTTTCCAGGATTATTCAAACGGTGCTTCGGTATGTTATCGATAGCGCGAAGTTTCCCTCGTTACGTAAGAAAAAAAATGATACAGATTTTTGGTTTTCTTTTTGTCATCGTTGAACCGTGTGCCGTTTTTATTTTACCGTCGGTTTATCAAGCTGTAGTATTCCCTCTCTGGTAAACAAGCCGTCATCTTGTGAATGAATAAATCATTTCGTCTTATCGTAATCGCATTACCTCTTTCTATTTAGCGATACTTGGATAAGAAGGATCGAAAGGCGCCGGCGGAAGTCGAGCGCGCGCATCACGATTTCGCGATGAAACTTCACTCGTCGACGAAGATAACTTCGTATCGTTACTTCGTATAATTGACTGAAATTACCCCATACGCTAGCGGAGCACGTCGATCGAGAATATCGGTAATCCTTTCATGGATTATCTTCACTTCAGTGCTCGTTAAATCACGCTTGCACATATACCCGGTGTAAAATTGCGCAAGCAGCTTCTGCGATCTCCATAGAAGCCTAATTCTCGCTATCATGAATAGTTAAATAGCGATACGAGAATCGTTAGCCTTAATTGCACTTTTATTTTCATTTTCACACGTCCAAATATTCGCGGGTAGAATTTTTCACGTAACACCGCGCGTTCGGTGATATAAGAAAATGAATTCGTTGGATAATCAACGATGCAGTGAAATGCTATATTTCACGAAGGATGAGCGAACTCCACCGAATCGAAATAATTATAAAACATCAATTGAATTGAATTTGATACGTAACCATCGTCCAAGATACGCGTATACACACATGCATAGGGGTTTCTGGAAACAAGAGACGCGCAATAGGAATGAAAGTGACGCAAAGTGTCAGACCTTTGGTCGTCCGATGAAGGCCGTAACATTTGGCTTCGGTAAATTACGACATCGTGCCGATTCACGGTCACGGCCCGGAATGTCTAACCGGCGCGAACAAATTACCGATCAGGAGCATGCGTGATTCCCTTGTAACACGAAGCGGTACACATTTATATACACTCTTTTTTTTGCTATAAATATTTTTAATTTTTACTTTTCGAAAGCAAAATCACAGCTACATAAGATGTGGTTCGATAATCATTAATAATAATAATAATAATAATAATAATACAATAATAGAGAATATTAATTAATAATTAATTAATATAATAATAGATAAAATTATATAATAGTATCTTCTCTCTTACATCCATACAGCAGGTATTTTAATACTAATGACCGTACGATAGATTCTCTCGTGTTTATTCAAATAATAGTACGTTCTACCGATATACGCAGCTTTCTTCGCTCTCATCCATCTCGAACGTCGCCATGATCGCGCGATAACCGTGTTTACTTTTTCTATATATATATTTATATTTATATATAATATAGATTCAATAATTATAAGGCATCCTTCAGTTCATCTGCCCAAATACTCTCTCTCTCTCTCTTCAAATATGTATAGTTTCTGTCGCAATGACCACTCGAGATTGGTTCATCTCTTGGTTTCTTATATTCTACATGCACAATTCTCTCGTTGTCTGTCATTCTCACACTCATTCTCGCATTTGTAGATTTATTTCTTCAAAATCTCTTCGTTATAATTTCGAGCGGCGCGCATAGTGTCGGACTAAAGGCTAAAATAAATATTTTACACAGGTCGTCTACCGGCCGAGGTTATTTCCTTCCTTAGCCACTGGAGAGTCCCTTTCTCTCTCTCTCTCTCTCTCAACTTAACAGTAAAAAATTGTATTTCGATTTTACATTGTGGTTTATGGCACTCGTTTAATGGCTGGGCTCGCTAAGCCTATCCCCGCGCACGGTCAAATACCATTTCTTCTGTTTCGTTCCACCTCGACTTCTTCTTCTGCGCTCACGTCGTCTTCTTTTTCTCCTCTCCTCGTTTCTTCCTTTCTTTTCCGCCTTGGATTTTTCCCGCTGATAATATCGGCTTTCGTTTCGATCAGGAACGACATCGGACACCAAGATCGCTGGAATCAACGAGCTTTCCCTCCTTCTCTCTTCATCTCTTTCCGTACTCCATATAGACTTTCTTTTGCTCGTTCTTCGGTTAAACGGCGCACCGCCGACGAGGATAGGATCGATGACTAATCGACTCGTACTTCTCTATGGAATGCTACTAATGTACTAGTTAAGAAAATCACTAGACTAACCACTTATTTTTGCAAAAAGAGATCCGATCGCCGAATCGTCACATTCTATTCTTTGATACATCCATTCAACCCCGTAACAGCGATAATAGACGATCACCTCATCTGCTTGAACCCTTAAAGCGTACTTTTCTGTGTTCACCGAATATATAGAAGTTGTCACCGTTTTTTTTTCATTCATGCTTAATTAAAATTTTTTAAACAGAAGTAAGATACAGTACCACGACGACTATCATTTAAATAATTGCCAAATGTGTCTCCCTCCTCTCTTTCACGGAGGTATGATTTCGTTCGAATTCAAATTCCACGATTACGAAAACCGGGCGATGTCGCGACAGAAGTCAAAGTCAATCTGTATTTGTCGCTATTGAGACGATTCTGGTGAAATCAGTCTTTATTGGGTTACAGTGCGCAGTCTGGTTTGGTTTATCAACAACGAGAGACCGCGAAAGATATCTTAATTGGAACGTATCCGGTTTTCTGAACCTTGGGGCGTTACAAATGACAAATTAATTCGCGAAATCGCCTATCAGCCGCTGCTACGAGGATGATTCTGCCGTTCCTGCTTCCCAGGAAAAGAAAATCAAGTAGAAGCTGAGATAAATTTCTCCGATATAAGCCAATTGATTCCTTAATCACTGAAAACGAGCTTTCCTTTTCTTCCTCGTTTCTACATACGCTCAATTATTGACCTTTTCATCGAATTCCCTCTTAAACGTACTCTTTCGCTCTTTTCCTTTCTATCCAGAGATTCAGAACGGAATTCCAACTGGGAGAGAAAATGTCTGTTACTGATAAAGGAAGACGATACTGGAATTTTTGTCTAGATCAATCTCTTTCTCCATTTGTATAATACTAATTTCTAAAAATTGAGTCTTTCTGCTTGCAACTTTTCTTCCTGAAGTCGTAAGTTCTATCGATCGTCCAGCATCGTCCTATTTAAGGCACTAACATGTCGTGTAATTACTATACTCGTCTAGCGATCGTTTATGTAAAAGTACCGTTTCGATCGTTAAAAGGAAAATCCAAAAATCTGTATGTCTGATTATCGCTAAGGCACGGTCCTACAAGTTTTGGAAGAAACTCTAAAGGCACCCTAGCTTGTCACTCTCTCTCCCTTCCAACCCCTTCTGCAAGGGAGGAATAATAGTTACATAGTGATTTAGCAGCTACATTTAATTTCTCTTCAAAAAAATACGCTCTGTCTTTTCTCACTAATTTCACTTCCTTTTACGGCCGACTATTTCGGATGTTTGTCTGCACGATCGTCCTACGTCTCGTCTTTCTTCTCTCTATTCCCTTTCGGGGGTTCTAGACGAATGCGTTCTCTGTTACGATTCTATACTTTTAACGTAATTTTAAGGCAGTTACCAATAACAATTACCAGCAATTTTAATTAGTACAATTGAAACATCGCGACAGGGAACGCCTAGAAAAAAAAGAGGGGGCGCCAAGACGAATTATTCGATTAACCGTAGAAAAACGTTCAAATAAGCGATAAAATGAACGATTATACATGCTTTATTTTGCGAAGTCTGGAATTCGTCAAACCGTGAGGCGGGCTGTAATTTCCGCATGAATGTTCCTTTTTTTTCTTTTTTTTTTATTATTGTTATTGTTACATCGAAACGGAGAAGCAGAATTCGAAGAGACGACGCGAGAAGTCGAGATATCTGTACATAAAAAAAAAGAAGGAAAAAAAACGGGATCGTACCGTCGTTTGAGCATCCCCCAGGAATAAAAGCGCGCGAAACCTGCTCCACCCTCAACTCGATTATTCACAATGTACACACATACGTCGTACATACACATATATTAGATAATTTCTTCGAAATTTGCCAAACTGTTCGGCCTCTTCTTTTTTTTTAGAGTATATTCCCAATATACTTTCCATTTTTCTTTCTCTCTTTTTTCATATATATATATATATATATAATATACATACTTTTCAGGAGTGCGCCAAGGGATTGCAAGGGGAGGGGGATTAATTGAAATGGATCATTTCGTACATAAAATCGACAAAAAAAAACAACCGGTCAGCAATTTCTCCTTGGCGCTTCCCCGAATTTCTTTATACTTAAAGTAAACATACTTCCAGCGAGTATCTGGAAATGAACGAGTTTTTTCTTTGCCCTTCCCTTTTCGCTTCCATTCGTCTTTTTCGTTTCTTTCTTTTGACAGAAGTTCTCTCTCGGCTGGCAGTCTTTTTGTTAACTCTCGGTTTATCAATACTGTTTGTAATACGATTACTATACATATATATATTTATATATATGTATATATGTATAGACACGTACCCTCCTAGATGCGGTTCACCTTGAGAAAGCGTATAATCTTTAGTACGATTCGTTATCATGGATAATAAAGGTAGACTTTCAGAATCGAAACTAAGTTACGTAAGAAGTCGAAAGCCAACGTGGACTTTGTTTGATCAGGTCGATGGAAGAAATTCATCGTTTGTTGCACAGAAACCGGTGAATCGTTGAATTAAGCAATTTGAAATTTTGAACAGTGTGCTGTTTTCAGCGATGGTGCAATGGACTAGAGATAGGGGTAGATTATTATTTTGTATATTGAAGTTGTTGAGAGCTGCTTTGTTCACGGATGTAAGTCGATATTTATCGCGAGCTATCCGCGGATTCTTCTTCGGTTCGATTCACAAAGTTCAATAAACAATTAATTCTCTTCCGTGTCAATGTCTCCCCTTTCTGCCGCTTTACATAAACTACCTACACTCTAATATTCTAAATCGTCAACTTCGCAACGATCGCTTTGCATCACGCGGAGGGTACACGAAAGATACTTAAAAAAAAAAAGAAGAAGAAAAAAGAGAGAACTGTACAAGGGTCTTTTTCTATTAAATATTACAGTTTTGTCTTTTATCATGCTAAAGCTATACGATAGACTTGTCTTCGTTTTATTGTCTAAACTGCTAGACGTCAGATTCTTCTCTCCTTTCCACCCTCATTTCGTTTCTTTTTTCTCGTTTCAGCTCGACATTCTGCTCCACCGAGGAGACGCAGAATCAACAGTGAGATTCAATCTAGTAAATTGCGAAATGTCGCAACAAACGTCCGATTAACTTTGGATTCGAGCTAATACACGATTCGAGAATGGTTCGAGGTTCCTTCGTCTCGGTCGAGCGCACAGTTTAATCCGAGATCATCGATTTGCTGACAATCATCTCGGTAAGTACGAATTCATCGACCTGTCTCTTGTCTTTTAATCATTTCTGTTCGAATGTATCCGTCAAATATTGCCGTACTTGTCTTTCCATGAGACCACAAATTTTATATATTCCTTCTCATCCAACGGGTGAGGATCAATGACTAGCCCGTGGTTCGATGCTTTTAATCGCTCACCACGTCGGAGGATTTTTTACGCGTTATCGAGCATACAAGCAATCGAGCGATTCCTCAAGGAATGTCTACGTGTGGCCGATAAACCGGTCCTTTTCCTTCGCCCTTTCACAGTCCTGAAGTTGAAACTTCGACAAACCAATCCTTGTTGATTCCTCATGGAACATTCTCCGATATCAGGGTGAATCGCGTTCCATCTCAACAAGGAATGACATGAAAAGGGACCGGGGAAACATTGTCTTTTTTGAGCCTCCTCCAACGAGTAGGCGCTCGATTTCATGCCGTTAAGAGTCCATGTGTCGATATTTGTGCGCCGACATTTGCGCCAAACCTAAAACCGCGTATTGACACTGCAAACAGTGATAGTGAGTCTGCTTGCCAGAGTGCTGACACTGAACCCCACCGCAGGGTTGACTCGGAGTGAACTTTTGAAAGCCCGCAGCGGCGATGCTGTCCAATTTCGCGTGTTGCCGCCGATGTGCGACCACCTTATTAGTGTCCGTGCATACGAAATCGCACTTCAAACAGTGGAAATGTGAAGCTTTGTTCTGCATGGAGCCCAAGGACGAAGTGTAGGCACATTGCGCCCTGCCGCAGGGAACGTTGGCTCTGTACTGCTGAAAATCACCACCCATCAATGTATCCAGTCGCTCGTGCCTGGCGGTATGCTGAACGAAGCGAGTTTTATCGCAGAACGAGTAACCACAGTCCTGGCGCATACAATGGAAGTGAGTCTGGTGCTCTCTGTAGCCGCAATGTGGATACCTGCAGTCTTCATTGAACCTGAACCTGAAACGAAGAAAGTCTACGTTAAAGCGCTGCTCAACATTGCTATCTGGAGATCCGTCAATCCGTGGGATACCGAAGTCATTACAGTAACGTTCCTATAACGATTCTGGAGACATCTACGTCATTTTGGAATAATTTCAAATATCCGACATCCCACAAATTCATAGAGACGTGATAACAATCTTTCAAACCTGACGTATCCCTCTGGTACCGGCTCGTCCTTCAGCATTCGCATCGAGTGATGAAGCCTCTGCTTCTTGGCCTCCGGAGAATTGCTGTCGGGCGGCGAGAGAGATCGTTTGTTCAAATTAAGATTCGCTGCCAGAGATGCCAAGGGATTCTCGTCTCTGGCTGGAGGTAGAAAGTTGGTCGGTGGTAGGCCAGGTGCGAACATCAACCCTGGTCCACCCGTGTACATGCCACCGTGTTGAAGAAACGGTGGCAGAGCTTGGTTCATGAGCGCGATCTGTTGATTCATCGCAGCCATGACTACTGGACTTGGAAAGTGGAATCCATGATTGAGATCAAGCTCGAAACTCGTCGGGAGCGGTGATTGTTGAACGTGACTATTGTTCGGCGGCATATTAGGCTGAGACAATTGTCCATTCTCAGTATTATCGATGGACGAATTGTTGCCCTCGTCTCTCGTAATCTCCGGTGGTTCTCTCTTCACCGGAACGTTCTGCACGCCAACGTCCGTGGCGCATCTCGGTGACTCGATCTTCACCTCTTTAGCCTGCACCTGTTGACTCATTTGTCCGAGTGTCTGTTGCATCTGCCGTTGCATTTGATTCTGAAAATTTTGAATGTTCTGCGCCATCTGAGCGTTCTGCGCCATAAAGTCGTGCTTCTGCGATAGCTGCGCAAGGTAGTCGTGTTGCAGCTGATTCGGGGGTTGATTAGCCAGATCATGCTGCTGCTGGCTGAGAATAGCGCCGGTCGAGTGCTTCGCTATGTGTGCCACCAATCGATCCAATTCTGAGAAGGCTTGATTGCAAGCGTTACAGTGGTAATGATTTTTACGCTTGAGCTTGCAGAACGGCCTGCTGCAACTCTGCTCCGGTCCGTAAAGCGTGTGAGGCGAGGCTGAGCTGGTGGACGGTAAAACTGGCGATTCTGTAATTGAAAGATCAAGCCTGAGTTCGCACTTTGGGACTTCGATGGATAGCTGTAGAGGTTTCTCGACGACATGACTTTTATGGATGCGAAAATACAAGACACATGTTCAAAAAAAAAGCACAAAATTAGGTCCAAGAGACACGAACCTTGGTGCACGGAAGTTCGCATGGATAGCACGACGCCCGGAAGTGCGGGTTCACTCGGCGGTCCGCTGACCGGATAATAGGTGCCTGCCGCCCTCACCACTAGCAACAATCAACCAAACAACCAACACTTCAAATATACCTCCCACTATAAATACAACCACCTTGTACACAGTAGATACGTCAAACTCGGGAGAAAAAAACAAAAAGACAAAGAAAAAAAAACGTTAAACTCAAAGGGGGAATGGAGGAGAATAATGGAAAGTGCCTACGCTCGACGATAAATGTGTTGGATTGTACACGCGGAATGTAGTGCGTTTAACGTGCAAACACATGCATCAAAATTTATATTTATCTCTCTTCATCGAAATTCACTACCAAACAAAACTCTCCTGTCTAGAAAATAATTACTATTGGGTGCACTATGGGTTCGTGTCTTCGAAAAGTTAGACTTACCGGTGGTCTTACTGGCGTCTGGACTTGGAATCTCCGACTCCTTGTCATCCATCAGCGACCTGCTGTCCATTTCACTGATCGTCAAGCTCTCCTCCGGCTTTTCAATGAGTTCCGCGGGATTCTTCACTTGAATCCTCGGCTTTGTTTCCTGAAGAACCGGTTGAATTTGCGTCTGACACTCCTGATTCGATGACTCTTGATTGGACATTTCCGTGTGTCCGCTGTGCTGCTTTTCGTGCAGCACCATCGTCGAGTATCTGACGAAGGAATAGCCGCAATTTGGCCTGGTACAATGGAAGTGTCTATTGACTCTATTACTGTGACAGCCGGGCAGTCGACAGTCGACCATTTTGTCGAAGAACGCGAATCCCGGTGGTATGTCGACATTGTCGTGGAAGTCTTTGCTGTGCATCAACAACTGATCCGGTCTATCGGTGGAAAAATGACATCTCGGCTGCGAGCAATGATGATGCCTCATGGAACGAAGAACGCATGCAGGATCTGGACAACCGTCAGGATTGTACGTAGAAAATCCTTCGGGTTCTCCAAGACTGTTCGAAGGTGAGATGCTACCCTCTCGATCCTCCATCGGAGGATTGGACGTTGAACTTGGCGTCTGAGGTTTTGGTAACTTGAAACTCGTGAAGATGGCTTGTGGCGAATCATGCGTATGCGTCGTAGGATCACCACCTGACCAAATTTCTATGACTCTGTTCTTCGGTGGTCGGCCTCGTTTCCGCCTGAACATGGCGTCGATGTTGGTCAAATGAGTCAAGGTCACGTCCGACGAGAGGGCGTGAGAGGAACAGGATAAGTTGAGCTGTCTACTGTACTCGTGAATTTTGTAATGCTGAAGACGACGGAACGGTTTGTCCGTCGAGAGAATGACTTCCCGGCAGTTTTCCCAGGTGCAATGATAATGTTTCTCCTTATCGGCGTACGGACAATTATCGTCGCAGCCACCCTCTTCGAAGAAGGCATCGGTGATACGTTCTTGAGTCTCGTGTTCCCTCAAATGTTCCCGAACTTCGCGAGGATCCTTCAGAGCTGCGCCACAACGATCCAAACCGCAATGATGATGCTCCCTGCTCATGTGACAAGGGCAATCGGAAGTTGCTGGGATCAAATACGCCAATTCGGCTGGTGTGAGCTGTTGACTTTGCGACTGCTGTTGCTGCTGAGGCTGCTGTTGATCAACGGTGACCGTGGAACTTCCGCTGGCGCTGCTGATGGTAGTAGGAGCTGTAAGGTCCATCGCGAGATCGCTTCCGCTCTGGAAGGAATCATCGAGGGAATAGTACGAAGGAGAACCCCTGCCTTCGTTTGAGCTTTCGCCGTTTAAGCTCAGAGAGAGACTCTGCGTGCTAAGTTCGTCCGGTGCCCAAGAACCAGATGGACGAACACCGCCAACGGCGCTGATCTGCTTGTATTTTCTATACGCCAATTCTGTCTCGTGACGTTCGTGCTTTCGTTTGTGAGAGAAGAGTTGACCGGAAGAATGTAAAACGTAGCTACAGTGAGGTCGGATGCAATGGATGTGATTACAGACGCGGGAAAAGCGGCATTGTTCGAAGGGACAAGCCTCGGACTTCATGAACTTCTTGAATCCATCTCTGGACAGTTGTTCGTCCTTGATGTGATACGATTTGTGCTTATCTGAAAAAGGAGAAAGAAGAAAGGCTATCAGCATCGGATGTAGAATATATAATATGTTCGTACAATCAAGATACAACGTTAGGTCAGCAAGAGATAAAGTCGAACAAACATTGAAACTTCAGAATTGAAAGCTACGCAGAAATAGGTGCCAGTGATGACATAACCCTTGACATTAATGTGATAAATGTTTCAAGAAAGTATCCGGACTACGCATTCCATTCTACGCAACGAGTAACAGATTGATCTCTTTACCCATGTCGGCTTTATTTTTAAAGGTGAATCGGCAACCGGGTCGACGACAATGAAAATGCGTTGTTCGTTGACCAACGAACGGACAATGTTCTGTGGCGCAGCTCTCGGTAGCTCGAAATCGCTGAAAGCCCTCCTGTATGATCGCCGAATCCTTTCGGTGATAATTGGCGTGCATTTGCACGTCCGAGGTCGATATGTAAACCTTATCGCAATTCTCATGGATGCAGTGGTAGTGGGTCTGTTTTCTATTGTGTGGACAAGCACGACCCGGATGCCTCTCGGAGCAATCATCCGTTGGCGAGTACCTCATGAAACCATGCTGCAAAGATTCGTCCCTCTTTTTGTGCCACTTGAAATGCCTGATCATTTCTTCCTTTTTCACAAACACCCTACCACTGCAGTCCAAACAGTGAAAATGCTCTCTGCATCCTAGCTCCTTGCAGTACGTGCTACCGCATTCTTGCCCGGAAGTGTACCTCCTCACATATCGGGAGTAATCGATTATCGGTTGGGACACGGAGCTCTTCGAGCTACCGATCAACGTGTCCGCAACTGGAGACATACTTTGTCTCAGTAATGCTGAAACAATAGGTGAAAATTGTTACGGGGGAATGTCAATTGAACATCTTTCATTTAGGATTCATTTATACTTAATATTAATGCCACGGGCCGTAGGTATTTCGATCTGTTCTTACGTTAAGAACTCTACGACACGGTATTTCAAATTTTCCGCGGAGAATCCTATCGATCGTAAGTCTGTTCATTCTCAAGGTCAATGGGGGTCACGTTTGCCGATAATACAGGCTTCTGTAGCTTGGAGACGAACCGTCGTATCGTACCTACCGTAGGTATCGATGCAACTTTATCCACGCCGGTTAGCTACATAGTTCAACGACACGCAACCAAAGGAGAGGACTTCCGATACACATATCAAGAGTTATGACTGCACCGTTCGTCGACCCGTACGCGTCTTGCGCGCCCGAAAAACTGGTTGTGTGCGGCGTACTGCGAAATAAAGAGAACGCCTGAACAAAAAGGAGAACGCGGGAGAGGAAAGAATGGCCAGGTTGGAAAAAAAAAGTTATCGGCCCAATCGCGATACGCGTACGTAAAAAGTTGTGCCGTACCCTCAGGGTACGTCTCAAAACGTCAGCATTTACCTCGGTACAATAAAACATGGTTCCCCGAGAATTCGAGGTAACTCGATAAGGATATACCTGAGACTCGTTCAATCGTCGAGTCGAAATTTCATGATTATTATCATTGAAAATAATGTGCTCGCCAAACGGAATATTACAGTTACTTAATTAATCGACAATTCGACGTTCAACGTAATTATATTTCCGACGTTACGCAATTCCTTTTTCGCTCATTGTACGTCGTACAATTCGAGACCATGCTCCGCAGAAGTGTTAGCAAAAACCTGCTGTTCTCGTCTTCGAGCCGACTCTCTTTTCCATATTCGTCGTCATTGCATCGTGTCACGGTGCCATCTACATAAAACTAAATCATCTTTTTGATCCTTTTCGCGCACCTTTGTGCATCGCCATTATCGCAAGAATTTCGCGGATACTCGCGAAACGTGTCGTAAGTATAAGAACTCCTGGTAGATTCTTAACTGCCCCCCACCCTATGGTATCCCCGTGTCCCATCCCCCGGCTACTTTCCTCGTTCAGCGCACCCTATGGTGGACCCGGCAGATTCCGAGAAATCCCTACTTGCCGACTGTATACGTTTGAATGCTCGTTCGAGAAACGAGTTTAAAAATTGTCGAATATTTCTTGGGACTCTCTTATGGTACCTTCGTCTTGTGGGGTGTACGGGAAAGAGAGAGAAGGGTGAGGGTGGAAGAGTACGTTCAGGCTTCCCGCGCTGTTTTGCGCGCACGTGTATGCGCGAAAGAGACGACGCGGTCCCCCGATAGAGAGGAGACGAAGAAAAGAAGGAACGCGGAGACTGCACGATGCTAAGGCCCCGAAGAATGATCGGATGGGACCTTTGAAGGAGATGTACGTTTTGTTTCATCGATTATATAGAAATTTTGATGGATCTTTTTATATAATCTTGGTGGAATTAGTAGGATTATATGGATAGTACGGTTGAATTTCGTTAAATCGATTATCCAGTTTATGCCGGTAGCGTTAATGGTAGACATGGTTGCGCAACATTCGGTTATGACTATTAATCTATCCTCCCTGGTGCAGTAATTATATAACGCAGCTGTGTGTTTTGTGTCGCTCGTTAGAAGCACCTCGAGGAGCCGCGAGGAAATTGTTATTTGCACAAACTTTGCGACTCGTTCCATCGACTTATTTGCCGAGTGACGCGCATTTCGAGAGGTTGACAATAAACGAGTCTTCTTGTCAAGATTAGCCGAGGTCAAGGCTGCGGCTAGCCACGGACCTCGTATCAAGGAAGAACAAACACGCGTCTCGAGAGAAGCTCGTAGTACGTGTAACAAAATTGTTTACTGTATCCAGGAATGCTAGACATTTTGTTGACGCCTAATTATGCCGTCTCTCGAGCGGCAGGAATCGTGCCAAAACTTGCAATGACACACGATTTGTCGAACGGAGGGGGGGAAATCAACCTTGGGACTCGTCAAAACTTACATCGATCCATATTCGATGCCCAAAGTTCCGGTCTTTTTTTTCCTTGCTTCGACTATCTCTCGACATCGAGGTCCAATCGTTGCAAAATTATCCAAGGACATCGTATCGGTCCCAGAACGATCACAATAGCCTAAAAACATTCGAGGACTTGATCCGCTGATCGTAAAGTCCGGCGAAGAAGAAGACTCGACGAAATCTCGTCCCTTGCTCGCGTCGTTAATTCAATCTTCTCGCGATTAAAAGCGAGGTCGAAAAAGAAACGAGGGCCAAAACGTACGACACGTCGGTGAATGTTAAAACGGTACTACGAAACGAAGAAGGAATGCCCACCCACACGGACGGCAAAACGATGGCCGGTGTGCGCGTTACCTCCGTCGGTGGCTGCAAATGAAGAATACGAGAGACGTGACGGGGCTTAAAGAGCAAATCTTAAAAAATATGAGAAACTCCCGGGACGACACGCACCGGTCCCCTCTGTCTCCCTTTTCGTTTCTGGCCCCCTTCTCGACCCCCGCCTACCCCTTACGTGTGCACATCCAGCGGCTTTGAGTCTGGAACCCTTTTATTCGTAGTTCTTGAAACTCGCTTGGAGGAGAGGGGCGGTCGATCCGGCTGCGGATGATGAAAACGGACCGAAACGCGGAGGGCCAAACGGAACGTGGAAGGGAGGTAAGGGAAAAAGGGGACAGGCGCGTACCGTCGAAGGAGAGGGAGTGGAGTTTAAAATTTTCAAAAAGCCCGAACCTGAAAAGGGCCCGGCGTATTTCAGCGGGCCAGGGTCTCTTCTTTTTTTATCATTTAATCCGTAAGGCTCACCTGAATAACCCTTTTTGTAGGAGCACGACGAACGCGTTTGCTGCCCTACATGTGCCTCGAAATCTGCTCGATCACACGGCAACGCGTTCGGCTCGTTAGTGTATGTCGACTAGAGCGAGAAGTTCCACGTGCGTGCCCCGCACGCACACACAATAACCGAGGAAAAAAGCGTAACGGAGGGGAGGGGGGTTAACGTAACCTATAAAATTGCGTGTTTGGATAATGCGTCAAGTGCCCGCTGCGTCGTAGTTGCGTTTATTCGTCATAATCGTCGCCGTTCTCGTCGTCGTTGGCGTCGTAGTCGCGGAGGGTCTCCATTGAACGGTTTCAAGAGGGCCTAAATACCGACAAAAAAAATCCCAACGGGCAAAAGAGAACTACTACCCTTCTGCGCCCGTGATTCTTTACCCTTCCTCGAAGGCCCTCGTCAAAACATTGTTTCCGGAAAAGCGGTTCCACGTTGCTACCAGTCGTCCAGATGCGATATGTAATCGTCGATTCTGGACCCCGCTATCGATTTCTTCTTCAACCCCTTCGCGCCGAAGAGGTTCAGGTATTATCGCTGGATCGTATGGAAATTGCGATGGAATAATAGGACAATGTTTGATCTTGGTTCGTTGTAATCCACGCGATCGATAGGGTATTGTTCGTGGAAATCCTGGCGCCAAGACGGCGTGAGGGTGACGCAAGGGGGATCGAGGAAAAGAGAAAGGAAGGAGGGAAGTTACAAGAGAAAGAGAAGAAGGAGAAAGAGAGTGCGAAGGAAATAGAAATGGAAGGAGGAAGAAGAGAAGTCGACGCTAAAACTATTCTAAGATCCTTCGCGAGAGAGTGTCGCGGACTTATTGTCTCTCAGCGAGCACGGCGACGTTATTTCTGTCAAAATTACGTTATGGTCGCCATTCTCCTGTCCCGTTTCTCTCTGGTGCTATCCGTTTAGCACCTTCCACACGCCACGGCACGGCTCTCTTTCTCCTTCTTCTTCTTCTTCTTAATCTTCTTCCACCGCGAGCAGGTTCGCCGTAGAATCATTCGAGACGAGAATAAACGTCGTTATGGCCGTTCTCCCATTCGCGGTGAACAGGCTCATTATAATTAGTGCGCCCTATTCTCAGGGGAAAGACGATTCTGCGAGACTGCGAAGTCAGTGGGTGTGGAATCGGTTCTCTTCCTTTACCAACGGTCACTTTCACGTTTCCAGGGATGTCCCTCTCTTCTGCACTAGAGACGCAAAATTTCCTTTACCTCGCACGAAGCTTCCCTCTTGGACTGGATATTTATGATCACCCGGCTTCTTCCCTCGGCAGCTTTTGCCGATGGAATTATTCCTCCCTTTGTCTCTCCTTGTCGCATCTAATTATTGCTACCTTCCTCCACCGCCGAATTTATCGTGTGGCTCATATTTATAGAGGATTTAAGAAGACAGGTGTCTCGGTATGCTCGAATCTGTAATCGTACGAGTCTCGCGATACTTACGGGACAGGGCGATTTAGTTCGGTCGAGTATTAGTATCAGGATTGGCACCGTAACTAATGGCCAGCCGTGCTCGAGAGAACGAAAACGTTAGTGTCGGCGTATCGAAAGAATGGCAACGTAACACTAATGGTATCCGGCAAAGTTACGTTCCGTATTTAACGAAGGATCAAGAGTGTCGTTCCCATGTGCTATTATAGCGCTCCCGTACGTAATAGTAACGTCACGAGAGCTATTTTTCTTGCCGAATAAGAAGAAACCGAGAAGACGAAGAGTGGACCGAAGGTGTTCGTGCTATTCGATCGGCTCGCTTTTCTCGGCTTTCTCTTATTCTTCTCCGTGTTCGTCACACGTGTCAGAGACCGTGGCATCGACTTCTCTCGTCCATTCAAAGGAGGGAGCATAATTACCTTATGTAAGTTCGCGATCCGACGAGAAGAGAGAGAAAGAGAGATACGCGCGACAGCCTTAAGAAACGATTACACGCCGTTCCTCCGAGCTTTCATCCTTTTCTTCGACGTTCCATCGTCGGAAACAAAAGGCCCGCGTAGAATCGTTAAAGCCTGCACGCATATTCGCTCTCTCAAATGCCCTGGAATTTCGTGATACGAAACGCGACTACTCTCCTCTTTAATCGTGTTTTCTATTCGCCGATTCCCTCCCCCTTTTTCCTCTTTCTTTTTCCCGCCACTCCGTCAGATCACGATTATTCATCACGGACGATTATTAAACGTCTAGAGTCCATCGTCGAAGCCTTTCGATGGCGGGGTATGCATGAACACGCGGCTACAAGAGCCGGAGAGAGCCCAGTTGTTAAGGTAATCTCTCTTCGTCCCTCTCTCTCTTTCTCTCTCTTCGGGCCACGTGCTACGCGCCTCCTTTTTTTCCTCTCCCGCTTCCTTTCTAAAGGCACATTCATTAATGTCGCGCGTAGCTGGTATCGTTTTACCCCTCCGGCGAGAGGTGCGGGAATTTTTTCTTTTTTAATCTAGCCTACCGGACGTAGTAGGCCTCGTATGGATTTTTCGGGCCAGTACTGCAGACGTACTACTTAACTGTCCCCCTCTGTACTCTCCTTTGCGCGCACCCCCTTCTTTTTGTACACCACCATGGGTCGAGAGGGTCCCCCCTATCGTCTCTCTCTCTCTTTCTTCTCTACTGTTACTTATGGCGGTCGTGTTAAATTTAACGAGGGGAAACCTCTCCGTGGAATATATCGGAGAACAATGATTTCCTAAATTATTGACCGACCCGCGAGCACGGGGACGTCGCAGTAACACGATTGAGCTGCGATACGTGCCATTCGGCTGGTATAAGAGTCTATGTGTTTTTTAAATATGCAGCTTGTAAATTAGAATTTTGAATGATGTGGTTATTTTTAAAAATTGTGGAGAAATTAGGGGGATGATTCTTGAAACGGTGGGGATTCGAATCGGAAATCACCGCATGACTGTCGACCTCGCTATCACCTGGGTCACCGAGCACATTAACAGTAGAACCACCAGCGTTAAATCTATTGTGTTGTAATGCATTAAATAAATACCTTGGCGAAGAAGGAATTAATAGGCGAAGAAGATGATTAATTCAGTAATTTGCATTTTATAAGATTGAAATAAAATATCTACTGTACGGAACCCTATGAATTTCGAGAAATATTCCACAAAATTAGCAACCAGTCCCATTTTGACTGCGCTGGTAGTTCTAACGTTAATGTTCTCGACATTAATTCACGTTAAAACTCGAAATCCGACGTCTCTTCGATCAGAAATGCGAAAAACAACGTCTGCCCACTTGATGCTTCCTTAATACCCAGCATGAGGTCCCATTTTGAGTAAATCATCCCGCCCCCGAGGAAGTGTAATCCCTGGGTATCGTATTTCCCTAAACAGGGGCAATCGATCGACCAACGTTTATTACCAATCCATTTTTTCCTGACAGCCGGCGAAAAAACCCTTTCGGTTTAATCGCTGCGACCCCGTTCACTGGAAAATTCGCTGAATGAAAAATCAGGGAGAATCCCTCCCCGATCGACGGCATCGGATTTCTTGTTTTGACAGCAGATCGCCGATCCGTGGCGAGAGAGCCAGATCCTCTGTCTCTCTCTCTCCCTCTCTGGAAAAACTTTTTTTCTATCGCGGCTTACACCGTGCGTGCCGTAAAGTTTTCGAAAGTCGAACAAAAGGGGATCGCAGGCGAAAGGAGAGCGGCGGGAGGAACTTTGCCTGCTGCTTTCCCCTTCTGGCTATTTGAATTTATAGAAAGGGTTCGATTCTGTTTATTTTCGAGAACACGAGAGGGGGAAGGTGCACGCACACGCGTGCATTCGAAGGGGTGGTAGGTCTATCGGAAGGGGTAGGAGGATCTCTGTAGGCTTTACACATTCGAAATCAACGTTACGTACGAGACTCCCCCTCGTAAAAACTTTACGCGTCCTACGTAAGAGTCGAATAAGGGTGAGCGCAACGTACAACATGGTGTAAAATGGGGGCGAGTGGAGAATTCGGGGCTCTCCGCGATAACTACGCGTGTTTTCTACCCGCGATTCTTCCGAGGCTGAAAATTATTATCGAAAAATACCTCTTCAGACTGATAATTCAAATTGGGATTTGGAATTTTTTTAAGCGATATTTTTTAATTTAGTGGATCGCGCAGCTTATTTCGGTATTTATGGAGAAACGAGATACTTGTGAATGCGATGCTATTTTTTTAAAATTTAGGCACCTCTTCTACGAATGGCACAGTTCATTTTCATCCCCTAAAGTCTCGACGTTAAACGAGGGCGAGTAATTGGGCGTAGGAACAGAGTACGGCTATTAGAGTCTCCTTGAGAACTTGACATTAATAAAATCGTCTCGAACAATTAGAAGAGCTACTATTCGCGACAGGTTAGCGCGAAGCGTCGAAATAAATATCAATCAAGCTCCTTCATCAAGAGCGACATCTTCTCCATCCAAGAAATTCATTTTCACCCGTGAAATTACGAGTATCGTGCAACAGCATTTTCAATTGCATATTTCTCAACTGTACTTTTTCATTTATCCTGCTTCCTGCGAAGGAAATGCAGGGGAATCGTAGCTCGTGCGTTGGTAGCTCGTTAAATGGAAATTTACGGGCAAAGTTGGCGCAACGAGTGCTTATTTGTGTTTTATACAAATGCACATCTTGCCGATCAAAACCTACACCAGTGCAAAGATTCTATTTATTATCGGAGACGAAGAGTGGAGAGAGGGAGAAGCTGGGTTTTTCCACCCTTATCTTAGCGTCCGTTAGCGGCAGTCGCGTATTTCAAAGTTTTACAAAGTCCCATAGCACCTCGTGATTTACGAGATCGCGTATCCAATAACTTTCGAATATTCCTCGAGCGAGGCCTATACGACTGTTAGCTTAACAAGGCAGTTAGACGAGTGCGTAACGAGCGTCGACTATTATTAAGTGCACCACTATACTCTCTATCGATGCCTCTTGGTCCCTCTTCTGTCCAGCCTCCTCATTTCTCCCTCTTTTCCTCTTCCTGCTCCTTCCTCCTTTGCCAGAGATTCAATTTTTCGTCGGTGAAACGAACCGGCAGGATTTACCGTCCGTCCATGAGGCTACCACGTTTGCTAATTTTCCAAACGCATCTGCAACGTAACTCTCGAGTAATAAAATAATTTGCGCGGTTCAACGAGTCACTCCTTAATCGTGCTCAGCCTGCAACACCCGGAGGGACTTCTATCTGGCAAATCGAAATTAGAAGAGCACGGTGTAAGATCGCTTCTAGCGAAAGGCCTCCTCTCTTTCCTCTTTCTCTCCGGTTCTTTCTTCTTTTTTTCCTTGGACCGACGTAAATGCCACCCCGGCGCGAAGAGACACGCGCGCGGTTCTCGATCGGCTATTTTTCAACCTGGCCATTGGCAGCCCCCGGACGATTTCGAAAGACCGTGCGTGCGCGCGCGGGGTCGTTCGGGGCTAATTAAATTTAGAATATTTTTTAAATTTCTCCGATTCCACTCGCATGATTTGGCACGTCCCCGGTATCCGTCCCGTTGCACGAACAAGTAAAGAAAGCGGCGATCCGCAGGGGTCGAGGGGCACGAGGGGTGAATAGAAAAACACAGAGAGGATCGATTCTTTGCGAACCTCTCGGAAAATCAGCGACCTCCTCAGTGGCGTACGCTGAAACGTCGGTTCAAATGCATTCATCAGGTTCGCCAATGGGCCTCTATACCCAATAGAATCTAATTGGACTATTTTCTATTGCAATAATCCAAATTTTCCACCTGGCATTAACCTTCATCCGTTCCTGGGCACTTTCTTTGCCGAAATTGACATTTAATTCAAATCGAGACAAACTGGACACAGCTAATTACATATTACTCTCAACATTTTTCTTCCTCTAATATAAAATGGCGTACCGATCAGAAAATATCCTAATTAGTGTAATTTTTTTAAGGAGCGGATAAAGGTTAAATTTTCTGACTGTGCCATCTTCAAGAGACTTGAACACACATTAACCCCCTTATCAGCAACTCGGCGGTATCTTAGGATTTTCTGCCTTCTGCCATTTCAATAGAAAACTTTAGGGAAACCTGGATTCTTAAAATCTTGCGGTCCAATAAGGTCATCCTCCGTAATCACTAATAAACTCGAATGTCCCCTCGGAGAGGGCAACCAACTGATATACCAGACTTAAGATGTCCCCTTAAACGGGACATCCGTGTGCAAAGGGTTAACACAATTCTACGATCATAATTAATCCATTATCGATTGTTCCCCCGTACATTTTCTTTTCCATATAGTCCTGCAGGTTTGTCAATAATGATAAATCAAACCCCACAGCCATCTTTTCTCGCAGGGTGCAAAAGTTACGAAATTCGAATTGACATGGTCCCTCTCTCTCGAGAGAGAGACAGAGTTTCGCGGTTCCCCGTCGAGCCCTCTCGCTCGCACGGCCCTGACCCTCCGCGCTCTTCTTCTCCGGGCCGTTTTAGTTTGGCCTAGGGCTAAAACAATCGGCGCTTCGTGGTCTTGGTCTCGGTCCTCTCCTCGCGACGGCCGTTCTCCACCGTCGGTGCGCGCAGCGTCGCCGCTCCTCTTCCTTTTTCTTGCTTTTCGCCAAGCGCGAAATAACAGAGGGCTGGCGTTCAGAAAGCAGAGGAGGAACGCGGGAGGGAGCTAACTCGAATTACTAAAGCGCCGAAGAGCAACGGCTCTGAGCGACTTACGTCCAACGGAGGATGCGCGATCGGCGGAGAGCGGAACGGGGATTAGGCTGAGAGTTTCGACTTTTTCAAGTTCCTCGTGTATGATGGAATCGACGAACTCTTTCCTCGATCGGGGGCAAAAACCTTTGGGAAGATTCCTTTTTGCGGGGGATGTTTGGAGGTCTTTGAAAAAATTATTTCTTTCTTGTTCCTCTTAGCGCTTTGTCTTGCAATAACGAGGGGACGCTGGTGATGCGGTAAATGGGGTGGGAAATTTTCAGGTTTTGGAACTCTTATGAAATTGAGAATATATATGAGGCGGGGAGCGATAAAATTATTTCTATAATATTGAGTTGAATTGTAAGATATGTCGGTAATCAGTGAACACTTTAGTTTAGAAATTTAATTCTGAATTATTGCGGAACTAGTCACGGAAGAAATCGTGGGGGAAGGGGTTAACCCTTTGACTGCCACGGGTCGATGCATCAGCTGCATGCGTTTACTCTTAGATTGCCGCTCCTCTTAGCTTCAATTAAATATTATATTATGCTTAAATTGTGTTCCACATCCTCGGTTAGATAATTGTAAATACTGAAACTATCATCCAGGAAGACATTTATATTTCTTTATAAAAGAATTTGTAGAAAGTTCACATCAAATCAGCCCTGACAGGAAGAGGGTTAATAAAAGTGTAGCAATTCGATGAGCTAAAGTGTGATCACTCAGCGAGGCAAGGAAGGTTTGATAGAATTGGATCGAAATTTCCTCGCCCACAAATTTCCCCGGCTCCGTGAGATGCGACGACACGAAGGGTCGTTTCTCAGTATAATTCCTCCGTCCTCGCTGCTTTCTGACAAACGAGACAATTACGACTCTCCGCTACGACGAATAAAGAACACCGTGAGCCAGGCACGATAATGCAGAACAGTGAAAACGCGAATGCCCCCCCTTTCGGCTCATCCGCCGCTTCTCCTCGCTTTCCTCCCTTCCGCGCATTTTGCGATCTTCTACCTCCTCTGTCTTCGTCTTTTCCCTCGGTTTCGTGATTATATTCTCGAAATAGTCAACCGGATGCCGCGGCCGACAGCGCGGCCACGGATATTCCGTATATTTCTGGCGACCCCTTTTTCCGACGAGCGAGAACCAAAAGAGAGGAAGAAAGAGAGAGAGAGAGAATTCTAAAATCTCGGAAAGAATCATCGGTGCACGTAGAAAACATGAAAGATGGTTGACAGAGATGGTACACTTTTAACAGAGGAGACTGGAGAACAGTTTAAGGAGCTTGGACAAAGAAGAAAACGGAAGTCGATTCTTCTTCTATCTCCGCTGCTTCCGGAACAACCGACTCTCACCCTCTACGCTCAACCGTCTCTCTTCCTCTCGTTTTTGGACGAATGATTGATCGATCGGCTATCGCGCGACACACACCATGTAATTTTCTTCCATGCGCCACCAGTTTCGAACTCATCGGCCGATGATGGAGAGTCATCCGCCGGCGATGTCTTCATGCCGCGATGTAAGCCGGCCAGCAGTTTGTCCCCTTTTAAAAGCACCACGGCGCCTGCTGGGTAGATTTATCCAGTTTCTCGGGGTGTCGACAGACGGATAGATCTAACATTTTGCGCCACACGAGCGGTGCACAACCGTGGAATGCTAACACGGGACATTCCTCGGGAAACTTTGTACCGGCTACTGTACCGCATGATTAAGTGAAACTTTGACCGATTAATACAAGCCACAGTTTTTTTACAAAGTTCAAATTCAACCTTCCGGGGTAGTTGCTTCAAGTATCGCCGATCATTGGTTCAAGATCGTCGATAGAAGACGGGAGAAACTTTGAATAATTCAAGGTGCAAGCTGAAGCACTTTGAGGGTGGCGATGGCTTCATTGCAGCGAAAGGATGTAACTTAATACGTCGACACGTTAACGACTGATACTTGGGTTACTTTTGCTCCGATATTTTCTAAATTCTGTCTTAACATTTTGGCAAAACCGTCGACGAAGAAGATTGTCAATATCCTTCGTACGATCGAGCAACGCGTCGAGAGAAATAACTCGCCCCGTTTCAAGGTTCTCTCGACTGTTTGCAATAAAAAGAAACGATTAGTTAATCGAGCATAGTCGGAGCGCATCACGAGGGATAAAGTCTTATTCTTGGCGACCGAAAAATCGCGAATCGTCGGCCAGGAAAAAACGAGGACGTTAAAGCGTCGACGGGTGGAGGAGGAGGAGGTGGTGGAGAAACGAGGAGGCACGGGGGCTGAGAGAGGAACACCGTTCGATCGAGCAACGATGGATTCCTGAGTTTCGAGGACGGCATGCGATTGCCAATAGCTGTTTCCCGATACAAACCGATCGGGGCCAATCGCGCGGCCAACTAACATTGCGGCATTCCCGCTCGTTTCGCAATTCTCTTTTCGAACCTGCCACTTTTATTGCCAGATATTCTAGCCACCGCCTCCCCCCTCCTCCCTCCACCTCCCCAAACTGTCACAGTTCTCAGCCCGATGTGCCGGCGTTAATTATAGCAGGGGGAAAAAAAAGCCGGCTCTTCTCGGTCGGCCGAACGATCGCGAAATTCGTTCGAGAAAATGTCCGGCCGAGAAAAAGGGAGGGTGGCACTGTTATTGCACTTTTATAACGACCATCCCCCTTTTCGAGCTTTCTCTCTATCTCCATCCAATGACTTTCGCGCGGAGACGCCGAAGAAACGCTTAATTATACGGCGGAATATTTTATACCGTCGAGAATAATAAATCGAATCGATTCATAAAAGCCGGAGAGGCCGCAGGAGCGACGCGCGAGGAAACGAGACCTTCGACGAGGACCGCGATCCTTGCGATCTCTATGGCAAAAAAGGGCGAAAACGAGGGATAGAGAGGAAGCGAGAGAATGCCATCGGTTATTCTCCTTCTATCCCGTTCCATAGCTCCTCTCCCCCTTTCGCTGTTGCTCTATTAATTAGCTCGCGGCAGAGCTCGCTCCTTCTCCCGGTTAATTTACTCGAGAGGGGGGGCCAAACGGGGAGATTTTATTTTTCGTACGGGGCCCCGAGAGCGTCGATCCACTCCGGCTCCCTCAATTCGGCCTCTATTAATTAGCCGGGGGCCTTTTTTCCTACGTCCCCCGACTCCGCGAGATCCGTCGAATCCTCGACGGGAAAAAGGGCCCATGGCGGACCGAGAGAGGGAATGCGCCGACTGGATTCCAGAATATCACCGAAAAGGACGCGATATTTCGCTCTCGACGGAGAGAATACCCGAGGCGTCCCGTTTCGCGAAACATCGCGGAATTCTTCTGTTTGTGTCTCAAATACTTTTGACCGCTCGTTCCTCCTTAACGTTTCCTCCTCTTCGCACGAAATTCCTTTACGATAGAATTTTTCTTTTTCTTATGTCACGAGATTAATCGTAGTGGCTGATATTAAGTCCAATATGGCGAACACATTCGCGGGATTTTTGAAACGCGCGGGAAGTGAGGTGGTTAAGGAAGGAGCGATTTGTCAAAGGCGCTAGCAGCTGCCGAGCGCCGAAAGGGTCGCGGGGTGGCAGAGGGTGTGTTATCGATTTTCACCGAGTAATTCAGACGCCATGTTTGTCCAGCCACGCGGAAAGCGCTTAATCCGAAACCCTTCGAACAGTTTCACTCGCGCTAAACCGCATCGAACGTGCGAAGCCGCTTTCGCGTGAAACGAATTACGTGACTTTCGCGGCTCTTTAACGACGACCTCGAATTTCCCCTTTTTCACAATACCACGGATATAATTCACGAGATGCCGCTATTTAAAAGAAACCGTTTCAAGAATTCTGTAATCTCAACTTCGGTAAAAATGCTCGGCAATCTATCCGAACGTAAGGACGATACGAAAGGGTCGATCGGAGGAGGGACAGTTTGCGGAAAAATGTCTTTCTTCGGACGGGCCCCGATAACATCGAGGAGGGCGCAAACGTTTACGAAGGAAGAAAGAGTTGGTATAAGGCCGAAACGCGGAGAAACGAGGAGAGGAAAGGCGTCGGAAAGGGAGCAAGGGAGAAAAATGTCGAAAGGGTCGGTGTGGTCGGAGTAGAAAAGAAGAAGGAGAAGGGCAGAGGGGGCTTGGCGAAACGGAGAAGAGCGAAAAATTAGGGACGGCATTCCGTCTGTGTACCGATGCATTTCGGTGACCGCTCGACGGCCGTGGACGTTCCTTTTAATGCGATCGCGATTCCGCGAGCGGTAAGAAATTAATAAAAAGTTGAGGAACGATAAATTAGACCGGCGACGAGACGGCGCGAGAAGACCAGTGGGGTAGAAACTCCTTGGGAGAAAGGGAGACGAGGAGAATGGCGCGGCGAGGGGGGAGAGAAAACGGGGGAACAACGAACGGCCTCCCCGACTCCGGTCGGGCCAGTCGGGCGATAATAAATTTCAAATATAAATAATAAAATTTCGAATCCGCCGGGCTTTCGGCCGCTGCGAGTTTTTACGAGTCGGGAGACGCCGACAGTGCCGCGAATGTCTGCCACGGCTCCGCCGCATTGTTCTGCCCCCTTGATGATTCTAATTCCGTGCCCTCTTTGCGCCGATTTCCTGCGGGAATTTTCGTCGAATCGACGGAGATGGCGTCGTTTATGGCTAGAAATATGTCTTTCTAAAAACATGGATAGGAACGGGGGGACGGAAACGGTGAATCGAAGCTGGTACTGTTCTTTTTCGTCGGAGGAATAAAATTGAAATTACCGTAGCAGGTGTTCTTGCAATATTTTAATGTTTGATTTGTTTTTTGTAAATTTGTACGGGTGAGAGAAATTGTGGACGCAAAATGCTACAAGTTTCCCAGGGAAGAGGCAGAAACACGGGCGAGGAACGTCGAAGAGGTATTCAACGCCATAAGAGTTTAATGTTTATGCATGGGGCTACGAAACGACTCTCGAGCCGAAGAATGATGTATCTGTAACCAATTATGCGAAGGGCCTCCAAGAAGGAAAGACGAAACTAAGCGCGACGAGGAATCGACGATTTAGCTGTCAAATATTTATTTAGTCGCTGATTCGAAGAATTTCAGCCGCCACCCTCTCTCTTTGCGGCCGAGCCAGCGCGTGCAAATCCGTTTAAAAAGTTTTTAATCGACCGTGAAATTCACTCTCCGCCCTCTTCTTTTCTTCTTCCACCTCGCTTTTTAGCGATACCACCTCCGCTGCTAAATCTCTTCACCTTCCAGCAATTATTCTTTCGAGAAACATTTCGTCGCTCTTCAAATTTCAACTTAAAGTTTGAAACTCTTCGACACAAACGTAACCTAACAATTAGAAATCGAACTCATCCACAAAATTAACACGTTGAATGCCATGCGGGTCACCGGTAAGCGGCGCCATTAAATTCAATGAAGTTTCTTATGACTTTTAAACTGTATATTTACGAATTCTCTGATGCATTCAATATTTAAATATTGACATTAAAAAGGTGAAGTCCTGCTGACTGCACAACTACTTGCGTCTTTAAAGTATCTACATTGTAAAGATATGATTTTAATAAACAAAGTTTCACTTCTGTAAAAATGATCAAACCAGCGAGATATCGGTGTCGTTCAACGTGTTAAGCCTTTGAGGTCCAAATTATTTTGTCAAGTTTGTAGCGAGCTAAATTCATCTTTATTTAATGATTTCAATAACTATAGGTACTGACAGATGTTTAGGTGATATTACAAAATAATTATGAAATTGAAAACTCGATATTAATTAGTTGGAAAATAAAATGAAGTGAAAAGCTATGTCGAGTATAGCTCGACACAGGACTTCTAAGGGTTAATCTTAACTAACGTAATTACATAAATTATTTTCTCTTACTACCCTCTCTTCAAAATTCAATATACATTTTGACAATAACATTTAATAATCTCCCCGAGTAGTCCATCGGCAGGGACTTACAAATCGGTCTCGATATTCTCGTATTCCGTGCATGAAAGCCGGATTAAAATAATTCTCCCGGAATTCGTTTCCACGACAAAGGCATAAGTCAGAAGCGATTTTTCTCAAAGCCCGAGTTCCTCTTCGAACGCCGTCTGCGTTCTGGCATATATATGGGCCTTAAGGTGGTGCCGTGGTGGGGGCGAAGGGAAGGATAGAGAATGAGGAGAGGAACGAAAGAGACAAGGGGGAGGAGAAGAGAATAAGGCCCCGGAGGGTCCCAGGGACTGGGAGTATATGCAGAGGAGCGGTGCACCAGTTATTTATTGTAGCTCCCGTTTATGCTTTATTTGTTATTTGCCTGCTCGACTGCCTGGCCTTACTGCCACAGCCCACGTAGACGTGCCTCGTGCACCTATTCCGAGTACCGACTCCTCGCCTCCTCTTATCTGCCTTACGAACACGCGTTGCGGCATTAAGTCCCTCGAGATGAGTCAGATTCGCGTAATTGCTCGTTTAATGACAAACCTTCCTCTCTCCGTCCATCGATTAACGTGGCAAGTTGATCTTAGATCGAATGGACACGGCGAAGAGCTTAAACCTTTGCCCTTCTATAACGAGCGAGACTCGTGGCGTAGAATTTGGAATGACGAAATTTGCGAACTTGTAATAATTGGATAGTTGCAGAAATTAGCAATACAGGGAATTATAAAATTGTTTGTACAGTAACAATTTTATTTCATAGACTACGATGTGGAAGAAAACAATGGTAAATTGTTATTTTTCGAAGATTATGATTAACTGTGGCGTATAGTGTTAAAGCAATCGTAGGGCAGGGGGTTAACACTAGAACTACCGGCGTTAAATATGTTATATTTAAATATATTAAATAAGTACTTTGAAAAAAGAGGAATTCAGAGGTGGAAAATATGATCGATTCGGTAATTTATATTTTATGAGATGGACGTAGAATATCTATTCTATGACCCTCCTATAATCTTGGAGAATTTTTGGAAAAAATTGTGTACCAGTCATTTTGACTGGTTTGGTAGTTCTAGTGTTAATGATGGTTGTTCAACGGATTGAGCGAAATCGAGAGGAATCTTTGGAGATTAGATTTGACGGGTTTGTTAGGTAGGGCGTTCGGCATTTAATTTTGCGTGCCGTTGAATTTTGCGAGATAAAGGCACTTGATACTTTGAAGTCTATTGAAAGTTAACAGGCTCGATGCTTGTAACTGAGAGCTAAGTTTAATGGAACGAAATCATAGCAATTGACGAGGGGCACGAATTACAGAATCAAGCAGAGAACGGCAGAGAATTTGGTATTACTGTTGCGGTTTGTTGTTATGGTAAATGTTGATGTCAGCGGGAGATTTCAACAGCTGAGTATTCGAGGAATCGCGGCGTAGTCGATATTTGTAAAATGGAAAAGGGGGACGGTTCCGATCGAAGAGTGATAATAAGGTACTAACGCGACGTTGAGCCTCCCGGTTAAGTCCTGGTGTACGGTTAATTAAATTGTATTTAAAGTAAATTAACGACCGTACGTATTCAACGAGCCTGTTAAGCTTGGCCGTAAATGAATGTCGAACAGGTGCAGCTACGGACAGACGTAGTTCACGGATGTCGAGGGTAATTGTTAAAGTCGTAAATTGGTTGTAATTGTTAAAGCCTCTGTCCCTGGCATTCGTATTAGCCAGCCGGTAAAGAATACTCGTTCGCTTAAATTTCAAAGGAGCCTCCGATCGAAGATTGCCGCGCTCTTAGGTCGAAGGTTACAGTTTATCAATTAGGTTTAGTCTGCACTTCCAAGAGAATGCGAATCGTAAGAAAACAATCCTCCCCTCCTTCCCCGTCGTGCTTCTAATCGATTCGTCGATCGATCACTACGAATTTTCCTCCTCTCCGATTGCTAAATCGTGTTCTAAATACCGTTGAAACTTGCGGACACGTTTGTCAATTAAGACGTAATTAGCCTACGGATCGAGTAGAGCCATCGTTCCCGTTACTCACTGCGACAGAATTCGATGTTATTGAAATATGAAACGCGGGATTCCATTCGCGTAGACGGAGGTAAATAGAAGTGTGTAAAGAGAGCGTCGTGTGACTGAGATACCAAGCAGGACAAAAGATCCGCGGCATAGAATTTCGTGCCGTTGATGTGCGAATTATCGCACGTCGGAATACACCTGTGGATTCTCACGCTTTTATTCGTCCATTTTCCCTCGTTCGATCGACCCTGATAAAAGTGTCGATGAAGTGTCCTCTGGCGATGGGAATCGAGAGGAAGATTGATTTTCGCGCGGACGAAAGAGATTGAAATTGTCCGACTCGAGGGAGGACGGAAAGGCCAAGCATGCACCGGACGCGGATCCGCTTACGTGTGCATCGGGGCTTGCAGTGGCGCGTTGCACACGTGCACGGAGGTTGATAGTTAAGTCATCGGCGCGGTATAACGGCGCGCTGTTAAAGGTACCTCTCCTCGACGTAAGGTGCTGTCTCGGTACACGTCGATGTCAAACGCGAAGTGCCGAAGCGAAGAAGGGGCAGAAGGGGGTAAAATGGCGGGAGAAGATGCTACGGGAGGGAACTGAAGGTAGAGGGGTAAAAGAAGTTCGAAGGAGACGCTGAAAAGAGGGAGTATCAGCGCGGAGGAGACGGCGGAGGAAGAGGAGGGAGAGAGGGCCGAAGACACCGCGAGAAAGAGAGAATAATGCGTTAAAGCAGCATGCAGCAACTACTCTAATTGGCCACTTTGTCCATTTATTCGATTTATTTAAATTATGGGACAATTGACAGTAGGCATTCTATTTTTTAAATCTCCCCGGCCAACCGGCTGATTGGGCGAGATTGGCGTGAGACACTGGCCCCACAGATTCCCCAGTTGTGGGCTTAATCAGCTTTGATTGCTGCCCTCTCTCTCTCTCTCTCCCTCTCTCTCTCTTCGTCTCTTTCTCTCTTTCTTTCTCTCTTTCTCCTTCTCCTCTGTCTCTATTCTTCTCCTGGGCTTTTTTCTACTCTCGCTCTTTCTCTACGTCGCTCTCTGTCCCTCTCTTTCCCTCTCCCTCCCCTCGCTTGGACCGCACACCAACGATGTACATTTTATTTTATTCCGTTTCATCGCAGATCTCGCGACGAGTTTAATATCGTCCGGGCGACGTTGATTGGTCAATCCGAAATTGTGGGAATGTGTCTCTCGATGACAGAGACCAAAGCCGCCCACTCTTTCTCTCTCCCTATCCCTCTCTCTTCGGCCTCCTCCCCCTCTTTTGTCCGTTCATTACCATAATTTCCGCTACCGATTTCTTTCTCGCTTTTCAAGCGAAAAAATCCTCCGTCCGCTTCCGTGGAAGCATCATCGTCGGAGCTGACGATCGCGATTGTCGCTCGGGATTCGATTTCGTTGAACATCCTCAACGACGTTGTAATCGGCGCGTTTATTCGTGCCACGAAACTCCCACGCGACATTCTCGAAAGAGGGATAAAAGGTATCGGGGGAATCGGCAAGAAAACGGAAGACGGAGAGGGAACGAGAGAGAGAGATAGTTGTCTTCTGAGTACACAATAGGTTGGTTATTTATAAAACGAGTATCGACGGGGTTACGCAACATCCGAGCTCCTCTATTCGCGCGCATCTCCGCGATGATGTCTCGTAATTAATGAAATTCCCATCGTGTCGGTGACTTCTACTCTGTACCGGTTCGATATCTGAGAGTTACTAAAAATAACTTCCTCTCTGCATTCGAATTCCTTTCGGAAATCACTCCTTGCAACGGCCAGGTACAATCGCGCCGTTCTCCATCGAAACAGAGGATTAATTTTACAGAGAGGAAACTCTCGCGTTAATTCAACAATTACTTCAATTCCACCGGCGTGCAATTCCATCCCAAAGTACCATGCAATTTTATCTCCGCATTCCAAACGAACTTCACAGCAGGACAGATCTCTTGCTCTAAAAAATCCAGGATAGAAACACTCATCCGTCGATTCAGAAGCGAAAGTGGGGGTTGCTTTCTCGATCTAGAATTTCGTCGGAGCTTAAAAGACACGGTGCGGGATGAGGGACCTGCATGAATCTGTTTTTACAGAGCATCGCTCTTCCTCCTCTCTCATTCCCGATCGGCACAACCCCCTTCAGCCCCCTCGTGGGACCCACTTTGCGCTCATCCCATTTCCTTGATAATTCCCATAATGCTGTGGGCGGATATTCCAATAAAGGGGGAAGAGCCCCCGGCCACGAAACGCTGAAAGCATGGGACACGCCGACTCGTTTCGGTCAGGTTGCACGCGATTTACGATTCACTTCCACCGATTCCCTCCGAACTGACCGAGCCGTGCCTCTTGTCTTCCGCGAAGGCATTGGGAATCGGTGAGCATCGAAATACTTTGCTTCCCGTGTCCTCTTCCGGCGGACATATTACTATTCTCCCTTATACAATTTAACATCACGATCTACACTAATTATATTACATCTATTTACCAGAGTCCAATGAATTACCGTAACGTTGCAATTGGAATGACGAAAACCGTGATAAAACATAACGAATGAAGTTACATTAATCTACCAAGCTCTCCAATTCTAAGAGACCCTATAACTTCAATGCACCAAGGACCATCGTGAAACATCTACCAATAATTACCCGGCCCTTTCCAGCGATCGACTAGATCTCCAGCAATTTTAAAAGTCACTGCACCGCACAGACATTGTCCTCTAACAACAGGTTTCGTGAGTTCGTCGGCGTTAAAAAAGAGGATGACAAAGCGACTGGTTCGACCAGATCGAAACACCTTCGGCAATTTCGCGTGTGACGGGTCTTCGTCACACGTTAGATCGACGACCCACGCGCGCGCGAGCCCGTCGTTCTCGCTCTCTTCCTCTTTTCCTCCTTTTTCTTCCTTTCCCTTTTTTTTTCCTTCCGTTGCCACCTCTTCCCGTTCCCTTTGCCCTCCCCCCTTCCCGCGAGGTCTGCACGGGCGGGCGCGGGGTCGTCGAACGTGGAGACTCGATTTGAATCTAATTACCGATCCCGATAATTCCGCAAGGAGGAGGAAATAGTAACTCACCGGAAACCTTCGGGTCAGCTGCCTCCACCTTCATCGCCGCCAGGCTCGCTATTGTCGGCGGTACCTAAAAGAAATACATTACGATGTACAATGCACCAGCATGTTCAGGGACGTGCACACGCGACGGGGGCGAAAAAGGGGGGCGCCTACGCTTCGGCCAATCCGCCAAGGCACGTGTCCTCGAAAAATCGAATCGCAGGGGATTCCTGCCTCGTATTCGAGTCTCTGATTCTTTGGCGAACGGTGCAGCCCCCTTTTCGCGGATTTTTAAAGCTCGAGACACGGTTACTTGTTGGGTGTTTGAGAGAGGTTGAAGGGATTTGGGTGTTTCTTTTGAGAGGAGGATAATTGTTTGTTTTTGAGGATTGGGAAGAAGGATGTTTGGCTGGACTGCTGATAATTATTGCTCTTTGATGTAAATAATGTTGGGAAATAGTATGAGTTTGAACTCTTTGTCAGATGGGAATTACTGAGTTGCGAATTATGTACTTCGTTATTGGGATTCCTTTTTATGGTAATTGATAATGAGTAGATTGAAAATGTAGCAATTTGTAGATGAGATATAGGGCATCGTTGAGGCTTTTCCATTATCCTTGGACACAATGAAATACATTAATTATCTACGAAAACGACGGATCGTCGGAGAAACACGAGCTAAGAATTCGCCGGAGATGTTTGCGCGCTCTTCCTCCCGGCAAGATTGCATTTCGCGAATTTTTACGACTTTGCATCTCGCTTTACGGGCAGCCGCGACAATGGCGAGATAATTAAAAGCCGTAAGGCGAGAATATCGGACGTTCTTTCCCAGTGGTGATACGATCCTGCCTGGAATTCGAGGCGTTAACCTTTTACGCGCGAAACCTCGAGCTCCGCGGTCGCGCGCGCGCGCTTTGAATTTTCGCGACGATAGAAATTCTCTTGACTTATCGCATACCTGCCTTACGTCATCGCCAAAGAATTACGCAAACCGGAAACTACATTCTGGCTTCCGGAAATGTCGAAAAAGTTCTCAAGAACATCGTCTAATCTACGCGAATGTCTATGGAAACTGCTATACAAATCTAAAATCTACTTTTCTTCGATAAAAATGTAAAAAACTGTTCCCCTTGATTCGTGCAAAAGGATGAAGAGTATTTTTAGAAATCTGCATTGCCATTTGCGCTTCTCGAAGTCGTACAAAGCTAAGTGTCTTGAACGATCGAAGGAAGAATAGCAGTGACGAGATCCAAGTACCGGGCGGAGTGAAAATTAAAATCGGGAAACCTAAAAATGGTGTCTCGGAGAAGAAGGCGCGACGTGCGAAACGAGAGTTGCCCGGAAGCCCCACCGGGGTTACAAATTATTCGAATCCTGTACGATTTCCGAAGCCCTATCTAAGATCCGATCCGTGGCGTCGTTGAATTTATGAACTGGTTGCTACACATCGTCCATCCACGACTTTTCTCTTTCCTTCGCTTTTACACGCGCGCCAATAGACGGTTTTACAGGTCGCAAACTTAAAGCGCATCCCTGTCCCTCATCCTCGCCATCATCGATCGAAGAACTCCTCTCACGTACGTGACTATGGAGTTTCATCGATTCCGTGATCTCTAATCGAAACATTTATATTCCGTGTTCATAATTATCGTCGACCTTCGATGCCCAATATTACAAATCGTTTCTCTCTCTCTTTTCCGCGCATCCTGCATAATAATATCATCGCCGCTAATGCGGAAAGAATTCCTCTCTTTCCCTCTCTCTCTGTGCCTTTTCATCCATTCGCCTTCGAGTTGGGGAAATCGTTCGATACCCGAAGAACGACCGAGACCTCACAATGCGACGGTGAATACCCTGGGAAATGTCGGCTTGTAATCTCGATCTGTTCGACGAGCGTGACAGTTCTTACCACGGTTAATCCGATCGGTTAAACCGAGCAGACCTAAGTCCCAAAACACGAGCTTCGTAGGTATCGAAGGAAACGTAGCGCGAATGGAGGAAAAGCGAAATGTATGTTGAAAGGCGAGCTCCTCGGAGCGCAAAAGAGAGATAAGAGCGAGGAAAGATCGAGCACGAAAAGAGAGGAGCTTGGTAAGCGCCGAGGAGAAAGAGAGGGCCCGAAGAAGAGCGCGAGCAGGCCCAACCGAGAGGAGAAGGAGGAGTAGAATGAGAAGGTGGAGGAGGAGGTCGTGAAGGAGGGAGAGGGGAAGGCGAGGGCAAGGAGGGAACCGGAGAGTATAGAGGTATATGAGAAAACAATAGAGCTGATTTGCAAACAATAGAATAACGTTAAGAGTCGAGTATTATACGCCGTTGTTACTTCTTGTGCCATAACGCCGGAGAGCATATGCCCATTAATATTCAAAGGCGAAAATAATGTAAACGACACGACAAAAATCGGGGGAATAATTTCAATTCTCCCCGTATGGGATTCCACGGCAGCGATATATACACCATTGCCGCGACGACGACGAGGACGAAGAGGACGTCGGCGAAGGGAACTTCTTCTCTTTCTCCGATTTCGTTTCTCCTCCTCTTCCACCTTCTTTCTCTATGTACATATGTATATATTTAGCTTTTAGAGGAGATACGTGAGCCGCTTAAAATCCTTTACCACCGGGACACGTGCATATCGTTAAGAGTCTTACGTAAATTAGAGCTCTCGCGAATCCACGACGATCGATTTTCACGATGTTCCCCCGTCGCTCTTTCCTTTCTCATGCTGAAACGCGATCGATCGTCCCATCGTCGAGTCTCGTTCGATCGAGTGAAATTTCTATCTTATGCTAATTCGACGATGGTAAGGTTCAACACGAGACGCTATGTAAATCGACAATTATTCTACGATCGATCGGAGTGACGTTCGATATTGCAGAGAACAAACGAGACATTTGGGTAAATTGCTTCTCCGAAAGGACCACGATGAACTTGACACCTTCGTAATTCCCTTGTAACTCGTATGCTGCACTTGGAGAGTGGAAAAAAAGTGCGAATTAACGGGAGGGTTCAACACGACGAGCAACGACAGATTCTCGTCCGGTTCTGACACGAGGGGTTAACAGGCGTCGCTGTCGCAAAAGGGTTAATAGGCGCGCTAATTGAAATTTACGCGAACTTGAAATTCGCTTGAGAAAGGACGACAGTTGGGACAAACGCAGTCTAGCAGTTTTATCAGTTTTCCATTTTCTATTCTCAGATTAAGGTAAAAGAATAAAATCCATTTCATGGCATATATCGCGGACTCCGTTGCAGAATCTCTTTCGTATAATAAGGAAGTCATATATTTGTTATTGAAAGCGCGATAAGATTGATTTCAAAACGGAGAATAATTTACCATGAAACTTGATTGCTCCGCGATCATTTTCATGGAGCATTATCGCAACGGAGGTGGTCCTTGAGTTTCTACACGCTGGACGAACACGAGGCACGAGTTGAGGTCGAAAAGTGAAGTGTCTTTCGGCGTATCGCGTCAATAGCTATCGTCGCAAACGATTTGCCGTTCACGATTCTAGGAACCCTTGAATTGTTCGGAATTATTCCACCGCGGCTTTATTCCATCTACGCGGCTTCCCAATGGAATGCATGATTTTACGAGCAACCGGCGACTCATCATCGAGTCATCAAAATATCATTGTGACTCGGTATATATCGCTTTAGATCGTTCTACGGGACTTCGAAATTTTTTACAAATATTTCATCACATTGCCACCGTTAGCAGAAAAATCTTATGGAAATTTATCTAGGGATTTTAACGTTAATCTTCTCAATTCTTAACACTAAACCTACCGCCGGTCAAAATTTTTTCTGACAATTATCTAAATTGATAGGGGAGACACGAAGTAAATATTCCAACTCTATCTTATAAAACCTTAATTAATTAATCATCTTTTTCACCTCTTGGTTTCTCTTTTTCCAAAGTACTTGTTCAGTATATCTAAATTTTAGTAAATATAACGTCGGTAGGTTCAGTGTTAAATATAAGTTGACGAAGAAGAGTTACTCTATCTGGGAATTAAATTAGAAAATTATAGACTGCGGTTGATAACTGAACAATTAACACCAGACATACGGCAGCCGAGAAATTGACGGATTTTTACTTTTTTGTAACGTACACCATATAATACACGAATTACTTAACTTATTTGCCGGTTGATCCCTCTCTTTTCAAAGTACTTCTTTATTATATTTAACAAACTTAAAATAATTTCAAAAAATTATTTTTTATGACCTGCACCATATAATACACGAATTACTTAACTTATCATCTTCTTTGCCGTTTGATTCCTCTACTTTCAAATTACTCCTTTAATATATTTAACAAATTTAACGCCCGTAAATCTGGTGTTAAACTTTGAGCAAGTAGAATCAAAATAATTGAAAGAGATTGGAAATTGATATCGAATAACGTTGAACACGCGCAAGCACTGAATATGCATCGAGACGATGTTAATAATACAAGGAGGTTTAAAATTGATGGAATGCGCGCCGAATATTCGGTCAGGCTGAAGTGACCATAGCAATCAGCACGCCGGGTGGGAAAGGCAAAAGGAAACGAAGCTAGTTTCCGGGATGACGCTCGAAATATATCGTCAACGAGCACGCATCATCGAGGCATCGACGTTACAGCATATCTCTACATGTTGTTCTTGGATCGTATTCAATTTTCCACCAAGTGCGAACCAACGACTCGATAAATGAACTCGGAGAAGCGCGCGGAGAGAAATTTTCCTGACGGAAACGTCCCTGTCTTTCGCATTCTCTCGTTTCTCCTTCTCTTCTCTCACTGCCGTTATCAAGGCGATTGTAACTCAAAGAATAACTTGTCAGCCGATTTGTAAGCTGCCGCATGTATGCCCCGATGATCGACGATGACGTGACAGCAAATTGTCAACGTTCAGACGACTCTGTTAAAGAAGGAGAGAGTATCTACTTCGAGACGCGCTTGGATTCGTTTCAAAAAGCATTCCTGAATCTTATAGCGACTATTAAATTTACATTAAGCCTCGTAACAATATTCTACGCTCGAAGTTGGCCGTCAAACTTTCCCGTTTCTCGGCAAACACCTCCAACAAACTATCTGAACTGTAAACCACGATTCTCTGCCATAAATGGAAGATAAACGCAATCTAAACGGAAAGTTTAAAAAAACGATACACCTGAAATGGAAGAAGGCCATAGCAACGATCCGGTAAATAAAGCACACCCCGAGCCGAAGCACCGTCTATTTCTATCAGCGAGAACGAAAGGGGAATATCGAACACTCGGGGGATGAAAGGGACCCTTCGTTTAATTAATTTGTCAGAGAGCGTGTGACTCACCCTCGAGTCTTCAGATTCCTCCCTCCTGACGTTCTGGAAGAGGACGCTGCCCATCTGAACCTGAAGATTCTGCTGCAACAACTGCGTCAGTTGAGGATTCTGCGAGAGGATCGCTGGATTCTGTTGCAACAGTTGCGCCAAAGCCGGATTTTGAACGAGAATCTGACTCAGCGGAGAATTGGACATAGCGTGAAGCGGATGTTGATGATCCTGGTGTTGCTGTTGCTGTTGATGCTGTTGTTGTTGCTGCTGCTGCTGTTGCAGACTGGGCGAATTTGCATTCGATGTTTGGCAGGATTGCGAGAGATTCCCCGGAGGGGGATTGTGACGGGGAGGACTTTGAGGGGTGTGGGGTGGCGTAGGTGGGCTTCCTGGCGCCATGGACGAAGCATCCTTCTCTTCTTTCACCTTCACTTTTCCTGCAATGACAAATAACATCGATTTAGTTAGTTAAATCCATTGAAACATTTTTTTTCAATATGATAAACAACCATGCTTGATAAATATAAAACTCCTGTTCGGTCTGTCGAATGAGAAGATATTTAAAATAGAATATTTGCAAAATTTAATTAGAGGGAATATAAAACTACTTTAGTTTCGTACTGTTAGAGTTTGTATCAAGACGGAAGGTGGTAATTGTGAAAATATCTTTCTCCCGCATTTTTAAGCGAAGGAATATAATTACAAGACGGATTTATAAGTTAAAAATTGTCGCGATTAGAGCATCAGAGACACGGTAGGGGTCTCTAAAAATTTCGCAAGCGAGAATCGATCGAGAGCCGTCCTTTACCCACCAATTTCACCCTCTGCGATATCCTCCATCTCCGTATCTCGCCAGTGGCGCGGCGAGACTGACTCGAAAATCTGAAGATTTCCGTGATTTTGGAAAGAATCCAGAGAATCGAAGAAGAGAGGGGAAGGTCTCTCGATTGGTCGAGAAACGATCTACGGAGGACGAATAGAAATGCAACAGTTTCCAGGAGTGGGGAAACGGGGATTCCGAGGTGGAAGGAAGGAAAAAAACCGACCGAAGGGAAGTTTTTTCTTCCTTGGGGAGAGAATGGGGTGAGAGTCGTGAAATTGAGACGTCTCGATTTTAAAAGTCCCGCAATCGACTGCCAGCAGGTACATCTGCCTCGAGTCTAAGGGTGCGATATTTAACAGAGAGAATCACCGAGAAAAAAAAAGTTTCTAATCTTGTGTTTGTATAAGGACACAATCAAAATGTTAATAATTCAAATCCGGAAATTCGGCGCCTAGCATACGTGCCAAATAAAGACGAAACGATCGAGGCGGAGAATTTCGCGTGCCAAATTAACTGCTTCGTTATCCAATTGCAATTAATGTTTTCATTCTCCGAGTACGAATAGAATTCTCTGACGTGCGAATATTGGCACGCTTTTCACGTCCCTGGCTTCGATTCTCGCGTATCTTTAACGTTCTCAGATAACGTCCTCTCTATATAAATATCGTGAATATCCACCCCTTTCATTTCTAGGTTTCTTTCACAAATTATACATTTCTATTCTTAAATGAATTTAAAGTTCTTTTGTACACAACACAGGTATTTCACTAGCTTTAATTCGATCTATCGCGTAGTTTAGTTTCTTCAGTGGAAACGTTGCACATAATTGCAAATTTGCAGCGATACAATTAGCAACAAGGTGACAACTCCACGTTAAGAACAAGCCTTCGGCAGATCACTACGACCTTCCTAAGTGAAAACATTTAAATAAATGTGCGCAATTCTCTCGACGGAAGGGAAAGACGCGCGGAGAAAAATTCGCGAAGCGAAGAAATGCCGAGGGGAATTGTAAAATCGGCGGGAAGAGTTAAGAGGGGCAGTTTTTAATATCCCTCGGGTATAACCTCCGGATTTCAGGTAGATCCATCGCGTTTTATTCGCGCAACAGGACGCAGGAGAACATCAAAGGCAGGCCTCCAAGAGAATCGAAACGATCTTAGGTCGCAGTTTTACCTGCGGCCAGCTCGATCGGCCTCGTAGCCGCGGTGGAATGAGAAAACGAGGAAGAAAAAGGGCGAAAGAGGATCATATGGGGTTAGAGAGAGAAAGAGGGGGGCGAAAAAAAGAGATTCGAAAAATCAGGAAAGGGCTTAAAAGGCAGCCCTCTCTCGTTTCCAAGAGTCGCAGAAAGAATGAGAGAGACCCCCCTTGGGGTTATCCTTAGATCGATGACGTCTATCGAAATTACGCAACCCCTTGGATCTTTCTTTCTTTCTTTCATTCCTCCATTCCCTACTTCTCTTTCTCTCTCTTCTGCCAGGTATGAATTTCGCATTTTTTTTTCTCCTCTATCGCGACGATCCGATGAGACGACCGCGATCGTGTCATCGACGATGAAAAACGACTGTCCGATGTAATTTCGGAGGGAGAGAGGGATGGAAAGGAGAGAAAGCATGTCCTGTGGGAAAATATTCTCGGGTTCCTTGGAAGTTAAGAAATTTGATGTCTTGAATTTCGCGGAATAAAAGCATCGGCGGAGAATTTAAGAGATACCTGGAGGTGGAAGGAACGCGGAGGGAAGAAGGGAGAGTTGGTAAGAACAGAGGAAGAGGTGGAGGACCGGTACGAAATGATTTCGTACACGTTTCCGCGGCTAAATGGATTCTCGTCGCTACGAGAGATATTACTGAAGGATCGCATGCATATACGCGTTGGGTTGTATCCCGCGAGCCGGCCGGATCCTTAAATCGAGTCGATTTTTAAGGACCAGCCCCGAAGGAGTCTTCGCGCCGCGGGGATCCTGTGTTTCTCTTCCTCTCGCGACCTTCTCCCTTTCATCTTTGCTCCAAATCGCCTCGCATCGCGCCGAGTCGTGCACGATTGATAAAAATCACGTGGCGAGGAAGAAAGCGAGAACGTAATGGAAAGAGGGAACATACCGTAGGGTGAGGATAAAAAATCGACTGGTTGGGGTTGAGAAATAACCGATCCGAGACACTCATCTCGTCAGGCTACGAAACTCGAGGCGAGGTACGACAATGATGTCTTTAAACGAATGAAGACAAATAATTTAATAAAAAAATAAATTGGGTATCATTAGAAAATCGAGAAAAATAATCGTATTGTGGAATTAGGGTAACCGAAACGAAATACCGTGTCTCCTAGTTTACGAAACGACGAGAGGACCGTGACGATGACGTCTCCACCTTTAACCCGGGAAGTTGCAGCGACGAGTGACAAAAAAAATGAGAGAATGTAGAAGGGATAGGGATATATCGGGCCCATTTTTACGAGATACTTAAGCCTTTAAACGGGTGCACCTTGATCGAAGTAGGTAAGAAGAAGGAACGGTATGGGAAGAAAAAACGGGCTCTCCGATTTCAAATTTCGCAGGGAAATCGGTTAACCCCTGTAGCAGCAAACGACGAGGGGGTCGCGCGCGATTTTTCTCAGGGGTTAAATCGAGCGTGGCCCCCAAAATTCCGAGTTTTTTCGGTGATCCGCAGGTACCTGGCTACCTGCACGCGCCCGTCGTCCACCGTTAACCCGGAAAAGGGCGAGAGAAAACTGAGAAGGGAACCGAACAAAAATCTACGATGCCGAAGGGAAGAGAGAGATGACGGAGGAACGAAAGATTACGCAAGAAAACCTCGAAAAAGGGGAGAGAAAAAAACACATGGTCGAGGCAAACCCCTCGAGGACGAAGGAATCTCTCTCTTTCGTGGATTTACCCTCTTCTTTCACCCCTTGGATTACTTTCTCTCTCTACCTCTCTTGGGATCTCCGGGGGTAAGAAAACAGGGTAAAAGTGAGTTAATAGTCGGTAAAACGGTATTCACCCCCTGACCCGACGGGGTTACGCGCTCCTTTAGGGGTGCATTTTTTTTTCTCTCCTTCCTCCTTTCTCACTGCCGCGGGCCGTTCCTCTTCCGGAAAGGGGTCGAACGTGGTGAATGAGAGAGAAGAGGAGAATGTAAGGGCTGCTGGGATCATCGTTGCCCTCTCCATCGAGTTCCGGCCTCGGAAAACCGAGACACGAGACACTCCTTTCGTTGAGAAATTTGAGTAATCGTCCTGCGAGACGACTCGAGAGGAACTCGAAAGAACGGAAGGAAGATCCCCCTTTTTTTCCAGGTATCAGCCGGCGCTCGGATTTCCACGTGAGAGAAAAAGGGGGAGAGAAAGGATCCTCCGTGGTCTGGGATACGTGCGAAATTTTTGCGCTTTACCGCACTGTATCAATATTTAGTTTTAATATCCGTTCTCACTGTTATCTCCATAGGAATATCGATAGATTGTTGGGTAAAATTCGTTCTAGAAAGAATTCTTATTAAACGTTTAGGGTTGAAGTGTTAGAAGCGACGAATAACGACGGTATTCCTAAGGTCGTAAAAAACGAAATTTCCAAAGTCGATGGACGGAAAATTTGTGTCGTTTCACACGGCTTTTAAGCTGCGATTTCGCGAGGCTATGGAACGTGGAGCGACGAGGCGCATCGTTTTACGAGGAATCGCGTCGTTATTCGTGATTTAGGTATTTTAAACCTTTAGCCGAGAGACACGTCGGATTACGAGTCGACCGGGGTCTCGGCTTTCTTGTTTCCCATTAGAATCGAATTTCGTGCGTATCGTCGTGTAACGAAACACGCGAGTGTGTTTATACTGTTCCTCGCGTTACGCATGCCTGACGTGCATACGTGGAAATTGCACCGCTGGATTCGCGATCGGCTCGAGGATGCACCGATTTTTCGCTCGAGAACTTGATTCCGAACGACCGGTCGTTCTTATCCTTCGTAGGATCCAAATTCTTCTCTAAATTATCCTCGTACTTTTGCTAAACTGCGAAATATTAAACCGTGAATGAAACTTTGGGGAAAAATATCAAATGAATTATAGTCGGAACACTTTGAACCATTCCGGGAGATAAAGTCGATCCTCTTGCCGTTTCAGGCTTCTACTTTGCAATTTTATCGTTGCCCTATCGCCAGCGAATGGTTTGAAATTGTTAGATTGGAAAATTAGCAGGGAACAGGATACGATGGAAAAAGAAAGAAGGGAAAGTCTATCTACGGGAGTATCGGGGATAAAACACCGACACCTGTTGAGGGTTCAAGGTCGCACGATAAAAGACACGATCCATCAAATCGGCGCGGTCGATGTAGCAGAAGATCGCACGATGGAAAAGTCGACCTCGGACGAATCTCCGTAATAAATCGTCGATTCTCCATCGGCTCGTCATCGCGGACGACGATATATCGACCGAGGCGAATCGACTCGCGTCATTAAAGCCTCTCGGCCGGTTCTTCGTCCTCGCGATCACCCCCTGCACACCTCCGCTCGAAAAAGAAGTACCTCGGGGCTTCGATAAATCCCAATTTTTCCACCGATACGAAAAAAACATTACCGTGATTTATGGCTACGGGCAGTAGTTTGTAACCTCCACATTCCGCCGTGATTGCACGCGAATTGCATGGATTTCTGATAAATACGAGGCAAAATTTCCCCTGGGAAACGATCAGAAAATTCCTCGATCCTTCTCCCTTTTCTAACCGACATTAATTGACTTCGGAATTACCGTTTTTTTCTAAGAATACAATACGAATGTTCAAGTTCGCTGAAGTTTCTCAGAGAATGGCGAAAAGTGGAGGGAAAGTAATCGGAAGAGATAGGGTGGGTTGAGAGAAAGAGAGAAAAATCTGGCATCGATCGCGAGAAAGGTAGCGGGCGAGGATAGTAAGCGCAGCGTGGAACACACGGCCGAGCCCGAATTAATGGGCCATCTGCGTAATTTTTTACCGGTCCCCCGAGCCCACCACCTCCGAAACGAGAATTCATCGAGAGTGGAGCCGGGTGTAACGTTTCCAAATTTTAATATTTAACGGTAGGAGAGAAGGAGTGGAGGGTGTACGAGCGGGCAAAGGGGGTGGAGGTAGGCAGATTCGAGACGAGGTGGAAGGAAGGAGCAGCGAAAAGGACGAGGAGAAGGGGGAGAGAGGAGAGGAGAGACTGCGAGCCGCGAGATAAAGACCGAAGGGCCCCGCGGGGCCCATTTTTAACACCTAACAGAAGTCAAGATGCTCGGCCGTGATTAGCCTTCTCCTCGGCCCGATGGGTCCGGACATTATCCTGTGAGAAATTGGCGGCCGTTCGTTCCTTTGTTCCAGGCGATTTTTTATTGACTCAAATTCTGAAAAAAAGAGACGGCCACGGGTGGGAGTGGGGGGTACGAAATGGCGGTTAGAATCCCGCAGTGCTACGTGTGGGAGGCGGTTAAGTGGATGAACGGGATAGAGAAAGAGAGACGGCGAAGGAGAGGAAGAGATGGAAAGAGGGATGGAGAGAGAGAAATATAAAGACGAAAAGACGGGGAAGGAGGGAGAAAAAAAGGGGGCAGCGAACAACTGGCCACACGGTCGAAGCCAGAGCTGCGCTCATTTTTTCTCGCGACCGAACCCGAAAACCCTTTTATGCCCACCCAAGATTAATTATCCTCCGTACTCGAAAAATGAAACGGCCGCGAACAAAGGAGAGCCGCGCGACTCGCCGATCCGCTACGAGACTCTGCGCCCCGTCTCACCCCCGTTATACTTGCGCCCCCTTTCCATATGGGGATACGTATTTAGTTTTCTTCGTTTCCTCAAAATCTGTCAGGAATTTTGTAAAATCAAGCTTCAAGCACGGTACAATACATTTTACATCTTTCAAAATTCCAGTAGCGCAAAAGAACTTTAAAATTTTTCTATATAATCTTGTCCGCTTGAAACTTATTCTTTTCTGATATAACAACAATTTTAGAGAATGAAATAATTGCATCGATGTGTACACATTTAACCCTCAGCCTCTCAGGGACGATTGTCGATGGAACGTTTGAAAATACGCGGTAGAAATGGCACGAGACGAAAGTTTCGAAGCGCGCACACCATGGCGAGTCAAAAGTCTCTCGGTGGCGTTTCGTGGAATTCACCATTCCCGCGATATAAATACTTTTACGCAGAAGCTCGCTGCAGCAGCAGAATCAGCATGAGCGGCCAGGAGATTGCACACAATGACGCAAGAAGCGTTTTCTCCGGCGATGCGCAAAGAGAGGAGAGAAGGGAGTTAACGGCGCCGTTGATATAACATAAAAAGCGGCCCAAGGGCGGGGACCGTGCGAGAGAGGGGTTGAGGAAAAGGGGGTAGGAGCTCGTTAGATCGAAAAATTCCACGGGTCCGATTTGAATATCGCATAATGTCGAATTAATGCCGGAAATTCGACTCGGCCGAGGCCCCTCGCGCGACGCAGTAAATGGGGGGCCCCCGAAATTTCGTGGCGACCCCCATAAAGCTGTTTCGCGTATGGAAAACGTGTTGAGGCAATAAGACCTTTCCCCTTCCTCCGCGGCCCTCTCATTCTCTCTCGATCCCCTCCTCTCTTTTTCTCTCGCTCTTCTTTCAGAAGGAACTTAAAACGCAGGAACCCTAGCGTTCCCCGAGACTCGTCCTTCTACTTTTTCCCCGGGGCCAAGATAAGGGACTTTGTCGGGCCCTGGATTGGTCGGGAGAAAAGAATAATATTTCGAGAATGAAACTGGAATTCGCGATCGCTTCCAACTGCGATCACCCCTGTCGTTATAGTTTTCCAGGTTAATCTCCTTTCCTTGAAGTGCATTCTCTCCCTGCCGCGCCATATGTCGGAGTACTCATCGCAGGATAAAGTGATTTTTATTCGCAAACTACGGATAAAGATTCCACCTATCATTTGCAATTATAATTAAGAATATGAGAGTTTATGAGAATCGTAATGCAAATTCCGAATCTTGCGAAGTTTCATCGCGAGCCTCTAGGAACCCTAATAATTCCCGAGTCCGGGGCCTCATTCGCGTTCCCTCCTCGAGGGTCCGCTGCTTTTCTGCCTTTTTCTGGAGCATCGGCGGAGGTGGTTGTAGCGGGCCCCTCGTCCTCCTCTTATTTTATCCGAGGTCGGGTCCCATCCGCGCGTCCTTTCTTTTTGCTTGACATAATTTAAAATTTATGAGTTCGAGAATCGGTTATGCGCGCGGCTTCCACATCCCTCTCTCTCCCTCGCTCTCCCTCTCCTCGCCTCTGCGCATGCCCGGCTCGCTTTTACCATCCTCCTCCACCTTCACCGGCATGCCCCGCCGAACGGCGTGGAGGTTTCGCCGCAGAATTTGAATATTAAGATTAGGCCAGCTTTAATGCCGTTCCTCTCGTATTCTCCGCCGATACGGCCTCCTTCCCCCCCTCTCCCGTCATCGGGGGGCCTCTTGAACGGGCCCCCTAACCCACCAGCGAAGGTAGGACGAAAATTCTTCGTGAAACGTTTTCATAAAGCATCCTTTACAGACTCTGTTTCCCTCTCTGCTTCTTTTGTTCTGGCGTGTCGTCGAAAAAACCCACGTAAAATCATCGGGCCCCATTGGACTCCCCGGGGCCATAGACCCTCGCGATAAATCCCGCGAATCGGTAACTGCGAACGAACGATCGTTATTTGTCGCGTATGTAAATCCTTTGGGTTCGTAAGTTTCCACCCTTAATTAGACAGCACTTTCGCCGCCTGACGTTTCGTGTAATATATGCCGTTCCCTCGGCTCGCCTTTATTCGACCGCGTTAATTAGCGGCTCTGACTGCCAGGGAGAGAGAAAGAGAGAAAAAGGGCTAGGAGTGAGGAGGAAGGACGAAGGTAAGAGAGGGAGGGGGAGTGATCGCGGAATTGCAGAAAAGCCTGGAGTTTTTAAAAGGAAGATTAGCGAGGGCAGAGAGAGGAGGAGGCGAGGGAAAGAGAGAAGTTCATTAAGATCGCCGATGCCACGGGCACCGTATTAGGTTGGACAAACTGGTTTTCGCGGGTCTTTTCTCTCCCCTGCATCATCCGGGCGCATCGCGCTCGGATAAAAGAGAGCCCCAGGATTCGGCATGGCCCTTAACCCTTTATTTGGCAATGTCGCCCTCGAGCAACACGATTTCTCCTCCTCGGCGTCCACGCGCGCTTCGCTTCCAAAGTTTCGATAGGACGGTGTCTCTTATTAACACTAGATCTACGGAAACCGACAAAATGACGGTTTTCCACTATTTTTTGTAAGTTTCTCCAATTTATGGAGAAGTGGTTCAGTAGATATTCCACGTGTATTATACAATGCACAAGTTACTTGACCGATCATCTTTGCCGCTCGATTCATCTTTTTCTAAAGTATTTATCTAAAATATTTATGCTTACGAGATTTAGCACAAGTAAATTGAGTGTTAAATGCGCGGATTTCTCTTTTATGCCCATCCCTATCACAATTTTTACGATATCTAGCATTTGTAAAGTGGATTCAAACTTCTTTCTTTTCGCGATCTGCGAAAGATCCAGGACGATCGTCCGAGTCGTTTTTGCTACTCGCAAAACTCCAAAACGCGGATGCACGTGTAGAATCATGCGAATAAAAAGAGAACGAGCATGGAATCCTCGCTTCATCGGTTGCACAATCATCCCGCGAATTCTATTCGCGATTGTTAAATCGACAATCGTGCAGAATAAAACAAAATGTCAGAGACCCGGACGAGGACTTGCCTCCGCGGCCTTTTGTTCCCGAGAATTCTAAAAACGACGCGTGATAGCCAATTTGGCAATTGTCTATGACGAATACTTGGCAAATACCTCTGGACCTTTTATGCAATCACCAAAGAAAGGCCGACAGCAATCCCGTGGAACATCATGACGCATCCATCGACGCAGAATCGCCAGAGAATTCCGATCGATCGATCATTTCATCGATCTACCCTCAACGTTCAAAACCGTTCGAGATGCGAGAGATAAAAAAATTCCATTTTCCATGGAATTTTTTACTTTCCTCTTTCGCTCTACTTCTCCGTTCCTCCGTCACGCTCTCTACGATATTATCTAATATGAGAAGGGAGTTTCTAAGTCGGAATATTCACTCTCTCTGGTAATCCAGGTATGATTCCCCTGTGGTACATATCTCGGAACGAAAAAGGGCCTAATCGTTAGGCCCAGAAGTACGTCGAAATCCCTGTCGTTGTCCTCCGAAGAGGACACGACCGGCAGGGTAACGCAGGAACCGCTGAGAAACGACGACGAAGACGAGAACGACGAGGAGGCAACAACGAAGGAGATCCTCCTCGGCTAGGAATGCCCCCTGATGGATTGGTCATCCGTGATTAATTTGACAAGCTGACTTTCTGGTTTTCGGAGACTGACAAGGGGCACTAGGGGCCTCCGCGCCGCGGGGCCTAATGGGCCCTCTCGGTCACGACGTGTCCGGGCTCCCTCGGCCCTATCTCGGCCCACGAATCGATGACTCCAGAAGTGGGATTGTTTGAAAAATTAATCGGCCCTCTCTCTTTCTCTTCATCTTTCCCTTTCTCCGGCTCTCCTACACTCCTCGGCTTCTACATGGAAGCGCTAATGGATGACCAGGGTTTTTCTATCGGTTATGAATTCTATCCGTGGAGGAAGAAAAAAAAAATGAAGACGAGTATTCCGAAGAGAGGCAGGAAGAAAGACGGAGAGAAGATTCGAGGGAGTTTTAAGATCGGTTCGAGCGATGATCTGCATTTTCAAGAATTCGTCTTCTCCTTCGAGAAGGACTATTATCTTTGATTCTCCCGTGGTAAAAGGTACAACGGAACGTAATAAAAAATAAGGTTGAATAGAAGAGGAAAACTCGATGAGTCTTTCGGATATTCAAAGCTATTCGTCCAACTACCCTTGACTCTCACCTTTTGCATTATTAACGATCAAGAGAAACAATTCGAACTCATTAAAATATTTTCCTAATTCTATAAACAAAAAAACACTCTAGTATCACCCACGTAAAAAGCAATTCCCAGCCATCGTTTTAATCGTCAGCGACGGAATTCATCGGCGAGACAAAATCTGCTCGGTCGGCGTGAAAATTAGAATTCTCCTCGTCTCATCGGAGATCGAAAGTTGCACACGGAATAAGGCAGACTGAGATGTTATTATCGATCGTTAAAGCACGAAGCGCGTAAGGAAGAAACGATTTCGGGGAACGAATTCCAGGCGCGAGCGCGCGATACCCTCCCCTTGACGGTTCTTCGGCGAATAAACCGTGGAACGAAGTTCGGCGATCCGCGCTTTTCTTCATTGACGTAAAAGAAGAGAGGAAGGATCATCGTGCGGGAACCGGTATTCGTGAAAATAAAATTGCTCGACTCGCTCTCGCCAGTGGGTCGAAGATATTCCGGAGCGGGGCCCGATCAATAAAGGACTACTTGTCGCCCCGCCACGGTCGGCGAGGAGGCCCGCAAAGAGGGACAGCTGTAAAATTCACGCCTCGCCGAGAAACATCGCGCGAGAGCGCGTTTCAAATAAAATAATAAGGCTCATCTCGCGCCGCTTGCATGTGGCACGCGTGCGAACCTTGGACCTGTTGAGAAGGCCTTTCTACGTATTCTGGATCCTGTAAAATTGAATTACTGCGATCGCTGGTACTTTGCATCTTCCGTGAACGTCGTCGAGATCGTTGCTGTTCGATTGGAAAGATGAGAAAGGATTTTCATGTTGCCTTTTACTCGTTGCGAGAATCGTCGTCGAATTTTCTACGGAAGGACGATGGAGTTGTGAAGATGGGACAGGAGAGAAATCTTTGCCGGAAATTGTGTATAATATAAACAGAAATAAGGAGGAAGGGGAAGGAAGTTAACGAGAACATCGAGCGACATCGCCGAGGGTTGGGAAGGAAAAGCTATGCCGAGAGATCGACGCGTAGCCGGAATTAAACAAATAATCTTCGCCGAGCCAGGGAATCCGTTAAGGCACGAAAGTACGCCCGGTAAAAGGATCCCATTGAATTCTAAATTTAAACGAATGTCCGAGTGTCAGCGAGCTGACGGGCAAAATAAACAAGATGCCGGAGTAGAATGAGGGAGAAAAAGGAGGAAGGGACTAACCGAGGAAAGAACGGAGGAAACGGATAGCTACGGGAAAAGACCCACGTTCCAAACGTGCCGTTTCATTAGCGATTTCTTTTCGCAAGTTTGATACTTGGTACAATTTACGAAGAATTGCGAAATTCTCATGGAGAACGAATTTCATAGAGACAACGATCGATACGAGGGTTGATTATTATCAGAGGTGTTTGTCAGACTTTTAATGAAGATTATCACTTCCTTCTCAATATTCTTGTACCGAAGGGGATTTCAATATTTATTATTTGCCTCCTGTGCCAGTGTACACTTCAACTTTAACCTCAGAGCTATAGTAACAAGTAAGAAGACTTCTCCGTTTCTGTTTTATTTCTGTACAACTATTCCTCGAATGAATCCGCCTACGAGAGGAACAAGTATCGACGATTGTCGAGAGAACCGTTGAAATTGATCGTACCGATTAATTTCTTAAAAAGCCTCTTTCTCACGGCAGTTACAATTCGTTGTCTCCTCGTCGAACGTGCCAATTGATACAATTCTTATTTGGACGGATCTTCGTTACATTCGAGAAAGGACACCGCTCGATATTGGCAACTGAATTTCCCGCGATAAATTCAATTCTCCTCGATAAATTGAATTCCCGAGTGATCACGAGAGAAAAGTCGACGATAATCTGCTGCTAGGACTGTACGATGTTGAACGTCAATAAGCCTGCTCTCTCTCTTCCTCCTTTGCTCTTTCTCTCCTCCCTCGCTCCTCGTCCTCTGACTCAGAACTTAATTGGCGAACAAAAAAGCCGAGGAGATCCAATTGACCCGGAAGCGGACATCACCGACGGAGGCTGAACGACAAATGCGACCAAGCCACAGAAGACGACGTTTGTCCTTCTCGTCGAAGAAGCGCGGTAAGCTTGAAAAACAGATTTGCGTACGATGGATGAAGAAGGAACGTTCATGTTAGAAGAAAAAGCTTCGTGGATGAGAGAAGAAGAAATCTTGACGCGTCGAGCAGCACTAGAGATACGGTAAACACGTGAAAGATATAGAAGACATGTTCATAACGAAAGAAGAAACGTCGTATATTAAGAAGAAATCTACCAATTTGCACGGAAGATAAAAGAAACATGTGCGAGTCGAAGAACCGAGAAGAAAGGCTCGTCGTAGAAGAAACGACGAAACTCTAAACAGAGACGAAGAAAAGGCGAGTAGCGAAAATATGTCGAAGAGAGGGTAGAAAGGGGGAGGGCGCGAGAGGGAGGAGAAGAAGAGCAAGAGCAAAAGGCCTCGGAAACGGGCCCCCGTCACATAACATCGGCAGCACGTGTGTAGCAGAAACGAGACACACAGGGACCCAGTTCCGAGCGTGGCTCGTAAAGTCTTTCATAAAAGCTTTCATAAAACGTTTCACGATTCTTCGGAGGGAATCCAGCACTCCCTCGATGTCCTCGCGAATTCCTCGTTTCTGCTTCTTCCAAATGATCCTTCGGTTTCTTGCGAATCCTCGTGAAAGGGGACACTCTGCCACGTATCCCCGGGGTTTCTCCGCCAAGAATTACACGTTTTTGCGTAACGACGTTTCCAAGTTCGACTAACTGCATAACACGGAGAAACAGGTACGTTTAGGAACGCGCGTCTTTGAAGCGTAATCGATTATCATTCGAGCTGGAATCCTCTCGAGCCTCAACCTTTGTCCGGACTATCGACGAACGATAAATCATTTTCATTCGACTGCATGGACGTTAATTGGAGTTTCAATTAGCATAAATTTCTAACGCAACATGAAAAGGAATCGTAATCGAACCAGACCCTTTGAAGCAGTTAAAGTGAGTCTGCTCGGATTATTAATCTAGATTTTTTTTTTGCCCAACTCGGATAAGGGTTAACGTATTTTCGAGCTCTTCCGAGGAGGACAGACGGTGGCCGTGGGCTCCTTTTCCTTTCACAATATCGCGCAGAATTCGTTGAAGGATACCGGGAGGCCGGATTCAACAGGTCGTCGATCCGAAAAGGTTCTCGACACCTTCTGTCATCCAAAGCGGAGGCTCTCTCTTTTGTCTCCCGGGGAGGAAGGAGCTCCGATTTCGATCTGGTGGACCTACGTCGTAGGTACGGGGAGTACCTACTGCGTCTCTACGTGCTCGAGTGGCCTACACGTGGAGACATAAAAGCTCCTAACTAGAACGATCCAGATCCCCCTTCTTTCCTCTTCTCCTTCGTCGTCTCGATCCTTAATGCCGCTTATCCCTCGACCCCGACCATCACGAATTAAAAGCAGTTCAAGAGATTCGATACATTCGCTGAAACGTTCCTCGATTTTTCATTTACACGTCATTCGTTGAATTTTCTTTTAGAAAATTTCCTCTCAGCGGGTTACAGAGAACGACTCGTATCGTAGAGTTTCGCAAGATCGTGGAGTCAGTAATGTAGTTATATTTCAAGGTGTAGAGAAAATGAAAAGAGGCTTGAAAATTTCGTAGGTCTTTTCTCTCCCGGCGGGTGGCGTCTAACGATGCCCCCTCTCTCTTTCTCCTGCGGCCGATCTGTGGGTCGGATATCATTTTTAAAAAGGAGACCGTTCCCGAAGAAAGAATCGCGTTATCAGTTAATGAATCTCTCCCCTTCGAAAAGACGGCCGAGCGAAACGAGGAGAGACTCTTCTCTTCTCTCCTTCCTCTTCGTCTTCTTCTTCTTCTTCTCTGGGCCACTCTGGGCCTGACAATGGAAGCCTCCGACGAATTTCGAAAAGGAGAAAATAAAAAATGATCCTCTCTCTGACAAAGAGAAGGAGAGACGCGGCAGAGGAAGGGAAAGGAGGAAAGATTTTTCTCCCTTCCTCTCTCACCCTCGGTCTTTCTTCCAACTTCTTCCACCGCCTGCATGCCTGCCTGCCGTCCGTCCGACTGTCCGTCTTCTCTTTTCATCCTTGCTGCCTTTTATCCGGGTGGAATGATTAATGGGTTCACAGAGGCATCGCGGCGGTACTCTCTGCCCTCCGCAGCCCCAGCTCTCACCCCCGCGCGTCTCACCCCCATGGGGCCCGACACCGCGAGCCAACACGCACCAAGCTTTTCTGCTTTTCTTCGCACCGGATTATCGCTCCTCACCCCCTACTTTTCTCTCGCCGTTCACCCTACATTCTACGATCGTTGCACTTCTTCCGGATCCGCACCCCCTTACAGGTGGATGTTGGCTTTATGCGAAAGGCTGCGACTTAACACATTGCGTACGGCGCTCTTTGCGATTTGTGTATCCAATTATTTTGTACTCTTTCGGAAATTCGACATACATTTATTTCACTAAGAATTTGTCATAGGAATATCAAAGGCTACGTTGCCATAGTAAAAATCAATTTATTCTTAATTTCTTGAGTCGTCGATATATACGTACATATAAAAAAAATGACAAACGAGATATCTCGTAAGCCGTACGCAATGTGTTAACACTAAAACTACCAGGGCGGTCAAAATAACCTGTTAGCAATTTTTTTTGAAATATTCTTCAAATTGATAGAAGAGCTGGGAAGTAAATATTCCACTTCTATCTTATTTATATTTATAAGATAGGCTTTAGCATAAATTACTTCATTGATCTCCTTTTTCACCTCTTGATTTCTCTTTCTCCAAAGTACTCGGTATATTTAAATGTGATAGATGTACCGCCGGTAGTTCTGGTGTTAAAAACGATCGAGAAATGGCAAATGTTGGATAATTTTTTTGGTCGATGGTTCGTTTCCTCTTCTTGCGAAGAAGTCGAGGATGGGTCTTGGTGAAAACGCGATTGAAGGGCGTTACGTAAGCAGAGTACTCTTCTATCTCGTCAAAGTTTGAAACGCAAATGTATTCCTGTGTGTTTGTTCGCCGTGGAACTAGCAAAGCGAGAGGTTCATAGAAACGAGAGACGCGGTGTTGAAGAGGCACACGAAGAAGCCTCTTTTTACTTTACTTGCCTCTTTCTCACTCCCTCATTCTATATCTCGCGCAAGCCGCAATTCATTGCCAACGTCGTTTCTGCTTTAAACGCTTTTACATGATAAATTATGCGCCATTTTTTTGTATCAATCCTCGCGATACGACGTGCAAGAGGTCGGGGCCTTTTGTTCGTTGTTGAGAGACTCACGTAGGTGGTACAGTTCCACCAGGGACCGGCGGAATTCCTGCGAGGGAATTTTTCACGTTTCGAGACCTTTTGGGAGATCCCCTTTCGAATTATCGGTGGTACTATAAAATTCTCACTCCTTCGTCTAGCAATTATACTTGGAAAACTTCGAAACAAATGCCTAATAGCTTCGTGAACACGGTGAATGTCACAGGGGTCACCCATGACCATGCTGTTGAATTCAATGAATTCGATACTTAAATATTGCTGATAGAAAAGAAAAGTTACCGCTCACTATACAACTATTTTTACCAAAAACGTTTCTACTCTATAACGATAGGATTTTAGTAGAAAAACTTTAATTTCTAATGAACTAAAGCTAGAGAAATACTAGCGGTATTAATCACGATCCAAAAATACACTCCTTTACGTACAAAATTAACAATTCTACATCTGGAGCAACTGACGCTAACAAAAATTAACAGATGGTATTAAAAAATACTGGGAACAAAGATGGAGTGGTTACGGGGCGTATCTCATTTAAATTTCATTTGGTCGGTATTCTAGTAATCGGGACAGAAACGAAATCGCACGCGACCGTCGCGGTTGGGACTTAATCGAATCCAAACAGAAGATTACTCCCTCGCGACAAAGAGTTCGCTCTCTACAAAGTGTAGGACAACACCGAAAGACTCTATCCGCTGACAATGGAGATCCGTGCTACTAAAACCCTGGTGTTGGGGTCCCTTTACATCGACGCGAGGTTAACTTACATAATGTATGAATATTGAGTGAGGGAGCACGGATGAGTCACGGACAGAGCATTCGACGGTGCGCATTAATATCCGTTGTTTCTTTTTCAACTTTGCTCCTCGATGATCCGCGGCTTTATCAATTCCCCATCAAATTTCCTCCGGTGTCCTTAAAACTTTGTAACTCTTCCATTTTAAGAAAACGCACTATACATCTGGGTTCCTATCTTTTTGTGACAAACATTTGCCATTATAGAAGATAGATGCACCGAGGGATGTTTGAATGTTAAATCGACATTGATGCTATAGGTGGAACAATCAGTTTGATGAAATTACACTTCACGAAGGAATTTTTTCTCTGGACTCTAGAATACTCTGGAACAGTGATGGACAATCTTTTTAGGGCCCAGCCCAAATGAATTTTTACGCCTCTTAACGCTAGAACTACCGGCGTTAAATCTATTGTATTTAAATATATCAAATAAGTACACTGAAAAAGGAGGAATCGGGAGGTGAAGAAGATTATCAGTACAGTAATTAATATTTTATAAGATTGGCATGGAACATCTACTATATGGCTTCCCTATAAACTTAGCAAATTTTTATAAAAATTAGGAACCTGTCATTTTGACCGCCTCGATTGTTCCCGTGTTAAATGATTTTTTAAAACAGAAAAATTAAAATTGACAGTATCATAGTATCATTTTTTAATCTTTAGAGGGTCGTATATGGCCCACCCCGTAGTTTGCCCATCACTGGTCCAGAATACAAGCTCTAGCCGTGTCAACTCTGAATCTTCAGCCACTCCATCGCAAAAATATCGGTCTCTACAGAAATTTCTAACTTTCGAGAATTCGTAAGAAAAACATTGGTTACCGATAAGAAGGTACTCGATTATTAATACCTCCGAGACGAAAAGGAAACGGTGGACAAGCGGAATTGACTCGTCGCCGTCGAAGGAAGGCATACAATGCGAAATTCGCGAGACCGTCGACCCACGCGAGACGCGCGGCAACGGGAAACGATGACGCTGGCCGATCTCAAAGGCATCCATCGATCGCGAGGCAGTCAACGCTTCGCGCAGACCGACCGACTTTATGAGTTATAAGTCGGCCATCTTGCCCGAGCCATCACATATTCACGTGCGCGCATATGCGATGCACTGGCAATATGTAAGTGCCACATTCTGTTCTGGTGCACGTACAGTCATATCGAAAAATTCTGCCGCGAGCTTATCCCGAGCTTTTTCCTCCTAACATCGATTCACAATCGATCGTGCATCGTTCGTCGTTGATGCCTCTCGAACTCGAACAGAAAATCGTTTTCAGTGATTCGATGAAACGAAGGTTCGAAGAAGGAACAGAGGATAAAGTTGATTTTATGCCAAGTACGATTCGCGAATGCCAGCCAGTTAGAGTTGTCAATTGATCATGGCCCAACCCCAAATTCAATGCCAACCAATCGTCCCGTCTCGTTGTCGAGTGGACTAACGATTTCCTCGAATACCCAACCGACTGCTTGCAATTTCTCTTCAGAGAAAGATCACGAATTCTCCTGAGAATAAGTAACCATCACCGATGGCAACCATTTTCATTAATTCGCGAAGATTCGAATGTTCGCTGGGGCTCTTTGCTGTAGCCATTTTGAATTAAACGGAGAAACGTTCGAGTCATTCGGGATTTCGATATTGCTGAACTGTAAATGAACTCACCCTGCGCAGGCTGACCAGTCGTCGGATTTAGGAAAGTCGGTGGTAACTGTCTGCTAACCGACTTCGCTAATTCGCTACCAGCCAGGCCGTAGATCGCCAAAAGTTCCTGCATCGTTGACTCCGCGTACTCCCTCATTCCCTCGAAAGGTTTTCTTTCTTCGCAATCCACATCCCCATCGATATCTTGTGCCCTATCGTCGTCAAACGGGGTGTCCTGATCGTCCAGACGCCCCGATTCGGTATCCAGGACACCGCTACCACTTTTATCCGAAGAATCAGAATTCGGACTCCTAGCCTGAAAGCATTCAACACGTGGAACATTATAAAAATGATTCTCCACTCGACTTCTTAAATACAGAATAGTAGGAAGTTCTTTTTACAAAAATATCAATTATAATGAAATTTCAAGAAGAAGATAGAATTAAAATAAAAAAATAATCACCTCAGTGCCGGGGGAATAGAGCTTCTGAGATCGCAACTGCTCAAGAATGAACTTATGCCTGAGGGAATCCCCGCTGTCGTCGTCAGCCTCGGATGACGGAGGCCTCGTCGCAACGGAGAGGTCCATCGGGCTGACTTCGTTGTTGTTCAGCCTCTGCTTGGACCTCTCATCCGCGGGCAGTAACATCGTTTTTCTCTCGCACTCGAAGATCTCACTGGAGCTCTCCTCCATAGCCTCCGGCTCCTCCTCGTCCCTCTCGGACTCGTCCGACACCTCCGCCATCCGGCTGCTTATGGGCTTAAAGTTTTTTCGCTTGTTTCGCGGCTTTTGGATACTTGTGATCTGCAGCTGCGCCTGGGCCTCGTATTGGGAGTCGCTGTCCTGCTCGGCTGTCCCCCGTCGGCTGGTCGCGTAGTTGTACACCGAGTCGGAAAGCATTTCCGCTGATAACGAAAAGAGATTGCAACGGTGAACGATAAAATTTAGGTGGTTTAACATTAAAACTACCGGAGTTAAATCTATTGTACTGCAACGTATTAAATAAGTACTTTGGAAGAAGAGAAATCAAGGGATGGAGAGGAGGATTAATTCGGTAACTTATGCTTTGTATGGTGGAGATGGAATATCTAATCTATGGCTGTTCTATGAGTTTGAGAATTTTTATAAAAATGAGGAACCAGTCATTTTGAAATAAAAATTTATCGCTGATTTCTGAAATAGCGTATAACTTAACGCGATGCTAATATCATAGAAGTAATTGCACGTCTCCTGACTCATTGATATCTTCGAATTAGTTATTTTTGGAATACTTCAAAATTTCCTGTTCCATTTATCGTGTCAAGAGTGCTATTGTAGAGCGAGGGGTTAAACTTGTCGGAGTTTGCGAAGTTCAACATGGTTGCACCGCTCTGAACGATCGGACGATCAGCGGAGAAAAGTCTCATTAGGTTGAAAAATAAAAGATGTCTGCTACTTGTCCTGATACCTGATTACGATAACACGAAGATGATCTCCTCTCTGATTTTAAGAACAAAAAAGCGGGCTCTCGTGAAGTATCGATGTCAAGGCAGAGAAATTGGAAGCTCGATAAATACGTCTCACGGAGAGCTCGTTACGATCGGCCGATCGGTCTGGCGTGAATGAATTTTTAGCGTTAATTAGAATTCAGTCGAGGGCACGCTAATTAAACGTTCTCAGTATCCACGAAGAGGAGGTGGCTCGAGTGTACGATACGTTGCGATTTAATAAAACAACGTATCTCACGCCGTTTGAGAATATCGTGATTCAGCTAAGTGACTGTTTCCTCATTAAAATAACGATAATGAAATTGAAAGAAATCTTACTGGGGCCATACGGGCTGGTTACGGCGGACATCTCGAATCTCCTGAACCGGCCGGCTGCTCAGTGCATTCTGCAACAGAAAAACAAACGGAATGACGTTACGTTGATAGCCAGCAGAGAAACATAAGTTGCTAAACGCCCCCGGCCATTTTTCCAACCGACTCTAATTTCAGTAAATCTCCTACTCTTCCGAGTTCTCATCGAGAATTATAATTTCTTCGATCGCAAAGGGGGAAGATAATGGTACGAAAGGGCGAGACATTTTTGCCACTTAATTAAATTTGAATACAATCTTGGAATTCGACACGTTCGACCATTGAAGCTGTGGAATTTTGCAACGGGGCAGAAATGTACGAGAGAATCGCGTGGACAAGGCGAAAACAATAGCACGTCGAGCTACAACAAAAGCCACGGTGACATACGAGATCGGTTCTCGCTCGACCGAGTACTCGCTCGCACGATAACACCAACCAGCGCAAGACAATTCGTTTTCACCGGAATGCGGTCGTTTGAGAGTGCGTTACGCGTCTTAGAAGACCAAGGGGAGGCTGCGGAAGGAGCAACGAGAGGAAAGAAAGCGACGAAACAAGGAGGGAAACGATAAAAGGACGAGCAACCGATAAGGGTTTATGTTTTGCTAATCGGAGGATTTACCGCGATGGGATTACACCTACGATGTCATCGCATTCTTTCCGGGATTAGAGACTTCACTGTAAGGAGGATAAAACGTCTCTTTATCTATGCTCTATGCTTCTACGCTGAACCAAACGTAGTTTTCCTCTCGAAAGTACATTATTAACGCTACTGCACCATCCACAATCAAATGACCGGCTCACCGTAACGAAAATTTCAAATATTTTGTATTATTAACTACAGGCTATATTGTGCGATATTTCCAATCTTAAATTGACAATCGCCTGCATATATCTCTGGAAAATATTATCGTTATTTTATAACAAATCGAATGACCGACCCCGGTAAGGACAGATACACTAAAAGTGCCGGTACGTTTAGCGTTAAACATTGCGACGAGACAATTGAGAAGTCCCAAATTGTTACTACCCCCGAACAAGTGGAAGGACGAACATCGACTCTAACGAAGGACGGTTGAAGTCGAAGGTTCTCAAAGTAATTCTCACGTATCGTTGGTCGCAAGGAAGATTCGAGCGAATTTTCCAAGTGCGGTCGATGGTAGTCGGGGGCGGGCTGCGATTGGAGGCGGGCCACGTGATTCTCTCCTCGACGGGGATGCACCGAGAGTGGACGATATGTCCGAGCGAGACCGAGCTCTTTTTTTGCCGACTATACAGAAGGGATAATTAACATCTGTTACAGTACCTATAGCAAGCGGGCCGCCCCGTTTCACCCCACCATCGTTCCACGGGGCGGACCTTGAATACATTATCACCCTCTTTGTACATGCACGCACACCTACACCTTCCTTCTTGGTCATGCTGTAAACTGATCTTCATCATCTACGGAAAAGCTCTCTACACTCTCTTCGTTTCACCCTCGAAGCAATCTTTTCGTTCCGTCGTTCCTCGCGCAGTCAAATTTCCCGCGTTTTTTCTCCGCGACACCTCTCGGGGGGATGTTTACGAAATTCCTCGAGTCTCCTGGCCTAGATTCCCGGAGCGCCGGTCGCGAACTCACCGAGAATAAAGACGGAACGGTGGAGAGAAAAGGTTGCCGTTGGCGCGGAAAACCTTGAAATTCTTCCCTCTGTTTATTCCGGACAGTGGGACGGTAAGGGAAGAGGGAGGAGTCGGTCGCGATTTCCAGCGATTCGCTTTCGAGCACAACACCCGGCAGGGATGGGTGATCGTAAAAAGACGAGGAAAGATCGTCGCCGTCACGCTTTGATGCGGATGATTTCGAGCTACGTGCTAGTTAACGCGAAAGGAAAAGTGAACTGCCCCTCTCGTCTTGGGATAATGGACGGACAAAAAAAAGGGTGGCATTTTTCGCGCTCGTGCGCACCGAAGTAAATGGAGGAGCGCGTTACAGTCGTTTGGTGAGCTGTTGCATAGTTTTTTTTACTTGGTAATTGAAACGAAGGTAATTGCTTTATTGTGTCTTTTAAAATTATACCGTTTCTCCGGTGCAAGGCTAAGAAAAACGCTTCTAGGGGATGAATTTTCAAGGAGGGGCAGGTAGCGGATAAATTGGGGATGTAGTCCGGGGCATTTCGGCGTGCAGAATGAAACGGGAGGTCAACGGTCCCGGCGAAAAGAATCATTAACGAAAAACGATCGGCCACGAATTCTGGCAAAGGCAGAAAGAGAAAGAGGGAAAGAAAAGGAGAAGGAGAGAAAGAGAGAGGAGACGACGGAGCGGTTGTGGTCCGTGAGAGCCTACGGGGGCCTACCACTCGACATAGCTCGACGCTGATGCCGATACCAGAAGGAGGAAACAAAAAACCCGGCGACGTAACGCGTTCGTTCGTCAAACACTTGAATGTAATGTTGCCAGGCCTGCTGGCTGGTGAGGGGCCCCTAACTCCGTCTTTCTCTTAACCTCTCTCTTTCTCCCGCTGTCTTTCTGTGGCTTTTCAAGTGTCCGCTGGAATACCGGGAGATTATTCAAATTCGCCAGTGACGGCTTCGAATATATTATACTTCTATCGTGTCTACGGCTACGTTTTCTCGAGTGGAGAAGAAATCGCTCATCTACGAGAGACGACCTTCTCCTTTCCAGACAATCGCTCATCTCAAACCGAGAACGTTCTTCGGGGTTGCGAATAGGGTCATGTTATTTTTCTTTTAATTCCGAATTCTCGAAAAGCCATTACATATCACGTAAACATTTCCCATCTTCGTGGCTATTGCCATAATTAGAATCCTACAATACTAGCAGAAACTAAACGATTGAAACTAGAAAGAATTCGTATCGTATCTTAAATGTTCGTCGTTCAAACAGTCCGACCAATCGATATCAGTAGATTGCAATTCAATTTCGTCACTTCTTTCCAATCATTCGTTTTCCCGACGAAGATGTTGTTTCATTAAAGAGTTACGAGCTCCTACGGAAGAAGTCTTTCGTCACCGATCGTCCAACTAGCGAGGCGCAAAGGGGGATGGTGTTGGACGATCCACGCGCGTCGATGAAATCGGCGGGGTTTCCGGGGCCCGTTGTCGCTCGGAGGCAATGGTTGGGCCCACTCAGACCTCTCCCGCGTCTTCGCGTATGCTCTGGACACGCTCGGCCGTGCATAGGTGATCGTATACGCGAGAAGCCGAGAAAGAAGAGAACGGGAAAGAAAAAGAGTCGGGGGAGAGAGAAAGAGCGAGAGGCAGATAGAACGAAGGGAGAATGTGTTCATAAGATATGGTGTGAAACACGAGAGGCTGAGATTAAAGAATGAAAAACATAGAATTCTGAGAACTGGTTGAAGTCATAATATTCGTAATTTCAAGCTGCGCCTTGTGGCAACCGTCTTCTGCGTCGTTGAAATTAATGTGAGCGGAAATAAAATTCCTTCCCTTTTCTCCCCCGCCTTCGTCCTCCTTGTCTTCTTCTTCGTCGCCGTCGTCGTCGTCGTCGTCATCTTCCTCCTGGTACTTGTCTCTCTTCCTTCTTCTTTCTTCTCTCGTATTCTCGCTTTCTTCGAGGCGTCTCTCGACCGTACAAGTGGATAACGTTTAACGGTCGAGCGGCGTGTAAATAAATTCAAGTCTTCGTCGGTAGCCCGAACGATGTTTGCCTCTAATATTTGGATTTCGCGCATGTCAAAAGAATTATTAACATCGAGCATCAACCGTTTCCCGAATCGTTTCTTTTCTCTCCGGATCCACTGCCATTTCGGGATCGTCGTAACCTCGATTCGTGAATCGTTCGGTAAGAAAAATGAAAAGAGCTAAACTCCCGAAGCGAAGGAGTGGGGAAGAGGCCCACCGAATTCAATGAAACCGAGCGACGCGCGTGTCGGCTAGTTTTCGCGTTCCAAACAAGTAATTTCTATGCAAATTAACATCTTCGATCAAACCTGTCGGAAGATAACCCGAGCACCGAGCCGCGGAAAGAAAACAGAGACGGGCCATGGAAGAAGGAAGAAAAAAAAGGAAGGAGAAAGAAAGAGAACGATAAAACGACAGAAAAGAGGCTACCATCTACGGCGAAAGATGTCTCGTTTACGGGGATTAGGATAAAGCTACGCGTACCCCATCCTCCTCCACCTTCTTCTCTCTTCTTCCTTCCGTGGTATTCTCTTTTCTCTCGTCTCCTCTCCTCTCCTACCGGACGCACACCTCGGTGCCGATGTTCCACGTAAAACGCCTCTCTCGGAACGTCGGCGCGCCGTTAAAAATAGAGCACGCAACGACTTACTAATCTGGTTAGGGCTACTTAGCGTAACTCCAACTATTTAGACCTGGATACGGTTACGGTAGTTAGGCAGGCTATCGGCTCTAAGTAGACCCACCGGTGCTGGAGCGGGAGCGTTTGAAGCCGGCTATCCTCGTTTCACGAAACCCCACCGCTAAAACGTCTTAATGGCTGACGTCGTTCGGCTGGAAAAACGCGCGAAATCTGCCCGAGCTCTTTTCTTCTTTGTTAAGCCACAGAGTGGCGAGAGGGGGAAGAGAAAGAAAAGAAGTTCGCTCTTGGGATTCGTTGGCTTATCGCTCCACGCCGATTCGACTTCTCCCGAGATACCTCGAGGCCCTTCAAGGCTAATTAACGACCGAGCGCCGAGTAATTAATCGACGGATGTCGAGTCCTCTCGTTCAGGATACCGGCGACGAGAAACGTTCGATACCTCCCACGAGGACCTCCACGTATTGCGATTTTTTTAACCATGAACACCCTGATCACCGAAATCGTCATTCGGGGTCCCGTAATATCTTCCATCTATCTTACGATCACGATGGAAAGTCTTTTGGGAAATTCTATTTGTAAGAATTAATTACCATCCGGTGAAAAGTAAGTCGACAAATACGAAAGAGGATTCTCCGACGCAAATTCGCAGGACCCCGGGGTCCCAAAGATACGAGAGAGCACACGTGTACCTCTCTACCTCCCCTCTCTCTGTCTCATGTACGTCTACACGCATGTACGTCTACACGCATGTACGTCTACACGCATGTACGTCTACACGCGTGTACGTGTAGATGCACGCGCGTGATGTCGCCGAAAACGAGATTTCGAAAATCCGTTATTTAAATAAGGCTCGGCGAGGGTCCGGGCGCAGAAGGCAAGAGAGAGAGATCGAACGGCGAATGATTTTATAAAATTAATAGTAAAAGGGTAGCCCCGAGTAGCTGCGCGCGGTCGCTATTATGCGCGTATGCAAATAGGACGGAAGGGGTGGCGGGGTCACGGATGGATTGGAGGATCAGAGAAGAGGGAGAAGGAGCGGGAGAGGAAGAAGGGGGGCCCGCTCGAGAAGGGCACAGCCGTGTGCAGCCTGCGAGGCATTAAAACTTCCGAGATTTATAGTGCCACGGACTGGTCTGGCCTTACTCGATTCGGGGTAGCTTCCACTAAAAGAGGGGGCCATATTGCTGGTAACTAGGAAGGGGGCTGACACCGGGGGTACGGTGAGCTGGTTGCTACGTTTTGTTCCGACGATTTTAGTAAACATAATTTACCTATGGCTTTGGTTTCTTTTGGTGTTTTTCAATTTTACGATCGAGAATACCTTTCTCGTTAAAGACGGGAGAGATACGTGAGACTGGAAGGGCTTGCAGTTAAAATCAGCGGATAATAATTGATTCTTTCGAGTTTAAGTAAAATTTGGGGCGAGGGATGTAGTCGATGAAAGTTTATATAGTCTGACGACCGTTGGTTGCAGCGGAGAGAGTTCGTATTCTTCTGAATACTCGGAGCATTTGGTAATTTTCAACTCGATCAATCTACGGACAATTATCCTTCCACTTCTCAGTTGCAAAACAACACAATGAATCCATTATGCACGCGAGTCGAAGATCGAGGTATCGGTCGATCGGCGGAGACGCGTTTTTCCACGATCATAAAGCGCAATTGAATTGCAAATTCGCGCCAACGATGGAATTCGTGTCGTCGCTCACGAACAGTCGGATCCACGTCCTCGCATGCCACAGAAAAATCGTATTCGATAATAAAATGTACACGGATGCTCGGGGCCACCGTTCGTTTTTACGAGGATCACGGGAACTCGAGCGAGAATACGCGCGAGAAGCCAGACAGCGGGAATTTATCGGGAGTCTCTCATCTTTTCCATGTTTCATTGGCGCTCATCAGCCTCGAACAGCAATTAGAGGGAGCCTGTAAACGTTACACTTAGGAAGGCGAAACGATTGGCGCTGTTCTGCTACCCACCGGCGTGCAGTGGGCCCCTCTTTTTATGGGACGACGAAACGTCGTCTCCTCGAGCTCGAAGAAACGTTGCTCCTGCAGCGGAGAGACCGGCTGAATGCTCGCTTTCTTCGCTAACTCGCAACACGATCGTTTCTTCGAGAGCCTCTGGTGTCGGACCGAACATATTTCAGTTCGTCTCTCGCCTACCGAGAGTGTTATTTCTCTTCAATTTGCTCGACAAACGGAAATCGTTGGAACCGTTTCAACGACCCAACCTTTCCTTCTTCCCATTTCATGCTCGCTACGCTGAAGAAACACATATTCTACTTGATATTATCCTTCGTTCAAAAACTTCCATCGAAGGACAAGTCTATAACAATATCATACGAATAGGACTTTTAATTGACACTCGTTCTATAAAGAAGAAAACCGAAGCAATTCAAAATCGTGGACACGCGAGGGGCAGAATTTTGACGACCTGCGCACAAGACGTATTCCGCGGAAGACAGGAAAAATTTGCAAGAACATTATCCGAGTAGGACTCCTAATTGTCATTTATTCTATAAAGAAGAAAATCCAAGCAATTAAAAATCGTGGGCACGCGAGGGGCAGAATATTGAAGACCTGCGCAGAAAACGTACTCCGTGGAAGGATGGAAAAATTTGCAAGAACATCATACGAGTGGGACTCCTAATTGGCAGTTGTTCTATAAAGAAGAAAACCGAAGCAATTAAAAATCGTGGGCACGCAAGGGCCAGAATATTGTGGACTTGCGCACAAGACGTATTCCGGGGAAGGAAGGAAAAATTTGCAAGAATATTATACGAGTAAGACTCCTAATTGGTACTTATTCTATAAAGAAGAAATCCGAAACAATTAAAAATCGTGGACACGCGAGGGGCAGAATATTGTGGACCTGCAGAACAAGACGTATCCCATGGAACGAATTTAACGTCTCGCGTTAGGTTCCTCGACATATTTTAAATCGGCTGTCAAGCACTGCCCGTGTCCCGATGTCTTCGAGGCTTGATTGATTCCTAATAGCGAGCTGCAAGAAACCAATCGCGATGTGACAGTCGTTCTCCAGGTTAATGAATAATGGAAAAATCTGCTCTCCGAGCGAACCGGCGACGCGCGAATCATCCAGGCTGACTTTTCTGAATAACACCGCTCCGATCCCGTTACGCTTTCGTGCCGTTTCACTTGGAATTTTTCATCTCTTCTTTTCGTCCGATTTCATCAACGACACAAGCACCGATACCAATGAGAAATCGTTCGAACGAATCGCTTCGACGAAGCTCCGTAGAATCGAAGGAAATTCGACGAAGGAAGAAAGTGGAATTCTTCACCGGAATAAGAAGAAACGGGGCCCCCGACGGGCCCCACGGTATTCCCTAAAAGTCATCTGACATAACGAGACGTCGAACTCTGGCGAGGGACGAAGAAAGAGGGTCCTAAGATTCGCGGGCAACCGGAAAGACTCGCTGGAGAACGAAGAACTTGGGAGAAAAAGAGGGAGGACGAGTTCTCTCGCGTAGTCGCGGAATCGAGACGTTCACGTAGTCGAAATCGTCGATTTCGTTTCGCGGTTTTCGAAGGAACCACGTCCCACGACGTCTCCTTGAACCATTCGCTCGATGGACCACCTTGCTTCATCGCTCTGCGACACGCCCGGGAGGAGAAGAAAACGAGGAGACTTATAACCGCGAAAAATGAGAGGGGCAAGGTTACACCTTAAATCCTCTGGGCCCTCTAAGAAAGAGAAGGAGGAGGATAAACGAAAATACCGAAGGAATTCCGCGAAATCCTGCGTATCCTCGTATTATTCGGACCAGGATAAAAAGAGAAGAAGGAAGGGAAGGAAGAAAAAAACGGGAAGAAGAGGACGAAAGTAGGGGAGGTATGGGAAGGACGAAGAAGTAGACGGTGGCAGGGAGATAAAACCGAAAACAGTTTGATCGAAATTCCGCGAAATCCGGCAAAATCGAAAGCCGTAGGAGGAGGAAGAGAAGGTAGGCGGTCGACAAAGGATAAGAAGGACGAGAGGACGGTGGAAGAATCGGTGCTGGCTCCGGATAGTCCCGAGTTCGAGGTACCGGCCCGGAGGAGAGCAAGCTTCGTCTTCCTCGGCGAAGAAAAAGAAGCCCTCGTGTGCGTCGGGGGCCCTGCGGAATGATGAATCGTTTCTATTAAAATACTTTTTCGACGGGGAATACAGAGTGGGCATCCGGAGCTGGCGGAGCCGCGAGTGGATTTATTTACATATTTTCAATCTGGATTAAGAGGTATAGTCGACGGCAAGAGTGCCTCTATCCTCTGCCGCCTGGCGCTGTTTCACGAATCTCCACGATTCGCCGATTCGATTGCACCGGAGGGAGAGACAAACACCTCCCGAATGCTCTGAGAAAGTTTGAGGTAGCCGATTAATAAATCCATCCCGACTTATCTTCCCCGGGAAGCGGCGCGAATATTTCATGGATTTTGAAGAAAAAACGCCGACACATCTGTGGTCCGCTTTTATGCCAGCTTATCGGGAGATACTCGACGTATTTGGATATGGAATTTCACGAAGATTGTTTCAAGCTGATTTTTCAAAAATAATCGCACCAGCATCTTGATTCTTGCAAAAGAGCCACTCTCCTCTGTACCGTGACTTTTAGAAATCCATTGAAATTCGATTACATTAGGTGACAGTAGAAATTTCGTATCGCAAAGCAATCACTGATAAAAAAAAATAATTACAAGATTTATTTTCGAAAATGCGGACGATCGGTCGAGAGATAATCGAAGTACAGAGGATCGTTGAAGCAGCAGAAGCAGAATCACCCACCGGTCCACGAGATTTCGCCTTCTCGCATTAAGATTCACTTCGCAGGGTGATTAATTGGTTCTCATTAACGTCGCGTCATGCGGCCGCTTCTTGAACGCGTGCATTGTCGCGACTTGGAAATAGACACCTTTATCCGAAAGTGCGACCGACCAACCGGTAGTAGACCCATCCTCGTTAAACATCTTCGAAGAAGGTTCGGTCGTCCAGGCGAGGAAGGAGGAGGCAGGCGTATTCTTCTTTTAACGTAGGACTTGCTCAAGGGGCCCACGTGACCGGAAACTGCGAAACGATCTTCGCGGAGAATTAATTTCCGTCGGACTTTGTATCCAACACGTTTCAGTATTAATTATCGATGCCGGTGTTACGACGTATTTCGTTCTGACAGCTTTGAATTTCAATCGATGCCGGATAATACCGAGCTCTTATTATTTCCATCGGGCTTGTCAGTTTAAGACAAATCACAGAGCCATGGCAATTGAAACCTCCGTTACGGCGCTAGAAATTGTTAACGAGATTAAAAATCAGAGGGACTTTTACTCCGCGTAACGACATCGTGCATCACGAAGTATCTATCGCACGTGTTCACGTACTTTCGGTCGATCTGGAATGGTACCGTGTCGGAAGAAAAATGGCGTTCGCTTCATCGTCCGTTAATTCGAGCCTCTAGGGACTATTCTTCGTTTCGAACGATCACGAGCTGCCTTTGGTGAAGTCGCGATTGTTTCGTACTTGTCTCGATCCGTGCAACTGGGCGGCGAGAACCAGAATATGTTTCTTCGTCTCCCGGTGGATTAACGCCTTGACATCTACACGTGTTCTACGCGTCATCCGCTCGTGCTTTCCTCCATTGAGCTCGAGTGCAACGCCGATGATGAACGATCTCCGTTATAGAAGCTGGAACTGCGCTTCAAAGTCCACTCTGCCTGTGTCCATCAGCGCGAGCGAATACGTCCGTGCGAAGCGACGATTTCTCTGGCCGAAGGGAGAAAGAGAGAAAAAGGGATGTCGTCGATCCGAAGGAAAGTTCGCGGAAGAAAAGGAAGAAGAGGGAACGTAGGGCCGAAATTTGGTCAGAATCGTGACTAATGCGGCAAACGTGGCGAAGAGCGTCGAGAGACGTCGTGGTGCGAGAGATCGAGTTGGCCGGTGGAAGCGACGCCGGGAATGATAAATGAACTCCTCTTAACCGCGAGCTCTCATATCGGGGCGCTATTAACATAGTGCCGGATAAAGTAACGAATTTAAAAGAAATCCAATATAAAAGCCACGGGAATTCCATCGGAGATCTTATCCGGGCGAGCTCTCGCTCGCCGTGGAGACTCCATTAATCACGGGCTTCTCCGCTCTTCTTTCTTCTTTCCTCCTCTTCCTCCGTTCCTCCTTCTGACTCCTCTGCCTTTCTCTTTCTTTCACCCGCGGTTCATTTGTCTCGTATTAGTCGTTATTACGAGAGCTGAAAATTCAAATGGACGATGGATAATGGCACTGTCCGGTTCGGAGATAATACTCCTACGGCTCTTTCTTCTTCGTTCTTTTCTTCTTCTCTTTTTCATCCCTCTTCTTCTACATCATTCGCTCATCTTCCCTCCGATCCTCTTTTTCTCCCTTTCGATTCCAGTGGATTTAGTTTTCCTATTCTAAAGTAGAACCGCTGGAAAGTGCAGCCGGGATGATCAGCGTTTATAATCACCATTCTGCAATAGCATCTTTCTTCGAGATGCGCACAATTAGAGAGCATTAACGCGGCAACTGCACCCTTATTTCGTCGATGCCAACCCTCCGTATCCCTGGAAAATCGTAACGATCCAAATTCCACCGAATCTCCCAAGCAAGAATCCATCGAAAGGTCGCCAAGGTTCCCCTAGAACGTCAAAACAGGAAGGCAATCTCGCGTAGCCCTCTGAGAAAGAGGCTCTCCTCTCCAGGAACTCCGTGAAACGGGTGAATGAAGTATAATCGCGGTGGCACTCAAACTGTTAGCATGTTCCACGTGTCCTCGGCATATTCATCCGTTCGGCCATCCGTTTCGCGACACCGGTGTCATGCAGGACGATTCCCCAGCGAATGCCAGAGTGTTGATAATTTATTTGAGAGACGTGCGTCGAACGTGCCCCACCTTCGGAATCGTTGCGCTCACCTCCACCATTATCCCGGTGCCCGGTGGATCGACGTCGTGTCAGCGCCAGCATTCTGGATTTCGCGCCTTTTTCGTGCGTTCCATTGTCTTTTTTCGCTCGGCGTCGAGCACCGTCGGCCTTTTTCGGCGACGCCCGCTGATGTTTATTAAAACGGCGACGTAGCTGCAATTGCTACCGGACGCGCATTTTTAAACCGGGGGAAAAGTCACGTCCCGGCGTCAATCGGTCGACCGATCCATCTCCACCGGCGCTGCTTCGATGACGATCGGTAGTGTGATGGTAGAGTTCCGAGGCAATCGGCGCACATAGCAACTCGAGGATCATGTCAATGAGCCACTCGAGCGCAGGTGGTATCCGGTCTTCGAATTTGACAACGGAGTTCGATAAGGTTAGGGTGGATCATCGGGTGATTCGAGAAATCGGATTCATTCGAGGGCGTTTCTTTGAGCTTTCGCGAGGTTCGGTAATTTCTCAGGCAATAGGCGCATTAGCAACTTCAGAATCACGTCAATGAGCTACTCGAGCGCAGGTGGTATCCGGTCTTCGAATTTGACAGCGAAGTTCGATAAGGTTAGGGTGGATCGTCGGGTCATTCGAGAAATCGGATACGTTCGAGGGCGTTTTTTTCAGCTTTTGTGATGTTCGGTGTTAGGATTTGGAATCTGGAGGAGTTGGAATAATTAGACGGCCTGAATTGCGAGGACCAGCGGTGATACCATAGTAGACACACTGCGGAAGATGAAAGTTGGGATAGCGTATTGGCACACTTGGCCCGCGGTAGAAAGCCTGCCGTAGTTGCAAATGAATTTCCTAATCAGCCACTAATGCGAACGATCGAACGACCTGGCATTAGTTGGCGAGGAGTTGACGCAAAAATTGCAATTCTTTGAAAGGTTTGAAGTCGCATTAAATTAACAAGTCCTACTCTTTCGTGTTCCATCTGAATTTAAGTGCATTCGAGTTTTTAAGTACAAATATTTGAACTATATTCACTTAAAAATCTTTAGTTTCTGGCACGTTGAGCCGGATGAATTCGTTCGAGCCCCGATTCGACCGATTTGCGAGTTTGTCCGGCTGGCTACGAAGGCGAATCGCGGAGGGGAAGGAAAGTTTGACCGAGTTCGCGTGCCCGATGACACCGGAGGTTCCGGTGATTATTGAACTTCTTGAACCCGCCGAAAATTCACCGTCGCGATTCCAATTACGTAACATCTTCCTGACACCGATCTCCTTATATCAAGCCAGAGCCAGATACAATTAACACCTTCAAATGATTTTAAGAATCTATAATTTCCCTCAGTTCAAACTTCTAGTGCCAAATTTTTCCAAGCCATCTCACCACGTCAAAATCGTATTGCTAAATTTTTCTCAGACATTTCACCAGGCAAAAATCGCATTGCTAAATTTTTTTCAGACATTTCACTAGGTAAAAATCGTATTGCTAAATTTTTCTCAAACATTTCACAAGGGAAAAATCGTATTGCTAAATTTTTCTCAGACATTTCATCAGGTAAAAATTGCACTGCTCAATTTTTCTCAGACGTTTCACCAGGGAAAAATTGTTGGCTTTCTAAGAACCGTGGAATATTTTGTATCAACGGGAAGTAGAATCCGCGACATGCAAATGTAACTCGCCGCAAGAGACACTTCGATTCTCGTCGATCGGGAATTTCACCGGTGAGATGCAAAGAGAAGGAAATCGCTCGTTCTCTCGGTCTCTCCCGGGGCTCTAGAAACTGCGTAGGATCTGGAACCAGATGAGTCTGTAGCTGCACACTCTATCCGAGCGAACGATTACATACAGGTGTCGGTAACCTACGTACGTTTTCATTGTACGAGAAACGCTGCAACGTGGGCACAGACGCGGAATTCCAACGAGTGAAACTCGACGAAAATGTCAATGAGCCGATCGCGAGCGATATGAAGAATTTAAATCCGATAATTACAGAAGGCATCGTTGCTCGCTGGAATTCTAAAGATGGGCGCCTCGAAATCGACTGAAATTTTCCCATTTTTGCTTCCAAATTCGTGGCAACGAGGGACACAAGATAATCAGGAGGGTGAGAAACCGTTGGGTGGACGAGTTTAAGGTTGAACGATCGTTCGGAAACGTATCGCGAGCAGAAATTCCGAGTGACTTTGACCGATAGGCCGCAGCGTGCGGCACACGGCCGTTATCTTAATGCATGTGATGGAAAAAAGTGGAATAATTAAAAAAAAAAGGGAGTGATGAAGGGGTGAGTCGCTCGGATGGAAATGACCAGCCCGGACGGGTGGAAAGAGCGAGGAAGCGGCTAGGCAGAGAGAAAGAGAGGAATGAGACACAGTTTGTAAAAGAGGAGAGAGAGAGATGGAGGAAAAGGAAGAGGGAAAGAGGGAGAAGCGCGGATGGAGGGAGGAACAAATGGTGTCCGGCTTTTCTGTGACAAACGAGCGCCCCCGAAATGTCAATCAAACGGCCGTACCGGTACATTCCAAGGCGCTCCACCTGATTTGGTTGGACGCTCATATATCGAGCAGCTGCGACCACGTCCCGGCTAGACCAACTTCTATGAAAATTTGCAATTACCCTACAGTCCTTTTCCGCCCCTACTTTTTAGATAATCCTCCTTTACACGCGAGAAAAACGGCATCAGAATCTTCCCTCAGTTTTACACACGAACTCAAAAGTACTTGAATCAAATTCAACTACACCCTCGTCAGCAAAACCGATTGTCCTTGCTTCGATCAACTTCCCAAAGAGGAATCTATATTCGAATCTTTTATCACTATCCATATCATTATATTCTCAGGAAAAACCCTCCAGACGTTGACGTAGAATTCCGCCTATTCCGAGGTCAGAAATAACAGAAAAAAAGGTATCACGCAATCTACACGGATCCTCGGAAATAGTCTCCATCGTCGGGGTCAAGGTGCGTCTCGCGATGGCATTCGATGGCTTTAGAAAGTCGTCAGACTATCGCGGCACCACCTCGCCAGTGACGATTCTCCGTCGTACGGCAATATATAAATATTAATAACTACAATATCGTAATTTCAGAAACAATGCGAGACGGCCACACCCGAACCACGGCGCGGCCTAGTTACATACTCGCCATGGCATTAAAAGCGAGCTCGAGATTGCGCGCGCGTTTACACCTACTCGGGGGGCCCGGTGAGCGTGAGGCCCCTCCGTGTGCGTGCAATCTCGAGACGTTTGCGAGGATATTTTCAAAGATTTTCCTGCGTGCCCGTGAATTCGCGACACGACGTAGAAGTATGCGAGACGGGGAAACCCTATCCTCTGTCAAACGCTCCATTTCGATGGAATTATACTCGACGGAGGTTGGAAATGAATGCGGGGACGATTTTGTCGCATTTAGCGACGTCCTCGTGGGCCTTTCGACACCTATTTCGTGGTTTGGGGGGCAGATTATGTTAATCTTCGTTAGATTATAATTTACAACTATTATTTATAGATTTTCTAATTACTGTTGTGAGGGATTTTATTGCTAGGCTCTGATATCGCAGTGGCTGCTGCAAGAAGTATGGGGGGAAGTGTAATTGTTCTAAATATATTTCCTGAGTTTAATATTTGTAGAGGTTCTAATCACTGACGGGAGGGATTTCATTAATAGTTGATCATACTGCACTTAGCGTACGGTTATTTTATACCGCAACGTCATCTTAAAATGTAGCAATTGATCGCGCCAATTGAGACGTTGTTAACGTTGTAATTTGTGATTTTCCTAAACGAAGGACACGAGAGAATTCACGTGGCGGAGAACGTGTTAACGGAGAAACATATAGATTCTACGAGGTGAAAATATCCGGACTGAAAGTTTACTGGATATCGCGCTAAAAGTGCCAAGAGACAGAAGTAAGTGGATTATCGAGAGAGACGAGTGCCTGGTCTATGAATTTAACTCAAAGTGGGGGAGACGGCGGTCGAAAAAAATCAGCACGCGCGCGTAAAATTAGCACGGAGAAACCTGAATTTCGCGATTACACCGAGGAAGTCGACTTCCGTGCGTGGGCGGCTGTGTATCGAACAATTAACGCCGCGAGAGCCAGATAAGGGACTAAGAACGCGGCTTAAGCGGCCCATGAAACGTTCTTCCTTTCGTTGCCAGGTTGAAAAATCGTCGGTTCGCGCGCGACTGTCGAGCGACAGGTTCGCCGTTGGGGTCCCGATGGAGAGATCTTCCTCTCTCTCTCTCTCTCACACTGCTCGGAGATTGAAGGAAAAAGTGGAAATGGGAAGACGCGAGACGGATCGTTTCGCCGGAGAACGCTTCGTCTTCCTGCTATTTTCATGTTAGAAGCAGCGACGTGTTAGCTCGATCGTGCGTTCCCTCGAGATACCGGTCGTTTGTTGGCGCGAGAGTTAAATTAAATTCAATCGAGAATACGCGGTCTCGCGCGTACACGGGCGATTAAGAGACGTTGCACTAAATTCTCCCCGGATTGCCGTCGTAAAAACGATTTAAGACTTCTCGAGATTTTTAAGTACCTTGTAACCGTATATCGTTGATGATACGTTTAAAAAAAATACTTGAGGCTGTGCGTAAAGTGGGAAAGTATTTTCGTCATTAGTTTAATCGACTTCCAATCGAGTTCAAAGTCCGGAATAGGAGTCGGCACGAATAGGAATTTCTATCGGAACATCCAGACATTGTAACTTATCGTATTATCGACGAAATGATACGTCTTCCACGTCGGATCGCACGAAAAGCAGACTGGTGGCCCTTCGAGGTCGCCGTCGACTCGCCATGGGGTGTCCGTCTCTCCGTAGGGGAGAGAAGAAGAAGAAAAGGAAGACGATTCGCGGTAGGAAGGAAGGAGGAGAACTAAAGCCGATTCCACACCGCTTTCTTTTCTACCGATGTCGAGGATATCGTCGAAGGCTCCTTATTGAGCCGATCGACCGAGAGAAGATGCGGATAAAGAGGAGGAGAAGAAGGCCGATTGGACCAGGACGGCGTTCGACTTAAAAATCGGAACAACTTTTTCCACCGTTGGCTCACGACAATTTACGACAAAACCCGGCCAATCCGCGTTGCATTCTGAAATTCAAATCGTCGAAACGAAAGAAGAGAAAGAGGGTGGGACCAGGGGAGGGAAGATTGGGAGTTTTTGAAGGAGCACGAGGTCTTCTCTCGTCCAGAAGGCGGCGACGACGAAGAAGAGGAACAAGAAGAGGACACTGTAGAAGAAGAATATGAGGAAGAAGCGAAAAGATTCGAAGCAAAGAACGGAGGGAATAGTGACGCGACCAGAGGGGTGGGAGAGGCGCTCACGTGCGCGCCTCTCTAAATTTAAATTTACGATTCGCCCGGCCGCCGCTTGTCTCCGCGCTCGCTCGTCTTCATTTCATTCCGCGACTCTTGTCATCCGGCCACCTCGGGTCACGTTCTTCCCTGAAAACGGGAGAAAGAAGAATCCAGAGCGGAAATGGCGATGCACCCCTTTCTCAGCTCCAACTTGGAATTTCTCGGCTCAGCGAGGACAAGCCGACGAATTTTCAAAGACTGAAAATTTCGCGGTCGAAATACACCGAAGATACAACCAGTCCCAATTAATAATTTTATTTACAATGACACCGAAGAGGAACTTCCTATCGTTTTACAAAGTTTAAGTTTCATAATTCGGAGGAAACGATGAATTACTTGGAAGAAGAGAGAGAAAGAGACAGAGAGGGACTCGTGGCGATTGTTGGCTCGCGGCCGGCGACCTGCTCTTTTCCGAGTCAGCAGTCCATCTATGTATTGCCGATTACACAGCTGGGAACACGATCGAGGATCGATCGCCGTGCAAGCAATTTCCGGTTTCGCCGAATTCTTCCATTTCTCACGTACACCGAAAACGTTCGCTCCGATCGTCGCGCGTTCGTCGATTCCGATTTAATTAAGCGATCGAGCGAGATTTAACGTGTCTCGATGTTATCGTCAACAAATGAGATTTTCTCGGTGTTGCGTGTAAACCGACGATAACACACTTCGCGACAACGTGCCCGAGGAAAGCTCGGTCGAGCACGCAACGAGATCGAGGTGGAAAAAAAGGTGGCCGCAAAATCGAACGTACCGTAGGGAGAAAAAATACTGAATCGCGACGGTGGAGAAGAGAGGGAGGTTCGATCGGGAGATTCGGTGATTTAGATAAAAGGTCGAGGGGAGAGAGAAGAGAATCCGGCTCTGACCTACTTGCACTCGACTCGCATTCTTCCGCCATGGTATCTCGAGGCTGGCTGACGCAGAAGCGCTATCATCGAGAGCACAGGTACATACGGAGTACCGGTGATAGCGCGAGTCTGGTCTTTCCGTGTCGCATGTATCTCACGGTTTTAGATTGCAAAAGCCAATTAGTCCCATTACCGATTGAGAACCGAGGAAATTGACGATTGAACTTAAATGCAGCATTATCGTGAAATTTTAGAATCTCCTAACTCAGAGCTAACCCGGAGTTAATTCAAATCTGAATTCGGAATTGGCAGTTTAGGGGAATGTAATGAAAAAATAGACTGCTTCTGCAAGTTGATTCGAGTTTGTAAAGTGTTAAATGGGATTTTTAACGAATTTTTTATTGTAAATAGAACAAACGATAGAATGGTAGATGGAACTGTATTAAATCGAATTGTTCCGACTTCTCGAACTGGTCGCTCCTACGGGAGTCGGGCAATCGGATTAACGTCACATCCGCTGCCGCGTGTGTTGGTGCCTTTCATAAATATAAACCTCGCGCTGCATAATCATAAATCTAATGGCGTGTCTTGTCCGCTCCATAAATGACGACGCTGGAATCTTCCGAGTGCAAAGACCCTTTATGAGTATTCCGGTGAGGTGGAGGAGTGACGGGGGGAAGAAGAGGTCGATCGACGATCTCGAATTTGGATTTGCGACGTCTACTTTCTAATCCCTCGTTTCGGAGATACATCGTCGTACCCGATGCGTATTTCGCGCTGACACCTACGTTCCTTTGGCCTCTATGGTGCAAACTTATTAGGGATGTCCTTAACGCTAGGTTCACCGGACGGGTCATTTTGATCCACTTTCCGTACTCCGCGAGGGATTATTTATTACTAATTATTAATTACAGAAGCCGTTTACATTTTTTTCTGCCACTTGTACCGAGTTTTATCCGTTCAACGAAATGAGTATGTCTCGAAATTCATTTTCTTCAAAGCCTTCTAATATTGAAGTTCTCTATGTGGTATACCTTCTTAAAGGTATAAAATTTATTAAAATTCTATCTTTAACATTGTTATTGAGGTAATCTAAAGATGAAGCAACGGTGCTAACTTGGTTATCCTTCCGCAGCCAACGAACTAATAGCAAAGAATAGCTAAAGGTTAACTTCCAGGGGTACTCGGTGATAAAAGAAAGATCTATCTTTACCCTCGGCAATTGCTTGCATCGTATCCAAGTGAAAAAATACCAATTCTCAAAAACTAACGCGACGAAATCAACTGATCGACTTGCAACAACATAGTCCCTCCTCCGTGGGAGTATCAAGGATGCAACTAATCGTATCGACGAGCACAAGAAACAGCAGCTTCAACACAAAAAAAAGTATCTGGATCTATCTCCACCCTCGACAATCACTCATATCATATTCAAGTAAAAATTATCCATTCTCAAAAATTAACCCGACCGAATCAACTGATCGACTTGCAACAACATAGTCCCTGCACCGTGGGAGTATCAAGGATGCACCTACTTGTATGGACGAGCAGAAGAAACAGCAGCTTCAAAAACAAAAGAAAGTATCTGGATCTATCTCCACCCTGGACAATTACTCATACCATATTGAAGAAAAAAAATATCCATCCTCAAAAATTAACCCGACCTGCATGGGAGTGTCAAGGATGCGTCTACTCGTGTCGACGAGTACTCAAGAACACAAGAAAGTATCTGGATCTATCTCCACCCTCGACAATCGCTCGTACCAAGTACAAAAATGCCCATTCTCAAAAAGTAAGCCGAATTAATCAACTGGTTCACTTGCAACAACGTAGTCCCTGCTCCGTGGGAGTGGCAAGGATGCAGCTACTCGTATCGACGAGTAGAAGAAACAGCAGCAGCGGCAGAAGCAGGCTGCAGAGCACGCAGGTAACACGATTGTCCGTGCATGCGGGATAGAGGCAGTAGATATCTAGCGAAGCCATGCAAAATAACTCGCGGTAGCAAAGTCGCGTGTGTAGGTGAGCAGACGAAGTGGAAGGTGAGACAGAGCGAGAGACACGTCGAAAGCCGGAGATCGAGCAGCCAGGAAGAAGAGAACGAGGGGGAGGAACGGAAGGTGGAGGAGGGAGGCAGATAAAGGGGGAATGGCGAGGCGGAGAGGAGAAGAAAAGAAAAGAAAAGCTGGAAACGAGCATGCTAGCGGGGACAGCTGGTGGCTGGAATGTGGGTTAGGCTCCCCATAGGTGGGCCGCTCTAATTATGAATTAATTCCTGAATAACGGTCGAACTCGCGCGACAAGAGCGCCGTTCGTCGATGAAAACGCGATCCGGAGAACCGGTCGCGCTCGTCACGAGAAGTGTCCTCTCTTCTCTCGCTCCCTCGGCCTCTTCCTGTTTCTATCGGGCTTCCTGGATTTTTCGCGTTATCCAGAACCTTCTCGTCCCTCTTGGATATATTCGTCTCTCCTAGCTTCAACAGGGCATTCCTAAGTTACGAGTATCGATACCGTTGAAGGAGCAGACTTTTAGTGGAGAACGTTTAGATCTCTTTTCTAACGGAGAGAGAGATTCCTTTTGGGAAGCATCGTTGAGAACCGGGCGAACGATCTCGCGGGACACCGAGGATGGCGGTAGGATATGATGAATGATTTCTTTGACTCCGTAACGTGGCATTGACTTGTCAAGGAATCATCGTGACAAACGATCTCGACCGCGATGCGATACGCTCTTCCGATGTAATTAAACGGCTGACGTGCCAGTGTTCTGTGTTCTATGTTCGAGCCTCGCCGAGGGACTTTCTAGACGGAATATCGTGTTCCTTGTAAATCCTGCCACCGACCTGGAATATTCCGTTACGCGCCTAACAGCTCGCAAATGGATCGAAAATCGCCAACGAGGAATCGCGATCGTTCTAAACTTCTGCCTCCACTTTGATCTATCTACCTTCGGGCGTTCTAAAATCGAGGTCTACGTTCGATCGTGTAAACCGACCCATCCGATGTCGCACCTAGTCTCAAGAAACAGCCACGAAATTTTCCACGGAAACTACGGCGTAAAACTTGGAAATTAAAGGTCTCGTTGAAAGAGGGGAAAAAAGAAATACACATATACAAACAATTATACGAAGAAAAAGACCGAGCAGTTTCATCGATTCTCGAAGACAGAACACGCGAATGGTCTCGTTTGCACGCGCGGGGCCTTTAAGGAGCCTCGAAGGGCCTTTTTCGTTCGACGAGGCCTATCCAAAAAAGGCTCGCACGCACTCTGCCCGCTGGTTAATAGCGATTCGCGTCGATAATTAAATTCCATAATTATCCTCGGTTAATAACCGGTCGTTATCGTTAAACCTAACCAATAGCAGGTCGTTCTCTCTCCTATACACCCCGTCGATCCTGTCGTATTCTTCCTATTCTTTCCCTCGTATCGGTCCTCGTCGTAGATCTTATTCCTCGATTCCTTTGGTCGCACTGTGCTCCAGCCGAGAAGAAGATCCCTGAGGGATTCTCCGATGGTACTTTGGAAGGGCGGATATGGGTATATACTAATACCCGTGCAGGAGTACACGAGATGAAGAGGAGAGGAGAGAAAGGGCTGAGAGAGAGAGGGGAGAGGGAGGCAGAAGAGCAAAGTCACCGATTTAAATTGAAGTCGAGGAACACCCGCGAGGGAGAAGAAACGTTCGCTGGCCTATCGGGTTTAATAACACCCAGCACCGACTCTATCTGAAATTACGAATGATGCTTCGATCGAGACCTCCCTTTATCCTCTTTTTCCCTCCGCTCACTTCGACCGGCGATCCTTATTCCCTTCGGGAGATTCGAAAAGATCGAGAGAGAGACGATCTTTGGATCGAAGCAATTCGTCGAACGGCGGGGGATAGTGTGCTGGTTTTTTAAGGCAAGGAGAAATTAATTGTCTTACGGCCGACGACGATCCGTGGAGGAGCGCGCTCGCGCGCGGATAATTGAATCGATGTCACGGAAATTAGCGTAACATTGTTTTTGCAAAATTCGCCCCGGCTCCGTGGGAGTAACAACGGAGTTTCTCTTGCATATTTATAAGCCACGTGGGGGCATTACTGAATTCCCGGTTCGACGATAATTGAAAATCCGGTGAATTAGCTATTAATTCTTGAGGCCTAATTTATGCGAAACAAGCCATAACTATTCATAGAGAGCGGCAATAGTCTATTACTGTCCGACAGAAAACTACGATATACAGGTTCTTTTTTTCTCTTTTTCTTATCCTCCATCTTCCTCCACTTCGTCGTCACGCGTGCGCAAAAGGTTCGAGGGAATTTGCATATCCGCGTTGCAACGATTGTTGTAAATCACTCGAAATAAACGGAACCCACGTAATTCCGCGAAAAGAATAAAGAGAAGTCAAGCAGACGCTTCTGTTCTCGATTGAACACGATCAGTCGTCGATATTTGTTAAATCAGGACGAATGCGTCGAGGAAGTTTAAAGAAATAATCGAAGATCCCCTTTCCGTGGACTTAAAAGCGAACCGTATTCGATGGACGAGTTATCTCGCGCTAATTTCCATCGACAGGAATTGAAGATCGTTGAAGAAAATATAGAAATAACTGAAAAGCCGCATTTTTACGGACTCGACCTCCGTGAAGAGCTCGAAGACTGTGGAGCAACGAGGACAGAGAAAAGGAGACTCGGTGATGGCACATGTGTCCGTCATTTGTCATTCGAAATTCTTCTGTCTTCGCTTTTTAATTCGTCCATTGAGACTCCGAACGTGTTTCACGGCCGCGTCTCAGCCAGAAGGGAAAAGACACGGAGAAGAAGAAGAGGAGGACACAGAGGAGAAAGAAGAAATAGGAGAACGATTCGAAGGAAGGCGAAGAAGCGCACATTCGGACTGGCAGGAGCTTATGGGGTGGGGGAAAGAGAGAAAATCACGCGTGGTTCGTCATAAGAGGAATTCCTTTAGCGATACTGGGCCCTCCATCTCCCACTTTTTCTTCTTCTTCTTCTGCCCCGCTCCTTCCTCCCCGCCGTCCCTTCTGGCCCAGAGACCCCGTGCTTTTTTACTGGTTTATGGGATTTTTTTCACGCGGACCGCCGAGTCGTACATCAGAGAAGGCTGACTGAGTCCACTTCTCTCTCTTTCGCTCTTTCTTCCTCTCCTCTCACGGTTCCGCGCGCGTTTCTTCCTCTCTTCTTTTCTCCCTTTCTCTCTCCCCGCTTCGACGGTCCCTCCTCGCGCGCGCCCTCTTTTTCCCTTTTCCCTTTTCTCTCTCTCTCTTTTCTCCTCCTCGTCGCGGTTGAAGGGTCGTGTGCGTGCCGGCGAGGGAGAAGGAAAGAGGAGACGAACAATAAAAAAGAGCAAATGCCAGCCGCCATAAAAACAACTGAAAGTATTAAAAACTTTGGGCCTTTTACTGCCGAGCTGGCTCTCGGAGGTACAGTCGGATATACTCGACGGGAAGAAACTCGACGACTGACGTTTCACCAACGTCTCTCGACAGCATCCGTATCGATATGTTTCTTCGATCGTTCTAGCCGCTGTTAAACATTCCCCGTCCTTATCTTTCCATCGAGTGTTAATTATTTAAGTACCGGGATTAATGTACAGGCACGGAGAAGAAGAGGAGCAACCGGCGTGAAGATAGATCGGAAATTTATTAAAGATAAAAAGTGGCCGTTTCTCTTCGGGCAATTAAAAGCTACCGATATGTAAAGGTAGACTTTGAACGGAATAATTACAGTCGATTTAATAACGACCCGGACAGAAAAGATGTGGAGTACCATTCGATGAATTCCCTCTTGAAATATTTGAATGAAACCGAGGAACACACAATACAATTGCGCAAGCCGTAGGAAAAACGGTGATTGACGCGGCGGAGCTGAGAAAACGCATTAATCATCCGGAAGGGATCAAATAGAGAAGGTCAACGCGACGAGAAGACACTGTCGCGATTCTAGATGCGCGGCTTCGTTTTTTCTTCCCGATATCGTACGAGAGCGCTCGAAGGAGCGAGAAGCAGAAATTGGAGAGGAATCTCAGTGGCATCGAGAGAGAAGGAGGACGATCCTGAAACGAAGCATGCAAAAAGGACGCGGGAGAGAAAGGAGGACTAGGGACGACGAAGGAGGAGGAGGAGAAGATGAAGAAGAAGAAGAAAAAGAGAGCAGACACGGAGGAGGGTGGAGGTAGAGGCTGAGCGGCTCCTCGTAAAATTATCGTACTTTAATAAAACGTGTCGTGCAAAACGCGAGGATAACGAGAAAATATAGGGTTCGAAAGACTCGTGAAATTTATAGAGCGATCGCCGGAGCGCTCGAGAGGCACTTTTTGGGATGGCCCAGTCGGGTTTAGTTTGGAGGCACAATAAGATACGAAATAAATCAATGGAATACCAAGACCCAGAGCACAACTTTGCTCCTTTACGAGCATAACTACGTTCGTCCGACAAACGAAGAAAACTAAAAGAAAAACAGCGAGCTTTTCCAACTCGTAAGAAAAAGGGTGTTCTCTTTGTAGCGGGGCCTTTTGTCGCAATTATCGATTGCAATAAACGTTTCCACGCGCTCGTTCTTGGAACGCGGATCCATCGGCTGGTCTTTACGAGCATGAAAATAAAAGTGGCGTAAAATAAGTTTATATCTACCTCGCGACATTAATAAAGACCAGGAGGAGAACAGAGGTTCTCAAGTGGCTCGGAATTGCTCGAATGGGGGGTGGGCACTGGTAAACTTGAGAAGGAGCCGCTCATCGTGTGCGCAGTGTACGGTGGAAATTTTTCATCGCGAGTCGAGATCAGCTAATTTAAACACCGCTAATCTCTCTGGTTAGATTACGAGGAGGAAAGGAGAACAGAGAAGAAACAAAACGACGTTGAGGAGAGAGAGAGATGGAAAAAAGCGAAGCCGTTCGGCAACGAACGAAAAGAGAGAACGGTGCGTGAATTCCTTATTCTGTAATCTCGGTAAACCAGCCCCCTAACCCCGCGGTTGGCAAAACTCTCGATATGGTACCCCGTGCCAAGGGGCCTTACGTACGTGTACCGCACTGAGAGAGCGCGAGGAGGCCCTCCGTGCAGTAAATCTCGCGGACAAACAATCATAATTTTCGAAGAGCTAACAAAAAGCAAGAGACTCTTTAAAGGGAGCCGATGCCAACCAACATGAAATGCGGCCGCCTCCGCGCCTCCAATTGTTTCGACGTTTTCTTCCTCCTCTCAGCCGTTCGCGTTTCTCCCTGCGTTCCCTCTTTTTTCCTCTCTCTCTCTCTCCCTCTGTCTTTTTCTCCCTTTCTGTCTCTCCGTCCCTCGCTTCTCGTTCTCTTTCATTTTTGCTCAGTTTTTTGTAGAGGATACGCTCCCACTCTTGGATATCGAGGAGGACGATTTTACGATAATACTCTCTGTCCTTCGGTCTAGAGTTCTTCATTTTTTATTTCTCACTTTTTCTAGCGTCGATTTAATGCTGTTTGCCTTTGCGATTATTACGTTTGTTGTTTGAAGTTAAACAGCTTATGGGACAGATTAGATTTGGAGGAAAAATTGTGCAGAATTACTTGCAACTGGGAGTCGATTGTTTTTAATCGATGAGAAATGGAATGTCTTAGAAACTGAAGATTCGAAATAGGGTGTTTTTTGGAAGACAAGGGATTAGGTATTAATTGAACGAAGAGTATTGAAATTTGTCGCGAATAAAGGTGGATTTTGACGATTAAGGAAGAGACTTTGCTTCTTGCGCAGTTCTTTCGACGCGGCTGAACGAAATCCGACTGATTTCTCAGGAAATTTGGAAATATTTTCGCATTATGCGATATCGTCTGCAGCCGTTTCTCGCGGGGAATTCGATGCGTTTCCCGAGAGTGAGAGAAAGACAGAGAAAATGCTCGTTCCTCTGACGCTCGAGATCTTAGAATAAACGTTTCGAAGAAGCAGAAGCTGGCGCATCGCGGCTCGCTTATTCTTCCCAAATTTTTGCCTCGCTAGCAAAATTTCGGGAACAATGCGCCGATCTAAATTCGTCGACTAGATGCGTCTTCGAGAATCCGGCTAAAAGCTTAAACGTAGCCGAGCACAAGTGGCTGCCAACTTCTTTACGGCTCCTCCTGCAGTAACCTATCACTTTGCTGACATAATTCAAATACTTTGTTGCTTCTACGGATAGTTCAATGCCGGTGGTTTCAACAACCAAAGCCTCGCAAACTGCCGCCGCATAAATTATAAATAAACCTACATCACGAAAGTCGTTTTTATGGCTTGTCTAAAGTAAATTATCTCGCGACAACCCTCGATACTCTCCGCTGAGAGCGAACCGTTTTAGAAGCAAATTTTCCTCGCTACGAAAAGTGCCCTCGAAACGCGGGAAACCCCGTGGAATTGCCGTCGTCGAACGCAAATAAAAATGACGTTTACCTCGTCTTGTCTCAGCGAGTATCCCCGTTTCTTCCACGATGCACTTGCGTCGTCAACATAGTCCTTCGGCGATCGATTCGCTGCAACTGTCGCAACTCTGTCACACTGATCACGCAGTTAACTCGAAACTACCCCTATTATTTGTCCCTTCGCACTCGAGAACCTCGTGTGAACCGATGAATGAAGTTTACGGTAAAAGTCCACGCACCATTAACCCTTTCACGATGTCTTCCCGCAATCTTCCTCGATCACTTGGTCTCCAGAGTCTACGCGAACGCACGAGTATCCCGGTTTTGTCCGAAGGTCACTTTGTCATCTTTCGAGCGATCGATTCTACGGTCAAGTGAACTCGTAGGAAAGTTGCAACGTAGGATTTATTTAATCACGCACGGTTCACCAAAGGAATCACTCGTTTCTTCGAAGACAGGTCGAGTAGCACTCTCCAAGGGGAAGAATCTTCCTCATTGCCCCGATCAACCCCTCTTCGCAGCGACGCACTGTCATCCAAAGCGATCGGCAAACTCCGAGACTCCCCTTCGAGTTTCCCTTATCGCTCGAGAAACCTCATCGCTTTTACGCAACCCATTGTCACCATCGTCCACCGCGAGACCAACGAAAGAGCGTGGCCGCGTGTTATCGTGAGAGTATATCACCGCGAAAAAGAAATCCACTCGGAGTCGAATTCGCGACGCGTGGACGACACTGCTCCTGGCTCGTTCCGACGAGTTTCGTGTTCCTCGAGGCGATCGAGGAGGGGCTGCGGCGTTTTCCGAGAGGCGGTGGCGACGACGCCACGATGGTGGTAGCGGTGCTACTGTCGGTGGTGGTGGTGGTAGCGACGATGGCGGTAGTGGTGGTACTCGTCCACGGGGATGAAGCGACGTCGATCGAAAAAAAGGGTGGTAGGGGAAGAGACGAGAAAAATCGTGAAGACTGGATTTCCTCTCGTTCGCACGATTCCGTGGACGAACACGACGAAGTCCAGCGGCGAAGGTTCACTCCTCGGGGGATGATCGCGACGGATCCGCGGGTTCTCCGGATCCGCGAGGGTCCCTCGCGTTAGCCTGAGGCTCTCCCACTCCCTTTCTCGCGCGGATCGTTTCACGCGAGCCTCCGGAGTGGGGGAGGGTAGATGCACTGTCCCGCGGTGGCAGGAGACGCAGGAGGGCCGAGAAGCGGGGGTGCAGTTCCGGCGCTTCCGTCCGGAGAGGGCGGTTCAGTTGCGTCTCGGTCTAGTTTCCAGTCTCGCGGCGACATAGGCTAATCGACGAGGTCTTCCGACGTGGAGAGTCGCCGGTGTGCGGCCTCGTGAAGTCGACGATGCGCAGGGCACGGGGGTCGAAGGTCGTGAGGACGTCGAGACTCGCGATAGGAGAACGTCCGTCCGACCGAAAGGAGAGTCTTTCACCGAGGCCAGAATGCGAGGCAGGAGAGTGCGCGTGGCTCGGCTGGCGCGAGATGACTGAACCCCTCCGGAGGGTGAGAGAGAGAGAGAGACCGGAGGGGAGAGGCGGCGGCCTCTCTCCCCCTTCCACGAGGATCGAGCCGTGCTTCGCGGCTCCCCACCATCGCACGATCGAACGATGCCCCACCCCGTCGGCCGCAACGACGCTTCGTCGCGGTTCTCCCCGCCTTCGCCGTCGCCGTCGCTTTGCCTCTTGCAACCCCCTCCGACCCTCCGACCTTCCTTCCCTACGCCGACGCGATCACCCACCCACCCTCCGCGAGCGAGTTCCCTCTTTCGCGGCTTTATCCTCCTTCTCCTCTGCTATCGGTGTTCCTCCGTCCTCTTTCCTCTCGGTTCGCGTTCGTCCCTCTCGCCGCGTCTTGCCGCGGCGAAACGTCGCCGGCAGAGAGACGGAGGGAGCCACGGAGAGAGGAACGATCGAAAGAGAGCAACAGTTAGATAGAGAGAGAGAGAGAGAGTGAGGAGTCCCTCTGCCACCGGCGGCAGACAGCAGACGGCGGTGGAGAGTTCTTCTGTTGTTCGTCTACTGTCGCGCACTCGTCCACCGGCTGGCGAGGTGCGTGCACCGCCCGGGGCTGCATTCGATGCTCCGTCCACGTGCTTCTTCTTATCGTCGACAACCCCCCTGCTCTCTCCAGTCAGCGACCGGGCGTGGGTGGCTTCGGCGATTCCACCGCCGGTTCTACCTGTGCCTCTCAAGCGGCAGTCTTTCCGAAGTACAATTTTTTGAAGCGGCTAGAATTCTAAATCGAGAAAAAGTCTCACGAGAAATCTACAAATTTGAAGTTCCATTTCATCCCCTTTGAGTTTGGCGGATATTAAATTCAAAAGCGAGGAGACCCAAACGCAGCCGTTGGACAAGAGGGAGTTTCGCCCTTGCGCAGAATCGCCGGGGTGGCAAACGAGCCAATGACGTCAGGCTGCACTCTCGCGCAACCCCCAAGAAGGCCCTCCTACTTTTCTCCCCCGGGAAGGAGATGCTCGAGTCATCGGAGCCGCTTATCGGCGATTCGTTCCGCAGGGGTTGCGATTACCCCTTTCGATTCTTTTCTCGGTCTCGCTAATTGAGACGAAGGGTTCTCTTGAGAATAACCCTGAAGGCTGTGCCAAAGAAATTCAAGATGCTTTCGATTTCTATGTCATTTCCGCGTCGTCCGTTTGATAGAATTGAAAATTTGACCCCAAAAATCCAAAGAAATCACTGAAATATCCTTAAGAATCTTGACAGCAAACGCAGTCGGGTAACAAAGCCACGTTCTTGGCATCGAAACGTCCAAGAAAGTCTTACGAACAAAGAACAATTAAACGTAGAAACTCACCCCTCCCGTTTCTCGGAGCGACGAGAGGAAAAAATCGCAACCAGTATCGGCCCTCTCCTTTCCAGCTTTCCGTGTCGATGCAAAGGAAACAAAAGTCCCAGAGCGCAGGCTCGTTTAGCGAAGGGAAGTTACAAATGTGAACAGGGGTAGCCGTTGCCCAATAACATCGAGAGTTTCACCACTCTGCGACCACGACGATGAAACCTTCCCCCTCCTTCGTCTCTTTTTCCACCGAAAGTCCATTATGGATAACGTTGATTCTTTAGAAATCTAATCTCGAGTACCGTAACGACGTAACAATGCGTTAAATTAACCCTATGTGCCCGGAGGAGGTCCAACGGGGTTGCTCTCGAAGTCCGGCCGTTCTACTCCTACGTCCAATCGACTTTGTCACGCAACTCGCCGCGCAAACTCCCTAATATTGCTTGCAGCCGGGTTAAATAATCGCGAATTGCATGGTGATTAATACGCGAGCTGCGAATATGCAAAATTTCTCGCGTATCTTGCAACTCATTCGTGGAAAGAAATAGTTGAAAAGCCACCCTCGACAAGGGTGGATGTCTGAAGTTCTTGAAGGTTTAGATACTTTGTTGCAACTCGGGAAATTATTATTACATTGCGAACGACATATTGGTATCTTTTTAAATCAGTACCGATCGTGACACTTGTCGCAAACAGTAAACATCACGATTGTACATTTATAAATATAAGTTTTTTCCGTAACTGTTCCCCTTCGTTAGTCACTCTTGTACGGAACGCCGAACAATAAACATCGTAGATTATAGAAGCGAGACTTTTCCCAACCAGTGAATCCAATAGTTTGAAATAGCATGGAAGATAATGAGAATAGCAATTTTCTTGAGAATTGAAGAAGAAATATACATTGTATGTATAAAGAAAGGGAGATCGGTAAGATTGGATACTTGAGCGGCGCGCCTATTGCTGTTACCTTTTTATCAGAACGAAACATTAATATCCCTCCCAGTTTTTAGATTGACGTTTCCGAGCTATTTACATCGTGCGGGTAGCTTATGACGAGGATTAAGGATGATTAAAGCTGAAAAGAGTCATGAACGAAAATGGGCCTGATTCATGTACTTAGGCCTACCATCGCCATGTGAACGTTTCTCCTTTCGGATCCGCCGCTGATTCGACATCCTCATTTGTCACAATTATTCCTCTATAACGGCGCAACTGAATCCTCTATTTTCCGGCCACACAACTCTAAACATCACGTTTCTTTTTACTCTCAGCTTCACGCTGCCTCCTTTCAAACCCTGAATTCTCTTAAACCTTTCCTTAAAACGGGTTCGTTTTCTTAATTATTCTTGAGAACCCTAAGCTTTAATGATTTGAGAAAGCTTTTTATATGTTTCTGTTTGAAATAGTATCGTTGCTTAGCTTAACATCTATACAGTTTTGAGAAGATTTCGAGCACCGATAGTACGATAGTACTATCAAGAAATTGGAAATCATTTTGACTGACTTGGTAGTGTTAAAGAAAACAGTTGGAATGAATTCCATGATTTTAAAGCGACTGCTGGGTGCAAAAAATTGAGCCACGTGAAGAATATCTCCGTCAGCTCGGGGTCTACCATCCCCGGCAGGAAATTAATTTCGTTTTATCTAACCTTTTGCGTCACCTGCGTTGCGCTGGGATCCACTTAAACTTCGGATTTTCTACCCCAGAATCAGGTAGTCGATTTCGTGGAAAGTAGAATGTGGGAAAAGACTCGCGTCCCGTTAGGTTCCGCTACCGAAAGGGTTGCTGCGTAACCCTCCCCAAATTGGGGTCACAACTACTCCCCGGGTTCTTTACCGTTCTCCTAAAGACCCGTTTAAACGGATGAAATATCAGATTTCCCTCGGAATGTAAATTCTTCTAATTTCGTGAGACCGTGTCGAAGGTTTTATGCAACAATATTATTCCGTAAATTAAGAATAATTTATCCTACTTGCAAACTGTACGGCGTCAAGTATCATTGAATCGGTATTTTATAATTAGAAATTATTTCTCAATTTATAAAAAAAATGTTAACATGGTTATTTAGAGTCATGGTTTTTTTCTATTGGTGATGAGAAAATTGTTAATTCGAGGGGTTTCGAATATCAGGAATAAAGGGGTTTTTACCGTTCTGTCGTCTCCACGTGTGAGAAAACCATTAGCCAAAAGGAACCTTTAAATAACGGGCTGCCGGTTCAGCCGTCGTTGCCGGAGGGGTGGTCGATCGAGGAGGAAAAAAAAATCGGTACTTTCGGTATTCCAGGTAGCGAGAATCCAATGGAAATATCTTTCCACGTTGTCGGATAAAAAGAAGGGGGACATTAGCAAACACCTGGAATACCTCGAAGGATTCAAAGAAGAAATTTCAATCGTCTCGTACCGTCGCTGACATCCGATCTGCTCTGATATATTGTCTTTTTCTTGGATCTTTAATCGCGGAAGATTTACGGACTATCCTATACGCTCGACGGAATAAATCGGTACAATTATGGAAAGACGAAGAAAGTTCCGGAGCGAGGAAAGTTGAACGTTCGCTCTCGACGGTGCTCAAAGTTTAAAAATATCGCCGCTCAGCCCTTCCAGTGGAAATATGAATTTTTTATCTCTCCCTCGCGGACCATATGGCCGGTGCTCATCTCCTGAGGGTAGAAAGACAAAAAAGAGCCACCGAGAGAAAGAGCCGGCCGAAAAAAACGGAGAAACTCCGCGAGGTGGTATTTTTAGAATAGAATTTCCAAGGTGGTTTCCGTGGTTTCGTGCTGCGAGGCAGGAAAGAGGAAAAGGGTTGGTGCTTCTTTTTTTACCGGGGCCGCCACCCTATCGTTTCCGCGTCTAAATTCTCTCACCCTTTCTCCCTCATCTACTCTTCAATGTTTCTTACCATCCTTCAAGATCGTTTAACTTGCAATAGCTTCATAAAATTTTCTCCTTCCCCCTCTCCACACCACCCTTCCTCATCCTCGATTATATACAATCAGTCTCATCCTCCGCAACATTGTCCACAATTTTCACTCTTAATCGACAACAAAAAGAGTCACTCTACGATGAAGCTCACCCCTGTAACAATCTCTCCTCCCCTGCATTTTAAAATTCCTCCAGATACCTCCTAAAATCTACAACCCCCCTACAATCACCTCCCTCCCAAAACATGGCGCCTGCGCAGAAAATTCAAATGCTACTCTCAGAAGCCTCATACACGTGCCTCTAAAAGATACAAAGTCTTCCGAGGAAAATCGTGAAACCGCGAAACTTAGAGTTTCGCGATAACAGCGGACGAATACGGACACCTCTACCCACCTGCGTTTTAAATTCCTCCAGATAACCGCTAAAATCTACACCCCCCTACAATCACCTCCCTCCCAAAACATCGCGCCTGCGCAAAAATTCAAATGCTACTCTCAGAAGCCTCCGGCACGTACCTCTAAAAGATACCAAATCCTCCCAGGAAAATTGTGAAACCGCGAAACTCGTAGTGTCGCGATAACAGCAGACGGATGCGGACACCTCTGCTCACCTGCGTTTTAAATTCCTCCAGATACCCCCTAAAATCTACAACCCCCTACAATCACCACCCTCCCAAAACATCGCGCCTGCGCAAAAAATTCAAACGCTACTCTCAGAAGCCTCCGGCACGTACCTCTAAAGGATACAAAGTCTTCCCAGGAAAATCGTGAAAGCGCGAAACTGCGAGTTTCGCGATAACAGCGGACGTCTTCGGATCGTTCCGCGGACGGATGCGGGCACCGGTGTGTGCGCGCGTGTCGTCGGCGTATCTACGAGCGTTGTACTTGAAGGCAATGCATCGAGCAGCGCGTACATACTCGTCCGACATGGAATGCGGTCCGGTTCCCGGGCGTGCGCATGCGGCCCGCTCTGCTATAGTTCCCGTTTTTTATCGGCCCGTAATGCATTAGCCATAATAGCAGCACGCACTTAATGGAGTGTAGCCTCGTTACAGTATGCCACGCCGTGGGTGGATATGCTGGCTGCTCGGCTGGCCGCGCCGGCTAGCTGACTTGCTGACTTGCTGGCTGACTTGGCTGACTTTGCTGCCTGGCCAGCCGAGCTGGCTGACTTGCCGGCTGCTTGCTCGCCTGGCTGCTTCGCGCTCTCTGCCATGACTCTCTGTGTCGCCGATATGGATTTTCAGCGAGTTAACATCGAGGCCGCGGAATTTTATATCGCGAGAAATGCCAGCACCCAGCCACAGAGGAGGTGGACTCGCTGAACGAGAGCCGATGGAGAAAGAGATGTAGAGGGACGGGGAAGAATTAACCACCGTCGATACAACGCCGTGTGTTTGTCAACGTTTTAGCTTATTCGAGAGACACTCGACCGGCGGATTTTTGCCGTGGGACTTGCGTAATTTTCACGCATGCCGCCGACGAGTGGATTTGCAAGTTTCTCCGTGTAAGAAACGTCGAAGGAACAAACGGCTACTTGCGCGGCTTATTGTCTCGCGGATCCTGCGCGATCTCGGGACGATAGTGAGCAACCGATTGAGCCGTTTCCCCTCGACGGACGAAACGAAAGGCGCAGCCTTTATTAATCGGGACTTAGTCGACTTCGTTTTCTAATTCCATCTATGGATGAATTGAGACGTATATTGGAAACTTCGAACGATGGATGTCTTTGGGAATGCGATAGAGGTGTTCTTTGTTATAGGAATTATTGCGTTGATATTTCTTTGGTCGACGATAAGTTTCTTCGATTTTTATCTAACATTCACTCCCACTGGATGTGTAGAACTCAACGGTTAAGCATCGCGATTCCTTCGAGCCCCGTAATATCGAATCCCAAACAAAAATAGTTTACGCCCGTTCAATCGTAGGAGGTCGTTGAAGCCGCTACGAAGAAGCAAATTGCCTACGCGCTCTTTCTATATTATTCCGCCGAAACAATCATCCCGTCTCCTTAAACCAACAGGGGAAATCCTCCGCTGTATCATGATCGTATCGATCGGTAATCACGATTATAGATACAATATTCCTCCGGCGTCGTTACTACCAGATTGTTTCCCTACCTGGGAACGAGGCGAGGCTGTCGGCTCGAGGAGAGATCGTTCTCAGCAGGGAAATACAATTTTCTCTTACATCCTCTACCATCTCTATCAACGTTTCAGCTTCCAATAGTCCTCGGTATACGACTCAACCCTATTGTCATCGATAACTTTCATTACACTCGTAACATCGCAACGTTCTCCAAACCCTCGTGTTGCCTCGGTACATCGAGTAGTGAAGTTAAAAGATCCAATTAATTGCCCAACGATGAAACAAGCATCACGTAAGATACTTTCCATGTTCACTGAAATCCAAACGCCGTAAAACGTTCAAACTGTATCCACGAGTACCACAGAATCCTGATGATCCACGCAAACTCGGTGAAAATTTCAGGATCGGAGGCGTCGGAGCTCGGAGATATTCAGGAGTCTCCGCGAGTCTCGAGCCGGCCGGCTCGTGCGTGTGCGCGTGCAATCGCTAGGACTGGTTTTCAATATGACTCACGCGTGTAACGCCGTTCGATCGTGTATTGGTGTGCTCGTATATCAAAACAAAAGTAGGCACCCCCGACATTGCACGATCAAATGCGCGGCTGGCCGCTTCTCTCTCTCTCCATCTCGCCGATCGCCGTCTGCGAATCCCTGCACGTACACGCACGTACACGCCGGCGTGTTTGCGCTCGCGCTTGCAAGATAGCACGCGTACGCGTAACATACCGTCCCGTGTACGCACGAGTAGCCCTGCCTCTCCACAACGGCCTGTCTTTTCATTTTTGCAGACTACCTTAAGTCTAAGTCGTTCTATTTAAGCGAGCGCATGGAATTAAGTAACAAGCCGCTGTCTTTCAGCGCCACATCCGCCTCCTTCGCCTCGTGGAATCGCCTCTCGCCTCTCCGCTCCGCTTTCCACCCTCCCTTTCCTCTTTACCTCTCAATGTGCGTGTTCCTCTTGGTTCTACGTGTCTCTCTCCGGCAGGCCTCTGTGTGCCTATGCATCGATACGCAGTTAATGCGCGTACATGCGACCTATTGCTTTTCTGCCAATTATCTACGATCTCCTTTTCTCCGAAGCCCCTCTCGTTACGTTACCCTCGACGCCCTTTTTCCGCGGACCGAGCTCGCGGACTGTGCGCTTCGACGATTGCAAAAATTCCCGATCGCGTTTCACTCGAGGTGAACGACGAGATTCGCCGATCGGCCGGAGGAGGATTCGATCGGGCGTTATAATAATCGCGGGTGGTGATTTTAAAGACGAGTTTCTTGGGACGATTTTGATTTCGCGGAGTGTTTGAGAGATATCGATCCTTTTGGAGAGACGAGGGAGAAAAAATTGAGGGGAATTTGAATTTTTGTTGTGGTGTTTAAATTTCTAGGGGTTAGTTAAAATTATAGAAAATTATAGAAAGTGGAGATCGAAAGCTCCGTTCGAAAGGACGTCACGGAGATGGGAATTCTTTCTCACGGTGGAACAGACGAATTAAATTAGCGACCGAAGTCTGAAATATCCAAAGCAATCAAAAATTTAGACTTTTCGTCACACTGGCAAATAAAAACAACCATCAGGCGTCCTTCGTTCTATCTAACAAACGCGTAACGATGCCGTAAAAGACAGCAGCGTTGATCGTTTCTTGTAACGATCTCACGAGGATCGAGGAAGAAGAGGAGAGAGAGAGAAAAAAGAAGAAGGCACAAAGACCGCCGAAAGATCTGAATTCGCGATCTAAAAACATATCTAACGGTGCCCCGATGGCTGCGGGCGAAAATGGCTGATTCGTCGACCGGTCGGTTCCCTTTTTCTTTCCGCGATGGAATAATAAATAGTGACTTTGCTTTAGTTGGCGCGGGCGAGCGGTTCTAATTAGTTTGAAGCCTCTTTCTCGGATCGAGAGATCTCGTTTTTTTCCCCCTTCTTGCTCTATGTCCCACCTTTTCTCACGCACCAGGAAGCATTCCAGGAGAAAATCATTATCCCTCCCTTATCCGCGTTCGGGAACGAGGAGGAGCGCGCGTATATAGACAGATACACCGCCGAATCCTGTTTTCGTTTCACCTTATTTACCGAGCATCTTGCTGGCACTTAATGGCTTTCAATTACGGCCACGCTGGGACCTTAGGTATTAGTATTTCGACGTCGTTATCTCGCGATTAAAATATTAGTTGGAATATAATAATTAGCGGTTGCGTAACGGCGAGATTAACCCTTAACTACTCTCCTCATTTTTCAACGACTCCCGGACGAGAAAGAAACTCTTCCTGTGCCTGTGTACGTGTGTGCTTAATATCACACTAATCTCGTGCCCTCTTCGCACCAATCGAACTATTCGTTATCGATTATCGGACTAACGACCGATATCTCTGCGATGACGATTATTCCACGATGGACCAATACCTTATAGTTCTGAATTATTTGTATACATTTTCTACATGAGTCTCTCAGAACCCAATGCGGTTAAGTTAATTTTTTAGATATTTTCTGATTTTTATAAATTTTAATAGAATAAACTTCATTCTATTTACATTTACAAAGATCAGAAAATACCAAAAAAATTGACTTCTGAACGACTTACATATGATTTTATACACGTTGTATTCCACATCTTTAGAATTTCATCAGAATCTCCTATAGGAAAGTCAATTTCTTCATCCATGCAAATCACTGTAGCCAAAGATGGCGAAGCATGCAATAATTCTGGTACTTTTGTATTTCAACTTCGACAACAATCGTTTCCTCCAGAATCTACTGTTTCAGGTGGTTTTCGAACCACCGGGGCTACGATATTCATATCACATAGGAAAAATTTGCTTAATTTTTCAAAGTCGACGGGTAAGAATAATTTCATACGATGCCAATTTGATTTACGAGATCACGAAGATCAAAGACAATTGGCGAATTCTCCGGGCAAGTACGTAGGGCACAGTGGCCCGAAGAAATCGGCGTAACCTCGTCGGTATGCAAGTATTATGTGTCCCGTGGAAACGGGATATCCCCGACCTGACTCGGCAAACAATCGATACCGGAGTAAGGAGTCGATACTCGAGCGTACACGCGGCACTTACACACTCGCGAGATGCCTTTTACGTTTTGCAGGTACGCGCTGAAAATTCGCTCGATCCGCGTGCGCGCGAGGTATGCGCGATCTCCTAAACACCGATTCGCCGTTTCCCACGGTGAACCTCTTCGTCGTCGACTATCCCTCGATTTCGTCACGAAAGTACACATGAGAAATGACGAGGAAATATTTGCGATGTTCGCAACGAGCCGCATCGGATTACCAACTTTCTCGACGCGACTCGAGCGCATACTTTTACAGAAATCTTGGAAATTTGGCACGATGACTCGGCACTCTCGACCTGTCGCTCGAAATATCGATGAGTCAGAATCGCAAACTAACGATTAAACCGGAGGATTACGAAGGATTAAAAATGATCGCGAAATTCTGCAGGTCATCGAGGAGCCGGGACCCCAAAGAGCGCGCTAAACGTCCTGGAAAATCGCTCTTGTATCGTAGGGGGAAAAAATGATGTAAAAAATAATCCACCCGTTTCACCATCGCCTCTTAACAATACACCTCGTTATTTCTCGTTGAAACATGAAATTCAGGCGCAGAATAATTTTCTTTTAATACACCACGGGTAATTTATTAATCCATGTATCGATGATGGAAAGCCGGCCGAAATTCGCAGTTTAAAGGGTGAAATACCAGGGCTAGGCGGTTCCATCGATAATTGGGGATACTTCTTAAGTCCGGTCGTTCCTCAGGTAGCAACCGGGCGAGCATAAATCTTTCGGGTTTATTAATCGTTATCGATTCACCTGCAAAAGTCCAAGTAACTAACTCGGGCCATTGCCATGGAGAAGAAACTTTGAGCCGGACTGTAACGACGCTCTTCTCCCTCGAATAAGACTATAAATTCGTCTCTGTAAATCACGTGGGAGGGTAACGACAAGTAAGAAGAGTATTCCTCGTTTTTCTCTCTCCCTCCCACCCTTTCGTTCCTTTTTCTTTCATATTTTTTCCATCTCCCTCTCCTTTCAAGGTACTTGCACGCGGTACGATCGGCATACTTGTGGATGTTATTGGTGGCAGGTACACGTGTGTTCCCGAAGGGAAGCACGGACGTGGCCAAGGGACAGGAAAGTACAAGTGTTTCAAGGAACGCGTAATTTATATTCGAGGCTCGTCCTGCCGCGCAACAGGATTTTATGTGCCTTTCGGGAAACAACGTTACGAGGCAATTAATTTCGAAAATCCCGATTAACCGCCCTCGCCGCGGTGCATTGTAATAAAACGCGAAGATCCTAGGCGTTTTATCGTCTCCGCTCGGATTTATCGTTCTCCTTTGAAAATAGCGGGCAACGATGCCCAAGGTTCTTGGTCGTTTTAATTGCAACGTTGGAGAAAACGTAGCTTTTTCATCCTACCATGGAATCTTCGCGTTAAACCGATAGATTTTCCGTATCGAAAGTCACCCGACAGATCCTCCGGGGTTTTCGATTCTCGTGGAAGCAGGTAAGGGAATTAGCTTTCGCGTGGAGAGCCTCTAAACAAACCGGTACACCCTGTAGCCTGCGTCTACACGACAATACAACAACGCCACAAATCACACCGGCGAACAATAAAATACCAGTAGCTCACACCCACCACGTGTCTCTCTGCCTACATCGCGCAACCGTGACTCGCCGTCCTTCTCGCGTAGCTACGACGGTGCTCCTCCTCTTTCTCTCTCTTCTTCTCAGCCCTCCTCCCGTCCTCTTTCTCTCTTCACCTTTCTCTACGAATTCCTTTCCGTTTTTAAATTCTTGGAATCGCGTGCTCGCCCATTCACGCATCGCCGTACGGGAGGAACCGAGGGCAGGTGATTTTTTTCGAAGGCGAAGACGAAGAGAACGAAACGCGGACGAATCGAGGAGGAAGTTGACGAGGAGGAGGAAGAACGATGTGGCATTACTGTGCAGGGTATTTAATTGGCAAGTCGAGGAAACAATGGCAACTGCATGACAATGCCGACCGTCGATGGAGAGGCAATTGCGGTTCGTTCTTTGAGGTTTTGATGGCAGCTTTTCGGGGGGATTTCGCTGGATTTTGTAGGTTTCTTGGTTGAAAGGTTTTGTGAAGTTTTATGGGGAGATAGAGGTTCGTGGAGATCAAATTATCGTTGCTATTTGAAGTAATACCTTATTTTTGCCAGGTGAAGTTTGAGAAGGATGGAATTACAGATTTATACTACGTGAGATAGTAAAGATCAATTTTAAATTCGCTATCGATACTTGAAAACATTGATTTCAATGCTCGCACGTTTCTAGGACTTCGCTATCTATATCGACAATTCCAAAGCAATCGTTCGATTCAAGGCTCGAAATACAAGTCCGTTGCAACATTAGAGGGAAAAGCGAGTCGGTGAGCAACGATGAAAAATACGACTCTATCTTTATGGTTTCCCTGGAAGCAAGAGGGAGAGTTAAAACGTCTTATCTGTAATCGCGAGAAATCTCGCTCGACAAAGACCAGTTGCACGTTGTCCGTTATCAATGGCACATTTGCAATTCCTGATTTTACTGTCTCGGAAACTTTGTAATTCCCAACTGGCACACGACATTTTCACCGCAATACCGAGAATACGTAAGGCAGAGCGTGAAACAACCAATATTTCACGCTTTACCTACGCATTGTATGCAATCGCAGATACGCTACCGACAATGTGTTAAACGCGGACCTAACAAGTTCAAACGAGCCAAATGCTTTGTTGCAGCAGGTAACGTTTATTAAAGCTTCGAGCATGCCGTTTCGTTCCGTTGGCTTGAACTTTCACATTTAACAAGCGCCTTTTCGCATCATAATCATTATTCCCATTCCGGTTGGAATTCACCAAGTAGGAGGCCACTTGTATTCTCTTCCAATAAACTTCTTCTGTTTCTCGCTGTCTCTCTCTCTCTTCATTCGCACTCGCTTAATCGATTGTCGGGAGAGGTTTCTTCGTTTTTTCCCACCTTGGAAATTTCCCTCCCCTGTTCCGACTACGCAAGTATATAACATTATTCTCTGCGATTCTTCGTTAGGCATTGAACTGTGCGACGCAAAAGTATTTGAAGTAAGAGCTGAGAACATCGAAGGATTTATGTATGAAAGGGAAACATTTTTAAAATTCAGTAAAAATTAATGTCTGACACCTAACCGAGACCTAACACTTCTATAAACCAGATTAACCCAGACACTGCCACCGGGAATTTTTCTTTTTTACTGTAACCTGCGAAATTGTGCATCCTTTTGAAGTTTATAACCCCTGAAGGATTAATGCCTCTATAAAAAGTAAATTAGTAGAGAAACGAATCGATGAAACAAAGGCTGCAGGAAAATGATGCAGAACTCAGTACGGTTGCACATAGTGTAGAAAATGACCTTTTCAGTTTCGTAATTCTATTATTTGTTGAAGACTTCTGTCAGAAGCATTCCACGGAAATCACGTGGCAGTTAACAGATTAATAACTGCACTCTAGTTCATTGATTGTTCCTTATTTTCGATGATTCAACAATTTCCGAGGGATTCTTTCGATGCAATTAACGATCGCAGTGAGAGAAAAAAAAAGTCGATTCATAGGTGGCATCCGTTTACCAGCCTATGGGAATTTCACGCGAGGAAATGCATCGTAAGTGAGCATTGTGACCCTCGTGCAAGAAGAAAAAGGAATAAAAAAAAATACAAGGCAGTTCATTGCTGTATCGAATAACAAAATAAGTTTCACGGTGCGGAGCAAAGTTCAATAAAAATAATTCAAGACTTAATGGGTTAAATCCACCGTGACAGTATTGCCGTAAGAAACGTACACTACCGTTCAGAAGTATTCGCTCGTTCGGCAGGGTGTAACATATTGTTACGAACTCCTACTCTTTCGCTCTTTTATCCACGTCAAAAATAATTTCAATATAAAGCAAAAATCTCAAAAGATTTCACCATCAACAAACCAAAACTTTTCTCCTGCAGTAACTTGCCAACGTAATAACCATTTTTAGAAACTTAACACTAGAACTACCGGCGTTAAATCTATCATATTTAAAAATATAAAATAAGTATTTTGAAAAAAGGGGAATTAAGAGGTGGAAGAGATGATCGATTCGGCAATTTATGTTTTATAAGATGGACGCAGAATATCTATCCCATGACTCTCCTATAAACTTGGAGAATTTTTGGAAAAAAATATGTACCAATCATTTTGACTGGTTTGGTAGTTCTAGTGTTAATCACACTTTATTTGTACCAACCTTAACAATAATTATCAACTTAGAAATTTCCTTCGAAGGAAACGTAATGTCCATCAGAAATTTCCAACAGGAAACACAAAGAGCAGAAACTCTAGCGCATCAATCTTCGCGGAGACGTATCCCGATAAAAGAAATCCCAGAAACGTCGTGCAATTCGCACGATATTTCGCGCATGTAACACACGCATCGAGAGCGTGCGCGGTCGATTATTAGCTCCGTCAGTATAAACGCGTATTGGTTGAACAGTATCAGTGGGCGAGTTTGCATGTCTCGGTGCATGTATGCAAATGAACGTTCCCCGGTTACGAGTGTGTCCGCGCGTGTTTGCGCGTTTTGATGAGATGCAGGCTACACGCATCATCGGGACGTCAACGACCTTTTATTGGCCGGCACTGCCGTACTTGCGCTCCTTATCACTTTAATCCCTCGTAATTTCCTTGCTCCGCGTGCTCCCGTGCCAATAAACCGAGAGACGGAAGCCACACGGCGATTAATGTTTACGACGATATCGATAATCGATAGGCCCGCCACGATTCACGGTGGCTCCTTTTAAGCGAGCGAGAAATTCGACCGGTCGTACGGTATTATCGGTGCATCTCGTTTCCCCTTTCGCCGGCCCGCAAAAATCTGATATCCTCGTGCGGACACTTTGTAATTTCTGACGGTACATGTATACTCTCCTTGCGACGCACGCACGATGCAAGGTGCATGTTTCACTTGGGAGTTCGAGTTTCGGACGGTTTCTTCAAATTAGGATGGGTAGAGTGGAGACTGCGAATTGTTAACTTCCTAACCCTTTGCAGTCCTGTGTCGAGATGTACTCGACATAACTTTCCACTTCATTTTATTTTCTGACGTTATAATATCGACTTTCCAATTTTATGATTTTGTAATATCCCCTAAATATCCGTCAGTACCTACAGTTATTGCTATCATTACAAAAAAATGAATAACCAACGATAGAAAACGTGAAATTAATTTCATTTCGCTCGCTACGATATTGACAAAATAATTTGGCCCGCAAAACAGTTAAGGCACAATTTTATTATTGATTCGAGTAGGAGAGGAGACATTTTCTTTTCTTGTAGATAATTCGAAGTTATCTTTGTTTCAACCCCATGTCATACGATTTCTTTTGTGACTGCCTCCGTAATAATTCAGCATTAAATTGGTAAAACAAAGTTTGTTCAGTGAGTCTTGATATATCGTATAATTTAACGTAATATTAATATCGTAGAAATTATTTATCGTATAGCGTCTCAGTGATATTTTCAATTTGATAGACTCTGCAAAACTCGAACATTTCCTATCCAATTTACCACATTTTTTATCCATTTTCTATCACGAGTACCACTCGTTATTACCACTCGGTAAATTCATTTATTCTAAAGAATCAACTCTTTCACATTTGTCTAAGCTTTTATTAGAGAAGTTACAAAAGTATTTCTACACGTTGTTCTTAAATGTTTGGTAATTTCTCTACAATTAATGTGGGTTCATCCGTTAAAATTAGAAGCCCTCGAGGAAACGACTGACAAATAGGGAAGATTAACTTCTCTTCTATCCGGGGTGGTTTCATCGCCATAAATTCTCGCGGTAACGGCAGAGGGGCACGTTTTTTCGTTTCCTCGTCGAAGAGGGAAACTGGGTGAGAAGTGGTTCTTTCTTCATTCCGGATAGTGGCCACTTTGGGGAAAAAAACCATGGTCGAGAACCATCGGAAAAAAATGCACGCACAGTTGCACCTGACGCGAGGATCGAACGTTTCTCCGGGAAATTTACGAAGGTCTGTGAAATTGAGCCGTTAATGCTTGACCTTCCCTCCCTCCCTTCGGTTATTCCCGTCTCCTGGGACCGTCTCCTGCGCTCTGACCCCGAAGGACCCCCCTCGTCGATCCCGAGTCCCCCGGAAAATCGGCCCAACAATGGACGGACCACTCGAAAATATTTTGACAGGTTCGCCGGACGATTTTCTCGGTTGACCGTAGGGCCCCTTCTCGATTGGGACGGGGCAAAAAGCCTCGAAGCTAAATGCCATTTAAACTCTGCGATGAAAAACCTTGGGGTTTCCGCGCATGCGGTGATTTCATTTCACGGTGGACGAGCAGAAATAACGACGGTGAAAAAGAAGAGGAAAAAAACCTGACCATTTTTTGACACTCTTGAAAATTTACGAGGAGTCGGAAATGGCGTGCGAAAATGAGCTTTTTTCTTTCCTTTTCATGGAGAAGCGAGATGACAAAAAGTGCCATTAGACGTTACACGTGGACATCGTAAAGAAAGTCGGAGGGTAAAGGACTTCCTTTTATTCGACCTTATTCGAGAATGGAGAATCGCCTCGATTAACGACATTTTCATCGCGTAAACCGAGCAGAGGGGGCAAATAAAAAGCGACGAAATATCAGAGAAACGACACCGATCCTCTCTTTCGAAGTTCTCCGGTTACTTCGGCTCCCAGGACGGACGCTTGCTCATGAGCGCACCCGAGCGGTGCACACGAGTGCACCGTGGAGGAGAGAAATGCAGAAACTCCCTGGCGAACACAATCAAGAACGTTGCTCCAGGAAGGGAGGAAGGAGGAGGGTATGGTTATACTCTTCAGCCTCCACGCGTTACGCGTGCAATGAAACTGATTTTTCTACAGTTCTCGAGTCTCGCCAGAAGCGAAACAATACGCGAGTACCGTCCGCGCCAAAAAACGTGACCGTTGTACGCCGATAATTTGAAAGATTGATGATAAATGAGAAGATGAAAAATATCGATAGACGATGAAGCAATCGAAGGAGCAAAGGGTGGTCCGTTTGGTTCTCTGGCAATGGCCGAAAATCGACGAAAAATTCGCAAAGCCGGGGCGCGTCTGGCTCGGGCCCATAAAGTGTCGAGCGTAAATCACTCGGTTTTATGGTTGTGCGCGTTTGCCAACCTTTGGCTGATGAATTCCTTACTAAGCCTCGGAGACTCAGCTTCGAAAGCACGCGTGCCGCGCTTCGAAAGGTCCTGCGGTATTGCCAGCTCCTCGCTGAAAAAAAGGATCGACTGGAACGAGCCGATCGGACGATTCTCCATCGAGCTGCTTCCTTTTTCCGATAGTTTATCGCCTACCCCGTAAACCGTGGCGTTACCACGATCGGGTTATTATCCGTGCCGTGATTTAACGAGGTTATCGAATACTTTTGCCCGCGAGAGGGCAGATTTTATGTCCGTCCGAAGGAACACGCGAGCAGGACGATCCTGCTTTCCGTTGGAATATCCGCCTGCTTCGTCTCACGATGGGGCAAACGAGAATGCCATTTTCATTCGAATAAATCTCTACGTCTTGTTAAATAATTCGACCATGTTACGAGAAGATTTGTCGACGTGGATCTACTCTATCTCTCGAAGATGCTTGAGAGGAGAACCTGGGCCACGGTAAGATCGTCGGACGAAAGAAATCGAAAAGTGTCTTTTCGGATCGATTAGATGAGCGAGAAACGAGGGGCGAAGGTGTCGTCGACAGGCTCCGCCGTTTTCTGGATCCGCCCTAACGGCGTTCCGATTATACAGATATTCAAATGAGACCCGTCCCAGTTGTCTCTGGCCGCAACAGTTACGTATCATCGAATTATTCTAATTTCCCTCGGCAAAACAGCCAAACGGCAGAAGTTCAACGCCGGAGCACCTCGACGTTCCTAGTTGGGCCACGACGTAGGAGGACGTCGACGACGTCGACGAAGAAAAAGGAATCAGGTTCCCGCCCACTTCTGGGGGTGTCATAGAGGCTGGTTGGTCTTTATCAACCCTCCACCCTCCTCGTTCGCCCCTCGGTGAAGAGCGAAACGGCTCTTTAGTGGGGTTGACTCGTTTCCAAGTTCCAGGGGGTGGCGGATAAGCGAACCTCAACGCGCAAAATCCGAGCTGTCCTTTCTCATTCGTGGAATATTCAACCCTCTGGTGTGGTAACGTCGCTTGCCCCCGATCATGCGCGTTTACCGAGCACTCTGACATTTTCTTGGGGTGAGTTACGTCGCAGAAAACCTCGCTCTATTAACCAAATTAATGGAACCGTCCTGAACCGTGCGATTGTCACGAACACCTTGCTTTAGTTTGCCCGGAGGGTCGATAGTTTGGACTTTCTGTTTTTACGAAGAGCTGCAGGAGATTAGGATTCAATTATTCGAGCAATTAACGGACAGAAATCTGAGAGGCTTACTCTACTTACTGAGAGATTTGTTTGTTCGAAAGTCTATGAAAAGCCACGGATGGAAATTCGATAAGATGTTCGATACCAGTAGCCAGAAGAGGGATCGACAGTCTTGGGTATCCGCGGATATCAATTTGGAAGGATGATTCATTTGCTCGAAAGTCTATGAAAAACCAAGGGTGGAAATTCGATAAGATGTTCGATATCAGTGGCCAGAAGAGGAATCGACAGTCTGGGGTATCCGCAGGTATCAATTTGGAAGGATGATGATTCGTTTGGCTGAAAATCCATGAAAAACCACAGGTGGAAAATCGATAAGACGTTCGATATCAGTGGCCAGAAGAGGAATCGACGGTCTTGGGTATCCGTGGATGTCAGTTTGGAAGGATGACGATTCGTTTGGTTGAAAATCCATGAAAAACCACGGATGAAAAATCGATAAGATGTTCGATATCAGTGTCCAGAAGAGGAATCGACAATCGACTGTGCAAGACCATATGGGCGGCGGTTTACCGGTGGAATATAGCTCGTATGACGTCACGTACGCGGCCGGATGCCGTGAACGTGTCACACGCCCCGTACAACTCCATGGAATAATAAAGAAAATCGAAAAGGGAGAGAGAAGGAGAGCGGGAGATCGGCGAAGGTGGAGAGAGAGAAAAAGGCGGATGAAAAGGGACGAAGGAGAGGCCAGTTCCTCGATTCTGTACGGAGAGTGCTGACCGATCGCACGGCACGTACTCGTACACGTGTCCACGTAAAGGTACGTTGGATTTATTTGGAAATCCAGATAGCGGTGGGAATGCGAGCCGTTAGCTTCCTTCGGACGTTAATGAACGGAGAAGGAACAGAAGAACGAGAATAAGAGGAGGAGGTGGACGAGGGAGCAGAAGAAGAAGAAACCCGAAGTAGGCGCCCGAAAGTTCACTGCTCGCGATAATTATCCATTCTAATGATGATGAATGTCTTTATCCGTGGGCTCGCCGCGATTAGACGAGTTAATGGCTCACAACCGGTCGGCGAACGGCGAACTTCGACGGCGGAGCGTTAGATCGTTTAGCGGAAAGTCGGTTCTCCGATTAGAAATCGTACGTTCGACCCGATCGAAACTGATGCCCTTCGACGATAGATCACCGACGATTCTCTGCGAGAATTCATCCTCCTTTTAATCACCGAGATCGATATCATCCTAACAAAACTCCTTTGCAACGGATTCGTAATCGCTCCAGCACCGGCAACCTGTTGCTTCTGTCATCTCCCTCTACGGTCTTCAATTCCATCCACGCCGTTTCCATTTAATACCCGCTGCCAATTTCAATTATCATCTAATTACATTCTCCTTCCACAACAACCAACGATACAAAAACCATCCTATCCCCTCCCCATCACCATTTCTACACGCTAAGTAATTCATCCTCGCTCTTCGACTTTCGCTCCAAGATATTTGAACAAGCAAGCACCTCCAACTTCCATCCGGTGCGAATAAACGAGCGAACCGTTCAATGAAATCGCCGAGGTATCGAGCGATCATGGACCATGAGATTCGAGAAAGCAATCGGCACGCCGATAGACAATGAAAATCTGCTAGGACCGCAAGAGCAGGAGAATCGACCGGACTCTGACGAGGCTCACGATCGAAGCAGCAGAGCACCGGGAGAGATACAGCAACGTGTGTCGTTTCTCAGTTAAGTCTCTCTGTGGTTTGAAACACGATCGGCCTGAGAGTGTTCCATCATATGTGTCTATAAAACACCGCGGAGCGAACGTTCTTGTATTGGTACGTCGGTGGAGGCAGGAAAGACGTGGTGCGTCGGTGTGCTTGCTCGGGCGTACTTGGACTGGTTTCTTAGAAGGAATCAGGAGATAATTAATTGTCCTCGCGGAGCCGGCATAACGAACCGGCGCTCCTCCGGGTCCGTGGTCCTCCATTCCGCTCCGTGGCCGGGCTTTTGTGCATAAAACGTGCCTCTCCTCGTTCGCACAAAAGCGACCGGCCACCAAGAAAATTCTTCCTCTATATCGCTCCACGGCGTCTCTTCTCTCTGCTTCCGAGGTAAATAGATAAAGAAATTCTTCGTTTGTTCGAAGGACTCGGTGTATATTCATCTGGAACGTTTCTTCCACGAAGAGTTTCTACTTGGAATTCTTTACGGGATGATCTGGATGAAATTGTAATTCGAGCTTGAAGAAATTACGAATTATCATCGTGCTCGTTCGTGATCGTTTAGAATCCTGTTGGTGGTGATATTAACGGTGGATGATCCGTGGAATTATTGGAATTTATCAAAGGTTTGGATTGTTAAATCGAATGCAAAGTTTTTCCGTGTCGCGTGACGATCTTACCGTTGACCTCGAAGAGCACGGAATTCTTGCAGAGCGACGGAGGTAGCCGTAGATTTATTTTTCCGGCACGCTCTCTCGACTTTATCTCGTAGCCTGCGCGAACAGAGGCAACGGTGACCAAGATTAATAATCCTGAAATGGTCATGGCGACCGATAGCTTCTCGTAGTTCGCCTGCTAATCTGGAGCACGGAACCTGATTCCACCTAGTACTGGTATTTCGATAATCTAGAAACCTCGTAGAACAGAATTTACGTTTCTCCCGGCAGTTATTGCGGATCAGGTTTGTCCATCTACGCGTTCAGACGTGAAATCCGGATTTATCGTTCCTCGCTCGGTCTGTATCGGCCGAATGGAGTTTAAAGAAACTGGAATATATCCCACCAAAAATCTAATCCGACCTATTGAACGTCGCGGAAAAATTTATTGCGACAGAGAGATTATTCTATGCTGATATACCGTGTCGTACCGGTTGCTACGTTTTACCAGAAACGACTTGCCAGGTAATTCCATGGAAAGAATACGACTTATCGTCGAGAAACGTTCGTTCATTTTTTTTCTAAATACTTCACGCCTTATTGGATCATGATTCAATGATCAAATACGTTGCGAAAGGATCTCTACTGATTTCTCTACGATTCAAATACCGTTCAAATCTCCTACACAAAGATGATATTCAATTGATCGAAAATTTGCAAATGCAAATGATTTCATCCGACTATTCTCGTCTCGATTCTCGCACGGAGTTCACGAAGACAGAAAAAGTAGATACAGACGCTTATCCACGCCGAGGTCAGACACGTGAATTACGATCTCGTTCAGCGCCATTAATCGCGCTCGCAGCCGAAGAATTATTAACGCGTTGACGGACCGTTCCGTTTCGTCGTTAATTGCCTCGTATGCACGTGAACCCATTGTCGCGGAGTTTAAGCGAGAGTATCGAGATAACACTATCCCTCCTTCTTCCTCTTCCAGCTTTGCTTCTTTTATAAAGCCTCGTTCTCCCGTTTATTCGCGCAACTTGTGTCAGATCGGGCCGATTGGGCCTCGTACGAGGGGGAGGACTTTTAGATCCGTAGATTTACGACGACTACCGCGAATTTCGAGGCTATCGTGACTGGGCACGACCTGGAATACCTCGAGATATCAGCTCTGTCCGTCGAGCGATCGTTAGCCACGATCGCCACGGCTGCTTACTATCAGGAGCAATAGGATATTCGCGAGATTGTCGATCGATCCTTGAAATTCCACGCTAAATTGCCGACAACTCCCGGTAAATCGCTTCTCTCGCCGTCCTTTAACCTTCGCTCCGATAACCGGATACCCCCGGGGCAGATATAACCACTTATTTCTACGTCTAAGCGGACTCTTTGAACTACTGATTAATTCCCTTATATCTTTATTTACCTCCCGTTTATTCGGGCGATTAGTAGCGCTTGCGAATCATTGTAATAGGTAATCTATTAAATACTGTTTTAAACAGACCGCCTCACGGTGGAACGAATCGACGACTTAGCTGGAAAAAAATTATAACTCGAGAACCATTTCACTTTATGGAAAGATGCTATATACCAAAGTTTCATAATATCGTGGAGGTAATGTCAACTTCATGTTTTATACGAAGTTCTATATAGTTCTTTACGGATTTTCACTCCAGAGAAGAAATAAACAAACTTTTGTATATCATTTTCTCGTCGGACTTTATGTTAAAAAGATATTTCATAAGAAAGAGTGCTTGCTACTGCTACTGCAGAGGGTGGAAGGTCAAATGATGTAGGGCAGAGTCACCCGTACTACCGGTACCGTATCGTAACCCCTAATTCCAACTCTTCTCGTCCACTTCGAGCAGTAAATTTACTTAGTTCCCTTGTCCTCTGACACAATCAGACTTAATAGAACAATAAACAGCGACAAGTAAAAAATACTGTAGCAAATGAATCCATGCAAGTCATCAGACAGACCCTAAATCCTTCGAGTTCCGCGTTGGAGATCGACGAAACATCTACTACCTCCATCGACATAACTAGGACGCTTGGCCGACGATGCTCATAAAATAATTCTCCTTGTCGAATCATCGACGGCACGGCAAGTCGAAACGATCGATTCGGTATTATGTCGTCGCTTAGGCGTTCTATCCGGTGGATTTATCTATCGACGGGTTCGGGAAGGAGATGCAAAGTGGAGCAGTCTCGGCTCGGCTCGCGAGAGCAATATCTCCACGGGTATTGCTCTGCCCTGGACAGACTGGATATCCAGTTTCCAGCATTTCTCGGTTCTCCACGCTTTCGAGGCCCTAATCCCGTCTCGAGGCTCTCGAGGAACGGCCTCAGCAGTAAAATCGCCGCGGTCTCTGCATGTAGAGGTTGTATAAGACACGCCGACACGATGAAGAAATAATTTCATCACTCACGGTATGCATGCACCGGAGAAGAGAGGAGAGAAGCAGAATCACTCGCTCGCCAGAGAATGCGCCGTCGCTCCCCGAGGATGGAATCTCTTTAATTACCTTCTCGCTTTTAAAATAATCTACGCCTTTGCCGCGAGACAGGGACAGCCGGTGATTTGATAATTAGTGCCCTCCGAGGACGCTTTACACCGGCGTGGAATCCCTCCACGAGTTTCGCGGGTGTTCCGCGTTACGGTGAATCGTTCGGCGAGAAGCTATGGGAGGATATCGGAATTTAGCTGATGAACTTCCTCTGGAGGAGCATTTGCTGCCTTCTTTTGACCAGGGAGGAATTACTGGACGCTTTAACACTAGAAGTACCAAACCAGTCAAAATGACTGGTACACAATTTTATAAAAAAAAGTCCCAAAGTTTATAAGAGAGACATAGGAGAAATATTTTACGCCCTACTCAAAAAACATAAATGACCGAATTGACCATCTTTCCTGCCTCTTGATTCTTCTTTTCTCAAAGTACTTATTTAATATATTGAAATATAATAGATTTAACGCCGGTAGTTCTAGTGTTAAAAGCCTAAACTCAAAGACCTAGCACTCGAAGCTCATCTAAAATTGAGGTCTAGGATAATCCACAGCCAGAAATTAATCACTAGCAGTTTATCTTTGTGAAATTGTAAGTCCCAGGCAAAGAGACTAACAGCTGATACAGAAAAAATACGAAAAGCAAGCAAACAAGTGCCCACACCTGATACTATGACGACTGTAGAATTAAAATCTGGAACACCCAAAGTATCTAAACTCAAGTCGTAATATTTTAAACATTATCCAACAAAATACTTCATAGACTTCGAAATATTAACCTTTATTGGTCCTCCAATCACCTTGAAATTCACGACGTTCTCCTCGCTCCTCGCGTATCGCGAATCGAGTCATTCGAGGAACTCCTTCGCAGAGGGCATTCGTTTTGGGCAAACGATCGCGTGTCCCGGGAGGAAGTGCGTAAAACGTGCGTGCATTCCACCGATCGGGACGTGTAAACGCGCGCTGGAAGTGCGTGCCGGGCGATTCGCAATGCGAATACGTGTGCAACAACGTGCACCATGGAACATGAGGGTTGCGAAGGGGGTGGTACGTTCGAGCTCTGGTTTCGAAGGCCCGGGGCGAAACGTTGAGCGAGTCTGGAGAACGTTCGAGAACCTAATACACCTAATACCTTCGGTATTAGGTTGGTTCTCTGTGTCCTATAAACATCGATGGATACGCAGATAATTTCGTTCCAACGACCGTGTCGTATTGTATGGCGTTGAGCGTGCAATTAGAATACTGCAGGATAAATCATCGCGAAAGTTAAACGGTTCGATGATCTTGAGGGGACTTCGTTAATTGCCTTGATTTCGATTTTCCATGTTGACCTGGTGAGTCGGGTATTTGCACGAAGACGAGAAAAGGAAGTATTAAGATTTTATAGGTGGGAATTACAGAGGAAGAACAAAGTTCCGTGTAAAAAATAAAAGCTATGTTTTCCGCGATAAACACGGAAATTGCATGGCGTAGGGAATACGGGGAGGCGAGATTAACTTCTTTCTCGCGGCTGGTTCTATTCAGCTTCGCGGAAATGACGATCGTAAAGGGAAAGATTCGCGGCAGGTTTCTCACGATTGCACGCATGGGTGTGGAAAATATACGAGTGCGTCGATTCGCGTATTTCTGGATTATTAATCGTTCCTGGATTAAGAGCGGTCTCCGAATACCGGTTTCCGAGAGACCCCCTTCCAGTGGAATTTCTTATCCCGGAGATTCCGCAAACCGGTGCCCCATTTTTCGGTTATTCCGGAAGATCATCGTGTAATCGGAATGATAAATCTTCTTTGGAATATTGTATTAAAATTTGGAATTAATGTGAAGACATATCACACGATGGGATATAAGTATAACGCAAGTTTCTGGCAGGAGATTGAAGTTTCATGGTGGGCAAACTGCGGCGCCCAGAGCTACTTTGTGCGGCTCCTGAGGCAATATCGGGTTTCGTTGGAACTTTTTTGTGCCTTCATGCCAATAATCTGCACCAATACATCATGTATCACTGCAAATATAATTTGTAAGACCCCGAAGATATTGAAAACTCGCCAATCTTTATCACCACATCTACGGAAACCGCCAAACTGATGGATTTCTACTTTTTTATAAACCGCTCTCAAATTTGTAAACAAACGGCACAGTAGATATTTCACGTATATCTGATAATACACAAATTACTTCCAAGGGAAGTTAGGGAACCGATACACTCCGATTTTAACGGGCAGGACAAGCAGGAGAGAGACAGGAATAGGCAGGAGTCAGACAGGACAGGCAGGAGATAGACAGGATTTTTCTTCAATTTAATAATTCCATATGCCGGACCTTAATCTGCTACATCCAAAGATTAGTCCAATAGCAAAACAGAGACAGAAACGGCAAGAAACGATCCTCCTTCCGAGGTAACGACGAAACCCAGCAAGGATCGAATTTCACCCAGGACGGAATCGTTGGTCTGCGTCCCATCGGTAAATTAACGCAGAATGCTGTAAAGCGCGTTTCTTTCTGAAAAAATGCCGAGCATTAGCGCGATCGGTATTAACGAAGCTTTCACTCCGAAGGAACGGCGGACAAAGGAGAAACGATACAATGGGACGATTAGAGATACTTTGTACGCGCTTTCGACACAGTCCGGTTCGTTCCAGCGGTTATAGGAGCCAGCTCGTCCGGCAGGCTCGCGACACGTATCGAAGCGTCTGCGTGACCACGAGGAAATATATTGGCCGCACATTCAGTCACGTGCAAAACGAGGAAGAAATATCGGCGAGTAGACCTTTCGGACGTTCGTACGTACTTTCGAAAATTTCCCTGTATCGCCTAATAAAGATCCGCGACGTCGCACTCGGTTTGACTCGCGACTGAACAATCGATTCGTTTCGTCGTTTGTTACGTAGCCGTTGATGTTGACATTGGAGTTACTTATACACTGGTGCACTTGCGATTTGGAATTTAGTGGGACGGGTTGCTTTGAAGCTGCATGTTTAACCGTTTGCCCTACAACAACGAATGACATTAAGAAACATTATAAAATTGAAAATATCAGTGGAACACGACACGATAATATTATTCATATGTTATTAATACCGCTTGAAATTCTAAGATATATCAGAAATCACGGACATATTTTTATTTTAGCAATTTAATTTTCTACTATTGCGAAGGCGGAAACAAAAGAAATCGTAGGGCAAGGGGTTAAGAGCGATCTGGTTGACATTGGCAATATTATACACCGGTGCACTAACGATTTTGAATTTAGTGGGATGAATTGTTTTGAAACTTCCGATTGCATCTTTGAGAGAAATTTTTCTTTCGACTTCAAATTCTAATGGGTGGAGATTTTGGGATTGAAATTCTGCAAAGTGTTTTGCATGATATTCCTACGTTGGAGTAATACCAAATTGACTGAAGGAACGAAGAAATTCTCCAGAGTTAAAGGCTTTTCGGCATGACAAATGCGGTGTAGTTTGAAAAAGAAAAAGGCGGGAGAATCTTAAAATGTCTTCGAAGGCGATGTGACGAGCACGTCGAGGCTTCTTCCTGTCGTCAGTCGACAGGTTAAATATAGACGGTCGGCTCATTTCCGCAGCCGTGCATGATTTCTTCGTGAATGGAAGCATACGCGAACCCGTAACAGTCAGCCGCTTTATAAATCGATCGCCGTCCTTTCTCGCCCTCGCCATAAAAAATCCACCAAAGAAACATCGACATTTCCACGGAGTTCGTATTCTCGGGTAACGAGCAATCGGCCGGCTATTTTTCTCGGGACTTATTCAAAGCTGATTTTGCTGGCCGCAGAAATTACCGCAGCTGTCACAACTGTCGCAATTAGTATTATGCAAATCTATTCTGACAAGTGCAATGTACACACGTGGACGAACGTTCGTGTAACTTCGGAAAACCAACGAAACCTTCGCCACTTGTGTACGTCTTCGGCGAACTTAAAAGGGTGTTCGTTCTTTAACGCTAAAACTATCAAGGCGCTCGAAATGCCCCTTTCTCAATATTTTTAACAATTCTCCAAATTCATAGGGGAAATTTTTCATTTTCACCACCTGAATTCCCTTTTTCCAAAGTACTTATTCAATTTTTGTAAATATAATACATACAGCGCCGATAGTTCTGTCGTTAAGAACTTAAACGTCTAAAGCTCCCAGCATAGATGGCACTGTGCATTTCCGTTTATCATATCCTCCAAAGCCATCCATCTTCCCAAATTCCACCCAATTCTCGCACCGTCCAACGAACCAATCATAGTAATCGTACCGGCGATAGAAAAAATCCAAATTATCCCTCTACACCGATAGAATTTTCGTCCCGGCGAGAATTGGCGCGTGTCGATCAATTGAAATGCACGATAGCTCACCTCGCTTCCAGTACGGCGAGAAATTCTTAAATGGCCGGCCCCCGTTGCTGGCCAGGAATGTATGGAAATGTTACGTACCACCTCTGTCCTTTATTGTCCTACACTGCCGGTGACTGCTGGCTTGCTGGCCAGCTAGATATATGAACTGTCGTTGTGCGCACGTATCCCTCTGTACGTACATGCGTGATACCGAAAGTGTGGATGCGTGTGCACGCGTGAAAAGATAGATGATTGCACCGGTATGTGTGTGACGCGTGACACGTGTTAATCGTACCTGTGAGGTCCCAACCCTCCCCCGCTGCTCGGGGGACCAAGGTATGTACGAGTAGAGGTGCCCTCGGAGAGGAAGAGTGAAAAGGAAAGAGAAAAGAAGTCGGAGAAAGAGCGAGAAAGACATATTCCAGGTGTGCTAGCGCGTGCACATGTGTGGACTCCAACGAACGGAGGCCAAGTTCGAAAAGTTACCGCGGATACTTTAATTTACGATTCTCGATGGGAAGAGGTCAATGGAATCGATACGATAACGATGGCCGTGTTTAGGATTGGTTTGTGAACGCGGTGATTTAGTAAACGCGATATTTAAGATTGTCCGAGGAGTCAGTCCTGGCACGGGCCAATCATGCGTACACTCGAACGAACGGAAGCTAAATTCGAAAAGTTACCGCGGGTACTTTAATTTACGACGGGTGATTCAGGATGGGAAGAGGTCAATGGAATCGATACGATAACGATAGCTGTGTTTAGGATTGGTTTGTGAACGCGGTGATTTAGTAAATTAGCGATATTTAACACTAGAACTACCGGCGTTAAATCTATTATATTTCAAAATATTAAATAAGTACTTTGAAAAAGGAGGAATCAAGAGGCGGAAAAGATTCTCGATTCGGTGATTTATGTTTTTTAAGATGGACATAGAATATTTATTCTAAGACTCTTCTAGAAACTTGGAGAATTTTTGGAAAGAATTGTGTACCAGTCATTTTGACTGGTTTGGTTGGTCTAGTGTCCTAAGATTGTCCGAGGAGTCAGTCCTGGCACGGGCCAATCATGTGTACACTCGAAGAACGGAAGCTAAATTCGAAAAGTTACCGCGGGTACTTTAATTTACGACGGGTGATTCTCGATGGGAAGAGGTCAATGGAATCGATACGAGAACGATGGCCGTGTTTAGGATTAGCTTGTGAACGCGGTGATTTAGTAAATTAGCGATATTTAAGATTGTCGGAGCAGTCAGTCCTGGCACGGGCCAATGTCTGTAGGTGTGCGTTTGTAAAGCTGTATCGGGAGGCTCGTGTGTTTACGTGGAGATAGGTCATCGTAGTCTGTTCGGAGCTACCGGTAGGTTAGCTCGTGTTTGGTCGGCTCGTTATTTATGAGGCGTAATCTAACGAATTAATGGAATTAGTATGATAATGTTACTCGTATGTCTTTCCCGGTCCGAGCGAGACGGTCGGTGAGGGGAGATTTATTTAACGGACGGTTGGAGAGACGAAAAAATCTGTTCCTCGCCGAGGAATCTCGGTGGACGATTGACGTAGCTTGGAAAAAATGAAGAACCGACGACGACGTCTAGCCGATGTTATCCGTATGAATTCCTATCGACATTTACAAAGTACTGTCATCGATTTCAACCAATGACTGTTGCTCCTCGAAGTCCGTTTGGTGCGAAAGATCGCCGGGAGAAGAATAGGCGAATTATTGTCCGGGAGAAACGTATGATTCTCAAATGGCAGGAAATAATAACAAAATTTCGTCGTATCCTTCGCGGTACATTATAATTGCAAAGTATTTTCGAGGCGTCATCGGGAGGAGTTATTTTTCAAACAGAATTCGCGATAACCGCGAGTCATTCTTGCGAAATGCACGCCGTCCGATTGTATTGTGCCAACAGCGAGGAACGATACGAAAACTATTTAAACGACACTCGCAAACCCGCCGAGGGCTTTCGCAAACGGTTTATCTCCCGGTGCGATCGAGCAAGGCGAAATGACAAATTCGACTTGCCAGCTGGTAGCCTCCGTTTAATGCCAAATCGGGTGGGATCACGATGATCGATTCTCTCGATCGAAACGGCACGATTCCGGCGCTCGTGAGTCCTTCGAATCAAGTTAAACGGGCTATTAATTGTGATTTTTATTCGGCCCGAGGGAGGACACGGTTCTCGAATCCCTGGTAAATAAGTCACGGCGAGCGAAGTGATCGGCGATCGGGCCCGATCGAAAATCGTGGCACGTCTTCGATGACACACATGTTGCAACCGATGGAATGCAGGTATCATACTCTATCAGTCGCGCGTGCCTTCGACGTTTCTTTTGTGGAAATCGACAGAGAAACGTCGGCCACGATCGATAGACGTACGCCGATTCGATCGTTGCCGATTCGCTCGGGGATAATATTTATGGTAAGGATTGAACGTATGCTGGCTGGGTATACCTATAGGTGGATCGTATACGACAAACTTCGTCCGATTAAAATCGAGAAGGATGTTCTTCGATGAGATCGATGCTTAGCGGGGAGAATTAAATTCGTATTAAAGGCTATTAGCAAATGCACCGACGTTATCGCCGTTTATCGGCTACCAGAGAACGTACGCTTGTTTATAACTTTCTACCCGATAGAATCGTTCAACGAGGACACATCGGCAGTCTATGAAGAGATAAACCAAACGACTGTATCGTCCTCGTTGATTTATTCCTCCGCCTTTATCCTCGTGCGAGCTCGATAATGATAGATGAGCGCTTCTCTTTAATCGATGCGCAAATTTCTTGATTTATCGTGGAATTTTCTTGTTTTCGTTTCATCTCGGTCTCTTTCACTTCGTTTCTTTCTCTCGTTGCCGAGCCGGAGGTGTACCGAATCAAAGTGGTACCGTGTCAAAGTGCTCGACAATGCGACTACGTGGATTAACACGCCTCTTTTATACTCAACACATCCTCGACAATGGAACGCGGCGGCGTGCTCGTGTAACAGCGCACCCACCTGCACGCAATGACATTTGTACTTGTGTCGGTGTCTGATGCGTGGAGCTTTGATAAAACGAGGCGCCTGACCTATGACTTTGGACCTTCGGGATATCGCGATATTAGAAGGAAAGATCGACGAACCTTCCTGGCCTAGCGGCGAGTACCTAATGACGCGTAGAATTTGGAGAATAGTGGAGAACATTGCAGAACAGTGTGGAGAACGTTGGAGAACATCGGAGAACAGTGTGGAGAACTTTGGAGAACATTGGAGAACACTGGAGAACATTTAAGAACGTTGGAGAACATTGGAGAACATTGGAGAACGTTGGAGAACGCTGTGGAGAACGTTGGGGAACATTGGAGAACATTGGAGAACGTTGGAGAACACTGTGGAGAACGTTGGGGAACATTGTAGAAAAGTGGAGAATGTTTGAAACTTTTAGAAAAAAAGAGTTAAAAATATCAAAGGCATCTTATGATTCGTACCAAAGAAAATTTTGAATCATCGGCCTGCCGTCCTTTCTAAGGATTTCTATATCAATGGTAACAGATGTCCTCGCTCTCAAGTTTCAATGTCAGAAACTTGCATCAGCGAGGACGAAAGCGACGCAATTTCAAGGCAATCGGCGTTTTAGAACAATTCAACGAAACTCGATTCGATGAAGCCACGATAAACTCGAAGAAACCGACACGCGACCACCCACGCGATTCTCCACTCTCAGGATGGAGAACCGGCGTGCATTAGCTACCGACTTTTCTCTCTCTTTCTCTCTCAGAAGAGCTACGGCGTTCTTTCCACCAAGCTCTGCCACGGTTAGTAACCCCGACGTATTCGTCGATCAAAAATTTTCCACGGCGCCCTCTCGGACCGCGTCGTTTCCACGTGGAAACGAGGGAAAGCAATAAACGAGACAACAATGGTGGCAGGAACGAGGCTAAATAATCACAGCGCTATCGTAACGGAGCTCGACAATGATTTCACTCACCGTGCACTCGACGCGGCGATCGTGACTGCATTTTTCGACTAATATCTCTCTCCGTCTTTCTCCTCGCATGCATCGAGTCCTGCGTCGCCGAGCTGGTTCTTGCGAAATCGCGGAAATCGGAAGTGCGGCTAGTTCCGCACGAACGAGCATAACACGACTTTTGTTTCCGTCGGCGAGTCTGAACAAAATCCCGCGTGCGTTCCAGCACTCGGCCATAGACAAAGTAAAAGTACCGAGTTGACCAACGATAGCTATGATTCAAGATCGAGCTCATTTCTCTCCAACAATCATGGCCGTGAATCGTAGAATTTACGAGTGCCGAAGTAAGAGTTCACGATTCTTTTCCTCCAGCAAGAACAGCACGGTATCCAACGCCGGCTCGCTCTCGTTACAAACGATCAAGAGTGAAATGGCATGTGCGTAGATAAAAATACTAATGTTATTCAGGATTTTCTTTTTCCTCTCGCAGCAGCTGCTCGTTAAGCCGCATTGTGCGGACGCGAGCGAGGCTGTTTATTGTGAGTACTTTGGGCAGCGGCGATTCTCTTACAGGTAACTTTGTAACTTCGATTATCGAAGGACTAACGTCTCACGAGCTGAATATTACGTTTCTCCTGGAACTAACGAGGGAATCTAGACCACGATAATTCCTATACTGTAGGTGTTGCCTGTGATAAATAATCGATAAGTTCATTGGAAGAGGTACCATCGGAAATATAAGATATATCATCAGAAGCAGCTAAGGTACGTCGATTCCCCCGCTTTCCCCGAGGCTCGCTGCCGTGAAAACGCGACAATTTTGTATTCACGCTACGTAGCGGGTTAGCGCGTGTCCCCCTCGCCTTTGCGCTTCCAACTCGGTCGTGTGCACGCGTGTCTCTCCCTTTGGCACGCATACGTGTGCTCGCGTGAAGAAGACCAGCTGTGAGGAAGAATGAGAGGGAGTATCGAAGCACGAGCGAGCAGGAGGCGACGGAGGAAGGGACAGAGCCACGCGAGGAACCTCTCCAGGAAAAACTGCTCGATGTGCGACTCTCTTCCTCCTCCAGTCCTCCTCTTTTCCACGAGGCGCCGGGAATTGCGAGAAAAATGAAGTCGCGTCCTGCCTACGCGACTCTCCGGTGACCTCTGCCGTTACCATTGTAATATTTAACACTGGAACTAACGGCGTTAATTCTATTATATTTAAATATATTGATTAAATTCATTGGCAACAGATGAATCAAGAGGCAAAAAGATAGGGGTGTTTGCTGTAAAGTTTCTCTATAAATTTAGACAATTTTGATTAAAAATTAGGAAGCACATGTTGCGACGGCCTTGGTAGTTCTAGTGTTAACATGGCAGCGCAATGAAGTAAGTTAAGATCTGCGATTTTAATTTGAGATGTCTTTGGATGCTAATCAAAGTGTAGGTCTACATTCCTGTAACTTTTATAGGTGTGACAAGTTTGAGCGAGATTTGTGAGAAGTACAGCGGCTAAGTTAAAGTGGTACCAAAATGGCGGCGCGGTAGCGAAAGTATATCTTTCCCGGTTAAAGGAAAAAAAGAGTATAATGATGGAGATTCGAGGGAGTAGTTTCTCGTGAGTGTACGTGGCAGGGTATTTTTTCGAGCGTCCAATCGATCGTTTAATTAAGCGATCATAGAGGGGGGAGGTTTTGCTCCAGTAATTGTATTCCTCGGCTGGAGGCGAGTGCAGACAGGAATACAGGTGCGCTCGTGTTAGTGGATTCGAGCGATCCGCGGACGAGAGAAGTCGTGAAAGAAAACACGTTCGGAAAAACTGGCAGCTCTCGTCGTTCGCTTTACAACTCTATTCTCCGACCGGCGTTCCCTTTCTTCATTCGCTTCAACTCGCCACGTTTTTGTCGCCGCCGCCAAGAAGGTAGGATACGATTCGCTAAACCGAATGATAATTGCGTCGCGGTGAGGGACAGTTAAATAAAATCTAGACGAACCAGTCGAGACTGGAGGATCGCCGATAATTGCCATGGATGGAAACTTTCTACCTGGGCAATTAGTGTCGCGTATAATTCGTAGAATTTTAACGAAGTGTCGTTCGGCGAAATGTTAACAGAACTTCGCCTAATTTCCTGGTTCTTCGGTAGAAAGAAATGAAAATAAAATTCGAAGGTTGCCGAAGAAAATAATATCCAAGCTGGAACATATTATCTTTCATAATTCGTAGATTATTAATGGGCATCTTCTTGCAGAGAGAAAATATAATTTAATTAAATTTTCTGGCCGTTTAATTTTCAATGGCTCTCATAAGTTTGCCAAAGTGCAACGGTTTAATATGAGTCGCTCAGAAGCCAAGGCGGTTAATTTCAGTTTCTGATATTTTCTGATTTTTGTAAATTTCAATAGAATGAAGTTTATTCCATTAAACAAAGATTAGAAAATATGGAAAAATGGACTTAACAGCATTGGCTTCCGAGTGACTCAATTATACCTCACCCCCTGGAATGCGACTTGGCACGTTTAAGCAAATTATCCTGCAGTACGAGAAATTATCGTTATCAAGCTAAAACGAGCATTCAAGTCCCTATTAACCGATGAAATATTTAAAAAAAGAGGAGTCCAACCGCAAGAGCTTAAAGAGTCGTCGATTCCACGGTAATCCTCGGCCAATAAAATATGCAGACCGTGCGAGGAGGAATGCAAAATCGAGCAAAGGGCGAAAATTACGCGGGAGTTGGGAAAAAAAGGGAAGGAGGAAGAAGGACGGAAGGCTGATTCGGGGTAATAAAATTTATTCCGGCAGCTTGCAGCTGCGAGTACGTGTTCGCGTCTCTTACATGGGCTTCTACCTGGGCAAATAAAAGAGCAGGATTTTTTTACGGGTGCAAACGAAAACCCTCCATTTCTTTTTCGATCGTAGCCGATATCCGCCGCTAACGAGGTCGTCCCAATTAATTCTCGAGCCGTCGTCAAGGTGGTCGATCGATAATCGAGACAGTCGACACGTCGGGTGAAGACGAATCTGGCGAAAAAAAGGAGCCCCCTTCGGTGTACACTCTGCTCCTCGCACTCTTCCCTCTCTTCCTCTCTTACGTAATTATAGCGGTATCCCTGCCACGATAATCCCTCGAGCTTTTCAGCACGGTTAGCAAATTGCGCCAATAAGCGTACCTTAATTATTAATTAAAACCCAACACACCTATGTAACGACCTACGAAGTCATTTTATAATTGACCGTAGGGTTGTCCCGAATTTCCAGCCTACAATTTCGAAATAAATCACTCGATTCGGAGACTCCTCGAGTGGTAAGAATAACCAGATTACTTTGGAGCGTATCAGGGAGTGTAAGGAGAGGAGAGAAGGTTTAAAATAAAAAGAGGGAAAAGCTTACGCGAAACTGCAAATCAGCAGAGCGGACACGGTCGTCAGCGCGAGAAGGAGGAAGCTCGAAACGATATGCAAACGAGGCGCCGACGGAGGGACGATAAATCACGAAGAAAATCGCTCCTAAAGTCGCATGCCGGGCCGGGGGAGGAGATCGGTGCCGATGACACTCGCCAATGGGACAATCGGGTGGCGCGAAGCTCGGTTATGGGTATTGTAAGCGTGCGCATATGCCGAAAAAATGAGCATCGACGTACAGCGAAAGGGGAGGGAGAAATTTTGTATTCCTACTCCTTCGAGGGGCCACCACCCCTTACGTGAACACGCGTCGAAAAGTGCGTCGACATGCAAATTCCTGGCCAACAATGAGATCCCTTCACGAGAACCGCCGGGGTGCTTTGGAGGGGGTTGAAGGGAGAAACAGCCCTTCCGTGCACACGCGATTCACGTTGCAAGTAGGAAGGAAGGAGAGAGATGATGGTCTTTCGTTTTCCCTCTTTCTTCGTCCATTTTTCGAACCTTCCATCCTTCTCGTTTCGCGGTTAGTTCATATTACGGCTTCTCTTTCACTCCTCTTTCTTCATCCTTCTCCTCTCTTTTTCTTCGTTTCTCCCTGCCTCTTTTTCTCTCTCTCGGATCATCTGCATATCTAAATAATCGAACGTAGCCATGTGTCGTGGCGCGACAAAGAGGAGGAGGCGTCCGAGAAGGAAAAGGACGGTATGGCGTGTGCGGGTCTCTCGTTCGTCGGTAGCCACGGCGGTTCCCTGCTTTGCATTGCAAATACAGCCGCGGTCCTCGGGGTTCCTTGAACCAGATCCGATTGGCTCAGCCAGTACCGCGAATCTAGATCTATCTCTTTCCGTTGGACCTTTAATCCCGCGGACGCGCTTCATTGATTGTCGATTGAAAGCTACCATCGACGAGAGAGTCGATATACCATCACCTTTCTACCCTCTCAGCATCCTTTCTCGCTCCGTCTCTGTCTCTCTTTTCACCTCTTCTTCTCTTTTTTCACAGACAGCTTTTTGTTTGACGGCGTTTTTACTCGTGAAAATTCATTGGCAGCCCTCTTTGCACGGGACACCAGTCATTGTACGAAACGCTGCCCGGGCAGCTGCTCGCTTTTTGCGAATACATTAGCGAGGACTTGATAAATCGTCGCTTAACACAAACCTGGCCGCGATATTCGCACCTCGGAGAGGAAGAGACAAATGGTGACTGAAATTGAAATGCTTGCTATTCCACGTCAAAACGTGTCGGTAAAGATACATGGATGAATGCATCGGTGAAAGTTGAAAGTTAACGTTGATCATTGTTTAGTAAGGAAATTCGATGTAATTCTAGATCCGTCGAGGTTTGTATTTTCATATTTTAATCTCACGGAAGGGCACCTCTGATCATTGAAAACTATCCGGCCACCCTTGTTCTCTTTTCGATCCTATTTAAACTAGTTCCTTTCTACGTCAAAAGTCGCCCCGTGCCTCGTAATCGGCGCATGTGCCAATTGGCAGCTGCCATTTCGGTAATGAATCGGCAACCCGAGATGTCTTTTCGCTGATTTATCGGCTGATTAGCATACGACGCAAGGTCCATGGGGTTGCGGGACAACTTTTATGACTAGGAGCACAAAGATATCTCGTGGCACGAGAAAACGCGGTCTTCGCTCTGGGGATGAACGCTCCGTGAATTATTGCTGTCGATTTTTTCTATACATCTTAACTGAGCTACCTAGTGGAGAACTTTACTCTGAATTCCTCGCAGATACAAATACAGTAAGTCCTCTTACCGGAATTCTTAGAAGCAAATCGGAAATCAATTTCGAACAGCGGAATTAATATTTTGACTGCTGGAATGCATTCGCAAGCTTGCAAAATTTTTGCAGCTGTCTTCTCAGATATCTCTAATAAATATTTAAGCAAATATTCATCAAAATCGGAGTCTATCAGTTTCCAAACTTCCCTTGTGAGTTATTCCATGCCCCGCCAAAATAAAAATCGTAGAGCAAGGAATTAATCGCATAAGCTGAGGAAGTACTGTGACTATACTAATTAAAATAGAAGTATAAAAAAAAGAAATTAACATCTATCTTTCACAGGGCAAGAGGTTAATCGCGCAAGTTGAAAATTTACTGTAATTAAAATCGAGAGAAAAAGAGTGACAATTAACAACAGATATCTTTACTCTATGATCAATTTATAATAGACGAAACAGAGGACAGGCCAGTGACCTTAAACTCATACCAAGCTGGCAAATCAAAGACCAAAAGAACTCCCTTCGGTCCGCGTTATCGAGCTCGATAGATACGAGAGGCTAACGTGACTCGAATTGGACTTACGGGAATTGAAATACGAGCGTTGGCCTTGTCGCCATCGCGAACAGTACCGGAGGACTTTATACTGACCGGGCGAGTTTACATCGCTACGTCGATGTGTAACCTGGGGTTCTGTGTGGGCAACCGCCTTCTGCATTGTACCTGCCCGAGAACAGGGCGCGTGAAATGTCGCGCCGCAGGTAGACACCCGGCTGACTTATGATCCGCCTGGGTTATTAACAGGTCGGATTCTGCCTGCGAATTTCCGAGCAAGTTTACTAACGCTCACAGACCTTCAAACGGTGTTCCTGGAGCACTGGAATTGTTGCTTTTTTGCGGAAGAAATTTCAGATGGGAATCTCTCGAATTTGAGTTTCTAGAAGATCTGAGAGAGGAGCTCGTTTCGTTTGAAACTGTTGATATTCTGAATTAATCCATTAACCTTTGCCTCACGATAACGGGTGACCCTCGTGATGCAGTAAATGGAATAGAAAATTTTTGAGGTTTTGCGAAAATTGTTACATTGAAATTATCAGTGGGTCTGGAGGCGTTGAAATTAGTTCTACGCTATTAACACGTTGACTGCCATGGGGGTCACCGGTGACCGGCGCTATTGAATTCAATAAAATTTCATATGACCTTTAAATTGCAATATTTACGAATTTTGTAATATATTCAATATTTAAATATTGTCGTTAAAAAGATAAAGTTCTGCTGAATATCTATCTATCTGTGTCTTTGAAGTTTCTGCTTTATAAAGATGTGATTTTAATAAATAAAGTTTCACTTCAGTAAGAACGATAAAACTAGCAAAATACCGGCGGCGTTCAACGTGTTAATATTGCGTTAAGTTATACGGTATATCAGAAATGAGTGATAAGTATTTATTGCAGCTGTTAATTCTGCTTTATTACGCATTCAGTCACAAAAGAATTCCCAGGGCAAGGGGTTAAATTAAAAACAGGACTTGAACCATAGAAAACACCGAAGAGAATCCAATTAAAAATATCATCTGCAATTGTTCTCTTGTCTCAAAAATTACATCTAACTAAAGTTTGCCTATCAGGCCCCTCAGTCGTCGCTCTTTCACTTAGCACGTACGCAAAAAAACACCCTACGTTCTTCTCGATTAGCCGTCCAATTTCCCAAGCTCTCATCGAACCGTTATTTAATGCAAGATGCAATTCAGTCAATTTTACCTGGTGCAGGTGAAGATCGCCGGTAGATGCTTCCGATTCTTCGATCAGGCTACAGAAGCCGGATCGTCGAGACAGGTGGATCAATCGGCGTAGGTAGAAACTGACCCGACGAGTGACCTGCCAGTCACAGTCGGCTGGTGCAGCCGTAAAGTCCAAACCGGCGATATTGTTGCGTCCAGGTGCTTTTCTCAGCTCGCCTGTCTCATTATACCTGCACAGAGATCATTGCGTCCCTTTACAAAGGCGTAGAAACATCGGAGAGATTTACGTTCGACCTGATCACGGAGATTAATGCCGCTGATGATGAACCTACCACCCCTTGGTCCCCGATAGAGAGATTCGTTTGCCGGAGTCGCGAAATTGTTCGATTAACGGTAACAATGCGAAATAATATAAATGCAAATTAGCCTGATAGCATGCCGAAGAATTGCTCTCGGTGGTTTTCACAAAAAATTTCATAGTATTGATGGACTTAACTCTAACCGTACCGACACTTTGTGCATACCTATCCTTACAGTAGCAGATCTTTTGACTGGTTGGGAAATAACGATAATACCTTTCTGAAAAAATTGCAGGAGATTGTTAACTTTATAAGGAAACAATTATAACTTATTGCGATTAGTAAAACGCAATGTTTTATGATTTCTGGACAAATTCGAAAAGCGCCGGCGAAGAGATCTACAGGAATTCCATCGGCGCCGAACCAAAGAATTTTGATTTATCGCGCGGACGGCATAGTATTAATTATAGAGAAAATCACATATTTTCATTCCATTGAACCAATCATTCTACAGCGAATGGTTAATGTTAAAGCTAATAGAAGATGAATAGGGTAAATTGATATCTCTAATAAACAGAACAGCCGTGTTCCTGATACAAGTCTCATCCGAAAGTAAGAATTACCGATCCTTTTGTCAGAGAGGGTAGTAAGATACCACGAAATCAATCGATCTAAGATTAGACGTGGTATTCCACAACAGTCCCAGTGCGATACGTCGTTGATCGGGAGCGAGAAAAATCGGAAGGAAAGGAGGAACAGGAGGAAAGGGGAGAGAGCGTGCAATTGCAGAAATCCGAGCCGCATCGGAGCGTACGGTTGCTCGCCCACGCCACATGCTCGCGTTATCTGGGCCTTCGGGCCCCGACAGAAAAGGGGTCCGGCTCGCTGCGAAGTTAAAGGAAGACGATGAAAGGTAGAACGAAGCGAGAGAGAAATCCAAGAATGAGACGATGTAAAGGGGGTGAAGGGAAGCACCCGGTGAGTTTCCAGGGATCGTACGGACGTAGGAGAGCTCACCAGGACGAATGGAACCCTACGAAGAGGTCCGCAAGAACGGACGACCATGGTGGTATCGCTCCAACGATATCAACGTCGCCTCGCGCACCGGCTATATCAATATTATGCTTAGTCGTTTCCTCGTAAAACGTGCCCCACCGGGAGAAACTGTTGCGTCTGCAATGCCCGAGACCGGATACACCGACGAGGACTGACCGAACAGGAGAATCAGCGTCGATCATCCTTTGGAAATTAATCTCAGCTATTTATTCGTCGCTTCAGATTTCACGGAGAAATCGATCGATCGAGGATCTCCATCCTGTTGCGTCGATACCAAAGGAATCATCGGTGAACGTTCGTCTATGGTTCACGACACGGATAAGGAATCCTCGGGGTTTGTTGGTAAAAGATGATTTATAGTAAAGCCAACTATCGGTTGCCCAAGGCATCGAGGATCGTTGACGTTTTCATCGCTCTATCGTTCTAAAGAGATTCGACAACGTCAGAGTGTAATATCGAGACCGGCGATCGATACGAAATGTCATTTGCCACGTAGGAGTTCCGGGAGCGGACGAGACTTTCGAATTTAAATTGCGATCGGTTTCGCGAATCCACGAGTCATTCGATCGTTACCTCACCGCACGATATTTCGAGCCGATCGAAATCGTGCCTTCCCATCTCACTCTTAATAATATTCCTAATTCCACGTTACATCGCGCTTGTCGAGCCACGCTCGATGCCGTTCACTTAGGCTGAATTCACGGCAGATTTTGCGATTATATCAGGAAACGTCCTTCGCCTTTTGCTTCCATCATCCGAAATCCGCGAGGAAGGAGGAAAATCCTTTGCAGCGATCATAGTTGAATATAAATCTCTTGGATAAATACGGTCTTCCTCGATACCCACAAAAACATCTATACTTCTGTAAAAAAAAAAAAGGAAGATGGACGATGCCAGCTGAGCGGACGTGACGAGTCACGCAATTCGTACCGGCACCTCTTCCGTATTGTCGTCGATATTCCGAAAAATCCACACAGGCCACGAGGGGTAGAGAAGAAAACGACCCACCGCAAAACGCTCTCTTAAACCAGCCGATCCAATTTCGACCTTCATTTTTTTTCACAACCTGGAAACCGTTTGTCACAGAGTCAGGACGCAAGTGTGTCCCGTGAAAATTCGCAACGGAGAAATCGACAAAGGACTGGAGGAAGGTGTTCCTTTAGGGGTAGGAGGTCGGTCTGCGGATAGAAAGTCGAACATTGCTACGCTCGACCCTTTGAAAGGAAGGTAAAAGCCTGCTAAATACGTCTTCAACGTCCCGTGGCTTTTTGTCAGCCCCCTGGTTATGTAATTTCTTTCGAATTACCGGACAATGCCCCAGGAAAACCTCCTGGAAACCGACATCGAACGTTTCGACGATGATGAACGCACGATGTTCTCTGTTTCCAAACGTTTTCGCTGAAAGAGGCGAGAAAGGAGAGACACGAGAAAGGAGATAGTTTGTCGCGAGTGCGTGCCACTCCTTGGAAGTTTTTGCTCGTCGATGGGAGAAGAAAGAGCGATTACAAACAACGAGGAGGCATGACGAGGCGAAGCTCGAGAGAGGAGAAACGAAACGTATAAAGGGGGCTATGGGGGATGCTGGAAGGCATGAAGGATCCAAGTGGTTCTGGCCGGTGAGAGAAAAGGAGCAAAAGGCTCTCAACCCTCGTAGACCGGGCTGCTTCGTTTCGGTGGGTCTACCGAGAAGCACGGCTATCCTTTTTTAATTTTGAGAATTCAGTTAGTCCTCCGAGATACATCGGACAATCCTGGCTTCATTTGAATAAGCCGTGTAAGTACTAGCTCCTCGGTCCAAGGGCAGGAGGGAGAGAGACGGAGAGAAGAAAAAGAGAAGTCGAAGGAGGCGGATGGAGAGAACGAGGAAAGAAGAGAGTCGAATGAAGAAGAGGAAGAAGGGAGGGCGAAAAAGATGAAGAGGAAACGGAGAGGAGGCAGATAGAAATAGAAGGCCTGCCAGGAGAGGGACATATCACTTACTACCAAAGGTGCTTTCACAGACAGGTGCACCTACGTGCACCAACACGCCCGAAAAGAAAAAGGCTCGGGCATTATACATTATGATTCGTCATTTCGGAATAACAACGAAGCGTACCGGCGCCACGCCCTCGGAGAAGGAATTCTACATTTGGAACACGTCGACGCGGAAAGAAGGAAACTTTCCTGACGCGCATGTTTTTCAGAGATGCCATTTCTTTTTATCGACTTATGCCGCGTTTCGATATGGACATCCGAAGGAACGAAACTAGTCGACTTGGTCCGGACTGAACGATTCCAACGTGGTATGTCGAGCTTTGAGGAAATTGAAACACTTAACGCGATCGGCCGGTCCGTTTTCGTGATCTCCTTCACGCCGGCTCCACGTGAAATCCGATTTCATGGTCGTTGATTATTCGACAATCGGTTAATCGAACGGGGTCGTTGAAAAACTCGCTACGCAACGATTCTCAATGATCTTACGAAATTCGACTCGTGCGAATTCCCATGTGTTTTAATATCGTACTTATCGATTTCACGGGACTGTTTTTTTCAAGAGTAGCGCCAAGGAAATCGGTACTGTCGAGGGTTTTTGAGGTACACGTCGCCGAGAAAATTGAGAGGTTGACGGGAGAATTTAAAAACCCGGTCGATTGTTGTTTCACGTCGCGGACTAAACGGTTCACGGCATCTTGGATTTCGTTTGGGAATGTCAGCTGGCTGAGTAAACCTCGACATCGATTTCCAAAACGCTTCCTGTCGCGTCACGTGCCGTCGACAGGTCAAATAAACTCAACGTCTCGACAGCGAGCGGGTTATACGGAAAAAGTTGTACGAGTCGCGCCAATGGAATCACTTTGCTCGTAGAATGACGTTGCCGTGAACACGCGGAGAAGGAAGACAGCAGATATCGAATCGATATCGAGCCCGGTAAGTTTGCAGAATCGGAAGGACGACGAGGCAGAATGAGAATCGGCGAAGTCCGAAGGTGTACTAATGAAAGCGAAGAAAATGATCTTTTAATAGCGATCTCGTCGACGGCTGCAATAAAAGGGAGCGTACCATTCGTTCATTTGCGAAGCGATACAAGACACCGGCGACCCGTGTTTAAATTCGAAGAGTGCAGAACACCGGCGATCGACAGGAACGAGAGGGAAGAACGGAGAGAGAGAAGAAAAAAAGGGGTTGGAGGAGGTGGAGAAGGAGTGCAAGAGAAGGAGGAGAAAGAAGTAGAAGTAGAAGAAGAAACGGAGTGGGAATTGGCGCGAACTCGGGTGGAAAAGGAGCCACCCGCGGCAGAAGAATACGAAAAGAAGAAGAAGAGGGGCAACGAGGAGGAAGAGGAGGAGGGCCAGGACACAACGGCAACAACAACAACAACAACAACAACGAAGACGGTGCTGCTTCGACGACGTTAGAGGAGGGGAGTGGAAGAAAATGAGCGAGACCGAAAGACCATGAGCGATAACACAGCAGAGAGAAAGAACGAGGGGCAGGAGAGGAGGGGTGGATGAAGTCTCGCGGAGCGACGGGGGAGGACCAGAGGGCTACGCGAGAACGAGTACGACAAAGAGGGAATTATGAAGAGGGGGGTGGAGGAAAGCGGAGGAAAGAGGAAAGGAAGCAGGGAGAGAGAGACCCGGCCGAAGGACGAGAGGAGGTTGCAAGAAGCGAGCGACGAAACTGGTCGCATTCCGCGGGACAAGAGCCGCGCGGAGGAGACGGAGAGAACGGGACAAAAGAGGATCACGCGGGTGATTACAACATTAATAAACAAATGAGCCTCGAGGCGGGAGAATTTGCCATCCAATCGGGTACTGGAGGCGGACACGAGGCGGAGCCACCTCCGACCAACCTCGAGGGCCTCCGGAGGACGTTCTCTCCCTCTCTTTGCGCCGTCCTCTTCTCTTTTCCTCTCTTCTCGTGCGTGCCGCTCTCTTTCTCTCTCCCTCTCCTCTCCCTCTCCCACGGCCCTCTCCCTCCTCCTTTCCCTTCCCCTACCGCTCTTTTCTCCGGCTGCTCCTCCAAAGACTATAGCTGCACTTTTACGTGGAAGAGGCGATATGCGCTCCTCGCGATGCGGAGACAACGCTCCTACCGTCGATGATGCTCTCCTTCCCCTCGACTCGTCTACAGAAACCTCCCCCCGAGGTCCATTCGGATGCACTTCTGGTACCTGCCTCATGGTACCGCTCTTCTACCGGGACAAACTCCCTGCGATGCGTTTCTTTCTCACTTGATCGGAATAAGATCGTCGATAGAAGGTACGAGGTCTCCGAGCAGACGTTCACGTGGAACTTCGAGGAAAAGCTTCCTCCCTCGCCCTCTTCAACGAGAGGAAACCGATCGCTTGGAAATATTTTCGTTTCCATTTTTCGTACGGACACTCGCACCTATATGTAATAATAACTCGAGACCTTCGTCGTTACGCGCATGTAGGTTAAACGCAGCGAGACAATCAATCGTAAACATTCTCCTCACGACTTTATCGTCGACACGCGCTAACGCTCCTCATCGAATCTTGCAAGACTTCCGAAGCTAAACTTATCGATTCTTTCCGACGATTGGACGTTTTCATTTTCTCCATTGTTACGTTCAAGAATTTTTCGACCCATTCGAGCCTCCAAGTTACGTTGCTCCTCTTCGGACGCACCGGATTAATGAAAGTTGCAACGCAAATCGAGCGTAAATCATTTGCCCGTCGTCGTTGCACGGGTTTCGTGAGAAAGGAAACGGAATAGCCGGTGGTCGGTGAGCAAAAAGCGTCACAGTTCGCCATACCGAGAAGACGGAGGGTAAAGGTGACGGAGGAGGTCACGGCAGAAATGGAGGTCGAGGAAGAAGCCGCGAAGCGAGGGTCTCGCCTCGCCTTAATCTTTAAAGCCCGAATTAGGCTCGGGCGCGCCCTTTCCTGCATTCGAAGAGTTGTAGCACGGTCGCGCTGCGTGCATCCTCCTTGTTTAACCGGAAGTGCGCCATTACCGGAAACTTAATAGTCCGTGAAAACAATAGAATTACGCGCGCGCGGATCGAATAAAAATCGGAACGTACCAAAGGCGAACGGTGCCTCCTCGAACGATCACGGAGGATACCCACGATGCGACGAGGACGACGATAAAAGGAGGAAATTGGCTCGCGCGCGGCCGACGCCTAATCGTTCTGGAAATCTATCGCAACCGAGACGTCCTGGAAAATTGCCGTCCCAACCTTTCCAGGCTTCGTGGACTGGAAACACGCGCCATTACTCTCAACGATCCTCGCGATCGCGGCGGGTCTGCGCGAGAGATGCATCCACACGTGATCGACCGCTCGTTCCGGCGCGCACTTTAACTATTATGATTGAATGCTGACGGGTTATTGATGGAGTATCGCTTTACGGAGCTGTAACTTGGCATTGAAGCATTTCCTCGAGTGGCTCCGTACTGCGTTCGGATTGAGCGCGTTGGCAAACTCTTCTCTATTAGCGCGTTACGTGAGTCGGATAGAAAAATATTTCATATCCCAATTGCCATAGCAATTATACACGTTTCCCCATCTCGTTTGATAACGATGAAACCAAAGTAATTTCCATTGAAGAATATCGATAATAAAGACAAACCTAATCCACCGGTTCGTCGAACGTCTCTTGAAGAATCATCGAAACCTAAAAGGCAAGCACAAAGGGAGCGCAATTCCGGCAGTGACAAAACTCTTCTCTGTTAGCGCGTTACATGAGTGCGATAGAAAAATATTTCATATTCCAATTGCCATAGCAATTATACAAGTATCTCCGTCTCTTTTAACAACGATGAAACAAAAGTAATTTCCATTGAAGAGTATCGATAATAAAGACAAAACTAATACAGCGGTTCGTCGAACGTCTCTTGAAGGATCGTCGAAAGCTAAAGGCAAGCACAATGGGAGCGCAATTTCGGCAGTGACAAAACTCTTCTCTATTAGCGTGTTACGTGAGTGCGATAGAAAAATATTTCATATCCCAATTGCCATAGCAATTATACAAGTATCTCCGTCTCTTTTAACAACGATGACACCAAAGTAATTTCCATTGAAGAGTATCGATAATAAAGACAAAAGTAATCCACCGGATCGTCGAAAGCTAAAAGGCAAGGAACGATGGAAGCGTTAAGCTTCTCTATTAGCGCGTTACGTGAGTCGGATAGAAAAATATTTCATATCCCAATTGCCATAGCAATTATGCAAGTTTCTCCATCTTCTTTGATAACGACGAAGCAAAAGTAATTTTAATTGAACAGTATCGATAATAAAGACAAAGCTAATCCACCGTTTCGTCGAACGTCTCTTGAAGGATCGTGGAGAGGCAAGAGGCAAGGAACGATGGGAGCGCAATTCCGGTAGTGATAAAACTCGCAAAGAGTCTTCCTAATTCGAGAGGTGGAAGCGCTCCCCGTGTGTCCTTTTAGCATAATCCTTCGTCGACAAGGGACCCACGGTGAGTAGGAACACAGGAGGCAGCTACGACGACACAGAAGCAGCACCAACATCGGAAGGACACACACGGGGACACGGGAGGAGGTTCCTCACTCCCTCTCACGTGTCCACGGTCAATCCTCGTCTATACGTGTCGTGGTGAGTGCCCATGCACCACCGGCAGCCCCGGCACATCAGCAACAGCACCGCCAGCAGCACCAGCAGCACCAACGCCAGCAGCAACGTTGCCCATCGCGTTGTCTGATCATCCTCGCCCTAATGAAGGCTGGTTTATCTGAAGGCTTTCGATTCCCAGTATAACCCATACCACACGTATGCGGTGGTGGTGGTGGACACCTTCGCGGTGGTGCTAGCCACTAGCTCGTACATCCTCGGACAAAAGTCCTCGAAAGATTGATCTTGCTGGAGAGAGACGGATGGATGGAGGGAATTGGTTATTTGGGCGATGTTATTCTTTAAATATCCAAGTATCTTAGGATTGAGAGTGACTTAACAATGGTGAATAGCAGGTGGTATTGTTCCGGTGGAAAATTTTTTGGTTGGAATCGTCGATGCGAAATGATTTGGAGAATTGTTTCGGAACGGATTAGAAAGAGGGAAGTGTTGGAAGTGTTATTTTGTTTTAAAAATATTAAGAGATCTTTGATAGCGTAGAGGATGAAGAATACCCTGAGTAGGATAATTAATGAGCTTTGTTGCGGATGTTTTAAAATCGTGAAGACACATGATGGACAATTGCCGTGTGTTTTAGCATCGGCTGTACGCGGTGCAGGCCACCCAAAGCTGGAGAGGACTCGAGGTGGGTGCTCCTGGAAGGTAGGAGGGGAAGGGAGAAATCCACGATGTTAATTTTAACTTAATTAAGGCTTAATTGAGAGGAAAACATTATACTCCGCGACCGCGACATTGCCCGGGGTCTCTGCATCTGCAACGCAAATCCGGATTTGAAATTTCAAAAATCGCGCCCGCCCTGCCTAACCTCCCCTCCCCTACGTGGCCCCGATGGCGCGTCTATGGGGGTGCAAGATCGCGGATCGTGGTCAATTAGAGAAGGTGGAGGAGCCTCCTGCCGATACAGAGGCCACCGGCCGATCCGGGAAAGCAAAAAAACCACTTGCCATGATCGTCTTTGACATTACCAGCGGTGCACGTTTAATGGATTTATTTAAATCCGATCGATGCACCGTGGCGATGGGTTCGTGGCCGTGTCACGGACAAATAAAACGGAACGATGCCTAACGATTTCGTAACTTTTAACCGACCAAACGTATTCCACCTTTTCCGATGTGAAAAATTGTAATTAATGCGATTGCAAGCTGAAAACAAGACTTTAAACATTCCCTAAATATAAATTAGAGGATGCATCAGGTGATGAGAATTTTTGCATTCAATTTTTCCGCGATTGCATCGAAGAAATCTTTCGACCATCGAGATTTCATGGAACGTGACGAACCAACGGGGATTTCAGGAGAGTTTATATTTACATATGCGACGAATACAGTCGTGCGTTCATTTAGAAACTTTTGAAAAGCCATCTCCGTCAGAGGAATGGCAGCCTCTTATTCCCATCTCCTCGCGCGTACAGAAACGCACGTACGTTCCGTGAATGGGCCCCGGTTAATTCGAAAACGTTATCCGACTCCTCGCTTCGGAAGTATCCGACCGACAAAGACGGGACCTTAAGCAGCCTGCGCGTATTACACGATCTTATAAACATATACAATCCGTTTGGATCAATCGGTTCCCCGTACAGATTTATCGTCGTCATTCAGAAAAACTCGTGATATCGTGCCGAAGCAGCTTCGATTGAGAATTCTTAGAAACTCTGGAAGAAATGGATACTCCACGTTGGATTCCGTGATTACCGCCCTTTTGTAGCTTAATCTCTGGACTTGCAACATTGAATCGGATTCAAACACGATGCAAAGTATGGAAACAATGTTCACTCAGTTGTACATGAAATCATACGTTTCCATTTCAATCGTCGACCGTTTAACTGCAGCACCATAAGTCACAGGCAAAATTATAATGCAAGAGCTCCATTTGCAGAAATCAAGTACACGATTTCGACATCGACAGCGCATCGGTCGACGAAGATTCGTCGCTGCTCGCGGAGGCCCGAGACGGACAAACGATTCCGATAAACGAAGGAATAAATACGCATAGGATGCCAGCGCGAGGAGGGCCTCGCGCATGGGTGACGTCACTTCCGTTTCCTGGTAGGCAGGCATGCACGCACTCACGGCTCGCGGGGAACACTGTCGTTCATTTTAATCGGCCGCCGATGAGGAACGAGAAAACGGAGTACGATTGGACTCGAAGAGGGTACGCGATAAATATCGCTTCACGCTTTTCTGCCCGGGAGAAAACGATGGATCCCTGCCGGTCAGTTTTGTAATCACGGCGAAGCCGCTGCGGAATTAAAAGTGACTCTAATTTATGTTACAACCGCCGATGCTCATCGTCCGCCCTCTTTGAATCTCCGCTTCCCGCGCTTTATACAAAACGCCATTGGCATTCGGAGTAACGGATTTTGCGAACTTGATAATCCGAGGAATTGGAGAGAAATGAGGTGAAGGGAATTTAGCAAAAGCTTTTCGTCTGGTTCGAAGATCTACGTGGTGAAATTGAACGATGGGGGTTGTTCTACGATCTTCCACGATCTTAGAAAATAACGTGCAAACATGCGTGACGGTTTATCCGCCTGCTATCGCGCTCGACCCGATGCATACATAATAAAGCGTCATAATTAATGAGCCGGTCGATTAATCACGAGACGGGGATATAAATAACAGAACTCCGCGTATTTGCATTTTACAGTCGAGCAAGGTGAAGGAGGTGGCGGAGACGAAGGAGATGGAAGGGTGAGGGTAGAAAAATTCCGCGCATTGTTCGAGAGACTTTTAAAGTCTCGCTCGCGATACTGTACGGTCTCTGGAAGAGTTCTCAAGGTCGTCGCTGAAAAACCATCGTGGATATTACGTGGGTTAACTGAGATATACAGATATACGTCCGCGGGATATTCAAAAACGGCATGCACACGTGGATCGGCATGACGGATCGGTGGCCTCTCGTGATGAATCGCTCCGTTATAATTCCTGACTTGGACTGATGATGAATTCGCCCCCTCTTTCGTGACCCCCCTCCGTCCTTCCAGCGACCCTAACCCCCCCTCTTCCTCTCTGAATATCCATCTTTCCAAGGTTTAACTTTAATTTCCAACGCTCCACAAATATGGACACGTGGTACGAATAGAAACGCCAAATCGTATTAACGTTTTTTTTTCCTCACGTTACACTTTTTGCCTCCTCTTACATCCAGTACCCACTCCGCGGAAACTTCCATTCCGTTCCTTACGGTGTCTCGTGCGATTGCCATCGACGAAAACCACCTTCCATTCGTGGAGCACCTATCATGGGAACTTCGTATCGTACTTTCTATACGCTCGAAACGCCATGAGAGGTTTTTCTTCACGAATTCGTCTCGAGAAGCGGCGTCGTCGGCCCTAGCTGCTCGATAGAGGTTACGAAAGACTTAGAACCAGTTTCCGTCGACGCGTCTAAGTACGCGTATCGCATACAGCCTTAATCAATTAGTCACTCGGCTTCGCTGCTCCGAGTCATTTCGATCGTAATTTGCTCGCTGGCATAATAAACCTCGAAGTCCCCTCGTCCCCTCGCCCTCGATCCATCGGTTGATACTTGTGTTTATCTCTTTCTCTGCGCTCTCTTCGCCTACCCTGCGCCTCTCCTCTCCCACGATCGATGAGAAACACCGCTGTAAGTGTTTATAAACGGCCGGTGTGCCGGGCCCGGGAATTCGATTTGTTTAAAACTCCATCCAAGCACTGTATACGACTCGGCACAAATAACAATTCGATCCTCAAACAGGACACGCGATATCCGCGAGTCCGTCAGCGCGGGTGGATCATTCCGTGTCCGGGATAGCGACCGGAGAATTTAGGAGTCGGGTGTCCTTGTTTCTTCGGCAATTGTTTATCGTCGCGGAGTGGAACGTCGCGAGAGTCTCAAAATTGCCAATAAAGTTGTTAACACGTGCGAGTTACTCGTGAGAAGAGGGCAAGAGACGCGGAGGGAGGGCTGGAATTAAACGTTTCGTTGTAACGATGGCCTCTTTGAGGAACGGCGACGTCTAGGAACGATCGAATATGACGGGGCAAATTTGAGAGCGGGGTATCGTTGTTTATAATATCTAGAAGAAATCACGTTCTCTCGGTGTTGCGCTATATATAGACGCACATTAACCATCTCTATTTCTTATTCGAGATCCGAGATCGATAAGATCGATCCTCGCCACGAGAAATCGTGAGAATTTCTATGGGGGTCATCCTTCGTCTTTGGCGCGCGCCGTGAACGAAGATGGCCCAACGATTGGCCAGAGGAAGATGGAGAATAAAAAGATATTACAATAGCTGCCGGACAAGGGAGACGAGTTATCTAGCGTACACCACCTATTAACATCTTCTCCGTCTCCTCGTTTCATTTTTATAGGTCAGACTCTGGCAACCGGATTGCCGATCTATCGATGAAATCGTATTTTAACGTCGAAATCTTATCGTGTGTATAAGTCGTTGATTCGTTGTTGAGAAGACGGAAGGGTGAAACGAGGGGATGAGGATGAAGAAGAGTTTCGACGAAAAATTGGCAATTCGCGAGGAAGGTGTGTGGAATGGCCGGCAGTACGATGGAACGAACGAAAGGAACTCCTTCCCGGGAAGGAAGGAGGAGGGAAATTCGTAACGAATTCTTTTGTTTCGAGCACCCCCAAAAAAGAACAAGCAAAGAGAAAACGAACGCAGACTGCTGCTACTCGGTGGTGGTAAGCTGTGGTGGAAGGAAAGGAAGAAAGAAAGGAGAGAGGAGAGTTCGGGGCCCGTTTGCGTCTGCGAAACCTTTTCTGCAGCCGTGTATGCAGCCTCTGCAAGAGTCACAAACTTCGTTCTCTCACTGCGAAAAACGTTTCTGTGTACGTTCAAAGCCTCGCCCCTGTGGAAGCGAAGGCGAGCACGCGCGCGCACACGCGGGAATATAAGGTTTTATTTTCGAAATTTATGATTGTCAATAAATTTTAAAAGCGTTCCGTCTGGAGCCCTAAGGGCTGGCAGGGCTGGCCAGACCGAAAGTAGTCGTCGAGAGGGCCAGAATCTTTCTCTCTTTCTCTCTCCACCACCCTTTCTTTCTTCCTTCGTCTTCTTCTCGTCTCTTTTCTCTTTCCTGCCGGTTTCTTCTTTTCTTCCGTCTCTCTATCCTCTCCCTCTTTCTCTGCCTTTCTCCCTTTCCGCGACCACTCGCCATCAGCTTCTCTCTCGCTCTCTCCCTCTTTCTCTCTCTTTTTCTTCGTCTCTTCGTTCTCCACTGCGAGTTCTCCACCTATATACATATACGAGCACCGTATACCGGGCCCCTATGGGGATTCGGGTTTAGCGGTTAATTGCGTTTGGTGCAACCCGCGTGGATTTTACAACCGCGATTTTCATCCTTTTTTCTGCCCCCTTCCCTTTCAAACTTTCGACCGGCTGCCCTCCTACTCTCTCTCTCTCTCTCTTTCTCTCATCCACGGCTTCTTCCACGTCGCTCTCCGCTTCGTCTTCCTCCCGGTCTTCTTCCTCTTCGTCTCGACTGCCCTCTACTCCCGTTCCGCTGCGCTACTCGCGACGTTTAATTGTTCGACTGGTTCTCAAATCGGTTTCTCGCCGTGGCGATTTTCAAGCGAGGCCCTCGGAGGCCACTCCCATCAACGTGGATCGCCACCAGGTTTCTCGATCGTGGATTTTCTCTATTTGCTCGTTTGCATCCACCGCGAAAGATGAATCCCCCGGAGATGAATTAATGAGCGTAGATTAGCGCCCGCCATTATTTATGGCTGCTAAGCCTGAATGATGCGAGGTTTATATTCCGCCGAATCCCCATCACGACCAAAACATGTCCATCGGCCACGGGGCACCGCCTTGGATACCAACGGTGCTCCATTTTTCGTCGCGAACCTTCCCTGGTAATTTCTTCGTATACGAAAACCGATATTTCACGGCTAATCACCAGCATTTCGGAGGCGTGGAAAAGACCTTCGTTATTCATCGCGCGTCCCCCCGGGACATGCCGGCAGATTTGACTCGAGTGGGAGGAATATCGAGGTTCGATCGGCACCGAGATTCGATCATTCTTACGTCGATGGTAGCAAAAAATTCTCCGTCTTCCATCGACGTTTTGCAATGCCCCGTATGAATACGTTTGAAGGAATTTTAAGAGACTCGAGTTGAAGGAAACAGATGTCCCTTAAAATTTAAGCCTTTGCACTCCGACTCATTTTTACTGTGAGCTACCAGTTACTCCAAAAATATTTGCAATTGTGCGAGGGCACATCTATGGAATATTGAAAATCTTGCTATGCCATTAAACTGAGGCGTAGATATTTTAAAATATTATTTTATTATAAAGAAAAGTATAAAAATACACCGGATTTACCTCACAGCGGAGTTATCAGTTTGAAGGAATTTTAAGAGACTCGAGTTGAAGGTAATCGTACGACGATAACAGATGTCCCTTAAAATTTAACCCTTTCCACTCCGAGTCATTTTTACTGTGAGCTACCAGTTACTCCAATAATATTTGCAATTGTGCGAGGGCACATCTATGGAATATTGAAAATCTTGTTATGCCATTAAACAGAAGCGTAGACATTTTAAAATATTATTTTATTATAAAGAAAAGTATAAAAATGCACCGGATTTACCTCACGGCGGAGTTATCAACTTCTATTGCAATGTCGCGGAGTGCAAAGGGTTAAAAATCTAAAAAGAATCTTTAGAAAAGAGTGGGAGAAAGTGACTACAGGGGTCGAAGGGTCAGAATAATGATTTGGAGTTTTGAAACTTGGCGCAATGATTGAGGAATGAGTCAATGTCATCTTATAAAATATTTGCCTACAAAATACTGACTAATCCTAATATCGAGGGATCGGTACAATACATTTTCTTTTAAGTAAGAGTATTGCGAAACTTTTCAAGTTTGCTTCATTTTTCTTAAGATTTCAAATATTTTGTAGTTGGCGGGGAATCTTGAAATAGTTTCTCTCGGCAGCTTTTTCTTCGCGAGTCTGATTTACGTCGAATGTTGTCCAAAAGGTACGCGGGACCGAAGGACAACTTTTGATCGATCTGTAAGGTCGACGCGTTGTGCGTGCCGGCGATGTGTATCTCGATCGAGGCAATGATCAAAGATCGCCGGCCTCGTTACCAGACGTTATAAGGACGTACGAAACCGAGCTGTAGGAATAATTACTCGTAATCAAGCTCAATCTAATGCTTCGTAAGATGACTTACGTCATTTTTTCTCCAACCTCCCTGTATCCTCTCTCTCGCTCATCCCTTATTCCCTGAGCTCCGACACGCTTGCATTAATTACAAATCGTCCCTTTGTCGATTCGCGGTCGTTTAAGCTTATTTTTAATTTCATTTCCCTCTCAATAGGATCGTTAATATCTTTTGTCGGGGGAGGCAGGAATCATCTCGATTGAGAATGCACTCGAGATGATATCTTATCTCGTCTATTTCGTGCGTGCCCCTCGAATGCACGAATCACCGATGTCTTTAGCGGATGATGTAAAACTGTACGATTTCCATCGGGGAAAAATATTCCTGCTAATGAAGAATGCATAATTTAGTAATTCGCGGTAGAGTGACCCAGTTGCGAGAACTTTGAGAGATCTAATTCGAGCGAACTTTCACTGGAGAAAAAAAAATGAGAAGAAGAGGAGGAGGAGGAGGAAGAAGAAGAAGAAACGTCCGCATAAAAGAGGTTCGAAACTGAGCTCTCGAGTTGCTTTCGATGCGTTCGAGATAACGAGAAGCTCGACTACCCCAGGTTGCCTCTTCTCCCTGCCCCCCTTCGTACTCTATCTGTCTCCTCGACACACTCTGCTCGAGCAGCAACCGAAGAAGAAGACGGAGACGCGGAGGAGGAGAAGGAAGAGGAAGAAAAGGAAGGAGAAGAAACCGGCCGACGTCTTCCTAACCGATTTTTGTTCCCACAATATTGAAAGGCGTCGAGTCATCATTTCGAGTTCAGAGAGATGAAAGAACATTATTATTCCAATTTTAAAGGATGCCTCGGACTCCGTAGACCTCGGCTTCTCGAGACCGTACCGATGGATCTCTCGTTTCCATCTTGCCACCCCTTTTCGAGTTCGATCTCTCCTCTTCTTCGTCTCGTCTCACTTTCTTCACTGTTCTCCACGGGAACATCGTCTCTCTCGCGAGCCATCGGGACAGCTTAAATTCCGAATGCTCGGTTATTCGACGTTTTGTCGCTGTCATTCCACATCGCCTCGCCGTCTTTCTTCTCGTCGACGTTTTAGTACAACGTATACCACCGGTTTATATTACCGAACCGTGAAGCCGATACAAAACGCTCGGCCTCGCGGTTGTCGTGAATTTTGAGATATCTCTTCCAGGATGGAAAATTGCTTCGTTAATTGCAACAATGGGAAGGGAATTCCTGGTGTAACCGGGGGAAAAAAGGCGCGTCAATGCACGCAAAGTTCATTCGTTCCTCTCTTCCCACACGTAACGTCTTCCCTCTCCTCCCTTCATCATCCTCCTCCTTTTCTTCTTCTTCTTCTTCTTCTTCTTCGGTACGCGAGCAGCCGCGACTGCTTATTAATTTCTCCCGATGGTTTGCTCTCTTTGTACGACGTTATGGAATCTTTCCGGCGCGTTTCTCGGATCGCTCGTCGATTCTCGATCCCTCTGCCCTTCTTCCAGTTCTTCCACCCCATCCTCCGCGGGTTCTTCGGTTTCTTCCTCCTCTCGATCGTCCAGGTGAGTGTGCGTGGGCAGACTCGACACCGCGGCACGTAAACGGAGAGGACGAGGAGGGCACCGCGAAAGAGGAGCCAAGCAGAAGCAGCCAGATCCGCAGATCGGCCGACGAAGACGAAGCGCGATCCGAGAGAAAGAGAAGAGTTTTTGTATTCCAGGAACGCTGCCTCGAATATGAATATGCATTGATTGACTCGTAATTGCGAGCTACTTCTCCGGCCGCATTGTTCCTGGTTATTTATTATCCTTCTGGACATTGTTTAAACACGGTAACGAAGTATTCAGCGCGGCCTGAAAATTTATTTATCGGCCCGAACGCACGTTTCTTCCGACGACCCTTTTTAGACGAACGATTAATCTTGGTACTCGGCTAGGTACATTCCTGCCTCCTTTTCCTTCTCTGTTCTCCGTATCTTTCTCTCTCTCACTCCGATTCTTTCAAATCGTTCACCATTCTCTCTCTCCCTCTCCGTCTTCTCCTCTCGTTTGTTCTCTCACCTCCTCACTCTCTTTTCGCGCGAATATTTGCCGCAGTTTTCGACGCAAACCGAAGCCGGCTAACGTTCGCGCTTAGAACGAATGCGAACGGGCAAGAGACACGTAAGCGATCCATCATAGTCAGGTGGTTTCATCGAGACTCTCTTTTCGAAGCGAGGAGAATGGAGAGGGTGATTTCTCATGCTCACCAATGAATGAATCTCGTCATACTCGAAATCCAAGGTCGCCGCGTAAATTTGTATTAATCACATTACGGCGACACTTTCCGCGAGATGTGTGCTCGGAGTTAACGAAGTTGTCGTCTTCGTCGTATCGTTACGATGGACTTGAGGAAAGTAGACTTTTCTTATGCAGTCGCGTTGACAGTCCGATGACGGTTCAACCTTGCGAGATTTATTTTCGAGGGTGAATCATTGGAAAGACTTCGAAAAATGTACGTGGAAGATCAAAGAATACCTTTGAAAAAAAGAAAAGTTTCCTTATCGAGTTACACGTTAATCAGAGGCCGTCGCGAATTGCGATTCATCAGAGTCGATAAGACACGAGAAAAGCGAGCCCTTCGTGTATTACTTTCTGTGCCGTAATGTTTCGTTTTTCAGCGTTCCCCGAGTTAGAGATAATTGCCAAGTAGAGCGCGACTTCGCGGAGCCAATTAAGAGAGATTTGGTCAGACCGCGTGGATTATCGTCCGAGTAATTTTAACCGCGCGACGGGCAGATAGAAGGAGCGGCACGGCCGCGAATTCTCAAATTCCCGGGGTTCGTGGAACCCCGAGAAACAATTTTATCGATGAGTCATTAGCGGCGTAAAGTGAGTTAATCGACCAAGTACAGAGGGAGTGGGGCCCTCAGAGAGAGGATGGTGTATCGAGGGAAAGATGAAGAGAGAGGAAAAAGCGCGATAGAGGGAGAGGGAAAGGAATAGAAGCGAAGGAGAGCGAGCGAGACGAGGCGAGGACGGCGCAGGGAGAGGGAGGAAGAGCAGGGGCCTCACCAAAGGCTGATTGGCCGTGTAATCCCCATTAGGCCCCACGAATCGATTCCCGTCCGTCCGCGTACGTTCGATATTCAAATAATCGAACAATGGGCCCTGCCGCTCAAACGCCGCTCTCGACTCCACGGCCGTAGCAAAAGGAACAAATTTAAATAATCATAATCACGATAATGCCCCCAAGGACCGAGCAATGAAAGAAGCCTCCTCGAGGCGGCCTAGGCAAAAACGACCAAACCACCGACGTTTTATTCTCCCGGCGGAAGAAAAGAAGAGGGAGAAGGGCCGCATCGAAAGCACGGCTAACGAGATTTTCGCGCGTGGAAATTTATTGGGCCCACGGGCCGTACGCACAACGATGGATGAAAGAGAGAGAGAAGGAGCAATTGCCGGAGAGAAGTTCATGAATTTTCGTGGCCCGTTTCGCAAAGTAATAAGAAGTCCTAGGCACAGAGGAGAGAAAGAGGACTGAGAGGGAGTAAGGGCAAAAAGAATGATTTTCGAAGAACGAAAAGGAACGCCGAGGGGGAAGAAGGTTCCCCGTGGAATCGTGCTCATAGGTGGAGGATTTCGAGCCTCGGGGCCCCCTGCGCTCCCTCCCCCTCCCCCGCGGCCCCTCCCGCCCACCGACAAACCCGAGGCCCCGTTTGGTTACACGTCAGTTTGAAGAATTCTTCACGAGTCAGAAAAATGAGCATCGTCATGATTTTTGAAAGTAAAAAATGAACGACTGCCGGAGCGGGAGGAAGCAAAGGAGACGGAGAAAGAGAGAGAGGTGCGATAAATAGGAAGATAGATAGTGAGAGAGTGACAAAGAGGGATAGAGGGAGAAAGAGAGATAGAGATAGGACCCTCGGTCGCGGCACGGACCCTTTTTCGGGTCCGTTTCTGCCCCCTCCCGTTCCTCCCCCACGGCACCCCGCCATTCCCTAAACTTCTTCCTCGCACACGTGCTCGATAGAAGGTACACCTACGTTGATCTCGTCTCTGTAAGAGTCTCCCTTATATGTATGTTAATAATCCGTGGTGGAACGAAGCATCGGGGCCTTGTCGAGAAAAGACGCGATCGCGCGACTCCACGTGGGACACGCGAGATCGTATAGGGTCCCAGACAGTGTCATGGAAAGAGAACACGCGGACGGGAGGTCGATCAAAGTTCGCGAATGATGGAAACGGAGACAGTTAAGGCCCCAATGGATATTAAGGCCTCTCGATGTAAACGTGAAAATGGTAATTGCGTAACGAGGGATTAAGAGTATTTCCATGGTGTTTTTTTTAATGATCCATGGAAGAAGCATCTTGGAAATGCACGTGACGTTGTATGGGGCCCAAAGGAGAACAAGAGGGGATAGCAAAACGGGATTAAAGTTCGGGAAAGATTGAAAGGGGGCAGTTGAGGCCCCAGATGGATATTAAGGCCTCTCGATGTAAACGTGAAAATGGTAAATTGCGTAATACGGAATTAAGAGTATTTGTATGATGTTTTTTTTAATGATCCATGGAAGAAGCATCTTGGAAATGCACGTGACGTTGTATGGGGCCCTAAGGAGAACAAGAGGGGATAGCAAAACGGGATTAAAGTTCGGGAAAGATTGAAAAGTGAGAGAGACAGTGATCCTTCGCGATGAACATGGACGTTGCACAATACGATGCCGAAGACCAGCGGCTCGAGAAGGGTTAAAAGTGCATTCATGTAGGAACTTTAATTTTCAATCTAAATTCTAATAACTAAGCTCGTACGCCTACAAACATGGCGGTGCATGGTTCTCTTTGGTCGCTGAAATTGCAGCCGACTCTCCTTCTTGCAACGATAAGAAGGAATATACGAACGATCAGAATGTCGTTTAAAAGCTTGCGGTAAAGCGATTACTCTCAGTTTCTCTTTCTCCCTCCCCCTTCGTTTCTCTCTCTTATTCTCTCGCTCTCAGCCGATGCAGAGACTCTTCTTGCGCGCACGCGCGACCATTCGCGGAAAATAAAAGACGGCCCAGCGTGGACTGACGTTTATGGCTTGTAATACACGATCATCTATTATTATTATCTCGTCCACGTCCCCGCGATTCCTCTCTAAGTCACTTTACGCCAGGCCAGCTTCTTGCGCGGTTTCTCCCGATCGTTCTAATACATAAACGTCCGCCGATCTGCTTTATCGGAAGATCCGCGCCAAGAGCTGCTTACATCAGAGAGTTTCCGCTGTATACTTTCCATAACAATTTCTCTGGTTGCACCTACATTTACGTTGAATATGAACCACTTACAACATCATCCTTCTTCGACGGCACTTCATCTAAGTTCGTCGATCTTCAAAAATTCAACAATGGCAATTAAAAAACAACGTATAAAAATGGACGACTTCTACACGCTTGCAGGAACAGTTCTTCCCAATATTCAGGAGCTGATGTTGAGCTGGCAAACACGAAAGTAACGCAAGTGTATCGGGACCGGTGCATCGGGTTGGCATCGACGATGTCGGGTAGGAAACGTCGACATGATCGAAAGAGTCAAGGTGTTAATTAATTACGCGTCGACTCGGCCGTGGCTGGAAAGGCAGTCGGTTCTGGGATAGGAAAGAGGGAACGAGGGTTTCGAGTTCCTCCAGTAATGCAGGTATTCGCTTTGGCAGCGCGATGGAAGAGGGAAAAAGAAGGAATATCGAGATGAAGAGAGAGAGAAAAAAGAAGGAACGAACGGTGGGGAAAAAGTGGAGAACAGTGGGGGAGAGTGGAGCAAAAGCTCCGTGGACGGAGAGGGAGAGAAACCAGCACTGACTGCGCTTATAATATAATATTCATATTTCGAACGAAAGATCTTATCTCTTAAATGAATCGAACGCGCTCCGATTCGAGATATCTCGAACTCGTGAGGGAAGGAGAAAGAGAGGGCGCTCGACGCATTGTAATGGCCACGAGGCCGACTGTGGTTCTCTGTATGCGTTGAAACTAATACATCACGAACAGAAAGTCCCTCTTTCCTTCTCGCTCTCTCATCCTCGATCACCTTCCCTCCTATTCGATACCCTTTTCCTCCCCTTCCGATCATTGCTCTTATTTCTCGTTTCATCTTCTCCAACTTTGGCGTACAGTCCAATTCAGAATCGAAATTACTCTCCTTTCCGCTGTCCTTCTGTTTTCTCTTTTTTCCTCTTCTTTTTCTTCTACGACACTTTTTCTCCCCTTGTGACAACCAGACCCGGGATAGTTGCGTGGCTGCAAGCAACACCGCGAGATTCACGAAAACCGCAACTTACTATGAATTCGGTGCGAACCGATCCAAAGGACGTGCATGTCCTCGTCGTTTTTTCATCCCTCGTCACGAAGAAGTTGGAATGTATTAAAAAAGAATGGGGGAGAGAGAAAGGAAGGAAGAGGGAAAGGGAAAGAAAGAGATTCTCCGGAGAGAAAGAAGTTTGCTCGGTCAAACACCCTGCGCGTATAGTGGCTCCCTATGACTCTGAAGTTTCGAGGAGCTCTCGGACTCTATCTGCCCGGCCAGATCTCAGCGGTCGGAATGATTTTCGAAATATGATTAATTGCCCGGCCGTGGCATTTCTTCCACGAGCTCGACTTCCAAACCACGTCCTCCGTGATTCTTCTGCTGCTAACGTTCCATCCTCGATCCTCGGTTATCCGAGGAATTCCAGTTCCTGCTTTTCTCAACCCCTTTCTCATCCCTTTCGAAATTCTCAGTCGTAGAGGTCACGATTGGTATCGCTATTCTAAGCCTGATATGTATTTCACTAATTAAACCTTGCAGAGGGAAAATTCGAAGAAAGAGGCGGTTGCTTGCACAATAGCAAGATATCTAACTTAACGCTTGAACTACCGGCTTTGTATCTGTTATATTTAACACGTTGAATGAACATGGGGGTCACCGGTGACCGGCGCTATTAAATTAAATGAAATTTCGTATGATTCTTAAATTGCAATATTTACGAATTTTCCGATGCATTCAGTATTTAAATATTGGCATTAACACTAGAACTACCAAACCAGTCAAAATGACTGGTACACCATTTTTTTCAAAAATTCTCCAAGTTTATAGAAGAGTCTTAGAATACGACTCTGTTAAAAAATATAAATCACCGAATCGATTATCTTTTCCGCCTCTTGATTCCTCCTTTTTCAAAGTACTTATTTAATATTTTGAAATATGATAGATTTAACGCCGGTAGTTCTAGTGTTAAAAAGGTAAAGTCCTGCTGACTATATAACTACTTGTGTCTTTAAGGTATCTGCTTTGTAAATATGTGATTTTAATAGAAAAAGTTTCACTTCTGTAATAATCATGAAGCTAACGAAATATCGGTGGCACTTAACGTGTTAAATATGCGAGGAAGTACTTTGGAAAAAGAAGAATTCAGATGTGAGAAAGATGATCGATTAAGTAATTTAAATTTCTTACGATAGAAGTGGAATATTAACTGCAGGCACTATCAATTTGCAGAATTTTTATAAAAATTAGAAACCCGGCATTTTGACCGGCTTGATAGCTTTAGCCTTAAAGGGAAGAAAGATAAAATCAACGCATGTAGGAATAATAAAACGAAGAATACAAGGGGACATAAAGGTAGGAAAATGTGAAAAGAAAGAATCCTCTATCCATACACTTCTCATAGATCGTCCTCCCTCCCCCTATTCTCCTCTTTCGCCCCACCAGTTTTCCGTCTCTCGGGGCCCTACCCCCACTGCTCGCGAGCCACGAAGAGGATTTTTAAATTTTGTCACGTTCAAGTTTAAACACAGTCATTTGTTGCGATCTCGGCCAGCCAGTACCCAGGTCTTTTGCCAACGCCGATCTTGTCCTCTCTTCTTCCCAACCTTCCCGCTCCATCGTCCGTCCTGGCTCTCTTTTATTCTCGGACTCCTTGATTACATTCCTCCTTTGTCTCCAGAATTCATAGGTACGCGTTTTGCTTGTTTTACATCGACGCACGTTCGTCTCTCCTTGCGAGATACTTCGGACTGTGTTCTTTCGTTAACGTCACGGCCTTGTCTTCGTTTTTTCCACTTTTTCCTTGCGGCATCTCCTCGACGTGTCTCGTTTCTTCAGGATCCTTCCTGTCGTCATCCTCGGAGACCTTGTTAAGTTCAGTAATACGTACGAAGAATTTTTTATCTTCAACGAAATACAAATTCAAGAGACTTCCTTCCAGAAATTAATCTCACGGATTGTCATCTTATTTTACTTTTTAATAATTCATCCCATCTCATTCTCTCCCCCGTCTTTATCCACGACCGTGGGACTGCAATAACCCTCTCGTACTCTTCTTTCTTTTTCTCAATAATCCCTGGGCCCCGGTGAACGAAAGTCGATCCTCTTTCGACGGCTGAAGATTACGCTATTTCGAAATTATAACATCTGCGAACGAAGGGCGGATGTAGTTTCGTCGTGGCCAGTCGTACCGAGGGACCGTATCAATGGGGGACTATTGTTTTTCTGGGGCAGGTAATGACGCGAGGAGGGTTCAAATCGATCGTGGCTCCGAAAGTGCATTTCGTTCCTCTCCGATCGAGATTGAAGATTAGTTAATCTCCGACTAGATGCGAACGTATATAGCTACACCTCGCGGGCTTAGCATAAAAACTCCGATATTCATTCCCCACCTGCGATCGATTTTCGCCGATGATCATCGGGAGGTGTTATCGTAGAGAGAAACTAGTGGAAAGTAAGATAATCATGCGAAAATAATATTATTTTCGCTGGATATCAACGACCGATCGTTATCTAATCTAATCGTTCCTTAAAGTATTCAAATCGACGATACTCGGGGGAACTCGTACTATTCCCTACATCTCTCCGTTATATCGACGAATTATCTATCGTACGAGACCACGTGCTTCAATCCTTTACGATCTGGAATATTTCGCCAATTTTTCGCCGACTTACGTGAAATTAATTTTATGGAATTTTAACAAACAATAATTTCTATCGAATTACTTACTTTTATCTGGTGCTAGCAGTAACTACAGAAATTGACGGTTATTAGGTAAAGTGAGAAGTAATGTAATTTTTTTGTGTGTGTCTTATGGGATATTTGTAGTGTAATTAATTATAAATTATTAAAGCCTGATCAGTCTGTCACAGGCGAGATCTACTCTACGCAATTAAAAGTAATATCTATTATTCATTCTCTTTTGTAAGTAAATTTCTTCGCATTTTACACAAACATTTCTCTCCGCTTTATCTAATATTTAGGGAAAAAATAAAATCATAGTCAGATTCAAAATTCAAAATTAAGACAATAGGAAATTAACCGAATCATATATAGATAATACTTCGATTTATCCCCACGGGATATTTGAAGTGTAATTAATTATAAATTATGAAAACCTGGTGAGTCTATCACAGGCGAGATCTACTGTACGCAATTAAAAGGAACAGCTATTATGCATTTTCTTTTGCAAGTAAATTTCTTCGCATTTTATAAAAACATTTCTCTCCGCTTTATCTAATATTTAGGCAAAAATATAGAATCATAGTAAAATTCCAAATTCAAAATTAAGACAATAGGAAATTAACCGGATCAGATATAGAGAATACTTCGACGTATCCCCACAAAGGGTTAAATGTCAGAGTAGAAGAAGTATCCCCCCGAATTCCAGATTGATCTAAAAAACGAGAAAAATTCCCTCGTTGCCGATTTCAACGGCAATTGCCAAAAGTGGCCCTGTGCCCTTTTCGAAGGGAGGTGGACGGATGCAAAAGGAGCAAAATGTTAAAAAGACGGCAAGCGGGAGGCAGAGGGCTTCGGAGGATGAAGAGGAAGAATAAGTCGAAAAAGAAGGAAGAAAAGGGATCGAAGGCTCGAGGAGGAGGAATCGCGATACCATAATATCGCGGTTATACCAGGGTCTGTCTCTTTTCAAATAATTCAAAAACCGGCCGATCGAACATATATTCCTGGGCCGACTCGCAGCTCGCACCGTGTAATTATCGTAGAAGGGCCCCAACAGACCCTGAATCGCTGAATGCTCACAGTGGTGATCAACCTTCGACTCGGACGATCAGCCACAAAGATCGTACGAGACCGGCAACTAAATCGAACCAACGATAAGCCTCCATTATCATCGTGCTCTCTAGTAAATCGACTATCTACGATTCCACATGAATTTAGCCAATCGTTGCCAAAATTCTGTCGATATTTCATTCGATGAAATTCCATCAATTCCATACATTCGATCGATAGAAATTATTTGTATGAAATTCGACGAAGGAAGATGGAAAATTGTATTTGTAAAGGAATTATAAAATAATGAAAATTAGTCTGACGATGAACGGAAGTGAAAAGTGGAAGAGAGGTTGAACAAAGAGCAATAAAATTTCAAGATCAGCGACGAGAGAGGAGAGAACCCGAGGATCTATGGATCGAGATTTTGCGATTCGCACGAAGCCACGGTGGTAGGATCTGTTAGATCATATTATACGTTTGTCCTTTACCTTCTCTATGGGGCGGTGCAAGGATGCAGCTGCGGCTCCCTTCAAGGTCTTCAATCCCGAACATATACACGTGTAGTCGGCTAGATTACTTTCGTTTTACTCTGGATACCGATGGACGACGTATAACTCGTTGATCCTTGGGAGAAATTTTCGTTTGGATGAAGAAATCGAAGGAACGAAGATAGTATCACGTCGAAGTATCGCACGAAGAAGATATTATACGAGTTCACCGTGGAAAAAGAAGACGATGATTCAAAGACGGTGGAGGAACGCGAAATATCGTCGTTTCTGCGATTTTTTCGGAGTTTTTTTCTTTATCTTATCGGCCGAATGAATTCCACGCTTTCTCTAATCATGAAATCTGGCTACAAAAATACTCGGCTTCCCTTATCTTTCTATGAATCGATTATTCCCATTTGGAGACGGGTCATTCTCCGAGCGATTAGAATCTATGTGAAAGAACAATCGTACGAATTTCTCGGCGGACGGGACGATGAGGTACGACTATTTCGAGGAGGCAAAGGATCATTCGTCCGTCTCGAGGATCAACAGGTGTTGCGATGTTTAAAAGAAAGATCGAAAATGGCAGGAGCGAGGCAAGCGTCTCTCATTAAAAGAAATATAATCGATCGTTCGGATCGGAGAGTACCGGCGAAATAAAGGGGGCTGAATTCGTCGTATTTCATTTTCGTCGGCGATATTTAAATATAGCTCGGCTCGTCGTTCTCTCGCTTTTTCATTTTCATCGTGCGGCAACCCCTCGTCGGATCCTTGGCGGACTTACTTTCCTATGAAGTTCCCACGACAATGTGGGACTTATTTGACTGAAAAACAAAAAAATTTCTAAGAAGGGTTACGAATGGATCGCAGCGGCAGGCGCCTAACTTCAGGATCGGGAGGACTTCCGGCGGTGACAAAAACTCCTTTCCTCGCGGGGATGCTTTTCCTGCCACCTCAGGGTCGTTCAGCGCAGAATGGGACAACAGGCAGATGGAATTAACGTCGAAAATCAGGTACCACGGGCAGACACGTCGTTCGTCGACACGTGGTGAACGTTCAAACTCCCCCGAAATACGGAGACGTCTACGTGGGAAAGGTTTTCAAGTGGAATCGACAAAAACCGGCGCAAGTGCTACAATTTGTCCCGGGTGGAGTAATGAACCGAATTCGAGAGTGGAAATATCGTTGCATCTCACATTTTTACGGATAACGAACTTCAACGACGATCGGAGAACCGGGTGTTACCTCTTCCTTCATTTTTTTTTTTCGCCGATGATCGTCGATCAAACGCGATTTTGAAGGATGCAAGAAACGGCAGAATTTTCTCTCAGCGTTTCGCGAGAAACGATTAAAAAGTTTCTCATGGCGTTCGATCATTAGAATTTTCACGCTGCCATGGAACTCTTTCATGGCTAGTCGACTGATCGATGGATCCTATGAGAAACCCCTTCGATGTGCCGGTGGAGGGTGAAAAATGTCGCGAGGGCGAGAGTGAATCCGTGAAACGGAAGGAAAAAAACTCGGAATCGAAGAATTTCAGAAGCGAAGGAATTTTGGAAAGGGAGGCAAGAGAGGAGGTAAAAAAAACGAACGATCAGGTACGAAGGTAAATAGAAGCGAGAATGATTAATCGATCCGGTGGATCGGTAAGGCCCCCTGCAGTTTCCCCGATTCCATGGACCGCCTCGGTCCCCCCTTTTCGCCCCCTGCGAAATGGGATGGGGATTTTTTTTGCCCCCGACCACGGAAGCACCGAGGCAAATTACTGAAATAAAAATTCTAAAAATATATCAGGGTGTCTCTGAGCGGAAACGGTACTTGCAACCCTTGAGAAGAACAGAAGCGTGGGTTGTTTAGGGATTTTCGAAGTTGCCTAATTTCCCACAACCTGTCGTCCTTACGATTCTTCATTTGGCCGGGAAAATAAGGACGGAGAAAAAAGTATTTAAAAAACTACCCTTCCGAGACAACCCTGTGAACTGTGTTGGAAAGTCGATGGAATGAAGAAATCTGTTTGATGAAGAATCTTTTGAGTACTGCTAAAAATATTGGACCCTTTAGGCATTGGCTTCTTTCCAGATTTTTATAAATATGAATTTCTCATAATTTCGTTGAGCGCCGATCCGAGAAGCAAGTTGAAGGAGAAATCGTTGTATTCCGAAATCTAAAATTATAAATATGACCGATAAGTCCTCCGAAAGCGGGCCATGTGCACGTTTCTTTCTTAGGAATCGACGTTGAGCATCAGAGGGAAAGGGGATGGATGCGTTCTCGGTGCCTGCTGTTTCTCAACTCGCTATCTCATCGAGCTTTCGTTCCTAAAGGCCTCCAAGAATGACGAAGACGATGAAGAGGAGGATGTTTCTGGTAGACGATAGAGTAGTTGCAGTACGCGCGTAGCCAAAATTACTTCTCCGCGATAACGGACATTTATAAATGCCATCCATCCATTTTTCCAATATTCCTTCGACTCACTTGCCTTTCCGGTTCACCAAGCATCGACGGAAGGAATTAACGGATAAAATGACAAATATTCTTAGCATCCCTTCGTTAAATCGTCAGCTACCAGGATTCTTTTCTTCCGCCATTCGAAGAGTTGCTGTTGAAGATGAAGATGAAGGATTTGAAAGTATGGACAGATTGAATCCTGATAGAGTGGATTTAAAATTCATTCGCAATAAGTATTCTACGCCACTGCTCCTTTCGAGTGGGAAAGGAAGAGAAACTTACGAACGGATCGTCAGAGCAGACGATTTTTCATATCGGAAGAGCCACTAGACTCCACGAAGTGAGAACTCGGCGCGGGGGTGTTTCGAGTGCGAGGGACGAGGAAGGAATTTAAAGGGAGAGGACACAGGGTGCAACGAACCCGTGACTGGCTTGAGTGACTTTGCTACGAATACACATCGTGAAGAAATAAATTTGGGTACCGTGGGAGAGCCTCGAGAACGCATTAGATCATTCTCTAATTCCGTTTCTCCTTTTCAAGAAAAACATCCGCGACCCTCGTTCACCCTTGGGCGCAGTCGTCAGAAATTTCCGATAAACCAAATTTATCCACAGGCAGGTGTATTATATTTTTAACTCTTCAAACTCTTTGGAGTTTTTGCAATTTGTATTATTGAGGAGTCGAGATTTTTGAAAATTCGATAAACTTCAACATTTCTCCTCCCCCTCTATCTTTCCCCTTGCCCGTAAAAGACACGTGTATCCATTCGTTGCTTTCCATTATCTCCGGCTATTTTTACAGTGACTCTTCCTTTCAGGGCAGATCTTTTCGTTTCATACACGGTTAGCTCCATAGACGACACTAAGCTGATCCACGATCCCCGAAACAGGATTTTTTTTTCTCCCCGGCCTGGTAAGATCTCAAGAATTTCACGCGAGTCACGTTCCAAACGGGAGATCACGCCTCGAGCTCTGACTCGAGATTTTTCAGACATCCTTCCCAAGGAACGCAATGCCTTTGCTCTTCTTCTCGAGTGCTCCGACACTGACTACCGATCTAACGATTGTCCTCCACCCCGTATCCATAAACATTATCGTCTAAAGCACCTACGTCCAACGGAAAATCTTCACCGGTTCAAGAAAATTCCACGAATGTGGACTTACAAGGGAAGTTCGGGAACCGACACACTCGGATTTTTATGAAACTTTGCATAAATATTTGTTAGATCTACCTAAGAAGATCGCTCTAATTCGTTACCGTCCGTTTTAAACTTTAAGGGAAATATAAAGGAAGGCCTCTCTATAAAAAAAACACTTTTTTTGGGCCCGACGGGCAGAACAGAGTCAGGACAGGCAGGACAGAGACAGGAATACGAAGGAGACAGACAGGACAGGCAGGAGTCAGACAGGACAGGCAGGAGACAGACAGGAATGACAGGAGACAGACAGGAATGACAGAAGACAGACAGGACAGGCGGGAGGCAGGCACGGTTGACAGATAGGATTGTCTATAAGTTGACAGTCCCCTGAATTACTTTCAGGAAGATATTATTTTATAACCGGTCGCACGGTAAGAATGGTCTACCATGGTAGGAGTAAGTGTATAATATATTTTAATTTTTGTTCCATTTTTTAATATGTAAAAATAACTATCTATGTAAAGTCTATAAAGACACGGAAATATTACAACTGGGACGCATGAGGCCCGCGGGGCCGCGAATTGGACATGGCTGGTCTAAACTTCGTCAAAGTTTTCTCACTGTCTTTCATCCATCCGACAGATGAAAGATCAACAGATCTTTGTAAATTCGATCCGACAACGAGGGCAAACGTGGCCTGCAAATATCCAAACGGGTTACAATGGCCGGCCTATGGAGAGGCTCGACTGAAATCAAAGTTTCGTAGATGGAGATAAGGTCCGCTCGCGGATAATAATATCATGGGGCAGATTTGACAACAGTTACAGATCGCGGGTTGTTACGCGGCTCTAGGACAAAGACACATGGAAACGTGGCTTAAGAGTGTGCGCAATAGGGTATACAGCTGTTGCACGCGGCAGCTGACGGAAAAAAAAGGGGTTAAGAACCCCGATAGAGAGTTCTGCTGGAAGAAAAGGCGAAAACGCGCAAGAAGGGGTCGAAGAAGGACCTTTCGAAGGTAGGACGAAAAAAGGGGTGGAGAGTGGGAGCAAGAGTAGAGGGGGAGATCGTGCAGGGCTATTGAAACCTTCTTCCCTCCACCCTTTTCCCTTCTCCGAGAGAAAGGATAGGCCTCCCGGTTGAGCTTCGCGATTTCTGGATTTCCGCGTCTTTAGTAACCCGAGAAGCGAAAACAGTAGGGCAGGTAGATTCGGTGAGGAGGAAGAAAAAAGGAGACGAAACGGGGAGCGAAATGGTAGAGGAAGAAATCGAATACCCCTATGGCGAACCCTTTGAATCCCACCATGAATTTATATCTTTCTCTCTCGTTCCCTCCCTTCCCCCGGTGTCTGAATCACGACCAGTCTGTCGGGGAAGACATTGACGGAAGAAAAAAATTGCGCAAGATGACATCTCGCGGCTACCTTCGTATTTCTTCCCCTTCCATTGCCACTGTCTTTTTCTCTCCCTTATTCTATCACTTCCTATGTCCCTCTCTCCCTCTCGTTTCATCACGGTAGCCCGGACGTTCCTCCAGATCGACGGAACCCCTCGCCGTTTACCTGGTAACCAGCTGTGTTTTCTCAAGAGATTTCGAATTTTCGGACTTCATCCCCCTACCACCGGTGTCTACGGTGCCAGGAGTTTTCGACGGCGGACCGTACATCGTCCTCGAATCTCTCTTTTACCTCTTTCTCGCGAGCAAAGCCGGTTTTGGACCTTCGAATCCCGTGGCTTTTGATCGAGTTTGACGCTAGATCCCGATACTGTCTGCGGAGAAAGAGAGATCCTGATCCTGCGGCGGAATTCTCGCTGCGCGGTTCGTGCCACGGTGTCGGTTTCGTCCGTGGCGATCACGTTCGGAGGAGGGAAGCAAGAGGGAAACCAGGATCTTAACCCTTTGTCCATGCGTGTATTCGTACGTATCGAGAGCTGGATTTTTTATTGCTCCACTCTTCTGTCGTCATTTTTCGATGTTTTTGATCCTTCGCGATCCTCGACCGCGTCCTCGAGCGTTCTCACAGGGTCCTTATAAAATAAGGGTCTTTATAAAATTCTGATCGAACGTCTTCCTCCGAATGTTGTATGAATTTTAACACGGTCAATGCCATGGGGGTCACTGGTGACCGGCGCTATTGAATTCGATGAAATCTTCTATGGTTTTTGAACTACGATATTTACGGATTTACTGTGATATATTCAATATTTAAATATTACTGTTAGAAGAGTAAAGTATCGCCGAGTATAGAAGTATTTTTATCTTGTAACGTTTCTATTCTATGAAGGGGTGATTTTAATGGGAAAAGTTTCAGTTCGATAGAAACGATGGAGTTAGCGATATACGTGTGGCGTGCAACGTGTTAAATAAGTTAAAAATGTTAAGGCAAACTTATAGGGTGGGATGTGACGGAAGATAGTACATTATTCGTTGAAGGGTAGTTTTTTTTGTAATGTCGGTGATAGCGAGTTGCGCGATGGAATTTTCGTCTACTTAGAACGTATATCCAGCGATTTATTTAGTCCCTTGGTACTTAAAAAAGGGAAAAAAGCGATAGAAAAGTTGAAAGTCCCGGACCTTTTTCCCATGACTCAGGTAGAAGCGAAAGATTCGTAGGTAGGTCTACCTATCGCTGGATCCTGGGGTTCCTCCGTTAAATCCAGGATCTTGTCTCTCTATTTGAATAAGATTCACCCTGTTTATCATTTCCTACGATTTCACCCCTCTGCCGCGTCTCTCACCCTTTCGCATGCACGCCGTGCCGTGCAGTGCGCGCATAATACGTAAAATTCCTTTCCCAAGGGGAGAAATAAAGCCCCCGGTTTTTCACCCTTTTTAGTTGTCAGGTTCTAACGTCAAATTAGAATTTTGTACGGACCGTCCGGATGAAAATTTGATTTTCACCTGGACCTCTCTCTCTCCTTCACCCCTTTATTCTCTCCCGTTCTTCCACCTTTGCGCGCAACCCTTCTTTCACCCCTTTTCCGATCCCGCGATTTTTAAAGCTTCTAATGGAACTCAATTTCTTCCGCCAAAAAATAAATTAAATCCCTTCGATCGTGCTCAAACAATTCCACGGTTGAATCACGACCAAGTCGTATCTAATTTTTTTCTCATTTTATCTCCAATTCCTTGGCTTATTCTCACGACTTTCGAGAACATCATGAATGACATAAAAAAATAAATATTCTCCCTCTCCTCTCGAAAGAGTATCATCGAATGATCGAAGCACGTCGATTTGTCGATGAAAAAAGCAGGAAAAAAAATGTACATCTTGTCGATTAAAATTCTTCTCCGAGGGGTGGCTTCTCTTCCGACTATAAAACTCGCGCGAAAAAAAGGGTCGTTTTCTCTCAAGACGAACGAAAAGTCCCAGCACGGAATGACAAATGGATCTCTGGACTCGATTATGTTCGCCAAAAATCTGCGGGATTCTTTCACCAACCGTTTCGTCCCGTCTGCGTTCGTGCCGAAGGTACTCCGCGTCCCGAAGGGTTTGATGGATGGAGAAGCGCGATCATGTGTGGAAAATTCGCGCCTCGTTTCGATTCGACTTTTTCCACGGGACGTTCGAAACTGCAGAAACGATCGGCGTGTCCGCTTACCCCCTTCTTAATTTTTTATTTTCCATGCCTCGCTCCTCCTTCCAACATTTTCACCCTCTCTTCTTTTCCCTCCTCTGCTATCCGCGCCACGTTCCGTCTTCCTCCGCGTTCGATTGCCCGGACTATTTATTTTCCGTGTGTCAAAAGCGAGTGACTGATGACGGCACGATGCTAATTTCGACATGTGGGAACCGATCGTTACCCGATCTCGCCGCAGTGGAATAACAAAAAGTCGATGCGCAGAATTCGCGAGGTCGACGAGGGAAAAAAAATTCTTCGAATGGGACATTTCTTGGAATATCTTCGATAAACGTATTCGTCGATTTTCCATCAATTTTTCCGATGCATTGACATTCATGAAAGTTTCATGATAGCAAGGAAAAAATAAGGCAGCGATTGTACCGTAGGAATTTCAAGTGCAAACAGTGCAACGTGCATTATTCCCGCCAAGTGGCAGCCGTTTAAAAAGTACCGGTTTCGTCAGTTCCATCAGTTTGCCGGCAAAAGGAAGAAGGTGAAAGATGGAAGGATGAAAGGTAGAAATCGGAGAATCGGATACCGGGCCTGGCGAAAGCTCAAAATCAAATATTGATTCTCTGTTATGCTCGTGTAGAGCGTCACGCGATGCCGAGCCGGCTTTATTAAGTGATTACTCTCATTAGGTTGCACGCGATGCGCTTTGTGCCGGCCGTTACAAGCCGATGAGACACAAAATGGCGTTCCCTTTCGCTCCTCCTTCACGAGACTACCCTTCGCTTCGCGGAAACTTAATCACTGGTGAGCGTTTAACGTGAGACTCGCCGATTATAATTCCATCTCGTGCAGAACCACGTGTCCCATTCGCGTAGAACGATTTAGATTCGCACGTGTGCTTTTATTCGATATGTACAGTCCACGTCCCTCGGAAAAAAAAATTAACGCCGTACCCCCAAGCTCGTTTCTTTGGACGTATGCAAAATTTATCTCCCAAATGGAAGAACAGACGCTGGAACAACTGGGTATCCCCGTGTCACCCCATCCTGCCGGCAGCAGGCATATCGACATCATTAATATCGTCGTCGACCTCGAATTGGCAGCCGCCAACACGCAGCCGAAATTCGCTCATCGTAATGGAGAAGTTAGATGTTCCTCTTGGACGTTTGGTTTTAAATTTCTGCTTGCCATTATTGTCAACGTTTTTTTGACGGTCTAGTTGTTTACTAGGTTGGACACAATGATGGTATATTTGATAATGATGCTTTGGAGGTCACGGAGACACATATTTAACCATTTTAGTGCCGGACGGAACATTTATTAAATTAATTACAAATCTGTTTCAATATTTGTTGGAAATTGCAGGACTAATATTTATCTAACATTGTTGGGAATAACATTATTGATTGTAGGCAGCTGTTAGACCTAAAAAGAATCATCATTTGGTCGTAGTTTAATACAGAATAACGTAATATGGAGTAGAAATTGTGTATTCTCAATTATTTGCAATAAAATGACTAATATCATATGAGCAAACTAAATGCTGATCGGCGTTAGGAGTGTTGCTAAGATATCTAAGTTGCTAAGGCATCCGGCACTAAAAGGGTTTTGTTCTACGTGAAACTGTTATCCATCTGAGACAAATTCCTTTATTCTGGAAGTAAATTTTCATCGGCTGTCAGAATCGTAAGTAAATATCTCATTTTCGCAGATGAACGTCCACCGATAACACGTTCGCGCTCCGCCTTTCAAACGATTCTCAAAGACTCGTAACGATGATACGGCATATTTGACACACGAAGCGTCCGCCTATAAATAAACTCATCTCGGTAGTGAATCCCGTTGGCGGGCACCAGAACGGAGGACAGGAGAATTACGTAACGAGTATCGGCGCTTTCGATTAGACGGGACAAACCGATCGGTCGTTCTCGGCCTAGGAGATAGTCGAGAAAAAGGAGGAAAAGGCATTCTCGGTCGGATCGGGTGGGTTCATCGGTCGACCCGCGAACTGATTAGGCCCCCGGACGGTTGGCTAGCGCCTGCATGAGCCCGCTGTTGACTTTTTGCGTCGCGGTTTTCACCGATGCTTATTTTGCCTCTTCCTTTCTTTCTCTCGCTCCTTGGCTCCTTCTCTCCCGGCCCCGCTGTTCCTCTCGGGCCCTCTTCTTCGCGCGACCGAACGACGCACTCGTTCCTCTCCCTCTATCCCTTTTTCTCTCTCTCTCTCTCTCTCTCTCTCACCCTCGTTCATTTGCTCGTCATGGTTTGAATTCTTACCGACCGTCCGACCGGACGACGAACCAGCCATTTGGAATTCGATCAGAAATACTTAAGGTGGCGTCTGCTCTCCTCCACCTCACTCCTTCCACCCTGCTAACTTCTTTCCCGTCCCTCCCCGGTCCTTCCCTGCCCTCTCGGCTCGTCGTTGAGTCCAAGCGATCTTCCGTAAGTCACCAATCAGCCCCCACCAGGCTGTGTTAAGCGTCGTCGTTCGACAACGGTGGACGCGAGTTTTGGCCTCCTACCGGCACGACTCACCGATTCCAAAGGCTTCCGAAAGAATTTAAATTAGCCCCGCGGCATATCGAGGCTGGCTAAAATTAATTGATTTATGGAGCACGGCTCCAGCGACTTCTGCCGAAGCTAGTCGCTTCGAGACGTGGACGCTTCGATGATTCCGCCTGACGGCCAATTACCGATGACTCGACGAGGAGAGCGCAAGAAAAATCCCAACGATACTCCCGGACGAACCGACGACGTCGGGACAACGATGTCGTCTAGCCTTCGTGTATACGCGCTCTTACGTTCTATCCCTCCCTAACCGGGGGACCCTGCCGCACGATGGCATTTTTATCCTCGCGGTTCCCTCCTGACAGAGCGGTTACGACCGATCCGCATAGTTAACGTCGACTGCATTCCTGTCATACGGAGAACCTGGGATTTTTAAGTATCGACGGCTTCGAGACTGATAACCATAATTGAGAGTGGTTGTATCTTATTTTTTGAATTGTAGCGCGGTAGAGAGAATTATCGATTTGGGGAGAAAATTAGATGGAGGTATAGATGATCAACTAGACGCTTTGGGAGAACCCCTTGCGATATAACATCGTCGATTGTTCCTCTCTCCTCTTTTTCCCCAAAAAAGAAGCCGTGAACTTTCGATGAAAGGTGGAACCTCATCAATAAGTTATGCACGCGTGCACATTGCCCTTTGAAGTGCCGCTGCGGGCTTTTAACCTCGGCGCTCAATACAATTCGACGAGTTGAACGATCGAACGAACGGCCAGAAATTTCCGCTACGTTCACCAACGTTTTCGAGACAATACGTGATGATAGTTATAATGGTCATACCCGGGACGAATAAATAACTGCATAGTTGAAAAGCGGAAGCAGCGTCCTAGAAACGTGGATGAACTCGAAAGTGTCCTCTCGATGCTGAAGATCGAAGGGCCGAGAGTTTTCCGATCGTCGCGCTATGTAATTTCCTATATGGGGATAAAATGTAAACGAAGAGGATCAGCGGAATTTAATGAGGAAGCGTGAGAATCCATGGGAACAGTATCATTAGGGGAGCGAGCAATATTTTTAACGAGCTTACGACTATGTCAACGATGCCATCTAGTTGATTGGACGTTATGGTTGAGCCTCTGATAAATGGTGCGCCGTACATTTTTCTTTCGCTCACGGGCAACACTGACACGGTTGGTAGAAGCCGCAGTGTTGCCAATCGTCGATAAGCTAGGTCTTTTCAAGGGGACGGAGCGCTGAGGTCGTATTCCAACACTTTGTAAACCTAAACCAACATGGACGGTAGAAGATTCCTGTCTACTGTTTGTGATTGTGGAAGGACAAACTTTTTACAATACTTTTTTGTACAAAGAGAACTTTGATAAGTTTATGTAATTTCACGCCATTAATGGACATTACAAAGCAATATACCAATTGTGTAGTGTACGTGCTTTGTACTATCAGTCAAAACAGCAACATCCAATCGATAAACCAGGCCACGACACTGAAATGGTATTGGGACCTATATGACCCCAAATTCGTAGCTGATAAATACACGTTTCTTTAACTTGCTACTTATTTACTCTGCTATTCTCCCTCTCAAACGATTTTTGCGCATTATACAAACAAAGTGCAAGTCCAAAATGAAATTGAGTGTAAAAATAATTCTAAAATTAATTGTCCAACTAGCTACAACCATTAGACATTGAACGCAAAGACACGGAAGCTTGTTGAAGATATTTTGATGTATTAAAAAACCTTAATACTCTGTCACAAGCAGCTCACGTCGTTACTATACGATGATACGTAATCCCTTACCATCGATCGACTCACAAAGCGACCAGAAAAAATATGGACTCGATGAAAAAAGTCTTGGACGTATGACACAAGTGACATCACCGATCGAGCACTATAATCCGTCCGTCAAATCCCTCCGAAACATTCCGATCTGGTATTCCAAAGGGAACGGCGGCCTGTCTGCCGCTAAAGTTACCGGGACAAGTTTGTTTGAGGGCTTCGGGTTGCAGTTTCTGCCGAGCAATTACTGTCGACACGATTCTGGCTGCAGTTTGAACGCCTTCCGCGCAACTTTCACAGCCGCGGAGAATAAGAAGGGGTCCTCGAACAAACGAGACGAGTTACGGAAGAGGAGAGTTCACGATGCAGCCGTTCTACGACTCTCGTCGTGTTCCAATGGGAGTTTGTCGGCAGGAGAAGCAAGAAATAACGACACCAGGGTGTTACAATTTAACGTGTCTCTACGATACCGCTGAAAGAGTGGAAGGATGGTGGAGCAAGGTGACAGAGGCTGCACGCAGAATGTAGAGTGGGGTTGAGCTACTCCTCTCATGAATGGGCATTCATTCAAAAAAAGTCCCTCTCTCGCTCTTCTCCCTTTCTCTCTCTCTCTTCTCTCCCTCTCTCTCTCTTTGTCAGTGGACTCTTGCGTAGTTGGAGTATAGGGCTGCCTCTCGTGGACGGTTCCAAGGCTCTCGAGATTTGGGAGAGGGATGGCTGGCGGTACGAGTACGAAAGCACCGTTTTACTTCGAATCGATTGCACCCTCGCTCGAGGGCGCTCGGGCTAATTCGGCTCGCATCGGGGATTCAAAACTGTTCGATTCGCAAAGTATCCAGTATGTCGCTCCACGGACAGATAAACATGTGCTTCTTCACCTATATTCCGATCCTTTGTCTCGCGGATCAACCGCGATAAGAACAATGAGCCCTAATGGACCTGCCTCGGTGAACATTCATACGGAGAGATGCTCTTTCTCTTTTCTATTTCCAATCAAACACACTTTTACGCCTGCGGTGATAGAATATTAAATTCTAGAGGGACGAATGTCGAGTGGAATCAACGGAATTGGTTGAATATGATTTTTATCGTATTTGCATTGGGAGTTTTTTCACGGATGAATTAATACGAACGGTGTAAAAAGATTGTTCAATTGAGGATACATCGATATCGTGGAGTCTTACTTTGTAGGCTTGTTTTTGCAGGAAATATCTTTAGCTATAGTCTAGCAAGTTAGCCGAGATAAATGCCAGTAGATCGTGACATTGCGATAAGGCATATTTGAGAAAGTTACTCGGTCGCGTTATCCTGGACATTCTCTGGAAATTATTGTCACGGCGCTTAACACACATCGGTATATCACCGTTGGACTATCAAGATAGAGGAGATACGATGTACAGTAAGTCATGGGGCTCCTTAGGGAACTACGGTGGCAACTACGTATGATAAGATGCTACAACAACGTCAGATGTCTTTGTCACTGGCGAAGTTCAAGAGGGACTGCATAAATTCTCACTTCAATGGAAACAGATATTTTGTCGTTTTTCCAAAAGAATGAAACACTATGATTTTTAATTCCTTTGAAGTCAACGAAAGACGTTCGTCTGGAATTCTCTTTGTAAAATAAAGTCGACGATGCTTCAGTCGTATTTTAAAATGGTTTTAAAATTTTACTGAGATATCATGAACCGGCCCTTATCACTGATGGGATGAAAGAGTAGGAAGAATCAAGAGAATCAATCGTCGAGAAAATGGCGTGATATTCATCCAACCGGTGTTCAATCTCGACAACTTTAATACAATCGACGGTAGATCGTCGGAAACTAATTATGATATGGAGCAATCACCGAGTCAGGCCACCTTTGTCATTCGGCAAGTTCCCTCGGAATTACGAGTCCGACCGTCCAACTAACTTGTTCCAAAGTACTGGAAAAAAAGAGTCAAAGTTCCACGAGTCGATCTGACATTGGGAACAATGGACCCGAGGTTTGATCTCATCCATTGGGGAACCAAAACAGCTCAACCTCATGCCAGCTCCTCCCATCCGCGAAACTCCGAAACGACCAGCTAGAAAAGACTGACCCACAAAGAATATCCCAAGGGAATCCAATCAGAGCGAGGAGGAAACGTCTAACCCCCGACCGACCTCCGGTACAAATCTCGAGTGCCGCCGCCACCTCCTGCAACCCCCGACCAGGTGCCCCTCAAGATTTACAGCGGATGCTCCAAGAATTCACCCCTATTCACAGCCGTCCAAGAGTGTAACTAAAAAATTTTTATTATGGTATCATCGATCTCCCCGGAGGTCATGTACCATGGGTTTTAACGTGGCTTTGGAACGTCAGTCACGTGACTGGAATACCCGGAACGTCGATGGAGGGAAAATGTATTTCATGGAAAGGTCAATGGACGTCGGATTCGCGTGAATCGACGGATAGATTGTCAAGGAACGCCATCGACATTTATCACCGGACAATTACAGCCGGTTTTCTTCTACGTTTTGCTTTTTTCCGATTAATCCGTTACGTTCCGAACGACGTCTACCCTTTCGCGCACCCCTCTACGTCCCTCTGGCGCCGTACTACGACTCCCGACGCACCATTCCTGATCCATATTTCCAGATTGTATTTCAGTAAAGCGACGTTTTCCCCCCTATTACTACTGGAATTGCTGGAACTCGCTACTAGCAACGCCGATCGATCGAACTTCCATCGAAAAGACCCCGTTTCCGACGAAGGCAGCGCGATCGAGGTTACGTTGAAGAAGAACGAAAGAGATCAATACCCATGGCACATACACTGACCCTGGCCCTACGGGGTAACCCCATAAGGACACCAGAATCCCTTTTTCGAGGGTGTGAAACGATAAAAGATCTGGGTTAGGTGTGGATGTACTTTGGGTTAGGTCTCGATTTGATCTGGGTTAGGTAAAGGGTCATTTTTAGCGCTCATGGAGAAATGTTATTGGGACGTTTCTATTGTTGAAAAATGTCCTTCGATGTTGGTAACTTCATAATTCAGTTGGGCCATTCGTAGCTGCGGGACTGGAAGAATTTAGCGACGAGGCTGCGCGAAGTAACAAGTAGATTATGCCGGTTGAGGTCAAACACGCTTAAAGTGGATTCTTAAGCCCCATATAACCGGATTTTTTTGTCGTACCAGAAGATTAGTTGTACGATTGCACTCTCGTAAATGTGAGTGATAATAATTAAAGTAAAGGATAAATTTTAATTAGAAATATTTAATTGTACTGCAAAAGTTCACAAGGTCGGATGATAAAAACGCGGAAGGACGGAGCGCTGTTACGAAATCGTAAAAGGTTAACGAGAATCGAAGGAAGAATCAAGCGCAAAAAGGAGGCAGTTACGAATCAATGTACATGGCATTTATTATTAATTTGGCGATTGTGGTATACGTGATTTACATATGGAATTATTATCACCCGCAGCCTGCCAGAGAGAATTGTGAAATGTTTGACGGAACTAGTTGTTATGCCAAGCACCGCGGCTGACATGTAATTAACTAATTATTTCAAGTAAACCAATCCCACGATTGTATTTCATCGTCGAAACGCGAAATTACAAAAACCTATAACCTGGATTATGCAGACGGTACTTTTCAGCCTCGCATCTCGTAATAGAGATACCGTAAATGCAAAACGGTCATACATTCAGGGCGATCGATGGGGGGAAAAAAAGGAAGAGGAGAGAAGAAAAAAAGGAATCCGTGTACGTCGGAATCTATCGGGGCCATCAATTCCGAAAAATCCTACATTAATCTTTTACATTACGCTCGACCGTAGACGAACGGAACATGATATAAATCCGGCACACGGGGCGCGATGACGCAGGTGGGTATGAAAATAACGACAAAAACGAGACTCTGCCGCATTATTGAACGTCTATCGCTCGTAAAACCTCCTGTTACTTCCTCCACGAGATTCATGCTAACGCAAACTCGCGACCGTTTAACGCCCAAGTATCTTAATACGTCGCTTAATTAACCCCCTGTCACCGTTGTCGACGTTCCACCAACCTACCCTTCCTTCTCAACCTTCCCCCATCCCTCTCTCACCTCCACCCATCTTTCGGCGATAGGTTAAAATAGGAAATTAACGAAGAAAAACGACTAACCTCCAGGTGAATCGATCGAGCCGTTTCAATTTCATTCGTTGGCTGCTTCATCGAGCATATCGTGACAGGGAAGAATAGAAAATACGTTGGAAATGCAAGAGGGTCAGATTTTTTTTTTTTTCGAAATCTGTCCTCGTTACGGATCACACGAGCTGTGTCCGCGTACTGTGCGCAGCTCTCGAAGAGAAGAGCACTCGCGGTCGTCTGACAGTAGTCTCGACAATCCAGCGTCTCTTGGCGGCTCGTGCGCGACCCCAAAGAGAGAGAGTGTATCGAATCGAGGATCTTCGCAGATTTTCGGTGAGCTTCGTTCGCCCACGGGTTCTCCCGGGCAGCCGGCACGGCTCAGTATACTGCGTGGCAGCCTGGACCGCAGGCGCTTCCAGTCGAGGACACGTAGTCGCGAGTGCGTGTCTGTTTCTGTGCGGATGCACACCGACCATTTACCCTTCAGCTCTCATAGCGGATTCCCCGTGCTTTTTCAAAAGCGGGTCATTTCTCTCGTTACGTCTAATCGTCATCTTTTTATCTCTCTTTCTCCCCGATCCTCTCTAATCTCTATTACTCTTCCTCCGTAACCTGCTCGTGTCCTTGTCAACGGTGGAATATCGTCGGTCGTATTTGAAGAACTCGCGCTCGAATCGTGAAGGGTAGGAGGTGGAAAAAGAACAGTCGAGAAAGGGTGATCATCGCGAAGTAAACTGTGTCAAGATCGTCGAGCAGCCCGGACCTGGTATCACCTGTGACCTAAAACCAGCTGATCCCTGAGTGACCTAATCGCAACGATGATCAAGGATGATCCTGAAAATCCCAGTGACCGGGAATTTTTCAATGTCATCGATGACAGAACGGATGGAGAATCGTAGCGGATCGATGGATTTACGACAGGTAAGAATAGATCGTATGTCGTTAGGATAATCGGAGGATCGATCGATCGGTAGGTATCCGTAGGAAGACCGTGAGTCTTTGTTTGTTAACCAGGTCGCCTAGACGCGTTCGGTGAATCGTCTGAGCATCGTCTGTGGCAGTGGTTGTACCATTTGCACGCGGATGCTGCCACTGCCGCCGCCGTTGCTGCTGCTGCTGCTGCTGCCTCAGATTTGTGGTGCGCTGGATGCGCGCGTTTGTGTGTGCTCGTGTACACGGAAGATGTACGAGGACGCATAGAACGTTACAGTGATACGTTGTCCCGCGCGGTTCTTTGCTCTCGGTAGTTACGAGCAGGGGGTGCTGGTGGTGGTAGTGGTACACGGTGTTTGCGGCGAAAAGGGGTATAGGGCCGAGGGACAGACACAGAGGGGTGACCGGGGCAAGGGAATCGGATAGGAGGAAGGGAGAAAGAGAGAGCCTGGAGAGAGTAATGATCGTGACGACGGTCGTGCGGACAAATGAACACCTCGGCACAGCGTTTGGGATATTCCAAGTAAGTGACGAATTCATCCTATAGTTTAGTTTCTCCCTTCCAACGAATTCCCTTCCCGCGTTTCTAGTGTAATTCCCTTTTACGATCCTTCCGTCGTGAAGATCGCTATCGATTATCGTTCTGAGATATTCATGGACGGGGATTTATTATTTACTCTGAGAAACAAAGTTTACGTGGCGCAACGGCCAAGGAGAAAAGGACGGCCGGACAAACGAGTGTACGGTCGGCCGTCTCGCTACGTTTCTACCTTCCAACGACTTCCCTTCCCGCGTTTCTAGTATAATTCCTTATTACGACCCTTCCGTTACTGAGATCGGTATCGATTAACGTTTAGAATCTGAGAAATTGGTAGACGGGGATTTGTTATTTATTCTGAGAAGCAAAGTTTTCGTGGCGATGCGGCCAAGGAGAAAAGGACGACCGGACAAACAGCGAGTGTACGGCTGACCGTCTCGCTACGTTTTTCCCTTCCTGCGTTTCTAATATAATTTCTTAATACGATCTTTCCACCGCGAATATGGGTATCGATTAGCGTTTAGAATCTGAGAAATTGATAGACGGGGATTTGTTATTTGATTCTGAGAAGCAAAGTTTTCGTGGCGATGCGGCCAAGGAGAAAAGGACGACCGAACAAACAGCGAGTGTACGGTTGGCCGTCTCGCTACGTTTCTTCCTTCCTGCGTTTCTAATATAATTTCTTAATACGATCTTTCCGCCGCGGAGATCAGTATCGATTAACGTTTAGAATCTGAGATATCGATGGACAGGGATTTGTTATTTATTCTGAGAAGCAAAGTTTCCGTGGCGATGCGGCCAAGGAGAAAAGGACGACCGAACAAACAGCGAGTATACGGCTGATCGTCTCGCTACGTTTCTCCCTTCCTGCGTTTCCAATATAATTTCTTAATACGATCTTTCCACCGCGAAGGTGGGTACCGATTAGCGTTTAGAATCTGAGATATTGATGGACGGGGATTTGTTATTTGATTCTGAGAAGCAAAGTTTCTGTGGCGATGCGGCCAAGGAGAAAAGAACGAACGGACAAACGAGTGTACGGCTGATCGTCTCGCTACGTTTCTCCCTTCCTGCGTTTCCAATATAATTTCTTAATACGATCTTTCCACCGCGAAGGTGGGTACCGATTAGCGTTTAGAATCTGAGATATTGATGGACGGGGATTTGTTATTTGATTCTGAGAAGCAAAGTTTTCGTGGCGATGCGGCCAAGGAGAAAAGGACGACCGGACAAACACGAGTGTACGGTTGGCCGTCTCGCTACGATGATTTCTATCGCGGAGCCGATAGGTAGATGGAAAGAAATCCTTCGAGCTGAAAATAGAGACGAGATCCATTTGCTAAACTGGTTCACCGTATACTCGGGGGAAATTCGATGAATATCCCTCAACCCCCTTCACCCATCTACCCCGGCATTTCACGATTTTCGTTCCACTTGAATTTCCCACTTTGAAATTCACGATAAGAGATCGCTGGAGCCTGTATACATTGTCTCGGGAAGCGCATTTGGCGCGAAATCCAACGTGCGGTTGGCACTGGACCTCGAGCAATAGTGCGCGCATCCTCGAGCCTGGTGGTTCGTGCTTAACGAGGATTTCTTGCTGAAACACGGCGGAAAAATCTCCTTGAATTCTCGACAAACTTGGCCGCGTTTAAACCCCGACACCGCTGTGCTGACCTTACTACAAAGTCGCGAGATAACGTATCGCGCTACCGAAATAACGCGAAAGTATTTTATTCGACCATTTGCTCCCGTGAAACGCAACGACCTGAGAGACAGAGGGAGACGGAGGGACGAGCTCGCAAATAATCGTTGCGGCTTAAGGGAAAATAGCACGGCCGTGAAGTTTTAATCGTTGAATCTTCACGCGAGGATGTAACGTTATTTACACGAGGCAAAATCCCAGCGAAAATTCCTTCCTCTCCCGGTGGGATCGATAGCCGAAAAAGGAAACGCTTCGACTTACATCGACGTGTAGTCGTCGGTGTCGAAAATTTGCCCCGGTGAATACGTTGCTGCGAGATAAATTTCATCCTTCGACGTATGACATTACCATTTATATAGGAGCAAACAGGCTTCACGGTTTTGCTCGCAAATACGAAGGATGGAAACCGAAATCCGGACAGCGGGATAAGATAGGAAATGGAGAGGTGTCGGCGGCAGAAGCAACGAAGGCAAAAAGGTGGAAAGTGACAGAACTAGGTTTCAAATGCTACCGGATAGTTGGCTTGCTTTTTATCATCGCCCTAAAGTGCACATTTCTGTAAGGCGGCACCGTATCGGACGCCAAGAAAAACTCGCCACCCTCCTTATCTCTCGTGAAAGGTCTGTCGGCGATCGGTCCGTCTTATTCGTCTCGATATTCTCGCGAGAGATCGGTGAAATCCTTCCTCGATGAAATCCGTCTCGTCTATTCGCCCATGCGTGACAATTTTTTCCAATCTGTACGCTCGTCCACGTGCACATACATTGCGTGCGACATTAGCATTTAAATGGAGAAGGAAGAGAAAAAAGAAGCTGCATCAGAGGGGTGGCGCTGGTTGACTTATATTCACAAGTTTCATAACTTTAACGCGAAGTAGCTCGAAGGCAGGAGGTGAAAACGAAAACCATAGTGTGATAAGAGGAAAGGACGAGACGCTAAATGGGGAAGGAGGAAAAAGCCGGAGAACCGGGCGAAATAACTTTTACGGCATTTTTAGAGGCACTAGGAAGCCCCTGGAAACTCGTATCTACCCTACCAGTGTACCCAAGCATCGTTTCATATTAGCATTTACACGGAGTTAATTAGTTCTATCGTCCTGCGCGCTTGCAAAGATAACTATACGATCCACCTAGGCTCCCATTCTGCCCAGGAATGAAGAGATTCGAAATACCAGAAAACCGACTCCACGACCTCTCCCCTTTAACCACCCTCTCACGAAAGAGTAACAGTCTTGCCACCAAGAATACCATCGAAAAAAATCATCGTTCCTTCTGCCATCTAGCGCTTTCTTCCACGACATCATTTACAGTAGAGTAAGCCGTTCCACGGTCGGCTGGCAGGGGGGGTTGAAAGAAAATCCAGACTCGAGGTCGAGGGAGGAGACGCGCGCGAGGTGTCGAGTGGCGAAGGAGCAAAAGAGGGTGGCTGGCGGGGGGAGAAGGTGGAGGAGGAGGTCGCAAATGGTAGCCAGGGAATCAGGTGGGAAACAATGGATAAGGTAGAAAGGAAAGAGCCGTGAGGGCCGCGGGGTGGAGGCGGGGGAGGACGTAACTGCTCTTATTTCTTCTCACTGCCGCGGTGGCCCAGGCCCGGAAACAAAAGGCGATCCGACATCAAACATTCAAATTAGAAATCTCCCCGCCACCCTTGCCGCAGCGTTGGTTCATCCGTGGACCGGATTACCCTCTTTCAGTTCCCTTGCATCAACTACTTCCCATCCGCCACCCCTTCCTCCCACCCTCGTAGGTCGGTGTTAAACCTCAATCCTACTTTCGTCGAGCCACACACGAGCACCGGCGGTTGCACCGTTGTATTGGCCGTGTTAAGCCTTCACCCTACTTTCGTGAACCCAGAACCACCGATTTTCCTACCTGCCCGACGAATGTGCACCGTTTTCTGGCCGCACAGACACACTGGACACGCTTTCGTGTTTCCTCTCGCGGTCGAGGCCGAAGGTGCTTCGCGGCTGGGCTGCGTCGAGGAAAGACTCACGAGTGCAACAACCCCCTCTATTTCTCTTTATTTCTCCCTCTTGGATAGAGGGGTTACGACTCAGACTTAATTCGGACCTAACTGGGACTTAACACGTTGCCGCAAATGACGGCTATAGCCGTCCGATCTTTGACGATATGTAGGCAAATGACGGCTATAGCCGTCGTGCACATTTTAATCAATAAAAAAAGAATAGTGTTAGTACGAAGTGTACTAACGCATACACTTGTTAATTATTGAGTAATACATCGAAAAAAAAGGTATAGCATGCCAGCAGCATATTAATTGTTCTTTTTTGCGTTTTCTCATGCTGTACCGCTTCGGACAAAAAAAATGTGTTTCTGAGCACGATCGTCAAATTAAAAGTGTGCGACAACGTGTTAACTGAGACAAAATCAGGACCTAGAAAACGTTAGGAAATCCCAGTTGGGAGGGTGATCGGTGCCATCGTAGACGGGACCACTTTGGGCCTTTTGGATTTCACGGTGGTCCCACCTTCGACCTCTGTTTAACCGGGACCTAACAGGGACCCAACCTAGATCCGGATATTACCGAGAGACTGCAGGAATTGCATTCTTTCGCGCCAGTGACGCAGATAGTGAAACATTCATAAGAAGCTTATAAGAACGTAAAAAGTTTCATTACTCTTCCCGACAGGCGTAGAAACACCTTATACCGGACCGCTCGTAATTCATTCACGACCGTCCCGACGAGAAAGTTTTGTTTCTTTAAATATACATATATCATTCTACGAGAAAGATAAATCCGTTCCGAGTGCCTTTGTGCGCATTCGCTGGCAATTTTCGAGAACTTTTCGCCGTGTATTCTCAGTCGGAAAACTGCTGGCCAACGTTTTCCCCGCGTCGATGGTTCGCAAGTAGAATGAAACACGCGTGACGGAGGAAAATGAAACAGTTGGCGCCTCTTCGGGATAAATCGCGAAAAGAATCTCATTTAATGGGCGTCGTAACTGATTGTGAATCGTGGAACGTAAAATTGCGCCTCGTCGTAAGAAGAGCTTTAGAATTTTCACGATACTCGCGCCAATGAGAATTGTGTTCCCGTGAAAACGTTCCATCGTAACGTTCTTCTTTAGAGGTCGAGCGAAGTGTTATCCCACTGTTGGTCGAAAATCGATAATTTCTCGTGCGAATATTTAACCACTCGAGCTTTTTGCCTCTTTCATTATGGAAAAATTCATCCACGGTACTTTGACCTACCGATCGACCCGACGTTGGTGAAAATACGCGCTTGGAATTGACTTTGCAATTTTGTTCGGGGCATGGCGGTAATTAGTTTCGCGGGATCGAACAGTCGTCGTTCGGAAGGAAAAAGTGACTTCGTGTGTTCCTTCCTTCCTTCCTTCCTTCCACCTTTCCTCGCTTCCTTACATCCTGCCTTCCCTCCTTTCTCTTGCAGCGGGTTTTCAAGGAGTTTAAATGAGATCCAGAAGGAAAAGAGAGAAACCGACCGAAGAGAAATTGTACCTCCCGACGTCAGAGATGCTTGGAAAACCATCAACCTGCTGCTTAGGAGTTGGAGAAAAAGTGCCGTACTATTTGATGTCGCTTCGCCGACGACGCTTTTACTTTGCTTATCTTAACCCCCCCGTCTTTCTGCCGTTACGTTCGAATCTTTTTTTCGTCGTTTTGTCTCTATTTGCCCGTACGCTGTGGATGCAGAGTTGGGGAAAAAAAATATATATATATACACACCTTTACATATATACATATATATACAAATATCCCGGCTTAATTAAAAAGAATCGCTGAAGGTACGAACGTATTCGTCCCCTGCACCCATTCTCGCGCTCGCTGCATCATTTCCTTGCATTCGTCGAGCTTGCAATTGACCTATCTTCCTTTCCCTACTCTCTCCCCCTTTTTTTTTTAATGATCCCGACCGAAAGAACTCATCGGAAGTCAGAGGTCGTGGAAAAATGAAACGCGTATCTTTCCCCGCGGAATGAAATGCCTCCGAGAGATACTTTCAACTTAGATCCTATCATCGTTCTTCCATGGCTTTTCCTTTCTTTCCTTCACCCTCCACTTCGTCCCTTCTCCACGCCTCTTCTCACGGTTTTCTCTTTAAATTATCGCTTTCCAACTTTCCCTATTTTTGTTCGCGTTACGGCCACTCGGTGCCTTATTTTAAATTCGATTTCACTTGGAACTTTGAAGAGAGAGAGACTCCCACCAAACTCCGACGATATTTCACGCGAGTGAAACGTGGGTGTGTATGTATACCAGGGAATATTCCATCGTAGTTATGAAAGCTAATATTTCTCCCTCGAAGCTGTCTTTCTTCCTCTCTCCCTCTCGCATGAGGATAAATTAGAGAGCCAAAAATGAAAGACAAATATATATATATGAATATATATACATATCTGTGGATGGTGTAAGCTCCGATTGACCCGAGTCGCCGCGTTCGCCAGAGCGCTTGTCCTCTTCGTTACTTTAAATTCAATTTCGTCCCACCCTCTACACCTCGTCCTCTCTCCAGGGAGTCTACGCGAGATAAATGCAATCAAATTCCCCGAAGAAATATCACCGCACGTATATTCCATGGCGCTCACTTTGCTAATTCCGCGGTTCCCAGGATGGCGTCCCGCGAAAATGTAAAATTCCTAACGAGAGGATCGTAAAACCGCCTTAGATAATTAACCGTGCCCTCGTGACTCGAGTCTCTAAACGAAGGACGGTCGAGGGGGAAAAAAAGGAAGATGATCGGACGAGAGAGGGGTTTCGGATGGAAATAAATGGATAGCTCGGGTTAAAAGTGAGATCCATTTGCGGTCTTCCAGACCGCGAACTTTCCTATCCTCTTAACCTCCTGGCACTCCGAGCAGCGCGGAGATCAACATTTTCACCTTTTAGTACTGATAAAGAAGAGAAAGCGGGTGCACAATTTCCTCGCAATCGAAAGCCGAACGAACTCGACTCTCGGAACGTCGATCCTATCGGGGTTGCAACCCCTCCCGCTTCGTCTCTCCTTTTAAACCGGGACCATACTTCCATTTAAATTATCGTTTTCGAGTTTCTTTTATTACTCTCGCCCGTATTGCAGCCAGTTCCTTTGCTCGTATCTCTCTACATTCAATCCTGCTCCCTCTGCCTCTCTCTCAATTTCTTCGGAAGGCCTTTGAGAGATAAGTAGAACGAAATTCATCGACGATCAATCACCCCCCTCGAACTGACCATTACTTCTTTGCGTACGTTACTTCCTTCACCTGCATCGACCTAGTTTAATTGACTCGCTAATATCTTATGTAAAATTTCAGCAACACTCTCCTCCTCCCTTTTTCTCCTCTGTCTCTCTCTCTCTCAATTTCTTAGGATAACATTTGAGAGAAAGGTTTACGAAATTCATCGAGGACAGACTGCACCTCACGAACTGACATAGACACTTCATAGATTCGATAATATCGCACTTAAAATATAAGCAACTTCCTTCTACTCTCTCGAAAGTACTACTTATTGATGGTTAGTTACCGAACCCTTACAAACTGAAGGACACAGAGGGCAAAGGGACTATGCCTGGCTCTTCACCTTTCTCCCTGCAGTTCCGACGAAATGCATAGGAGTAACTATTTCGTATTCGCGGAGGTATTTGAAAGTGCAACAAAAATTTGACACTAGAACTACCGGCGTTAAATCTGTTATATTTAAATATATTAAATAAGTACTTTGATAGAGAGGGGAATTCAGAGGTGGAAAAGATGATTGATTCGGTAATTTATGTTTTATGAGATGGGCGTAGAATATCTATTCTATGACTCTCCTATAATCTTGGAGAATTTTTGGAAAAAATTGTGTAGCAGTCATTTCGACTGGTTGGTAGTTCTAGTGTTAATTAAGTTGCGATTCTTTTCTTAAATTTAATACTCTGAAAATATTCAATCATATTTTCAGTCCGCTGATAAATATTTATTCTTACTATTCCACGACGATCACTACGCCAATGGGTTTAACACGTTCGCAGACGTGAATGTTATAACATCAATTTTCATCGTAATGTAGAATGACATGAATGCTATAACATTCATGCAATGCCAAATGATAAAGCCAATTATAACTCATTTAATTCTATATAACATTAATTTTTTGTAATTATTATGCAGCTGAAAGTGATGGCCTAGAGATTCACTGAGTATTTTCATGCTATTTTATTTTTTCTCTGTCTAGTTAGAAGTGTAATTCTTGACTGACTATTTCTGCAGCTCACTGAAATTTTTGCTCTCCGCGAACGTGTTGAGCTGTCGCTGTTCGTCGCTCCGTCTCAGTTTGTTTTGATAATTCACCTTGGCGAGTTCTGCCGCGCGGTAACCTCGTAGACGTGATTGACTCACTCAGTAGCGACGAAACGTAACAGATACATGTGCCTAGGGCAGGAGAAGCAATTCGATCGGACGGCAACTTACCATCTCTGAATAATACACACCGTACATCTTTGAAAAGAAGATTGTCTCTTGCCGTCGTCGAACCGATCGAGCCACTGTAATCTCTTCCTTTGTCCTACCATTTCGCGTGTCCCGTTCCTTTACATTCGCTTTAACTCCCCACCTCCTCCTCCACCTTCACCGTCCTCGGAGCAAAGTGCAATCGAGCACCCCCGTCTAAATAGACTCTTCCCTTTCTCTCCTTCTCCTTCCCACGCCGGCGAAGATTACCCTTCCCAAATGCTGGTAGAAAAAGGAGGAAAGTCCCTTCGATCGAACGCATCGAGTAGAAATACCGATGAGCGCCTCTTTCTCTTCCTCGTTTTCTTCCTCGCGACGAGGACTCGAGGCACCGAATTATCGGCGATTCTTTTTCCCTTCTACCCTGATTTCTCCGCTCGAATTATCATTCGGGAACAAGAGGACCGTCCTCCTCCTTCTCCTCCTCTCCTCAGAGTACCTCGGTTTGTTCGATGCCATCGCTCCGAGATTCTTTTCTTCTTGCCATACGTTTAATTTAATTCTCTCGCTCCGTGGCCTCTTTACCGTGATTGCAGCCGCAATCGGACCAACGAATCGGAGGACGTTATTTTTTCAAATACTCCACGATACCGAGAGAACGAATATCGAGATGGATTCTCGACGGTTCTCGAGTTATCCGTGAGAAAGCCCGGGTAGGATGGAAGATCGAATGGGGTTGAAACGTCGTCGGATATACGCGGATGCGTGTACGTTATACAAGTGAGATGGGATGAGAGGTAGTTGGCGAGGATCGTGTGTAAGGGTGAGGTAGAACGATCCGTACGAAGGAAGAAACGATTTTTATTATTTCCCCGATAACCGAGCGCTTCCAACGTTCCATTGGCATCGACCAAAGTGGTCGAGCTGGCGGTGCCGTTAATCCAATTTCTCGGATTAATTAAACTGCGGAAGGGGTGGTATCTCGTTAAACTACTTGGTCCCCCGGAAATGGAGGGTGTCGGTTTGGTTATACACCTCGTTTCGGACGAGCTACCGGTCGTTTCAGTTAGCATGTATTCGAGGGAATAGGGTGTCTTTGGGCGGTGTACCGGCACGCAATCAGTGGCTCGATAAAGAGCCAACCCTTGCCCCCTCGATTCATCCCCTATTTTCCTCCCATTTCCTCCCCCGTATATTCCATTCGTCCGTCGGCCTCCCTTTGCACGTGAAATGGAAGACATTAGCGATAGGAGGGAGGGAGGCCAAGTTACATATTCCCTTGCATTTATGCCGCAGCCATTTCCAAGTCTGTTTCGCGGTGCGGAGAAACGCGGGCCGAATTTGAGCCGAATGACTATAATTTGGTAAGTTAAGGGACCAGAATGGAGGGCGGAATTGTCGGCGAGACAACTTCAGCCGGGAACGGGTGGGAGAACACTTTTGGCCGGGCAACTTTGCTCGTATATTATAGCAGCCCCGTGTGTGGTAATTGATTTTGCGCAATCGTGTTAAAGTGGAACTGGGTTCCGACCCGGAAATCACGTTATTGTACCCCGTGTTCGTGACTGTGCTCCTTTGTTTTTTCTCCACCCCCTGCTTTACTCTGCCCCAACCCCTTTGCTTAATGTATCCGCTGTTATTGGCAATACCGCGCTCGATACTATTTCTTCCTGTCGTCGTTACTTCTATTTGCAATTGCTCGTAAACGACGTTGGAAAAGAGCTACTGAGATGAGAGAAGGAGGAACGGGAGGGACGGAAGAGCAATGAGTTTCTAACGTATCAAAGAAATATCCTTAATTATCGAGGGCAACGCTACCTCAAAGTTCTTTGAGCAACAACCAATATCGTTTACCTTCACGACCTAGCGATAACGCTGAAATGTAAGCAGCTTTATCGTGAAATTTCCACCTTCCGACAAACCAAAGCTCACTAATACTCCCCTGGAAAAGCGTGGGCATCGTAAATGCGATAAAATCTGCCAAGGTCCAAATTTTTCGCCGGCTCAGAGTACGAATTACGAGGTTCGGAAGGAAGAAAGGATACGCTCCGTCACGTCTCGTTTTTGCGAGCATATCATCCCCCACCTTCTCACACGTCTGCATATGTATTCATCTGCGTGTCATATACAATATTTCAACGTGTGTGTGTCTGTACAGATACGAAGCAAACCTATACCGACCGTGAGCATCCATATTTGATAAGGCAACGTGTTCTCGCGAAACGACCATATATTTTCCCTCCGCGAAAGTCCTCCTCTTCGGACCTGCCACTAACTTTTCCGCGTTCCTCGCGCGACCCTCTTCGGCTTTTACTTTAAACTTTGCCCTCGTACCTTCCATCCGACCTCCTTCCACCTTCCCGACCTCCGTCCACACTTACTTTTCCTCTTTTTCCTCCCCCGCGGAAGACGAAGGAGGTCATACGAGACATATTTTAATATTACCCAAATGTTTCCAACACCATCTTGATATTCCTTTAACGTGGATTTACGAAAATCCTTCCAGCCGTCTGAAAACGATGAAAACTATACGTCTTTGAGCAACGACGTGGCCCGAGGTTGAAGATACGTCGTTAAACCCCCTTTGAATACCGGAAATGCGACAGGGGTTTCGTTTAATCCGTCGCCATTGAATACGTTCAATTATTGGCCGACCACACACCCGTAGGGGTGGAGGATTTCTATGGCCGATTTGGTTAGCCGCGTTAACATTTGCATAAACTAATTGTTATCCTCCGTATAATTACTGTATTATAGATTTTAATCATCCCCGATGTTACTCTCCGTTGAATTATGAAATTTCTCGATAGCTAGAAGTCTCATTTTTCAGCAATAAGATAACAGAAACGGGGTAGCTCTTATCGGTGATATCGATGCAGCGATTTCTCTTTCCCCTTTAAATTCACGATTTTAATAGAAAAATCTCCCGTTTCACCGAGACAACCGTGAAAAAAGGAATTAATATTCCCCGGCTTCTTTCTCGTTATTACGTAACTGCTTTGAACGGGGGAAGACTATTACACGCTGCTCATCTAAGCGCAAGAAATTCGCGAGTCTCGTTACCCCTAACAGAAAACTCGTTAGACCTTTGTCTCTCTTTCCGTTTCATCCCCTATCGAGTCGCCGAGGGATTGAAATTACCGCAGAACTCTTGCAGCTCCTCCCCCTCTTCCTCCGTTGTCGAATAAATAACGGAAGAAAGTAAAAAAAAAGAAAGAAAAAAAAGAATCGAGCAGACTCTTGACCCGAAATTCCATTCCGAAGCGAAGGAACGTACCGACGATTGTAGCGAACCGAAGAAACAACGAGAGAGAAGGAGAGATGGAGGATTACGGAGAGGCAGCGAGGGGTTGGAGGGTAGAAAGAAAGGACACGAAATACTGGACGAGGAAACAAGAGGCGGAGAATAAACGGAGAAAGGGGAAAAGCATTTACTCCCTCGCTCGGCTGAATCGCGCGACTCGCTTTGATGAATTTGGTCGCGAGGCGAGATTTACTCGGCGGTCGACGCAAAAATCCTTTGTTCCTCGTTAGTGTTGTGCCCAGCGCGGCAGTAACTTTTACGCTCGAGCTGTTTCCAAGCAGTCTCTCCGACGAGTCCCACTTGGGGGAAATATTCTCATCGCCGAGATAACCGGACCATCCAAGACCGCTCGAACGTCGTTGCTCGGTTCTGCGATTGGATTTATACTTATATCGCAGATAATTAACACTAGAACTACCAAACCAGTCAAAATGACTGGTACAGAATTTATTCCAAAAAATTCTCCAAGATTATAGGAGAGTCATAGAACAGATATTCTACGTCCATCTCATAAAATATAAATTACCGAATCGATCATCTTTTCCACCTCTGAATTCCCCCTTTTTCAAAGTACTTATTTAATATATTTAAATATAACAGATTTAATGGCGGTAGATCTAGTATTAAATACATGTTCCATCGGAGGAGAAAATTTGTGGATTCCTTTATGGGTGAATGGAATTTATCGTATTTGCACTTTTATTAGTTCTTTAGCTATTTTATTATCAAGGGAGCGCAAGAACGCGCAACAATATGGTACAAGTTGCGAATGGAGATTATTTATTCTTGAGCATTTATTCGAGTAGTTACTGTCGACTAAGGTATAAAGAGAACTGCGATCCTGCGACTGCCATCCAAGGATTAAAGAATGTGCTCCCTTTTACCGTAGCACTCAGCAATTTTCTCTGATATATGGAGTCGTCTGTTTATTTCTTTGATAAGATCCTTCGGATCCTTTGAGAAAATTCTTTCGCTAAACTTGTATTTTTTTTACGTCCATTACTATGGATACTTTCTTTGCAACTTACAGTTTTAGGTCATTTTTGAACCGTTAATAATTCTGACATATTAGTTAGTAATTTCAGGAAAATCTGACAAAGATTTTCACTTAGCGCCACTAATTGGAAATTTAACACTTTGAACGCTACCGGAATTTCGCTAGTTTCATCATTTTTACCGAAGCGAAATTTTTTCTATTAAGAATTATATTTAGAAACACAAATAGATATATGGTAACCAAAACTTCACCTTTTCAATGCCAATATTTATATATTTGATGCATTAGAAAATTGGCAAATATTGCCATTTAAAATTCGTACGAAATTCTATTGAATTCATTAGTGCCGGTGACCGTTGACCCCTATGGCGTTCAAAATGTTAATCCTTTAACTTCGTACCAAAAGAATCCCTGTCAGAAGTTACTATTGTTCATAGATGAAAATACACATAGAAGTGATGAAAATTCAGAAAATTTCCGGAAAGTTTTAATGCCTAAAGTTTCACAAGAGAATAAGTAGCCACTTGAACCGATTTTAGTTCGCCGATCATTGTACTCGGGGAGATTCCCGGGCTGCGAAATTCCAGAAGGTCGTGCTAAATTCGTAGGCACGTATGGATTTTAGATTTCACTTTAACGAAGCTTGGAATGGAGTTCATAATTAACCGAGTCCATTAAACGGAGCCGTTTCAACGACGAAAATAAACGATTCCCGATCAGAGCCGATAATGGAGGAAGCAAGTAACGCGAGTAATTCGAAACAACGGCTAATTCGTATATCCGGTTATGTTGTGTTCTCCATCGTCGCATTAATTCCGGGGAATAATTTAAATACTGTTTTTGTAATCGAACCGGTAATTGCATTTTATCGCGAGGACGTTTCCACGGTTCTCCGCGTGAACTTTTACCACTTCCATCTCCGATAAAGTTATTCCGTTCCGAGCTATTTATTAACTCGATCGAACGCGACACGCGGAATGTCGCGTTCGAAATTACACCCCTAATAATTCCCCACCCTTCCTGGATGAACCGATATTCCACGTAGCCCCATTGCCGAAAGAAAACGGCGCCAGTTTTGAATGTGTAGAGTAGCTGGGATTTAAGAGGAGATGTCGGGCAACTTTGTATTCAAGAAATAAAAATAGTAAAATCAACTTGACTTCAACAAAATAACAAATAACAATGCATTGCTAAAGTTACAACTAATTAACAAAAACAAGGCAACCCGATAACTCAACTCCTCTCAACGCAACCACTGCACAACTCCCACGCAATTACAATTCAATTCTGACAATGCAACGGGAGCTCAACACTGACAATGCAACACATTTAATTCTACGCTTTCTTATATTCTAACAATTCATCCTTCCCACACAACTATTCACTCTCTCGCACTCATTAACAGTAAAATATTCGGGCCTTGAGGGAGAAAACGGTCGGCTTGCTGGCCTGAAGAGGACCCACCCCCGCTTACACCCTCGCAGTCCTTAAAGTTGAACTATCAATATTTTCCAGCACTGCAATTGTTACTCGCAAGCGGAGAATTTGCATGGTTGCGCTCCTGACCCGTTTAATTCTCGAAATTTTAATCAGAATCCCCTCTCGCGAGAGATCGCACCGCGAAAGGGATTAAGTATGGAACGTCGGAGAACGGAGAGGCCGGTGGTTATTCTTTCTTTCTCTTTTCGTTCTCTTTCTTTCTTCGGAGCGATCTTAATTAAAGGGATTTCCAGTGGAGGGAAATGCAACGGGCACGATTCGACGGAGAAACGGGGGAAGGGTAGGTGGAATATTCTCAGACGCCTGGAATTCTCTGGTATTTTTTTCTCACTCTCTTTCCCTGCCCTCTCCTCTCCTTTTTTTCGGCTTCCCCGCAGCCTATTTTGACGGTCCGCTCAACTGACGAATGTAATCCCCGCGGATGAACCGTGAAGAGGCAAAAAGAACCGCAGGAAAAATACGACGGGGGCTTTGTCTCTATAAAAGAACAAATGTGCCATAAAAGGGGAGGCGACTATAGGCCGTGAAAATAGTATTGGCAGCCAGTGGCAAGCCAATATTGGCACCGAGGATAGAAATGTTCGAAAAACTCCGTGGCACCGTCGAACAATTTCGAAGTCGCCACGATGCTCTTGCCAACCGTGAGACGCGATTTCTTTCGAAATATATTCCCCCTGCGATTTCATTCTCTGTATTTCCTCCTCTTACGACTCTCCAACCCTCCATCCCCGTCCTCGCTCTCTCCCGGGCGATGTGCTTTTTAACGATAACATTCCTCTTCCCGTAGTTTTTTCTTCCCTGGGAAAAAAACGGGATTGGACAATTTGTACGTTTAATCCATCAGGGGTAAATACAAGTGGAGGGTGGCCTTTTTTTTCTCATTCGACCACGTGAAATCTACTGTTTATTCATAACGTGGCGGGAAATTATTCATTAGTTTAGCCACCGACCACCGGTGACTGCATATATTATCTCTGCTTCGTGCAATTTGGATTTTTGGAGATCACTTTGCAAGATGTACACGTGGATTTGCAAATTAAAAGTGATCGCGGTGATTTAAATATAATTCGAGTGGAGGGACAGAGAGATAAGGGATGACGAGAGATCTCGAGGGTGAACTTTTACACTTTAAATCGAACGTGCGCGGTATGGTGTTTTTAACGTCGTGGGACTCCTCGAGGGAGAAAACGGGAAAGCAGTTCGAACTCTGAGAGCACAGCGATGTTTCCGATAGGAAAATTTCCCCCTCGACGTTAGAAGGATTCTTTGGAATCGTCGAGCATGCCCGTGAGAGGGTTTTTGTCCCGAAGAAATCCACGAGTACCTCTGTTCTCGAATTGTTCGAGGTTAGTGCTTCTATTTGCCGAGTTCTGAATTACACCGAGTCCGCGAAATTATTCAGTCGTGGAGTTCGTTGAAAATGCAAAGGGAAAGGAAGAGGAGGGAGAGAGAAATTGGGAGAGAAATTGTGAGAGGGATGGAGAGAAAGGAGAGGTAAAAAAAGGTCGACGGTGGAGGAGGTGTCTACGAGCACGACGTAGCCTCATTTCCAATGAAAATGAGACCCAAGATCACGCACGTTACTTTGAGCCCTTGCCTCCAACTTGCGCCTCTCCACCTACACCCTCGGAGTTTCTTGGAGATTCTAGTTGCGAAACTCTCGAAGCCTTCGAGTACTCAAACTACTCGTTGAAGAAAATGCTTCAAAGTTACCATAAAAATGACTAAAAGATCGACGGCAGAGACGTCGGCCCACGAATCAACTAAACGCCCACAATTCTAAGCAAAATCAAAAGAAGTATCGTCGAGAAAAAACCACGTGGGAAATATCGTTGAAAATACTGCTATCTTCGGAGCACGAGTTTATTTTCGGCACAGGCTGGAAAACGAGAATTGTATCTTTTTTTTCCCCGAGGAGGTAGCTCATCGAAATCCGAATTCAGCCGGCTTTACCGATTAAAAATTACCGGTCGTCAAACTCTCGACCGATATCATTCAATGGCAACGAGGCGAGTCGAGGCGGGTCGAGCCGTTGCCGAACTATCCAACAGGCATCCTCATTTTTTTTTTCTCCTCTCGCGGCAGCCAGCGGCGTTATTTAAGCTCCGGCTGCTATGTCCGCTCTCTTTACCCTCTGTCTCTCCCTTTCTCTACCGCCATTACCACGAAAAATAGCTTCGTCGCTACCAACTGCCTCGCTCCAACCACCCTCGATCCTCTTCAAACCACCCTCCAACCCCCGAACCACCCTTTGCCCCTTCGTCCATCCTCCAGGAGGACAAGAGACGGTACATGGTATTTAATTCTCTTCCGACTTGGCGCACACCGAGCCAACGTTCGCCCTCTGTATACCCAGGCTCTTTTGCGACGTGCAACGAGAACGCGAGACGAGCGGAAGAAGATAGGTCGACGTGACTGAAGCCAAGTGAGATACGTTATCCGGCCGCGAACGTAAAATGTCGACGTATCCGAGCCCCTCTGATTTCTACCGATGCCCGTTATTTCGTTAGTTCCTTTGTTCCCCGATGACAGCGGAGTCATTCGGCCGGGATTTAATACGACCGGTCGTGTTTCACGCGTGCCAACGTCGACTTTGCCGTGTAACTGAATTACATTGGCAGGAGTATAGAGAGCGTGGATGAGAAAGAGAACGGGGCAGGTCTTTGATATCCCCCGTGAAATTCATTGCTCGTCAGTTTGTTGCTTTAAGCCCTGTTGCCGTTGGTCGGGTTCAATCACGATCCTTTCCCATCCTCGGTCTCTTTTACCGAACGCTGTCGCAACGAGGAACGGCAAAGGGAAGAAAACGACGGAGAATGGGATGAAAGGAGACAGAGATGGTCGAAGGTAGCGATTAAATTTGTTTTTCGCGCGTCACGCTGCCGATCGTCAAAGGGATCCATTCCCCGCGTTTTACGCGCAGCCACGTCATCCCTTTCTGTTATCCTAATAAACGGGAAGAAAGGGGTTTGCCCGGTAAAAGTATCGTCCTTGGTTTGTCGTACAATGGTGTCTTTCAAAGTCCAAAGACCTCGGCGACGATCCATCCTCACGGTGAGACGAGTTACGGGAGCTTTTCTAGCAGAATGTTCATTCGGGTGTTTAACACGAGTCACGCGTAGAAAAGAAGAAACAGGAACGGCGGGGAAGAAAGAGGAGCTTCCTTGATAGAGTTAATTTCGTACCACCTCGCCAGTTACCTTCCAACGGAGAAATTACCAAGAAACATTACTATTCCATGGCGTCCTGTGACGTTCCTTCGCTCCTTCTTCTTCCGCTGCTTCTTTCCGACGTTTCTTCACTCTCGTCTCGCGTCCTTGCCCTTTGTCTTTGGAATTGCGAGGGTGAATAGCGCGAAGAGGACGAAATGGACCGAAGAAAGCGTGGCAGAGGTTTGAAAGGGAGGATTCATCCGAGGTGAAAGAGTAGAAAGAGTGTTAAAGGGTCCACCGCGAAAGACTTTTTCTTCCGCGATTCGGTCGTATCTGCATTGCAGTGAGAGAGCCGAGGGGGGTGGAAGGGAAGGGAAGAAAGGAGAGAAAGAGAAGAGAGTCTCTTATTTTGTTGCAGCGAGGTGCGACGACGAGGAAAATGAGTGGCTCTGATAATTAAACCCTAGCAGTAGAAAGAGAAAAGCGGCTCGTTTTTGTTGGGAATTTTGATTAATCGTACACAGGAAATTAAACGCGCTTTGTGCCACTGCCCTGATACATACGTGCGCGTATGTACCTGCACGTACATGCACACATGGACGTGCATACAAGAGCGTAATAGTGCAAAGCGTAAAATATATACTTCAATAAAGCTACTTCATTTCCGGGGCTAAATATATTATTCGTACGCCAGAGATAAAAACCGGGGCGCCTCGTCCAGAGCCACCCCCGCTTTCTTTCTCATTTTTTCCCTCTCCCTCCATCACGGCGAATTTATATTTCCACCCGGAAAACCGCCTGCTTGCTTATTCCGTTTTACGGTACTTTATGCACTACGAGAGTGGAATTTCAAGAAACGTATTAACTCTTCCCTTCGGCAGACCCAGGGACGGTTTTTCTTTCACGGGGACTTAAAGGATTCTCGTCCGAGATCAGGGAGGACAAAAAGCATCGTTACTTCGATCCAATCGAGTCGTAACCGTTGCTAGCCGTGCCGAGTCGGATAGTAAAAGGTAACTCGATATAGGAACAGCCTTCGCCGGATTTGCTTCTTCCAGATTGATAAACCGTATCCCGTCCGTGATTCGATACGTCGTGGCCGGATTCGAGAATCGATCGTTTCGAAAGCATCTGGACGAGTGTTTCGCGCGACGGCGATAATGACAACGAGCAATCGACAGTCGAGCTTCTAACCCAAATAAATAGTCCGATATCTAATGTCTCTCGTTGATCTAACTCGAAAGCCGTTAAACAGTTTTCCCAGCTGCCCCGTGTCGCACCCACCCCCCAACCCTTTTAATTTATCGTGGCATTAAACCGAGAACAATACTCCGGATCGTTTTGTTAAATCGTCGGGCATAAATCGACCCGATAAGCTTGTTTGCTTTAAAACAAATTCGAACTCTTGCACCCCGGTTAATTTCGCGCCGATCCTATCTGTCCGCGGAGTTACGATCGCGCGATAACTTTTCGAGCGGAGCATACGGCGAAGGGTTGGAGAGGGAGGACGGTGGGAAAAAAAAATTCGTCGGAGGGAGGCTCGAAAGTGGAACTTTTAACCTTTGGCTAATTTTACATCGCGCTGCACCGCCACTTTGCGCGCCATGCAAATTTTCTGACCTCGCAGCAACCAAATCGAGGGTGGGAAAAAAAAACGATAAATAACCCAGAGCGAGGTTTCGTCGCACCCCCTCGCAAACCTGCACGTCGATCCGCGCACGCGTGTGAAGGGCTTGTTTGCTCGAGATAAACGATACTATCGACTTTGTAAATTATTATCCAGAAGATCCAACGATTTCCATGGGCTTCGGAGAGTGCCCGGTATTCTTTCTTCTCCCTCGTTCCCGCCTCGCTTTTCCTGCTTTCATTTTTCTTCGCTCCCCCTTGGCAGGATCCTGGCGGACGATCACGCAAACAGCCTCGTCGGCACTTTACGGGGCGAGCTTAATGATAATGGAAGGACGGGAATAATTTTAGCGAGCCGGCTTCAAGAGGGTATTCTTCCAGTATTTATTCCAAGGGAACGAACGGAGCGGAGAGGGCCGAGGTTTCTTGGGATCGGGTGCACCAGGAGGTAGCCAAAGGCGGACGCTTTCGATGGTCGTTAGTCGGTCGACAGTTTCACGCTGGAAACTTTCTCTTATCCCGTCCATCCCTTGCGTTATCACCCCTCCTCGTCTATCTGCTTTTGCTTTTTATTTTCCATTTCACCCAGCACCGGCGTTGAAACAATTCCAGTTTCTGCCTTCTTTCCTTTGTCTCTTTGTATATTCCCTCTTTCTCCCCCTTTTTTTCCCCCCTCATTCCATCTCGTTTCATCCAGCCGTCGTTTCTCTCCTCGTTTCTCCTGCATCGATCTCAAACCGACCATGCTCGAAACTACCCGGTTTCTGGTTTCCCTTGGTCTTTCAGCGAGAATCGCACGTCCCATCGAGGAGTAACCGATGACAATGAGCGCGAAGGAGAGTAAAGGGGAGAGAGTACGTCCGTAGTCAGACACCGCGGATAGATGGCTGCGCTTTATGGCTTCGATGGCACAGATTTGAGAAAAAGTCCGTGAAAGAAGAGCAGAGATGGGTGGTGACTAACGTCGATGCTTTCGATGGTCGTTAGTCGTTCCACAGCACGAAACTTTCCTTCGTCGATGCCACCTCTCGTTGTCCTCTTCTTATTCTCTCGTCTATCTATCTCTCCCTCTATCAACGACTTCTTCCTGAGACAATTCCATACTCTATTCCACTTTCTAACTCTCTCGTCGTTCATTCCCTTCTTCTTTTCTCCCTTCCCCACAAGCCCAGTCACTTCCGTGGTGTATAACTTTTTTTTTCTCTCCCACCTACCCTCTTGAATTCCATAACCGAAGAAACTCCGAAGTCGAGAGCACCGACGAGGAGACAACTTAACGATTCGAGGAGAACTCGAACTCGAAGGAAAATCGCGACGAGTACCGCTCGATGGTCGTTCCACCATCGAGGAGTTTGCAATGAACTCTTCTTGCTCGACGATCTCCTTCGTTTTATTGCCTCCCATTGTCCGCGGGTTACCACTCGCGAATCAATCGCCCGGTTTATTTTTGATTTTCCACGTAGACCCCGTTTCGCAGATATAGGGGAGGGTGAAAAATTGATCGCGCGCCTCGACGGTGAAATACGTCGCAGTTTTTTCTGCCGTCGCCTGTTCCCATCCCTCCCTTCTTTTTTTTTTTTTTTTCGTCGATTCGCGGACAACCGGCGGTTCGGGGCTACTTTTCAACGGGCGACACGTCCCACCGGATGTAACCACTGGCATGGCGGATCAAAAGTAGAAAACGTACGTGCACGTAGTTGGACAGGCCGCGGAATGAATGGGGCACGTAGACTCCCGATCAAATTCGGTATGTATTTGCGAATTCGAGAGCACCCGATACACGTGTATACCATCGTTCCGTTCGAGTGATACTCGTGCAAAAGTGAAAACTTATTGGATGCACTTGAAAAGTCCTCGATAGAGCTTCAGGACAGGTACGTGCACTGTTTGAGCGCGCGCTACAAAGTATTTTCAATTCGGTGGTCGTGGAATCTCTCGGACGTTCCGGGAGATTTTCACGACTTTTTGTTCGTCTGACTTGAATCAGACGACGTACTGTTTAAGGGTAATGCCATTGTTTTGTATCTCGTCTACTGCAGGTATTTTTCCTAGGGTGCAGAATTTTAGATATTCCAAGCTAAAGAGAGTAAGGTACATTATTACCAATCGCACTGTAGGCGGACAAATGATCGGTCGAGTGAAATAAAAATATATTGGGCCCTATTTTAATTTAATCCCGGACGACCCCCAATGGGGGGTTGCCTTAACCCCTTGCCGTACCATTTCTTTTGTGACTGAATCCGCAATTTCTCAGAATTAATTGCTAAAGTAACAATCTATCTCTGATTTCTGATATAACGTATAACTTAACGCAATATTAATAGCATAGCAATAATTTGATCGTATCGTAACCGACAGATATTTTTAATTTCATATTTTTTGGAAACCTTCAAAATTTCCTACAAATATGCAACTTTTTGTATTATTAACCAAAGGCTATCTTCCACCTTGCTTCCTATATTAATGTTCTGCATTTCTTTTGGAAAAATATAATCGTTATTTCATTAGAAAATAAATGCTAAGCTACGGTTAGAATAAATGTTCATAAAGTACTGGTTCCGTTAGCGTTAAATGATCGCTTGAAAACAATTTCCTTAAAGTAATGGGCGGATTCGAATTCGGATTCCTCCTTGAGAATCCCAGCCTCTAACTCAATATCCACCATAGCCTCCTGTCATTGTTTTTCTTCCGTAGAACCGTAGCAGCAGTACTTTTTAACCTCGGCCTCCATCGTACCGCTTGATGGATCTTTCCCGATAAAAAGAAAATCCATCGATGGAGCTAACCAATAGACCGTGCTTTAAGCTTCTTCCTTCGAGAACCTGTCTCTGATCGATCCACCGCCATAGATCCTGATCGGATCCTTACTTGCGAGAGATATCGCCAAAATCAAAGGTCACCCAGTGCACCCTAATTTTACTAAACATCATCGACCTCAGATCTTATCATCGTACGTACCATTTCATTTCGTAGGACGCTGAATTTCGCGCACAAAAGGTTCCTTTATTTCTTACTTTACACTCAAAGAATCGAAACGTCACTGGATGGGCTCGTGGTCGACTTCCGGCGTTCGAGCTTGTTGGTATTTTTTTATTTTATTACTCAAAGGACCACCTCCCATAAGAGAGGAAATACTCAGAGATATAAGGACTCTGTTTATTATTATTTATTTCACTGATTATGACAATTATTATACAAAATGATGCAAATACAAACTACAAATGTGTGTATTGTGAGGGTGTGCCGCTTGAGCAGCAAACTGTGGCTACTACTCGCAAAGGCGAGAGAAGTCCTCTGAGCTCTGGTTTGTTCTGATTCGCCTAACGGGTAGAGACATCTCTCGTTCTCACGTCAGTTCAGATTGTAACGCGTGATTGGCCGATAAAGCCGCACGTTCGTTGCGTCGTCATGGGAACGACGAAAGAAGTGTTCTCTCTCCCCTTACCCCGTGCTTCACACCGCACGCCATCATTCGTTTTTGCCTACCGTCCGCAAAGACAAGAGAAGTCCTCTGGCCTCTGGTCTGTTCTGATTCGCCTAACGGGTAGAGACATCCCTCGTTCTAACGTCATTTTCGATTCTAACGCGTGATTCGATGTTCCCGGGTCCATTATAAGGCAATCACTATTCGAATCCACGAACAAAGAAGCAAACTCGCACAAACTCGCACAAACTCGCTGGCGAGGATCGTTCGTGGATTAGACCCACCGAAGGCAGCCATCCGTGTGCCCCGAAATTAATTAATATTTCGGATATTGTGGCCTCTGGTTCTTATAATAAAATTCGGAATATTGACGCTGTAAGTCGGACTCGTTTCCGCACACTCGGTTCCATTCGCTTCCTCACGTTTCCCGACTGTTCTCCGTGATGTCGAGAGAAAGAAGTTTGACGCGTGACAGATACTTCTTGCTCCGCGGTATTTTGTCAGCCGGTGTTTTGCATAAACCGACGCGCTACCGTTTCCCACCCCCGCGATTCGTTGTTTCGCGTCAGAATTGAAATATTTACGAGACTCGTCGAGTACGTGGCTACCCTCGCTAACAACGTTTAATATCTCTCGGTCTGGCTTGAGTTATGCGCGCTACCAACAGAAGGATTTCACCTGCCGTTTACTTTTTATCGTTTAGGGTTTGTACTTCGCCAGGAGCCCCTCAGCTTCGACGATTTATCGTCCGCTATTTCATACACGAAACGTACGTACACCGTGTACACATTCCCGTTTCTCCCTGTCCGAATACAATGGCCAGATCCACGGCCAATTTTCTTAGGAAACAATTTCCACGATTCCGCGAGAAGTCCTTAATCTATCGGCGAGGCTATCGTCGAGAAATCGTTTCCTTTTATCGTCCCGTAACATCTTTCACGGCGGTCCGGTGTATTTTTCATTGAAAATATACGACGTCTCTCTGTTTTATCGAACATCCCGGACAAAAGAGAGCCAGCACGGTGTACGTACAATATTCGACGATATAAAGCGAGCGAAAGACACTCGACCCCTCTACTCACCCTCCCGCACCCACCATCCTCTCTTCCACCCCTTGCCCTGTGTACGTCATCGTGCACGAAAGTTCATGAATAAGTAGACCACGGATAAAAGCAAAGTTGGTAAGTGTATAATTAACAGGAACGAGGATGTTAAGAGAGTTCATGCTCGAGGATATTTCGTGGAGAAGAAAAGGAGACTGGCGGGAGTGCGGGGAGATCTTATTATCGACACCTGGGACAAGTTCGCCCTTAGGTGCTCATGGGCCACCGGAAACAACGAATTTCGTGGCAGCATTATGGGATTCCTTCCGGCAAGAGGCTCGGACGGTGGATGAAGAATCGACCTGGAAATGATTTCGGTACGATGGTCGGTTCTTAACGCGATCCCGTTTCTTCTCGTTCGTCGTCGCCCATTTATTCAGCTACGTTAATTAGCTTCGGTCTAGCAATATCCCTACGGGCTCACGGAACTTTTAATTACGGCTCTCTCTCTCTTTCGTTCGATCCCGCCGACGTAAGATAACGAGAGTAACGACGTTATATCCCCGCGAACGGGAGCTACGACGATGGCCGTACGAACGATGGCGTTAAATGAGAAATAAACACGCGAAGGTATCGATTAAAGAAACGCGATTCTGCACGAGCGAAGAACGTCTTTCTCGGCGCGAATCGACGCCGGAAGACGGAGAACCGTTGGAATTTAATTCCCTCGCAGGTCGAATTTATTTCTCGCCGCGGCGACGAAACACGAAACACTTTAGATCCCGCTTCGAAGCGTAACACGGAGAATGAATTGTTTCGCATTAGAAACCACCTTGCAGACGTGAGTTTTCCAACGAAATGGAGAATTAAACGGCCGTTGTACGTTTCACGAGGGTTGCATTATTCGTAAGAATACCCCGGTATAATTTATTCCGTCGGTGCAGCCAGAATGATCGATCTTGTACTTTCTTAACGACGCTCCGGTGAAAATCATTTCCCGCCGGGGGAAAAAAGTTAGCCGTAATACTCGAAGAAAGGTTTCGCTCCCTCCTCAAAGAAAACACAGCCACCCTTTCAAGTAGCCGTAGAACCCAAACGATTCTCGAGCGGTTACGAGGCGAGAGCCTCGTTGGGCAGGGGCGAATGCAACGCGATGAAAAATTGGACGATGGCTTCCCCGGTGAGCTTGCAGAGAGAAAGAGAGGGAAAGAGAGGGCAAGGGAGAAACGGTTAAAAAGAGGGAGAGGGGAAGGAGACGTCTACATCGTCGGAGCGACGTCGTTCGCGGAAATGTTACGGCGAAAAAGGCTTTCTCTTTCACGAGGCCGGAGTGGCAGAGTAGCGGCGAGAAAGGCCGTGGACAGAGAGGAGAGGAAAGTGCGAGCTGCACGCTGGAATTCACGAGTGATTTTCTCAGAGAGGGACGTCGGGAACGTAAAAGCTTAGGATCTCCTGCTCTTGCCCATCCGTCTCATATTTTATGGTACGTCCCCCGTTCGCCGATGGTCTCGCAGGTAGCCATATCGAGCTAACACGCCAGACACGACGTGCCTGCCCTAGAAATTCCTTATTCCCTGCCGATACCACGGTCTGCCCCATGCTGCCACCATAACCGACCTTATACTCCGTTGGCATTAATATCAGCCTGCGATATCTACTCGACAAATATCACGATGGAAATTCCGTAAGCGCTGTGAACGATGTACGGACGATGTACCATCGTTTGAATACCGTCGCTCTGTATTAATGTAACGGGTATACGTAATGTGCATTTATACGGGCGGGTCGAGACGGGCCGACATCGTGGCATACGGTAATTTATAATAATTCAGGCGAACGTTAATTTCGTATTCCGGACGAGCGCGCCCGAAAGACGAAACCTAGGCGGATTAACTTAATACGTTGGGTATATATCTATACGTGTATATGTATATAGATATATTATATATAGATATATTATATATATATATATATATATATATATATATATATATACATAGATCTGCGTCTTATATTAACGTTCCGTGGCGTAATACGAATGATTAATACGAGAGAGGTGCTCGAGAAAGGTTGCCAACTCTCTCTCGTATTTTATGGCGTGTCTTTCATACGACGACGCCCTCGGCTTTCCAGATATTGAAACCATACCGTGGATCGTGCCATTCGTCCTGGAAGATCATGCGTATTACACCCCGAAGTACTTTTCACAGGAGATCCACTTATTCGAAGGATATCCGCGAAATACCTTGACCCATTCTTCGAATAGCTCTTGTAATATTAATATTGCGACTTCTCGCGCGCGAGCGAACGTGGGGATACACTACCGTGCATAAGTATTTGGACACTCAATACGATCTTATTAAACTGTTTATATCTTTATTATATTTCGAGATTTTTAGATACAATTAATAGCAATAAATGTTACTACAGTATGGAAGATCCAGGATGTAATATATTGTAATAATATTTGCATTAAATGATTAAAAATGAATAAACATTGCGTTCATCTATATGACCGCCTATTTGGGCGATAACAGCAGCCATTACTCGCGGCCGTCTGGCAATAAGTTTTTTCATTGTTTCTTTCTGAATTTCATACCAGAATTTCATTCCTCAGTTTATAAGCACTAAAAGGCAATGACTTCAGGTGTCTCCATAAGATCAATTTTTTACCGATTTCAGTTGTTGTTTTTTCATTTATAATAAATGATGTCAAATATTAAGTTCATCGATATTTTTAAATCCTATATGGTTATCTGAGACAAGATCGGAAGCCAAAACTATGTTAGCGCATTTTACTTAAAGAACATTTCACGCATTTCTAACAATGAGGAAGTGTCCAAATACTTATGCACGGTAGTGTACGTGGAATACCGCGGATTTGAATTCGAGCAGGCGACAAGGGGGTAGGAGAGGGACGTCGATACCGTGGGAAATTACGTGGAACTCGTAAATATGCATATGCCGGACAAAATAGATTATGTAACACCATACCGGTTGAAATATGGCGTCGGAATCCAAGCTTATTCGGAAGGAAAGAAAAGAGGAGGAGGTTGAAGCGGATGGAAAAAGCTCGACGATGCGGCCGGATTAATTGAGGAGAGACGAGGATAGAATTCTCTCGATGTTTGGATTTTTATCGAATATCATGCAGCCGGGGGTTGAACGCTCGAAATTGAACCAATTACCGCGTTATATTTAGCGGTGTAAAAAGAAGAGCACACGGTAAATATCCATTTATGACTGGCGCGTTCGCTCTCATCGAGAAATTTCACTCTAAATTGGCTCTCGGTCGGTGCAATTACTCCGCGGAAACGATACAAGAACCGAGGGGAACATTGTTTTTTAATCCGTGAAAGGGTTTTCGCGCGATCAGGCCGAATTAATTTCCGACCTTCCGAAGGCAAATCGCCCGGAGGGCCATTAAATTCGCGGCAGCGCCAACGGAAACGGGAGTTAATTAAGAAAGAAACGATTGCCGGAGTTGCACCCGCCGCAGAAATGAAACTACAACTCGCGAGTAAGCACCGAGATAGAGACTACTGCTTTCTCTCCTGGCATTCTTTCCTCAACGACCAAACTATACGCGTGCATTGTTTTTTCCCTCTTCCGCGACGGCGATAACGGTGCTCTCTAAATTCGCTTGTAATTTTCCGCGAGTTGCCTGTTTAAAGCTCACCGCCATCTCGGTTGATGCACTTTAACTGATCGCTCTGTGCAATTAATTTCTTCCTTCGACCCCCACACCTCTGAACTACCCTGGTGCAGTTCCACCTTTACGTTCCATTCGTCGCTCCTTTTTTTCTCCTCCATTAAGATCGACGAGAAGAAAACGTATCTCATCGTGAGAGTGATTCGGCAATTTGAGAAATTTGTCCCGGCGAAATTGCTCCCGTAAGACGAACTCCGAGGGAGTTCTAACGAATATCTCGGTGGTTTTGCCGATAAATCCCCGAAGATTAAGGAGAGAACGCGCAAGAATTATCATTCTCAATTTCTCCCGCGGACTTTCAACGAAATCATGCGATATAATCATCATACACGATCCCGACAAGAAGAGGATCCGCGGAGAAGGGGGTGGTAAAGAATTGCCGTAATATCTCGCCCCGGCGATTTTTCTCGGCTTTACGTCCTCGCTCTTTATCACCGGGGAGGAAAAAAAGCTGCAGAACTCAACGGTCGACGACGTAACCGGGCATCAGTGGAATCTCCCTGAAACTTTCCATTTCGTTTTAGATGGCCCGACGAGGAAAGAGAAGCGCACGGGAAAGGCTGTTTGTAGAATTACAGAGTTTTAGTGTCCTGCTTCTCAGGATTTTACTACCTTACGGTCTCGTCACTCGCTCGGGATTTACATTATTTGCCCTCTGCAACCGTTCCCGCGTTTCTCCAGCTTCCCCTTTTTCCTCGCGACACCCCCTCGACGTTTTCTTTTTCCGCCTCCACCCTCTCCAACACCCCCGACGACGACGAGTCGCGCCTCGACGCGTTTAGACGGTACAACCGCGCGTTGTCCGTAAACTCTCGGGAAATGTAATGAAAAGAAAAAAGGGAAAAAAAACTGACTGACGGATAAAGGCTCGACGATGCCGAGTGATTACCGGCCTGCGGCTGAATCGAGCCGAATAATTGGCAATAAATCTTGGGAACGTAGCGGAAATACTAACGACCCCTAACATTTCATTCGCGCTTCTTGGTCGGCGAGGAGTAAATAAAATGTGTGAAGGGCGGGCACGATGAGATGAAAGAGAGTCATCAGGAATTTCTCCCGGTCTTTCGACTCTTTCCGAACGATTTTTGACGTTTTAATTAATTCCATCGAGGCCAGCCGCGAGGGAGAGTCGAGGGAATATTTCTCGTGAAAAGTAAAAACTCGATTGCCTCGCGACTAACGGCGGAAATTAATTGAGATTACGCGGTGGTGAGGTTAAGAAAAAGCTTTTCTAATTACGCCCACGGCATGAAGGAGATAGGGAGCCGTGTAATTAAGCAGTAATTAAGTAAACACAGCTATCCGTGCAAATTTGGCCGTGAGAGAGGAGAGAATTTACATTTGGGAATTTTATTAATTTCCAACGTTGAAAGGCGGCAAGACGGAAGAGCCGGTAGACGGTGAGAATAATTTGTCAATTTTGTTAACTGCAGGCTGTAAAAAGGACGGTGGGATTTTGAAAAATTATTTACGAAAAGAGGACCGACGGGTCGCGCTAGACGAGAGGATTTAATTTTTGCATTAACGCGTCGACCCGGTGCCCGGGGCGAAACGTAGCTTGGAATTTCGGTTAATTAAGGTCTTCCGCTGTTTAATTAAATATACATTCGGCACTTCACGGTCGGCGATTTCACCGTTGCTTCTTTCCAAACGGGAAACAACGTTACGACCGATTTAATCGTTCGAAAGAAGGATTCTTATGAGCCTGCCAAATTACGGGAATTTTTCTCGCAGATAGTACAACGCTGTAAAACTCGGGAACGAGATGATCGCATTTTATCGCGAATGCAGAACCAAGTGCGCGTTTATGCGCCCCGAATGTACGAGCATGGAAATTTCCCATCGCGGACTGCGAATGCGAGGTGCGATAATGTCGCTGGAAAAATTTGCGAGATAGAAAGTGCAACCGGGTAGGACTTTTAACGCAGGAATTCCGCCGCATCGATTCCGAGGTATCCGCGCGTTGTAAATCGACGTAGAAAAAAGGAAGAACGACGCATTTATTCGAGGAAGTACAACGGAAAGTCTACACGAAGGACGAAGCCGTAGAAGCGTTTCAGAATTGAGTTACTTCGGCCATTGAGGAGCAATGAAGCATCCGCGAATTTGCCCGAGCTTGCGTGAGCTTTGCTTTGGGCCATTGCTCTCGAACTATCCGTAGAACACGGCAAGAGGGATGGTACGTTAAAAGGAATCATAAATACCAAAGAAACCGTTGCAATTTCAATGGAAAGTTCCATCGGTATCAAATACTACGATGGAAGATTGTATCATTCGATCGGGCGGTTCTCATTAAATCGGTTTCACGAACCGTTTGCGGATGGACGGCGGGGAGGACGGTTGTAATTACTTGAAAAATGAATTCAATCCGAAGGGACATTTCAATATTTGCCTTCAATCGGTCGAGAAATTTTCAACAAAATTTCATCCGCGAGCAGATATCGATTCCACCGTCAGATTTCATGCCAGGACATGAGAGACAGGCCTATAAATTGAGAGTTGATCGATGACCTTCAGGCTAGTAATAACTGCGCGACCAATGTTTGCTCCCGAGAGGCTAAGGAATGGCACCAGGGGTTACAGACCGGTGTCATATCTCTATCCGGAGAGGAAGAGCGAGTTACTGTATCCTCCAAAGACTGCAACTCTCATCGTCGCCCTATTCTGTGAAAGTTCAGACTGGAGAACGAAATAGGATGATCTTTTCTTTGCCACGTGTTTCTGCTTCGACAGTGGAGCTACGGAAATCCTGAAATTGATGGGTTCCTACTGTTTTATAATGGTTTCTCAAAATAGAAAATTAATACAGTAGATATGTTACGTGTATCTTATGATACAAAAGTTAGTTAACCCATTGACTGCCAACTACGAGATATCTCGTAGCTGCACTATAAGTTTGAATTAATAAGTTAACAATAATGGCCGCGCGTGTATAGAAATTTTTGAACAAAAATGTTCTTCGTATCATTACAAATGTCGAGATTATATTTTTAATTAATGAAACCAATGTTCTAAAAACTTTCTGTCATCTTCTCAAATTTTAACAAGCAAAGGTAATATTTGCTTAGTTTTTCTGGCAGTGAATGGCTAACCCCTTGCCATTCGATTTCTTTTGTGACCGCCACCGCAATAATTCAGAATTTAATTGCTAAAACAAGAATTGATCAATGATTCTCGGTTTACCTTATAATTCAACGTAATATTAATATGACAGGAATAATATTATCGCGTTGCATCTCATTGAAAGTTTCAATTTTATAGGTTTTTAAAAACTTCAAAATTTCCTACCCCATTTACCTTATCACGAGTGTGACTCCTTATCGTAGGGCAAGGGGTTAATTGAAGAATTGCCGCTAAGTCTCTCTTTTTATCAAACAACTTATTTCGTATATTTATGTACAGAATTAGTCCCTGCAGATTTAATTTTAACCCTTTGCACTCAATTGCACCCTCTAAGAGGACATTCGAGTTTATTAGTGATTACGGAAGTTGCTCCTACTGTACGGCAACAAATTAAGAATCCAAGTTCCCCTAAAGTTTTCCATTGAAATGGCAGAAGGTAGAAAATCGTAAAATGCCGCCGAGTTGCTGATAGATAACGTCAGGGATTTCTCCAAGTGCAAAGGGTTAAACTCCTACGATCATTTCGTCTAGGATCCACGAAATTAAGTGGATTCCGGAACCACGAAAACCATGGTCTCCTTTAAGATAACGTTTAGATTAACTGCAGACATCTCATCCTAAATCTGGCCAATGGACTTTTGAGTACAACCGGCCCAGTAGGGCCCACCCTAAACACTCATGAGTCCCAAAGGGACGTTGTTTACCTACCGATTGATCGTATTTGCAGAGATCAATTGTGTATTGAGTACTTGCGCTCATAAGAGACAATGCCAAGAGCCGTCTAATACGTGGTGCTCAAATTACCAAGAGGAATTGTGGTCGACGGATCAGTTGTACCGTTCTGAATTACACCGCTACAATCTCCACTTCGCTCTAACCCTCGCAACGTGGCCATTCGAACATCCCCAGTTGCAAGAGGCAAAGAAACGACTGCTGCCATTTATTAAAAACACGTGCCATCGTGAACGCCGCGGGTGTTCACCGGCGATACTATTAAACGCATGGCCGGCCTAATCTAAAGTGCCATAAAATGGCCAACGATCTAATTCCGCGAGAGGTCCTGCGGCTTTTAGTGCGAGACATCGCCATAAAAGTTTACGTCTCGGAAGGACAAAAATTTCCCTCTTAACAGCTTCGATCGAGCTACTTGGCGGTGTTTAATTACGACGATTAATGCCCTCGACCTTTCCTCCTCCCCTTTTTTTTTCTTCTTCCTCTCCGCGTCCACGTGTCGCGGTAAAATGCGATTCTCACGAGCACCGCGATGAATCTATCTTCCTGCCCTTTAAGAAGGGTCAAGACCCTTATCTCGTCGCCGGGGAACGACTTGTCAGATGCCGTCGAATCGGGAGTCGAGAAAACGTGGAAGCCAGGTTGGATGCTGCTGCTGATGGATCAGCCGATCCGTACAATTGGCTCTCGATCGACGTCGAGGAAACGATAGACCGGCTAGGATATTCGCAAGGCAATCGATCGGTAACGATACGTCCGCAAGAATGGATCGGTTTACTTCTCGTCGTCGGCCGATTTTCCTCCTCGGTTCTCTTGTTCGATTAGAATTCCAAGCTATGCGATTAACCTCGGCGATTCGACTGCTAGCCATTGCTGGCCGTTGGGGTGTGCGAGGTTGCTTTTCCGATTAATTGGAGTCTGCCTTTCGCTTGTTAAGGGACCGACACGTCGGAAATTATGTTCGAGGGGGATGGAGGAAGTGCGGGTGGTACGTAGGGCCCAGAGATTCGGGGGTGGAGATATACGGGAGGATACTTTCGTAATTGCCAATTATCGTCCGTCGTTCCAGAAAGATTAAAGTTAGCGTGGCCTTGTAACGTAGCCAAGTGGGAAGGTAGCAAGAACGAGTGGGTTTGCGAATTTCTTCGGGGTGGGTTATTATTTTGACGGGGTTGAAAACGATCGAGCTGAATACATTCGGATGCCCTCATCTATCTTCTGTCTCCTAGGTGAGAATTTCAATTATCAATTTCAATGTAACATTTATCGTTAATATTACGACATAGTTTACCCGAGAGGGAACAAAAAAGGGTCTCGTCCCTTTGCAAATTTCCGTGCGATGTCTTTAGCCCTGGCAAGCTTGGAAATGATAAATCAACGTTCATCCTGGCGTTGAAATTCTAAAGTGTATTTGGTATTTGATATCATAACGTAGCCAATTTTCATGACGACAAGAAGAAAACACTTCTGCAAATTTCCTCGGGATACCTAGTGTTCCGGTAGGCGAGAAACGATCGAGTAACGTCTCCCACATCCTCCCGGTTCTGCTCGGTTGCGAATTTCAGTTATCGATTCCACGATATAATCCTACTATCATCAAACGCCACTTCGGGCGTCAGAGATTCAGCCTAACAATCGCCGGCCAGAGTATTGCAATCGGTGGATCAGCCTTATCGAGCTAGTCTGATTGACGTTTCATACGAAAGAAACCGTTCACGCTCAAACGCCCTATCCATCCGCCTGTGTATTCCCATTGATTGACTACAACAGACTTACACGCCTAGCTCTCATCGTGTACTGTTACGGTTTAAATCAATGGGATTATTCCGTTTCCTGCTCGAACTGGCCACGGCTGATTGTCATTGAATCGCTATTAATTACATTCTCTTCAACTACATTCTCCAACTATAAAACGATCGGGAAACTCCATTTGAAAATGTACTCCATAATCATCGATTCTTTCGCGTACGATTCTGTGATTGACGTTGAAGGATGATAAGAAAATTCATCTCTGAATATCAACGATAATAACACTGCTCAGCAAATTTAAAACTTTTTTCTGCTTTCCGTTAGCCACAGAGTGATTGTCTCTGTCACCCTTTGTTTACGAAAACATCAGTTTTTGTAAAAACGGTGGATATAGGCAAAGAAGCTGGTATTACGTGAAAACTAAAGACGATGTACTTTTCAAAACTTATAAATATTTGAATAACATAACCCAGAGCTAACCCAAACCGTTTAAAATTCATCCAGACTAGTGGAAAATATATCATTTAATAATAAAATAAAAGTTTTACATTAAAAATCAAATATTTATAAGCTTTGAAAAGTAAATCGTCAATTATAAACAGACGTAACTTCACTCCTTTAATTTCTACTCGCCATAAAATTTATTAAAATTAAGCAGGAACACGTTAAGAAATAGTAATTTCATTTGTAATAAATAATTGTTGACGAAGATTGTTGTAATAATCGAAATTTGCTAAGTTATCCATGAAGAAAAGCAATCTCAGCGCACGGGGTGTACTGCGCATGATCCGCGTTCCGTGGGCCGCCTCGCTGAGTCAGTATAGCTCCAGCGATCGAGTGGGCCGCACGATTTGACAGGACGGTCCCTAAGTGTATTTTTGGACTTGCTTATCGGTACCAAGTCACGTCTGACCTTGCGTCTGATTATTAGTGCATGTGTGCTATAATATTAAACTACTTAAACAATAAATTAAAAGTGATCTAAATAACTTGAAGAATTAAATACAGTGTTTTGTGGATGTATCAGTGACCTCCAGTGACAGTTACCAGGAAGTGTTTTTAAATTATTACGCCGATTAAATACAATGTTTTGTGGATGTATCAGTGACCTCAAGTGACAGTTGCCAGCAAGTGTTTTTAAATCATCTCGACAAGTAAATACAACGTTTTGTGGATGTACCAGTGACCTCAAATGACAGTTACCAGCAAGTGTTTTTAAATTATTTCGACAATTAAATACAATGTTTTGTGGATATGTCAGTGACCTCAAGTGACAGTTCCCAGCAAGTGTTTTAAATTATTTCGGCGATTAAATACAATGTTTTGTGGATGTATCAGTGACCTCAAGTGACAGTTACCAGCAAGTGTTTTTAAATTATTTCGACAATTAAATACAATGTTTTGTGGATATGTCAGTGACCTCAAGTGACAGTTCCCAGCAAGTGTTTTTAAATTATTTCGGCAATTAATTACAATGGATCGTGGATGTGTCAGTGACCTCAAGTGGCAGTTACCAGCAAGTGTTTTTAAATCATTTCGACAATTAAATACAATGTTTTGTGGATATGTCAGTGACCTCAAGTGACAGTTCCCAGCAAGTGTTTTTAAATTATTTCGGCAATTAATTACAATGGATCGTGGATGTGTCAGTGACCTCAAGTGACAGTTAGCAACAAGTGTTTTTAAATTATTTCGACGATTAAATACAATGTTTTGTGGATGTGTCAGTGACCTCAAGTGACAGTTGCCAGCAAGTGTTTTTAAATTATTTCGACAATTAAATACAATGTTTTGTGAATGTGTCAGTGACCTCAAGTGGCAGTTACTTGCAAGTGTTTTTAAATCATTTCGACAATTAAATACAATATTTTGTGGAAGTGTCAGTGACCTCAACTGACAGTTTTGTGGAAGTATCAGTGACATAAAGTGGCATACGATGATAGAGAAATTCCGTTGGCGGATTCGCGTTCAGGACGACGTTCCCCATAACAATCACCCAGTGTCTATCGGAAAACAAAAATGGTGTAGGACAGTGTAATCGATTATTCCACGTTCCCTCTATCGTTCAAGTAAGTGCGATAGTTGAATCTGCTCTTAGCAAGGCTTCGATAGAGCGTAAATCGAATCGATCGCTCGATAAAGTGATTTGACAATGCACTCAATAGATAGAGACACGCGCAAAGAGATATTAATAGTCGAAAGTGAAAGTAGTAGGACGGATAATGAAGGCAAAGCCGGAACATCTGTAGATCCTTAGGTACAAGAGCCGAACCAGCATAGTTTACTCAAGGCCGATGCCGGTGGTCGCCGTGTTCTATGAGGATTTGAACTAGACACGGTCCCATCCTCGCCTCTAATTCCTGATCCGGATTTCAACTTGGCCGTATCTGCCGGATACGCGAGGTTTCCCCGCTGAAAGACATTTCCCCTTCTGTCCGTTTCCACTTGCTCGTTGCAAGGCATTCGCGCTTCTACGAGACGATAAATTCCCGCCGATCGAGTCCGGACAAATTGAAATTCCGACAACCCGCTGCTCACAGAGAAAGAAAACGGCGATAGGTCTTCCTTTTTTCTACAAAATTCCCAATAAATTACCCATCCACTATCCCTCCCCCGTATCGACCCCTTTCACTCGATGGCCCATCGATCTTTGTACAACTTCAGAATCGAAGGATCGTTCGATAATCCATATCGCCGTAACGATCGCACGATTCCGTTAGAGATTGTCGTATTATCAGGTTCTGCGGTGAGCTGCGTAACTTGTGTCCCCATTTCTGTCATTCCAGAAATGTGAGGAATGATCACGTGGGTGATGGTCGGGCTACTCCTGGCTGCGGAAACTTGCGGCAGAAACGTCCTCTCCGGAAACGGAAACGGGAAGGAGGAGACGAAGCAGAAGGACACTCCGAAGGGAGTCAGCGCGGACGAGGAAGAGATCTATCGTGGGTATCGTTGACTCTCAGCAACGGAAGACAAAACGACGAAGAGAATTGAGAATGAACGGAAGGAACGTGGAGCGGGAAAACGGATCTATGATTTGCTCGACTAACTCGAGCTTACCCAGGAGCTGTCGAATCCTGCAATCGAGCCCGACTAATCCACCTTTCGTTCCTTCTCTATTTCTCTTTACGACTCTTCTTTGTTCCGTCGGCCTTGCACGCTCACCCGCCGCCATTTTCTTCGTTCGCGAACAGGCGCGCGCACAAAACGTACCTTATCTAACCGCCACAAATCTTTCTCTAATCTATATACCTCCGTGGTAACATATTGTTCTGAAATATTACCGGACCGGGCCGTCGCCGAGCTTCTTAAAGTTCAAGCTCCGATAAGTAGTTAAAGTCTCGTTTGCCCCGAACTAGTTCCGCCCGTCTATCAAACCACTCTCCATGAGGATGCAACTCTTCCTGATGCACTTCTGATACGACACTCGGAGACCATTCTTCCCAACTTTTTACCCACCGGAGGAACTTAAGCTCCCACGTAATTATCCCTATCTCTGTACCCTCTCCCGGTTGAAAAAGTAGCCGACTGAAATAATTCTGAAACGTTCATCCTCCCTGTCGCGCTTGCTCGAACGTCGTGAATGATTAATCGTAGACGATAAACGAGAACAATTCGTAGGTGTCGTCGATGTTCGTCGCGGAGAGATTTGTCGCGCTATCCGGCCGGTATTCACGGCTTCCTTTCGATGGAGGGCTCCATTATTTTCCCCGTCGTGGCTGCAACGCGAGAGGGATTACATCGGCGTACCGCCTAAGCGCGTTTAATTGTTACGTCTCTCGGTCCTTTGTCTGGTACTTCTGCCGCACGGCATCTGCTACAACGCTATTACTCACTCGAACGCTCGTCTGTTGTGTTGCAGGTCTAACGTGCTACACTTGCGTCAACGTCAGCGATAACCAGGTATCGACGAGTCCATTAAACCCTCTCTTAAGAGTCTATAATGCCTCTATCGTGCCAGGTCCAGCCACAATTTCGTCTAGCCTCGAGGATCGTTTCGCCATCGATCTCGACTTATTTTAAACTCCTCTCTGTATCCCTCTCTCTCTCGAGCGCTCTGGTGCTCCCTCTCTTTCTCTTTTCTTCCCATTTCCTCTTTCATCCCCTTCCCATGTTTTTTTCCCACCCCCCGAAGCCACCACCTCGAGCCGTCTCGACGAGGGAATTGCCAATATCGGTCCGGTTAGCGATTCTTCTACCGGCGGACGGAAACACGAAATAGTAGCCAAGTAGATTGCACCGAGTGCTTGCTTTCGTCGCCCGGGATAAATTCTAAGCACGTCTAAATAGAAGTCTCACTGACGGAAATCTGTATTGGAAATCGTTGATTTCCACCCCGAGTCGATACCGCGGATGGTTTTCCATACGAAAATCCTTTTACCTGAATTTATTTCTTACGATCGTTACGTTATATCGTTCCGTCCCCTTTCCTCTTAGTCTCTTTCTCTCACTTTACCATCGGCGATCGTCGATCGTCAAAAAGGGCGGATAAAACTCTCGCAGAAACGGCACGGCCCTCGAAAGTACTCGAACGGAAGGGGAGGAGATCTTAGGACAAGTGACGTTTCTGCAGCTAACATCTTTCCTCTTTCGGAACGATTTCGCCAACTTTTCAAATCCGATACAACCTAACGAACGATCCAGCACGTTTGTCTCTTTATCGATAGAAAAGTCGTCAAATTGATTGGTTACTATTTTTTTATAATTATTTCTCAAATTTGTAGAAAAGCAATAGATGTTTCGCGCGTATTTTAAAATACAGAAATTACTTGGGCGATCATCTTTCTGGCCACTTGCTCTCTCTTTCTACTTATTTAATATATTTATGTTTAATATATTTAAAATAATAGATTTGACTCCCGTAGATCTACAGCAAGAATGTCCAACTCGCCGCATATTTGTATTTTTTTCTGTGTCTCTCGTAAATGTTACGTAGATACTTTTTTTCAAATATTAAAATATCGAACAAAAATTAAAATATATTTTAATTAAATTATACAGCTTCTTCATGGATATTTTTTTTATATTATACTATTTAAGAGCGACTGATTTCAACACGGATTGCAGAGTTTTATTGGCCCGATAAAGGTTTTCAGATGACCATAGCTGATCTAACGTTAACGATCCACGTTCGCATCGATGAATTCCCCGTTTCCCGTTCGATATCGCGAGAGAAAGAGAATAAACGTTGAATAAATACACATTGCACGTAATCAGTGATATCCCTCGCAATTTTCCTCCGCTTCAGCCCTCTGTTTTTCTTCGCAGATGTGCAACGAATGGGCGATAGATACACCGTGTCCGGCGGGCGGCCGGGACTTTTGCCGATCGATGCACATTTTGGACAGCCGAGGGAATAGCGTCTTGGCAAGCAAATTTCTTTCTCAGCTTGGCCTCTCTGACCCGAAAGGAGCGTCGGTCGCACGATTGCCTCTATTACTGCCAAGCAATATTAACAGGGTGACTCGGAACCCTTCGGTCCATTTCTCCGTTAGACGATGTCTCCTCGACACTCGGTTCACGTACCACTTTGGAGTTTCCCTTCGTTTAACTCGCCTCGATCCGATCGTTTTGCAACAGCCACGGATTAAATCGACGAGTCTTTTATCGCATTAAATCACTTGGCACGGAACGGAAGTACCTCGATGAATTTTCACCAAGCGTTTTTCGCCCGAATGAGATAACTGATGCATTCGTGTATTCAAAAGGATAAGCTGATTTTCGCGCCATTAACGAAGAAAGTTACGTAACAGATTTGATTCCGGGGAGAAAACGGTGATCACCTAGCCATGAAAAGCTTCGCAGCTAAGCACTTTCCGGAAGCCTTTCAATTATGAACATCGAGATCAATTATATCCCTTTTATCTTCTACCTCATAAGCCTCCTAACTTTCGAATGCCTCGCTCGTTAGTCGATTGATTAATTTTTAATGATCTTATGCACCCGCCCGGGGAGTCTTTTGAACGGCGATGAAACTCGTTAATTTTGCACCTCGACTACTTTCTCCGCCGTGCGCGAAAACCGGAAAAGGGCAATCGTGCGAATTTCGCTGCTGCACGCTCTTCTGGGTTTTCACACGTTACCCTGCCGCTACGGGCTTTCAACACTTCTCCCCACACTCGTGAATATCTGAAAGTTCTTCAGGATTGTACCAATTGATAAATTTGCTTTAGTTTTTTTTTCAAATACCGAACATTTCTTCATCTTTCATCATATGGAAGTTTGCATAGAAAAAGAACGTTCAGGCGAACGTCGTGGCAGGGTATGTGATAATCTCGGAGCTAATGCTACAGAAATTACGGCTAAAAAATACAAGAAGAAATCAACCCTTTGCACTCCGTCGTCGCCGCAGTGGCGACATTGCAACCGCCGCTCCCTAGCCATCTTTCGGTTGTCGGACTATAGCTGGTAGCTCATAGTAAAAATTATTCGGAGTGCAAAGGGTTAATGTGACACTGTAGGTGTTGAAAGACGACGATGGTGGAGTTATGATGAAAAGAAGGTGAAAGGTCGGACTCCCAATCAATGTGCCTGTATTCAAATCCTCCCTTGAAATTTTTGGGAAATTTTTTATATGCTTATTATAGCAGTGGGCACTGAACCCATATAAAAAGTAGGGTCTAGCCGAAGTGATCGTACAGTCAATTTATTACGCGATTAATTCGTTCGCGTTATATGGACCACGCTGAAAAGTGGACCTTCTACCATGCTAAAAGAGTTCCGCGTTTATGCAAATCACGCTTTAAGAGTACCGGGCGATAAGAGTACTGAGCTATAAGAGTACCGAATTGTAGGAGTACTGAATTATAGGAGTACCGAACTATAGGAGTACCGAATTATAGGAGTAGCGAACTATAGGAGTACCGAATTATAGGAGTTCCGAATTATAGGAGTTCCGAATTGTAGGAGTTCCGAATTATAGCAGTACCGAATTATAGCAGTACCGAGCTATAGGAGTACCGAATTATAGCAGTACCGAACTATAAGAGTACCGACTTATAGGAGTACCGAGCTATAGGAGTTCCGAGCTATAGTAGTGCCAAACTATAGGAGTACCGAATTATAGCAGTACCGAATTATAGCAGTACCGAACTATAAGAGTAGCGAACTATAGGAGTTCCGAGCTATAGTAGTGCCAAACTATAGCAGTACCGAATTATAGCTGTACCGAACTATAAGAGTACTGAATTATAGGAGTGCCGAACTATATGAGTACCAAATTATAGAAGTACCGAACTATATGAGTACCGAGCTATAGTAGTACCGAACTATATGAGTATCGAGCTATAAGAGTACCGAATTATAGCAGTATCGTACTATAAAAATACCGAACTATAAGAGTACCGCGTCATAAGAGAATTCTATCTAAGCCCAAGGAGGATAGACCACCCTCCAACAATGCCTACAGTGCCACGTTCAATTTCCTTCACTGTACCATCGTCCCAGAAGAGACGAAGCGCAAAAAGAGCAAACTGTTCCAACCACTTGCACTCTAAATCAATTTCCTCCTTTCAGGTGAGCAAAAGTTGCGCGAGCAGCGCGGAATGCGGACCAGCATCGGTCGGTTGCATCCCGGTGGACACGCAGCAGGTGCGAAATAGCGAATTTTAATAAATACCTGGATGCTTCTTCTCGAATCTATCGGAAAAAGGGCCAACCGAAAAAAAAAATGAGCAGAGAGAAAGAAAAGACACGAATCTAGATAAGAGAAGAAGGAGCCAAATGCAACCGGGTGAAATAAATTCGGTTATTTCGTTCCAGATCTGCATAAGCTGCTGCGACCTGAGCTACTGCAACATCGAGTCGCCGACGAACGCGACTAATGCCATTTACTCGCGCAAACGGCGCGCAAAGTCCAAGTCGAAGCGCAAACGACCCGGTAGAAACGGGGTCGAGGGCGCCAACCGATTTTACGGTTCCGGGGTGCTCTGGCTCCTGGCCTCACTCTTCTATGCATATCATTGCTGAGGAAGCAGCAAACCGGAAGAATTAGGTAGAGAAACGATGCCGTGTCGGCCAGCCGGGGATTTCAGTGTGGAACAAACCGAAACCGGATGCGAAGCCGCGTGAAACGTCTTCTACGACGTCCCGTCTACTCGTGGAACAGCCAGACACATCAGGCTCACCGTAAATTTGGCGAAGCGACGGAAATACGATGGGATTCAACGTGATCTTCTCCGACCGACGTTACACAATGTATCGCGAAGATGATCCGAAAGTCGTTTATGCTCGTGTATCGTCATCATTCTCGCTCGGCCGGTACTACTTTAATTACGGCGAATGCTTTCGACGAAGTCTCTCTTTCCATTGCGATCCCACGATATATACACGTATGTACATACATCCTCCCGAGAGCTTTTTCTCGATGTTCCAACATATCCACGGATATTTTAATCCATTCCGCGATGATATCGCGAGCTTTGTGATTCAATGTCCCTCGGCGTAATATCGCGCATAGTTTATGGGGGAATAAGTTAGAACGGGATTTTTCTTCCTATCGGCGAGAGCAAATTGGAAAAGTGGAAGAGAGAAAGTTGCATGGAGTCTACGTGGTGTCTTCTCCGAGTAAACAAAAACAACTGCCTCGCCTACCTCATCGAAATCCTTTCCCTTCCTACCCTTTCTGGCTATTTCTTTCCATGTAGAAATTTCTAAGTCGCAAAAAAGAAAATGCAGTGTACGCGAGGAATAGTGTACGTTAGGATTATGTATTAGCGGAATTAGAAAACCTCCTTTGTCTTTCCCTTTCGAACGCTTGCGGAAAAGAATGTTGGAGCGGAATGGAGAACGGATGATTCTCCTCGGAGAGAGGAAGATGAGAAGAGCCGCGTAGCCTCTTGGAATATTTACCGGATGTTCGAATACCGGATAAATAGCAATGAGAGGAGAATATACATCCGATCGACACTATTGTTCGTGGTGTCTCGTGCTGTCTGAAGGAAAGGGAGCCAAAGTAAGTAAACTCGTAGTTGATCGAGGACCGTTTCGTGTCTCTCAGTGATGGAAAAAGGAATTGTTCTCTTCTCGTAGACAACGTAGCTTACTATGCCTTGTTAGAATGGAATTAAGGTGTATAACGAATAAGCTCGAAGTTAAAACGAATAAAAAAGAAAGAAAGAAAAAATGGAAAAAAAAGAGAGAAGGAAGGAAACAGGAAAACACTACCGATGGTCGAGTCCGTCGTCTCTCCGCGGAGTTTTGCGGTGCCGAATGAAAGAAAGAACCCTCCGTATCCTAATTTTCTAAGAACATCCCTATCCGCCATGAAAGAACTGAATTGCCGTATGAACTTTTCACGATCTCGCGATATACGGGGGAGAAAGAAATTCGCGGGAATCCAAGGTGCGAAAACGTTGCCGTCAGATCCGTCACGAAGCGGAAAAGTCGGGAGGAATTTCATTGGGGGCATCGACGATTGAGAAAATGGAGGTAAGAAGAACGAGCCGGGGAAACGAATTCGGTGTTTCCTTTTGCTGATTCCCGCGGAATTTCACTGGCTCCCTGGAACAACGATCGATCGTTATCCTCGTGGAAGCTGTGTTAAGAAACCGCGTGGATTTCCCTTGCACAATGCGATTCGCGGGAATTTTCTTTGGACGAGATGAAGTGGAAAGATTTCGTTTCTATTTCTTTAATTAATGACTAATTGCGACGCTTCAAACGAATACTTCAGGTCGACAATGAGATTAGGCTGTTTGGATGTAAGGACGAGATACACGAGTCTCTTTTCCGAGGGAAATAATTGCATTTAGGATGGTAATGATTTTGAGGGAATGTTAATTACAATGGTCTCCAAAATTGAAGTTTTTTTTTCCCCCAAAGAATATTTATGCTGATTGTTACAGATTTTGCGGCGCTGAATACTGAAGCACGTTTGTCTCCATCAGACTCCTTTTTGAGAAAATCAGTATTGAAAGAAAATGCAAATTTTCAACTTTCAGAGTTTGTTGTATTTTAACCATAAGAGGTCTTCAAATTTTTATGGCACGGAATGCTTCTTTAAACCCTCCCGAATATAACTTTGTTTAATGTAACGTCATCGTCAAAAAGTAACTCATAAATATAAAATGTATTTGTAAAAGAAGCTACGTATAATAACTCATAAAGTCATAAAATAACTAATAAAGAATAAATGTATACTTTTAAAGCAAACTATAACACTAGCGCGGGTGTAACGGCTGCGCTGAGAATCACTGGCGGTACCTTCTGTCTGGCGGAAATACTTTAATTTCTCGGCCAAAAAGAAAACTTGTGTCGCAACTTTCAATTATGGTTTCCTCGAGAAAAATGTCTACTCTATCGTCTCCTTCTATTAGAATTCCTCCTGGGTGTCTAGTTTTTAAGATAGGTAGGAAAATATCTACAAAAGTTTCTGGCGCTTTGAACATTGTTTTAAACATAAGAATCAGCATAAATATTCTTTGGGCATAAAGTCGTCTTGGTCAAGGTAATCGTAGAAGATCACGTTTACGAGATGTTTCGTCAAAAATTGCATTTCGAGTTAGTGTCTTATTTTTGCAAGTTTTAAAAGAAATATTTATTATTTCGACATAATAAACTTGTGGGAAGTTGTTGGATTTTTGTCGGTATTTTATTTTATCAAGTTTCAAAGGAAATATTTATTATTTAGATATAATAAATTTGTGGGAAATTGCTGGATTTTGGTACGTATTTTATTTGATCAAGTTTCAACGGAAATATTTATGGTTTCGATAGAACAAATTTGAGGGAAATTCATTGTGGATAAAATAATTCCTTATATTGTTAAGGGGCGGTGATTTGCGATCTATTTTCTTACGTGGTAAGTTGTTTGATTAATGGAGGAAGTGAGATGAATGTAGGGAACTTTTTTTTTCAGTTCAGTTCTTGAAAAGAGAGTCGGCAGAAAAATAACGAATGAACTTTTTATTATTATCATTAAATATCTCCTCGACCGCAGAGTTCTACGAACAAGAAAACCTGCGCGATGAATGTAATTTATGTATTCGCGTATTTCAATTGCACGGTTTTTTGGTCCTTTGAAAAGAAAAACCGAGAAATACAAAAAGATCTGTAATGTATTTTTTGCGCCAGGTTTTTCAACTATTCAAAAAAAAACCAGGCCAAGTGAACGAAACGCATATAAAAAAGACTTTGTTATTTTGAAACTATTCTATAGAAGTTTCTTTCTATTTGAATTCTATCTCTTAGTTCTAAGTACGACGGGAGAAATTTACTTTTTTTGCAAAGTATTTATTTATACATCACTGCATTAACATTGCGCGGCTTTTTGATTCTTCACAAAATAGCCGGCAATGCAGGAAGACCTAATACATAACATTTTGTGCCTGTTTTTTAATTTTAAAAAAAATAATTGTGAAATTTAAATTCATAGTCTATGAGAAAAAAAAACCCTGTTAATTAAAAACTATCCTAAATATTTCTTCATTAACACGACCTGTCTGGTTTCCAAACACGAAGAGAGAAACATGCTTTTTTGCAAACAAGTTATTTATATATCACTCTTACAATGTTGCGCGACTTTTTGATTCTTTAAAAAAAACAGTCGGCAATGCGGAAAGACCTAATGTATAAAACTTTGTGCTTCCGGTTTTTTTGAATCTTCGAAAAAGCAAAGCCGGTGCCATTTAAGCGAATAATTCTACGAGAAAGACTTTGTTACTTGAAAATTCTTCTACCAATTTCTTAAATCTATTTTGCTCTCTAATTTCCAAGAGCAAAAGATACTAAGTTTTATTTTCTACGACGGCTTTTCCCGTGAAATGATAATTCGGACGTTTAAATATCGTTAACGAACAGTTCGTGTGCAATTTTATGAATTAAATATTGTGAGAAAACAGAAACGAAACTTGAAAAAATTTACCCGAAGCACGCGCGGGATTTGAATTATCGATAAACTAAAATTAAAACGTACCTAAAGCTGTTTACATACCTACAGACTCGCCTACTACAGACTATTTATTGCTATTTCAATTATTAACAATTATATACATAAATAAATGAATAAATAAAAAAAAATATATATATATATTATGATATAGATATTATACATTGTTTCGGCATGATGTAAGGATACTGTTGGTAATGAAATAAAGAAAACTATACTTGTCAGACTGTCATTATGCAATTTTCTACGTAAATAATTAATAATTTCAATCGTTGAACGTATTCAATATTTTCGAAAGTTCCTAGTTCAACGTTTAACCTCGTTTTCCTAACCTGATTATTTCACGAATCATTTTCGCATTCATTTACGTATTTTACTTTACCAAATGATTTCTTACTTTCATTACCTTTTATTCATATGATATAAAAAAACGCATTTTCAATGTCTTTTCCTTTCGATCCATTGTATCGATTGAAAGAATCGCACGATCGATGTATCCCTAGGGGGAGCACCGGTACGACGCTGCACTTTTCCTCTTTTACCAATTGTTGCACAAGCACTTCGTAATGCTTGTTCCTATAGCAAATATTATCATATTAGTAACATAATATATCATATTACGATACAAGTATAACAAATTTACATATATGGAAAGCCATTATACGATGTTATATGATTTATGGAACTGTCAATTTCATTGCGGTAACCGTAAAATGGTTTCGACGAAACATTCTATTGCACACTCTCTCGAGTGCGACATTCATCTCATCCGAATTCTCGATGCGTTGGATAAGATTTTCATTGCAATTACGTCGCGAGGGAACGATTAATTAGTGGAGAAATTAATTAAATTTTATTCATTGTCAGCGACGCGAGGGAATCCTTTCATAAAGTGGCGCTCGCGATTCCGAAAGGAATCACGTGACCGAATGATACTTCCGCTTCTTCCCAGCTAGGCAGCGCCACCGCGAGGTTAACGCATGCGCAACAGTAAAATCTATATTAAAATGGAGGAAAAGAGTGAAGTCGTGGAACGAGAGGCTAAGAAGGATGAGATTCACGAAAAAGATGGGAAATCTAAAAGGTAGGAGGATGATTGCACGTTAACGAGAAACGACAGCTATCTACTTTCGATCAAGATTATTGAAAAGCGCTTTTCCTGACGGAATAGCCACGTAAATGACAGACGACCGGCAGTTTTGTAGACACGACTCGAAGACATTTCTCTGTATTCGTTGTATGTTTGTCGATATTTAGTAAATTAAATGATGTTGAAATACTTTCCAGCGTCTCGTAGAATTAATTGTATTTATCGCAAAGTCGCAGAAGGGTGTAAGAATGCTATTGAATGTTACAGTAACCTGTGATTTTAATTCTTTCACAGTAGTGCACATGAGTTTTATATTTTGAAACTACACAATGATGCACAATTTTGTATTATTTAATCGAATGATCCGCTTCTTTCATGTATTATAAAATATATATCGTACTATTAAAAGAATCCTTAACCCTTTCCTTCCCCATTCTCACTTGAGTTTTGCATATTTAATACATAATTGCTTTGTTAATGGTGTCCTTAGCAACATTTCGATTATTTTTGCACGAAACTGTAAAACAATAAGACCCTTGTAATATAGTTCGAAGAAGAGAAATCGCAAGAAGAAGAACCAGGCGGCGAATGCAACCAACGAAAATGATAGCACTGGCCATAGGGAAATCAGCGAAATGCCTAGCTCGTGTAATATATCGATAAAGGATATTCAAATCGCAATGGAAGTATTTAATATGCAACAGAAACCTGCCAAGACCGAAGAAGAAGCAATGCAAAAGCCTTATCAGTTTTGGAGTACACAACCAGTACCAAAAATGGGTAAACTATGTTAAATGGAATTTTTGGTGCATATTCGATAGCTAGTGCCATTCCAAGACGATAAAATGTCTTTTCCTTCAATCTGTAGATGAAAAGATTGAGAAAAATGAACCTATCGAACCCGATAAAACATCCATAAGAGCTGAGCCATACTCATTGCCTCCGGGTTTTCAATGGGATACATTGAATCTTGACGATCCTTTAGTGTTATCTGAACTGTATACCTTGTTATCGGAGAATTATGTTGAAGATGACGATGCCATGTTTAGATTTGATTATCCACCAAACTTCTTGAAGTGGTAAATACTATATGGTGACAACTTAAGAGCTAGACTGACGAAGATGGAGCTAATGATATCCTTTCAGGGCATTGCAACCCCCTGGATGGTGCAAGGAGTGGCACTGTGGGGTACGAGTCACCAAAAGCGGACGTCTAGTCGGTTTTATTTCCGCTATTCCAGCTACTCTACAGATATATAACCAGTAGGTTATACTTCAGCGTCTCGAACTAATAGACTTTACATTATTTAACGTAAACAATATTTTAGCATTCAGAAAATGGTGGAAATTAACTTCTTATGCGTGCACAAAAAATTGAGATCGAAAAGAGTCGCTCCCGTATTAATCCGTGAAATTACAAGAAGGGTTAACCTAAAAGGAATTTTTCAGGCTGTGTACACCGCAGGTGTTGTGCTGCCAAAACCGATAACAACTTGCAGGTCTGTACCTGCGTAAATTTTTATCGGTTTTCGCATCATTTTGGTCTATCAATCTTTATTCTCTACAGGTACTGGCATCGCTCGCTTAATCCAAAGAAACTTATTGAAATCAAGTTCTCTCATTTGTCGCGGAATATGACCTTGCAGAGAACTCTAAAATTGTTTAAACTGCCACAGAACACGAAAGTACCAGGATTCCGAAAATTGGTCGAAGCGGATATACCACAGGCTTATAAGATATTGACCGAAGTAATAACAATATCTGTTATCAATGGGACTAATCATAATCAGACACCCTCACTGAATTTTACAATTTTCATTGCAGTATTTATCGAAATTTGATTTGGCTCCGATATTCTCGAAAGAAGAATTTCGGCATTGGTTCCTTCCGCAGAATGGCATTATTAATAGTTTCGTGGTGGAGAACGACGGGAAAATCACCGATATGGTGAGCTATTATACATTGCCAAGTTCTGTAATGCACCATCAGACACACAAGACTCTGAGAGCCGTGTACAGTTTTTACAATGTTTCCACTGTAACACCTTGGGTCGAACTTATGAGGGATGCTCTGATATCCGCGCGAAACGTAAGTTCACACATCCCGACGATCATCCATTCCTCGATTTCCCATCGTCAAACGCCTGTACGAATTCTTTTCCAGCTTGGTTTCGATGTATTCAACGCTCTGAATCTCATGGACAACAAGGAGTTCTTAGAGCCTCTGAAATTCGGTATCGGTGACGGAAATTTGCAATATTACTTGTACAACTGGCGTTGTCCTAGCATGACACCGGGAAAGATCGGTTTGGTGCTACAGTAGAATTTCTCTAGTTCGACGAATCGTTGTCTAGAAAGGACAAAAAAAAAAAAGAATGAGCATAAAAGTAAACACACAGAGAGAAATTGTTCGCGCGTGCAGAGCTTGCATGGAAGAGATGGCATGCAAGTGAACGAATGGCACACACGAGAAACCATGGCAAAGTAAAAGAAATAATACCAGTGCCCCGAGTGACGACCTTGACTTTTCTTACTCACGAGAAAGAGAAAAGAATTAGAGCGTCTAGTATATTGACGATCGAAAGGAATCGATATTTCCTTGCTGAATCGCACCGAGACGTTTGTAATTGGATCTCTCAATTTCCGCGGATGTCACTCTCGACTCCGCCTTCGCCGATCATTCGGTGACACTAGGTCAAGGACGAGATCATTATTATGCATATGCAGCGCGTGTGTATATATATACGTATGTGCGTGACTCGAGCAATGTAGATAACTATCGTAACGTTTAGTAATTTGCGGAAGCCATGCGAGGGAAAATTCCCCCGGTGGCACGTCGTCCGCCAAGGTACACACACAGTGCAGAATTTTCGGTGAACCTTCTAGAGAACGCTATTTAATTTAATCGAAATAAATAAAAAGCAGCATTTCCTTTACATCTTCTGGGCTAAATTAGGTCGCAAAAACTATGTCGAAGTGAGAGCGAGGGAAGAGTTGAAATAAAACAAGGTCGAAAGTAAAAACTTTCTTCGCCTGACTGTTGAATCTTCATTCACCCCCTGCTAATACCCCAACACCCCTTAGCCTCGTGTTCTACGGACTACTTTCCTCTACTTTTATATCGTCGTGATAAAGTTCACTCTCTATTAACAAGACCGATTGAATTTCTGCCAAAAGATGCTAAGAGCTTGCCAATCGCATCGGTTTCCGGTGTCACGATCGATTGCGTAACACCTGCTTTGCTTCCGGCAACGATTAGATAACGACGGGACCAAAAAGGCATAGAAAGAAACCAGTTCCTGAGGGCTGTCATTAAGAGAAATGGCGCTGACCTGACTGCAGTATCAAAAGTAATTTGTCTTCTTTGAAGTTGCCTTGAAACAAGTAGAACTTTCCTGAAAGGGAAATGTCGTTTGTAGTGTGCACACGATTCCATAAAACTTTCTTTAACACATTGATTGCCACGTCATTCATGTGTGCATGACACTTTGTTTCTCAGAAACTGTGGTTGTAGGAAAGTAGCCAAGGCGGAAATAAAGATTAAAATTTCATTATCTTTGCAGCTTTCAAATTTGGCTTCGGTAAATCCTAATTAGTAAATTCAAAAACTAAGATTCCGTAAAACTTTCTTTAACACGCATTTCCACGTCATTCGCATGTGGCTGACACTTTTAATTTCTTGAAACATCGCGGTGTAAAGAGGTTTAATTCTTGAATTAAAAATTGAAATTCCATTATTTTTACAGATCCGTAATTAGGTATCAGTAAATTCGAAGTTATTGATTGCATCACATTAGTTTATTATACGCGTTAAAAGACATTTTCCACCGCCGATTCCATCAATGAAGATCAGTGCCATTTAAGCGCAAGTGCATCTGCCTTTGAAGAATTATTTTTTTATTTGACTCGAGGCCTCCTACGAATAAACATTTGATCTGTAATACACATACGAACCTCACGCAAGGTCTGTTTAAGATAAAAGTCTCGAAACGACGTCTCTGCAGTGATTAAAATCCACATTTGCGTACCGTTCGACCGTAGCTTCGATCTAAAGAACTCACCCTACGAATTAACGAAAAGGACTTTAAAAATCGCAATTTCATCGAAGCCAGGCTACATCGTGTTTGATTGGGCAATTTCGGAATAATTAAATGCAAGAGAACACTCGTCTCGATGATCCATTAACTACGAAAACTACGGATACCAAAAATACGGGCAGAGATACCCATTACGTAATTCAGTTTCTTTATATAGAATTTGGGTTTACGCGTCTCGTTAAATTTACATGAAAGACGTTTAACTGATGCATATTGACGACCCACGTCTAATTGCACGAATAACAAAGGTCGCATGTCTAATTACAACGTCGAGAAACTATTGATGAATTTTGAAATGAATCGGTCCGCAACTGTCGTGGAAATCTTACGTATGAATATTTAACGACGTCCCTATAATATGCGCGTGATCGGAGGTAAACCATGAAATTTATTGTCACCTTGGACATTATCGTTGGACTATCTAAGACATAAAAGTACCTCACGAAAGTCTTCGTCCCAAAGACACACGCGCACCTGTAAAAAAAAAGGCCGGACTTAATAAAGTCAAATCGTTAAGATTAAGAGGACCTGCGCCGCGTTACTTCCTGCATCGATAATTCGTTTTCTCGTGGTGAAGCAAAAGCAGAAAAATGGAAGCAACACGACGAAACGTTCGCCGGTTATAATGTCAAAGCTATTATCGCCGAATTAGAATTTCATTATGGAACGATCTTTCGAAAGATCCTCGCCGGTGATCTTACCTCGTTAAACGGGAGCATGTCCTTCGTTGAAAATGCACTCTCTCAGCTCTGATAAATTCGAATTAGGTCGAAGCGAGTTGCGAAACGCATAGAAACTCACCAAATAAGGATAATCTAGGAATAATGGGAGAGGATTATCATAACGTACATGCGCCCCATCGTTGCTTACAACGTGCCGTGCCGACGATACGATACGATGCAATTATGGGGTTGATATTTCACTAACGAAATGCAAATTACTTACAATAGAACCCCTTACACCCCCAATCGAGCTACTAACTTCAAAACAAATTTAACAAGCCCCAATAAACCCACCCTTACTTCAAAAATCCTACGAAGACCATAACAAATCATCCATCGCTGACGCTCCATTGGAATGCAGAACGTTCACCGATAAAGTGCACCTCTAATCGCCACTAATTAGCCTCGACTCCGACATACGGGTAGCCGTGAATAGTTGGTCAAAGTCAGAAACGATCGACGGAAGACGATACCAAGCGGAAAAGCCTTCGAAACAGGGTGATCCTTGGTCAGTCAGCTGTATCGATTACGGCTCGTCGCGTTTCATCGTCCCGATGTCAATAGACTCTCATTGTCATCCGCAGGGTTGCTGCGTCAACGTATCGTACCCTTTTACACATACGTAAACATGCATCATACGTATGTCCACGTTGATATACATATATATGTATATATATATAATAAAAAAAAGGAGAAAAAGGCGGAAACGTGAAATCGTCGAACAATACCCGGAGCCAGATAACAGCGGGAGGCGCTGACGAGCACGTAGGTGGGGAATACGAGACACACGATGCGGAATAAATAGTGGCCTGAAATCGAGCGGAATTCAGTCGCACTCCTGGTGTACTATCGTCGTTGACGTTTACTTAGTTAGGATTTCGTTAAAGATCACCCCGGTGCATCCTTAAAAACCTACTTGTCGTACGTGACAACACAGGGAAGCCGATCGATAGAAGTCACGGCAGGGTGATATATCGGGCCGACGTGTCCGTTTCATCGTCGGCTTCGACGACTGCTCGTTAGTGCGAATCGGTTTATGTTCCTGTCAAAAGATATCGTTCCGAGAATGACGCTGCCAGTGCCGTCCCTGATGACCCTTGTATTCATGGCCGAGTACCTTTTATTTCTCGGGTAGAGAACATCCGTTCCTGATAACCGGGACCACTTGCCGGCAGCCTCGAGGTGCAACCCCTTTAATCGTATCGGTGATCTTGCAAGTAGAACTTAAAGTCCAGGGTTGAACTACCGGTAGAATAAAGATTTCTGGGTGGATGTTGAAACGATGTAGCGAAGAATTCATTGGTTAAAGTATAATTCCGTGATGATTCGAGGGGTGGATCGAGGGTGGCGGCAAGAGTGTTCCTTGAAAATCTGAAAAAAAGTATTCGTAACGTTGAAGTTCAGGTCTGAAAATATCTTATCAAACGTGTGTCACTGTCCGACGGCTTGTCATCGGACTAACAAACTAAATACTTCTTTGTATGTCTCGTTAGCGTTACACCAGTTACTCCTTTCAATAATCGAGAATTCAACGTCTACTGGAACGTTCCTACGTTCATGTGTCACAAGCATAAGATCAGTTTTGAGTCCCTTTACAAGTATGGAATTATACAGAATGAGAAGGACCAATTCCGGGGGAACAAGATCGCGATACTCTACGATCCTGGGATGTTTCCGGCATTGCTGAAAGATTCGAAGGGTAAAACGATAGGTTTTTCGTAGAGGCTTTTTTTCCACGGGGATAGAAGAAGTTTGAATATTCTTCAGGGCGAGTCGTGAAGAGGAACGGTGGTGTCCCGCAAGAGGGTAACATAACGAAGCATCTCGAGGTGTTTCGTGAACACCTGGCCACTCAGATTCCTGACAAAACGTTCGATGGCGTCGGAGTGATAGACTTCGAAAGCTGGAGACCGATCTTCCGTCAGAACTGGGCCTCCCTCAGCCCGTACAAGGACCTCTCTATAAGTATCGTTCGCAGGAAGCATCCAAACTGGAGTGCCCACGCCATCGAAAAGGAGGCGAGGAGGAATTTTGAAAAATACGGCAGACTCTTCATGGAAGACACGATAAAATATGCAAAGCAGTATCGTCCATTCGCCAGTTGGAGCTACTACGCTTATCCCTACTGCTACAACTTGTCCCCGAATCAACCTTCCAAGGAGTGCGCCCCTACGACGATGGCTGAGAACAATAAGTATGCATCGATACCACTCTCCCTTTTCCTCCATGTTGCGATTTTCAACAAGATTTAAATTGAATCAAAGGCATTTAAATCGACACGGTAAAGAAGAATCCATGCTTCCGTAAAACTATAATAGAATAACTACACTTATCCCCGCTAGTGGCGCGAAGCAATTAGAGGTAATACTTCCTCAATAACTCTCGACTATGGTGACGAATTAGCGCGATGAGATTACGATGCTTATGCAAGTAGGTCAATGCCAAGGATCTCGTCGCGTTGAAATTTCAAATCGGCCGAGCTTACGGCTTATCTAATCGCACGCGATAAGGAAGGAGCGTGAAACGAGGATCATTAAGTTCGACTCTTTCAGGCTGTCGTGGCTGTTCGAGGCCGAGGATGTTCTCTTGCCATCCCTTTACCTAAGGAGCAGTCTCACGTTGAACGAAAAAATCGGCCTCATCGAGGGTAGAATACACGAAGCGATCAGGATGGCGGTTCGACCGGGAGTTAAGCAGAGGATTCTTCCCTATTATTGGTACAAGTACCAGGACCAAAGGGACAAGTATCTGAACAGAGTGAGTCCTTTCGTTTTGAAAACACCTCGGGGAGATGCGTCACCTGATAATATCGAGGGGGGACTAGCCTTCAAAATGGATTTATCTTCGTAGACTGATCTCGAAGCCACTCTCCGTAAGATCGCCGATCTCGGTACGGACGGCCTCATCCTTTGGGGAAGCTCCGACGACATCAACACCAGGGAGAAATGTGTCGAGTTCTCGGAATACCTGGAGCAAGTCCTGGGCCCTACCATCTACAGCATCAGACAAGCGGCCCTCAATGAATTCCGATAGAAGCCATTCGAGATCCCGAAGAAGAAAATCAGTTCGACGTCGACGACTCTCCAGTCGTGACGAAGTACCTGAAGTACAAATCTCCCGATCATCACGGCGGATCTATCCTTTAGTTAATTTACCAAAATGGAGGACTGCATTTTAGCGCGCTCGACGCCTCACGACGTCGAGCGTCGAACGAGAGATATCATTCTACCGGCATGCCGAGGATTCCATCGAAAATCTTCGACGTTCACGCGCTCATCGTCCATGACACGTGACCCGGTCACGTGACTGAGTAATTGCGTAACTTTTGAATCACAAAAAACCCTGGTCCTCCGAAGTCCTCAAGGTGTGCCGCTGAAACCAAAGACGATCATGGACAAGACGTTGGTGAAAACGTCGCATAAACGCGATCTCGAGCAATCAAAGGAGAAATAAATTTCTTACAACGATCCCCTAGAACTTTCCTCCAACAGGACAACTTCCATTTCCGTCGTACAGCTCCAACCACCTTTCTCGTTGATAATTCAAACGAAAAACAACCCCCATCGTCCATCCTCGTCATCCATCTCACCCGGAAGCCCGTGAAAGTGACAAGTTCCTCGAGATCGTCGCACGAACGGCACTCGAAAACAGACTGCCGATCTTTGGATTACGACGAACGCACTTTAGCACTATCGTACGACAAGTTTTACTGGTTCGAGGTGTAAGGCCTCGGGCGATCTTGCTTTTTACAGTACACGCGACGTCGTTGTAGAGGTAGTCAAAGATCTCTCTTGCTTACCGTTGATCCCTCCCCTCTTCACCATCTCTCGCTTCCCCCCCGGGAGAGCGATCTTCTCTCTCCTCCACCTCTTTCTCTCTCTCCTTCAAATCTCTCCCTCCCTCTCTCTCTCTCTTTCTTTCTCTCTCTCTGTTTCCTCGGGGATACGTCGCGGTGATCGTTGGAGGAAGTAAGAGAGAGAACGGAACGGGAACGGCGCGGAACCGAACGTACCGAGTAGAAGGAGGAGCTGAAGGAGAGACTCCGGTGGTGGTGGTGGAGGAGGTGGTGGAGAAAGAAGAAGAGGAGGAGGAGGAGGAGGAGGAGAACGGAACACGAGAGATCGGCAGCACAGTTTCGTGTTCAGCTCAGCTCTGTTCGGCTCAGCCTCTCATATCGGTGCTCGGTGCTTCGTGGTGAAACGTTGCTCAAATTTGTCCGCGGAGTTGCAACGAATTCCGTGGCTACCTCTCCTGGAGTAGCACGGGGAGGCAGGTGCCCATCGGACGAGTGAAATTCGCGAGGGGCGAAACAGCAAAGTATCGCGATCTTTGCGCACTTCCTCTCGAGTCTTCCTCGCTTCTGGTGCGTAGTTTGCGACGTCGCTGACGTATACGGAGGTGAGTGACAGTTTCTTGAGAAAAGCCAAGGCTGCTGGAGCTGGCTGCTCGGAGAGCCGCGCACGTTCACGGAGACGTGGGATATGCGGCTATGAGTCCACGATTAGAGATCGGTGGGTCGTTGGAACGTTTCCGTACGATATTTCAGAGGATAGATCGATACATGTGATCGCGATTCTCGGATTCATCGACGAGAACGAAAGAGAAGTTAGGAAGGTTTCTTGTTGGTTCGACTTACTCGAAGATTGCTCGTCGTTGAGGTACAAAGTACAAGTTCGTCGTTGGCAAATATATATTGTTTTCCTTCTCGATGAAGAGGCGAAGAGAGAGAGATGTGATGGTCGGTGAGTTGTTCTTTTTTTTTCAAAGGAAAAGGTAATTAACACCAGCAGAACAAATTGCAAGGATCGAAAGCTCTCGGTAAGTGGGGAGTTCTGTAAAGGAGAGGCAGGCACTCCGAAGCTAAGTAGTCCAGAAGCACCCTATCCAAAACGTTTTGCCCACTAATCCTAATACTAGACCCTATTCCCGAGTTAATGATAGCTCTTCTTAGACGCAACAGTTAACCTCGAAAGCTAAACTGTTGCGCGGTAGCGAACCCACCATTCGGCCCTTTTTAATGAAGACCTTTCGCGACTGCTCCAACTTGCCACTGTTCCCCCTTTAATTGGCTAATTTCCAAAAATACCCGAAGGGAAAGTTATTATAATCGGTCCGCCATGAGTCCGGTAGATCGTACGATAAAACGCGATACTGTTTGCGCGACTCGCATGAATCGTCGAACGTTAGAATAACGATAATCGCGACTGGTTTCGAGGGGGGGTTGGAAATTTGTTGGAATAACCCGGCGAGGATTAAAAGTCCAAGAGGAACCCGGGGATTTCTTTGGATGCCGGTCCACGGAGCCCGTTATTGGACGTGTTATTTCATCTCGTAAACATCGGAGTATCATTAACCGGTCTCGTTTCGCGAAGAGTGGTCTGTACTTAATTACATCTTATGGCGTGAGACACTTCTTCTCCGTGGCTGCAGGTAGTCCGGGTTACAGGAACAATTTTAAGGCCAACTCGCGCTAATACGCCTGTCTTCGCGCCTTTCGCGTAATTGGTCCCCGGGGAACGAGCTGTAATGGTCCTTTCTTTTAATTGATACCTACCTCTACCCCCTCGTTAGATCGTATCGTTGTCTTCTCGTGAAAGAAACGTGAATTCGCGATCGTACAAGTGTAATACCGTCATCGGCATTCGAGCTTGCCTCCCGAGACGATTTCATTCCCTCGAGGAACGTAAAAAATGTTGAAGACCTCTTCGTCAAGGCCCGTGACATTTTACCGTGATATCTACGAGGTCATCCTGCGAGAGAGTAACGAAAGTAGCTGCGTCATCTCCCACCGGTGTCCTGTCTACAATCGAGGTAACGGGTTATCGCTTACCAACGGCAAAAAAAGAAAGAAGAATCGTAAAAGGACGAAATACAAATCGTCCTGTCCGTGGAACACCCTCTCGTAGTAGCCGAATGCAAATGGCATCGTAGGAGTCTCTACGTTAAATAGAACTCGATCGAGGCGGAGTCTCTTTGTCTTCTTTCGGATGCGTTCCTCCTCGGCTTCTCTCCTCTCGCTTCTTCGCGGTGTATTTTTAAAAGGGCGTCGACGTAGGAGATGTACTCCGAGAAAGGGAATCAGATCAAAAGAGACAGATTCCATGCACGATTCTCTTCTTCTTCTTCTTCCTTCCCGCTGTTCTTCTTTGGGAAGAAGATGAAGAGGAGGATGAGAGAAGGAGAAAGCTAGTAGCGGCAGAAGTAGCGGGTAGGCTCGAGGAAGACGAAAGGGCCCGTTTTAAAGAGGCGAGCATTAAAAACAACAATGTCATTACATTTTAACGACCTGTTCTTGGGCTCTGCCCTCCCTTTTAAGAACGTTCGTTTGCAGGTATGTGGTCCGCGCTCGTGGGGGCTACCACATCCAGACACAGAGCGAAAAAGATAAAAGGAGAGAGAGAGAGAGACGTCTTAAAGCGGCGGACACACCAGTTTCATCCAAAAATTCACATATTTTCTCGCCTTTCCCACTTGCTGTTCCATATCTCGCTCCTATTCGGAATAGTATCTTGAAAAAGCTTCGTCAAGATCGTCTCATGAAAACACAGAAGATAGGATCGAATTCCAAAAATAACGTCACGTGTCTCTCACGTGTCTTGTATCTTTAGAATAAGATAACCATGCGTTTCTCTTTGGATTACCGTAGAAGATGAATTACACTTTGCAGAATTACCTGTCATCGAGTACTTCCAGTGAAATTTTAATATTTTATTATCACAAAGACGAAGGTATAAATCAACTGATATGTCGAAAAATCCACTTGAAAAATGACTGAGATTTCAACGAGTCTAGAATTACCAGGTTAATTGAAGAACGAGAAGGGTGCGAAAGTAGCTTAATCCGACACTGCTCGATGCACGGGGCCCCTCCTGCTTGGGCCTGTCCCCCTCCCTCGGGCGATTTCTCCCCACGCACACTGGGCACGCCGTGCAACTCGCGAAGAATTAGTATGGGCGAAGTAACAAAAGCACGAGGAACGAGGGTGCGCGGAGAGTGGCGGAGAAGGAGGAAGAAAAAAAAGGAGCCGAGATGGCGCCACACGTCCAGCGTGTTTTCGGGGCATCCTCCGGTGCTGTTGGCAAACTCCTTTTTTTTCTTCCTCTGGCCCCCTTTCTCTCTCGCTCCGTCTCTCGACTCCTTTCCACCGATTCTCTTTCCTCTCCATCTATCTCCCTCCATCTCTCTCCGCTTCTCGTGCATTCAGCACCCTCCGCTTCGAGAGGATCCTCTTTTATTTTGCTCCCCTTTCGGGACCCCCCGGGCCCGTGAGTCCCCCTATTAGTTCGGCCACGGCACCGTATTGCGAGAAAAAAAGTAGAAACGGAGGATAGTCGCAAAATGTAAAATTGGGCTAAACCAAATCGAGAGATAGGATTTTCTCATTAAAATGGAATAAGATACCCGCCTTCTAAAATTACACTCCGATCTGTTATGGTCTTCGTATCCTCGAATTTACTTTCACCCGGTGTGTTTTCCTTTTTTTTTCCACTCTCTCTCTCTCTACCGGCTAGAGAAGATACGTTTTTGTAATGAGAAAAAGGAACATAGCGTATAACGTTTTTCCTCGCGGCGAGTTTCTTCGGGAAAAGACGATGGAATTTCGAGAATAATAATCATCGAGCGTCGTGCATACGAACGATTCTTCCACGTATGGTCATGCATAGGAAAATATTAGTGAAGGTATTCGAGCCTTGACTGCACTGAGACCGGAGGAAACTAGTATAGTTGGTACCACGTGCACGGGCCCTACCTATTTGCGGACACTTCCATTGGTCGAGGAGCTCGAATCACGTTACACTTCAGGTACTTCTACTTCTTCTCCATCTTCCTCCTCTTCTTCAGCTTCTTCCTCTTCGTCCCGTGCCCTTATCCTCCTCTTATTTCTCTCCTCTTAAGTCTCGGTACTCCGTTGCACATCACGCAGAAAAGAGATCATGAACGTTCCGTATCTCGAGCGCCCGAGGCATCAGGGACGTACGAATTCTGGTTCTTTCGATTTCACCCTAGACCAGCGTTTCCCAAGATTTTTCTTCCATGAGCCAGTATTTTTTGTAAAATTTTTCCCCGGTTATCTTCTACGCAAGAAACATATATGGTATTATTTAAACTGCTAATTTTAATTTTTCATAAATGGGTTAATAGAAATTAGATTATTTTAACCTCTTGCCTTACGAATTCTTTCGTGACTGAATGCGTTTTTGGGAAACTTCAGAATTTCCTATTCCATCTATCGAATCACGAGTGTCACGTGTTATTGTAAGACAAAGGGTTAAATAAGCTTTATCAAAAACTTTTCTTCGGTACTATGGCTCGATAAGAATAGATAACATAGACCTAATTTCTACATCTTCCGACTAACTGATATTTTTAGTTTAATAGTTTTTGGAACATTAAAAAATTTCCAACTCCATCTATCGCGTCACGAGTGTCACATATTATTGTAAGCGGTTAAATAAGCTTTATTACACGTAAAGAGCCATCTTCCGACCCATTAATATTTTGAATTTAATAGTTTTTGAGAAACTTCAAAATTTCCAACTCCATTTATCGCACCAAGAGATTAAATAGCCTTTCTTAAAATATTTTCTTCCCTACTAGGCCCCGAATCGTAGTTTAGGAAACCCTGGCCCAAATGCTCCATTTTCTCAATTCCTCTCTCATCAAATATCATTCAGTTGAAACATCTCAACCCACCCACTTCTTCTACACAGTCTTCGAAATCCTTTCGACCTTCGTATCATCCCCATCCCCCGTTCACCGGTTCGCCAACATAATTCTTCTCTTCCTTCCCCCTCCGACGGGAAAGTCCGAATGAAATATGAATTCCTATTAGAAGTTTCCACGAAATCCAGCGCGTCACTCGTGACCAGGGTGGCTCGTAGGTGTTAAACCCGAAAGAACGGAATTAATCCCGCGGTTTTTAAGAGGTCCCGTAAGGGGGCAAAGCCGGACGAAACGAGAGGAGATTTCTTCCGTGCATGCGCTCGCGCGCACAAGGATCGGCGCCTTTTGTGCCGGCCCGCCTAGGCTCGGGGGCGCGTCAAATTTGGTTGAAAATCAAATTAATCTCGCGGCTGGACGCAGGGGCCCTCTCTTCTCTCGTTCCTTCTCTCCCTCTTCCTCCCTCGGCACCGTCTTATCCCTCTCCTCGTTCCTCGTTCACCGACGACACGAGCAAATCGAAGGAACGGGACTGAAAGGAGGAGGAGGAGGAGGAGGAGGTAGAGGAGGTGGAGAAGGAGGTGGATCGGAGGTCCTCCGCGCCACCGACACGGACCCAGAGGCGAGAAGAGAAGGTGGCGCAGCAACAAAGAGCTTTGGACTTCTGGCTGCGACCCGGCCAGGGCCGTATTTATTATTTTACCCTTCCTTCCAGAATATCTTAATATTTCCTTTATCATTTCATACTTTATTAGCCATGAAATTTAATCCATTGTATTCTATGATTCCATTGATTGTTAAAATTGTGAGAAATTAAAGTAGATGGAATTTGGGGGATGTTGATGGATGCTGTTTGAAGGATTTTATTGAAGGTTATTGGATTTTAATGTCGAAGAGTTTATTTCGTGATAGGGTGTAGGATCGAATGATTAAGAAACGAATGATTTGCCGGGAAAGGGATCCATTTTATAAACCCCCCGAGTCGTTTGAGAATGAGTACGTCCCTGTCGTATCCTATTCGGTCATTCAAATCTCCGCACGTAGAAATGAGATGGGCGGTCGGACCGTGTACCCTCCACACCTATCCTTCACCGGCGCGTACAGGGTGATTCAACAAAAATCAGCTGAGAACTCTAATTTTCGTGCTACCATATATTTAAGCTTGTTTAGTGCGCTCTCGATGTTGCACAATATTATGCCTCATTTGTGATATCCTTCTCGCTCCTTATCTCCGTGCTATAAATAATCAGGAACGAAAGGAAAAATATACATTCTTGGATCGTACGTATCATGATCTCTCGTACGAATGGATTTGCGGAGTGGCTATCAGCTAGAAAATGATTAACATTATCGCGCCGGTATTCGCAAGATTCTGATTTCGCGTAATTCTACCTGACGTGCTCAAATTGCACGCCACGTGTCTTGCTTCTTATCGAACCACCAAAAGTGGATCTTGATTTCGTTGAAATTTCGATCAACAATTGAACATCGGCTTATCGTGCATCGTAGATTAAACTATGAATTTCAAATTAAAACGTTCTTCTATCGATAATCATTTTTTATCTAGCCAGTTATGATTCCTTGCTGGTGAAGAACGTTGCGGAGACTTTAACAGTTCGCTGTTCTTGGAAGTTGGAATAAGAAACGGAGGAACTAGCCGTGCGAGAATAAAGAGAACGAGAGAGAGAGAGAATCGTAGAAGGAAGAAAAAGTTTCTCGAACGAGGTTGAGGCAACGGAAGAAGAAGAAGAAAAGATGGAGGAGGAAAAGGGTGGAGATTGGAATTGAAATGCATCGGAGGGGAACGAAAAGTTGATTCTCTCCTGGAAATACCGAAGACCAATTGTCCAGAGAGGGACGAGATTCCTTCTGTTGTCAGGAATTCAACTCGCGAGTCCAACGACAAAGTGAATTCCTGAAGGACAGAGGATGCACAAGGGGTCTGACGCTCCGCAGTTAAACGGATTCGGGATTTTTCGGGGCCCAAAAAAGCCCCGGAGAACTCTCGTAATTGGGCCTGCACATCCTTTTACCTTGTCGTTCGTACCACTTGTTTCCGCTGATCCTCAAACGATCGTGGAAGATTTTACGATCTGATTGACGCTTTTTTTCCCTGACCATCGATCGCACCGATCTATCCTTCCTTTCCTTCTTTCCTCGTTGATGCATTATCGCTTCATTATCGATCCTCCCCAAAGGATTCCTTCGGTTCTCGCTTGAAAGTCAAATAATTCAAGGGAAAAGGTTGCACAGTAAAATTCATCCCTTGATGTCAAGTTATTTTTTTTCCATTTTCTTCATTTCCCATGGCAAAGTTTCCCTTCGACGACTTCTCTCGACTTTCAAAAACGTAGCACGCCGCCGGAAGGAGTGCATCTTACATTCAGGTCTCGCGTCCTAAATCCGGCGCTATTTATGGCAGAGACATTCACGAGGAACTCTCCCCTTTCTCTTCTGCCATGGTGTCTCTTCCCTCCAGCTCCCATGGGACGCAGGAAATTCCGTTATCTCGAAATCTCGGCGACTTAAAACTCGAGCATCCCGCTCCGAGGATTCGAGAATCGGTCTAACGATTTATGAATGAACCTCGACCCACCGTCTCGTCGTCGATAAAAGGAAAGGACAAAAAAAGGTAGAACGAGAGACTTACTTTCCTTATCGGCTTCGTATTTCATCCGAGAACATCGAACAATTCCACGATGCTCGCGTATATCGATGGTATTTATGATTAAAACTAAACTTCACGATATCCTCGGAGGCAATGAAAAAGAAGAGAAGGAAAAGATCGAAGTGAAACGGTGTGCCACACCACCACGAGAAATCCCGATGACGTAATTTCAACCGGTCGTCGAACTTGAGACCTCGAGGCACACGACGAACCGCGACTTTCATTCATTCCAGGGGGGAAATACACCATGCGCGCGTGCACCTCCATGGAATTGCAATCGCTGGCGTTCCCTTTGCGAAGTTTATAGGGAAGATTAGCGGTTATTCGATGGCCAAGGGTTACCGATTTCATCTACCTTAGTAGCTAATTATCGGGAAGTCGATGAAACGGAAGTCCCGTCGGGACGATTAATTGGAAAGATTCGGATACCCTCTCTCTCCTTACATTGTTTCAGGGAACATGGAATCGATGTGTCGTTTAACAACGGCGATTCTTCTGATCCTTCAGACGACTTTGCTGCACGCACATCGCGAGCACAAGGTTTGTTTTCAACTTTGATCTTCGATTTTGTGCCTTCTTTTAACGCTAGATCTACGGAAGCCTTCAAATTGACGGGTTCCTACTTATTTATTAACGCTTTTCAAATATATATATCATATTTATAATATATATAATTAAATTACTTGTAATACACAAATTTAATAACTGACAATATTCTTTGCTACTTGATCACTCTTTTTCAGGGCTTATTTGATATATTTAACACTAAACCTACCAAGCCGATCGAAATGACCTGTTCCCAATTTCTTCTAAAAATTCCCTAAATTGATAGGGGTGCTATGAATCAAAAATTTCACTTCTATCTTATAAAACCTAAATTAGGTAATTATTCATCTTTTTCACCTCTTCATTTCTCTTTTTCCAAAGTACTTATTCAGTAGATATAACATTAATTTCTCCTTTTCCAAAGTACTTATTCATTAGATATAACTTTAATTTCTTTTTTCCCAAATTACTTATTCAGTAAATATAACGCTAATTTCTCGTTTTCCAAAGTACTTATTCAGTATATATAACGTTAATTTCTCGTTTTCCAGAGTACTTATTCATTAAATATAACTTTAATTTATTTTTTCCCAAACTACTTATTCAGTAAATATAACGCTAATTTCTCGTTTTCCAAAGTACTTATTCAGTAGATATAACATTAATTGCCCTTTTTCCAAACTACTTATTCAGTAGATATAACGCTAATTTCTCTTTTCCAAACCATTTATTCAGTAAATATAACATTAATTTTTCTTCTTGCAACTTACTCATTCAGTAGATATAAAAGTATAACAGATTCAACGCCCGCAGATCTAGCGTTAATTGTTTACCTTTCCCGTTGCTCATCGCGTTACAATTTTTTTTCAAGGTCCACAACATCGTCCTTTATCCAGACAAGCACAGCTGGTGCAAGACAACCCCCATAAAGCAGGTAGTCACGTGGCCGCAGTGCTCCTCGCAAGAACTCGACAATAACGTCTGCGTCGGTGCGTGTTTCTCGTACATGGTGCCCCATAGCGAGCCCTCGGCTCCTGGTGACCTCATAAGACCATACTGCGACTCATGTCAACCCCTCGACAGTGTCTGGCACACGGTAAATCCGACGGATTCATCTGGCAAATTGAACTTTAACTTCCTTCGATTAACACGAAACACGCGAACGTTCCGTAGGTCACCCTGGACTGCAAGGACGAGGAGAACAATCCCATAACGATGCAGAAGAAGGTGCAGATCATCACGAATTGCTCGTGCAGCTCTTGCATGGAAACATCGAGGATCAAGCCGGATTACAATACTCTTCTTCAATCCCTCACCGAGGAGAATCTCGACAAGAACGTGAACGTCGTGCATGAAACGCCGGATTTACTTTTGAATCCTAACTTAAACTCCTCGAAGAACACGACGAGAGACGGCGTAGAGGCGAACGAGAGATTCATTCAGCTGTTCAAACAGCTGAAAGGTTCGGAGAAGCTGGACGAATCTGGCGCGAAAGAGCTGTTCTCGAAATTCGAGGAGGAAATCGACCTTGACAAGCTGAGGGAACTTTTGAAAAAGTACAGCCAGGAGGAGGAGAGGCAACATTCCCATCAGCATCAACACCAGCATCAACATCAATCTTCCACAAAGCAGCAACAGCAACAGCAACATCATTCGTCCACGACGATGCTTCATCGTGGTCCCCATCATTCCATGGTGCTGGATTCCGACGTTAAAGAGAAGATCGACGTGGAGCCGCATTATCTTCATCCTGCGGTAGCCGGACAGGAAATCAGCTATCACGACAACATCCTCGTGGATAAGGACAAGAAGAAGGACTTTTGAAGGAGGATGAGAATGATCTTCGACGAAGAAGAGTTGTGCGTTGTTGATTGACTCTAGATGGCAGATTAGCCGAAGAAACAAATAGTAGAAGTTGTTCCATGGGGACGGACGACGAAATTCGTCGCCCTTGAGATGGATTCTGGTATGAAAACACCTAGTCCAGTCTGCAGTTCATTAAACAGTTCAATCGGACAGTACAAGCGGCTTTTATTTTTTAGTGCTTCGCGATCGATCGTTGTAAGTGTAAATAAGGAATCCATTGAATTCGTGGCTTCCTTTTTCTTCGTTTCCGGTGAATGATACCTACCTTGCGGCTGTTCGCTCGTGGTATCGGCCTTCATATCGCGATGCAGCCGATGGAAATTAAATTTGCAATTTGGACTGGGCACGCGGAAGTAACGTTAGAGTACTTTTAAGGGCTCGTCCTTTGGCGCGTTTTAAAATTCGAGCGCTCGAACGACAGCTTCCTGCCCTGTTTTTACGTTTTAATCGTCGTTGAAAGTGATAGGATGATGCGAGAGGATGCGAAAGAGAGAGATGAAATTCTAATATATATTTAATTATTATTATAATGTTAATTAACTATTTAACATGTTCGCGCGTCTAATAAATAAACTTACGTTTATCCGATAGCTCTGTAACTCTTGTAACTCCTCTCTTCTCTGTTTTAACTCGATCGATCATAGCGAATCGATAAACGCCCGATGGCGCCTTATCTCGTTGACTGCTTTCAAATAAACACATTGTATCGTTTGTCACGTAGAGAATAAACGAAGAGTCGGTAGGATTCCGTTCCTCATTTTCCTCCTTCATCCGTTTCCCATCGTCGTCGTGTCGTATCGTCGCTTCTCACCTCGTGAAAGCGACGACACGACCCATCGAACGGAAACTACCTACTTGTTCTAGATTTCAGGAAGTCTGCGAGCCACGATAAAGAAGAGACGAGCAAGCCAAGTGAAATTGTGCAAATATTGTTTCAATCGTCGCGCACCATTAATCCGTCAACATTTTCGCGCTGGTTGTCGGAAACATCGAATAAATTACATCCATCGAGGTAGAACTTATTAAGTCCTGAACTTCCATACGGAGATAATCGTAGTAAAATAAGCTTCCGCCATTTTATCACCCGGCTATGGTTCCTCCTCTGTTTACAGAAGAAGGAGACATTCGATGCATTCGCACGACTCTTATCTAACTATTCTATGGCTCGTGTATTCGCACATTTGCTATTACACATCGTTAAACATCGTATCGATTACACTGCCGAATGGAAACGTTAATTAAGTTCGATTCGGAACGCGCGATCCACGAGGGACATCCGTGGAACTATGGAAATTCCGTGGTGTCTGTATCTTCGTGAAAGACGTCAGACGACGAATAATTCTGCAGGTGTCTAAAATGGAATGTAAATAAGCAATTAAGAACACGAGCGAGTTCGCGGCGAATGCGAGAACGAGGATAAAACGAGGCTCGGAGGCCACGCGATGGAGGGAAAGGATGGCTGAAAAAGGGAACGGTGATATTTGGAGCAACGTGTCTATTACGATACTTTCTCTCGCGATTGCGCGAGTCATCGTGAAGAAAAGTCGTACTTCGTCGCGATGGTTCATGGAGAGTTCGTTGACATTCAAAGAATAATGGAACTCGGAGAATCGGAATTTCTGCGTCGAAACTGCAAAGTCTGTTTACGTCCCAGCTCGTTCATCCGGAGAGGAGCGATTATACCGTAGCAATGGATCGATCAACAACACAAATATTTATCTCTCGAGGTGAATAAAGTTCAAGATCGCGAGATCGTAAACTATTTATCAACCTCTCTCTCTTCTGCGACCATCGAAATTCTCTTTATCGAAGGACACCTCCATCGGCTTAGCGAAACCTCTCGGACGTTCTCCAATGTGAAAATCCCCTCAATGACGAAGAAAAAATACAAAAAAAATAACTTTAACTACGCAGTTCTTTCACCGGACGATGTGAAAAATTGCACGTTCGCAGCGTAAGAGGAAGAGTTCGCGAAAAGACGAATTCCAAACGCATGATCCTAGTTGATCCCCGAAAGATGTACGATCTATGCGATAATCCTGGCGAAATGCGAAGCACCGTTTCTCAACGAAGTGGGATTCAATCGCGCCGTGGTTCCAGCGGAATAATCATCACTGATAACGTGCACTTTCCACCAATCAGAGGGCCCCATTCGCGCGGAACTCCGGTAGGAAAGGCGATCGCTTAAAGTCGCACCGCTCGAGGAACTCGAATCGCGAGACGGGCGGCAGTGTTGCTCGGCGCTCCGTTGCGCGTTCCTGCTGCGGTTTTCTCCGCGGCCGCGTAGCGTTTTTATTTGTCAGTTTCACAGTGCAAATGCGTGTGCCAGGGGTGAACGCGGAAGTTCGTAATTATGTTGCCTCGTTGCGGATAAAATCGACGAGCAACCCTTACGGCTTGTGACGCGCGATGCCTGGCGTACCCCTGGTGTTCGACTACTTCTGATGACATCGGCGAAAACCGGCGGGGAAGCGCGAAGATTTGATTGAACGGAAGCCTCGTCCGAGCTGAGGACAGGAATCATGAACGGTACGATTTTGAAATCGTTTCATAAGATATTTCTCTTATACTTGTTGCTGAGGGTAGACATTTCATATTTCTTGAGATATTCTCAAGTTAGGGTTGAAAGTTTGTGGACGATGATTTTCAAGGGTGGAAATGTAGAGTTAGGTAAGTTTAAACCTGGGAAATTGATAGAAGTTTGAGGATAGACAATCAGTGGTATCACGTGTACGAGATAGAGTACGGAAATGATGATTATTCAAATTAATCATACACGTTTGCGATCTACATGGAAGAGAATCTAATAAAGAGAAGAGAGATAGATCATCAGGACAAAGAGACTTTCCTCATTGCCGTATATTCTTATCAGCATGTTGCTCGCTATCGAAGTAACGTTTACGACACGTTAGACAACCATTCGCGATTAGGGAAGAACGAATTCACCACGGTGAAGTACAGACTTAACGCGCCAAGGAATCCAAACCACCTGTTCGAATCGGTTGAGATTTACGACTCCGAGTTATCGCGAAGGTGTCATGACCGATAAACGGCCGTCTACGCTTCTATCAATTATTACGCAAATGTAGAACACCGAGAAGATCGCGCCTCTTCCTCCTTCTCCTCTCGACGAGACGTTTGCGATTCGAGACGAGGAAGGAAGAGAACGAAGAGAGATAGAACCGTGGCGATAATAAGGGAGCGAGAACTCGCGCGCCACCATAAACTCACGGCTTATCTCCTCGATGAAGATACGCTACATATTTTTTTTTTTACATCTGTTCTAAACTCTTACCAAGGTCTTCCTACTCTCCTTTTTTTCCGCATTCGTAATATTCCCGTGAAATTATACTCCGCGCATACTTCGCCCTCTATCCGGCGTTATCGGGCGCCGATTTATCAGCGATTCAGTTTGTAAACACTGACACGAGAACTCGTTTTATCGACGGTCGGGAGAAAAAGGTTTGAAGTTTTACACAGAATACGCGGCGAGATTTCTACTGAAGTAAATGACACGACGGGACTATTCCACGGTTACGAGGGAACGATAAAAATACACGGTGCCAACCCAGTTGGCACTTGGAGCGAGAAGGATTGTTAATCCAGTGGCGATTTTACAGCCTTTGAAATGTCCATGCTCTACGAGAATTCCGATAAACGTCGATTCATCCGACGGCAGATTCGATTATCCAATTAATGTCACCGAATACTGCGCCGGAAATAATTCCAACACGGTTCCACCGCCATTTTAACAGTGTCCGAGCTGATGGATTCGGAGCTGGGTAGAATTCGTTGATTAACTCAGCGATTGGATCGTTGATGAAGGAATTAATCGAATGCTCTTCGTTTAAGAACCTTTGTAGGAATACGAAAGAAAGTCGGAACAATTTAATGGCGAAGAATGGGCAATTGATATCGATGAAACTTCGCGGAGTTTCTTATCTGTCTTCATTGACTCTCGAGTCTCGTTCGGACGAGAAACTTTCATCCAAGTTGATCGAGACTTCTTTATCTAACGACGGAGAAACGATTGAATCTGTTTCTTTCATCGAGAAAAAAAAATGCAATCGGGAAATTGGTATTTTTTGTGAAATTGTATTATCTCCTGGATATCGGCGATCGTGAATAACGAAGGGATTCATTATCGAAGTGTCTCAATGAAGTGGCTACTTACGAATAACAACTCACTCGAAGCCTAGCCACTCGTTGAAGATTAAATTCCGTAGTATTGCTCTTATCGGAACGAAGAAATCCAAAGGCGATGAGAAACGTGGAAAGTTTTCGTTCTCCCTTCGAGTCTAATGGGATTTTAACGGTGAGCGTAATTTCCCTGCGGGTTTTCATCGATAACGTTCGAGTATGTACAAAATATCGTGGTGAAAACTTAGCGTAATTCACGGGGAATTGGAAGAAATTGCAGAAGAAAAAAATTCCTTGATTTATAAAATTCTTTTATAGTCTTCTTCGAACGATTAACACTAAAAGTACCGGCATAAAATCTGCTGTGTTTAAATTTAAAGTTAAGTTTTAAGTAAAATTTTAGTAAAATTGAAAGTAAAATTTAAATTTAACGCTAAGTTTTAAGTAAAATTTTAAATTTAAAGTTAAGTTTCAAGTAAAATGTTAGTAAAATTTAAAATTTTCAAGTAAATAAGTGCTTTGAAAGCAGAAGAATCGAGAGGCGAAAGAGATGATGAGTTAAGCAAATTTATTTTATAATTATGGCTCCCCTATTAGTTAGGTGAATTTTTCAAAGAAATTAGGAACCGATCATTTGACCGGTAGTTTCAGTATTAATAATTAAAGTATTGTACACGTTTAGTGTAATGATAATATGTTATCAGATTCAAGGAGAAACATAAAATTGATGTGTAAATTTATCTAAAAGATATTGCAGTTTAACTTAACGTTTAACTTCGATAAAAATTTACCTAGAAAATTTCTCAGCTTGGAGAGATAAAGAAATCATAGTTTTAAACCTATGCTTGATGAGATTTCACGAATTTTGCAACGTTTATCGGCAATCATGAGACGAATTTCAGAAAAAATTGCAAAGTTGCGAGCTACGGTCGAAATTTCGAGTCAGTCGATTATTATAGATTTCCACGGCATCGATCACGCCTGCAATATTTTACGTGGCGTTCTAAATACAGTGAAGGAGTCAGGAGATTCGGATAAGTAGAATATATTACAGATTTCTACGAATGAGAGAGAAAGAGAGAGAGAAGGAGACGGTACTCATTCGAAAATAGAACGGAGGTCGAGCCACGTCTGCGCTTCGCGCTCGCATACCTAACACGCGCGAATTTGCTTCTTCTCGAATTGCAATCGTCGCGCGACCACTCGCTCGACAATTGCTGGAATCAAGAGATACCAATCTCGCTACTTTAACGACCATATTAACGCAAACAAATTCTCCTCGAGTTTCTCATCCGTTGAGTCATTATTATTAATAAAAACGTTCCAAGAATATCGTCCAAAATTCGCACCGTCGTAGAGTCTCTATCTTTGCGAAATAATCGACGTTGCATGGAACGTCGAGGATGTGCGGAAAATATTGGAGCATGAAGTGTGCAATATTATGTAACGTCGAACGCGAATAGTGTATAGGACGGCGATAAAATTCGCACGGAAAGCAATCGCAAATTCATTGATCGCTTTTTCTGCGCGGGCGAAAAGGGGAAGGAGGGAATGGACGTGGTTCGCTGATGGTGGATAAATAAATTGGATATTGTATAAATAGATGGAAGTGCGTGCCACTCTTTGCGATTGGTTCGATTACAAAATTTCAAGGTCTTCTCGCGAATGCGAAATTGGCTAGTTTGAGATAAGACTTCGTTACTTATCGAAAGCTGCGCGGCATCGGGACTTGAGTTTCGCATCGGCAAACAGGAAGGATTGTTTCATTAATCGGTAATTATCGATTTGCAGATAAATTTTGTTGTTTAACGAAGACCAGACGACAATTACGAAGTGTGCAAATAAACGTCACGGTGAAAGTAAATGTCTTTTCGTTGATAACGACTCTTGTTAACCTGCCAAAGCACTGCTTCTCATTTAAAATTCTACTAATACCGGAGCAGAGAAGAATCAGCGTCGAACACGATGCAACTTCCGCAAATTTTACTCCAAACTGAAAGAAACCGTAGCAAAGCACGAACAAACGTCAGTGTCCGCTCAGCAAGAATCACATCTTCATCAAGTTTAAGTTTCCCTGATTGGTACTTCCAGAACAGGCAATGCAATCTCTTCAAACCTCCTCAAACCTATGAAACCAAATCGGAGCAATTCTTTAAACCCAACCATTTTTTCAACACCCTTCGCAACGCTTACCAACCTCAACCCAAATACCTAACAAACAAGTTCAATCAAATCTCAAAAGCTAATCTTTAATCCTCAATCAATCAACTGCAACCGTTTCTACCGCACAATTTCAAACCGGAGTTAAGCCGAACGGAGTTTACCGCTCAGACCGCAACCAATCGGACAGGGTTTAGGTGTGAATACTAGAGGCACTCGACACGTGCTGACAAACGATGATCGGAGTTAACACGAATGCACTATGCACCACGAGGGTCGATCGTTCAATACTCCAACGGTGGAAAGTTTGGCCCGGTATAATAGAAAGAGAGAGCCCGATCACGAGGTCGAGCGGGCAAGAAAGCCGCTCGATTCGGTTGGGTCTCGCAATATGGCAAGTTAGGAAATGCAGGTACAGAAGAGTGCATTCAGTCAGAGCAGCCAAAGATACCTGAAGAATTACCGTAGAACCCTAGCCATGCATTTTAGGTGGAGTATAATCGTCAGGGACGTACCACGGAAGAAGATTCACCGAGAATAAGTGAGTCATGACCGACTGCGACGACGTCGTCGTAGGTCGAGGCAAACCCAATGGTAGGGATATCTCAGGGGCGTCTTTTGAACGGGTGGAGCCACGATTACGACTCAAATTTGTCCCCAGTGATAAGGAGAAATGATTAGTCGTGCAGTATTTAATTTATATAACGATGTAATCTCTGCTTTAGATAGACCGGTGTACTTATATCGACGTTCTCGATACCGACATGAACAATAATTGACAGTTATCCAATCAAACCGCACTGTACTTTCATTATAATTATCGAATTACAGTCTACTTCAAAATTCAAGGGTGTAGTCTTAGTGTACAATATGAAAGATTCTATCAATATACTATTATAATTGTATCCGGATAGAAAAACGAAAGATTTGATATATAATAATTTAATGGAAGTAAAAAAAAACGAAAGAAATCGTAGACGAGAAAGCGTTGCACAGCGAAGCGAATAATTCCGAGCCGTTCGAAATCGCAACGTTGCGAAATTACTTTCGGAGCAGAACGGTAAAAAGAGGCACGTGGTAGAAGCACAGCATAGAGAGAGTGAAACGCTACGGCCCTGAAACCGGGATGGAAGCGGGTAGAGCGCAAGTCTTCTGCTAATGCCAAACGATTCCCTTAATACATTCGCGACTGGAATCTCGTCGTAATTGGGGCGAACGTCTTGGCAGCTGTCGTGTCTTGTCAGTGGTTTTTAACGTGCGGTAAAAGCGCTCGAGTTGAAAAGGCATCGTGAAGAGCGACGAGTCGTATCGACGGAACGGCAAGAGAGGCCGGGAAGAGCGCGAAATATCGTGGTGGAGCTCGAAAAAGGACGGCTGGTCGCCATCTTAGTCGAGGCGCGAGCACGTTGTCGACGTTGGAACGGACGAACGTTTTCCAGGAAGATAACGTTGGATTACCGTGAAGCGGATCGATGTAATGCCGAGTGGAAGAGGATCGTTTTTCCTCGATCGTGAGCGTGTATAAAAACCCAGTGCATGTCTAGGTCCCGACGTATCGGGTTCTGCGCGAGAGGAAAGAGCACCGAGACCGGCGTATCAGTACCACAGATGCGCAAAATACCAGAAAAACATCCGTGTGCAAAGTGACTACCAAGGGGAGAGTGATTTTTTCTTTTACGTTCCCTAATTTGCGAGGCCCTAATACGGCGGATATAATCAACGGCGAGGATACCAGCAAGGTCTTCATTATGAGCAAGATGCTAGGAACAAACTATTGCACTGTGTTCTCTGTACTTAGAAGTCCCGAAGAGGGTGAAGCGTTTAAGCGGTTCATCTGAAATAATCGAGCCGAACGGTTTTACGAGCGACACGTATAATCTGTGTTACACGTTATCAGCCGCGAGGACGATCGTCAAGCGATAGCAAAACGGATAGGAGTGAATGTAAGTGTGTTATCGAGGTGATTAAGTTGATCGGCTCCGAAGTGCTCGATCAACGGCGGACAAGAGTTGTGTGCTATCATTTTCGCGAAAGGAAAGACAGAAACGTGAAAGAAATAAAAAGAAAAAAAGAAGGAAGGAGTTCGAATAGACAGAGAACTCCTTCGGTTGACGTAACCGATTCTATATATAGATACTTACGACTCGCCGAGGCTCGAGGTGAACTTTCCTGGTACGTCGTGACACGACTTAGGGAGTACTCGATCTCTATTAACAAAAATTCAACGTCTGAAAATTTCTCGGGCGACGATAGCGCAACGTTCAAAGTACACGTACTTAAATCTATCAGATCTCAAGAGCGTTCATTCAAGGCTGGATAAATCTAAAAGCGTCGTTTATTAATCGAGGAAGAATTCCAATCAAATCTACGAATCATTGACCTTAACCGTCCAGGTCAAACGTACGTACCCTCGAGAAGTGTAATCGATCACGCGGTCCGTGACAAAAGACTGCGAGCGTCCTTGAGGACTTTAAAAGCCGAATTTATCTGCCGATCGAGACGTCCCGACGGCACCCAAGATATTCTCATAACCCGTAATGTATTTGAGATCGCGCGAACAGGCAGCAAAAGGGAGGTACGAGCATACAAGAGAGGCGGTAGGAGTCGATTGCGCGGCAAACGGTCGAAGCAGCCTTGGATCGGCCTCGAAGGGCAAGGGCAGGGGGAAGGAATCGGCCGATTGCTGGGATCTCGAAGTACGGCAGCTACTTCACACGAGATCGCCAAGCAGAAACACCGAGCAGGCTTGCGTTCGACGCGGTATGAGCGAGGGTGAACGAGCTGTCACCACGCCACGAATCGGCTGGCGAAAACTCACCGATCCTGGTGACTGACACGAATCCAGAAACTCGAGGGCAGGTCCGAGGCGATAGCATCGGCTACTGCTTTAGCGTCAACGTCCTCCTCGTCGTTTCTGCCGCTCTATCTAGATTATCCTAACGACCATCCTCGATACCACCCTAAAGAAAGCCCTCTGGATAGGATAACTCGTTCTATCCAGCGTGAGAGTCGACGTTCCATGCCAGCCAGATGCAAGAGAACGATTCACCGAGATCTACATCGAAGACATTGAAGACAGACCCCAAAATGGCGGGCAATCGGTGTCGGTAGCAGACGGGGTTATTGCCCGAGAAAGAGCCATATCCTCGACCTCCGACCTCCTCGCAAATCCTTGCACCGTCGTTGGGTCTTGGGCAGATTATCATTTCATCCCCTTTCCTTTTCACTTTTCTGCCTGGATCTCTTTCTTTTCACTCTACACTTCTTCCTCTCCTTCCTTCCTTGTCTCTCTTTGCAAGCGCTTCACCTTGAGAATTCCCTTGGGATATCGGTGCATGAACTTTGCCGTTGTCGTTTCGATCGGTATCATCGAATAGACGATACACGGGTCGGACGGTGACCCATGGACAATAATACGTAGCCAGTAAAATTAGTGGTAATATGCGATAGTGAAACGAATGATATACTAAGGAGAAGAAGGACGAGCAACGTCGAAAGGACGCTGTCGTGATACCGCGAAATATCATCGAAACTTGGCGATCCCTCGCGAGCCACGTACAATTGTACTTAATATAAACGAAGAGAAGAAGAATTTGCTCTTAAGTATCGACCCTTGACCTGTCATCATGCCACCGACACCAAGCAAATTAAACCTGAGCTTCGCCAGGAACGCGTACAACGTGTTTGCGGCACGCGGCACCAACACTTCCGCTGAACATCAGCGGGAACAGAAAACGGAACTTTTGGAGGGTAAGAAGAGGAATACGAATGCCCGAATAAATTCCGCTTGATCGTTATAAAGTTGAATTATATTTCTCATCTCCTAATTGTCATGTCACATTACGAATATACGGGTTACTTTTAATCGTACAGCTACTACTAGTAAAAGATTACATTTTTTAGAAGTTGATATATACGTTGCTAAAGAACATTTGCCAAGGACGTTTTACGAAACGATTTTAATCACTCGTGTAATGCCTGAACATCATTCCTTAGCTGTCTGACATCAGAACGAGGATATGGTACTCAATAATATATCACGGAAGCATAAAACAAATAAGAATCGAGTCCTTTTTATTTTTTTTACTATCAATCGAATACTCCTTTCAGGCACCAAAGGCAACGGCATCCTTCACCTGAAAAATGGCGTGAATTACATCAATCCAGGTGAAGAGGATCAGATGGAAATTTATGGGTATGTGATGAAATCAATGGCGGACAATGTGACAGTGTCGTTACGTCACTTTTCGTCTTTTCAGCTACAAGAGAAACAAAATCCTGACGGCGATCACTTGGTTCATGATCGTCGTAACAGCAGGCCTTCTCAGGCTGGTGTTTCATTGGATACCACGTTTGATGTTGTCAGCCACGCATTCCAAATGTCGACTGGAAGACGCTGAAACTGTTCTGCTCGTGGAAAAGTTTCAGGGAAAACACACCAGTTACTATGTTAAGAAACTGAAGACTTTGACGGCTGAAGATGTGTTGTTAGTATTATTCTCGTTCGTCTTCGTAAATTCGTAGGATGACCTTTAGCAATTCTTGATTCGGTTAATGTATTTGTTGATCAGCAGCAATCAACCATTTGACGGAGAATCTCTGATGGATAATGAGGCTTGGATGGAAAATGGTAACATGATAACGAGCAAAGAGACGAAGGAAGGATATCCGACACTGTCGGTGCATTTAGTTGGTGGTCAGTTTAAACGTAGGTGTCGATCGTTTGAAAACCGGTACTTGAGATTTTCATCGTTCGGAAATTCATTATCATTCTTCGTTCGCAGAGGCTCCGTCGATCGTTCTATTTAATTGCAAAAAATTAACTTACGTTTGGGATCCTGAAAGATCGGAATTTCTAAAGCTACGTGGACTCGACGTCGGCGTATTAACTTCCACGTTGCATCAAATGCAGGGATTGAATTATCAAGAACAATACATGAGGTCAATTTCGTTTACCAAACGTCGTACATCAACGAGATACCGAAAAATCTTAAAAGTAATTCGCAAATTTCATTCCTACAGGCGTAGCGTTTACGGCAACAACGAAATCATAATTCCCGTGAAGAGCATAGTCACTCTGTTTTTCCTCGAAGTACTTAATCCATTCTACGTCTTCCAACTCTTCAGTTTTTGCCTCTGGGTAGCGGACGATTATTACTACTACGCCATGGTCATCATATCGATGTCCTGCGTGGGTATAATTATGGCAGTCTTCCAGACACGACGGGTAATTCTCCTTTTCCGCCATCTTTTACTTCTCCTCATCTTGCGTCACCATTGTCACATTCGTCCACGAATTCTTTCAGAATCAACACAATCTACGCTCCACCGTTCACTCGTCGGACGTAGCCACTGTTGTGCAAGATCGTGTAACTGGTCAGATTGCATCGGTACCGACCGAACGACTGGTTCCTGGTGATATTTTAGTCATTCCCTCTCACGGTTGCCTGATGCCATGCGATGCCGTCCTTCTAACCGGTAATTGCATTCTGAACGAGTCGATGCTTACCGGAGAGTCAGTGCCGGTTACGAAAACACCCATTCCTTCCTCCAATGAGATAATGTACGACACCAAGGAACACGCTAGACACACGCTCTTCTGCGGTACTCGAGTTATACAAACGAGATATTACGGCTCGGAGAAGGTGATTCTATTAACATATATCATCTTGACGGATGTCAGAGGATAAATCGATGGTATAACGTTATTTTACGATGTGACTTCAGGTACTAGCCGTGGTCGTTAGAACGGGATTCAACACTAGCAAGGGTGGTCTGATCAGATCGATCATGTATCCACCCCCGGTAGACTTTAAGTTCGAACAAGATTCCTACAAGTTTGTTATCTTGCTGGCCTGTATAGCCAGCATCGGCGTGATCTATACGATCGTTACGAAAGCTATGAGAGGAGTACCGACCAGCCACATCGCTCTGGAAGCTCTGGATCTCATCACGATCGTTGTACCTCCCGCGTTACCGGCAGCCATGACCGCTGGTCGTCTCGTGGCTCAGAGTCGACTGGAAAAGAAAAAAATCTATTGTACAAGTCCAAGGACCGTCAACGTGTCAGGATCGATCGATTGCGTGTGTTTCGATAAAACCGGAACCCTCACGGAGGATGGGCTCGACATGTGGGGGGTGGTTCCTGCGTCGGACCGGAAATTCCAGTTGCCGGTGAAAGATATCACGAGCCTTCCGTTGAACGACGTTCTCGTAGGAATGGTAACGTGTCATGGGATCACGATAATCGATAATCAACCTGTCGGAGATCCCTTGGACTTGAAAATGTTTGAATCTACCGGATGGAGTCTAGAGGAACCGGATGTTTCCGATACTTCGAAGTTCTCCATGCTATTTCCCACGGTGGTTCGACCGCCAAAGGGTTCGAAGCTGCTGAAGAAACTGGCGAACGACATACGAATTTCTTTCAGTCGACAGAATTCCATGTCTTCCGAAGTAATGGACAATGTATCCTTGAACAACCTAGACACCGCATTGGCTGGCTCCACGGCGGAGTTGGGAGGGCAAGGATTGGAAGTTGGAATCGTACGACAATTCCCTTTCACGTCTAGCCTTCAGCGTATGAGCGTAATCACGAGGACATTGGGCGCGAATCATTACGATCTCTACTGCAAAGGTAGCCCGGAAATGATCCTGAGTCTCTCAAAGGCGGAATCGAGTGAGTGTCCTTGACGTCGAATGGCCTTAACGCTAAACCTACCAAGCCGGTGAAAATGACCGGTTCCCAATTTTTTCTAAAAATTACCAAAATTAATAGGAGAGACATAAAGCAAATATTCCACTTCTATCTCATAAAACATTAATTAATTAATTAATCATCTTTTTCACCTCTTGATTTCTCTTTTTCCAAAGTACTTGTTCAGTATATCTAAATTTTAGTAAATATAACGTCGGTAGGTTTAGTGTTAATAACATTTCTAATCTGTCGAATGTTCTTTTCGAATTACAATTAACTCGTGTTTCACAGTTCCTCCAGACTTCGCAACGATCCTGCAGGATTACACCTCGGAAGGTTACAGAGTCATAGCTCTTGCACACAAGTCCCTGAATCGTCTTCCCTATGCCAAAGTGCAACGGCTGAGTCGCGAGGCAGCCGAATCCGATCTAACATTCTTAGCATTCGTAATAATGGAGAATCGACTGAAACCGGAAACCACGCCGGTGATCAGCGCTTTGAATGCAGCCTGCATTAAAACCGTGATGGTGACCGGTGACAACATGTTAACCGCTCTCTCGGTCGCCAGAGATTGCGACATCGTTAAGCCGGGTACACCGGTCATTGCAGTTTCGGCTACGCAGCAAAATCAATTGACAAAACCGCAGATATATTTTACTAAGAGCAACGGTCAACCGTCACTTGCTTCGCCGATAGGTCAAGGTGATCTTAGCGAATTGACGAACATTAATAGCGTGGCTAGTTTAGATACCATTGAAAGTGGCTCGTTTGGGAACAATGAGTACGATAATAACGTCAATTATTTATCCGATGAGTAAGTGTCATCATTTAAAACAGAATATATTTAATCCTTTGCACTCGGCAACTTCTGGGACATCAGATCCAGCAACTCGACGGCACTTTGCCGCCAAAAAGTCCTGGGGGGACTTGTGTCACGTTATATATTATAACGTTGGAACCAAGCAATATATTATAATAATCTTTGGTTCATATGAATTGGTAGGCAATGAGGAACACATTTTTTGCAAAAAAAATCAAAATTTTATTTCTAATAATTGTCTACAGAATCATACATCTTAAAGTAATTCCTAATATGCATTGGAGGGTGGTTTGTAGAAGTTTCGTAGTAACAAGTCGTTTGACGTCCTCCATCTGGCGTTTTTCTGTCAGAACAAACAATGCAGTCTCGTTTCCTTTCTCCTACATTGGGAATATGTAGCTTTTTAATTAGTCTGTTGTCCAACCAGCCGAGCGCAAAGGTTTAACACCCTAACGAATGCAATTATCAATAAACAATTTTCATCTTTCCAGTGTACAACATTCCAAGAACAAGTATGTATTCGCACTTACCGGTAAAACGTGGGCGTTAGTGAAACAATATTACCCGGAATTAATTCCAAAACTTGCTACCCGCGGTGCAATCTTCGCAAGAATGTCGCCAGATCAGAAGCAGCAACTTGTCCAAGAGCTGCAATCTCTTGGATATTATGTCTGTGAGTATTTAAGATGGATTTCACGGATGACGGATTAAAAATCTCGATATTCACGATGGCGTCTCTTTTCAGCGATGGTAGGCGACGGGGCAAACGATTGCGGAGCATTAAAAGCAGCTCACACCGGTATCTCTCTCTCGGATACGGAATCGTCGGTGGCATCGCCGTTTACAAGTCGCGAAACAAATATTTCCTGTGTCCTGACAGTGATTCGAGAAGGTCGTGCCGCTCTGGTGACTTCCTTCGGAATATTTAAATACATGGCCAGTTATTCTCTAACTCAGTTCATCTCTGTGATGCTTCTGTATGGTATCGAGTCGAATTTAACCGATATCGAGTTCCTCTACATCGATCTCTTCATCATCTCCATATTCGCATTCTTCTTCGGACGTACCGAGGCTTACGATGGTCCCTTGGTGAAAGCTACTCCTCTGAACAGTCTCATAAGTATAACACCGATTCTCAGTCTGATTACTCAGATCTTAATCGTCGCCGTGTTTCAATACACGAGTCTTTGGCATTTACGTCAAATGGATTGGTTCGAACCATTTAATGCTACGGCGACATCCGTTGAGAACAAAGATGACGTTGGTTGCACGGAGAATTACACGGTCTTCATCATCAGCTCGATGCAGTACATCATTCTAGCCGTAGCATTCTCAAAAGGACGTCCCTACAGGAAGCAAATCTTCACGAATTACGGTCTTCTAATTTCCTTCGTTCTTTTAACCCTCTTCTCCATCTATATCGCAATTTGTCCATTCGATTGGCTGGCCAATTCCTTCGAACTCGTTCTTCCGGTTAACCTTGGTTTCCGCTTCACGTTGATCGGCTACGGTGCCGTGAATTTCTTTATCTCTCTGCTCGTAGAATATTTGTTCGTCGATTATCTAGTATTCGGCAAACTACGATATCGCTGGCACAACGTCGACAAATCCAGAAGGAAGTTCCTCGCCATCGAGCGCAACATGGCACGCGACTTAAAATGGCCGGTGATCTCGCAGGAACCTCTGCCGGAAGCGGCTCCAGACATTCTCATCCGGCAGAACGTCACCGAGATTAAAATCGAGAAACGCATGCCCGAATCTCGACATCCGGTCGACACGAGCTTCATGAATAGTCCGATATGCGAGAATTTCAAACATTTCGGTTCAGCGCGCGAAGTCACGCTTAATCCGAGGACTCTGTTCAACGATCGTAGAAACACGGTGTCGATGCAAACGGTACCGTACTTCGAGGAAAGAGATTGCGCTCAGAAACAGCCGAAGATCGAGTTGACGGTTAAGAGACGGCACAATTCCGAATCTGAGAATGGGATCAATCGATACGAGAAACCGTACAAAAATTACAATACCAATCCAATCGCTACACTGCCCAGAAACACGGCTGTGGCCCTTCAACCCCAAAAACTGCGAGACTTCAAGAACGTGCTGGTGCACAAGAGCGAAGATCGATTGTCTCCCAGCGCACAAAGTGTCCTTGAACTCGATATCCTACCCTCCTAGAATCAGATACTCTCTCGTTTCAATTTCCATCTTGCTCGATTGTTAAGCGTCGAGCAAGAGGAAAGGAAAACGAACATATCACCGAATGACCTTCAACCTCGTGCATTTAAAGTTCCATGACAACTTCGTGCACACGAGTTACAAGCAAGCTAGAGAAACACGTTCCCAAACAAAGATCTACGGAGATGTTGTTGATTGTCCAGAAGCATAGATCTCTCGTTGGACTTTTTCGTTTCGATTCCGGCCAATAGGTACAAGATATTCAACGAAAGATCGGCACGATCTCCTCTCATGCTCGATGCATTTACAGTGTCGCGGCTTTCACGACAGCTCGGCGAACGACAACGGTTCCTCGAGCATCGCTAACTTCGACTAAATTGGTTCCCTTTTGAACCGATCTTTCTTCGTCCTCTTCCTTTCATCCTCCTCTGTTCCTCCTTTTCTTAGTATTCGAGTATACAAATCTCGAGAAAGTATTACCGTTAGTTTATTTATCTTAGATGCGAATTATCTGCTCGTTCCGCAGCCAAGATGCTTACGTTTCAATGGAGCCGACACTCCCTTGACGCGGACCGACCGGAAGTAGATAAGTAGACATTCCTTCCTGGACGTCCCGTGAACGTCGGGATTGGAATATCCTATGCGATAAACACGACTACGTCCTTTTTTCACTGCGGTCCGAAGGAATACTTAATGAAAGAATGAAACGGTCGCGCGTTTTCGATGTACATTTAAAATAGCGGATAGAAGTATATATATTTTTGTGCCGGTAATTATGAAAGTGGACCGAGTGACAAATTTGGAGAATCGAACTTATTAATTACTTTGTGTTTTACCGATGTACAGTGTAGCATGAAAGTATTTTCCGAAATTGATAAAAGATTGGATCGTTTAACGGCATTGAGAGGTGTCTCGTTACATGGAACTCAAGGTGCAATTATAAAAGAGAAGTTTAAATATCTTAGAAAGAATTAATGACTCGGACCACGGTCATAATTGGCGGCACATATGAAATTGACTTTAGGAATGCGAATTGAAGTTTGTAACTGCGAGATCTTAAGAAATTTCAAGGACCTCCTGCCCTCGCGACGATCACGTTCTTTTCTCTCCTCCCTCTTTGATTCGCAGTCTCTCTAGTCCCGATTGCACGATTGTTCGAAAACAATTAAAACGAATGTTCAATGTAAACGAGAAAAAAAAATGGTAGAAATACGATCGTGCGAGTAATTTTGAGAGAATCGTTGAATTCACGTTCAAAGGTCGTCGCGACCGAGGGACCTTCTGATAATCGGTGTAATGGGTAACTATACTAGTTTACGCCGTGTATTAATAACTATATAAATGAATAATTAAAGTTTAATCGCGCGGCGAGCAAAGAGCAGCCCCGTGCATTCGGAAACTTATAATGCAAACTGGAATTTCTCGCGGCGCTGTCGCATGTGGATACTTATATTGTTAAAAAGATGAAAGCTAATATTAACGAGATAAATGTGTTCTTATATACACAAACCGAGATAGATACTTAATCGCGTTGTTCTAATATCGAAACGCCATTAGCTTGCGTTGAGATGCAACGGTTGTCGAATAACAAAAAAAAAAAAGTATGTTTTTAATGTAAGCGACTATTTCTCCTTTATTTCATTCCTCCAACCTATCATCGCCACTCCCGGAAACATCCACGTCGATTATCCATCGGGAGCGAGCGGCTACCTTGTTTGTTAATTAGAATTTCAAGTTTTAAGGGCCGATAATCACGATACAGTTCGATTATTTATTACGCGCCAATATACAAACATATCACACACACAGAAACACACTTAATTTACAAGTTATCCGGCTCGATGCGCGCATCGAATCGAACGCGTATTGAATTAATTAAAACTCTCATGGCTATCACGGTCCATGGGAAATTCTCCGAGCGGAAATACGCACAGTGATTTACACTCGTCGTCTATATTATAACAAAAAAGAAACAAATGTCGTATAGATATATAAAAATCGATGCACGACGACTTTCGAGAGACTTTCGACTTCGGAAGTCTCCGTCGTTGAAGCGAACTTCCGGCAATTAAATCATTAGCCCTTTATCGGGAGTATTTACACGTTTTAAATAAAATGGCCGAGGCCTTTTTTGTTGCAACGGCTTGTCGGATAAGATCGACAGTTCCGTGGCTCTCGATAATTGTCAATTAGTCTTTAGATAAGTCCTCGGTTTCACCACACTTTTATCTTCTCTTTTTTTTTGCATCCTCAGTCCGAACTTTCGTTCTCTTCGTCCACTAAACTTTGTTTCATGCAAAGTTTCCAAGCAAGTGAAAAAATACCCTCGATTTCTCCGCATCAGGCTACGAATTTATAACGTACGTTATCCAATCGACGGTTTTGGCGACTCGATGATAAATTCCAGGTTGTCCTGGCTGAGCACAGGAATAACCAGCGGAAACGATACCTATCAGGTACCATCTTCCTGTCTTCTCCAGCATCAGTGGTCCACCGCTGTCGCCCTGCGGAAACAATGAAGATTTACAAAATTATTACATCAATTCAGTGAAATTTAATTGATCTAACATTTCGATAATCACCTGACAAGAATCCTTGCCACCGCTGCGATATCCGGCGCACATCATCTCATCGTAAATGACGACGTTGATGCCATTCGATCGATGCCACCTTTCGCAAACTCGATTGTCTATCACAGGCACGTCCACCGCTTGAAGAGTCTTCGGGCGAAGTCTCGACCCTGTTTGATTCTTTCGTTAACTACAATCGTTCGATTAGAAACAATTGATGTTTATCAATTGTTGTACAATACTTGCCAGCTTGCAGTGCACCCCAGCCGGCAGCCCAGCCATATTGGCCGAGGAAATCTTCGTTCTTTTCTGGCAAACAGATTGGTGCTATGTGTGGCATGTAGTGAACTGGTCGATCTAGTCGGAGAACTGCCACGTCGAATCTAAATAATAAACGTTATCGATAACGAATTAGACAAAATTCAGTGTAATTCGAAAGCGTTAATCAGGCACGATAGAATGTTTGAGGTGTCAGACCTGTCAGCTTGAGGTGTAAACTTGAAATATGGATGAACACGAATCTCCCTGACACCGAAGGTGTAAGCTGGCAAAGTTTCGCTGGCGGAATTGACGACGTAATCGCCAAGAGTGACTTGAACCTGACGCGCTGAAGCTCTGCGAAGAGATATTAATTTTATTTTATCGTAATTGCTAGCGATTAATTATTATTTATTAGTTTATCCACTCACTTGGCAACGCAATGACCAGCAGTGACGACGTGGAAACGATTGACGAGGGTTCCTCCGCATCTACTCGAACCGATTCGTATGTACGCCTGGTAATCAGAGAATATTCATCGTTTAACATAAATATATTTTTAAATAATAAAGAAAAGCATCAATGCAAGTCTGACCTGCCATGGAAAGCTGCCAAATCCTGCCTCATCGCCGCCAACGATTCTCCTCTGAGCGGTTTGCTTCGAAACAGGAATTCCGCAGCCTGGAATTTCAACTTTATAGCCTCCATCTTTTATTAAGTATTGTGTTTAACACTAGATCTACATTTTTCATAAACGTTTCTCAAATTTATAGAGAAACGATATAGTAAATATCTCATGTGTGCCTTATAACACACAACTACTCAACTGATCATATTTTCTTCCGGTTCATTCCTATTTTTGCAACTTACTTATTTAATATCTTTGAAACTGGAACTCCCGACTACAAATCCATGATATTTAAATATATTAATTAAGTACTATAGAAAAAGAGGAATGGAAAGACGACGAAGATGATTAATTCAGTAATTTCTCTTTTGTAAGATGGATGCTAAATATCTATTCTATGGATCCCTTTAAACTTGGAGATTATTTACAAAAAATGAAAGACCTCACATTTTGACTGCCTTGGTAGTTCCAGTCTTAAATGTAACAATATTTACCGCCCGTCCGATTAACCCCTTGCCCTACGATTTTTTTTGCGACTGCCGATGCAATAATTCCGAAGCTAATTGCTAAAATAAAAATTGCTCAGTGATTCTTGATATATCGTATAATTTAATGTAATATTATCGCGTTGCGTCTCATTAATACTTTCAATTTCATAGGCTTTGCAAAACTTGAAAATTTCCTGTCCCATTTACCTGATCGCGAGTGTCAATTGTAGGGTAAGGGGTTAAGAAATTGAACCGATAAATTTCACGAAGGCGGAATTCATCGGGAAAACTTACATTCTAGCGAAGCAAAGAAGAATTTCTACGAACGATAAATATTTACTATCGTCGTATGGGACAATTATGAAATTAGACTTGGAGTAAATCAGCAACGCGCGTTTCAGCAACGATCGAGAAACTAAAGGAAGCTTCTTCTACCGTCGACAGAGTATCAGGAATTCTTTTAATCGTACGAAATTCCCAGGCAGTCTCGGCGACGTTTCTTTGTACGCAAGATAAAAATACGGAAGACTGCAGTAGCTCCAGCGAAGCGTTTTAACGCACCGGAAGTAGGAACAGAATGCACGGTTCCGAAGTTTTACGAGCAACCGGAAGACGAGGCTTTCGATCCGTGACAAATAAAAGGCAGGACGATCTTCTTCGTCCCGGTGTATTAATCCCTCGACAAACGATTCGATCGTCTCGGACGTGTTTCCGGTGACTTTTCGAACCCGCGAAAATTCAAAACCTGCTTTCGAGGAATGAAAACGTGGGAATTAAGGACGGACGGGAATACAGGAGATTCGCGGGAGAAAGGAATCGTACAAGAAACGCGCCAACGATTGGATTAGTATCACGATGCACATGCAATTTTGCTCGATGAAATGCGAGTGGTTAGAGGAGGAAAATAGAGTGGCCAAGTGGAAAATTACAACGGTCATATGCTTCTACAAAGTCATTGAAAATAGTAGAACCCATACTGCATGCATAATCGTTTATTTAGATCGGTGAAATCGACAGGAAAACGGTGAAAGGACGACAAACCCGCCGTTACAATATTCTACCTTTATCTTTAGGATAATTCTCAAGTGTTAAAAAATTCAAAGAAGGAAAAGGAACAGTGATATTTTTGTATTCAAAGAAACATGAGCAAGTGCGAAGGATCAAACGAAGGACGGTTTTACATGCCGAGGAACGTGCACGTGAGAAAAGGTTGCGGGAGAGAAGAAAAGAAGAAGAGACAACGGAAATAAGCAGAGAAGAGGATATACAACGTGGTAGTGGCATGCTTGTGCAAGAATCGGATTTCATGCTTCCGAAGGAAGGACTTACGATCATCGTTCGCTGTCTCCGTGTAAGAATCCAACGGAATGGGCTCAGACTGATCTCTAGTTGACTCGAGCAGGTTATAATCGGAGCTACCCTTAGGTTCTCTCCGTTGACAACAAGCGAACATAATGCCGCCGCAGCTGCCGTCCAATAGGCCAGCAGACATCCAGCACATTAGAAAAAATTCGCAGCTTCTTCCGTCAGCGCACAACGTATCGTCACCCTTCCAGAGTGGTCTTTTTTGTCGACGCGGTTCTGCACAGAACAGGGCAAACTCTTTTCTCGTTTTTCCATCGTTAGCCCCGGCAAACTCGTTCCACCATTCTCCATCCGCGTTTACCTCGATAAAAGAACGAAAAGAGAACACTCCTCTTTTCGTTCAACTTTCCATTTTTAACGATAAACGCGAGACAATTATTCTACTTCCCGGTTGATCGTCGTTCGCGCGATTGGTACCGTCGGACTTCCGGTTTCTCGCGCTCTCTTACGCCAGAGAGTGAATCTACCAGAACGGAAACGGTGCCTGATTACTCCAAGCCTAACTTTGGGATACTCGGAGCGTTAGACGAGGGAAAAACGACGAGGCCGTGATCGAGGAACCGTGAAAAATCTGTTGGATGGAAGCGCGACGAAGAGAAAAAAAAAGGTGTCTCTACTGTCGCCACGGGCGATGGTGATGGCGATAGACAAACGAAATCGTAAGAAACGACGGGAAACAGTGTCGTAAAATAATAAGCAGCCTGTCGCGAATGACGGAAGTCGTCGGCGATGGGAAATAAGCATCGTGTCATAATCGTTGCGACATTGAAATAGGATATTGCACCGGATGTATCTGATTTACGATTGTCCGAAAACTGTGAAATCTCCGGGGTCACGATGCAATATTCCATTTGTTATCGTTGCTATCATCGTTAAGATATCGCTGACACTTCGTGAAATCGACGTCTGATAACTAAGATTACATGAAACAAGAAAGGATAAAAAGAGAAATGTAAAATATCTCTTTCAATTTAACATCCAAACACCATTGCACCTGAAAACGTACCTGACTCTAATCTAGGATAATCGTCGAGCGTCTGTTTTCGATGATCTGAAAGAAGAAACTCGGTTTAGAATTAAAAAAGAAGGTCGAGCAAGAAGAAAAGAGAAAATTTTCCTCCATCATCGTTACCTCTGACCTCCTCGTCGAATTCCGGCAGATGATTCGATTGTTGAAAGAAGGAAGCCGTGCTGCTAGCCGGAGGGAAGAAATCGTTATCTCGAAATATCAAACGGGGAGTCCGATGACCCATCACCGGTCGACTATAATCGGAGACAGGACTTCTCCAGAGGGATTTCTGCTGTCTCCAGGCTGGAAATTGACTCTGACCACCAAAACGTGCACCAGGATGTAAACCGATGTTTCTTCCACTCGGTGAACCACCACCCTCGAAGAGATAACCGGTGGGACCGGTTGGAAAACGCACGTATCGACGTCTGCGAGTCGAGATCGCCGAATGATCCGTTCGATTTCCGTGATCCTCGACGTTTCCTGATGGTGTCTCGATGGAGAGCGAGTCAAAGATGTTATCCGATTTTCCGTGATTCGTCTGCGAGATTTCCGTCTGCCTTGTGACGTGGGAATTCGAAGAGACTGTGAGGACTATCCCCATGAGAAACCATCGGCATGGCTTCGCTGTACCCATCGTATGGCTGGAAATAGAAAAAAGCATATTTTTCATTTTCTAATTGATCATTCGGAAAAGTGATGGATATTCGTTGAAGAGGATCTTTAAGAGATCGTTGAGAATCGAAGGTAGGATGAAGTTTCAACTCTTCCTCCTTTTCTTCGCAATTCGTCATCGCTTATGAGAAATTTAACATGTTGAATGTCATGGGGGTCATCGGTGACCGGCGCTATTGAAGTCAATGGAATATCATATGACTTTTAAATTGTAATATTTACGAATTTATTAATTCAGTCAATATTTACGCGTTGACCTCAAGAAGATAAAGTCCTGCTGTCTACGTATCTCTTCTTTGAGTGAAACTTTAAACTTTCTGCTTTGTAAAGATGTGATTTTAATAGAAAAAGTTTCACTTCAGTAAAAATAAAGGAACTGGCGACATACCGGCGGCATTCAACATATTAACAGTGCTAAATTGCACAAAAAGCGTGCACTAGAAAAAGATGTCTAAATGATCCAAAATATGGCATTCGTTGTAACATTTAGCGAGTGACGGAAATTTCTACTTGTATTCTTCGTTGTTAGCTGCGTTTATCAAACTTCAATTTTCCTTAAATCTCTGCAGAGTACTTATCACTCTGCGTGCAAAGAACGGGTGGAGAAGTAATTGATAATGTGAAATCTGTGCAAGGTTCGTTCCAGAGGATCGTTAAGAGATCGTTAAGAATAGAATAAGTTCGAACTTTTGCTCCTCTTCTGCATGCAAAGTTCTTGCTTGAAACAGCGGATAAAAACGTCGTCAAAATTTGGCCACAAATTGAACCGATTAGTCGACAAGACGGAGAAAGGATAATGACGATCCTCCGAGATAATGAAGCTCCTTGGCCGACCCTCAGATTTCTAGACTCGTCTACAGAGAACGTAAAGATTCACGATTTTCTCCACGATTCGAGTTTCACGAGCATGATCGCCAACCGTAGCGTTCCTCTCGGCTTATAATTGACGGTAATCATCGAATATTGAAGTTACTTCTCTTCATCTCTGAAGAAGATCGCGTGACGACACCATTTCCAACGCAAGAAGAAAACATTCTCTCCGGAGATCCTCGGTATCCTACAACCCGAGGCAAAATGTCTCCTCGTTACATCCGCATTTCCGGCAGGCAAAAGTAACGATTGATTCCTGGATTCTCCTAATAATTATAGTCATTCTACCATCGATCTTAACCACTTGTAATTCCTCGTGTATCGTCGGAGAAATTATGTAAAATTCGTAGGCGAGAAGTTGCGCACGGGAAGATGGAAGATCCTTTTTCCAGGGAAAGAGTTTGCGTCATGGTGCACCGTAACGAGTGAAAGTAAAGGGAATGTATTTAACCGGAACCGGACAACGGGTCGCAGGAATTCATATTTGTACAGTCTTGTCGTCGAATTATCGCTGATTGCAAATTACACACTTTATTTAACACGTTGGACGCCATAGGGGACATCGGTAATCGGTGCTATTAAATTCAATGTTTCACGACTTTTAACCCCTTGCCGTACGATTTCTTTTGTGACTGCGTCTGCGATAATTCAGAATTAAATTGGTAAGATACAAATTAATCAGTGATTCTTGATATATCATATATTTAATGTAATATTAATAGTATAGAAATAATTTTATCCTGTGGCCTATCACTGATACTTTCAATTTCATAGAAACTTTGAAAATTTGTTTTACTTAAAGTGTCACTCGGTGTTATTCCGCCGGGTTAAATTGCAATATTTACAAATTTTTTAATACATTAAATATTTAAGTATTTACAATAAAAAGGTAAAGTTCTGCTGACTGTACCAATTTTGTATTTAAGCTTTCCGCTTTGCAAAGATGCGATTTTAATAGAAGAAGTTTCACTTCCGTAAAAATCATGAAACTAGCGAAATACCGGTGGCGTTCAACGTGTTAAGGAAATTCTCATGGCGCTCTCTGATCTCGAAGACAATTGTTGCAATAATTATACCGATCCCTTTTACCCGATTAATTCGTCAATTCGACGACGTTCAGGATAATTTAACGGCTCGACCGCACCTGCACGTTCTTTCGCAACGGATCGAAAGAGTACAATCGAAAAAGGGTCTAATTGTTACGAGGCTGAGGCAATTAGAAGTCAGGGAGCCCAAGGCGAGGAGAAGCTTAATGCTCGTTTCATTGAGCTGCGAATGAAGTTCGTTAGCAGTGCGCATTGTTTCGTCGTCCGTTGTAAAAAGTACAGAAAGATCGTACTATTTTGAACGTTGATATTTCACGTGACAGAGTACGACGTTATCGTAGATAAATCACGAAACAAAAACTGCTACGAAACGCTCCTCGAAATGGAATTACTTGAAGCGGAAACGAAGCGATTGTAACAGAAAGGTAAACGTGAAAATCGTCGGATGTCGATTATAATCGGCAAATTGGATTCCCGTGAAAACACGCTGCAAATTTACCAAATTGAATTCCCGATGCGAGTACGTTCATTAAGTAAATTCTATCGTGCGAATCGGCGCAAAACTGAAATCCCATGCTGAAATCGAAGTGCAATATTGATAGATGGCCGTATATACATCGCGACAGGATGGAAAAATTGCACGTCCGGAGTGTGGGAAAAATTTAAATAACCGGAAAATCGACATCGAACGGCCTTGTCGACTATCGATCTTCGTGGCAAGCCGGGCGACGTGGTTGGTTGTGTTAGTAGGTCATTGGCTCCCCGTTCTGTAGATCCACCAGAAGTGAAAGTGCACTTCTTGCATGCACGACAGTGTGAAGTTCACGTTCACGCGGTACCACCCGCTCGCCGGAAGTTACGAATCCTCGAGCACCTATACATCCGCGCCTATCTCTTCTCCGGCTCATCTTTTTTGTCCCCGTAATCTTTACGACACCGGTAGCTCGACGTTAATGAAAGATTCTCGCTTTGACATGACTTAGGACACTTTCTAAAAAAGCGATCAAAGCGAGAGAAGTAACAGTCGCAGAAACTTACCGAATCTGGATATAATAATTGTGCAAATTACTTTGCGCAAATATAGAAACGTTAAAAGAACTGGATTCTGCCATAGGGATAATTCTTTCGAGTTTCTAATCGGACTTGCTACCACCCCATAGAGAGGATTGTTCTCCGGAGAAGAAAGCTTTCTTCTCGGAAACTTGTCGGACGATTCACCATGGATTAATTGCCATGTAATTGACGCGATGGGCGGACCGTTCGTCCGAGAAGAAAAGCAGGAAGCCGAAGAGAGCGGCGGAAATGAATCGCAAAGAAGAGATCGCCTGGACGCGCTTGACAGAGAGAAGAAGAAAGAGACGATGGCAGAAGATTCGATCTTTTACGAACTTTCACCTTCCTACGTCTAGCTGACTGTAACGTGTACTTCTCGACGAAAGTGTGGAGTTTCTTCTCGCTTGTACGTTCGTGAGATATCGCACACGTATCAACGTAAACGAACATGACGAAGTTTGCACGTCCGTTTTTCCAGCTGTTCGTGAAAGCTCCCTGCGAGTACTCGCGCTTTTACGATCCACGGGTATCCCGTGTTTCTTCCTCTCTTCGTTCCTTTTCTCTCTTGGAACTCTGAATGGCACCCAGAGCATCCCGAATTCCGTGTGAACCGGCATTAAGAACGCGATACATTACTTTCTCCGCGGCGCGCATGGGCGCCATTTACTTTCGCCGAAAGCGAACGAAGAAAAAGCCAAAATAAGAAGCACGCGCGCGAGAAATTTTGTTTTCGTGCGATCCACTCTTAATTCGAGACTTCCTCTCACTCTTTCACTTGCCTCGGGAAAGGAATGCCGCTCTGTTTCGATCTTTCGAGGGGATTCGGAGCGTGGAATCGTATCGCGATTACGGGACGATGGTATCGTTGCGAGATAATCGTTTTCTTCCGAAGAAGAAAACGCACGTTAGCGTTCCTCGGTTGGATTAACATCTGTTGAACGTTTAGAGACACTTTATAATGAAGAATGGTAGAAGAGAGTATCAGAAATTGTGTATATATTCTGTACTTTTGAGCAAGGTGACGAAATGACGATATTTCTTCGCTTTGACTGCTAATGCTATTCTTCATGAAGGAATTATCGAGAGAAGTTTATCACTTGACGCATTAAGGAAGAAAGCACGTCAGAGATGATCAGTTATGTAAAAGAAAAGAAATGTCTTCTCTTTGAGGGCTAGTGCTATTCTTCATGAAGCAATTATCGAGAGAAGTTTATCACTCGACGCATTAAGGAAGAAAACACGTCAGAGATGATCAGTTATGTAAAAGAGAAGAAATTTCTTCTCTTTGAGGGCTAATGCTATTCTTCATGAAGAAATTATCCAGAGAAGTTTATCACTCGACGCATTAAGGAAGAAAACACGTCAGAGATGATCAGTTATGTAAAAGAGAAGAAATTTCTTCTCTTTGAGGGCTAATGCTATTCTTCATGAAGGAATTATCGAGAGAAGTTTATCACCCGACGCATTAAGGAAGAAAACACGTCAGAGGCGATCAGTTATGTAAAAGAGAAGAAATGTATTCTCTTTGACGGCTAATGCTATTCTCCTTGAAGTAATCTTCGAGAGAAGTTTGTCGCTTGAGTCATTAAGCAAGAAGACACGTCAGAGGCGATCAGTTACGTAAAAGAAGAGATAGAAGGGAGCGTCGTATTTGAAACTCGAACGAAAGAGAAGAGGAGAAACGAGGTGCCGAAGCAAAACACGGACATAACGGTCCTTGGATATTTTGTATACGTAAATCGTCGTCTTTGGTTTTCTTCGTTTCTTTGTAAAACACTCTCGCCCTAATAGCCCTTCGCTCTTACGTCCACGGCTGTAAACGCGTTCCGCCTTTCAAAGAAAACCGGTTCGAAGAAATCTCAACGTCACAGCTTCTGCTCTTTCTTCATGGCCTTGAAAGAGTACGCTTCTTCGCGGTCTAATTCACCGATACCCTTTCATGACGAACACTTTCCATTGTGTAACGAATTTTTTTTGCGCACGCCATTCGACACTTTGCATCGTTTTCTTCTTATCCTCCCTCCCTTCTTCTACGCTCCGTGAATTTTCTTCCGATGCCAACCGGCCAACGATTCCGATCGTCGAAGACACGAAAGATCGCTTTACTTTCGTGGAGAAATTCTCTGTACGCAGAAACGAAGAGAAGTTTCGAAGAGATGTTACTTCGGTGAAGAAACAACAAGTCCTCGGCGAATTTCACGATGGAGAACTTCTTTTTCGAGTATAATTGCAGGATGAATAGGGGCTGTAGGAATATGAAAATTCAAGTGGAATTCTGAAGGCAAACGCAACGAAGAAGATACATAAAGAATTCAGTCGAAGTCCCGTTTCTCTTTAAACTTCTATCGAATTCTGTTACGTAAACGGGGAGTGGTGTTTAGGCAATCGGTAGAACGGTACCGAAGCGTGCATCCTTAATGCGTCCCCTGGTAGTTTCGTTTTGGAAAAGAACGGAAGTACTTTCACTCGCTACGAGCCTCGAAACTTTATTTCGACGACCTGGAGCCATCGTAAATTAATTCCACGATAAACGTCCCACCGAATTTCAACCGAAATTTCGAACGAACTTTTACCATGATTTTCCACTCGGCTGAGAGACATTTCTACACGATTTTCTCTTCGTGCAACGTCTTGATGAAGAGTTAGAAATTTAAACATAGTATTAATAATATATACGTGAATAAAATTCTAGTCTGATATTTTCTAGCTTGGTATTTTACAGGAAAGTTAACAACGGCTAAAAGTAACGTCGACAAAGTGTCCTCGCAATCTCCTCCTTGTAGTTCCGCAGAAACGACGGCAAAGGTTGCGAGAAAGGCCGATGATTTATCGGGCTGGTAATAGCTACTTCGCTCGGGCATTAAAATCACTGGACTTGATTTACCTATCTTGCATCGCGTACTTCTTGTACCAGCGACAGGTGATAGGCTTTCTTTTAAAACTCCTCGGCCACATCGTGACAATCTCACTTTCACTTTATTTCTTCCCAGTAAATCCGAGTGTCGCGTTTGCATTCGTCGCATCGTCCTCGCTTGTTCCAGTTGAAACTACCCACTTTTTAGCAGTGACCTTACGAGACATTTCTTCGCGAAAGCAAAGAGGAAAGATCGAACGAAGAAAAAGTTAAACTTACCGATAACAACGTAGAATCAAAGCTAGTTCTCTCCGTACAATTTCCACCTTCCCGATCTTCACTTCGGTGCGTTTTTCTTCTTCAAGAAGAAAGCACGACTCTCAAAGAGCACGCTTCGTCGCGACTTCTCGAACGGAACCCTTTGCCTTCTCTTCTTCTGCCTCTTCTTCTTCCACGTCTACCCTGTACGATCTTCACCACCATAACACAACCAACACGAAATGTCCGATCGTTTTCCTCCGTCGGTGTTACCCCCTTTTCGCGATTCCTCAATTTTACCGGCACTCGCGAATTCTAAAGATACTCCACCGTTTCGTCCCTCTTACCGATGTTCCTCTTTGTCATCTCTTCATCGCTACCATTTGTTCTTCCTTTCATTCAAGATCCTTTATCATATTCTTCGTATCTTTCACTCGTAAGAAATTTCTCTTCGTCCAAACGAACGAGATCCTTCGCGTTCTCCAAGATGAAACGCTGCTCTCTTCTCTTCAGCCAAACGATTTCTTCTTCTCCCTTCGCATCGAATACCTTTCCACGAGATTTCGTCGCTGTTCCTTTCTTCAATTTGAAAACGCGAGGGATTCACGCGTGATAGAATTTAACAGATTTTTTCCAGAGGGTAATAAAGGTCCACACGACGGAGGGCTCGCACCATGTCTATCCTCTCGTCTCGAGGAGGCCCGGTCGCCTGGCCGTCGTATGCCCACCGTCCGCTACCTCGGCTCTCACTTTCTCCGCCGAGTAGTTTCATTTCGGTACGTAAAACTCTCTCGCATAGCCCCCACCAGGTGATACGACGTTGCCTGTCCCTCCGACTCTTCTCTCGAGGCCTCCTCGAGAAAATCGACCGCTTCGAGGAGGACTCGATCGTCCTTCGATACCCGGGATGATATCATACGGTTTCTTTCCGCGAAACTACCTACAACTTGGACTTTTTTCAGCGCATTCTACTGGACGTGAGAAGTTTCACGGAATGCCGGGGACTTTGACGGTCGTCGGGGACCTTGCGTTGCTCCGGTTGCGGAGAACCGTTTTGGAGAACGGTTGAGTCCTGCGGAGAACGGTTTTGGAGAACGGTTGAGTTTTACGGAAAACGATTTTGGAGAACGCTTGAGTTTCATGGAAAACCATTTTGGAGAACGGTTGAGTCTCTGGAGAACCGTTTTGGAGAACGGTTGAGTCTGTGGAGAACCATTTTGGAGAACGGTTGAGTCTGTGGAGAACCGTTTTGGAGAACGGTTGAGTCTGTGGAGAACCGTTTTGGAGAACGCTTGAGCTTCACGAAGAACCGTTTTGGAGAACGGTTGAATCTGTGGAGAACCGTTTGGAGAACGGTTGAGTCTGTGGAGAACCATTTTGGAGAACGGTTGAGTCTGTGCAGAACCGTTTTGGAGAACGATTGAGTCTGGTAGAGAGTATCGCCGGTAGAAGATGAAGGAATTGTAGATTAGCCATCGCCTACCTCGAATTATTTCCTACGTAGATTTCTGTGACAGCTGATCTCTTCCGGAAGCCAGGCATCCTTCCACCTCTTCCATCCGGAAGCCAAGAGTCCCGATAGATTATACTTTCATGGATTCCATTTTAACTCTGCGATGTGACAATTATCTCCATCGCAGAGATTTCCTTCGGCGTGATTTCAATTTCAATTAGCTGATGGGATATTGAGAATGTAATTTAGAATGTACAGGATCAATATTCGAGTAAGTTGGATCGAGCAGGAAGGCCGCAACGAAAGGGGCAAACATCTCGGAAGGATTCAATTTCAAGATTTTTTCCTAGCACGTTCAGCGGAATAAGAGCAGAGTACTTAAGCTCTCTGACGAGGTGGAAAGTTCCTCGGGTGAAATTAATGGGCCATCGTCGAGGGCAAATGCGACAGAGTTTCTAGCTTCATTAATTAACGAGGAGGAGAACGGCGATTCCAGGTGTCGAAAGTGTCTCTCCATCTTTTTTTCTCTGCGCCCATTTTCGCAAACGTGAAATTACAGTATTTAATAGAATTCCGGGCACTCTCTTTACAAAAATTCCGTCGTCCGATGAAAGGCAACCTTTAAAACGCCATCAGCTCGCCAGAAACGTTTAACTGCGAATTCGCAAAGTTCCCGGACTCCGCAGCAACGATATTACTCCTCTCTACTCTCCACAAAAAATCTCGTAAAGCGTGTCGAGACGGATTAATTACAAATACATAATGCAGCGTAAAAGAGGCGGAAAGATCCTTCTCCGTTCTTCCCACGGCTGATGATTTTTTGCGCGCTCCTCGAGGCCTCGACGAAACGACGTTTCCTTATGAACAATTAGCAAGTTCTTCGGGACAATTAAGAGTGTACGTTGATTCCAGAAAGAGAGAGGACTCGTTATTATCATCATCTATCAAAGAAACATGAAAGTAAAGAGGAATAAAGGAACGAGAGGACAAGAAAAAAGATACAGACACCTCAAAGAACCCAGGAAGGATAGACGTTTCAAGACGCGCATGGAAGAAATTCGACGCGATTAATTTCACCGCGGGCGAAAATAAAGATACGTCGGCTTAGTCCGTCGTGGAATTTTTACGCGAAAGAAATCGCGAAGAGGCGATCGTGAAGGGATCGATATCTAATCAGACTGAGTGTGGGTAATTGGAAAGTCCGTGTCGGTAAGAGCGCCTCGCGGAGGTTCGCCGTTTCCGAGGCGCTAATCGAAAATTAAAATCGCTCTCGAGAACTCGATCCCGATGACGGAAAAGGTGGGACGATGACGGTAGATGTTACTCCTTTTTCTTCTTCTTCTTGCGCGATCTGCAGTTCCATGAATTAATTAAAAGTCTTATTCACAACGCGACAAATGCTCGTTAAGGGACACCATAATACTTTATCCGATGCGCTCTCATTATTTCCACTTTTACGAGGTCCACCGGGGATCCAGAAAATGACCACGAGCATGGAATATTATTTGGGCAATGGTGAAAGTCCCCGAGAAACGAAGCAGTCATCGCGTTGAATCAGGAAGCACTTTTGGCGATATTCCTGTCGCGACTACGACACCTTCAAATCTAATGGACGGACTTCCGCTCTTTTAGCATCTTGCCAGGGATTTCGCAACGATCGGTGATGATATTTGGGAAGAAAGTTGGGTGTCTTTTGAAATATCTTCATTTTCTATGATCAGGAAGTTATTTTATTCTCTTCGTACATTTATTAATATTCCTTTTGTAGAATTTATAGAAGTTTAACAAATTTTGCAACGATCGATGATGATATTTGATAAGAAAAATGGATGTCTTTTGAGATATCTTCATTTTCTATGATCAGGAAGTTATTTTATTCTCTTCGTACATTCATTAATATTCCTTTTGTAGAATTTATAGAAGTTTAACAAATTTTGCAACGATCGATGATGATATTTGATAAGAAAAATGGATGTCTTTTGAGATATCTTTATTTTCTATGATTAGAATGTTATTTTATTCTCTTTGCACGTTCGTTGTTATTTCTTTTGTAGAATTAATAGAAAAAATTGAATAAATTTTGCACCGATCGATGATGATGATATTTGATAAGAAAAATGGATGTCTTTTGAGATATCTTTATTTTCTATGATTAGAAAGTTATTTTATTTTCTTTGCACGTTCGTTATTATTTCTTTTGTAGATTTCATAGAAGAACTTGAACAAATGCAACGATCGGTGATGATATTTGGCAAGAAAGTTGGATATCTTTTGAGATATCTTCATTTTCTATGATCAAGAAGGTATTTTATTCTCTTTGCACATTCGTTGTTATTCCTTATGTCTGATTTATAGAAGTACTTGAACGAATTTCGCAACGTGAGTCGATGACGAATCGGAACTCTCGTAGGATCGATCCTTCGATAATAATTATCTCATGTGTCACGTACTTCTTGCTCGCGCTTATCGCGTAATATCCTAGTGCAAATATTTTCGCACACGTAATCCTCTCGGAACTTTTACATCCGTTTCGACGCGGCATTGCCTAGACACGGAGAAGATAGACGAGAGAAGAAACGAAAAGAGCGCCTAGTTGCGACACGGAGGCAGAATTCACGGAATTCAATCGGGTTTCGTAACTTCTAGTACCCTCTAATTGACTCTGACGATGGTCCATCGTAATACTTTTTTCCATTTCTCTCCATATCCTTATTTACATAGGCATGTGCAAATTGGAACGACAAACAATCGTCCAAAAGGTGTCCATTTAATTTCAAACCTTATAATCAATCTGCCTTTGAGTTATCAAACTTCGCAATCCTTTCTATTTATCTTATCCTATACGATTATTATTATCCTATCTAGAAATCATACTATCCTATTATTCCTATTATTTATATTAATTGTAATTATTTACGGATAAAATTGCAGGTAGAATTTTCCAAAAATTCCTGCAATTTCTCCCTACTTTGAGATCTAAAGTGAGCATTTAATGGTAAGAGTTATTGCTCTCGCGGCTACTTTGAAGAAATGTTACCAAAAGTGATTTAAATCGGTAAAGCTTGTGAAAGTAACTTTTAAACAGTGTTTCGCCGAGATTCTCTCATTCCGTGGACAATGCATGTCCGAGAGGAAGACGATCAAACCGGACACGTTGCGTGACGGTATTACGGGACGTATCGACGAAGAAAGTAAGAGCGTTCCATCGGCAAGGAAGTCGCAAATTTAGGTGACGTTATTTGGAACGTCGGACGGGCGAAAGCGTGTCTAGATAAAATTCTATTCGGCGTGTCGCGTCTACGGCATCGATGCCACGACTAAGACAACATTTTTTCTCGTATCTCATCGGCGAATTCGCTTTCCAATTGGCTGATCGACGCGATAAACTCCAAGATTCGATAACCATTGTGTCTTATCTACCGAATAATCGCTCCTGCCAGGCTGCATTTAAATACTATTTTTACTTGTCAGTCGTTTGACTCAAACTTTTTTCTTCCATTGCAACTTTTACGCTTTAAGATAATCAATTTTTAAAAAAAAATGAGACTGCGATGGGTAAGGAAGGAAAGATTGGACCCAAAACCCATATTCCATTTGGGAAATTTGTTCTAAATTATTATTTAATATGGCAAAGCCTCTGTGATTCACAACTCATCTAAAATAGTAAGTCAGGGGTAAAATGATCGGATCAATTCGGGATTTATGGCGGGAAAGAGGTAAAGATTCAAACGCTCAAACTCTCAGCTACGTCAAAGGGAACGACAAAGAAGAAAATAAGCATTGCGGGAGTATTTTTACGTCGCTTCTTCCTCGTTGGCCACTAGATTCATGCGATTCTCGCTCTAGAACGAAAACGAAAGTAATCGTCACTGGGTCAACGCGCGTTGCATAGATAATTAACTAGCGAACACCCGGCCAGACTCATTTTCGATTTCTTCCGGCGACGAGGCTTCTTCGCGTTAATGTTCAAAGCGATAACGTGCCAAAGAATATTCCTCTGTCGCGACGGAAGCGTAATGGCGAAAGAATGATTGGTCAATTGAAAATTTACCTTCATTACAGCGACACTATTCGTTCGTTTGAACTATAAAACACGCAATCGATGAAGTATACGAAGATTTATTTAAAAAATCTAAGAACTTCTCCATTTTATTTATATACTGGTAAGAAGCTTTTCTATAGCGATAAAGTAAAAGTAATTTAATTAAAAATATATAATTTAACAGCGTTTACCTACATGCAAAGAATTGCCTTGTAATAAATAAAAATAACTACAAATATACCGTGCAAATAATATAAATTATTACGTTAAAACATCACTCTCAAGTGAAATCAACCCGACAAAATAAAAATGTAATTTAATTAAAAATATGCAATTTAACAGCGTTTATCTACAAGCAAAGGATTGCATTGTAATAAATAAAAATAACTATTAATATACCGTGCAAGTAATACAAATTATCACGTTATAACATCACTCTCAAGTGAAATCAACGCAACAAAATTAAAATGTAATTTAATTAAGAATGTATAATTTAATAGCGTTTATCTACAAGCAAAGAATTGCCTTGTAATAAATAAAAATAACTATTAATATACCGTGCAAATAATACAAATTATTAGATTGTAAAATCACTCTCAAGTGAAATCAACGAAACAAAATAAAAATGTAGCTCTACGTGCCATCAAATTATATCGATAAGGATTCACATCTGCATAATGGCCGAGAAATAAAACAAAATAATTCTTAAATCGCGATTTTCCCATGGACCAATTTGCAAGAAGTCCAAGAGGAGATTCCAGCCTCGGAAAAGGTTCGAATCATCGAGGAGGGAGAGAGGAGCAAAGAATTATAATAAAACTGGCGAAAAGGTGACGAGTCGAGGGGCGTTGCTCGATCGTCTTGTGGATCGCGTTCGTTAAAATCGAGAGGAAGGTTGCACTCGAGAATGCAGTCTACGGAGCGTGCAACGGCGAGGAAAAAAGTGGGTCGAAGACTGGAGAACAAGATCGCAAGATCATCCATGCATCTTTTATTTATCTAGACGAGTCTGCGGCAGCCGAGGCTAGAGTCGTTAGAGCATAACTTTCTCCGTGGACTGGAAAGTACGATGTTTCCTGCAGACCGGCGTACAACCAATGCGAGAAATTCATTTCGTAAATCGACGATCGATTTCGATCGCTTAAAACAGTAATAAGTGACAGAACATGAAACAAACAGTATCGTCATCGCTAATGATTTTATATCGTCGTTTCCCGCGTTACCCTCGAACTTTCAAATTTCCATGTCTCGTTTCCCATTCAAAATAATCGTAATTCCCGCCGACACGCGACGTTCCGATAAATTGCAATAATTTCACAAAATATACTTAACAGACGACTGTATATTCATGCGCCTACAACGATAACGATACATTCAACCGCTTATACCGATGACAATGAACGAACACGGGTTGCTGAAATCCGAGAGAATCGAAATCGTACAATGTCGCGATAATTGCGAATGGTTAACCGCCCGCCGTTTCAAAATTCGCCATAAACGAGGTTTCATTGTGTCGTTGCGAATGAGACGTCGAAAATATACGTTTGAAATTTGGACGTTTAATCGGTACACTAGAAAATACGTTTTTGAGTACTTAGAATAAAATTCATCGGTGCGATATATGCGGAGAATTGGCTATACTTAGTTGTGCATTATGCAAAAAATATTTACATTTCAAACACTTTTTGGAAGAATTTCAATATTGTAAAAGCTGTCCGCGATGCAGCTTTACAGAATTCAAGAAACAGAGGTGTCGTTATCTCCCTCAAAGTTGAAAACGGTCACGAACTAATTACAGTTATCTTCTTAGATATGTCAAAAATAATATTTGTATAAAGTTTTATAAAAGTCAGAGTGTATCAGTTCTCGAGCTTCCCTTGTGAGACAATTTAAAGGGGGAAAGTAATTCGTGGCTGGATTACGATCGTCACGTTTGGACTGACATCACGAAAAGAGTGAAAACAAATCACACTGACATCACCGCGTCATCGGTAATGATGTCACGATATGCTGCAGTCATATTTTCGTATGACAGACGCGCACTGAATTGATTGCATCGTCTGCCAAAAACGATTCTATGCCCGATTTTCGCAGGTAAAGTGAGAATACAGGTTCGAGTGGCGCCAAGTCTGCCTTTTCCCACGTCTGATTATCTTCAAGGACACTTTCTCCGGCGAGAGGAAAGGTTTTTGATTGATGCTCTTTTTGGCGCCCTTTGATACTCTGTGATTTAATGAAACTTGTCTCGTTTAACTTGGAAATTATTAAAGAAATGTTTGAAAGGTTGCATGAAATAAAACAATACGATTGTTTGAATTTTAAATCATCGATAGGTTTATTTTTAAAAAAGAAATGAGAGTTTAAATCACATTAAGATACAGACAAAAATATAGAAATTTTAGTAATTTAAAGTTTAGATGAATGATTCAAAAATTGCGGGAGATCTTCGACCCATATTTGTCAAAATTGCGTTTCAGTACCAGGAGAACATGAAACGCGAAAAGGTTTTCAAGTTTACAGAAGCTTTACCACATTTGGAACACTTAGAATTCGCAACTATCTGCTTCTTAATATTTAATACAGAAGTTTTGAAAAGCAGGTCGATTAATTTCACTCATTAATGCCTTCGAGCTCTCATTAATTCACTCTCCCACAATTCCACCGTCTTCCTTTCCCTAAACTGCAGCTATAACACCGTTAAATCCACATGGACTGACCATTAACCAGCGCCGCAATAACAATCATTACAAATGATAGGAGATACCTGCTAATTTCCTCTTACAAGATAACTCTCCGATTAATCGGCCCCAATTACTTTTCCCCTTTCCACGCAACCATCGCTAAATTGAATTAAACTCGCCCCCGTATCTACATCTCTCGCTGCACTCGCGCCTAAACAAGTTTCTTTTCAAGAACGTGCAATCCAATCGACAATCTCTCGATTACATTTGCATCCAACGTAGAAAATGTCAAACGCCTACAAAAAAAAAAGATTTCTTCCCCCTTTCCTTCTCGCTCCGCCTGAAACTCTTTCTTCCGTCGCCCGGAAAGGAAGAAAATGCTGTCCACGACTGACCCAGAAAAACGCAGAAAATTGAAGTGTGGTAATCGCAATCCTACTCAGGCCGAGAGTGCGTAAGAGCGCAGAAACATATCGGTTCGTACTTATTGTTAGGTGTATGGAAGTACGAGTGTACGGAGCCAGTTTGGCGCGCGAAAGAGACTTTACTTTCTCAAGCACGCGACCGCAGTCACTCCGTCACTCGAGGAGCGCTCCTCTTACTTTCTCTCTGGGGCCCGCTTCAAAAGTAGGTCCCAAATAGGATCGTGCGATCTTACCAAGACCTTGCCACTCCATCTGCCACGAGGTACGTTACTCCGGTTCCTCCTAATTTCGCAATATCTATAAAACCCCTCGGGGAAGGACTTTGGATACGTTTAAAATAAATATATTCATTTTAATGGTAGATTTGTTTTTCTTTTGTATCATAAAACGAATAGAATTTAAAGAATGATTGTTCTAATATGAATTTTGTGAAATTCTTTAATTTTCAGGATTCGTGGGTTATGATTGATGTGGTATTGTGCGAATTTACATGCGAAATTCTACGACTTTCTAACCACCAGTCTCCTATGGTCCCCCTAAGGACGATACATTCAGGGTTTGTGTTTTCTCTTGTTTTTCTCCGGTCTCTGGAACCGAGAGCGGGCTCGTATCTTACTTTCGATGTCTTCGACTCGCCAAGGGGCTCTCCTCGTTTTCATCGGCGAAAGTGAATGGAACGTGGCGACGTTTCTAATTAGCGTATTAGCATCTCGCTCAACTTGGACGACCGTAATCGACGTTGCGCCTCCAATGACACGGATTCGCCAACGGTTTGCTCTTGGAATACTCAAATGATTCCGCGGTATTTTTTACGGTGGATGCACTTCAAACTGCACGTTCTCGGTTAAATGAGTATTAAAGGCAAGAAATGGGAAAGAAAAGAATAGGATTATGTGACTATGGCGGGTGAAGAGCTGAAGGCTCAGACTCTCAGTGGCCGTAAGTTCAAGTGCTATTTCCGATACGTGTGAGAAATTATTATAAAGTAACTAATTAATACATCATAGCCTCGGTGATTGCGAATCGACTTTAAATGGCAGGTCTTAGGTAAAAAGTCCCAGATGCAAAAGAAGAAGAAGGAAAGAGAGCTATGGTGGATAGGAAACTAAAGGCTCAGACTCCCAATTTGTCGGCCTAATAAGGGAATACATTCCGAATTTGGCGATAGCTTGATTAAAAATATATTACATCCACCTAAGTAGATAGCTGTAATTCGTTCGTGCCAGTTTTCAACTTTGATATACGTGATTGTAAATGGTAAGCAACAAAAGTTTTCACAAAATACTTTAAATAATAATTATACCGTTTCTTGAGATCTATAAAACTGCATGACAATTTTTTTGGCAAGCAGGCAGATGGTACAGATGTAGGACAGGCAGGAAACGCAGGACAGGCACAGGATAACTAGGACAGGCAGAGGACAGGCAGGAGAACCACAGGACAGGCAGGATAGCCACAGGGCAGCCAGGAGAGGCGCAGGGCCGCTAGGACAGGCACAGGACAGCCAGGACGGGCACAGGGCAGCCAGGGCAGGCACAGGGCAGCCGGGACAGGCACAGAACAGCCGGGACAATCACAGGACAGCCGGGACAATCACAGGACAGCAGGGACAGGCACAGGACATCAGGGACAGGCACAGGGCAGCTTGGACAGGCACAGGACAGCCAGGACGAGCACAGGGCAGCCAGAACAGCACATATCAAATACATAATTTGTAGTCGTATTGTATTTTATGAATGTATTGTATCTCATACTTTGTGTAACATAAATGATGAATAAAATGTTTGTTAAATGGAAAACACTGTTAAATTCTTTTAATTCCTTCGTCCATTCTCCAAAGTCCCATATTCCCTGTCTTAGTCGCTCAGTTGATCAACTAAAAATCTGATTGGCTGAAGCACGGCTCCGTGTTACTGAGCACCATTATAAATAGGAGTACTATCAACAGGATACCTCAGTATTAGTTTTACCCTGATGAAGCTAGCTGAAATGCTGGCGAAACGTCGGAATTTTCACAATTCACAACGCGGCTCGAACCCGGAAAACGCAAACCATTGTATCCCATATTCCCTATAAATGAGCAAGTCAGGTAGCTCAAGACTTCGTCCATTCCAAAAATTTGCAAAGTTTCATCGAGGGGAGAAAAATTCTAAGTCACACCGATTTGAGGCAAGTGATACGAGTCAACGGCAAGTCAGACGGCGCAAAACTTTGTCTGAGACATTATTGGTTTACACCACTTAAGAACTTGGAAAATTTATCAAGGTCAAATTTGAACTTGCAAGCACATGCGTGATGGCTCATACTAAAAAAGCTCATTTTAGACGAAGTAAATTTCAAATTTACTCCATCTAAAATGAGCTTTTGAGCTATGAGCGCACAGAGTTGAGCTTTTGAGCCATTTTTCCGAGTAAAATTGCAAATTTCTGGCTTGCCGTTGACTCGTATCACTTGTTTGACTGCGCTGCTCAAATCGATTTATACCGTATTGAAGAACTTATATCTATAATACGCGCGCTCGGTATTTGTAGGAAATAAGGAATTTTGGTGTATGGAACAAATGTAGCGCATAATAAAGTGTACGAGAGTTTTCAATTTAACAAATACTTTATTCATCATTAGTATTATACAAGATAAGAGATACAATATTCATTAAATACATTTGTGTGGTTCTGGTCCCAAGTCCCAAAAATTTCCGAAAAGTTCAGAAAAAGTTCGTACGAGTGGAGTACGAACGGCAGTGGAGTACGAACGGCAGTGGAGTACGAACGGCAGTGGAGTACGAACGGCAGTGGAGTACGAACGGCAGTGGAGTACGAACGGCAGTGGAGTACGAACGGCAGTGGAGTACGAACGGCAGTGGAGTACGAACGGCAGTGGAGTACGAACGGCAGTGGAGTACGAACGGCAGTGGAGTACGAACGGCAGTGGAGTACGAACGGCAGTGGAGTACGAACGGCAGTGGAGTACGAACGGCAGTGGAGTACGAACGGCAGTGGAGTACGAACGGCAGTGGAGTACGAACGGCAGTGGAGTACGAACGGCAGTGGAGTACGAACGGCAGTGGAGTACGAACGGCAGTGGAGTACGAACGGCAGTGGAGTACGAACGGCAGTGGAGTACGAACGGCAGTGGAGTACGAACGGCAGTGGAGTACGAACGGCAGTGGAGTACGAACGGCAGTGGAGTACGAACGGCAGTGGAGTACGAACGGCAGTGGAGTACGAACGGCAGTGGAGTACGAACGGCAGTGGAGTACGAACGGCAGTGGAGTACGAACGGCAGTGGAGTACGAACGGCAGTGGAGTACGAACGGCAGTGGAGTACGAACGGCAGTGGAGTACGAACGGCAGTGGAGTACGAACGGCAGTGGAGTACGAACGGCAGTGGAGTACGAACGGCAGTGGAGTACGAACGGCAGTGGAGTACGAACGGCAGTGGAGTACGAACGGCAGTGGAGTACGAACGGCAGTGGAGTACGAACGGCAGTGGAGTACGAACGGCAGTGGAGTACGAACGGCAGTGGAGTACGAACGGCAGTGGAGTACGAACGGCAGTGGAGTACGAACGGCAGTGGAGTACGAACGGCAGTGGAGTACGAACGGCAGTGGAGTACGAACGGCAGTGGAGTACGAACGGCAGTGGAGTACGAACGGCAGTGGAGTACGAACGGCAGTGGAGTACGAACGGCAGTGGAGTACGAACGGCAGTGGAGTACGAACGGCAGTGGAGTACGAACGGCAGTGGAGTACGAACGGCAGTGGAGTACGAACGGCAGTGGAGTACGAACGGCAGTGGAGTACGAACGGCAGTGGAGTACGAACGGCAGTGGAGTACGAACGGCAGTGGAGTACGAACGGCAGTGGAGTACGAACGGCAGTGGAGTACGAACGGCAGTGGAGTACGAACGGCAGTGGAGTACGAACGGCAGTGGAGTACGAACGGCAGTGGAGTACGAACGGCAGTGGAGTACGAACGGCAGTGGAGTACGAACGGCAGTGGAGTACGAACGGCAGTGGAGTACGAACGGCAGTGGAGTACGAACGGCAGTGGAGTACGAACGGCAGTGGAGTACGAACGGCAGTGGAGTACGAACGGCAGTGGAGTACGAACGGCAGTGGAGTACGAACGGCAGTGGAGTACGAACGGCAGTGGAGTACGAACGGCAGTGGAGTACGAACGGCAGTGGAGTACGAACGGCAGTGGAGTACGAACGGCAGTGGAGTACGAACGGCAGTGGAGTACGAACGGCAGTGGAGTACGAACGGCAGTGGAGTACGAACGGCAGTGGAGTACGAACGGCAGTGGAGTACGAACGGCAGTGGAGTACGAACGGCAGTGGAGTACGAACGGCAGTGGAGTACGAACGGCAGTGGAGTACGAACGGCAGTGGAGTACGAACGGCAGTGGAGTACGAACGGCAGTGGAGTACGAACGGCAGTGGAGTACGAACGGCAGTGGAGTACGAACGGCAGTGGAGTACGAACGGCAGTGGAGTACGAACGGCAGTGGAGTACGAACGGCAGTGGAGTACGAACGGCAGTGGAGTACGAACGGCAGTGGAGTACGAACGGCAGTGGAGTACGAACGGCAGTGGAGTACGAACGGCAGTGGAGTACGAACGGCAGTGGAGTACGAACGGCAGTGGAGTACGAACGGCAGTGGAGTACGAACGGCAGTGGAGTACGAACGGCAGTGGAGTACGAACGGCAGTGGAGTACGAACGGCAGTGGAGTACGAACGGCAGTGGAGTACGAACGGCAGTGGAGTACGAACGGCAGTGGAGTACGAACGGCAGTGGAGTACGAACGGCAGTGGAGTACGAACGGCAGTGGAGTACGAACGGCAGTGGAGTACGAACGGCAGTGGAGTACGAACGGCAGTGGAGTACGAACGGCAGTGGAGTACGAACGGCAGTGGAGTACGAACGGCAGTGGAGTACGAACGGCAGTGGAGTACGAACGGCAGTGGAGTACGAACGGCAGTGGAGTACGAACGGCAGTGGAGTACGAACGGCAGTGGAGTACGAACGGCAGTGGAGTACGAACGGCAGTGGAGTACGAACGGCAGTGGAGTACGAACGGCAGTGGAGTACGAACGGCAGTGGAGTACGAACGGCAGTGGAGTACGAACGGCAGTGGAGTACGAACGGCAGTGGAGTACGAACGGCAGTGGAGTACGAACGGCAGTGGAGTACGAACGGCAGTGGAGTACGAACGGCAGTGGAGTACGAACGGCAGTGGAGTACGAACGGCAGTGGAGTACGAACGGCAGTGGAGTACGAACGGCAGTGGAGTACGAACGGCAGTGGAGTACGAACGGCAGTGGAGTACGAACGGCAGTGGAGTACGAACGGCAGTGGAGTACGAACGGCAGTGGAGTACGAACGGCAGTGGAGTACGAACGGCAGTGGAGTACGAACGTTGAATACTTGACAAATACTTTACAAATTCTTTGCAAATACAATTTGTGATTGTAACAAACACACCGTTGTATTTTAGGAAATAAGGAATTTTGGTGTATGGAACAAAGGTAGCGCATAATAAAGTGTACGAGAGTTTTCAATTTAACAACTACTTTATTCATCATTTGTATTATACAAGATAAGAGATACAATATTCATAAAATACATTTGTGTGCTGTTATTATGTTATTTATTTTGTACCGGTGATTTTCGTGGGTTGGGTCCCGAAAACGTTGAACAAAACTGGTCCGGGGGAGGAATTGGGGAAGTCACGGAGGAAGGTGTGCTGTTACCGCGAGGGTTAAGTCTTCCCCGAGGTCCGTCTGCTAGAGGTGTTACTCCCTGATGAGATTGCAGAAAGACTGATGATTTCCGGGAAAGTGTCTCCTTATATCCCTCTTTCCGCTTCCGGGCCTGACCAATCAGGGTCGTCCTCGGAGGAAAGAGGGTAAGGCCGGGTAGAGGGGCGAGGGCCTCAGGGTCAGGTACCTGGCACTGTTAAGGGAGACTCTTCGGAGGACGAGGGGTGCCGTTACCGCGAAGGTTACGTCTTCCCCAAGCTCCGTCTTCTAGAGGTGTTACTCCCTGGAGAGATTGTATGAAGACTGATGATTTACGGGAAAGTGCCTCCTTATATCGCTTGTTCCGCTTTCGGGCCTGACCAATCAGGCTCGTCCTCGGAGGAAACTCTTCGGAGGACAAGGGGTACCGTTACCGCGAAGTTTACGTCTTCCCCAAGCTCCGTCTTCTAGAGGTGTTACTCCTTGGTGAGAGTGCAGGGAGACTCTGATGATTTCCAGGAAAGTGCCTCCTTATATCCCTCTTTCCGCTTCCGGGCCTGACCAATCAGGGTCGTCCTCGGAGGAAAGAGGGTAAGACCGGGTAGAGGGGCGAGGGCCTCACTGTCAGGTATCTGGCACTCGTACTCGACTGGCTCCGTAGAACTTTTTCTGAACTTTCCGGAACTTTTTGGGACTTTTTGGGACTTTTTAATACTGCTGCCACCAGTACCACATAAATGTATTTAAAGAATATTGTATCTGTTATCTTGTATAATACAAATGATGAATAAAGTATTTGTTAAATTGAAAACTCTCGTACACTTTATTATGCGCTACCTTTGTTCCATACACCAAAATTCCTTATTTCCTCCAAATACCCAGCGAGCGTATCATAGATATAAGTTCTTCAGAACGGTATAAATCGATTTGAGCAGCGCAGTCAAACAAGTGATACGAGACAACGGCAGGCCAGAAATCTCAAAACTTCTTCCGAGATATTATTGGTTTACTCCACTAGAGAACTTAGAAAATTTGTCAAGGTCAAATTTGAGCTTGCAAGCACATGCGTGATGGCTCATACTAAAAAAGCTCATTTTAGGCGAAGTAAACAGCTTGCCCTGTGGCTCTCCTGCCTGTCCTGTGTGGGAAGGTAAAGGCTCACACTCGCAATCAGTGGGCCTAAGTTGAAATGATGCTCAATTACCGCTTGGAAATTTTGCGTAATTAGTAAATATACCAAACTCGATGATTCAGAACTCACTTTAAATAGTAACTCTCAGGCGAAACGGCTGCCAGTTAAATCGAAAAAATGCTAAAAGGAGAAAGGATAATCCCTTAGAAAATAAAACAGAACTATCGTACAAAAGGTACGTCGATATTTTCCAGGCCATTTGATCGCTTGCGAACCAAGTGGGCCACTTTGAGCTCATTCGAGCATAGAGCTGCTTGACCGAGAAATTAAAGTTGATCGTTATCGCTTACGCGAGGAAACTGTGCGCGAAAATAGCTGATTCGACCTGATAGCGTGTTTCGCACCGGGGAAAAAAGAGGAGAGATCCAAGTTCTCCGCTCGTTCCGGCGCGCCGAATCGCGACGGAATACTTGTTGCGCTTTGAGCAACGACAAGGATGTCGACGAGGTATGAGAAAGAAGGGGAAAAAAGGTCGAAGAGACGGAAAAACGTTTCGAAAGGTTTAACAGAGAGAAAGCTGTTCTCTCGTGATTCCCAAAAGTCCTTTATTGTTTTCACGTAATGTTTCCCTCAAGGGAAGTCTAGGCTAACTCTGGGTTAGATGATAGTTCTTTCTAACATCCGGTCGCATAATAAACGCTACGGTTCGTCAACCAAAACGTATATATCTCTTTATTTAACGCATCGCATTGTGAAATTACATGCTCGTCTAGAGCTTGGATTATCGCAAACACTGAATCGTTATAAGAAGTAATTATCTACAACTCAAATCTGAATTACACTCGATGGATCGTTCGGATGGATCAGCCACGTCCTCTCCTCACCGTTTCTCATCCTCGTCTCCTCATTCCTCACCCTCGTGAATTCTCTCGAGCGATCTGTCGATTGTCGATTTCGTTTATGGGAAAAGCTTCGCAAGTCGACGATTAATCGCACCTGCGGGAAGGAAACCGGTTGCAGTACTGACACGACAATTAAATGACGAATGATGAAGTAAATGATTTCAATTACAGGAAGTTTTACTAATTCTACCGCTATAAAATAATCTGCTGTAGCCTATGGTCTTAAAGTACATCTAATTACTGAGTTCATTCGAGGAAAAATTCTTAAATAATTCTAATAATTCTAATAAACCCCTCGGAAATTCCTCTGCTTTCACCCTTTTCCTCTAAAAGTTTACCATTTTACGTTCCCCAAGCTACTCAGATTTATTTTCGTCGTTCTTTTCGCAACGAAGCACTTGCACCAAGCAAATATAACTGTCTCCTCAAACGAACTACCTTGCAAACGTAAATTTGACAATATTTCTTCCCCTTGTAGAGTTTTCCATGACAAGTAACATCGAGGAGAAACAAAGAAACAAAGAGGAACGTGAAAACTCACCGGAAACATCGTGAAAGAACGTTTTAAGAGAATACTCGAAGATCGTCCTCGCCGGTATTCACATCGTTTATCCGATCGACGTCGAACCGGTCGACGTAGTCCAGGGTCGCGTCGTTGAAACGATTTAAAGACGAAACACTTCGAGAGTCGACGGGGGCTGAGCGTTTCCCATATCGGCTGCCTGCATGGAATTCGTACGACCATGGTAAAAGTTCCATGAGCTTCTGCATGAAATAGGCGCTCCTCTGTGAGATATCGCTGCGTCCGTGTCTGTTGCTTAACGCGAGAACCGACTCTGGAATTATGATTCGAGTTTGAGCGGATGGATGTTGAAAAATATTGTAGAATTTATACTTGACAGTGGAATAAAGATTAATTCAAAAATTCATCTCATTTGGTACTTTATTATTAGTTTATATTTGCACGTGCAAGGGGTTGGTCTTAGAAGCAAATGAAAAAAGAGGGTATTGCGAAAATAATGCGTGTGTCGATACTGGAATTGTAGTTTGAGTTTTTATTATTTCCTGCTGACTGCTATTGTTACGATAAATTAAATAGTGCTCTTTATAATTGCATTCGAAAAATAAGAATGTTAGTAAGTCTCTGCTCTGTTAAGATGCAAAATATAATTCATCCCGTCTTCGAGATGATAAGTTCTTGTTTCCTTGCGATATTCGTATTTGAAATTAACGAGATTTGCACCAGCTTCTATCGATAATTAAAGTAAGAAATACGTGCAGAACACTCGGAGCTATAATTCCGAAAGGAAAATCCGAGAATCAAAGAGAATTCTATCGCGTGGAATTGAACTGAATCAATGAAAGAAGGTAACCGCAATTACTATCCGAAGTCGACAAAGGGCATTTATCGAAATGCTATGGCAAATCACACGGCTGCGCGGGAATTATCAGGCGGATCGTATTCTCCGCGAAAAAGATCGAGTAACGGGAACCGGAAACGTTTTAATTAGAAGCTGAGGACTCTGGTTCAGCCGGCGAATTGACCACAGTACAGTTAATTAGAGGGGGACCAATTCAACGTCCGAGAAAAGACCCGGCAGAAATAATTGGAGAACCGATTCTCCCGATTTCAATAGTCTGTTACCGTCTTTTAATTCGGAGCTTCATTTTTCCCCGATAGCTGACTAGAAACCGCGCTGAATTTTGCAATTTTTCAGCAAGTTTTTAATAAGCAATGAAGAGAGACAAGAAAAATTTTGGCGAAGAAATTTTCGCGGTTCATGACTCACCTGCGTGCGGCTCCTCGCGCTTTCCGTAACGACTGTTAAGGTAGAAATTGTGCTCGGAAGCGACGAGGGTTAAAATCCCGCACGCGATCCACAAACACGTTAAGAACTCCACGCTACCGAAACACGGCACCAACTGTGCCCTTCTACTTCGCAAAAGCATCCTCGTTTGCCTAGAAGTAGCAAAAAACGAAAGTAAATACTCGCTCCGCAGTATACTTGAATGTTCTAAAGATTTTAATCGAAGTTATTGTATCTTATTTGTATCTTATTTCAATCGGTTCTTATCGTCGTTAATTGCCGTTCTATTAAATATTCTAAACTCTGTAACATCCGGATATAACTATAGTTGTTACAAGAAAGTTTGCTGGAAATTTTAAGCAACGTTTAAAGGACGAGAAATTTCTTTTATCGATGATTGCATAGTTTTATCTTCAATTATCGAATCATCGAGATTTCTATATAGTTATAAAGCAGGAACATTTGTTTAAGATAAAATAGAAGTTAGAGAGTCTGAAATAACTGTTTCTTCGGCAACCCTCAACAGCGACGAGATTATTCGTGAAACCGGCACTTCCGCTTTTACTGTATCCGATTGATTTTCACCCCTTCCTCTATGACAATTCTTCGGGGACTTTATTTGACGATGGAATCAACCGGAAGGGATATACCGAAGAGATTTAGGGTAGGAAAGGGGTGAAACGAGTAATCGCAGAGGACGCGCCCCGAGGCTGCAATGATCTTCCCGTCGATCTCTCGATCCTCGCGGACTTTGGGTGCGCGAGAAGAAATACAAACAAACTGGCGAAACTATTAGAAACGACGTCTCGATCCCTTCCACGAATTACGCACAGCGTTTCCGACGTTTGCCAACCCCGCAGGACCTTTCGCGATCCAGGAAAAAGGACGAAGAGGTGGAGCGCACGAAACTTCCTAAGATATTTCTCAATCTCTAAGATTCCCTGTCCACTTAACGATCTCAAGCTTAGAATTCGAATTATTCTCTCGTTTCAAGCAGAACACGATGATATAACGCGTCGATGGAATTTCGATCGAGAAGGTTTACATCATTTTCCACCCCCGTTGATACACAGAGATGATCCTTGAGCGCTGGAACTTTCAGGCAAACTGTTCACCCTCGACTAGGTGTCCTCTGCTGTCGTAGATAGAATTCTGCGCGCTTCTTTGAGAAGATGAGGAAAAACGTCCGATAAAAATCCGGGAACACCACGTGTGAAGCAACGCGTAAAGGCGACTGTGATGTACAGTGATCCGCGAAACGCTTTATATAGTCTCTCCCAACCACCCACGAGTCATTCGGACAGCCCTTACGCCGACCAATGGCGTAACGGCTCGCTGCACCCCCTACCCCCTTACCGAGGAGGAACCTTTTCTTTTTTTTCTTCTTTTCTCCCTACCTCTTCGACGATTTAAACAACATAATCGCACAACTACGATAACCGGAGGCCACTCGAACGCCTCTATCGCGACTCGCTCTGCTTCTCTGCACTCGTTACATTTGTTAGAGGAATCGATTGTATTTTTATCGGGAAACCCGCTCGTTTTTGCCGCCTACGCGCCAAATTTTCGCGGATTCGTGGCGCGTTCGGATCCGGAAAGGAAGGAAGGGTGAGGGAGAGACGGAAAGGCGAAGAAAAGAACGAGAAGACAGGGGGCAGACAGACAGAGAAACTGATACACAGAGTGGCTGATAGGTAGAGAGGCTGATAGACAGTGGTACTTATAGATAGAGAGAAACTGATAGGCAGGGAGACTTATAGATAGAGAGACTGATAGACAGAGAGACTGATAGATAGAGAGGCTGATAGACAGTGGGGCTGATAGACAGTGGGGCTGATAGACAGTGGTACTTATAGATAGAGAGAAACTGATAGGCAGGGAGACTTATAGATAGAGAGACTGATAGACAGAGAGACTGATAGATAGAGAGAGGCTGATAGACAGCGGGGCTGATAGACAGTGGGCCTGATAGACAGTGGGGCTGATAGACGGAGAGACTGATAGATAGAGAGGCTGATAGACAGTGGAGCTGATAGACAGTGGTACTTATAGATAGAGAGAAACTGATAGGCAGGGAGACTTATAGATAGAGAGACTGATAGACAGAGAGACTGATCCATAGAGAGGCTGATAGACAGTGGAGCTGATAGACAGTGGGCCTGACAGACAGTGGGGTTGATAGACAGTGAGGCTGATAGACAGTGGGGCTGATAGACAGTGGTACTTATAGATAGAGAAACTGATAGGCAGGGAGACTTATAGATAGAGAAACTGATAGACAGAGAGACTAATAGATAGTGGGGCTGATAGATAAAAAGACTGATAGATATACACTCTAATAGACAGGGAGACTTATAGATAGAGAGACTGATAGACAGAAAGACTGGTAGACACAGAGGCTGATAGGCAAGGAGGCTCATAGGTAGAGAGACTGATAGATAGTGGGGCTGATAGAGAGAGAACTTGCTAAATAGAGAGGCTGATAGATATAGAAACTGATAGACAGGGAGACTTATAGATACAGAGACTGATAAACACAAAGACTGGTAGGCAGGGAGACTCATAGACAGAGAGACTGATAGACAGGGAGGTTAATAATCAGAGGGATAGAGAAGCTGACAACGAGAAAAACAGAGAAAGGATTCCCCAGCTGCAATTTCCGGGGGTGAGTTTCTACCTTACTGCTCGGCAGCTTGGAAAATCCTCCTCGTCCCGGTTCATCGACTGTTTTTAATTGTTTCAATTATACCCTATTAATCGACCCTGTCACTTCATATGCACAGCAGCATCGTCCACCTAGTTTGTTATGCAGTTTGTTATTCCATACAAATATTACGATTTCTTTCATTCATGACGAAACGAACAGAGGAGAGCGTGAAACGCGAGGGTCGCGCGGAAAAGGGCAAACATCTACGTCGGCGGAAGGCAGAAAGATTCGTGAATGCAGTCGATGAAATAGTAATAACGAGGGAGGCAAAAGTACGTATATACGGCTTACAGGTTCGGAGTAACCGCCGGTAAATAACCCTCCAACGTTGCCATGCATTTTCCAAGAGGCGTTGCAATTATTGCAAGTTGCAAGCCTCGGTTAATCACGTTACACGCCGGAGAATCTTGGGGAACGGAGACGTCTAGTTTCTTCTTCTTCCTGCCGGAGGAATAATTTATAAATATTCCCGCGGAAGTTGGATGCACAGTGACGCAAAGGTGTGCATAGAAGTTCTGGAGAAACTCGGTGGAACGTAGAGGAAAAAAAAAGGGAGGTGTGCTCCTCGATTTTTCCGGTCCCGGGGGCCCGATCGGGAATCCGCCGAGTGCGTGGCTCGTAAAATTCTTGCATGAGAGAACAGCGGAGAATAAAAGTAGGAGTTAGGCGTGTAGAAGCGTGTACAAGCTTTTATTTCCCCGGTGAACGAGGATCTCGATGTGGAATTTCACCATCGCGACGACGGACGCGCGAGGGGGTGAGTTTTGTAACGTTTGCCTATTCGCAGAATTTTTTATTTTATTTCTCGCTGTGATCTTACTCGGGAAGTTTGTGAATTTGGAAAAGACATCGGGCTGACTGAATTATCGCTTGGTTTGCAAAGAATTCACCTTGAGTTCTGTCGGTTGAAATCAGAAGATATTGAAATTCGTTCCAACTTCTGTCGACTTTCGTTCCATTTTTCTCCCTCGGCAAATTGAAAATCCACCCTGAAATGCCGATCGTCCGGGTGAGAAAAATCGAAGGTGAACTCGGTGAAAGATATTATCGAGTTTCACAAAGCGATTATCAAACTGCAACGAGATCCATGGGGAGAAAGTTTAATGCAAAAGTCTCGCAAACTCAGACTTCCTCGAGCGATTAAAAGGGGATTGAAAACACGAGCGTTTCTATTAACGAGTCAATATCTTCGCAGTAACGGGACAAAAGATTATCAACAAAGTATTCTCGGTCATCTCGATACATCTAATCGATCCTATCGAACAGAGATAAACAAAGAAATCTCACCCTAGCAACGATTGTCCAGAGAACTGTAATCCCTAAGCGCGACGGTGTTTTATCCATAAGCATCCTCCAACAGATTCATATTTGCAAAAACCATGGACGTACTTACAACGGAAAAAGCGTCCTGGCTGAAACGATTTACCGTAAGGGTTGAATCGTTCAATTCCATCGGCCGAAACCACCCCCTCTGCCTCCTTGGAAAAAAGGAGACATGGAAAAAAAATACCGAAGTGAAGCGAACCCTGGAAACGTAAAAAAGTGCACAAATTTTATTAAACGGCGAAAAATAAATGGTAAAAAGGAAAGCCATAGGACAATACGAGAGAGCATTAGCTGGAAATTAAGGGAAAGCCGAGTTGACGAATGAGAGAATCTCCTTCTTCAGACAGTCTCCGGCAAACGAAATCGCAAGTTCCAAGTGTCCCGGTCGATTAGACCTCCTCCGTTCCAATTTGCTCGGGCACTGGTTCCGTTTTGCCTCCAGTCTCATTTTATACCCATGGAAACGACTCCCATGAATGCACCATTAACGGAATACCAAAGATCGGAAAGGTATTTCCATCGAAACCGCGCGCCATGGAGGGGAAAAAAAGGAGAAAACTCGATGCGACACTTGTTGCGCGGTCCACCGATTTCTGCTGCCTTGATCCCGGGGAAACGAGCGACCGAAAACTTGGATAAAAGAACTACAAACATAAACAAAGGATGAATCCCGCAGAAATCATAACCGCCTCGGTTTCTCCAACGTCGAATTTATTATTGCAATGTAATTTATCTAAGTTTGTACTCGATGTCATAAATTACAATAAACTGCACGTTATCGGCTCAATGCTCTTTCTTTTATCTGCTACATTTATTATTAATATTTCCTCTCTCCTTCTCCGTCTCTCTCCCTCTTTTCTTTCTCTCCCTCTCTTTCTCGCTCGCTCGCTCTCCTCAGAGACATCAAAGATTCGCTTAGACGCAATAGAAGATAAAGTAAATGCGAGGTTCGACGTAAAAATGCTGGGGAAAAATCGAGACGCATTTTGAGCCGGTTTTTCTTCCCTGTTCTCCCTCGGTGCGCTGAGCAAGCAATCGTTCAGGGGTGAGAGGATGGCTCGAAACGGCGGGGACAACAGCGTAATTAAAATTACGGAGGCCGGAGGAAACCGGCGGCACGAGGAACGACCTCCCAAGAGGGCCGAGACGATGGTACCAACAATAATTGTCATAATCAAAGTAACGTTACGTGCTCTTCGCACGAAGGACTAATTGAATTAGGAGGCGCGCTGGAAAGCCGCGTGAACATCGGCGACGGACATCGATAGACGCGTCGAATTAAAATGAGACTTTTCTTCGTGGTGGTGAAAAAAGTGTTTAGATTTCTTCAGTTGTATTTCTTCCTTCTGACGACTGTCTCGCGTTGAAATTTAATTTCTGCACCGTCTCAATTTGGCTGAATTTATTTTCCAATTCAAATTATCCTCCGGCATATCGTCACTTTGGATTTCTAATTTTTTTTAAGATTTGTAATTTTAGTTGATGAACGTTTGGGAAATTATTAGGGGTGTAAAGAGTTCTTTCTTATTTTTCGGCAAGGGATAATTTTCTTTGAGATAAGATACAAAAGCTTAGTGATTTAAATAATCGTCAATGTTAGGTAAAATATTTAGCCACTTTTCTGGAAGCGAACGAAAGTTATCATGATTGAAATTAGGCGGTTTTGGTGTAATGAATTCATCTAAGCATTTTCTGACATCATTTAGTTCAATGATGGGCAAACTACAGATTTTAAAATAATTATAGAATCATCATTAAAATAATTATCGAATTATAATTAAAAAAAGTATCAATATTTTCAATATCAATGTTTTAAAAAATTTCCTTTATGGAGCTGCTCCTTTTAAATATGCATACTATTCATATTATTATTAATGTCTGTCCTTCCGAGTGCTAAAAGAGCAGGAGATTCCTTCAGATTAATTAAATGCAACAGTTAAATAAATTTCATAGGGAATAACTTTTTACTGCACCTAGAAATTCGCAAATTTAAATTGCATTTTCGACGACAGTCTGAAAATTATCATTAACGTTTCTTCGACGAGTGTAAAGAATGAGAATTGATACACGGTGAAGTAAGATCACACCTTGTCCGACGATTCGCGAACTTCTTTTTTCGGGGTGAATTTTGCGACGGGAGGGAAACAAGTTCCGGAAAATTGGGAGGGAAATCGCCAACCGTTGTCCTTTCCTCGCGACACAGAGCCTCCTCCTGTGGGAAATAACTGTGGGCCCTTATTGTCCCTCTTTTTAGTTAAATATTCATCGACCCTCGCGAAACGATCGAACCTGCTCGAGGGTTTCGCTATTTTTCTTTCTTCAGCCTCGCGTTTCTTTTCCTTTCGCTTCGAAGTTTCTCGCGAAAATTCGCCACTACTTTGCGGATTTATCTTCGATTTTCTCATCCGCTTAACCCTCTCACCCACGACCTATTTTAACTATATTAATTTTCGACTGTGCAAGCAATAACTCGTAATTAAATCAGTGAAATCAAAATTCATTAGTTATTTCTGATATTTTACGTACAGTGAGATAATATTAATAGCATGGAAATAATTATATCGTTTCGTGTTCAATTCACACTTAAAATACGAATGCGATAAAAATAACTTATCCTCAATTTTTTTTAAAATTCCCTAAATTAATGGAAGAGACATACAGTAAATATTCCACTTTAATATTAGAAAACCTAAATTACTTAATTGCTTTAATTATTTAATTATGTTTTCCAAAGTACTTATTCAGTATATTTGAATACAATATCTATTGTATTCGAGCGCCTTATAATTCGAGCATGAAAATTGACAGTGTTTGGGAGACTTCAAAATTCTCTATTCCATTTTTATAACAAACATCGTTAGAAAATAAAATAATTACTGTGATAATTACCGTGCCACTAGTGTCACTGATTATCGTAGGGCTTAGTTAATCGAGATCACCCCTAATCAAAGTGGTAATCAATTGCTTTCGAACAATTTGCAAAAAAGAGATTACAGCTCTACGCATGTAATTATCTTGAGGGCCAGCCCCTTTCCTAAAATTCTGCCGGCAAAAAGCAATTAACATTTTCTTGATCGCGATGATCTTTCGCCTCCTAAATTGATATTTGCGCAGCGTTAAAGAAATTTTTGCGATCTCGACGTGGGACATTAATTAACGACGATTAAAGAGAAAGGGGAAGATACGAGAGTCTCCGCTAGCGAAGAAGAGAGAAAGAATGGAAAAGGAGGAGCGAGGGGAAAAAACAAAGGGATAATATTTGCGAACATTAAAAGGAACCGAATTATGCGAGAGCACGAGATATTTTCCTCCGAGTTTCTTTCGAAGAAAGTTTCGCCACTTTTAACTCTGTACTCTCTCAAGAAAGGATAGAAACATTTTTTTATATTATTGATATTATCATAGAATTTTCTTATTATTATGGTAAATAAATTTTATAATTTCTTAATTGGTAGGCCGAGTAATAATTAAATCACGTAGCGATGTATTGTAATCGGTGGAAATCCCTAACACTTGTAGGAAGTCTTGTTAATTTAGTTTGAAGTGTATGTTATTAATATTTGCATCAAAATTAATTAATAGAAAAAGATTAGCTGCTTCAGTTCTAATTAATAATTAAGAGAATAATTTTAACGACGCGAGAGACTTAAATTTGCTGCAGAAGAAAATTTCTAGGGTTCGCTCCTTTAGCATTCAAATAATTTATGCGAAGAACAGCGGGAAGATATACTGCCTGTGTTTTAAAGTTGAGCCATAAACTATGCGAAATGGTAAGAGAGTGGAAACTCGCTATTATTAAGGGGTTCTGGAGCCACTGCTTTCAACGCCATCTAGTTTTTTGTAATTTTCGGCATTTTCTCTGGCGGGAAATAACCCCTCTTTGAAAGACAATTTTTTAAACACTAATATCTCGCTTATTTCTTGATCGATTTAGATGCGGTTTGTTTCTGCGTGTTAGTTAGAGTCTAAACTATCGACCTGCTAATGGAAAACATTTAAACTCCACTCGTTTGGTCGGAAAAAGTAAGCACATATTTCTTAAAAATAAGATCTTTTTCTAAGAGGGCTGCAACTTCGTGGCGTATGTCATCTGAAAGCGCGTGAAAAACTGCGTCAAACAAAAAAAAGATCATCCCTCTAGCTGCTGTAGAAGCCGAGAAAAGCGGGGAAATATATTCGCTATATTTTAAAGTTAAGCCATGAACTATGTGAATGCCGAAAGAGTGGAAACTCACTATCTTAAAGGGGTTCTGGAGCCACTGGTTTCAGCGCCATCTATCGGATTGCATTCTCCGAAACTCGGAAAACTTTATTTTAATTTTTCTCAGCTTCTACAAGTGCTAGAGAGATGATCTTTTTTTTTAATAACTCAGTTTTTCACGCACTTTCAGATGGTATACATCACAAAGTTGCAGGCCTCTTAGAAAAAGATCTTATTTTTAAGAAATTGTTATTCACTTACAGCGACTAAACGAGCAGGATTTCAATGTTTTCCACTGGTAAGTCAATAGTTTAGGCTCTAACTAAGACGCTGAAACAAACCGCATCTAAATCGGTTAAGAAATAATCAAGATATTAGTGTTTAAAAGTTTGTCTTTCATTGAGGGGTTATTTCCCGCCAGAGAAAATGCCGAAAATTTCAAAAAACTAGATGGCGTTGAAAGCAGTGGCTCCAGAACACCTTGATAATAGCGAGTTTCCACTCTTTTGGCATTCGCATAGTTCATGGTCAAACTTTATGGAAAAATTCTTTACTTTCTTTTAAAGCTGTTTAAACACAATCTTACGGGATTTAATTGCTCTCGAGAAGTCTCGTTGAATAAACTCCTCGGCTTAATTAATTATGAATCATGCATGCAGAAAAAGCAACTGTACACAAATCCCCCAAACCTATTCTTTCTTTCTTATTAATATAATTAAAATTCTTCACATGCAATGTCAGAAAACAGAATTAAATTTGTAAACTTTTACTTACGATTTTGAAAAGTTCCTGAAACATGAATATTCAGTAGCATACAACAAATTAAAGTTAGATTAACATTATATTTATTTTCATAAATTATTGTTAATAACAAAAAACGTATGAAATATAAGACAAGCCACCAGTTCCATCTATATACAAATTATCTTAATAATGTACATTTACCGAAGTTTTAATTTAATTTATTACGAAACATATGTAATTCTTTTACACTATACTTTACTCAGTCTTTAAATTAAACTATACAGTTTTAAAATTAAAAATAATTACATTTGACAAAGACCCGAAGGAGTCAGCCTTTCGGAAACTATGGAAAGCATAATGAAACACCGAATTATTAATGAGAAATATAGCCCATCTGAAATTTACAGTACAATTTACATGCAACTTAATTGTTAAAGTACTTTGCTTTCCTTGTATTTAATTTTCAACTTCAACCTCATCGAGAACCTAGTTTCTCGAAGACACTGAATCAAAATAAATTTCATTTGGTTAAACAGTATGAAATAATTTAAAAAATTACCATTTCTTTAAAGTTGCATTCAATGTAGCAACTCGAGTTTTCTCAAGAAGATTAATTTCAGTTAGATTCGTAGGTAAGAAGAATTAAAAGCTGAAGATTTCGTTAGAATTTTTAATTTCCAGAAGTGTACGCTGTACAACTTTACTGAGCAGCAGTGGCTGCCGCTGCAGAGGTTGTGGCTTGCGCTTGTTCCTCTCGAATACGATCCTTCTTGAGTTGACCCATAAACGAAGCCTTGTCCGCGGCCGTTTGGAACCGACCGTGTCCGAATTTCGAGCTGGTGTCGATGAATTTCAGGTTGATCTTCTCCAAAGCGGCGCGCTTAGTGTGCACCAGCAACGACTGCAGAAAAGTTATTTTATTCGAAATATTTCACAACATTGAAAAACTATTTAACTGCTAAAGCGCGAATCAGTCCTATCATTAAATATCATAGAAATATTTCATACTAAATATTTTTACTTGGCTCTTGATGACTCATCATAGAAGTTCGAAGTGTATTTCTTTATATCTAAGTTTATCAAATGCTCTTACTTTACGCAGCGTAATAACACGCTTCTTTGGTCCCACGCAACATCCCTTGATCATGATAAAATCGTTGTTCACTTCACCATAGTGGGGGAAACCACCCATTGGCGTTATGGTCTTTTCCGTAAGATCGTACTCCGTCGATGCATTGTTCTTGATGATCTGAAATGAAGATTTATACGTGTTAGCTAACTTATACATTTTAAATACATAAAATCCATAAGAAATACGCAAGATATGTATCTTGTTAGGGAAGTGTCACTTATTTGGGAGACCTAAAGAACAGACAATGTATCTTCGGGTACTAATTATAAGCTGTTTGTTCTTGCCTCCTTGAAGAACAGATAAGTCAAAATTCCCATGAAATAAAAATCTTGACTTGGGGAAAGGCATCGTTTGCAGAGTGTATTTCAGAGTTAGAATCAATGTGTACCTTGCCATCCTTGGTATGAATGCCTTGACCTATTCTATAGATCTTCTTGTTCATCTCAGTACGATGATGGTATCCCTTCTGACCAGCGCGAGCTACAGTGAAAGACACGCGACTCGGATGCCACGCACCGATACAGGCAACCTTTCTCAAACCTTTGTGCGTTTTACGTGGCAGTTTCTTCGTATGCCAACGTGAAGTAACACCTGCGAAGAAAAACATACATTCGTTCGTATGATTCTGAAAGTTTCTGTTATTCATGTATACACAGTATAAAAACATTCATTAGTTAATGCACACTTTCACGGTTAAGGACTTCAGAAGGAAGGCAGCATGTTTCTATCTTCAAGATCATCAGGTACAGATGCGCGTCATGCTTTATCATCATATAGTCCAAAGTATAAGTTTTGTAAAGCATGCTTATGCAGGGGAAGAGAATATTTTTACGAATTATGTACCTTTGTAACCCTTTCCCTTTGTGACGCCGATCAGATCGATCATCTCGTCCGGACTGAAGACATTGCTGACCGGTACAGGCTTCTCCATATGTTCACGGGCCCATTGAACCTTTTGTTCGATGGTTCCACCGTTCAATTGGATTTCAATGATATGTGCCTTCTTCTGTCGTTGTCTCAGAAGTTTCATCTGTTAGGAGATAATAAAATAAGAGCTGCTTCTTCGTCGGGAACTCTTTGCAATTCTATTCAGCTAATTTTCTAACGATTTAATATCGACTTTCCAATTTCATAATGATTTTGTAATATGGTTCAGTAACTGTAGGTATTGATATTGTTAAAAAATAAATAATAAACGATAGAAAATACTGTGAAATTAATTTCATTTAGCTCACTGCAAAATTGACAAAATAATTCGGATCGCAAAGGGGTAATTTAGTTTTTCGAAATTACCTGAGTGTGCGCAATCACTCGTACTACTTTACAGTACTTTATGATCTTTTTGAAATCCCTTTCAATGGATTTACGGCCGAGATCGTCTTGCCACTTTTTGGATGCTTTTGTGAATGCCTTCTTTTTGCTCTTATACCTGTAGAAAAGTAAGTTGAAATGTCCTTTCTTTTTGTGCACATAATACCCGCGTCCATCTGTAACGTGCCAGCCTCATCGTAACGAGCGGAGACTGAACACATTTCTTGGACTAGCCTTACAAAGAGAATTTTCCACTCTAGGGCCATATCCAAATGTTTACTCTCATCGAGCGAGCGGAGAGCTGATTTCAGATTACTTTTAATAAGTCTCGTCAAATTGTTTAAAAAAAAGTACTACGATGAATCGTAAGTTATCATGGTCGACAATATGAAATATTTTACCAATTCTTGTAGAATCTTCTGCGGCAATCTTCGGATAAATGTTCCGCCCAGACTGTGGTGAGTGCACGTAAACCATGCGGTGTTTCGATGTATCCAACGACACCGACGATGATCATAGGTGGCGTTTCGAGAATCGTAACTGCTTCTACGATCTCTTTCTTGTTCACCTCTGAAAGAATACGTGCGATCGATGTTTAAGACATGTTATTTTTTACTTTAGAAAGATAAATGACTTAGATATGATATAAGGAACTGTGCTAAATATGGTTTACTCAGTGGTCATTGCCCAATGGGCTGCAAAGAGTTTATGGAATATACCTTGCCTCCATGCTCTGCAGAAGCAGTGCACAGAATTATTCTTCGACACTGCAGTTTAGACCTTACTGCACAATATCAAGCAGCTCTTATACTGCAACCAAAGTTGACCGACGCATTTCTGCATCTATCAAGCTAAGGTCATGGTGTCGATTATAAACATTATGATAATAACATTACGATTGTACAAACAAATTAAATACAATCGCAAAAAATTCTCTAAAATAAACAATTATATGCTATGTAGAAAAGAATTACATAGACTGTTTCAAAGTAAGCTTTCCTACATTTTTCCTAACTCTAAATTATGTATCTACTATTAAATATATATATAATTAACAGTAAAACTACCAGCTTCATGTCCATTGCATTTAAATATACTGAATAAATACTTTGGAAAGAGAGAAGAATATGGAACTCTTTCATTCGAAATAATTCGAAAATATGGATCCTCTATACTGCATTGGTAGTTTTAGCGTTAACGATGGGGGACTTAATACTACGAAAAACTGATTTTTCGCAGAACTTACTTGATCCCGGACGATCGGCTTCTCTGACCACGTGGGTCATACCAGCTTTATAGCCAACAAAAGCCGTTAAATGAACAGGCTTATTTCGGTCATCTTTAGGGAAAGCCTTAACCTTTCCACGATGTCTCTGGGACCTCTTTTTAGGGTAGAATCCCATCGACCCATGACGGGGCGCACTGAACTTCCGATGAGACTGCGGAGAAAAAAGAATTTAAGTCGAATATGTGAAAGCGAAGGTTTGATGAAAGATTTAAATGTAATTAACAATCAGACCGCCCTAGAATAATATCTACAGGGTTCTTCAGGTAAAAACCATAAACATTGAACTCTAAATCATCATATAACGTGAAAACATGGCATCCATTTGAACATGTGGTTAGGACGAACGAAAAGATAACGAGATCTTAAAATGTTCTCGCTTGAAAAGGAATATAATCAGTATGGACTATTAAATTGAAGGAATTATTTGAGTATGAAATTTTGCAAGTTTAAAAGAGAATTTGTTAAAGATGCAAGAGATATTTGTGGATTTTATTGACACAGTACTTACCATTATGCTCGCGTACAACCAAATGGAGGATGTCGGCCCTTGCGTCGGTTTTTATACCACCGGAAGCGGAAGTGTGTACCAACTTGAGCGAACAAAATTTTCTGGATTGGAACAAATGCGCAATTACAATTAATAAATATGAAATATCTCTTTTCACATGTATAAATCTGTTTCTCAAATTTCAGCGAAATTTTAATTGTACTTGATAATTCAAACTGGAATAGTATGACTTATAAAACATGGAAAATTGTATTATCGACCATCGCATAACGATGGTAGATTCTAATGGCAATAATTTAAATAAAGCGTTATAAACATGTTAAAATAAAATTCAGATTGTTTACAATACTTCTTATATTTTACATTTTGTATTCTATTATTAATCGATCTCCTTATTCTATTATTAATCCATTCCTTAAATGAAATAGAGTTTAATATAAATGGGACGCTTAATAAGTACAAAATGGAGCATATTTTACCATAAATCGAATATGTATTACGAGATGTCTGTTATCTATATTTTTCTGTGCTAATTATTTTGTTTATTCCCACTATCAATTAGTTATTAAGGCCGGAATCCTAATTGTATGCGCTTAGATATTTCGTCTATGGAGAACTTTTATCAGAAATTCTTAAGGATACATTTAAATGTAGAGCTAAAGATTGAACTTAAATAAAGTCAAAGATAACAAGCATTAATATTTTTGTATTACATGTCAATGTCAAAAATTGTTGCTACGATAGACCGAAAGATATCGCTAGTCACGATATAACCGAGGAACGATATTTTTTTTAAAACTACTGGTTCTATTACCTTCTGGTCAGAAATTTGTTAATTTCTATCGCAGCCTTTTAAAGGCCGTATATTTTCTAATACTTTCTTGTCAACTTGCAGGAGTTATGGATAACACCGAGAATATACTAGCGAGACTCGCAAATTTTGCTTTGTACATTGTAGATACGCCAGTTACATTTTTCCGAGGTATTATCTAATCATTCTCTTGGTTATGTTGTTATAAGTCAGTGGAAAGACAGTCGTCATGGATTTTCATTACAGAGAAAATCGTCGAACCGAACCAAAAGAAATATCCATGGTATCATCAACAATTCCGTCGTGTTCCGACAATTGATACATGTCGCGTCTATGATGTGGTTTGCGTACAGGAAGCAAATTCTCAGTATGAACGCGATAGGTAAAGTACTTCTTTATGTTGAAACAAAATGTTTCTGCTTATGAGTTACTGTTTAAACATTGTTTGAATGGAATACAATCTCGTTAATAAACATTTTATACGATAAACTTTAAAGACTCGTAGTACACTTATGTTGAATTTGGATTAGAATGGTGGATAGCGAGATACTTTCTATACTGAGAAATCGATACGAGGAATGTGTCGTCGTTAATGATCCGGATCGTCATATCTGCAAACCTCTGTATGAAACATATGTTCAAGCTTCTGGTGCATGGTTTACGAAATGTAAGAATCTTCAGTATTCCTTCATACTTCATGTATTTACATTTATACATTACAGAAACGTTTTCATAAAAATTGTATACGTACATTATGTACATCAAACGAACAATTTCATTAATATGTATCATTGGGATATAGATGGAGATCTTGGATATAACGATACTGTGATCAGAGCATTCATGAAACAGAAGCATCGTATGGTCTGGGAACGGAGACACGGTCCAGTAGGTAGTGGTATGAAAGATTCATATGCCCTTCCAAAAGAAGAGGGGAAAATATACGATCCGCCGACATTATAGATGATTAATAAATGTAAAGTATGATCTTGAAAAATGAAGAGTGTATTTGTATCATCATTGTATGGATACCTTTCATCAAGGAGTCAAATAGAGTAATTTATTGAAAAGTTCAATTCTTTTGATTTTGCTTCTCTTCGATCTCCCCTCATTAATGTTAGTTATTAATTCGAAACGTAAATTTTTTTTTTATTCTGCTATAATACCATAATTATTGTATAAAATATACCGCTGGAAAATAATACATAATTTATACCTAAATATTAATAACTGAAAACTCGTTATTGATGCCCGACGAACTAATTTATTTTATTGTACAATATATAAAAACATCTCTATCTATTGTACATGTATATCAAATTATTTTATCAAATCATTTAGAAAAATTTCATTATACTTTACAATTTCACTTACATTCGTTATTGCAATAAAACTTTCTTACACAATTAAACTTTCGCAGGGGGGTTCCGGATTATTAGAATAAATAGAATGTACAAAAAAATCAGTACAAATTATCATACCTCAAGTACTGACGGTTATTCGCGCAATTATCATCCTATTATCGATCTTAACGTGTAATAAGGATTTCAAATTAATGGTTCAAAAAAATTACTTAAATAATTGTACAAAACGCGATATTCCGACCTACTAATAGAAAATCTGAACTGGTTGTATCAGACCCGTATGACTTAAAAGAAAAAAAAAGGGGTAAAAATCATTTTCCTTCTTTCCTTGCATGTAAATATAAAATACAACAAAATTCATCCTTACACAATAAATATATAACATATAACAAAACTATTAGATTCAATAGGAATAAATAGAACTTGGTTAGCAGTCACAGAGTAACAGGAAGCCTCAAAATGTTATAACACAGATTTTATGATTGTCAATTAACGAATAGTGAATTTTAATGCTAAATCCAGCAATATCTTTCTCGTGTTACTTTCTCTTCGGATCATCTTTCTTTCTTTTCTCGGTAACATATTCGGTAATGCGTCGAACTCAGAATATAAATTATGAAGTTACAGCAATGAACGTATCTTTATATAGCGCAATTTGTAACAATTACAATTCGTTTGCATGATATAAGGGGCTCCCTTTGTGTCTGCGTAATTTTAACACGTTTGTTTTCAATAAAATAAATCCTAACATTAAAATAAAATATGAGATCACGAAGATCATTAATGAATAGGAGTTTCTTGCTACTCAATTGAATGAAATATTCAATCCTACAATAATGCATTATTTTAATGATTCCCCAGCAATGATTACGATCCTAATTAGCGATATAATTTACTTGCTAATTGTTTCATTCGATGCTAAACGTAAAAGAAGTGTTTGAACGAAGTATTTATAGTCATCGAGTTCTCGCTGAAATTTTCTTTACGAATTCACGTGATTTTATGTTTTGTCTCCTCTTTGATAAAATTTTGCATCACTTTTCGCCATTAACAGTTCCTCTTTCCTTTTTTTTTTGACGAATTAAGTCTTAACAATAATTATTAAAATTTCATTCTCCTATCGTATGTTTTTTTTCAAATTTTTGCATTTTTTTTTTGTTCTTTTTAGTTACTAAACGATGCTCGTATATTGAACATAATGAATGTTTTGTTGCATAAAAAATACTTTGTTACACACAATGAAATTGTATGACATTCTAAAACATCATACGGCGTTCTCTCACTGATCATCATCAAAATCTTCAAAATACATTCATTCATACTATAAAAATGCACTGACAATAATGACGAGAAGTCTCTAAATACAAATGAAAGAAAAAGAAATAACTGTACAAATGAAAATACAAGATGGGAGCAGTGAGCATCGAAAATGAGTTGTATTTAGTTTATAATTGGGTAATGCACGTATTTGGCATTAAAGCGTGTACTTCGATTGTACGAATATAACTCGTTTTCTATGACAATAATTTACATTCGTCGATAGGAACGGACCAATGGAAATTTCAGCGCAATGATTACATTTATTAAATACTATAATAAATGAAGCAAATACCCACGATACTTATTGGCAATAAAATCAAATACGAATCACGAAGTTATGCATGAAATTTAGTCACTTCAAAGGTTCACAGTTATTACCAATAATATTCATAGAGTTGTAACGTAACTACAGTTGCAACTAAAGCAGAATGAATCGATAAACTGGCCCGTGCCTATCAAACATGTAGAATTGTTGTCATTCGTAAGATGCTCTTGTACATCACCACAGAATCATTTGTATTCATTTTCTATCTTATATCACAGTATGAAAAATGCTACATGAATTTTATGTGCAATGCAATCTCAGTACTATCACTCGGTATAAACGCCGCACACTTATTCACATTTAAAAACCAGAAATTGTAATTATAAATACTTAGTATATATATATATATATTTTCACATTCTTTGAAAATAAATTCTGCTCTTTATCGCATATGTATCAAATTCATGTTTACCACCGTAATATTACGAACATAATGAAGGGGGAGAGAGAGGTACCTACCATCCAAAAGCGGTGCGTAGGTATTCGACCCGCTGTGTGACAGCCTACCGAGGTGCTAAAAATCCCTTTCTCCCAATTTCAGTAACTCATTGTAACGCTAAGAAATCTTCCGCGATATCAGCCTTTTTGCTCGTGATATTTGTACATTTTCGTATTTCGTTTCATTAAGATTCGTCGGGATTATTGAACTGTGCAGCCAAACGACGCTTTCCAGTGAATACTAAAACAAATAACAATTTTTTGCCAATCCTAAAATGATCAATTGATTCTACCAACACTGAGACTACCAAGGCGGTTCTCAATCTTTTTCGAAAACCTCTCCAAATTGATAGGTATTATATTATAAAAATCATTGTAATATATTATATAGGAAGTAACGATGAATTATTAAACTGCAATTATAGACTTACGAAGCTTGATGGGAGTGGGGTGCTTCTCACTATCATTATCAGCTTCCATATCATTGCAACCATTTTCATGATTCCTCGTATTCATTTCTCCCAATGAAATTCTACTCTTCTCTTGCTTATCCGTGGAAGTGTGAGTAGGTATAATGTTCTCCGAAGACGCGCACTTTTTCGGAGTTAATGAAAGTGATGGAAGCGGTAATTCAGATGGATGCGGTGCAACGACCAGGTTGCGTTTGGACGAAAAGTATGGCGAGGTGCGAGGATTTAAAGGATTCGCGGCGGCAGGTAATAAGTTCTTCGTAGGTGATAACAAATTAGATGTACTTTCATCGGATACAATTTGATTCCACGAAGGAGGTAATGTTAACGGAGGAACCTATGGTAATATATAAAACAATATTAATGAGACAGAAAATTAAGCATATTTAGAGATAATTATATACGGGAATGAATTTCTAACACGTATGAAACTAGCAATATATCTGCGGTATTCAACGTGTTAAATGACATTTACCTGGACGTTAGTATGCTCATCCTGTGGATATGTATACTTTGTCGGTGTCATCCACACAGAGGACGCCCACTGGACTTTAGTATTTGGCTGTAATCCAGGAAAAGTTAATGTTAATATATAATATTAAAAGAATCAATAATTGTACTGTTACTGACGAGCTACACCTTTCGCTACGATCTATATTTGTACGAGTAACATTTGTTCTAATTTAAAAAAATATCTCTAAGTAGCGAAAGTGTTGAAAATAAATGTTTTAAATGATTACTTCAGGTGGAGAATCTGGCTTAGGCGGAGGACACGGAAAACCATGCTGCATGATAGGTGTGTGTATTAAGTTCTTAAGGAAACTATCATTCTCGATTTCCGATATCGACCAATTAATACGCATATCTTTCGACGTCAAGGCTTTCCAATGTTTATCGGAATCCTTCGACCATAAATTACTTTCTTCCGTTTGCTTCCAAGAATCATGGCCATCGGCTGTTTGATTTGTCCATTGCCCACGATTTTCTAACGTGACAGAACTGTTACAAACATTTATGCGGGAAGAAGAATCGCTTTCGAACGATTCGTTGCTGGAGTCCGTATCACGATAAGATGAGGCTGATGTACATGTCGGTGGCAATGGTATGCCAGACGCTATATTAACAGATCGATTGAGAATTGTTAAAACGTACGAATAGGAAGAATTGTTTGATTTTGTAGATGTAATTTACATACCGGCAAGATTCTTATTAAGTTGAATGATATTCTTATTTCGGTGCGACTGCTTAATCGTTATTGTACAGGGTAAAGCTTGTAAAAGAGTAAAAAGTGTTGGGAAACCATATTGTGCAGGTTTACAAGCAGAACCTATAGTTGTTAAATATGCAGACTCGAACTGTGAGAGCTTCAATGTCCCACCGTAATTCATTAACACACGATACACATCGCAGGCGAAGTAATGTAAAGGAGTAAGTTCTATAAATTGTTCCCCGTTTACCGTTGTAAACTGAAAGTAATATTTTTCAATAATTTCCATCGTCTCGGAGAAACGTATTGTTAACACTAAAACTACCAAGCCGATCAAAATGACCTAAATTGATAGAGGAGCTATGAAGGCAATATTTCACTTCTATCTTATAAAACTTAAATTACTTAATTGATCATCTAATTTCACCTATTGATTCCTCTTTTTCCAAAGTACTTATTCAGTATATTTAAATATAATTAATATAACGCCGGTAGTTCTACTGTCAATACAATGAAGAGAAATCTATGATTTACCTGAACGACATTGGATAAGTTTTGTTTAAGTTCATCGATATTACACGGTTTTGAATAATACTGAGAATAGAGACATTGAAAGTCATCGATCGATACTTTTCGTTGAAGTTGATCCATCAACACTCGACGACATTGCAAAGTTAATTGTTGTATATGAGATCTATCTATTATTACAACTGCTGGCCCAGTCGCTAAATCTACGATCTGAAAGAAAGCCACAAAATACGTAAGAAATATGAAAGTAAAATATTAATAACGAAATATAGTGACCCTATACCTTCACAGTATTGCTAAGTTTCTGCACGAGCTGTAAGACGGAAGTGCAGCCAAACGTTTCAGGCTTTAAAGCATAACCGAAATGGCATAAGAAGTTTTGGGCGATACGTGAGATATTTAGGCATCCTTTCGAAAGTGTTATTAATTTTGATATCTGTTCAGAAAGTACGCGAACTCCTTCCTTCTCCGTTAATGAAATCTGTCTCTCGCCGCAATTATCATCTTCGATTTTAACGACTTGAGGTATAGCTTCGAATAATTCAATTAATTTGGTGAAACCGTAATCCGATACACGGCACTGGTGGCCGAAATGATGATGATAAGACGGTACAAATTTGTTGAATAACATTTTACACTGTGGTGCATGACGTAATAGCTCGACAACCTGTATAGAAGTTGCATTTATGTAACATGAAATTAATGTTAATGATGAGGTTTAATTACGAAGATTTTCAAACGTCATACCTCCACAGCAAATTGTTTCGTTCGTTCGATTTCTTCGGGTGTTTGTTCTCGCTTAGGAATCGCTATTAGTTTATCTCCTCCATTTATAGTGGTAACAACAACGGTATTTTCCGATACTTCACTGAGAATATCCTCGATTTCACATACGCCATAATCAACGATATCCCATGGTTTAGCTGCGTAGAATATATTTCCCATTACTTCTATGTTCCTTATGTAATTAATAAATCAATAAATATTTACCTATCACTCTAGCATAAACGCTAGGAAATTCGGAAAGTGTTACTTGTTTGCTGGCTTTCGATTTTAAAACTCTTAATAAATCTGAGGTGAAACGTCGTACTTGCGCACGATGAGACAATGTTACAACGCGATTGTTTCCCTCGCCCATTACCTAAAATACAAAAGATAAGTTTGTTATTCATCCACAAAGTCATTAAAATACTAAATTATCTGGGTATTTCGCGTACCTGTACGGTGTGCGTGAGTGCTTCCAATAAATCGATCAGTTTTGTAAATCCATAATCGGCGACTCTGCACTGCCTTCCGAAATGATGATGGTACGCCGGTATGAATCGATTAAACGGCAATTGGCAGTGTGGAGCAGTTCGTAAAAGATCGACCAATTCACGACTAAAAAGTGCTAACTGATTTGCAAGTGGTGGACTTACACATTTAGTTTCTAAAACAAAAGTCTCATATAGCTCATTCGATGTAACAATTTAATTCGTGGCACATTAAATGAAATTTTACCTTCGTGACTATTCTCCAAAGATTTACTCCCTGACCAAACCAGATATTTCACGCTGCCCATACCTTGCTTTAATTCGACACACGATAAACAAGATACCAAATGTTCCAAAGGCACGCCATTCTCAACTACTTGTAGTTTCTCTTCAAATTCAACTTCGTAACAATTTGGTAGGCTGTAAGTAATTTACGCTCATTTATGCCCATTATGCAGTAATTTTAGCTTCGTTATGCACTTTGGTTTTAAATGATTTAAAAGTCTTTAAAATCAGCATACCTAGGCAGTGGTAAACTTCCATTATGCGTAGTTAGTAACTGGTGCATACGGGGATCGAGAATTTTCAGAGAAATCTTTACATTTGGTAAAGAGGCCACTTTCTGCTCGGCCCAGCCTTTATCGGTCCACGGTTTCAGCGTGTGTATTGTACAATATGGTAATTCTACTTGTTCCTCCTAAAAGAAAACGTTAATCTCCTTCAATTAAAATACATTTACAAATTTGCGAATAGACACAAATGTCATTTACACACTCAGCAAATTTCAAATCGCTATAGCTTGTCGTCAATGGCCCTCGACAATAAGGGGAACATTAGCTCAACCAATATCGGAGGAGCTCGAACTCGGCTTGTTATCAATCATACGTGTGCATATATATATGAGAAAACGTATTAAACTATGAGCTGTTTATCTTGAAAGTAACATAAATCATTTTCTTTTTAAGTCGAGATGTTTAGAAATTGTGTTTAAACGCGTATAACAATATTGCTGCAAAGTTTCGAGAAGATTTACTTTCAGTTGTTATCTTGGATACTTATATTTTTCTCGGTAGAAATAATTTCGTATGGGCATTGAAAAATCGTCTTTTTTCATTACGGTAAAGTGACTTAGGCCACTTGCAAAATAATCTGCTCATATGTGAAATCGCAACACACCTGGGAAGTATTATTCAAATGTGGCGAAGGTGTGTTTCTATGGTCCGGATTAAGAGACACCATTCTACCACCAGGATCTTCCGTCACGATACAGACGTCTTTCATTTTGTACAACTCCGACACGCTGATGGAAATCATAAAGCGGCTTTCGTACATCTCACGAAATTTAAAGAGTGGTAGTTTATGACCTGGTACTTCTTGCAATAGCATTACGATCTGAGCCCGAACAACCTGCGGGCTCGTTCTACCAGTGTGAGCGTACGATATTAAAATACGTTTATATCCTACTTTGCGGCGATGTAATTGTGAAATTGCATATTGCGCATCTGGCAAAGAAGCTACTTTAACACTGGCTGCAAAATTGCCGTCAGATTGCGTAAAAATGGATACATTTAATACCTGAAAAATGATGGGTATAAGTAAAATGAGATATTTTTATGAATTGTGATACGTGCGATGAAACTTACCATAACATGTTCCAAGAAAATGGAAGCAAGCATGTGTTTCATCTTTTTCGTGTTGATACTTTGATCTAAATTTGTTACTTGTAATTCTATAGGAGTGTACGTATCACTGCTCGTTGCACTACCATTGTGGTTACTTATCGGATTGAAGAATTTCTAATGAATTAAAAATGACAAATTGTAATACAATTTAAAATATACGAATACGGATTTTAACAAAATTATAATACCTCGACTTCCTCGCATTCCAAATCGTTTGGATGATAAGGGGATGTGTGATTACTTTGCTGATTTATGGCGTGCATGCCTTCGAAAGGTGATGGTGTTCTAGCATTTCGTACCGGCACGGATTGTTGATTCTAAAAAAAAATATACACATATATATATATTTAAGAAATGCTGTACATACATTTTACATATATTTTCCCATTATTATGTAATATTTAAACTTCTCACTTGTCCGTTCCACTGATTTCGTTCTCGTGATTGCGTATCACACATCGGAGATGTACTGCGACGTTTGAACGAGTTTGGTTGAAGATGTACTGCGATATAATGATAATGAAATAAACACTGCCGTTTTCAATAATAAAAACGTGGAAAGAAAGTATGCAAACCATTTCCGTTGTAATTCGAAGGAACATTTAATTGTTGATATTGCTGTCTCGTTCCGGACCATTCTGAAGGTTGGACAAACGAACTATGTGTACCTCTAATACGTCTTAGACCTTCAGGAGTTCGTGACCCTGAATTATTTCCAATTGTATTATCCCGAGCCTGCGGGACGTGAATTCGTTTACTAAGTACCTTCGTCTTCTCCACCTTAAAGTTATTAAATATATTTATTATGATCAGAAGTATTTCCTAATGAAAAAAAAAATACTATCGAAGTATCATTACTATTATGAGAAATATATTACTTTGTACTGTTCTTCCCATAGATGACTAATTTGTTGAGACCCAGGAACTTGCCAAAATAATGGAGATTGGACCCTAGCATGTTCGTTGTACGTCCTATTAAAATTTATATTACTATTGTTCGAATATGGTCTTCCAACGAAGATTGGCGGTGGTTGAATCATTCTGAAAAACACGAAAGTATGAGTGAAGTATCAAACGCGAAAGACGGGGAATAAATTATTATTACTGTTTTCACATTACATCAGATAAGATCAAATATTACAATTTTCATAACTCGAATCTGCAAGGACAGTTGCAGTCTACTCGCGACTCAAGAGCTCTTTCTCGGATTATCCATCATTTGTAAGACTCGTTTCATTTCCTGAATGAAAAGTTACATTATAATTACCCTGGCGGTGCTGTTACAGCAGCACAATGAGTATTCCATGCAGAATATGTTCCAATAAGAGGGGATGACGATGGATAATGCGGAAACTGCAGGGCTCTTCCACCCACTAACGAAGCACTTGCACCATACATCTGTTTTGGAGTGTTAGTACCAATTTCTGATTCACTTACTGCACGGCTTCTAGTTACAATATTGGCTAGAAATGTTAATATTGCATTAATAATATTTATCTCTATCGTTTATTAGTCAATTTATTTTCGAAAATTAGTGAACTGTTATCGATAGGCATAGTATTATCATTAAAATAACGCTTTCTTTCAAAAATCGGAAAAATATTACGATCCCCGGACCACCAAGGAATTAAAAGTCTTAGTTATTGCTTATGTGTAACACAGAGAGGAACTTTACCTTGTGATTTTTGAGAATTACGTCCTTTTTCCTTTTGAAATTTCACAGATATTTTCGAACCAAGGACAATCTCTCCATCCATACGTTTCTGAGCCCTGCAGAAAAAGTCACATTGTTATTGGTCAAAGTTAGCTAACAGTAACTACAAGCAGTTGATACACAGGGCAATGAATTCCGTGTAAATGACCTTGTAAGGCATAATAAATGTATTTATCATCTACCTTAATATGTCAGTTAATATTTAAAAGTAATTTTATAACAACTATTTAAATCTTTTACTCTGACCAGCCCACAGTTCCTCTTTGCATTAGAAACAACCATTGGCTTTAAATATTATATTAACTTACCTCTATCAAGTAGGAAATCATTTGTTTACTTTAACATTACAATACGAATATGTTAAATAATAAATAATAATGATATATTTAATATGATTCTCTTGTAATAGATACTACTGCACACATAAATTAATCAATTTATTATATTAAAATTATGATCTCCCTTCAGTAACACTATGTTCGTTACATTGCTATTTCCTGTTTGAATTCTTTCTTATTTATGTGTCTATCCCCACTATTCCTACTAATATTACCCTTTTTTTTTAATCATTCAACCGTCCAATGGTGCTCTGCTAATGGGGAAAAATGGATTCGTTGTATAATAGGCGGGCTATTTAAATGTAAGATAATATTACCAACAATCATTTTTATATCATTTAAATTTTAGTAACTTAAATAGTAGTGGAAAATGGTTCTACAGGGGTGGCAGATATGAACAGTATAATATTACAAGTTTATAAGACTCATATATATACCTGACTGCAAAGATCTGTGAGGTAAAGCGTACAATGGCAGTATTTGATTGGATATCTACTACTCGACCACCACAATTTTCAGATAGTTGCTTAAGGCGATTCTTAATGGCTATGGCATCCTGACCTTCGGGTAGGTTACTAATTATAAGGTCATAAAACGAAGTATCCTGAAAGGCATATAATAACTATAGAATACTGAAAACATTTAAATTAGCAATAAACAGGGAAATTATAGCAAGAGGTAACTTTGAAATTGTTAATTATACAGACATATTACAAAGAAATAACAGAGTACTAAGAACAAACGTAACAAAGTTATTACAAATAAAAACTAGTTTTTACACAGAGATAACTGTTTAATGAAGATTAATGAGAATGTATAGAAATGGAATAATTTATTATGTAAATTCATTTAAAATATAAAATACAAACTATATATCACTTTTTAGATCTTCTTAATGGATCACTCAGAATTATTTTTTTTTCTAAATTGGTTAGGGCAAAAGTAGAAGCAGTAAAAGACCTGCAAATAAAATTCTATATTATAATTAAATAATTTACCTTTACAATTCTAGAGGGTACTGACTGCATAAGCTCTGCAAAATCATAATGCTCATTGGCACATAATATTAATGCTTCAGACGCTTTCTTGAAATGTAAAAGTATCACATGAATTTTTTTTCTATAACGCAAATCACTGAGGTCAGCAGCAAAGTTAACATCACTAGATATTAAGATTATAGCTGCTGGGCTGCTATGAATGTCAGCAAATCTTCTAATACACTGTTTAAGTTTCTCATCAGCGGCATTTTTACAACTTGAAGCAACGTGTATCAAATTTACCTAAGAAAAATAGAATACACAATGAGAATAACTTATCAGTAACAAAGTGAGGCATCATAGTTTACCTGAGCATTGTTCAGTTCATTTACAACTTGATGACTTTCTTTCTGAACGTCACAAACTACTATAAATTCTGCTTCCCTATAGCTGCTAAAAAATTTATCTCTAATAACTTGTGCAACAGCCATAGCGGATCTTCCTTTTGGTACCTATAGTTGTATTTAATAGAATGTTGTAGTCTCAAGAGTAAAATATAAACTACATTAATGAATGATGTGTTAATAAGTGATTTTGGTACTAACTTGACAATTTTCAATATCCCAAAATACACCGATGGGCGGAAGATATGGAGGTAAAGTTGATAAATTGACTGAACTATTTTGATATAAGACAGAACAATCATATCTGTAACGACTGACCAATGGTGAAGTGGAATCTTTAGATTCAACAGCTTGGCTGTTGTCATTGGTGTTAACATTGTGCGGTGAACAAGATACGCTGCTGTTAATTTTATTAGGTAATGATACTTTCTGCATGGGTGAAAGCTGTAGGAATTTGTCATTAAAACCTTTAATTTCATCTTTATTATTTCCGAAGAATGTATCTTTAACGTTTTGGTCTGCCATGTGTTTCAAAGACTGTTACGTAGCATTCCAAGTAAGCTATAAAATAAATACAATACAGATCACAAAACCTTATCATAAATCATTACATTGAAATCAATTATACTAATTACAAAGTCACTAATACACTAACACATTGTTAACTTTAATGAAATCACTACCTCCTGTGCTCAATCATGGTGAAATTCTGTTACCAGAAGTAAATGAACGGAACTTAATTATCAAATTTTATCAATGTATCCGTTAAGATCGAAAGACACTGCGTTTTAATAGTACAAGTAACTTTCTACTCAACAATACAGTAAAACAGAACATAGAAATTTCGTAGCGGTATATGAAATTCAAGTAAACGTGGTAAATAGTACGTTACCTAAGATTATACAAATTCCTATTAAGCATACAAGTCTACAAAGCGTTTTTAAACATAAGAGACGCAATTCCTTCGAAAGACTTTTTTTTTACAGAATACGTAAAACGTCGTACGAATTAAATTCACAAACAATGATACATACATGGTAATCCATGATCGAAATCCGTACAAGAAGCAAACACAGAAACAAAGCAGTGTGCAGCGTGCATCTAAACTCACTATCTTTCTCGGTTTTCTTGCGCACTGCGAAAATGCACGCAAATCGATAATCCCTTATACAATGATGTTTTACGTATCCCGAGTCACTAGTTTATCGACAGTTGCAGCAGCAGAAAAAACTAAACTGCAGCATAGACGAAATATGGGGACCTAATGTGCAATGCAAATTCCACCAATATAACTAATAGCGGAAATTTTATATTTTACTTTTATACATTTTCATTCCACGGAAATATCAGGCAAAAGTTTCAGTACGAAATTTATAAAAGACAAATATTTGTCACGGGGACACTTATTTTAATAAATCATTAAGACACGACGATATTGATATCTAATCATGTGTACGTTTACTTTGATTGTGAAATTCGATAAAGTCATTCGCGTAATGGAAAATTAAAAATGCGCGTAGAAAAAGATATTTACGAAAGTATTTTAAGAATCTTTTACCGCATTTTCGATACTTTCCCAACAGCTAATGTTGCGGAAATGCATTACATATATTGAAATACATTATTATCCCTATATCTCTATGCTTTAATTACGGAGGGAATTAAATCGAATATTAAAAACTTTCTCGTTCTAAAAGAACTTACGAAAACGGAGAGTTTCGTATCATCCGTGATTATATTCAAACTTCTAAAATTGCAATTATCCTCTACTTTTTAAATTTAAAATCTCAATTTAATTCAAAGTCCAACAGCTTCGTACCTTAGTAATAACGTTCACGGCACTTTGCCTTAACAAACCCTCCAATAAATAAGTAATTTGTATAATTGCTGAAACAAAAAGCATTAATATACAACCTGGACACGATTTAACCCGTAAATTACACAGAAAATAAAGAGTACATTTTTTAAAATACAAATTAATCTTAGTTCTATACCAATCCACCGTTGCACCGTTCGTAGCAAGATTCAACGCAACGCAGCGAACTTATTCCTTAACCGTTATACATTTTTATTTCATTGGTTAAAATAAACCCCAAAAGAATGACGATTGGCTCGAAATAATACAAATTTGATGCAATACCTAAATTGATCACTATTGGCTAGATCCAATGTACACTAGCCGCAAGGATAAAAAATACCTTGCAGATGCAACATGTTCCTCTCAAAGATAGAAGTCGAAGAAGAGCGATGGTTACTATTCGGTTTCTACCAGTGTTCTATGAGTTCCGTGACTGTTGCTGCGCGGTGAGTTGTACGAGTCATGTCACTACAAAAATTTCGGTAACATGGCATCGTTAGACGACGAATCATTTAATGAGATTAAATCACGTCTTGCACATGCTGTTCAAAAGACAGAATGGGTTCCCTTGTCACTTACTTTGGTAGAGTATCCGCAAGGTGAGATGATTTTCAAATCTTCAAATACAAGATTACTGTTGAGCCTTAAAACGTTTTATTTTAATGCTATACTGCACTTGTTAAATAAATATGTTTATTTGTTGGATGAAAATCCATGAGGTTTCTATTTTTTAAGGCACATCTTTAGGTAAGATTGTTTTTTTATGATTGAAAGAAATATTTGCAGTATGGTGATGAAGATAGAAATTGGACAAAAGTATGTTTGTACTTAGTTGTTTAGATGAAGCCATGTGGAAGTAAGAATGCATCATGGATTTAAATGCATAAATCATATTTGTATAACAGTGAAATAAATATATAGTGATACTCATGTACTTAATTACCTAATTTCTTTACTGAGATATTTTTCATAGTATAAATTAAGTGTGAAATTCCTGTCTCACAAGTAACCGTAGTTTTTTTTCTATTTACAGGTGACCTGTTAGGAAAGATTTTGGCTTTAATAAGTTTAATTCCCTTTGCTATTATTGCCGGTTTTATAACACTGATCCTCTTCAGAAGAGACTTGCACACGGTGAGTGATAATGATATTAAAATAACAGAGTTATCTGTAACAATAAAAGTCAAATTTTAAATTAATCGCACAATCTTTTTCTCACTTTCAGATTGCATTTTTTAGCGGAGTTATTATAAATGAATGTATAAATTTCATATTGAAATATACAATCTGCGAAGCAAGGCCAATGAGGCGTGATAGCATTTATATTGAATATGGCATGCCATCAACGCACGCACAATTTATGTGGTTCTTTGCTATATATGCCACTCTCTTTACATGCATCAGGTAATTCCATTGTAAATTAGCTCAGTGTGAAGGAATTATTTGTTTTTTAATTAATCTCTTTTATGGGCAGGTTACATCATAACAGCAACAGTACAATATCTGAAAGATTTTGGAGAATTACCATAATAGCTGCATGTATCGGTGCTGCTGCCTTAGTAACATATAGTAGAGTTTATTTATTATACCATTCTAATTTTCAAGTTGTTTGCGGTGCATTGATTGGAATATTATTGGGATTGGTATGGTTCATAATTACACATATGGTTTTAACACCTGTGTTTCCTATAATTGTATCATGGTAAGATTTTTTTTTACAATTAAATATATAATTAGTTTGCAATTGACTGGGATTCCGGGTTGGAGCTAAGTCAATTGATTGTCAATTTGGCCGCGAAAGCCTCAAAAGAATTAGATTGCAGATAATACAGAATGATAAAAATTTTTCAGGCGGATATCGGAATACCTGCTGTTACGCGATACTACATTAATTCCGAATGTATTATGGTTTGAATATACAAATGTACGTACAGAAGCACGTGCACGTTCGAGAAAGCTTGTATCAATGAAATCGCAATGACGCCTAATGTCTAGCCAGTGGGCTGATAATAAATAGGTAATAAATGCCTTCATAGTAAATAATGCATTAAATATCATTCCTTTAGTCTGACAGAACTGAACTCGATGAGATATTGTTTGACTCACAGAAATACTTATTACATGGCATTAAATTCTGCCATCGACGATATATTAAGTATGAAACATATTAGTACAAATTTGCATAACAATGTTCATGATTATATGATTAAAGATATTCCTGTTTTTATACTTCACGCGTAGATTTTAATTATCTGTAATATACATTTGATAAATAATATTACCTTCAATTTCCATAAGTTCAGGTAACATTGCTACTGTCCTATTTTATATATATTTGCCTTGTTTATGTAATTTTACAAGTTCAACTTTAAGTGTTTTCGACTATAACATAGTGCAATAATAACGTAAATTAATTGTAATATTGATTGTCTCGTGTTGCACATGATAAAGGATAATTTAAACGATGCCTCTAAATTATATAGAATTTACGGCAAACAGTTTTGTTCGTTTATAAAAAAAGGCAGACTATATAAGTAACGTTGATAAAACTGAACTTTAATTTATTTTTAATTATTGTTACTGTTAATACCGGCTCTTATTACATTTCGGACTTTTAGCGGCGTCTATCTTCGTGCTCATACGTTTCTTGGGCACTTTTTGTAAATAGCAACGAATAGAATAGAGTTATATTACAGTTTCTTTTGCATCTCATTATTCTCATGTACCCAAGTATTTTGTACATAACTCCTCCCTCTATTATCAGATACTTAATTACCTTAAGATAGAGCTTATACACCTACCATATGGAAAACGATAAAATAATAAATTAATTCTAATGATTCTGAATAATGTTTAAAGACATAGACATAATTAGAAACATAAGAGTAATTAATTGCAGAAGAAGAATTTCCAATAATTAGCATTTCTAGCAGGATGATATAATTACGATAGTTATTTTTTACAGTGACTTAGCATTCATTCGAAATTAAACAGAAATCATGTGTTAATATAGACTGAAGTTAAATTATTTAAATAAACACCGTTAACGCGTAGGACGTTTTTAATAATGCATAAATAGCATTTTGAGCAGAGAAATACTTAGGTAATAGAAGACTGTTCCATTTCTTTCTTTCCTAATACGGGAATTTTATCGTTTAACTTTACTACGGAATTTATTTACTTTAGAACTTAATTGTTATTGTATTGCTCAACCGCGCCTCATTATAACATAAATAATGTAAAATTTACTTCAATATCACAAAGTTAATTGGTAAGAATCATAATTCTTAACAATGTTGCGAAAACATTAAAATGTAAATAGGTAGAGCCATTTTGTAAGACTCGAAATAAAATTTATGTTGAAACTAGATGTTTAATATTTCCTTACCTCGTATAATTAACCCCAGTGTTCATTTATTCCCACTGTATTTTAATTAGTCCTACATTACTTTGGTGACTTGATCGATTCCAAGATCATTTATTTCATCATCTATCCACCACAGCTCTTACAAATTTGAACACTTGAAAAATAAAAATTACTTATATTCTCCGTAATTATTGAACAATACGTTGAAATTCATGGTCATCCTCAAATAGAACTTATACCTTCTATTTAAAATAATCGTACTCTTGATGATAACTAACTAGGACACACGTTTTACAATAAAAGATTGGTCGTGGTAAAATATCTTTATTCATTACTTAATTATCCGTACTGAAAACGACCTGAGACAATTAACGCGCTAAAAGAATGAGGAAACTATCAATTTTATTTGAAATATCCGAGGTACCGGATATGTGATTCCATATCGATAGGGTCTATCGATATTTGAGTATGACAAGATGTCCGAAAATTAAAGACTATTGACAACGATTCGAAATTGGAAAGCAGGTACACAATTGTCTGTTTAATGTACGCTGTCATAGTTAATAACGAAGATATAAATTATTTCACAGCTGGCATCGGTATGTTTCGTCTAAATTAGAAATTCTATACTGACAAATAACGGGATATCTTACATATCTGCAATCACTAGAGTTATACCCATCAGGGAGGAACAACCAGAGTACTGTTTATTTATCCTTTAGTCTGTCAAACGAAAGTATTCTTTGTTTCTTTGCCTTGTATAAATTCCTGAGAATTTCAGTTACGCAGAAATTGTAAGCTTGCCGAAAATTACGCGATACTTTTAATGGAAGTGCTATTTAATGGAGATAATAAAAATGGACATACGTGAAATTTGAAATATCAGGCATCGCCGTAATTTCTGTTTCTATCATTGGTTTCTCGGTTTTCTTCTTTCAGGCTTATATTAATTTTTCTAAGGTAAAATTGAAGCAACTTTCTCTTCATCAATGAAATCCGTTCTGACATGTCTTACACTGAACTGGAACATGGTTATCAGGTAAAAGAATTTTATTGTCCTGCTGTAGGGATTGATCTTACTTGAATATCTAAGAAGTAATTAATATTTTACGTTCCTTTTATCGCTAACACAAATCATTGATTATTTGTTCGAAGTTTTTGTTGCTTTTTGCGTCTTATTGCAATGTTATATTTGGCAAGAAAAACAAGCAATAAATTACAAAATACAGCAAATAAATACAATTGGTCCCAGGACATTAATAAATCTGCAATTATGTGACAAATTTGAAGGAAACTATTTATATTTCATAGTGGACATTGTGTCTCTTTAATTCATAGTCTTTCATGATAATGTGTAATGGAAGATGCAGGTTTATTAATTATAAATTAAATAGTTACTTTATAAAACTATTTTGCTGAATAAAAAGATATTATTTAAACTAGCTATTGATTTTTTGTGACTTTTTAAAACAAGATATAAGGGATGTAATTTTAAGACTACATGTAGGATTCATTAATTAAATAACTAATTAATCTGTAGGGTCTACGGAGTGCTAGTCGACCAATTTTCTATGTAGGTGACATAAGTACTGTGCAGCCAACCCTCGTGGGTCCTGTTGCTTCTTCTATCTATCGTTCATCAAAAAGAGTAAGTTTGTTTTTCCTTCATTCTTTACTTTAAATATTTAATGCTTGATAGCTTGTCAACAGTTAAAATGTAAAGGAAATTGCTTTCATATAAGTTCAAATAAAAAGGACCTATTAAGAGGAAGGTTAGAGAAATGAGATTTGAAAGAATCATTCCATGAAACATAATAAAAACAATCTTACTATTCACTAGAGATGCCTTACACGAATAAGTTATTATTCGTAGAAAATGTAATTTGTCAGAAAGTATTAACAGCTAATACCAAACATATTAGTTTATATTCTACATAGATGGTTGTAAACATGCTTTTAGTGTTTGAACTTATATAATGATAGTTCATTGAATGTAAGCTACATATAGGTATTTATATAAGACATACCAAATTTTTTAGAAAACAATCTTTGTGAAAAAATGTTATGTCTTTTGATGAACTTGTTCATTGGCAAAGAAGTTGAAGAGGATTTAATTATAACTCAAATGAATAAATAGTAATGTAATCATTGAGACACATGTGTGTAACATGCAAGGGTCATAGGAATGAGATTTCTTTGGCATCTGTCAATCTAAAAATATTTCCCTCTGGTATATGTTTCATTCTGAAATGCATTTTACGTATATTTGTATACATATGCATGTTATATAAATTACAATCTTCTAGATTAGTCTGTACTCTTATACCCAGCATCAGATTGACTTAAATCCATTTATATTTCTTAAGATAATTGTTATATATGCAAGTTTTTAAATGGATATATTAATTGCTGAGTGGTTGTTGTAAATTAGTAGAAGATCATTGCAATAAGTTTGTAAATATAGAGGAATAGAGTATAAGAGTGTTTGAAAGTCTAATTGTTTAATAGTGCAAGCTTCCACAATACTTGAATGAATTGCTAAAAAACAATCATTGAATATATCAATTAATATTCGCACAAATATATATAGTTGGCAGTAATTTTAGTTTAATTTTAAGATGGAAAATACAAATTATTCTACATCTACTTCACCATCATTGGCAACAGTTCCCGATGTTTATATCTTTGATTGTGATAATGAAGCAGAACCATATTGGCAAATAATGGTACAATTTTTGTCTTCATCCTTATTTTGTAATAAGACTCATTGTTGTTAGTAGCTACTAATATTTGTAGAAGCAAAGCTGTAGTACTATTCTTTTTTTATGCAGTAGCATAATATTTCACATTATCATTCACATTTACTGCAAGTATAAAAAGTCTTTGATAACAGTAAGCATCTTTTTCTAATGGTATTATGGCAAGCATTAAGTAAAGAGTTTGAACTGTGCTGTCTGTGTGTTAATTGTCACTTTACTTATCTGTGATACACAGTGCCTCTTAAACAAATGCTCATAAAAGGTTCCTATGTTTAAATAGTGTATCCACACAGTCATTTCCTGTTAGATATTAGCATTAGTGTTCAAACAAGATTATCTTATGAATCATATTTTAAATCTGTTTATAACGTTATGTCCCTTTGTTACTTGCATGAATAAATGAACAGAGTTATTTGGAATGTATTAGTGAACATTAGATGCCTTAAGGAATTATTGAAATCTTTTTAAATGTGTTTAAAAATTATTATACTGTATTTTAATTATCGTGTGTAATATTACAAAATTACACTGATGATGGCTCATTTGCTGGCTTATTTGCCTACAAATTAAACTTTCCAGTGATAAATTTAACTGGGTTCTTTGTTCTTTGTCACTCTCAGTTTAAGTCCATAATCAGTGCAATAGTAGCAATACTACTGCTAACTCAATTAAGAATTAGTTCAACAGTAACAGTTGGATGTGAAACACTGAGTTAATTACCTTTGTGTTCATAGAAATATCTAATCAACACATATAAATATAAAAGCTCAGGCAAATGATTCATTACTTGGTGATACATTTTTATAAAGAAATATCATATTAACATTGATAGTGATTTTTAATTATCTTCTTTGTAACTTTAAATAAGAGTTATTGGAATATATAAATTCGTTACATCAGCCTAAAAATTTAAAAAAAAAAGGTTAGAAAAGAAAATTAATTTCTACGTTTATTCACGTAACAAGAAATTTCGAAATATTCGCGCGTGCAAAGTATCACAGTTATCTCGCGAATGGATTAATTAAAAAGTCCTTTTGTTATTGAAATATGAATTAGTTAGTTTTTCCGAGCTACCAGTAAAACTATGTGATTAAACTTACGTGCGCTCAATTTTTCACGATACGTAAAATATTTCCGAAACAAATTAAGTTCAAGGATGAAATTTCGATAAGATAAAACTGTTTTAATAGCTAGACATCGATCGATCTCAAATACGAGTGTACATTTTATTAGTCTTAATAAGTAAGAGATAAAAAAAAAATTGTTCATCGAAAAAGTAGAATTTAAAATTAAGAAGAAAAAGCTGAGTTTGAATTTAAATCTCTTAACTCGTGGTACAATATTGTAATATAATTTTAAAGTGTAACTTTGTTTCTCTCAATTATAAATTTTGTTCCTAAATGTTATTGTACCATCTTTGCTCATACAATAAAGTACTTAAAATGAAACAATAAATATAACAAGTTATTTCTCTGTTCTTGCTCTGATTATAACAAAACTAAATTTGTGTCGGTGACATTTTATTCAAATGAAGCAATCATGGAATGGACATGCTTGAAAGATTGGTGGCGTTTAAAAAAGTGGCGTTATAACGAGGAAAAAAATTCATCACCAGCTTCTGGTACTGAGGATATTGCAGATCTGGATACGTACTGCTACTGTGATGAGTGTTTTGTACGTTATCTGATATATACATTATATGGTTTATGCAACACGTGCAGCTCATTAGATAAAATGACATCAGTAATATGTTTTAGCCTACTGGCATTCATCTATTTGGGTTTGCAGTATAGAGATTCTATGAACTTAGTGATATTCTAATTATAGACAGATGGGAGAGGATATTCTTATAATATTTGTCTTATGCCTTTCAGCAGTTAAATTAGTCAAATACCTGAAAACATGTCTGAAAAATGTATTAATTCTTGTATTCAAGGAGTGCAGATATTAATGTTAAGTCACAATGTGCTTTATAATGGTCTATTGAATAATTGTTAATTTCACTTGCAAGAACTAATATGAATGTAATAATCCAGAATAAAAACACACAATGATATTCCACTTTTTCTACTTTATAAACCATGTGTTTTATTCTCAGCATAAAACGCACACTTTAAGTACTGTAATATATCAATATTCAATGATAATCTAATTCTGTATCTTATAATATACCACCCATATTTCTCTTTTAATGCAGGCAGTAACATATGTGGTCGGCCTGTAACTTTTGTATCTAATTGCATGAAAAAGAGAGATTGTAGTAAATGGTAGAATGATTAATAGAACAAGAGCATTTCCCGAAAAATGTTTTGAACAGAATTCCAATGACAGACCTACGTTTTTGTCCTGTTTGAAGGTATTTTGGGTGAGCAATATTTAACATGAGTATCAGTGAAAACTTGATGTATTCTTTATGTGTTATGAATTGAAATTTTCATGGACCTGTTCTTAAATTAATTCTGAGAAATTCTTTTTCACATCTCATCAACTTATTTCTGTATGTATTATGTATCTATGCAATGTATTTTTATTTTGTGTATGAATTTTAAATCATTACAAAATCTTTGTGTATTACAGTAAAAGACTTATTCCTTTGTTAAAATGTTTGCATGAGTTTAGATTTATTTTCACAGACCGAACTGTCAGACGGGTGCAGCAATGAAGATGGATGTGCTGGTGGCAGTGATTTGGAAGGAGAAGGAAAGCAAGTCTTGGTTGGGGTTTGTGCGATGGCCAAGAAATCGCAGAGTAAACCGATGAAGGAAATTTTAACTAGGCTCGAAGAATTTGAATATATTAAAATTATTGTATTTCCCGAAGAAGTAATTTTAAAGGTACTTTATTTGAAAAGTTAAGAATTTTATCCGACACCATTTTATATATAAACACATTTGTTCACAGGAATGTGTAGAAGATTGGCCAATTGTTGATTGTTTAATAAGCTTCCATAGCAAGGGATTTCCACTAGATAAAGCAATAAATTATGCCAATCTTAGAAGCCCTTTCATTATCAATAATCTCCCAATGCAATATGATATTCAGGTATTAAGTGATTATAAAGATGAGAAAGACCTATATGTCGCATTGATAAAAGAATATTTCGAATTTATAAAACGATATTCTTATTAAACAGGATCGGAGAAGAGTATATGCTATTCTGGACAGTGAAGGGATTGAAATTCCAAGATATGCCGTCTTGGACAGGGACTCGGCTGATCCAAAACGTATTTCGTTATATTCTATACTGCTTCGTACATATTTTCTATCGGACAATAAGAAAAAAAAATATCCCATTTTTTCAGATCACGAATTAGTGGAATCCGAAGATCATGTTGAAGTTAATGGAGTTACATTTAACAAACCATTCGTAGAAAAACCCGTTTCAGCCGAAGATCATAATATTTATATTTATTATCCTACTTCTGCAGGTGGAGGTAGTCAAAGATTATTTAGAAAGGTATTATTCAAAGATTTAAGACATTCCTCGGCAATGATAATTCTTATAGATATAATAATCACGTTATTTATATATTTTATTATAGATAGGAAGTCGTAGTAGTGTATATTCACCGGAATCTCGAGTTCGTAAGACGGGTTCTTACATCTACGAAGATTTTATGCCTACCGATGGTACAGACGTTAAAGTTTATACCGTCGGCCCAGATTATGCTCATGCCGAAGCAAGAAAGAGTCCAGCACTCGATGGCAAAGTTGAAAGAGATTCGGAAGGAAAGGAAATTCGCTATCCGGTTATATTAAGCAATGCGGAGAAGCTAATTAGCAGAAAAGTGTGCCTAGCTTTCAAACAGACCGTATGCGGCTTCGATTTACTAAGGTATGCGAAATTATAATTTAGAAGTCATGTTAAAATACAGCTATTATCAATGGAATACATTTGAAATCATAATTAATTCTTCGTTGGCGAACTACTGCAAAGAAAAATACTATGCTATAATTACAATTTTGCAGAGCAAACGGCCAGTCATTTGTGTGTGATGTTAATGGATTTAGTTTTGTAAAGAATTCGAATAAGTATTACGATGACTGTGCGAAGATTTTGGGAAATATGATTTTGAGGGAGCTGGCGCCTACTTTACATATACCATGGAGTGTACCGTTTCAATTGGACGATCCGCCTATTGTACCGACTACGTTTGGAAAAATGTATGTTTAATTAACTCAACTCTTAACGCTGAAACTATCTGTTAAAATTACCGGTTCCCAATAATTTCTAAAAATTCCCTGAACTGATACGGGAGCCATAATTATATTTTTTCCAAAGTTCTTGTTCGGTATATTTAAATATATAACGCTGGTAGTTCTAATGTTAATATATTTTATGAGTACAATGTACTATTACGACAAGTAGACTTTACAATGATTATTATTCCTTCAGGATGGAACTACGTTGTGTCGTCGCTGTAATTAGGCACGGTGATAGGACACCGAAGCAAAAAATGAAAGTAGAAGTTCGTCATCCAAAGTGAGTACGCTTTAACAAATTTCCAAGTACTTTATAAAGGATACAACCCTGTCTTACTTATTCGAAACAGATTCTTCGAGATATTTGCAAAATACGATGGTTACAAACATGGACACATAAAGTTAAAACGACCTAAGCAATTGCAAGAAATATTGGATACCGCACGTAGCTTACTGGCGGAGATACAACATCGGGCAGCGGGCCCGGAATTGGAAGAAAAGCAAGGGAAACTTGAACAATTAAAAAGTGTTCTAGAGATGTAAGTGATAAAATCCAAGATAATCTGACGCTTATGGTATCTAATGGATAAACAAAGAATTCATTCTATTTTCTCGATGTATAACAATTTACAATGTTTGTACCACAGGTATGGCCATTTCTCAGGTATAAATCGTAAGGTACAAATGAAATATCAACCACGGGGACGACCGAGAGGAAGTTCATCGGACGACGGTATAAAGAATAATTAGAATAATTTTATATCGAATAAATTATTCACGAAGATGCTAAATCATTATTTCCCGTATTAGATCGACTCGGAGAACCGTCGCTCGTTTTAATTCTGAAATGGGGCGGAGAGTTAACGCCGGCTGGACGGATTCAAGCTGAAGAATTAGGAAGAATATTTCGTTGCATGTACCCCGGTGGTCAAGGTAGACACCTTAGTGGTTCGTATCTTACGTTCATATGCTTGTCATGCTCGTTTTTAAGTTAATTCATGCGTCATGAAAGATCATTTATTTACTACGTTTCGTATGTTGGCTGAACTTCAGCTGGATTTATATGTACTTCGTCTGGATTGCTCGACCGAAGCCAAGGAGTGTATGCATAACTCATTATTGCTAATAATTTGCATACTACATATGTATTTAATTTGTAAGAATTTTATTTTATGGAATATAAGTCATACGTTAACGTCAATTAGATATATTTCGATTGACCGACCTGTATGTCGGTGTATTTTCGAAATAATTATCGATAATTTTGTTCACTAAGGGATATTAGTCCTTGTTCTTTGTTTCTTTGTGGAACTGATCGATTCATAGATGATTTCAAATATTATTTCAGAGGAAGACTCAGAGATGTTACCAAACCACGGTAACTTTTTATTCTGAATCAACGCTTGTTTGTAGTTTTTGGTAAACTGTAAATTGTGTTAATCTGCATAGAAATAGTAATGAGGAATGGAAATGTCGCCAATATATGTTATAGGTAGCTCGCAAGCTAGCTCGTCTTACGCTATTGTATGAATGTTCAGAGATATTTGAATCTTACCAAAGAGACAATGTTCTTTTTGAAAGGGCTATTAGTATCGAACAAACTTGCTGTTTCTATGTGATATAGATCTGTGTAATATGCTTTATAGTTAATGCTAGACGCTTATATATATTTTGTAGTTCTGTGTCGCAATTTTTCAGTTTTATTAGATAAAAAATTCGTTAAAAATTGTTAATTATACTGGTCAACATGGTTTTTGGGCGTAAAGAATGTTTATACTGATTCTTATGTAGTTATGAGTAAAGATAGTAAGATATGATTTTCCAAAGTTTACGAAGCCGCGATTTGATAATTGAAAATTGGCAGTATCTTCAAAATGGATTTCCTCAACAATGGAGGCTGATGGAGAAAAACCGGTATCATATTCGTGTTCAGCGTTACAAAGTACGTAAGAATCAGGGTAAATGTTCTTTGTACCCACAAAAAGTTCAATTTTGTAGACCGGCGTTATCAACGTACACGTGCATTGTTAATAACGTGCAAATTACACTACATGTTAGCCTATCACATAATGTAAATCTTCAATTTTGTATTCTATAATTAGTTCTCTCTGCAAAAGGTAAATAGATTTACGACAAACTTTATAAGAAGGATTATCAACGAACAGTAGATCAGTGCAAAGAATACCAGACATTTAGTTTTCGCAATAGCAATCCGTTTTGATTTGTTTTTGTTAGAACACAGACCATTCTGAGAACTGCATTTATACCTTACAATTTTTTAACCTTAAGAATGTGTCTTGTTCTTATGTCGTTCTTAATATCCCTTTCGTTTGTCGGCTTCTAATATTACTTTTCCCTTATATTTAGGTGATTACGCGGGTGCACAAGGTTTAGGTTTACTTCGACTGCATTCAACGTTCCGTCACGATTTGAAAATTTATGCTAGCGATGAAGGAAGAGTTCAAATGACAGCCGCAGCTTTTGCAAAAGGTTTGCTAGCATTAGAGGGTGAATTGACCCCTATTTTAGTGCAGATGGTTAAAAGTGCTAATACTAATGGCCTGCTGGACAACGACTGCGACAGTAGTAAATATCAAAATATGTATGTATGAAACTTCCTTTAAACATTAAAGAAACGTATATTTAAATAACCAAGTTTGAAATAAACTATGTTATACTGTATAACATGGAACTGTATTGTTACAGGGTTAAAACCCGTCTTCACGAATTGCTGCAACAGGATAGGGAATTCACACGAGAGGATCGCGAACAGATAAATCCCGGAAATGCATTAAGTATCAACGCAGCTTTGGATTTCGTCAAAAATCCCGTACGATGCTGTCAACATGTGCATATTCTTATTCAAAAACTTATGGATATTGTGCGCATCAAGAAGGATGATCCAAAAACCAAAGGTACGTATTTAACACTAAAACTACCAAGGCGGTCAAAATGTTAGAAAACAACTATCATCTTTTAACTATCTTATAGAACATAAATTACTGAATTGATCATCTTTTCCACCTCTTGATTTCTCTTTCGCCAAAGCACTTATTTAATATATGTAAATATAATGGATTTAACACCGGTAGTTCTAGTGTTAACAGCTAATCAGTGGAATAATTTAGTGACGACTCTATGATTTTTCAGACGCTATTCTTTATCATGGTGAAACGTGGGAGCTAATGGGCCGTCGTTGGGGAAAGATAGAAAAGGATTTCTGCACGAAGAATAAGAGATTCGATATATCAAAAATTCCGGACATTTATGACTGCATAAAGTACGATTTGCAACATAACAATCACACTCTGCAATTCGAGCACGCGGAAGAATTATACATTTATGCCAAATACTTAGCAGACATCGTAATACCACAGGTTGACGTTTCTCATTAGTTAATTAATCTTTATCGCGTTTTGTACTTTCTGACAAATAGATTTTTCGTAACAGGAATATGGATTGACCGTGCAAGAGAAACTCACCATAGGCCAGGGTATCTGTACTCCGCTTTTAAAAAAAATAAGGGCCGACTTGCAGAGAAATATCGAAGAAACTGGTGAAGAAACAGTGAACAGACTTAATCCAAGGTATTATCTGAAGTATAATAGGGTGCCTCATTACTTACGCAATACACCGGATTCAATTCTAGGTATTCCCATGGTGTTTCGAGTCCTGGACGTCATGTACGTACAAGACTTTACTTCACAAGCGAGAGTCACGTACACTCGCTGCTCACCGTACTGCGTTATGGTGGTTTACTCGACGTAAGTGTCCCCAAACATCGTCTACCTAAAAACAAATGTTTTTGTCAGTTGAAAGATATATCTAATCGGAGAACAGATTATCAGTAACTGACAACATTACCTTCATAAACTCCTCGGATGAAATTTTACCCAATCTCTATATTCAGGAACTATACAATGTTTGATATTTTTTTTAATATATTCTAACTTGATTTAGTTTCGGTTAAGTAATTAAAGGTTAAAGGAAATTGGGTGAAATTTCAACCGTGGATGTGTCATATAATTATTTTGGGGGGTTTAATATTCTTGCAATAACGATTACAGGTGGTGAAAGACGAACAGTGGCGACGAGCTATGGAGTATGTTAGCATGGTTTCCGAGTTAAATTACATGTCTCAAATTGTAGTCATGTTGTACGAAGATCCGACCAAAGATCCCAGCAGCGAGGAACGCTTTCACGTTGAGCTGCATTTTAGTCCTGGTGTTAATTGCTGCGTCCAGAAAAATCTACCTCCAGGGCCTGGTTTTAGACCTCACTCGCGCAATGAAAGTAGTCATAATATCGTAAGTAATCTTACATCTCTCAACTCAAATAGTTCTTGTCGGTTTTGTATATTCATTAATTTATAAAAATCGAAGGGAGAAAGTGGTGGCTCTGGCCAAGATACCATTTCTCAATGCAGCACACGAATAGAAGAGGAAGACGCTGAATTGGGGATCTTGGAAGATGAACTTATCCAACCAGCGTTGCATGCTGTATGTATTTAACACTAGAACTACCGGTGTTAATTTATTTTGATCTATTATATTTAAATCTATTAAATAAGTACATTGGAAAATACAGTATTACAAAATATTAGGAACTATTCGTTTCGACTGCCTTGGTAGTTCTAGTGTTAATCTATGAGGTACAAATGGAATTTAATTGATGTCACGAAAACTCTTATTCGATGAATTGCACACTTTAAGGACACGCCTCCGCAATTAATGGAAACTGATGTCGTGGATTCGATGATGGATAGTCCAACTACAAGCAGAGCCATTGATATGATGGATCTGGATCCTAACATGATGGATGAACCATTTGATAGCGGATTTTTGCAAGGTTCTGCTCCTATTCCAATTAGGTATGGGAAATATATTTTTATATACTTTTAACGTAATTACCTAATGACTAACAGTATTTTCCACCCTACTTTGTATCGGTTAGTGCAAGAACGGTAGCAGGTCACGAAGCAGCTAGACTTGGAAGTCAATTAGCCGCAAGTCAACGTCAACGACGTGATACTGATGGAGGAGGAATCGTAGAGCCACGTGCTCGTAGCTACGATCATCAGAGACAAGAGAAACCAGAAAAAGGTAAGATTAATTAACAAATCTTTGCTAGTGTATGTAACATGATATTTTGTTATAAACCGTACTTATGACAACGAATCGAAGTTAATATCTTGATTCGTGCATGATATTTGATTATCGTTGTTGTGCATTTAACTTTTATATCTCTACGTACATTTCTTATCTTTCTTTTCTCTGCAATTTTAAAAGAACGGAACTTGAATTCTAACAGAGAAATGTTTTCCGGAGAATTTTAACTGAAACTTTTTATTAAATCTAATGAATTTAATATTAATATCTTCAAAAATAATTATCAGAAGTATATTTGATGATGAACGATATAAATCTCGGGTGTTTTCATTATTATAATTTCTTCTTGATACTACTAACATGAGTTTAACATCGTGCTGACGAAGATTTTGCAAAAGTTTGAAGGTTTACGGTTATTAAGACTGACAGTGAAAATCTGCCACAGTGCTTGGTGTTTTTCGTGTCTCTTTTTGTAGCTGCGGACAAGCTGCAGTATCAGAGCTTGGACGCGGTCAACAAAGAAGGTATGTCATTACGACTTCCTGTTATAGTTTTAGCAGGATAACACTAGAAGAGATGATTAGAAGGGAATGTCTCTATGTTACTTTAACGTAGCCGATGTCTGTTATAATCGAATTCCAACTTTACTACTCAAAATTCAATAGAAGGAAAATCCTAGTCTCTTAGTTGCTAACTGTTTGTCGAAAATAACATAAAAACGATGTGAATTATCAAAGAAAAATTAACTTTCACTTTAACTACAACTGTAGACAGCTGAAATTTTGTATTTTCTTTAATCGTTTCTTTCTCCCTTGAAAAGTACAACAACCTCTGTGTAAATAGTTGTGTATTCGAATAGACTTGATTAAGATTTCGATGACTTCTACTGAGTGAAAGATAATCATAGTGTAATTTCCGTAGTAGTCTTAGAACCACGTACACGCAAATAATTTCTTCGTAGTTTGTAGTTCCTTAATGTCACACCTGCTCCTTAATGTCGTATCTCTTTAGTTTTATAAATTTGATTTGACCTTTTGCGTTATGTTCATTTCGTTTTCGTTTTACAGAGTAATTTTGAACATAGCTTTACTTTGAAGTGTCGTAGAATAAGTGTAAAATTATTTGCGAGGGGAGAAAAATTAATACTTTAACGATATGCCCTCAAAATCAAATTCGCAGATCAAGGTGGGCCCACGAGTATAATGTCGACCATGCGAATAAGTACAATTCAAAATTAGTACATGACAAGACCTCGTTTGTTCTAATTTTCCAGAAAGCCAGAATACCGAGAGGAACAAAATTATTTGATCTAATTAATCAAATTGTAACGAGGTATTCGAGGAATTACAATAACTGAAATAGCAATTCTATACAGAAACAAAAATCACTGAAACTTCATTGAAGTTTCACTGATACCACGACACTGTTATTTCTTAATATTCGAATTAATAATTGTTCATATGTCGTAATCCGAGCAACCGAGGTCTTATCATACTTTTAATACTGCTCTGTATAGTATTACTCACTTGTATATTTTTGCAAAACAAGTAGATGAACATTCAGTTGAAATAACTCTTTGCTCAGCGATAGTTGTGCGCGTGGAAGCCAACTAATTTACATCGACGACTGTTTGGATTACACGCATAATTAAATGCAGTGTGAGTCATTCAGCCGTCTTCCTGATTCCTTCATCCCTATAATCACAGTTCTAATTCGAAATTCGCAATGAATAGCGCTTAATTAATTTTCGTATTCACTTACGCTTTTTTATTCATAAATCATCCACCTATCTTATCGTTATCAAGTTGAATACGTTTCATTTTCTTCATCGTTCAGTTTCACTTCGACACCATCCTATTTTACACTTCATTTTTTCAAAATTTATTCCTTTCTTATCGTCCGTAGCAAATACTTCATTGTTCGAGACACATTTCCGTATACGTACCGTACAATTTATTTGTTTATTCGTTATCCGCAATAGTTCATCATTAGCTTCGATTTTAATTATTAGTTAAAACTATGATGTTACATATGTGCATCAAAAATGGACAAAGCTTTACCTTATCCTGATTACTCCTTTTATTTATATTTTTTTATATATGGAGAATTACGTATTAGATATATATATTATCCATCTCTGATGAGCGTCCATCAGACGCTACATGGATATTAGTTTGGAGAAAATTTATTTGGCCTTTTATTTGTTCTCTGGCAGTAGGATACCAACCACAAACCAAATGCACTTTCCTTTTATTTCATACCTTCGTTTTAGTTGATCGATATGCGATGGCAATAAAACGACAGATTGAAAAATATATAGAATAGTTAGTAATACATTAATTCGAGACATTTTAATTTATTCTATGAAAGTTTGAATTTCAATTACCGCCGAATTATCATTTGGAGCAATAATTTTCTAAAAAGCTCATCTAAGAGAAAAGTTACTCCAATTTGCTTCTTATTAATATCGTAACATCCGCGATGAAAAATTTACGAAAATTTCTTCTATTAAGAAACCTTAAATTGCCATTGTACCTGAACTCATAGTCACAGTAATTATTGATAAAGTTTTAATAATAATTTCTGTAGTCTGGTTGGCTTACTGGTTGCATGGCTATCGTGTGCCATGGGTGTGTGACACTAAACGAATTTCTATCTATGCTCTCAATTACATTCATTCAGGTTAAAAGTATACGTACTCCAATTCCTCTATATTTTCTTCATTTTATTTTTCCACTGGCAGCGAATCTTTCCAGTGATTTGTACAACGTCGTTTCTATGCAGCCACAGTGTCCAAGTATCTCCAACGTACTTCAGATGAAATTGATTACATCACCATTGATTTTCGTAACATTCAATTATTTCTATAATACTGTATACACTTACATATATATTTCTTCTCGTAGAATCTGACTTAGTAGCATCATACATCAATTGTTTTTACGATAACGTTGAAAACCAAAGACCTATTACAACTTTAAACAGCCCTTTTGTTTTCAAGTCTCCCTGAAAGCTTGCTTCTTTAAGGCAAACATGAAAAAGCGCATGGTCAACGACGTGATCCAAAGATTCGTGTCAGCAATTATGTTTTATTTCTTTGGTGATGGGTTTTTTAATAGTCTCTTTCTTTCTTTTCTCTCCCTCCTCTCTACCCTATCCTGCTGCTATATCGCTACTCGTTCATCATTGTAACCGCATTATTTCATCATTTCATATACGATCGCACATACCATCCTCAGAGAGCCATACGCCGAGAGAAGGACACGATCAGACTATGTTACACCTACCAACAGGGAAGTCGGCAGCCCTGCCACATTCCTTCAGCTCGCCAGAGCTCCCAATTCCTTCAGTCGCAACCTCCACTTCGTGCTCTACAGCTTTGGTGACTTTGCACAACATCCCTCTGGCCTCACCCTCTAGCAGGACCTCAAACATCACGGACATTGTGCTCCCAGTACCCAATATTTCTTCGGCTAAGGCCCCTGATTCTGATTATCACCAGTTCCAACCGCAGCCCCGCTTTGAGAGTAAGAAATACGGACGTTCACACTCGGAGATGACCCTTCCTTTCGTCGAGTTCAGCGGTGAGTTGAACGACTCTTCGTCATCGGGGTTGCCACAAAACGAACCGTGGCCCAAAGCCTCCTCCTTCTTCTCATTACTCCCGCACGAGAGAACCCAAAAGATTTCAGGACAGTTCAAAGGACAGAAACGATCGCGTTCGTTGTCGCCGTATCTACCGAGGTGTTCCTGTTACAATTGTAACGTTTCCGAGCTCATCCTACAGAGCCGAGAGCTACCACCTGTGGAACGTTCGAATTTCAAGACCTACTTCGCTCGTTCGCTCTCGCACAAATTCTTCAGTTGTTCCTGTTACCTGAATTGCTGCATTTGCTCGAACGATAGTCCTGGGAGCTCTCCGGAGTTCCGTCGGCCGTTAATCTCTGACAAGGAAGCAACAATACGCTTCTTGTATTCCGAGAGGAAAAGTTTCGATCCTAATTCTTTGAATGTTACCGGTAAACGTTTCTCGGAGAGTTACGATTACAATGGGTCAGTGTCCAAGGAAGATCAGAAGTGGAGGTTCGACAGGAAGAACAATAGGGATACTACCAATCACGAGTCTACTCCAGATAGTGTACGTGCACCGTCAAGAACCGTCTCTTGTCCAAATCTAAGTGCAACGTCTGACATTGTTGCCTTTGATACCCTCTGCTCGATAGAAAGACTCTCTTCTGGCTACTTCCGGTTACGTAGACACTGGTCGTGTACCAGCGTTGATAACCGTCCACACAATAGCCTGGTAGATCTACCAGATCATAGTAATACGCTTTCCCATACGCCTTCTATGCATGGTAACAATATTCACGATATTCACTTTACTCCTTGCAAATCCGTCCAACGTTCCAAGGGTCCACGTGCACCATTCCTACGATTCCAGCCTCAACGATCCTTCTCGTCCCCAGACACACGACCTACGATCATTCAACCTGACCCTACCTGCACAGCAAGGCGCCACCGTCACAGTATCTCCGGACAGATGAGTTATTTCAAGCTGTTGGGCTACAATGTCAGCAAGAAGCTGACTGGTTCGGCGAACAGCCTGTTCAGCACTGCAGTTATCAGTGGATCCTCCAGTGCACCAAACCTGAAGGATATGGTACCGCCTCATGCATCTGCAGTAGCTGGTGAGCACTTAATATGCATCTCGTGTTATAAATGAGGATTAACATTTTCTAATAAAGTTCCTGATGTACGAGGATAACAGTGAATAATTCTGAGACTTCGTTAATTCTATTCTTCATCAGCGATCGAAGGTTTTGGCGGTGTACCTCCGATAAGACCCCTGGAAACTCTGCACAATGCCCTTTCGCTTCGTCAATTGGATTCCTTCTTGGAGATGATGACCAGTGCACCTCTCTTCCGGACGCCTGCATCATCGCCGCCGAAATATCCATCACCCGGTGCATCTACACACGATTCGGTTAATCAGAACCTCAGTATAAGCGGAATCAGTCGCGAGTACCACTCTTCCGACTTGGAAGCTGTCAGGTACCGTAAGAAATTAAATAAACCGTCCTTGTGAGTATTAGTTTCTTTCATTTTTTTCCGCAAGTCAATTATTCCTTGTTTTGTTTTATTAGCGAGGCATTTTATGGGTTCGATGATTAACTGGTTTTGTCAATGTATCTTTCTAGCCCTTAATTACCTGGACGTGTAAAAAATTCATTAATCTCCTAACAGATATATCACACCAACTCCAATACAGTACAAAGCTCCCACCGACTCTGAAACATGCGACGTAAGAAATCAACCATCGCCCACCAGTCCGAACAGTAAGTATTACATATTACATAATTTAATCAACGATTTATAACTCAAAATCTTTTTCATCTGCACCTTCCTAAAATTCAACTGGTTTCATTGATTTAAGTAACGAATGTCGTTAAGTTTTTAAGACAGAAGAGTGTGAGTAACATACATACATCGCTCTAATTATTATTAATTTGAGTCACTACAGATTTAAATCCACGTTATAGGTACCGGTTGGAGTAGCGAACCTCAGTCATTTCTGTCCTCTGAACCTTCATCACCAGCTCCGACATCGACAGGGGAATGTAGCATGTCCATCAGCTTAATTAGCAACGACGGGTAAATAATATCTAATTAACAGTCCCCCTCAAGTCACCGGATTCGAATTAATCCCTTGCCGTACGATTCCTTTTGTGATAAAAGTTATTTCGTATCTTTTCTATTTCAGAGCGCAGTCATTTAATGCCGGCCCAAAGTTTTCTACAACCCCCTGTTTGGACCTTGACTTCAATGAATTCTGCATGAACATTGATCAAGACAACAGAGAAAGCCGTGGCAGTGTCTCGTACACGGATTATTACAGTAACGAGGACGGTCAAATTCGAAAAGCAGCACTTGGATCTAATTTCAGCACTAATTTACAAAAGATGATGCGCTCTGACGACCTTCCCATTGACAATACCGACGACGACGAGGATCATACGATCACATTAAAGCAAACTGAAGAACAGAAGAAGCAAGACGTTAAATTGATATTCGATCAGAAAGAGACACCTAGCGTGAAAGCTAGCACCTTTAAGAAAATTGGAAGGTATACGTGAACAAATATCTTTGATGAATTAAAAGTGTTAGATCTTTATGAATGAAATTAAATTCTTGTTTTTCATTGTTCTTTTAGATTCCGCGTGGAAAGCATGGACATATCAGATGAAGATGTTAGAATAAAGGACCCGGATAGTATTTCTGTTACGTCGGATAAAGGAAAACCGTCTACCTCACAGAAAGCTGAGCCTTCGAGCTTAGAAGCCGCTCAGAAGAGCAGTATAGAGAAATTGCAAGAGACGAAGAAGAGCTTCTCCTCGAATAGTCACAAGAGAAAAAATTTCTCACGTTCCCAGAGTGTATCAGCTCCAAAAACAGTCGTACCGAAATCAGAAACAAATTACAGTTACAAGTGTGCGTCGAAATTAAGCTCGTTCTCGAATATGTCTGGAAAAGACCTGGAAGACTGGAAGAGAAGTATGGTAAACTCGAAAACTTCTGGCACGTCAGGAATATCGAACGAAGAACCGATTTTAACAGTAGCGAGTAGTCTAATGGATAATTCCAGCGTAACGATAGGTTTCAATGTTCAGGAAGAGAAGAAAGAATAATCCGTTCCTTGATATTGTTATCGCTTCTTTATCTTTCGTTTTCGAAAATTTTATGAAGTATTCATCGTTGAAATTCGTATTACTTTTAGCGTATCGAAATTTCAAGTAGTTCGAAATCAATGAAATAATCACAGTTCGCAATGAACTTTGCATAGTTAAATGGAACAGCTGATAAGAAAAACTTATTGGTTTTATTTAGCAAAATTGAATGGAATCCACGATAATTATGAATTTTTAACGACAGTAATTTTAACAACGAATATGAAACTGATCGCTGCTTGAGAAGACACTGATTCCCGATTAATAACTTAATGCATATTTTTAACTTGATTTAGTTTGTTTAGTAACTCAGAAGTATAAATTCTTGATAGTTTCATTAAAATACTGTCCAAGAATGAGTCTCGATTTATAGTTAATGAATTCTAGTAATAGTTTATCCTTCATTCTAGTACTTACTGTTTCTCAGGTACATTGAATTCTTTTAGAATCAAGAAAAGGTGCACTATTAATGAAATATTTTTATAAATAATTCTCCGATGTCTTAGTTGCAGAGTTTTTCAACTTAGAGTAATGCTAGTAATTACGTGATAATTGTTTATTTCTTTGATACTATGCCATGGAATTGTTGAAATGATATTTCACAGTGCTTCGTATAATATTTGTAATTTTTAACAGTTCAAAGAAATCAGAATGAGACTCTTCTACACGATCAAGTATTAGCGTTGAAAAATTCTTCCTTAGCAAATTAATATCTTTTTTTAATTGGATTAAAGTATTGCTCCCATGCAACAAAAGTGATACAGTATCTAAGTTTCTAATTTACAACGTTATTTCTATTGCAAAAATCTTTTTCGTTTATACCTTCTTTAGACGATGCTTGAAAATTTATCACGAAGATTACGTTCGATAAAGTGAGACATGTAAAATCGGATTGTCAAGGAATGTGCGAAATGTTAAGATGCATTAGAAAGAGAAATTAACATAGATACGATATTTGTGTGATAGCCATATTGTAAACAAATGTACAAATTTAGTGATACCTTTAAATTCCTAGCGAATCAATATAACGAAAGCGTGAAACGTTATTTTTATGGACGTCTTGTGAAAGAAAAATATAATAGTTGAAAATAGCAAAGATTTTAATCGCAATTTTAAAGAGGACGATCGATCCGATCGTTTCGATTGCTGTATAGAGTACGATCATTATGTTCCTAATCAGCTGCATTAACGATGATACCGTTACGTGTTAATGTAATTGCAATTACTCAATGAGGAATTGATGTTTCGTGTGTCTGATTTATTTTCAAATTTATGCAGAGTGATTCCTACTGAATAGACTATCTCTCGCACACACACACGAGTTACAAAAGATTGTATAATGGTTATTATAAAAATTGCAGTATCTCCTTCGGCATTTACGAATGTAAATCACTGCAGCAAAAGTTAATAATGATGCTTGCAACATTGTATGGCAATAGTGCTAAAGATTCAATATTTTTTTTCTCAATGACGTGACATAATTATTGTTCGAGGTGCGATTTGGAATATTGAAACATTCCTGTTGTAAGGGCGAAATTACTTTTCATAGATGCCTTAGTAAAATTAATTATTTTATAGTTCACGGCAATCAAAAGTATTCAATCTACGCTTAGGTCGGTCTTTTACAATTGAAGAAATGCTCTTTTACGTTTTCCCATGGATGCTAATACATCTAATGGAGTTACGAATATCAAAATGGTCGCCGAATGTTTTCTTCATTGAAGAAAATCAAGGAAACATTTGCCGACCATTTTCAACAATGTTTTAAACGCACTTGATGTTTCATGAGTGTTTACTGTAGTCCACGGAAGAATAAGCAATTGTAAAAACTACCAAAGTTATGTCTATGTATCATATAGATTAAATAAAAGATATACTGAATAAATCAATGCATTTGTCTTTCACCGAACTTCCCTTTCCACTGACCTATCATAAGGATAAACAAGAATTCATTAATTCACTCAATCCAAATTACTTTCAGGTTAATATAAATAGCAAACATTTCCATAAAATACAATAAGAAGAAAGAAAACAACCGAGTGACTCTGTCTAATGAAGAAACAAATTGCATTTTAGCATAATAGCCTGCAAGAAAAATTAACTTAATACCACGAAAATCATTCAACAACAATTTTTAAATAATTACCTTTTATCAGCAATCCAACGTTTTATCCCCCTTGCATTTTGAACGTCGGACTCGCACGAAACTAGGACATCTTCTCGCCATCATCTTTCAGCAAGAACAGATCTGCAGTTCTACCATAGTTGCCCTTTTTCGGACAACCCCATGACAAATCCGTGTAATAAGCAACGAACCGTTGAAAGAGCCAGAAACCCCTGTGACGAAATCGCATAATTTCCGGCAGTGGCGTGACCCTGTTGCGGAGGACGACATGCAGGGTTCTTCCATTGTTAGGAATGCATCAGAATTAGATCAAGTGAACACGTGCACCACGGGGGATGACCCCGAGACTGATTTTTGACACCTTTTACGTCATCGAGCTGTGCGTAAGTTATTTCTCTGGATTTCCTCCTCACGCTGCAGCCTACGGCGAAGTGAAGAATGCTGCTGTTTTGGTTCATTTTCAACAATTTTATAAATTGTTATTAAACACAGAAGGTGCCCGTATAACGAGGTACTTGTGTAATTCAATGTCAATGAATTTTGCTGGCTTCATTTTACTCGATCTTTGAAAATGTTTGAACATATTTCTATTATTTAACACTAGAACTACCGACGTTAAATCTGTCATATTTAAATATATTAAATAAACAATTTGAAAAGCAAGGTATCAATAGGTGGGCAAGATTATCAATTCGGCAATTTATGTTTTATTAAATAGACGTGGAATATCTATTGTATGGTAACCGTATAAATTTGAAGAATGTTTATAAAAAAATTAGGAACAAATCAGTTTAAATGTCATGGTAGTTCTGGTGTTAATACTATGCCAAAGCATTTATATATTATTTTGTTATGAATCTGAAGCAAAACTCTGTTACATCGAGCCATGAAATGGCAAAGGATTAAAGAAACCTTATTTAAAAGATATTAACTGAAATTTAACGCTTGCAAATTTCCACAATTGATCGCAGGCCACGGTAAAATTATTAACCCTTTTGCTGAATATTTAAATATTGACATTAAAAAAATAAAGTACTGCTAAGCATAAAACTATTTTTACTTTCAACTTTTCTATTCTATAAGGATGTGATATTAATAAAAAAAAGTTCTACTTCAGTAGAAATGATGAAACTATGGAAATATGAGTTGCATTCGACGTGTTGAAATTCAAAAGTCGAAATTAAATGTCATATATTAATTACACCAGAAAGCTGTGTCCAGTGTAGCTGGACATGGCACTGCAAAGAGTTCATTTCCATTTTATGAAACGAATATTTTTGCTTTTGCATTAGGGTTGGATTCTACATCGTTCATTCTAGAAAAGGACGAAATTTAGCTTCGAAGCGCCGACGCTCGGAGCATCGATCCAAAGCGTCAGCTTGCAGTTATGGATATAGTGCATATTACCAGGCACGAATTAAAGATCCACCGACTTTGTCAGCGTATAGAAACTTATGATATCTATTTTATGTGTTGCATGAATTAATGGACGATCGTACGGCAAAGTTCGGAGATTATATTTCATCGTTGTTAAGCGTCACGTTTTAATGACGTTCAAATGATAATCTAAGTTTCGTACATGCGAAATGAATGTACCGTACCGTTTTTATATTGTTGCTGATGAAGTGTCGTTGTAATACTTGAAAATTTCTCGAGAAGAAGTAATTTCACGGGCGATGAAACTCCTGAAACAAATAGAAAATCTATTAGTAATAATTTAAAAAGATTGAACGAAGCACTGAATTTTTATAGAATTTTTAAGAAATTCATATTACTTTTGCAAATATGTATAAAAGGTGACTCTTGAAATATCAATACTTTTGTAAGTTACAGTTATTTTAACAAAAAGAAGAGTTCAGTATAAACAATGTGGAACACAAAATCTTTGCAGCATAAAAAATAAATAATCAACTCTTACTTGTTAATCCAGCTTAAAGAAAAATATTACAGCCTCTGCAATAAGCTTCTCTTCGTAAACTCATCAAAAGAAATTGAATTGCTAAATGTTATTGCTGAAGAATCGTAAAATAAGAATAACTTACATCATTTTCAAATTAAAAACTCCTCAAAATATGGTACAACTTGCAGTTAATCCAATTTAAAGGAACTCACCGAACTCGTCGAAGGGCAGAGAAGAAAAAGGGATGCACCCGATAGGATAACAGCTCGTGACCGAATATTAATAATTCTGTTCACCCCACATCTCGCAGCAAACAAGATCCGATTTGACACGCAGAAATTACGCGCGATGTTTATACACGTTAGAAGGGAGAACGTCGCGTCAAGTGAGTCGGCTAATATCTATTTAATTAATTCGAGGGTGTCACCCCCTCCGTTTAGAGTCGGCGGACCGATTGTTCGGGAACAATATGTTGCCTCTCTGTGAAGAACTTGTCACGGTCTTCCGAATAATCCTGTTATCGGCTCAACGTGTCGGACGATTTATCCTAAAAATAACAATTGCATCAGGGAGAAATAGAATCGCGAAATTACTATGATTCTTCACGAGTTTAACTGTTATACTTACAGAAAATATACATTTTTTATTGTGCAAAAGATTACAGGAGAAAATATTTTTCCTCTTGTTTAACATAATCTTTGTCGCGATTTCTTTTTGTTAAGATTTTATATTTAGGGGAAATCTGAAAATGTACAATTAAGTAATTAAATATTGCTGCACTTAAAACGATAGTAAAATGTGTGTGCTGCATCCTGAAAAAGAAATTTGTTAAAAGTGTTATCGTTGAAGTTTATCGATCGGAATTATTTTAACAACGAAAATATTATAAAATTCTTCTAATTTCCTTTAACACTTGATCTACCAAGGTGGAATTTTTTGTAAATATTCCTGAAATTTTTAAGGAATTTTCTACGTCTATCTTCTAGACTGCAAACGATTATATCGATTATGTTTTGGTCCCTTACATTAATTTTTTTCTAAACAAATTATTTAACATTTTTAAATACGTTGAATTAATCATCGGCAGATCCAGTGTCAAAAATATTCTATCAAAATCTCAGCCACGATATCAGAAGTGTCTTTAATCATAATCCATTTGCAAAACCCTATTAAACACAAATATTCCTACTACTCCCTTAGCATCCAAAAAAAAGAAGTTATTTAAAAAAACAAAGAAATTCCATTCGACAAAATTTGAACAGTTTGTCCATCTTTAAAATACCGTGGTCGATAATCCCGGTATCGTTCGCCGATTATTGCGAAACAGCGAGGGCAACAAAGGGTGCATCCAAGCTCCTCCCATTTCTACCCCTCAATCCCACCGGGGGTTGTTTGACGCACAACTGTCCAATGGGGTTGCGGGACCACAACGCAGGCGTGCAAGCACAATCAACGGTCGTATACGGGGAGCACAACCCCGTTGAAAAAGGGGCGGTGCGAAACCACCCCCGCAAAAGGACGATTCTCCCTCTGGCAGGGGTAGTTCCGACGTCCTCGAATCGAAACCGTCATTCCTCTCGGTGACGAAGTTTTATTCCGGTTCTTCGATAACGGAGTCGTTCTCCGGCGACGAGGGTGGATTTTTCATTTTTTTCTAAACACTAAAGTGTCCCCTCGAGCACCTGGACAGAAACTAGGATATGAGCTACACCGAACCGCTGTGGGAGATCAATGGAAATCAAGCACCAGTGAGTACGAATTTGTTGTTATATTGGTTGATAATCTCGTTTGTTTCTTTCGGTGATCGGCAGCCTTCGAGTTTTTGCATTATTCGAATTAAGTATGTTGTCTATCACTGGAACTACCAAGGCATTCAAAATGGCTGTTTTCTTATTTTTCATAAAGAGTTTCTGCATTTATAGGCGAGTCGTAGAGTAGATATTCTACGTCCTTCTTATAAAACGTAAATTATTGAATTAATCATCTCTTTAAGCTCTTGATTTCTCGTTTTTGAATGTACTTATTTAATATATTGAAATTTAAGATCAGTACTCTGAAAAAAGAACGATCGAGAAATATTAGGTTTAATGCCAGTAGTTTTAGTTTTAATGAGTTTTATAAAGCTTCTTTCGGTTTCGGAGTCCAGGACACCCCCGTACTCTTTTTTAATAAATTCGTATTTTTAAGCACGCGTTCGTGGGTAATTTTAGACTTGATTAGAAGATACACTTCTGTCTTCAATTATTTCTATCGATATAAGTTTTTCTGTAGTTTATTATAATATGCTAAATGGGATTTTAATATCCGTCTCGTCTACAACGTGAAAATTCTAGCAGAATGGAAGTTTAGTCCGGGTTTTCTCAGTGATTCGGAAGGGTATCTTCTAAAGTAGGATTTTTGTTAGATAAGAAATTGATAAAAGTAAACGTCAGTAAATGAAATAGGTGATTACAGCGGAAATGTCGCAATACGTCGGTGGCGAACTCGGAAGTTACCCGATGTGGGACAGTTCCGTTCTTTATCAAGCACCACCACCCACTCATTCTCATGTAAATGAACACGGATTGTACAGGCAACCCTGTGCGTTGTTGCATCAAAGGTAATCAGCTTTCACTCTAAAAAGAAACAGTACAATGTAACATTCTATAAAGTAGAATCAATTGTAAAAAAAATTGTTATTATAACGTTATATAGACACCGTTTACAATATCAATAAGTATATTCAGTAAATAATTTAAATAAGAAGTAATACATGTGCTGCAGAAAATAGGTATATTTATTTCGAATATTTGTATATTTTTTGATATTGCAAAAGATGTCTATGTGAGATTACAATGCAAAGAATCTTGTGAAATTTAGATTCTTCATTTATTTTTATGTTGTAAACGAAAACTTTACGTGGATTTTCTATCAAATAATTTCAGCCGGTACACGCCCAATGGCAGATCACCGAATCTTCCATCTTCCACGACGAAGAAACCCAGACGCCGTGTCGCGACAGTTTCTCAGAGAAGAGCCGCAAATATTCGCGAGAGACGCAGAATGTTTAATTTGAACGAGGCATTCGATAAGTTGCGCAGAAAGGTGAGTTAAAAATATAGAATTCGAATACCAGTGATGCAATTTCTTACGATATTTAATGCGATTACTGGCTTGAACTTCCAAAACTTCAACGACCTAATATCTTTCTTAATACAAGATTCAAGATATCTCTTTTGCATTACTACAATCTACTGTAAATCAAAATAACAGGAGCTATGCTACTGCAAATATTGATAATCCTATTTCTAAAAAAATACAGTAGAACTCAATAAAAAATCTTCTGTCTCAGATTACTATATTTTCTAACGAAAAATCCTCTCTTTAGATGTTTTTTCCCATTAACTTGAGTCTCGTCAGTCCATTGTAGTCTACTGTACCTACTTACAATTAGTTCTCTCTAACAAAAAATCAAAATCCTCTCATCAACTATTTTTCTTGTTAATTTAACCCCTCTCAGTACACTTGGAATAATAATTTTAATCAAAAAAATTCTCTCTCAAAATACTCCACCTCTAGGTACCGACTTTCGCTTACGAAAAGCGGCTGTCGAGGATCGAGACGTTGCGTTTAGCTATCACTTACATCGCATTTATGGGTGAGCTCCTTGGAATCGAACCGAGCAGTCCAAAGCCGGAGTACATCCCTAGAGAATATTACTTGCCGAATTAAATTCGCAATGAGCAATCATTCTTGCCGGGAGAAACGACAAATAATACGGGAAACTAGTCTTCCATGTTAGAATCGTGTCTGCAATAAGTGAACCGTTAAACGATAATTAATTCCATCGAATCTGGAAATTTTCTCTTACGTGATACATGTATCAAAGCGTCGCTATTTCTTCCCCAATTTAAAACTGCAGATCTTTAACGAAATCAGCTGTACAAATTGAAAAATTGCAAAGAAACATTAATCACGGCACGCTGTCTTTTTCAGCCAAAAGAAATAAAAGTACAGGCGAAGCTACTATTTAATTTCCGTAATGAATCTTACTGTGGATAAAGTTCGATTGTCTTTCGTTTATCAATAATCGAAGAAATCAATCGATTTCTTGTAAAAAACATCATTTCGGGCATGTAGAATTGTAATTTACTAATGAGAATTTATTTATATTAAAAAAAAGGATGAATTCTATGTTGATTATTTGAAGAAATAGGAAAATTTGATTATCGAGAAATCGATTGATATGGAAATTCACAAAAGCGAACAATTATGTAATAGGATTATCGTTCGATGTATTTAAATTAAATTTAATTAACGCGCGTCAAAAATATATAATTATTAATTGTACGTGTTTAAAGTATATATATACGTGTAAGGTCGAGTATGAGAGGAAATCTGAAAGAAGATAATTAATAATTAATGTTCATGTGATTCTATGAAATAAGATCAAAATCCGTGTCTTCCATAGTGTATGTAAGTCTGCATATTGTACATTATTATTTAAATATAAGATATAAGAACATTGTCACTTAAATTCTTCAACTTCTTTTAATCAAAGTATTAATGTAATTAAGTTCTACCTCTGTTTGGTGCTTTTCAATTCCCATCCTGCTTTCGAAAACGTTGAAAAATTCCACGATGAAAAAGATGCAAGTTGTTTCTAGATGGAATGCTGTTAATGAAGAAATCAAGTTTAATATTACAATTTCTATTTTAATTAATCAGCACAGTTATTGGCAAACTATTGCCTGCCACAGATTCTAACGAAATACTTATGCCTCTAACTCAGTCAATGTGAATGAAGTTAATTGCGAAAAGTAGTTTAAGTATCTTGTACGAAGGATAAGTTTAGAAGAAATAAATTACTAAATAAATCAATGTAAATTCGTAGTTAAGATTTCGGAACTTAATGAACAATACATCTAAGTTAAATAAGACGAGATGAAACGACATACCAAGATGTTGCGAGGGAACGTCGACAATTCAATATCCTTGTAGGCGCGTTAACGGAATATCGATTCGAGAACGCGCGATTATCGATTAGTATTTCAAAATTGTATTGATGAAGAAATGAGACACCTAAGATCGAATTAAACTTTCTATTCGAGGCTACGAAATCTAATAAAATACGGAAAGAAATTGAAGTAAAATAAAATATCAAGAAGTTACAAAACTACGATGTAAATTTATTCTTTCGAAGAAAACGATGCGAATTTATTCTTTTAAAACGAAAAATTCAAATTTATTTTTCTCTTTCGCGGGTTAGAGCGACATCTATTCGAGATTATTCGCTCATCGATACTGTTTTAAACCTATGTTCAGTTGAGATAACAAAGAAATTGCCGGTTTCTACAATCCGAGTAAATGTCGCGCATTCTTTACAAACCATTCTTCGGAGTACTTATGCTTTTTTGTTTTATTAGAGGCTTCAGCGGTCAAATCTATAAAAATATGAGTACTTTCGCCGGTATGCATTCCGTGGCATACGTTACTGTTCCTACTAAGGAGGTCGCGAAAAATTTGGCACAGTAAGTATTAACAAACGCTATACTTTCATTTGAAAATATTGAATAATATATTTGTATATGTATTATAGTGGATTGGTGGAAAAAAAGCTGGCCGCTTGCGTTAATATCATTCCTGGGATTACGTCTGTGTAAGTATTAGACATATATATTCATTACTGCAATTTATATTTTAAATTACACAATTATTATTTCTCTTTTAGATACAAATGGGAAGATAAAATTAACGAAGACAGTGAGCTTTTAATGGTACGGTAAACGGGGATTTTATGGGGGTAAATTAAGCTATTTGAGTTTTCTGATACCTTTGGTTTCTTTCAGATGATAAAAACAAGAACAGATACTGTGGATGCTCTAACAAAATACGTGAAGTAAGTACTGAACTGAAACTGTTATGAATAAATATTTATACATTAATTAAGCTAGTAGAAGAATGCAGAGCCATGAATCTTCATTACTCTGAAATGAAATAATTTATCTTCACCTGTAACAAGCTATACAAGTGCACAGTTAAAGTTTTTATATTTTTGATACAGAGAGAATCATCCGTACAGTGTTTGTGAAGTTATTTCATTACCTGTAAGTTTTTAACTACCAATATTTATACTTCATGCTATGAAATTTTGCACTGTGATTACACAAAGAATTTATATTTCAGATACAGAATGGAAATGACAAATATTTGGAATGGATCAGCGAGGTAGTACCACCTATCGATCAAAGACAATAAAAAAAGCTGAGTTCATTCCTTGCATTGAGATTTTTCATGTGGCCAACCTGTGTTTCTGTTTTTTTATTATATACATCGTAAAAAATAAGTTGAATTAATATTATTAACATTATGTATATATGTTATGAATAAAACTGTGAAATTTGTAGAGCATGCATTTCCTGAAAGGCATAGGGGTTATATGTTTATTCTGAAAAAATTCATTTATTAAAACAATATTGATTTACAATTACCATATTCGTATTAAATTTGAACACAATATTGTAGACGATAAGTAAGCTATCAATGATTTCAGGCTTTACTTGCCGTATTTAAATTGTATATATAAATATAAGGCACAAAGTGATTTGAAGTTCAATATAGGAATAAGTACCGTTACCAATGATTGTTTTGTACCTGTTTCCTTTCCCACGTAAAATAGGACTTCGTTGAAAGATTATTTGATTTACATTTATCCCTGAATTATTTCAGTGATATTGTCAGTCGTTATTTTTCTCTACAGCACGCTAATAAAATTATTTTTTAACTAACTTTAGTGGATGATACAAGCGAAATTTTTGTCCCAGCAAAATTTACTGCCCTGAATTATCCACCCGATATTTATATAATACATAGTAACACGTTTCTCATAATTCGTGCGAATGTCTGGTAAATTTGATTGTTAATTTAAAGGCACATCTTTCGTATAAAATGTCATTTACGGCCGTTTGGAAATATGTCCATTTTACTTCACACTTAATAACGACGAGTGTTCGTTATCATACTTTTTTTTATGACTAGTTAATGTTACCTACCGCCTTCATAACCTGGATAAAGCAATAATAATGCAGATGAGAGCGGTTTATTAATCTCCATCTTGTAGTTTTTCTCTAATGAATGACGACACGACGGACAGTACTGTACGCCGGATGAGAAGCTACGTTTTAAACAAGTAAAACAAATATTATGCGCACAGGGAACCGTGACAGGATTATAAACTAGTTCCAGGCAACATGGACATGTGAATCTGAAAGTATAAATTGTCAAGTTTAAAAACGTTCGTATTGAAAAACGTCGAGTATAAATTCCCATTATACCTTTCTGAAACGCGTTGTAAGAATGTAGATTTTCCATCTAATAAAACTGTACGACACTCGTCCCACAGTTTTGTATTTCCGCGATCCTCATCGATAAAACTAAGCAATTCGCTTTGTAACTTGTAAACCTCGCGTTTCTGTTTCTTCTTAGGTGGTTCTTCCGCCTTAGAAGACGAATGTTCTTCTTCGTTGGACGTATTTCGTTTTTTGTTCGTCTTATTCTTTGCCATTGCTTCCAAGTATCCATCGGGATACATTGGCTTTAAGCCAAGAGCGGTTATTCTTGCTTTACCTTCTTTCGTCCATGGTGCAGGAGCAGGATCGTCCCTTCTTAATAAATATCTCCAAACACGGAAGCCGCTTTTACCTGTATCTGGATAATACTTGACTACTTTATAAATACCGTCATACCTGGAATCAATTTTACAATAAGATACGGAAGAAATTCAGTGAAATTACTATGAAAGTATACAAGAATTTCTATACCGGTTGCCTTCTTGCGGTGCATATTTACTGTGCTTCGCAAGCTTAAAATTTCTCACTACTCTCACGGGAATACCACCCTTCCAATCTTCAGCCGTGGCACCGTCTTTTGCATTCAGTTTGGCGTTACAATTTACAGCCAAAGCTTTATTCATTCTTGTCAATGTTTGGTCGCAACTTTGTTCAGCCGTTCTCTTGTTTCCTACAGTTATAGATCATGTTTATCGAATCACGCTGTTAATTCAATTATAATACGATATTTTTACCTGACAAGTCCCTGCCACCGGATCCGGTATACATGAATTCATCACCATTGTCAATATCATCCTCGTAACCACCAGATAAAACAATGGAATATGCGCAATCTGTTTCCCTTCCATGTATTCCAGCAATGTGCGGCCTATGTACTCCAACTTCGGACACCTGTAATTCATTTTTGATGGAGTCAAGTATGTAATTACAAGATTAAAGATCTTTTCTATAAAACTTCCGTCTACCTGTACTCTGTACATCCAACACATTCCAACTTCTACTCCTGGAATTGGTCCACGATGATTTGGTGGGACAATACTGCATTCTTTTGTTCTTCCAACACAAGCCATTCCTTTACCCCAATCTCTTCTATTGTTGCTACTATCATTTGTTTTCTTTTTAGACTGCTTCAATTTGTCACCTGCCTTTATGAAATGATCATTTACAAATTTATGAAATGCGCAAAATACATTTTATCGTTTATCGCGTTAAAATTAATTGCATGAGCTAACCTTCACAATTTCATTCTCATCGTTTTTACATTCGGGACAATACCAATAATCTTCCTCTGGAATAGAAGTAAGAGGTGGATCCAAACATCGTAAATGATAAGCAAAATTACATTCGTCGCAAAGTAAAAGATTATGCTCATCTTCCTTTCCAGCACAGACTCTACAACCACATTCTTTACACTTCTTAAGAGGATTATCCATACACGAAGTACAGGTAGCTTGTATCCGTCTTCGTTTACCATTGCTGATCATGTGTTGCTCATCTTCAGCATTTCTATCCTTTAAGAGCTTTGATTTCTCTATCATAAAAATATCAGTTCCAGGATTTACCTTACGATTTTCAAGAGGTTGCTCTCTACGAACGAACAGAAATATAAATTATATATCGAAATTAATTTTAAATGTAGACAATTCTTACTGGCAACTTCTCAAATAACAGACATAATTACCTTCCAATGTGTAGTGTTCCGGTAAGTTCGTGTACTCTTCTTCTTTTATCTATTTTTGATATTGTAAAATCATACCATAATCCAGTCTCTTTAGGGTCATCCACATTATGATTAACCATCACTGTTTGACCTATCTTTAAGTCATCAAATTTAATAATACGTCTTGCACGAGGTCTTACAGATGTCTCAGGTACAGTAAAAGGTGGAGCTTTGTCATCAAATTCCCACTGCATTTGATAAGCAAGCTTCTCTTCTTTCTCATATATCTTTAATATCATTGCTTCAAACCAAGCTCCATATGTTGGATCTAGGCAGTCCACAGCATCTCCAACCTTATAATATAAGCTCTCTGCCTCTATCATCTTTTCATCGCTTTCAGAGTCTGTATTACTAGTAGTACTGCTGCTACTACTACTACTACCATTACTATTGCTACTATTGCTGGAAGTAGCTTTATTCTTTTCATCATCAACCTTTATTCTTACCATTAATTGTATAACATCGTTCAAGTTAACATTATAATCATAGAGCTTATAGCCATTTTCTAGTTGTTTTCCCCGAAAGAATAATCTCTGTAAATCTGTTTCTATGTGTAACTCATTTTTAATTTGACGCTGAAACATAATAAAATGGTCCTCATGAAAGTCTGTGAGCATTCATGGCTTATGAAACAGGAAGGAAGCCATTGAAAATAATAAACGGTCCTCAATGTATTTTAGTTAAAAGAAAATGAACTGAAAGTATAAGTTTATCGTGAAAAGCAAAGAAATATAATTATTTTATTCCGTAATTAATACATTACAGTGCTTTAATAAATTTCAATTCTCCTTATATACTCAAATTCATCAGATTTTACGATACCAATGATATTATTAAATACATCATCACAATTACAAGATGTCGCCATCATAACTTCGCCATATTTAAGCATAATCATTAAAACTGCTCCGTTTTATACAAAGGATAATTCAAAAGTTGTAGAATACTTTCATAATATCTATCGAATTCTTTCTGTAATTTTGACTCTATGGAGCATACATTAATATTAACATTAATTCCATATAAATGAGTAATTAAGATATCGTATCTTGCCTATAGCAAATTCAATTTAATGCTCCTTAGAACGATAGAATATTAAAAGCACGAATAGAAAGTGGCAACACACAATGCAATTCTGCATTCTCTCCTAAGAAAATACTCTTATTTATATATGAAAACTCCAATACCTTTAAGTCTTCCACTTCTGTAAGCTTGGAGATAGTCAATATTACCTCCTGTTTACCATCCATTGACCTCACTTTTACATACATTTTGACGGTCCGTTGATTCAGAAAAGTAGAATGGACTAAAAGCTCTTGATCTTATTGCTTTAATACATTGAAACGCAGGCACAAAATTCCAAGTTTCATTTATTAATATTAATAAGACGCAATAAGTCTAAACGAAGCACAGTGACCTGCAGTGAACCACCACTGTCAGTACTGATCTCGCCACTTGTTGGCGTCTGGTAAAATGGTAAATTTGGCGGGAAAAGATCGTGAATATATGGCGGAATAAACTGGAAGGAATGAGAGTCACGTGGTACATCTATGTTCCATAATCACGATTGGCAGCTTTCTCTTGGAACCGTATGCTGCACCAATCAGAAGTCTATCTTCCTTCAAACTACTTTAGATGATTCAAAAATTTATTTGACTTACTCTATAATCGATTTTCCATCGAACAATTTGATAATACCGTTTCATTTATTTGTAATGCTTCTTATCTACAATATGAATTCACCTAGAACATATTTTAATTAATTTGTATAGTTTCATTGATTGTAGTAAAAGTATTAGAAATATGTACGAAATAACTACATTAATAATAACGCTGAGGATGAAGGAACCATCTCACCTAAAATAAAAAAAAAATTGCGATGAAAATACGGTTCACATATCGATGAAAAGTCTACAGTATTATTCGTAACACTGGCAGCAATTGAAATAATTGAAATATCAAGTCTTACAAGCCAGCAATATGAACTTTTTGATTATTTTATACTTTCGTATAATCAGATACTTTATATCATAAACATTTCATTACCGAGATACAAGTATGTGTACTGTACAACTTGTCGATAAAATGTAAGTCTTCCCTGATGAATTATTGTCATAAATAGATATCACTAATTGTTTACATATGAAATACATAGAAAACAAAAAGCAATGCCAATTTTTCCAAACAATTAAACGCCATCGTGATAATGAATAACGTTTAACGTACAAGCATCTTTGAAATCCAGATGTCGTGTCAGTAACCGGAAAACTTCTAGAAATAACGAAGCTTCAATAAAGCTATTATATGATAACTTATTTCACGAAATTTCCTATCACCATATTCTAAATAAATTAGGTATATTTAATTACATGGAATTCCATTAAATCCTATCAATCAAGATACACCGAATTTGATCCGTGATGTATTTTCGAGCGACGCCGCTGCCATGTTTGTTTTAGTTTCGTGGGGATGAAAGCGAACGCGAGCGAGGGATTTGAATGAAACGCGTGTGATCGCGGTGTGCCGTATTACTTCGTTATTTAACGAGCGTGTCTATTAATTGAGAGATATGGTAAGTAATCGCGTAAGTTAAGGTATAACTTAACCGTGTATCCGTGGCGGATGATTTTCGCGGGAATTTTCAGGTGTCACGAATGCTGGGTGCCGCCGCCGCCGCGGCGCAACATTGCACTTTCAAACTTTCGATCGATCTGTACTTTATGAAGAAACGGCCGTGCGAAACGAGCATCGATATAGCTTGTCCCTTGATACGACTCCCTCCCGGTTTCTCGATGATCGTTCGGTCCTACGTTGAAATAACTTAGTGTTACTGTGAAAATATTAGAAAACGTAACCCGGCTATTGCACCGCATATAAATCGATATATACCTTGTGAGTGAATGTGTATGCATGCGTACATGTGTACCTGTATGGACATGTGTGCGCTTGTACATTTGAATGAGAGTGTAGAAGTGTACAAGGAGTGTGGATCAGAAACGCCCCTTTTTACGAAACGATCGAATTTCTTTCCCGCGCAATTTCTAAGCATGGAGAAACGTCAATAACTAAACACTTTTTAAATATGCATATTGGTATCGGATGTATAGAGTATACGTATTGATCGTATATTTTATTCCGTTATGATTCTATGAGGAAATGAAGTTTCACACAGTTTTCTAACATCTATTATCCTTTCGGTTACGATGTTTATTATGCATTAATATTATATTTATTAATGAAAAAATCGCTGACGTCTTTTATATAGATGTTTCGATTGTTTTTTATTTTCTGTTGTGGCCTGTAAGATTGATGTATTAAAAGATGGAATTAAAATAGCAAATGTTTAAGGGAAATGAGGAAAATTTAAGATATACACACTTGGAGAATAGATTCTCCTTAATAATTTACAGAGATATTTTCTACTGGTAGAATATTACTTAATGATTTATCTCGCTTTGAGGCACACAAGTATTTTTAGTTAAAGCTCTTTCGTTGATTTGGAGCACATACTCCTGTGTGAGACAGATACTGAAAAACAAAGAAATGTATGTAACTTTTCTTAGTTTAGTAAGCTTTGAAATACTATATGAAAATTTGCAAATTTCTTACAATTGCTTTTTTGTATAATTAATGTAACATTTTGTCACATTTGCACCTATGAAAATACAATCGATAAAATATATTTCTTAATCCTGAAATATTAAATAATAACAAACTGTAAGAATTATTATATTTGCATTATGTTAATGAGCACATTTTATGATCAAATATTGTTTCAGGACATTTAGACAGTCACTTGAAATGTGGTTACGAAGCGAACATGTTAGTAGAAGACTCCGTGGCCGTTTAAATATAAGCGGTGTATCAGGATTCAAGGTCTCTGGTCATCGAGTACGAGTCAATGGTGTGAGAAAAGTTCCATCTATCAATAGTAGTAACCATCGTGTTAATACATCAAAAAGATGTACTAGGCTAACTCGATGGAGGCGTAAGTGTGGGTATCTGCTGAAAGAGGTAAGCATTATTTTTAAGAAACTTGATTCAACTCATTTTTCTTATATATATATACATACATATTGAAATTCCTATGTCATCTATATTCCATGATATTCAATAATAATGTTATAAAGGTGCATATTATTGTTGTTAGTTTATTGTAAATGATCTTTGCAGGTCATTTATTAAAACAAAACTTCACTATTTATTAAAAAAAAAACTTTGTAACTAACCAATGGTTAATGGTTAATGAGTGATTGACTAACTGACAAGGATGTTAAGCAATTAAATATTCTTTCGATAAACGCAGTATATATCAACAGATTTCTTAGAACTACGATTGAAGCCATTTGGTTAACATACGGACTTCTATTTGGTATTGTTAAAAAAATTGTTATCTTCGTAGGCTTGTAAAGAAAATGTTTTACATTTTGCGAAATCCCCACCTATTAGACGAGAGAGAGGGCCTCGTAGAAGAAAATGCATAAAACGGTCAATGGTTACTTCAACTCCTTTACATCGATCTTCTGCAAAAAATGCGGTAGCTATCGTAAGTCATTGTGTATTTTACTTGCAGGCAAATATAATAATCGCTTGTTAAAATGTCATATAAAAATGTTTTAGCAATCAAAGTGTGTGCCAGCACCTAAAATCTCCGAAGAATCTAAAGAAAACTGGAATGAAACTACATTGTCTCTGTACTCATCGATATTAAGCACAGAATCCTATTCACCGACAGCAGTAACCCATGACTTTAAACATTCCATTCCAAGCGTATCATCAGTGACCAATCTAATGCCTCCAGCATCTTTAGGATCGCAATCAGACTTTTCATACATACTGGATGATGAAGAAAACAAAAATACTGGTATATTAACATATAATCGTTAAACAATTATACTTTCTTGATTTCCATACATGCATTCACCGATTGTACGTTTCATTCATTCCAGATATTATTCCATTACATTACCCTGCACTGTGTATGCAAGCAGAAGCGTCAGAAGAATATTATAATTTAATTCACTCTGCATCAATGTACGGAACTCGGACAGCTTATTCGACAGAGAAGTATTTTCCAAATGGAAAATACGTATTTAGCAACAACAATGAGAATAACAGCAATTTATCGAAAAACCAATACACCACTGACAGTAATTCATCGAAGTATGAATCGGCAACAAGTTTTCCTGGTACGAAGTATAACGCATCAACTATGTACAGTGTAAATCCTCGTGATTCGTCCGATACCAATGGAAATGTTAACGAAAAATATGATTCCGAAGACATTGATAATGATTATCACGATGTTGAATATATGGAAGTTGGAAGTGAAGAAATAGTTGAAAGTTGCGATGTAGAAAATATGGTTACTCACGTACAAGAGGATTGGGAACCCTTCGATCCTTATGTCTTCATTAAACATTTACCTCCTTTAACGCCGGCAATGAGAGCAAGATGTCCTGCTCTTCCTCTTAAAACACGGAGTAGTCCAGAATTTAGTCTAGTACTAGATTTGGTACGTTTAAATTTCAATTATATGATTCTAAATGAAATAGAAAATGAACAGTGTAAAATTGTTATCGTTATAACATTATTTTACTATTATACAGGACGAAACATTAGTTCACTGCAGTCTACAGGAACTCTCAGATGCGGCATTTCGTTTTCCAGTTGTTTTTCAAGATGTGACATATACAGTGTTTGTAAGAACACGACCATATTTTCGAGAATTTCTAGAACACGTCTCTTCACTGTACGAAGTGATACTTTTCACAGCGAGTAAACGAGTATACGCAAACAAGTTGATGAATCTATTGGACCCGACAAGAAAATTGATAAAATATCGCTTATTCCGGGAACACTGTGTTTGCGTTAACGGGAATTATATCAAGGATCTGTCCATACTAGGAAGAGATTTATCTAAAACTGTGATTATCGATAACAGCCCGCAAGCATTTGGATATCAGGTAAATCAGTCCGTTTAATTTTAACATAGACTCATTAATCAAAAGATCGAAACTTCACGATTTCTATAAAAAAACCATTTCAATTTTTTCTTACAGTTAGAAAATGGCATCCCTATAGAAAGTTGGTTTGCTGATCGTTCAGATAATGAATTAATGAAATTGTTACCTTTCTTAGAGAACTTAGTAAATTGGGTATGTTTCTAACATTATAATTAACAATGGACATCGTATTATCGATCGTAGAATAAAATTAATTACTTTCATTACAGGGAGGAGACGTGAGACCACATATTAGAGAGCAATTCCGACTATTCAGTTTTTTACCACCAGATTAATTTAAATAATAAGCACAAAATGAATGTTGAAACATCAGCCTAGATAAATATGTATCTTAAAGTTATTAGACTACAAAATATGATTGCATAGCGCGTATCAGTGTGCGCTCAAAAAATATATGTAATTTATAATAACATCTTAACTATACATCTAGTGCAAGGAAATGTTACAATTAAAATCCTGTAATAGCTTTACTTTCATTTTTGTAAAACTTCAGATAATCATTGAAATAGTACGCTCAGAGTTTTCCGTTATCGATTAAACGTAGAAAGTTCCGATAGGATATAGCAATTCAATAATTCGTTATATTCTTAACGCTATACACTTCGAATCGTTTCATCATGTGTTAGAACATGTTATAAACATGTATGCTTCTACGGAATAATTTCATACATTGATCTCGTTAGACGAGCATTGAAAACAATCGATATCAATGCTGCAATACATTACATTGCGTTGTTGAAGATATCGTAAAATAGTAGGCATTAGATATGTATTTATCGAATTTTGGGCCGGTACCAATCAGTTAAAGTAACAAGTGACAAAACTATGCGAATCATATAAAGACCAATGATCATCCATAAACGAGAGCTAACGAATTATTAGAACTGTGTACACAAGCATTACTCGTTTAATTTCCATTACTTTAACAGATGTGAAAGTAAATTGACGACATTCTCGGATGATTTTTTTAAGTATGTAGCATTAGTTTTTACTATATCTTTTTACTGATAAACATTTTTTACGTTATACGACTACTTTCATATAAGAAAAATGTAATTTCTTGTAGTTATAACGTGTCACCATTATTATTTCATTTTATATATAAACATTTTAAATGATTGATCAAAAAATTTTGATAAAACTCATCATCGACAATTATAAGGATTTTTTTTATTTGCGATCAATTTTGTCATAAATGCCGCTGTCAAGCTTATCGACTTTTTATTAATTAGGTAATGCTACTGCACAGGAAGAATCAAATCAAACGATATCTATGTCTTATGTAGCTGGGCATCATTGGTATTTATTATTTCATTATGCGATATTAATGAAATTCCTTCTTTGTTTTTTGCAATCAATGCCGCCGTAATCATCAAACTGATCATGCGATTTAATACTAGTTGCAAGAACAAAAAGATGTACAAAATAGGTCACATATTTATCTAATCAAACACCATATACAAAATTATCTAAGAACTCAAATACTTGTAAGATTATAACCCGTAGTACAAAGACACACTTTTTACATTATGTACCATTTTGTACTAGGTTTTTCTAATTACAATTACTTCATTTGGATTTTCTTACTCCGATGTATAAGTTTCCGCACAAACGTTACGAATTTCCATGATGAAACAGCTTCCCCGAAACTTTAATGCGGTACATGTTATTGCCTAAAAAGCTTCACTTCGCACAGAAACTCTTATCTTTAATAGATTTTCTTTTTTCTTCTTCGTTCTTGTTCTATGGCATACAACATAGATGATACCTTCCGCATAAAGAGATCGAATTTTTTATTCGAAAGTAGTTGTTAGAGAAGAAATACGTTTCTTACGTGTAATTGTTTAGTATTAAAAAGAATCATATTAAAATCGAAGAATGTTGAAGCTTTAGTTGATTACAGATTAAGTGTAAATTCATGTAGATTGCAAATTTTTGAAGTGCATATATATATATGAGTATATATTTATAATTATATATATATATACCTACGTGTGAGCGTTGTGTGATATAACTATATCAGTATACTTAGTGTACCCCAGTGATGGGTAAACTTTTTTTATGAGCGGCTGGAAAAATTACTTCTTCTCAATGTAATTTATTACAAAAGTCAATAAGGACTCAAAAAAAAAGTATTATTTTCACAATACTTTAGTATCGATACGATGAATGAAGCTGTGACTGCATTTCTATGATTGAAAATAACTAACAGGCCGTTAGTTCGCTCATCACTGGTATACTCGATGAACAACCAAGTTTTGCGTAATTCGTAGCCTGAGATTCGTATCAAAATGAAATAATCAACCGAGAAATAACGTTGAGAAAGACATCATGAGCATGTTACATCTTATAGTTGTTGACATACTTCAAAATCATATGCGCAACTCACATGACAAATTTGCAGATATATAAATCATCATGCTGGTATTGTTAGACTTCGAATTATTTCTACTGAACAATTGCCTCTTACGTTTACTTTTCAATATTACGATTTTCTATGCTTGTATGCACATACTCAAATTCATTGGTGTATATTTTTTATTACAGATATAGCGTATAATTGTATGAGCTGTTACTTTTGAAAATGGTACAAGTCCACTTTTGTGAAAGCGCGTTTACGTTAATTTTAGTTAAACATAGGTGTCTTCTTTTCGCATTTCAAATGGCTAAGCAAATAGAATGAAGTATTCTCCTGATTCCGTTCAAAAAGGTTGAACGGTTCCACGTCGTAACGTGAAGAATTTTATACGAATTCTGAAGTATTTCGACATAAGAGGAAAGGGACTTGTACCAGTTTCGGATATAACTGTTCATATATTCTTTTTATGCGAGCATTTTCTTTCCGTTTTTAACGAATGTTAAATTTCGATTGGTTTATATCCCTGTTAAAAAGTATGAATTATAAAAGAAATGAACTTGTATTTCTGCTATGTACATTATACTAACAATTATCAAGCATAATATTAGTTATTTAAAGATACCGATAATAAGTAATCATAATAAAAGTAGGCAGATTATAACAGGAAAAAATACATGCTCTATTATTATGAAATACAGTGTACATATAAGTTATTAATTCCTGACAAGTCGTGGTAATATTAAAACGCAATATATAGAAATTGTACAAAACTTAACAACATTAATTTAATTTCCATAATTGATATTCAAAGAATAACATAGTGTGTATATCTCTGAGGAGAAAGGGAGTATTTGTTACAATTAAAATGCTGAAGACAAGAAATACGTAACAGACATTGTAACAGATAACGTGAAGCGATAAGATTTTGCATCGCTAACGATATTTATCTTTTGTACCGAACAAAGTTTCTCCAAAATTCAATACAATACAACTATCATTTAATAAAATAAGGTAAAAGTTATTCAGAAACTTTATGAATAACAGGGAAGATGCAATTCTATCTGACTAGAAGCACATTTATTTAAAAAATAATTACGTATACAGTACGGAGAAAAAGATTTCATAAAAAATACGTATGCATTTATGAAAGTAACGTAAGTAAAAGTTCATGCAGCACGATAACAGTGTTTCCTTGCAAGATGATAGAAAATTAATTTTTTATGTTTTAAATATATGTACTCTATTACGATTCGATAAATATTTCAATTGAAATGAAATTAATAAAGTACATTGATAATTGGATATAAAAAGTTCAAATATATTATTATTATAATTGTCCGTATAATACATAGAAGATTCATGATTGAAGAAGAATGCTTATCACTGATTAACATCATGTAACTACGCTTAGTACAGAAGCAATTATTAATATTATATGTTGTAAAAGTATCAGATTGAATTAAATTAAAAGATAGAACTAATAACAGGTACGTTGACATTATCCTTGAAAAAATGTACAAAATTAACAGAATTACTTTCGACTACTTCTGTCAAAGTCTTTTCTCCAGAACTTATATCTTTATAAAGATACCTTTCGTCGGTTATACATTCCTGCAGTTTTCCGAGAATAAACGTTTGGAAATCTCCAATGTCATATTACTTAATTCTCGCCTCCAACATTTTGTTATTCTATTCGATCCCTATCGCTTGAGGGGAAAAAATGCTGAAAAATTTCACGTGTCGTATTACACTTTGAAAATTATACATTCAAATATTACTTCATGTCGAACACTAATATACATTTTATGCTTAACAATGGCAACAACTTAGTTACTACTATTACTTTCTATATCATTTACTATCCATTGATTATTACTCGGGCCTTAGGTACATTGATAATTTTATTATCAACAGTAATATATTCGTAGTTCGGTATGTATTTCGAATTCAATGTTTCGAAGTAAAATAAATCTTTTATATTTCAGTGTTTCTCAGAAAGTCAATAATTTCGTAATGTAATGCGAAATATTCATTGAATGCTACACATATACGATTTACCATCTTCTTTCTTAATGTTATTCGCATAACAGAGGAACTTGATATCGGTACAATCTGCATATCTGAACTCAATGTACCTGAGGTCCGAGTATAACGTGGTCTAATCATCCGAACGCTGGAAATACCTAATTTCGATACGTTTGCAGAACGTCATGAGTGGCTTATACTTCTGGACAATGTCTGCCAATTTGTTGTCATATAAATTTGTCGTGATTATTGAAAAAATATGTCCAAAAACCAAAGCATCCAGCTCATTAGGAACCCTAAACACAATTAGATATCAGTATAATTGGGAATAAATTTATTTTCTGTATTTTTACAAAACTTCTAACAGTAAAAAATGTAATCTTCAAAGCACAAAGGAATCTTCTGAAAGGGGTGGTAAAGATTCGATAGATTCTGAACAATTCCACACGGTATCTGTGGAGGGGGAATCTATCACTTCATAATCGTCAGGAAATATGGTTCGAGTTTTATTAATATAATATTCCATTTTGCATTTATGCTCTACTAGCAGAGGGAAATCTTTCACAGTTGTACAAATTGCTCGTATGGAAACAGGATACTCGCATTTTATAAGGGTATCTACATGCCCATACACCAGTGCATCAAGTTCTGTGGGCCTTATGAATCGTAAATATTATAGGGGTTAATAATGAAGCAAGCAGGTAAAATTAGCTAAATGAAAAAATTTCGTACGAGTACTTACTGGTCCCCAGAAAAAAATGTACCACCCTCTAGTCTTGTACATAATGCTATACAACATTGTTCCACCTCCTTGCAAATTTCATTTATGGTTTTATTGTACCAGCCGAGTACATTAAGCTTTTTAATAATTTCTCTCCTTTTTTGCCAAGTTAAGTAATGATTCAGTGGCCAAGGGTAGGGATGACCGTATCTCGTTTTAGTAACTCTATCAAAGGTTGTTTGGTCTACCCAACAAATATATAATTCTGCATTCAGAAATACATTATTTACTAATGACATAAAAGCTCTCATGTCTGCTTTAGAAGTATCTGGCAGATGTTCTGACAAAGATATGCCTTTAGTTCCAATAAATGATACAATATTTTCAAATTCAGATATTAAGAAAGCACCGCATTTTATGAACGGTACTTTGCCAGTTGGTGACATATATTCAGCATTGGCTTTAGATTCAACTTCGAATGGGAGGCCACACATTTTAAGGAAAGCTTGTACCGCCAAGCAATTTGCACTGTCCGGCAGTAGTATTTGTTCCACCTCGAATGGCCGATATATGGTAATTGCTTGAGGCCATGGTTCCTGAGCTAAATTAATTAAATACCATTCATTACTTTCATTCCAGAAGGAAATTGTATGTGTTATTTTCTTATATTTGTTAGATGACGTATTAATAGAAAGTAAAAAAGACATAATTAAGTAAGCAGAAGATAAAATACATAAATTTCTTAATCATTGCGATTGTAAGTATGTAAAATTAATAAGAAACACCTTTAATCTAGGCGATATTATTTACAAGATAAAGGTTAAGCTTGGCATAACACAATTTTGGACAGTGACATCAGATTTAATTTTACGAAGAAAATCGAAAATTACCTTCTAAATCTAATGCAATAGAATCCTCTAACAACACACTAGGCATTTTCTGTGAAAATATTACGACCACAACGATTTCAAATTCTATTACTTTTATCGCTTTTGAAGCAAAATGATAGAACAGGAATGTAACACTGAACGTAGTAAAGTGCAGGAAAGAGTAATTTATAAGTGGACTTTATTTCATGTTGTTTGCAATAATAATGTTTCAAATATAAATTTTAATTCTGTTTAAAACATTAAACAATCGTACAAACCATTTATTATCAAAATTTATACTTTTCATTGACCTTCAATATAATAAAAAATTTAGGTCCGAACGAAACTATTACACGATTCGATACATAACATAAATTAATATTAGTTATGTAAACTGATCGTGTATATTCAAGGTACTATTAATATAGAAATGTTATACAAATGAATTTCAAGAGGAAAATTTGCAATACTGTTATTGGAATATACTTCGCAAAATATGAAATAGTACCACTGTAAAATTATTCTCTCCATATTTTCGATTTTTTACTTACAATCAATACTTAAATATTGCTCTTTGTTGATGATCAAATATTCTTGTATTTCCTTCGTGAGGTCATTCTAAATACAATTTATATAGTATTTTAATTACATTTATTTTCCGTAATCTATATTCAATTTATAATTAATTAACCTGTGAATCCTTCGTAATTGAAAAGAGTGCATTTAGAAGTCGCTTCTTTAATGGAGCATCATTACGATTAAAAAATATACGAGTAAATGTTCCGTTAAACATATTCAGTTCTATTCACTGGATAAATTTTCCCGCTAAAATTGATATTACAAACATTAATTGGATTTAACGAAAGCAGTTACATCTGCAGAATAATCATTTCCATTATGTTTTTAATTTACAACTAAATAATCGATGTACAATAAATGATATATGCTAAATTCACGTGTTTAAAATTTGAACTGATCGTGGAGCTAATCACATTATTAAGGAAATATGGATATTTTTAAGTAAAACTTCGTGTTTCGATATGCTGAACTCTGTGAAATAGTTCTGTAGTTATTATTTTAATGGGAATACGTTGTAATGGACTGTAATACTTTATATTTTTCAATAAACATTTGTAATGATTTTTGGCGGGTTAATCGAATTAAATGAAGTTTGTATTTCCGCCACGGAAGCGGTTCGGTGTGATCTGCGCGAGGATAAGTGCGCAGTGAACGACATTCTCTTTTTCTTTCAAACACTCCAAGATGTCGAAGAGAGGTAAGTTAGTTTTCGGGAATGAAAAGAATCCGAAGAAATCCGTATAAGAATGACCCATCGCCGTAAAAGAAGCCAAACGTTTGAAAGAGGAACGTTTGAAGTGTATAACGAAAAGAAAAGTTCCTTTAAAAATAATGATTCCGCTGTAGAAAATTAATGATTGTCCCCAATCCAAGTGCCGCGTAAAATGTCTAACTATCAATGGCAGGAATTAATATGAGATTATTACTCTTCAAGGACGTGGTGGTTCGGCAGGAGCCAAATTTAGGATATCACTGGGTTTACCAGTTGGTGCGGTTATTAATTGCGCCGACAATACCGGTAAGTGGTTGAAAAAAAAATTAAAAATATAACGCATAACCTTAAAACATAACCGTGTTTTATTTTTCGAAGAAAACACATGGCTGATGATTGTCACTTAGAGTTTAAACTGTTTCCGTAACATTATCTTGTTGGGAATAATTTTAAATATATATTTTAGTTCATGATATTATATAAAATAACGTGTTCAAATATTTTATAACACTAAATGTGAAGACTGTTTAAATGTACAATCATCAGTCATTCTTCTATATCGATGATATATCGTGTTATTAATGTTTGATTATATATCAATGATATTTTTTCAGGTGCAAAAAATCTATATGTCATCGCAGTTCAAGGAATTAAAGGTAGACTGAATCGTTTACCAGCTGCTGGATCCGGTGATATGATCGTTGCTACAGTGAAAAAGGGAAAGCCTGAGCTCAGGAAAAAAGGTAGAGTATTATCTTTCTCTTTAAAGCTGCTATACACGTATGAAATTTTAAACTGCTCCAATATGATTTGATGCTTTACGGAATATTTTGATGGAAATGTAAATAGAAATAAATAATATACACTGTGACACGGATTATAAGTACCTATTCTTTAAAGAATCAATTTCAAGGCAGCTGTTTTATATTGTACACTTGATGATTAAGGTTTTAGGATGTAGCTTATATATTTAAAACAAGAGAAAAGAATAAGGATCAAGATAATGCTTCTCTTTAAATATACTGTACCAGCAATTAATTCTTAATCCATTGATTAGGTGTCTTTTGAAACGAGTCTGTGTTTCTTCTTTACAGATTAATATTCTCTTTAATAGAATGTAAAAAAATTAGATATATATAACCCAAAGAAAATAAACAAAATTACTTCTTCCATTAAACACTTATTTTGATTAAAAAAACTTTCTGTTTCAGTGATGCCCGCGGTTGTAATACGGCAACGGAAACCGTTTCGAAGGAAGGATGGAGTTTTTATATACTTTGAGGACAATGCCGGTGTTATCGTCAATAATAAGGGTGAAATGAAAGGATCAGCTATTACGGGACCTGTCGCGAAAGAATGTGCGGATTTGTGGCCAAGGATTGCATCCAATGCTAGCAGTATCGCATAAAACATTCTGTATAAATCTATTGCCCTTAATAAAATACATCTGAGCATATGCTCAATATCTCGTCTACTTTACTTTCTATACCTATCCTTTACAGTTCTTCTACAATAATGAATACTGTCCTACACTAGCAAAATTCCATCGATCTTAATTCTCAAATAATACCCCCTAAATATATAATATCATATAAATAATTTATCCAATAAAATATACGTAATATATTTTAGTTCTACAAAAAAAAACAATCACCAATTATACTCGTCCCTCAATCAGAACATCTATTCCGCCATAGCTGCAAACCCATTGGTTAATGATGCAGACTTTTTACATTTTTTACATCCCAAAAGAAAACTCCCAATTACCATGCCATTAACAATACGAAAATTACTTATCATTCGCGATAATTGCATCATTTCAATTCATCGAATCCACGAATATCCCACGTCCCATGTATATTTCATTTTAACGTGGTCATTCGTGACACGTGATAATCATACCTATGTATGAGAGGGAGTGCATACGCGTATGCGTGTAGCAGTTTCACTTCGACGCTAACCAAATTCAGGGATAACCAGTGCGTCGTAGCTCGAGGAGCCAGCTAAGTTGACTACGTTCAGAGTATACTTGTTGCTCGCACGCGGAGTTTGTTTCAGCGGTCGGCCGAGGAGGGAAGAAAGGGGACAGACGGTTGCCGAAGGGTTCCTCTTACGTTTTCGTAGGACTTCGCGAGCTTTCCGCAAGCCGGTGAGCGCGTCTCGATCAATTAACATATGCCATTTCCTAGCGGGAATTTTGTCTCACTAATCGAATAAGGGGTAATTATATGTCAACACATATTTATTCTCATCTATCCGTATATCATCATCGTGTTTCGTTCGCCAACGTAAAACGTCCAGATCCCGAGCTCGGATTTATCACGGTGTTTTTTTCACGTTATAGTAAAAGACCGCCTTTCTAACCTGAATACTAAATTCTGTCATAAACATGGCTACGGGGGAGGGCAAAGAGGGACAATGTTCGTGGATCTTTCTCTCTCTCTCTCTCTTTTTTTTGACAGCTAAAAATACGGGTTTTTGACGGAGCAGCTGCACGATCGAACGTCTCGACTATTTCGGCGAACGATGCGACACGGGACTGTTTCGTGTCATTTGCATGGTTTTCTGTATGAAAAGTATTCATCGTGACTTACGTCTCAGTCGAATACGCTTCTATATGTATTCGCGAATTATGGTGAATCGTATTTATTGGGATTTAAATTTCTCTACCGGCAGCATGATCGTTCGTTGTTTACCCGCCGATTTTTCCATTATTCTCGAGCATGTTTGCGAGAAATTTCGATCGTTCTTGGGGAATGATATACTTTAGAGATGTAAATACATAACGATCTTACGATTACATGTATTAAGTTTCTAACACCATACATAATTAGGGGGATTTATTTCATGGATTTTTGGAAAATCGAGCGATTGCATCGTGTATTTTAACGACGGGCATAAATTAAACAGCCTTATGTAACGCGAAGAAACATTGAATTTCTCGCAGCTGTTATACGTTGATATTGCAATTTAAATGGAATTTTCGGCTAATAAACGTTGCATTGTATTGATTTTAATTGATTAATACGTAGATGTGATGTCATCGTCTTTTTCGTCATGAATTATATGATAAAATTCGACGTAACGTTATGACATAAATTATCCGCGGACAGATTAATTTCAGAACCAGAGTTTAATTTAGTCTCTTACATTCATTTATCATTCGTACATATATATATATATATCTATATACATATATACACGGGATTTGACAAAGCAGGGTTAATCATTATTTAAATTTGGGTCAATTGCTGTTAAGGTAGATTATAATTGTTTCATTCAGATCTTATCTTAACAGATTATATTCTATTCTGAATGGTGTGTGCTTCATTCCAAACTCGATTATGGATTTTTATAAATAGAAACCTGCTAGATGATATTTTTAGCACGCTATCCTAATGAGCGTATCACATAGAAATAATATAGGAAGCCCTATTAGCACTTCCACGTTTCCTATTTTATCTGTATCAAAACACTCGACATACGACTAATTTTTCTCCAGAGCAATGTTATTTTAGAGCATTATTTATTTTAGGTATGCTTATCTTTGTTGGTATTTTACATTAGCTCTTCATTACAAAGATATAATGAGTATTTAATTACAATGGAATTATAGATAAAATGATGTCATTAAGAATGTTAAGAGTTTCATTCATTATTGGCAATATTATGTATAAATTAGAAAGTATATTGTAAATATCTATTGCTTAGAAAGTACTTCAGAATTAAGTACTGTACTTGTCATTAAAGTATAATATTTCTTTTAATTAAGTATCCCTTGGCAAGTACCATTGTATTACTTGTGATTCTTTTAAATTGTATAGATATGTTATAATACAGTCATACTATTAGATATAACTATAACTGTTGTCATTGAAATTTTTATAAAGATAAGTATGTCATATCTCATGAAAGGTATTCCATTATCGGTATATCATTATCAATAGAAAATAAGATTGCCATGAAAATAATACTCGTTAATATTGTTCTCCTAGTATTTGTTAATTTTAAGAAATGTAGTTCCTTTTCGATTTCATTTATAAAGAATTAAAATTCTGTAAATTAGACTAATCATTTTGATGTTCAAAGAAAAACATTTTATTGATATTATCTCTGCAATCTAATGTTCTATTTTTTCTTTCTCTTATTTACAGCAAATTCAAAATGCCACATCACTTTGTCACTGTCTGTGTGGTCTGTGTTTTATGTGCTGCACATACACCTTGTTCAGCACATACAGATTTTACGAAAGGAGGAGAAACACCTCGCGACTCAGTTAACTCCGAAGGTGTACCAGGTCCTAATGAGCAATTGCAACCGTTATGGTTGCAAATCAAATCCAAAGAAGTACAACAGAAAGATGTAAAGAAAATAAATCTGAGTAACCTGAATACTCATACACATAGCACTGCCAAATATTTTAATGAAGTAAGCAGTAATAATAGCAAAAACACAAAGAGTGCAAAAGACATAAGTAAGACAAATGTTCAAGACATTCATCCAGTGATAATGAATGGAGATGCTACGAACGTAAAAGACATAGAAGTGCTAGAGAGATTAGGCCAAGTTGAATTAATATATCTTAAAAGATTGAATTCAGGAAGATCTGTGGAAGATCAAAATCACATAAACAGGGTCAGAACTAAGAGGGAAACAGATGTTATAGATGAAAAGTACTTTATGAAAAAAATTTTCGACGCTTACGGCGACGGTACGAGCGTAACGATGGAGGGCTTTGAAAAGCTGTTAAGAAAATTAGGATTATTAAGGCTACTGACTGATATATCTACCTTGGAAGATCACAATATTGTTATTAATCCGAATGAGAATCAATTAGGTAGGGCTTTATTGTTACCTGACTTTCTTTACCTTATTTTAATTATATCTGTATTAAGGAATGGCGATTTCTCACAATACTTATTTTCATTGCAGATAAAGTAAAGAGCACACAAAGCAATGGCCTATCTGATTATGATAGTGGAATAACGAAAGAAAGGGTAAGTTGTTTCTTCGTAATTTAAGTATAAAACACTTTATGATACTATCATAAATCATGTTGAAGTCTTTGAATTACTTAACCATTGCTCTTAAACTATTAATGGCCTCGCAATTTCAGTGCTTAAGTAATAAAGAGTTATTAACTTCTATCGCACAAGAAATGCCCTATGATTCGGCCACTGATAATAATACAACATTACCAAGTTGGCTTTTTGAACGCGTGTGTCCAGCTCTTGTTTACCAGTTGGCAGGGGAATCAAGTTCAGAGAGGAATGGATGCATTCGTGTACCACTGAATTATAAACCCGTAATTGTTAATAAATACACTGAAGAAGATACAAATAGTAACATAGTTCAAGGTATAAAGTTTTAACATGGCAACATAAAGAATGCATTCATAAAATGTATCAACAAAAATTTATGTAATAACGAATTAGTATAGAAATTTTATGTTTTGTTTCTAGTGTGGATCTATTCTACAGTCAGCATTCTAATAATTAGTCTTTGCGGTTTACTCGGTGTAGCAGTGATACCTGTAATGGGAAAAGTATATTATCATCAATTATTACAGTTCTTAGTTGCCCTTGCTGTAGGAACTTTATGCGGCGATGCTCTCATTCATCTTTTACCGCATGTAAGTTTTCATAGTAGAAATAGTGTTTGCACACCTTCTTGCGATCATTAATTCGAATTATTCGAATCATTGCAAATTGAAATTGAATTCTTTTTCCAGGCAATGATGTCGCATCACCGTCATTCTGATCATGATCATGACCACGGTCAAGATGATCGTCATGACAATGTTTTAATAAATCACGAAGGGCAACATAATTTAAATATGTGGAAAGGATTAGTTGCGATGTTAGGACTTGTATTATTTTTTTTTACGGAAAAAGCATTTACTATGATAGCGGAATGGAGGAAACTACGAAAACGACGCAACAAGGTATACATGTGTCCGGTGGAATAAGATTAATGATGCTTCAGTATTCTAGTTAAACAATGTAATTATATATTTAATTAGAAGAACAAATTTTAGCTTCCGTCACGTGTTCGGGTAATGAGAGAGACCGATGGACCGAATAGTAACATTGTCGGGGAGAAATTGTGCAAGCACAAGTATTCCTCGTATCCATATTGTTATGGTGAAATTACTACCGATAATCAAGGTACAATTTTATTTAAAATACAATTTAGATATGTTACAATATTTTTCAACTAAATCGATTGATTTAATGTCGGATACAGTTTTTTACCGGTAGTCAATGTTTAAAGATGCAATTTATTCAGATAATCACCATAATCGTCAACACAACAATCACGAAAGACCACCTGTTATCGATGAGGAAAAGCCATTAACATCGAATTGTAACTCTGTATCTAAGATTATGACAAACGATGGGGAAAAGAAGGCAAATGAAGACTGGAGATTAGACGATTCAATTGTAAATACTAAGAAGAATGCCGACGGTGCTGATATCCCGTTAAATGAAACTGAAAGTTACACTGTTATAATACGCGAGCACGAAACGAAGCATCATGGCCATACTCATTCGCATGGTAAGATTCATTTATACGTACAACTTTGTTTCACTACTTTTAATATCCTTCGCAATTATAAAAAATTATAATTTTTGAATTATCTTAGGCCACGTTCATTCCGCGCCAGAGTCAATGTCGAGTGTCGCTTGGATGATAATAATGGGCGATGGTTTACATAATTTTACCGATGGTATGGCTATAGGTGCTGCTTTTGCAGCGAATATAGCCGGTGGGTTTTCAACAACAATAGCCGTATTTTGCCACGAATTACCTCATGAGATAGGTAATATTTCGTAATTTTCAATAAGCTCATCGATCGAGTGTCGTACGAGATGATAGAATTCATACTAACGTACCTTTTTGCAAATAGGCGACTTTGCAGTTCTGTTAAAAGCCGGTATGAGTGTTAAACAGGCTGTCTTTTATAATCTGTTATCTTCCATACTTTGTTTATTTGGTATGGTATTCGGAGTATTATTAGGAAGCACTCCTGCCGCAAGTAGTTGGATATTCGCAGCTACGGCGGGAACGTTTATATATATAGCATTGGTAGATATGGTAAGTGGTCTTTATTTTCTCAGACTTTATCCAATTTTTGCAATGGCAAAACATGCGACGTACACTCGACACTCAACGTGTTAATTTAAACCGTATGTAATAATAATTTCAACACTTTATTCCAGATTCCAGAACTGTCTTCAAGTCACTCTGTAGAACGTAGTTCTCAATGGCAATGCATTTTACAAGCATTAGGGCTAATATGTGGCCTTGGAATAATGCTAGTTATAGCACTCTATGAACACGATCTTAAGAATATATTCAGTGGTTAGGTTTTGCAAAGACTGAATAACACTTTTTGAAGAATGGTAAGCTTAACGATACTTTCTGCCGGCCTCCTTTTGGTCAACACCTGAGTCAATACTTTCAGTTATCTCGCTTAAAGAAACAACAGTATATCTTACTGTAACATAAGTCATTTGTTTTTATTTTATTTTTTTGTGCAACTAGCGGTTAGTATTTTACTAGCAGCAAATACGTATTGCTGGACGAAAGTCGAGGAAGGTATTACTTTGGTTACGAAGGAATGCTGAACATTTTAAACATTAATGTCGTACGGTGCACAAGGGAAAGACTGTAAAAGGTGTCGGAAGAAATTAAAATAATTTCAATGCAACGACAATATTTGAAGTATACTTGTTAAAGATAATACTCGGTATTATTGAGTTTTCGTGAGAGACTAACGAAAATATAGTTGGTGACGAGAGACTTGAAATACTTGGAATTTGTTGGACAGAACAGTGCAGAAGAAGCTGCGTTCAGTTTCAGTTCATTTTTCCGATGTTCTGTACACAGGAATTTAATGATAATGCCATGCAATTAATACCGTCATAGAATACGTTGACAGACATTTATATTAATACAGACGATGGTCAAGTGAATTTACAAAAGTAAAAAGGAGAAAAAAGTATTCCACATACTTTAACAAACGATTATCAGGATAATTCTCATTGTACTCGCGATAGTTCGATTACATACTACTTTCATTATAAGCGTTTAATTGCTGCGCGACTACAGCAAACGACACAGTAATTCGGTAATCAAATAATATGTATAAGAATTTTCAAAGAAACGGAAGTACTAATATTTTTCTAGAAGTTTTGCCTGATTTAGATAACAATGACGAGATTTATTAGGCGACAAATACATCATAATCTGTATTTAATGTTTGTCTCTTTAATTATAAATTGCCTGGCATTCGTATGACTAATGTGTATTTAAGTATGTATCAATACCCAAGTTTGATTGTGATATATTTAATAACTGCATTCTTTATTTTGGTACGAGTATTTAAGTACTGCTTCAAATCAATATTTTTTAATTGCCAGTACTCATATACTGCAAAACGGAATACATCACTTATATTTTTGAAATGGAACACGTAAACTAAATACGTTTAAAGACGATAATTACGTGGAAACTGAAAGCTCATGAATCTGTAAATCAATCGAATCATGTCGCTTAATAAATTAGCGTAAAGAGATCATCGATTTGTAGAAAGATAGATATGTACGTCGTTTTTCAATCGAATGTTGAACGTTCATTTTCATAACTTCGGTGCTCACATAGCGCAAGCTGTTTTAGCATATTTTTCTATGGGATTTCTATCTTTACGCGAAACTTCGGATTACGTTGTTGTAAAGGAAAGACCGGGTGAATCTTATTTATTACACGAATTAATTGACAAGCACGAATTGACTAAAGGAATTACCATAGATTATAATTAGATCCTTCGATATTTCATGAATTGCATTTACCGATATTCCATTGTTACGTTTTAATTCAACCATAGATACGCTCGTGCACGAAACAACATTTTCAAAAATAAAATGGACAATTATAACGTTTAATGACCGAGCATCTGCAGTAATTCAAAGTATTAAAATGTCTTACACTGCCACTTGTAATCAACCATGTTTTTTTTTGGTGATTATGTATAACCGTGTGTACATATCTGCATGTCGTACTATAATAATACATTTAAAAAAAAAAAGTAAGATAGAGTCTAAATATTTTTAGCTGCACTTACACGTAAGCTGGCGGTTAATTGTTATTTTCGAGAAACATCAAACAGAGCTCGTCTATTAATTTCTCCAAACAACCTGTTACTTTACCGACCAAATTACGATAAGCCTGTATTTACTTATTAAAAGTTACTTATTATACTTACACTTTTTTTTCTCTTACAAATAATATTAATGGTGCGATTAATAACTATGTATTTTTTTTACACAAAAAAGAAATGAAAAAAAAACTATTTCACGAAATGGTGTTGCATTATTTTACGCGAATGATTTTCTTTAAAATGCATCTCGTGTTGTTGATACTTGTAAGTCAATGATTCATGCTTTCTGTAATGAATCGTATGCTAAGTATAAATGTTAGTTTTATTCCGAAGATGCGTATATGTATCATAATTCCCGATCACTTTCGAATTCGAGAAAAGATTATAGTTTCGAGCAACATAGTTACTATCATATCTCACCAATAGTAATAGAAAAAATCATTGTTTTTTTTTTTATTTAAACAGATGTTTTATTTAAGATTTATTGTCGATGATGGAAACCAGTGTCCCTGAATGTCGCTTTTAATTATATCCGAATGATCGTCAGTGTCATTAGCCGATTTAAGCCTGAGATGCTACCTATTTAAATTTTTCTTCGTAGAAAAACTTTAGCTGTATATCTGATTGAACCTTCAATGGCAAGCAAATTACAGTATTCTTTAATGCGCTAAGAAACATTTATTTTATAGAGAGCATATACTTGTAAAACGTACACTTTAAATAAATTAATTACATCGAACTCGATGGTATGATCATTAACGCGAAAAGAAGTAATGAATTTAGCAATGGAATTCAGATTTTGTTGTAACAGTCAACAAGAAACTACATGTTGTCATTGCAATGCAAAGAATAATGCTGTAAAGAAATCTAGAAACATCAAAGAAATATACACGGTGTAATTTTAATGTACATAAAATGAATAATGTAAAAAAAAGATGGCTATATAAATATCATGTATCGCCAGTTTGTTACTTTGTTTCATGATGTTGTCTGTAATACCAGAGCTTTTCTTTTACTCGACCACCGATTACAATGTTTTTCTTACAAAGAATATTCGGTTTTCTCGAATGAAAGTCACACCTCGAGCAAAGAACCTTTGAATCTTTGCTTTGAAAGTATTTCAATGAAAGTATTTATATATAAATATCCCTGATTTCCTTCAATTTTGTTTAATTCGACGATGAAACATTCTCACAAATTATATTTACAAATGACAAAGATATTCAACAATAAATATATATATAAATGTATAGGAAGTATAAGGAAAAAATTTACATTAATGTCATTTCTATTGTTACACAATACGCGTTACTATTTTCTCCCAACATTAGTGCTTAAATACCGAGGCAACGAGTCATTTCACCGATGAAATATTTTCCATCATGATTAAGAAAATATAACGATTACTATGTAACAACATAATCAGCGTATCACATATCATAAATACCTTATTGTTCTTCAGGTCACAGAAGAATATTTTGTCATACAGAAACGAGTTCGTCTTTATCGCTCATTTGGGCTGACAAACTAAATGCCGTATCAGTACTAGCCTCACTGTTTAAACTTTCATTAAATGCCGGCTTCGAATGCGTCGCGTCGCTCATCTCTCTCATTAATCCTGCCATATCATCATCAGGATCAATCTCTTGTATTTCACCTACTACATCAATTTCCATAGACTGAGTATCTGTTACCAATAATTCTTGCACCTCAGTTTTCGGCTCCTTGAACTGTTAATTATGCGGCGACATCAAATTTATTGTAACGACATTGTTCACTCTGTCCGATGCGTAAAAACGTTGATACTTAACTCGAAAACTTACCTTCATAGATTCTAACTTACACTGATGGGGTAAATCCATATGAAACACGCAGTTAGAATCGAAAATTACGGGCACCGGTTCATGGCATTCTATGTCTGCCCGTACCGCACCACACGCTTTAAATAAAACCTGATGTTGATCCTATTAATCGAAACAACATTTTCTTTTTTATACATGTAAAAGTGTCTGAGTTTACCGAATACTCACTATGAGAAAGAAAACGTACTTTGAGAATATGTTTACGACAATGCTTCGCAGCTGGAAGAGTTCTTTCACCGCATTTAACACCACCCTCCGTAAAGATGCACTTTGATACATTTGGTGCCTTTTGTGCAGGCCCTTCTGTTGCCTACAATAAATGACTTTGATGTTATTCAATCTATTCGTTTCTTCTTATTTATTAAACCTGTGTTTATTTACACTACCTGCGCTCGGCGTTCTAACGATTTTCTATAAAGTATAGCCTCGACCCCGCTTCGTCTATGGTAGCGATTTAAAGCTTTGAGTTTTTCATATATTTTCTTTTCTTTTGCACTTTCTTTCGGTTGGTCATGTATATTACCTGCACAGAAAGTGTCTTCTCAATATCCATTCTAATACTAGTTTTCGCCTAATTATTATGACATTACTTACACAACGTTTCCTTTTCTTTTTTAAGCGCGTGTAAGTACTTCCGTCGTTTCTCCTTCAGCGTATATTGTAACCTTCGAAACTGATCTATATAAAGTGACTGAAGTCTAATCAACTTTTCGCGAGCAATATAGATTACTTCCTCCGCGGTAAATATCCCAGCGTGCCTTAAAAAATTGATACTAATGATTCAGTAGAAAATTTGTATCTTATTTTTGCATGAAGCAACTACAAAAGTGAGACCAAATACAGAATTTTTGGGGTTGGTCGTGGTATTAAAGTATAAGGGAAGAAACGCTCAAGCCAAAGCATGCTAGCAGGTATACGATATCGAACGGTTTTTCCATACTCATTGCAAGCTACTATGCACAAGCATATTCTTACTTTAACGGATCTTCTTGTGCACTGTACAAACTCTCGTTGTCACTGTCATCAAGAAAACCACCTCTCAGTGTATCATTCACCACTGTAGGTTCTACATCGCTATCCGAAGAACTTGCATAGTCTAGAATATCACATCCACTGGCATTTACTCTATAAGCATCGACTTCGGCTGAAAATAATTATATAAAATTTTATACATCTGTTCAAACGCACATCTCTCTACTTCCATGACCGTTTAGTTAATACTAACTGAAAGGATCCAATGCTTTAGCCTTCCCTTCCTCGTCTTCTGTGTCTTCTGTACTAGAGTCAGTCGGTTTCACGTAATGACTTAAATTAAGTAAAAGCATTTCAGGCGTTTGTGGCAAGGTATGACGCGACGTTGACTTTATACGCGCGATTTGTGCCTTTCTAGTGTGCTCTGTACAATACCTATTCAACAGAATTACTTGTGTAAAATTTGTAGAATTTTCTGATAAACGGATTTATAGAAATTTTATATAATACGAACGACATATCTCTTTTGTCCAGTCTTGGAGCTGGATTTTGACATTTCCTTCCATTGGTATTATATACAAAACCGCACTGTTTAAAAGGTGCATTAGTGTCCTCAAGTATGTGCTTCATACAGTACGAGTATCCTTCCAGGCACGGTTGTGTGCATTCGTAAGATGTATATAAACATCCATTGGTTTGTTTCGATCGCTTTGTGACTGGAGTAGTTGCAGGCATTGTTGTTTTTGGAATACGGAACATAACTTGCCTGATAATAAGTATAAATTTCCCCTTAGATTATCGATCATAAAGAGTTACAGAAAGCATCCTCAAGTGATATTTCACTCACTGTCCCTTTACTCTTTGCTACACTACTATTACAATATAATTCATTGAAATTAAATCTACTTACAATATATTTAAAAGAAATTACAAATTGTGTAGTATTTGGAAACTACGACAGGGTGAAATTTCAGCCGGAGAATCGTATGCGGGTTCAAATAATTTACGAATCTCGTTTTAAATTTAGCGCGTCTATCTACATCGAGAATCAAGAGACCTTCGATAGTCGTACCTTCCGCAAACGAAACAAATAGAAATAAATAATGTTTAAGTACTTCAGAAATATATTCCTACATAAAACATCGTTAAATACATTGAATTATTTTAAAATACATCGCAAGTAAAAATCTTATGTAACACGTATTTGTAACGAGTGGTAGATCGCCGCCATTTTGTACGTGGAATGCTGAATGAAGTCTTATTGATGTATGTACGAATTTCGAAATAATGCGGCTAACATGTGATTGGTTTTTGTGGAAGTACGAATAAAACGAGACAAGTAGAACTTGAGGAAACCGCGTAACGTAATTACAGTAAAAACATACCGCGATCTTTCGTATGAAATCTTCCAAGAGTAGCCAGTGCCAACACCAATTTACGTCTGTCCTGCCGTCAACGTTCTTCTAGAAATTTCAAGATAACGAAAAAAAGAGTTATAAAGTGCAAGAACACAGTGTTTGGCGTTTATCGTGCCGTGAGTCCTGAAACTGTATATGAGTAAAGGATAATTACTCGATAGAGAACGCTAGATGGTCGGCGAAGCTTAAGATAACGGGACGCTACTATAGGGACAACATTGGTTGCGTGCACACACTACTAATTCGACAACGATTGCGTCACTTCCGGGAATTTAAAGCTCAAAACTTCTAATTGATAAACTACGTGATTCATATCTATCGTAGACTCAAAAAGTTCAGGTAGGTTATGAAGTTGGTCATAAAGAATTTAACCGAAACGATTCTCGTCATACGCACGCGTATTTCGATTAATTAATGCAACGTGCTTGTAATATCGAAGCGTCCATGATTCTTGAAAAAACACGTATTCCTTCGCATAATTAAACGTTCTCGAAAGTTTTCAATATAGTTCGGTGTTTTTTTTTAATAAAAATAATTATTCACTTTTGTTTTATAAGTTTAACGTGAAAAATGAGATAAATTTTACAAGTGTGTAAAAATATAAATGGTGAACTCGTTGTATCTACATTGTTATGTGAGACGTTGAAAAGATACTTATTTTACTATCATTGAAATAATTTCATTAATTGTCTTTTATATAAATATTAACTTAATGATACAAAATTTCATTCTGTTCTTCATAACCAACCTCATGACCTGCCAGAGATTTGTAAGCGACATTGAAACCGTAAGATTCCTGCAGAAAAGCACTTCCGTGAATTAATTAATGTTGCCTTAGAAGATTAATTACCTCGCGTACTTATCATTCATCAATTATCGTGTTACAATAAACTTATCGTTAAATTGCAACGTTTCAAATGTACCAAATCTTCTTCGAAGTTTTACGAAAAATTTGACGGATTTCACGAAAGAATCCGTAGCCGATAAATCAATGACGTTGCGTTACGTCCCGTCGAAATTCCTCTCCGTTGATTTATTACAATTACACGGAGATCTTATTTTGTATAATATTCATCCGAATAAAACGTCCATAACCTGATTTTAACGGTATTCTGAAATTTCGTATTAACCTGCAAGAACCGATATGACAATGCCGAATTATCGATGCAAGTTTACCAACGACCGAGTATTAAGAGTATCGGAATCTTCGAGTAACGTCGCAAACATTCATTCAGTTGCGTGATTCAGAATTAACTGCTCTGAAGTTGCACCCATAACGCTCTTAAGGAAGAAAAAAACACCATCGACTTCCGGTATACAAAATGGCGCGCCGACTCGAACGATAAAAAAGCTTCGAAGACGTAGAAAAATTATTTTATGGAAGCCGTAGTAGATTACTCATGTAACAGTAATCAAAAGAGGCAGGACATTTTCTCTTTCATACATCTATCAAAGTCCGTAATTAATATTGGAGTACGTCCGGTTAATTGTAAACTAAGGGAAAGAATCGCGATGATTCTATCGGAGTTTCCGGTTATTATAGTGACGTGAAGTTTTCAACGTGTCGCTGCTGTGTATCGAGGTCTCGCCGCCGTCTTTGCGACCACCGTGAAGTGTGCATCGTTAGTGCCGAGCTGTGTGTACATATAAATGGCGGCTGACGAAAAATGGTACTTTACGAAAGAACAGCTTACAAACACACCGAGCAGAAGATGCGGCATCGATGCGGATAAGGAGCTGAGCTACCGGCAGCAGGCAGCGAATTTCATTCAGGATATGGGACAGCGACTCGTGGTGTATCCTTTTTAACGAGTGCATGTTCAGTTGCGTGTTTCTCAACCTCCCTCTCCCCCTGTCCCTGTCGTCGTTTTGTGCTTAATATCGTTATCTCCGAGTTCTCTGGGGCTGTTTCGTTTAACAATATACGTTTGGAGATTGTGACTATGTTACGTAACGATTCCAAATCGATGAGGAGTATAGAAAAAAATCGTAAAATACGGGATGCGTTGTAAACATGAATGACGTGCGAGAGAGGAGGTCACGCGTTGTATCGGATACTCCATATTGGACTTTTGTACGTCACATGTTTTGTGGACAATGAATACTTGGATTCTTGGGATGATTATTGCAACGTTGATCGATAACGAGTAGTCACGATTGAACGGTGAAGTTTGAGGGAGATCTGTGGGTTGAAAACGAGGACAGGAAATAGGGTCACAAAGAGAGAGAGACGGTATTGTTTGCCAAGCCAAATTTGACAGTAGTACCAACCAAAAGCTTGGTCTTTGCTGTTACTCCTTACGCAAGTATGGCTTTCCTTGTTTTCTTATTTTGTTTGTTTTACCTGTAAGTCATGAGGCAGTATTGAGGAGGAAAGAATAACAGGACTTTTCAGCGAAAGCTAGCTGGCTTGTTTTCCATCCGCACTTGAAAATTTCAAGTTCTAGAACAAATTCTTATGTTCTTGAGATATTTCTAATTGTCAAGGATAGAATCCAGCTAATAATCCTTTATTGCTTTATCTTGTATTACAATGTTACTTTGATATTATTGCATTTGTATAAGTAGTCAATGATCTCTAAGCCTTTATCAAGAAAAGTAGGATTTACAATGTAAATGATATAATAACATACTAACTTTATATTACTAAAGCAATTATTCAGATTCTTTAAACAGAGCAGTACATCTTCTCAGCTGTGTTGTGTGATTAACTCTAATTAACAATTGGTTCAGAAAATTTCTCCAGACTATGTTGAACGTCTATACTTAATAAGATTTTCGTTTCAGAACTTCTTTCCAGATACTTTCAAGATACAAAACAAACAAATGCTTCTTGCATTTCCTAAAGAATCTTTATGTTCCAGAAACATTTTTGAAAGTCATAAAATATGATAATTACCATACCGGTCAAGAGAACTTCTTCATCAAATGATCACAATTTCTACTTTTTCTTGCATTGAGGATTGAACCATTTAGCTTTGAGAAAATACTTCTTATTGTACTTAGCTTATTAGCTTAGTTTATTTGAGAAATTTTGATCTTCAATATGTAACAATAATATTTTACTAACATTGAATGTAAGTTAGGTCATCAATACTACAATTTAATATTTATTGTATCGTTCTATACTTTCTTTCCATTATAAGTTGATCTATTATCATTGAAATTGCTATAAGTTTTTCAAAAATAAGAAACAAAATTAATTCTTAATATAATGTAAAGAGAGATTGATATAAAGAAGAATTGAAACTAAATCAGTGATAGGTAGAAGGACAAGAACGTGTGTACCTATTATGTGTGACCTAGTCAAATTAAATTTCTTTATTAATGTAATCTATTGATTAAATAAATTGTTTTAAATATAATCTATTGTTCCTTCTATTTTCTAATCTTACCGTTTAATATAATGATATAAACATAGTAGTATTCTTGCAATTTATTTATATTTATATCATTTTCATATCTGTTGCATATATTTTTTTTTCCTGTTTCATGAAATGCCTACCTAAAGCTTTCTGGCATCTATGATGTTTATTTCATGCATACAAAAAAAGCCTATAAGAATATAATTCTAGAAGTTATGTTAGAAGCAAAATATTTTTACAACTATACTTTTTTCATTTTGTTTGCATATCTGTATGTAATTTAAATAGATGATTACAAAATATTATATCATTGATTAAAAATTTACATTGACATGCCAATTAAGTATTTTTATCTTTTTCACATAAAGAAATCAAACAAATTACCTAGTTAACACTGTCTGAAATCTGAATGTTTGTATTTTGTATGCATTTTTTTGCATAGTTACTTTCTTCTTTCATTAATGATTTTCCCATAGAATAACTGATATAAGGTCCCAAGTATTGTAGTTTTAAATGGTACTATATAGGTTTTTTTATCTAATAATTACTTGATAAAGGCTTCAGAATTTTTTGAAACAATGCAATACAATCCTTCTTTTTATTTCTTCATATTAGCCACTGTATTATTTTCTTCATAATGTTTTCCTTAATGGATATGATACAGATCACAATTATGTATCAACACAGCAATAGTGTACATGCACAGGTTTTATGTATTCCACTCGCTGTCACACTTCCATCGAAATGCGATTGCAGCAGCGGCACTTTTCTTAGCAGCAAAAGTCGAAGAGCAACCACGCAAGTTAGAACATGTTATCAAAATGGCACACATGTGTCTCCACAGAGATCAGCCCACACCTGACATCAGATCCGAGGTAGGGGGAGAATTATCAATATGATAACAGGCTTATATGTGCACATTTTTTTCTTTTACCAGTATTTCAAATATTTATTGAATTGCAGCAATATCTTGAACAAGCTCAGGATCTGGTATTCAATGAAAATGTCCTACTACAGACATTGGGGTTTGATGTTGCCATTGATCATCCCCACACACACGTTGTTAGGTGTTGTCAACTGGTTAAAGGTACATATATATATATGTTGTCTACAAATCTAGATATGTTATTTCTATCCTTATATATTTTCCAGAGATTTTAAGATAAGATAAGAATGAAAGTTAAACGTGAAATGTTACTAGAAAATACTTTAAAGCAATGTAAGATGTCTACTGGGTCGGACAGTACTACAATGCATTAAAGTATTGTTATTTTTGTTACAGCGAGCAAGGACTTAGCCCAGACTTCATACTTCATGGCATCTAACAGGTGGCTACACATTATTTCCTAGTATCTCTTACTCTTAGCAGTCTTCTGGTCAAATAGATGCCAGCTGGAGTATATTTCCAAGCTAAGACTGTCAGGCAATAGCCACTGGCGCAACATTCTGACCTACTTACATTGCAGAAAGCAAAGTAAACATTGATTGAATCTATGAAAATTGATGATCATGTCAATTTGCAATGAAGTTGTTGCGAATTAAATTTTCTTCAAAATTTCGAAAAGCTAAATGATCGTGAAGCATACGTTCTCGATGAAACGTATCGCGATGTTTTATTAAATTATGAGTAGTGAACAATACCAAACGTGTGTCGTTTGCTACGGAAAAGTTTACTTTGATTTCATGTGTATCATAAATTCTAACGAACATCTAAATGTCGACAATAACTTTTGGGGAGGAATGTTGCGTTGCAGTCGCGGTAATGTCTGATTCTAAAGAGAACGTATGCCAAAGCGAAACGAAGTTTATTTCGTAAACTAAGTTCACGATGAGGATTTCTTGATCGAAGGTAAATGAAATATTCTTAAGGACTGATCGTTTTCTCTTAAATTACGGTATATCGTCCAAATTTTATTTTTACTTTTACATACACTTTTGTTTAAATCGTAGATGCACAGAAATAATCGAAAGAATGGATGAATGCGAATGTCCGAAGTAGTGAAGTGAAGTGTGAATGTATTAAAGAAATAATTGAATTCATTGTCACTGTGCATTAGAAAGGAAAAAAAAAAGAAAAGAGAAAGCTGTTGTATTACACTATTAATCTGTTTTTTCTTTTGTTTGCAAAAGTTTCGAGATTTAACAATTTGGCCAGGCATACACTCTCCTTATTAACAATATATGCTTTTTCTTTGTAACTATATATTGCAAATAATGTATAAATCCGTAGATGAAAGCATTTCATACACCTTGAGTGATACGTTCTCTCCGATACACCAAGTATTAGTATCTAGTATTTCCACTCGTATTTTACCTACGCTATATCTGTTACGTCCATATCGAAATTTATAATGCGAATTTAAAATTCATGGGATTATGTTGGGGCAAACTTTGGTAAAATTTGTTACAGAATTTGTTAACGAATTTGCGCAACAGAATAAAATCACGATCGAATTGATTTATTTGAGAATATTTCTTCTAACAAATTCTTTTCTCTTTCTACTCGATTACGGAAAAAGAGCGATACCTAGTAAGATGCAGTTTTCGAACTGTTTTGGAAACGTACTCTTTGGAATTGTCGAATTTATTTTCACATGGAAAATATAACTGAAGTTCGTTCCGGCTTCGTGTAGCTACTTAACGAATCGTAAGAAATTCATCTTAGTTTTATCCCGATGTTACCCATGTTTAATAGAACTTGTACTTTGTCATTTTCAGTACAGTTCTCTTTATGTCCTGGGTTATAGATCACCGCAGAGTTGATCCTCAAATATTTCTCGTTGTCTTGTTCATTTATGAAGTCTGTTTTCTTTTTCAGCTTACACTTGACAACAATGTGTCTGCAGTACAAGCCAACGGTAGTCGCCTGTTTTTGCATACATCTTGCATGCAAATGGTCTAATTGGGAGGTAAACATCTTTAAAATCGTACGATACAAATGAAATAAAGAAAAATGGAATGTCAAATTTCTCTGCCATTGTAATTTATGATTTGAAACGTTCTGAATTTGTACTATTAATTATCATTATCTATAGATACCACAGAGTACCGAAGGGAAGCATTGGTTCTGGTACGTCGACCGGACTGTTACTTCTGATCTACTGCAACAGCTAACGGCAGAATTTCTTCACATATTCGACAAATGTCCGTCGAGATTGAAAAGAAAAATTATGAGTATATCCGCTAATCAAAGTCCAAGCATCAACCACCCTAGCTTACCAAATTCACCTTTCGTAAGTACTTCTCTCGAAATATCTCAAGTTGCACATTATCTATATTATCGAAGCCATAGAAATTGAAGTTCATTTAAAAAATATAATTCCATACAAGTATCAAAATTATGAAGGCTATTTCATTTCTTTTTAGGACGCAGAACCTCGTAAAGTACAATCTCCTGCGACAACAGCCGACGGACCTACGTTTCATTCGAATCGACCTCATCATACGGACAAACAAGAAGACAAGAAATCCATTGTTTCCGCGCCAGTGAGACCACCCGTAGATTACAGAGAGTATCGGGAGAAGAAGGAACGCGAACGTTTGGAACGTGAAAAAGCATCGGTTCCAACGACAGTTGGCCAAACTCATTTATCGGAAGTTAATAAGCATCATTCGCATCACCATAAACCTGTATCTAGTACAAATGTGCCGAATAAGCATCCGTTGCCTCCTGGACAGAAAGGATCGCTTCATAACAATCATCATCATAGACCGGAAGTGAAAGTTGGGCAGCCGGTGCCTCAGAGACATTCAAGTAGCGCTCAGCCCAGAGAACCAAGTCGCGATCCTAGCAGGCAAAGGTTACAAAGGGAATATAACTCAAGTAGCGGTACGAGTAGTGCTGTTCTTCATTCTCACAGCCATGCCGTTCATCAGTCGAAAGAACCGAATTTAGATAATTCATTGTCGGATCCTACTGCTCACAGATCGGACGTCGGTGGACTTCAAGAATCCGTGTCTCATGGGAACGTACAAGAAAAACTTAGTAATAATAATCATAGCGTACATAGGTTAAGTGGAGTGGATAGCAAGCATCAGGCTCACGATAAAAGGATGTATGACCCGAGGCACAAGCCTGTCGAGCATAGAAAAGACAGCGATCAAAAGCCATTCAAATATCCAGACCCATCGAGAGTCGAGCGACAACGGAAGCCTGATACATTGGAGCAAAGATGCGAGGAGGTACGGAAACTTATCGAGAAACCATTGCCACCTCCGAAACCGACGCTGGAAGTACCGTATGTCGCGAATGCTCAGAAGCAACCACATCATACGAAATACAGTCAACCAGAGAAACTACAAAGTAGCACGAGTGCAACATCTAGCGACATGAAGCTCACCGTGGGTCAGAATGCGTTCTCGCAAGATAAATCGCCAACTGGTTCCGGTTCCGTGGTGTCTCTACTTCCCCAGAAATTCACGTCTTCGAAATCTCTACCAAATCAACATTCGGCACACGGTGTTTCGCAGATACTAAAGGACACGATTAAGAATGGAAGTTCTCAAGCGTCGTGTTTAACGTCTCTAAACAACGTCGACGACCCGAAGGCTGAAAAACGGCCACGGCACGATGACATTGATAGAAGCTCGTCCGATCTCCAGCAAAGTATATTGCAAACACCCCCGGGAAAGCACAAATCTCTGTTCAGTCCGGAGAAGGTACCTCCCGCGCGAGAATCCCATTCACAGAGGCCTAAGTCCAAGCAAAAGACACCGCCTTCGGCAGCAAAAGTTCCTAAGCAAGAACGCGTACCGGAGACATCGATGGGTCTTAACCTGGTGTCCCCGTTTGCAAGTCCACCGAATTTGCAGGCGCAGGAGACGCCTTCGGTGAAGCGTTCGGCTAGCGACGTTTCTACAACGTCTTACAAGAGGCATCGTACGGCGAGCATCAGCGAGAGTGGGCAGGTTAAAGTGAAAATAGAGGACACGTCCAGTTTCGAGGCGGTCAAGATGCTCGACAGAGTGCCCGAATTGATACAGCCGATTAGAGACAATCCGTCGTCGAACGATAGAAGTAGTCAGATCGCTAACGATATGAAACCACCGGAACTTATAAAGCCATTTGAACCTGAGCCTATGATTCCACGTTTTGGTGCAATACCGCAACATCAGACGTCGAATCAATCTCTCACGAATGGCCTGGATGGTGTCGTTAAGCAAGAAACACTGGAGTACCCGGTTAAAAAGGACGTTTATAAAACGGATATGTCGATAACGGTGGAACATTCTCAGACTAAAGTCGAGTACTTGTCGCCGATGAAGTCTGCTCAAAGTATAAGTGCTCTGCTTCAAGAGCCTTTGGCCCCGATGCCATCGTTACTTCAGGGTATGCAATCGTTTAGTCAAGTAACATCGCAGCAAGTGCATCAAGAGCAGCTTCAGCAGCAACATTTACAACAGCAGCATCATCATCATCATCAACAACAGACTATATCGCACTCGATGTTGCTCACGGATCATCAGGTGTCCGTGCAAACGCAATGTATGTCCCTACCATCGATCGGCGAGCCTGCTATAGCTTCTACCGTCGATATAAGTGCTCTCTCTGTTCCTGTACCAAGTAGTACAGAGCCCGTGGTATCGGTGTCGACGTCGACGTTAATGCTCGCACCGCCAACGGAGGAGAAGAAATCGGACCATCATAAGAGCGAGAAGAAGAAGAAGGAGAAGAAGCACAAGCACAAAGACAAAGAGAAGACCAAGGACAAGCATAAACACAAGCACAAGGACAAAGACAAGGAGAAGCATCGGGAAAAGGATAAGGAGAAGATCGAAGAGGCTATGCCCGCGGTACCAATTAAGATTACGATACCTAAGGACAAATTGAATCTAAGTACGGATGCTGTGAGCACCGGTGGTAACACGGTACTGTCTGATAAGAACAAATCACCTCAAAGTACGAGTATCAAGATCATTATCCCAAAGGAACGATTGAAAGGTACGGACAGTGTATCAAGTTCGCCGGGTCAGCCGGTGGTCCAGGCACCATTGAAGATCAAGATTCGCACCGATGGAATATCGCGAAGCTCTGGAGCATCGTCTACGACGAGTAGTTCGAGTACCGTCATGCCAGAATTTACGAACGAGAGTCGCAAGCGTGATCGCGCCGACATGAAGGAGAGCCCTACAACCAGTGTTCCACCAACGAAGAAGCAATCGCAGGTGTCATCGATGGGTTACGGGCAACATCGACCTGGTGAACGGCAGAACGGCAGGCATTATAGCTCAGGCAGCAATAACAAGGTACGTGGAGGCGGTAGAGGCGGCCGGCAGTATGTTGGGCGCGGTCCACCACCATCAGGATCGGCGGGCCATTACGGCGCTCCTGGCCAGCGCGACGGCTACTATCAGCAAGATACCTACAGTAGTAATAGTGTTCCACGTAATCCACATCATCCACATCCTCCGTCAACGCGCGGTGGCGATCCAGGGTATTCAAGGGCTGGCGGGCACGTTGCGCAAACGCAGGCGGACTCTTATTTCTTCGCAAATTATCCGCCGCCCTCGATATACAACACCGCCGGATACATGTATGATCCTGCGCTTTATTATCAGCAGTATCAGCAGTACTCTATGTATTCGGCTGGTAATGTTATAATGACACCGGATGGTGCTATCGATACGTCTGTACCGCCGCCGTCGTTGCCCCCTAATATGAGGCAAAGTCAGAGCATGATACAAGTAGCATCCACTCGGCGTGAGCCGAAAACACCGCCGCCATTGCCGAGTGGTCCGCCTCCTAGTTCTTCACCACCTCCACCTCCACCACCACCCCCGGAGTAACGTTCGCACATGAAATCCTAATTTGTAGTGGATCTGAGAGGTAGCTTGAAACGTAGTACTAGGAGACTATGGCCATTTCTCGATTCTTCTTTGTCTTTTTCTTCGGATGGAAAGAACACGATGGGGGTTGTAAGATAGTTTGTTCGAATATTGGATATCATAGAGACGTGGGATGTTTTTTTGTAATACTTCTTTTGAGATATTTATCTGATACTTATATAACATAGTTTGATCATGTCGAAGTAGAGCAAAATCAAGGAATCCTATGTTATTTCTTTGCTGTTCGTGATTTTCAGATCGTTCTTTCAATATCGTTATTCGGCGACGCGAAAAGTCAGAGGAGTGGCTGAAAACTCTCGTAGAATCAATATTCGATCTTAGAGGAATGTTTTTTTTTAGATCTTGCCTCTATCCTCTCTCTTTTTCTCCCTTCCGGTATGTGAATGGTAGAACTAGCAGCATGACATCGTACGATCTCTATCCCTAGTGTTACGCATTACAACTTCGATCTTTCCACCTCTGTACCTGTAGCGCATCTGGTTAGAATATGTAGTTTATCAAGAACGCGAGCCTTCGTCAAAGAGCAAACGAAAGATCTCCAGTGTTTGGAAATATTCTTTGGAAGAACGAAGCCGAACTACGGAAGACGACGTTACTTGTAGCAAGATCAATCGAGAAATCTAAATCGCGATAAGTTCTATCAACGTATTGGCCAACTTTGAAATTCTTCGATCTATTGTTTGCCCCTGAATCAATTCCTTCTTTGGACTATCAAGTACTTTCCTGCTAGGCCATTGAGTCAATGAAGAATGATTTCATGGCAATGATCTTCTTTGTTCGTTTCAGTTATAATCTCGGAGAAAACCAAGTTAACACGTTGAATGCCACCGGAATTTTGCAAGCCTTTTCATGTTTACTGAACTGAAGCTTTTTTTTTTATTAAACTTATGTGTTTATAAAAATGAAACGTTAATGGCAAAAATAGTTCTATATTCGACAAGTCTTTACTTTTTTAACAATAATATTTAAATATAGCATATATTAGCGAATCCGTGAATATTATAATGTAAATATATTTCACAAGTTTCATCATTTTTACTGCAGTGAAACTTTTTCTATTAAACTTGTATCTTTATGAAAATGAAACGTTAAAGGTAAAAATAGTGCTATATTCGACAGGTCTTTACTTGTTTAACAATAATATTTAAATATTGTATATATTAGCGAATCCGTGAATATAATAATTTAAAAGCCGCAGGAAATTTCAGTGAATTCAAACAGCGCCAGTCGCCGGTGACCCCGGTGACCTCGGTGTCGTGCAACGTGTTAATCGCCCTACAAAGGTGGCACACTTTTGCTAAAAGACTTGATTTGTGATCGCGAAAAAAAGATTCGATATAGGTATCAATCGAGAAGAAGGAATTGCCATAGAGATTTTGAGTATGAAACACTGCCACGTAATAGTTGAAGAGAGACCCATTCATGTTTTACCCCCAAAACCGTCAGTTTTACACGAAACGGATGCTCAACAGAGACGAAGAAACGTCGAAAGTCAGCTCTTTACTATTTTCTTTCCATCGTTGCGAATTTCACGTTACATGAAAACGTTCGAAAGTCGCGCACGTTTAAACATATTTCAACGAGGAAATCAATTTACCTCGGATAGCATTTTCCTTTGCTGGCAAAGGGATAACGAGACCGATGAGTCGAGTTTTAAAGACGGGTTGAAAACGAATTAAAAAGTATAAAAAAAACACTTACAAAGGTTACTTAACTGAGAAGCTATGAAAAAAAAAACAACAAAAAACTAATGTATTGTGTGTAAAGAGTGCTCAGAGTTCTATACATATGTGCAATTTAATGTGAAATGAGAAAGTGTACGTATTTGTAAGGGTATGTGTAGTAATCTCGTAAACTAACAAATATTTGTATCGCTTTCACGATGTTTCACGTGCGAATGATAAGTAAGCATTAACAGATTTCTTTTCGTCGGCTCTTTCACCGTTATCACGATTGAACTTAAGTCAGACAAGTGTTAAGTTCCACCGTAACAACTAACAAACTTGTTTCATAACACACAGGATATCAGTAATCGTCTTCGTTCAAACACACGTTACGATTTACTTCGATTTCGTGTTATGTTGCATCTGTTAATTATTAAACAATTCTTTTCGCGATTATTACCTCCCGTAAAGGTGTAAAGGAGCGCGCTGAGAAGAAATTACCGATTAAATGTACATAGAAATACTTTCTACTACGTGCATCGACTGAGGTTACAGTGTTAGTAAACGACTTTTATTATCGTTTCGTTTAGATGTTATCTCTTCCTTTTACACGCGCCTTCTAACAACGTTTCCTCTTTCTCAATCGACACACGTCGATGACGCTGAGCAAGTTTAATTACTTAAAAAATTCCCCGAAATTGCTCGAACGTCGACGTAGTGTTTCTTTTTTCTTTTGTTCCTTCTCCGGACGATATAATACGATCGGTACACTCTATCTTTTTCTTTTGTACGATTTAACTCGCGAAGAATTATGCTAGATCTTTTTACGAGGACTTTTGAAGTTGATCGGAGATACACATGAATACGCAAACGACAAATTTCTTTTCTCTGTCGGAAAAGAAAGTAATATTGAACAAAGAGTTATAAGACACAAGTGAAATATCTACTGTACTGTTTCTCTCTGTAATTTGATAGATCTTTATGAAAAAAAAGTATGAACCCGTTAATTTGACGGTTCCATAGATCTAGCGTTAAATGACGCTAATAATAGAAGCAGCTTTTAATTTTCGAAACGGATCTTTACTCTTCTTCGGAGATTCCTTGCGTGTTATATCAGTAATTCCAGTGTAAAATAGAAGTTAATATCGTATAAATCGAAACTCTCATGTTGTCTATGGGTGGTCTATATTTATTATGTCGTGGTTTATCGAAACCTTATTCTCAAACTACCGAATAACAAACGGTTTTTTATTTGTACATAAAAAAAAGTAATACATAGCTACTCAACATTAGCTCTTCAGAATGAAATAAAAAGACTTCGATGGGGCATCTTCGATTAGTCAAAAAAAAATATATATATATATATAATCTTTACGAGCAATGCTCCAAGAGTCCTGAAGATTTTATTTCTTTGTCTTTTCTCCCCTTTATATTTCACGTGTACGTAGCGTCTGTTTTTGTATTTATTTGACTTAGTGCAACGAGTCTAATACTTATTTTTTTTTAATTCTAATCGAATATGTATACTTTTGATTATACACAATGTCTATGTGTATCGAACAATGCACATAATATATAAAATAATAATGATAATCGTTGATGTAGAACGGATATTATCTCAGGAACGAAAGAAAACGAGCGAGATAGCGTGATTAATATATTATATTACAGACATACTATCTGTTAAGAATGCGTTTAATTTTGCACATATGTGTATATAGTAATATACATATGTGTATATATATATACATATATACACCAGTGCTTCTCAAACTGGAGTCCGCAAAGGGGCCTTAAGAGGGTTGCGAAGGGGCCTCAATTAAAATTTTGTGCTGCTTCAGGCAAAGCAGATGCACCCTTTCTCATTCTCTGTACATTTAACGACTAACATTTCTCATTTTCGAAATAAATAATTAAAAGAATGTTTTGGTAACAGTAGCCTATATGTTAATTGTAGTTAATTTCAAAGGGTTCGCGAGCAATTTGAAAAACCGCCGCGCGCAAAATTCTAAAAAGAAGTTTTGAGAACCGCTGGTATAAACATATAGAGAGACAAATATATTAATATACGTATAAACAAATCCATACGTATATTTCGGTATTGTGATTGTCAAATTGTGACGGGTAAAGAAACTTATCGACGTAATCGTCGCTGTGGCGGATCGATGTCACTGTTGTTATTGTTATAAAATTATTGTCACGATTAAGTACTACAATTTTTTTTTCAATTTAGAACTTTATATGTATAACTGTGTGATTGCCATGATCGTTGTAAAAGAGGAAGGCTCTCCGTGCAAAGTTCTATGCGCTCATATCATCTATTAGTTTCAAAGCGAGACTTTATCTCGAGTTATGTTCAATGTTAAAAGTAATATATATATATATACATATAAATAAGATATTTAACACGTTCAAAACCTTTGTTCTTCTGGAGGCACTTGTTTCATTGTAAAAATTAAGTGTGGCTCACTGGCAATTCACGTTGTCAGAAAAAAAACAAAGTCTGTGGGTCACCGGTGGCCCACGACGGGTTGAACGTGTTAAATGATTTAAAAAAGCCCCGGGAAACTCCTCCCCATTGAGATGCGTATGTCGGGAGATCTATAGAAGTTTGCACTGGACGAGAAATTATTTTTCATAGGCGCATGTACTTCGAGAGTTCACCGTGGGTCTTTGTTTAGCGTATTAATTAAGTAATTCGGGAGAAAATCGTGCGTACAGTCGGAATAAAAACGAAAACGCGGTCATAGAAAACGGAAGGCTGTCTTGGACAAATGGAAAGCAGCGTTTCGGGCGCACGAATTATTCAGGAAGAATTTAACGTCAACTTAGCGACGAATAGCGACTGTAGTCGTCTATGAATACAATTTTATTTTCTACAGACATTTATTCCGATGAATTTTGCTACAATTCATTAAGACTCGGTGATTAGAGTTTACCGATGAATTTGAGAAAATATCAGATTAATTTTAAATAGACGTACCATTCTCCCTGAATCGAGATCGGAGCTGATTAGAGAATTCAACGAATCAATGGATCCTCGGATCCTCGTGTCGGCCTTAATTGGAGGCCTTAATGCGATTAAAGTAGCGAAAAATGCGTGAAACCCAAAAGAGACGGAAAAGAAAAATATCGTGGATCTCCCCTCTGTACATTGCGAAGAGCAGAGAAGATGGAGAACGAACATAAGACTTAGCGAAATCGACGGTGGTCGGCTTAGATAATTAAATTGTGCAATCGCGGCATTCGTACGAAGACAAAATAATTGCTAAGGTAAAGTCTATGTAGCTTTTGTACTATTCAATGATGAGAAATTACAGAAAAGAGTTATGTATATCTCTCTATCTCTATATATATATAAATATATACGGACGCATATATATATATATGTATATATATTTTATCTTTACATATATTAAAGTATAATATGAATACGAAGCCTACATATGTGACCAGCGTTCGACATGAGCGATACTTGAGATATACGAACGTCGAGCTGCAAGAAGAGAAATTTGACAAAATGTGTAACATTGCGAACACTGCATTAATACTGTACACAATGTATATCCACCACCTGTCGCGTACGTTACCTGCTAATTATAATGGAAAAGCCTGCTTTAACGAGACACCTGGACAACTTATAAATTTCTTATACGCTTTATTCGAATGACCAGCATAATTCATGCCCGACATTCTCTTCGCATCGTATCTAAATCTGTTTAAGTGTGATTCGTAGCATCACTTTTAATCACGATATCGTTCTCTATTAAGGTTGTTCGATATTGCTCGCAGAGTGTCTTATCCGTTAGTCGATTGCCGAGTTAAAAGTGGACAAAAATCTCCTTTCGTTCTGTTACATCAATGTTCCCTTTTTATTTTTATAGTTGAGAAAGCTAGAGAAAGACAATGACTGATATTAAATTCCACTGTGTGCCGTAATTTTGACTGATTATACAAAATGAAAGAGAACTTTTGCTTGTTACGGGTCAAACTTATCCTAGATCGATGAACAACAGCAGGGACCGTACGTGGCATGTGTTCGACCAAGAAAAAAAAAAAGAAACAACGCAAATAAACGTTCTGTGGAAACGAAACGTACCTTAGTGATTATTTTGTCTCTTTCTTAACACAATACCATATACACATATTTATATATACATGTATATCTGCGTATATATGTATATATAAATATAATTATAATATCGCACATACGTATCGCCGCATCTCTTTGTGTACTAACATTAATATATCACAATTATCAGTATGTAATACAATTATCATATTGCGAAGGCTATAGCTCCATTTATATCATATATAAATGTATAAATATGTACGCATCTGTATGTGTGATTATATATTTATATGTTTATATTTACGCGGAAATCATACATTAAAATTAGTTGCAGCATAGGAATAATTAAGAGACATTGCTCATCCGTTTGATTTTCTTTCGCTTGGTGGAGGGTACCCACGATCGTTTGTCATTGTTATACACGAATATCAATGCTACCGTTGTTGTTACTGTTGTTTATTATTGTAATGTTGTATGCGTGTAATTATGCATGAGCATGCGCGCGATTTTATGCACTTTGTACCGTATGCATGCGTAAACTTTTCCCGATCATGCTTCGACTTAATTGTCCTCCATTTAACTCTCTTCGGTAGTTCGCACATCACTTGATATGAAATTCTTAGCAGAGAGATATCGAAGATTTATTAAAATTGATATCTCTTATATCTTAATTATCTTCATCCCGCTTTATATACTGTACTATTCTTCATTCTTTCAATTCGTGAGAATCTCTTTCGATATTCTCTTGATAATACTCAAAATTATTTTTTCAATCATTCAGTAATTTCATCGGCATGATTGTCAATTTGCAATACATTCCATAAAATCACACATTTCGTAAATAATCATACTCTGAAGCCTATAGAATTATTAGAAGAAAGCAAAGTCAGATTTAAAACTGCCTATAGTTTGATACTGTTCCTGCTAATTATATTTTTACAATTCTAATCTAAAGACGACCAAAAGTTTATTTCAATATCTTGCATTCTGATGCAAAATCCTTACTATCGAGCTTCAGATAGTACATTTGTATAGTTTGCACTATCTGTTCAGAGATAAGTGAAGTTTATGCTCGCATCAGTCGCAATGTATCCCAATACCCTTATTCTATCCCGCCAATTGCTAAAAGTACCAAGTACCACAGCTTTCTTTGTATGTTTCCAGGAGAAACACACGTCCAGCCATCACAAAAGTTCCAGCAAGTTATCACAGTCCCAGCAATCTCACGCGACGTAGTATTCAGATGCCGGTAGGAGACGATGTCAGTAAACATCTCTAGAAAGCATCAACGAAGCGTGTTCCCGATTGATGTCCACCAGGAGAAAGAGAAAATTCTATTTCGATGCTTCGTTTCTCCATGGAGACCGCGCGCGCGTCAGATCTGCTATTGAAAATTTTCCATCGAAACACGCACCTTTCATCGTCATCCTCGTTAAATGTTAGTTACTCTCTCAGATTAAGGAAGGAAAAAGGAAACCGTATCTTCCCGATGAACTTTCGAACTCGAAATCCACGACGAGGGAGAAAGGAAACCAAGGATCCCTCTTCTTGCAAGTCCTTCTTGGCCATCGGATTCGTCATGGAACTTGGCACTTTGCCATGGAAGAAAGGAAGAAAACAAGAAGAGGGTCGTAAAACCGACGCCTTACGTTAGGCAAAGTTTAACGTAAATCGAATGACTAATTGCTTTCGGGTAGAGAAACACGAGAGAGGGGAAAATAATGTTCTTACTCAGGTCGAATTAGATACGCGCTAAGTTAAGAAAAGAGAGCAACTTGCACTTCGTCCTCGGTCGTTGATAAGCGATTGACTTTTCACTCATTCGTCTAAAACGCGACCTGTTTCTCGTTTCATTGTTCTTTCGTGCGATACGAGGCGATTTCTTTCTCTACTCGAAACGCGATTATAGACAACGAAAGAATGCGCCTCGTGTCGGTGGTAGCCCTCGGGGGGATAATACTTTCGTGTTCTGTTAGCCTGTAAAACTTAATCATCGTGCTCCGTTGAGAGATATCTTGCCCTTGATTGCTACGATTATCGTGTTGTTTTTATGATAACTGTTACATCGTGGGGCATTCGTTAACGGAAAAAAAAATCTATTGCCAAAAAGAAAAAAAAATTGTGTATATATATTCAAGAGAAGAAGTCAACACGTTTCCTATCACGAGTGTTATCGATAGACCATAATGGATTTTTCGTTTGAATGATGTTTTACAAGAAAATATGTAACCCGTACGACTTAAAATAATGGAACGGAGAAATATTGCAAACGAAAAACCTCCTGGTTATTTATGACGATAGGAAAAGTGTTAGGATTCATCTCTAGAGTAAACTTCGTAACGCGGATCTTAGATTCTCGTGTCTCGAGGGCTACCGCATCGCATATTTTTTTTTTATTTGTTACGCCGTTATTAAGTAACCACGCTTCTTTGTATCGAAGAACGTGAAACAATTAATCGCCGATTTCGTGGCTATTGCTACAATGATCGCCGATCGATTCGTTGATTGTAGGGATACCCTTCTTCTTTTTACTACGGACGAAAGAAACATGTTCGATGATATAGTATTACTTGTAAAATAATCTCCATGTGTTCACGGTATGTCTCTTCGATCAATTTTTCTTTATCAGTGACCAGAATCGTAAATATTCACATGTATGTGTACGCATATATGTGCTTTCTACGATTTCAACCGATCAATGAAACGGAAGGACACGATCATTTTGGCATAATTGAAATTTCCATTGTCTCTTATGTTCGCCATCATTTCATTTCTTTCTCGCTGTTTGTGCATTTAAACATGTTTCGTTTCTCGGTAACATAATATGTTTTTATATCACTTTTTCTTACAAACTAGTCATTTTTTAGATTTTAAAGCTGCAAATAATCAAAGTCGGCCGTTTATCCTGTCTTAAAACGTCCGACTTAATTCAATGATACACGAGGTCTTAAGAGTGTATAAATTCTACGCGTTAGTCACGCATTCCAGTGTCCTTTATCATTCGTTTCACGCTTATCAAGGCTTCACGTACAGACGAGCTTTATCCTCATAATCTTCGAATGTGTCCCTACCAACGAATCGTTCGTTTTGCGACAGCGAGAGCATACATACAGAGAGAGAACTTGATTAATGTCCAATAATGATATTTATTCGTGTCGTTTTGTTGTGTAAATAGCCCAAACTACATAATTTAGTAAGTAAATCGATTATACTATCGCCACTTAGTATAAAGGACTATCGATAAATAATTAATATTATTGTCAGACTGTAAATAAAATTATTTTGTATGCCAAAATAAACCAAATGGATAAACTCGACAATGTTACACACGAGCTCGCTCTTAACGCGTGCGTATAAACACATACATAGATACACACAGCATTTTGTGTTGTACACAGAAACACACACACACACACACATGCACACACGTTAAAAAAAAGATCAATCGTACAATTAACGATACGCTGCATATTGAACGACAAGACACTTCGAAAGTTTTCTGCGCTGTAACGCATAGACGATGATAACAACTTTCGCATCCGTTTTAGAGATTATGAAAAAAGGAAAAAGCAAACAAACAAAAACACCAGGCATACGTAGGAGTTAACGTTTATCGATACTCGATCCTAATTTTTCTAGGGCGTTATTTTTTAAATAGAAGATCGGTTAATGGTATTTCAAGTTATCATCGATCGTGGGTTCTGTATAAAGAGAAACGATAACCGGCAAAACTTTTCATCCGTATAATCGTGCGATTATCCATTGCGAAACCTCGGAAAAGCATGGACCCGTCTTGGACATGCTCTCGTTATATAGTATAAATGTAATGATAATGATAACAGTAACGATGATTGTCATAATAATGATAATATTACAAGGATAAACGACGATTATAATGCAACAATGATTATGATAACGCCAATTACAAACTGGTGGCTACACCTTTTACAAACTCTCGAGGTTCACACGTAATTAGCCGTTTATTAAATTCTTCTTGCTGTGCATATCGAGTCTTTGCACCGAGTAATGAAAAATATGTGCGGAGAAAAATATATGTAGAGAAAGGGAGAAAAATGGTGCATTTAAACACGTTAAACGCGTCGAACTTTCCGTTTAGCCGGCGTCGGTCCCAGTAATTTTTCTGTTTCATTTTTAAGCATAAACGAGGCAAACGCAACAGCAGATTTTAAAAGAATTTTGTATGCTAAATAACTTTCTGTATCATTTTATTTTTCTCAACTAACTGCTGTACGTATTATTTTAATCAGTAATATCTTTGTAACCGAATACCTCGCCGCTATGAACCGACTGAACGGAAAGCAGAGCGAAATCGGCTCCGCGCTCAACGTGTTTAATTAAATGGAGAACAAAAAAAAATAGGATCGATCAATCGAATGAAAACTTTAGGATCATGCATCGTATGTTACCATTATGTAAAACTGTCAAAAATGCCTTTGACGCGTTCGTTCAACGAATAGGTATGTTAGCAATAAATGTTCCGACGCTTTCGGCGCGATAAAGTATCGTAACTCGTCGATGATTACACGATATCGCAGGAATATTTTTCATTCTTATTACGATACATATAAAAAAGTATATAGGTAGAAACGGACGAGTCTACTTTATCGTGCTGGCGATATGTATTTTCGTATGTCCCGTGGCCGAGAGTACTCGAAAATTATCTACTTAGTATGTACGTTCCATATTATACATATATACATACCTACACGTATATAAGTACACACACGTATGCACGTATTCATTAACGAGATTATACGGAGATTTCTCTTTTTGCAACTAAGTCTCATCGATAATTTCTCTCTTTCTCTTTTTCAAAATATAGAGGAGATCATCACATTTTAAGTATTCTCTTGGCTGTGAGGTACAAACGATATTTATTGCTAATTCTTTTCAATCACAGCAGATAATGCGTATATGTAACACATATTACACAGAGACACATACACACAGACACAGAAATTATTTCGTAACACAGTAATTACCCGGTAACGGAAATACGACGGAGAAGAAATAATTATATAATTTCATGAGACAGTGTCGGAATGCAATACGATTGTATTTCATCGAAAGTCTTCGAAGTTATCGACTTTTTCGAAGATTAAAACGAACATGCAATTGAAGAATCATTAAGGGTAAAGATTACATATTTCCTGGGCGTATCCGAAATAGTTTATTTAGATGTGCGTCTTCGTTTTTCTCTTCGTGAAAGGATGGAAATGAAAGCACGATCGAAATCGAAGGAGAGGAGGAAAGCTGTCGTAAAAAAGAATGGGACGAACGAAAATTCTAGCTGAAGGGACCGTGTCTCGCGATGTAAATAAAGTGTTATTCTTAATGACTTAAAAAGAAAACCGGAGTGACGAAACGTGAAGAGTGTATACTTATTATTGTCGTTCGCAAGTCGTGCATTTGTATTTCGCGCGCATGCCACGGAGTCTGCGCGCCGTGGGTTACACGCTTAATTCAGGAATCCTCAGTCGTGAGAGAGGTCGCTCTTGGAAAATTCCGTCGAATTTTATTGTTGCTTGCAAAATTGAAAGAGATTTCATTTTAAAAGCAAATCGATGCACGTTGCTCTAGAGGTCCACTAAAATTGAGAGAAAGATAGAAGGGAAAAGAGAAAGATTGTAAATGTTAAAAATGATATCGAGCAAATCGAATTGAATTCGTTTTTTTTTTTAAGAGTACCGCGATGTACATGGGTTAAGATCACCTTAAAAATTGAATGGTATATATTATTCTTTTTCCTAATGAGTGCAATCGTTATCTCTTTCGAAGGAGACTTGAGTTTTCGACATGTATTTTAGTTTTAGAGATATCTAAATGCATGGAAAAGAAAAAGAAAACCTCTCTTCGTTTCTTTTTACGGCTGAGGATCCTCGAAACTGAGCAGAGCTTGCCTAGTTTTCAGGCGGCGTTAAAAAGTTATCCTCAATAAAGAGAGAAGCAAAAGAATGATTAAAATAAATAACCTCGTACTTATTTTACCCTCTGCACCTCTAAATCTACTACAATCCTTTAATTTGAGCAGTTATTTTTGAATGCAGTAAAAGTCCGTTTTTGAGAAAACTGTGTTTACGTTTTAGCTAAACGTAAGCATCTTCTTTTCGCATTTCAAGTGGCAAAATAAATAGAATGAAATATCCAAAGGGACTTGTACCACTTTCAAAAACAGCAGCTCAATTAATACAACGAAGACTTTGATAATGATTATTAACTTCAATAAGAGGATACCTTCTTATCTCGAAGTGGCTTGTATTGACGTGATATGATTATCAATACACGTCGTGAGAAGAGGATATTTTAAACAGAAAAAGTACGTGCAATATGTCATAAAATATCTCGTTGTATACTGTGTTGTGTAATCTAAAATATATATTATACTAAAATAAAATGTGAAAGCTATCACTATGTATATTTAAAATTTAAAAGTACGCATGCGTGTCATCTCGAGGTTAGAGGATGCTGCAGAATCTATCGTTCTTTTTCGCACTTTGCAAAACATTCTAATTGTTTTTATTCGTTTGAATTCATAATTACCGTCATTGATGGTCGATTTATGAAATTGCAATTAGATACGAGTTTAATTTATCGCGTAAAGTAAGCCAAAACATTTGTGAAACCGGATTAACGAGGATTTTAATAAACGAAAGTTGAACGTAATTATATGAAAATTGCATGAAACTACGAAATAGTTACAGATACTTCCCGGGTCGATCATATATTTTAAAAAAAAAATATACTATTTGGTCGCAAGTTAATTTAACACAGATATATTTTTATTCTCAATTTGTATATCTTTGCATTAAATGTACTTTACAGTAGTAGTTTGAACTTCTCTGAACTTCATGCATATTATTTATTCCTTTCAGAAATCACTGGTATTAAGAGTGTATATAAAACCATGACTCATTTAGCAAACTATAATTTTCTGACTCTTTCAAGAACTTTATTGTTCAAGAATGAGTGCAGAAAAATTCATCATGCGTAAGTACTATATTATTTCTGTTCTTGAGAGTATTTAAAATCGTTTGTACAAATGTCTTATTTATTAAACATTCTAGATGTAAAGTATTGGTGATTGGTGGTGGTACTGGTGGTTGCACTATGGCTGCAAAGTTTGCAAAGAAGTTCAATGATCCTCCAAATCAAGTGATTGTTTTGGAGCCAAGCGAGGTAAAGCTTATAGTATACAAGGAATATTTGTTGTACTTCATTTAAAACTTTAAATTCAGGTTCATTACTATCAACCATTGTTTACTTTAATCGGTGGAGGAATCAGTTCTTTTACTTCTTCAAAGAAAAAAATGAAAGATGTGCTACCACAAAAAGCTAAATGGCTACAGGACAGTGTAATTAGCTTTGAGCCAGAGAAGAACACTGTAACAACATGCAATGGTGATACTGTGCAGTATGAAATTATGATTGTCGCGATGGGACTACAGCTATACTGGGAAAAAGTAATGCATTTTCAATGAATACTAAATGAATTATTCATTATAATCAAAGAATTAATATTGTTTTACACAAATTCTAGATACCAGGATTGGTGGAAAGCATTCGAAATCCTGATTCTCAAGTTTGTTCTATTTATGGACCTGATACAGTATCAAAAGTATTTTCTAAAATCTCTAGAACTAAAGAGGGTACTGCTGTTTTCACATTTCCAAATACACCGGTAAAGTGTCCTGGAGCTCCTCAGAAAATTGCATATATCGCAGAGGATTATTTCCGTAAAGTAAATAGAATTTTCATTTCTAAGTTATTATGTTTCATAGATACAGCATGATAACATTTATTTCTTCAAAAGCACAATTTACGTAATAACATAGAGGTCGTGTATAACACAGCTTTACCAGTTATATTTGGAGTTAAAAAATATGCAGAATCTCTGTGGGAAGTGTGTAAAGCAAGAAACATTACTGTAAATGTTCGAACAAATCTTCTGGAAATAGATTCTGCTAAAAATCAAGCTGTGTTCCAAAACTTGGACAGACCAGACGAAACATTTATTCAGGAGGTATGGTGTTTAGAGTGGGTAAATGACCTATGAATTTTGTATGTTTATACTTTATCAAATGTTGTAGTATTCCTTGCTTCACGTATGTCCTCCCATGGGACCACCAGAGGTACTAAAGGAACATGAAACGCTTACTAATGAACAGGGATTTTTATCAGTTGACCCTAAGACTCTTAAGCATACAAAATACTCGAATGTATACGGAATTGGCGATTGTACGAATACGCCAAACTCGAAAACAATGGCGGCAATAGGTAAATTTCGAGCAATGATAGAAGAAATATTTTACTTTGAATTGAATCACTACTCTAAACTTTTAAAACTCGTAGCCGCACAAGGGAAAGTATTGTACAAAAATATTCTCGACGACCTATCCGGGAAACCAATGACAATGGCATACGATGGCTATGCTTCTTGCCCCTTAGTCACCGGATATGGAAAATGTATTTTGGCTGAATTCGATTACAAATTACAGCCAATGGAAACGTTCCCGGTGAATCAAGGGAAAGAATACTATTTCATGTTCTTACTCAAGAAACACTTCTTTCCCTTCTTGTATTGGAACTTTATGCTGAAGTAAGTTTCATATACATTCTTCTAATATCAAAAGGCTCTTTAATTGTTCCGTCAAATTTTATTTAATTGTTGTACTTTACAGAGGCTATTGGGACGGACCTTCAACTTTTCAAAAATACTTGAATTGTTTGAAAATAAAGTAAAAGTATTGAAATTATCTCAGGGAATGGCAAAGCAATTTAAAGGAACACTTCTTCAGGCAGTTTGCAACGAGACATGGATAAAACGCGTGTTAAGAACTTGTTACTTTGTATTATTTGTTTTATTTAATATTTATGCAATGTTATAGAATTCCGACAATATTTATATCTGTTGTTTCGTGTCAATAATTTTAAAAAATCATACACCACGACATATCTATAGTATTTCATGGACTCGACAGTCTGATGACGCAAAGTGTACAGTTTCTTATCACGTAAAATTGTAATATAAAAAAATGTAATATATTACAGCTAAATATATTTATTAAAATTTTATCGACCTGGCTTCTGCTTTCAAATTTGCGACTTATCAAAGAGTAGGCTATAATTTTTAGTTTGGACTGTAGAGGGAGACTTAAACACTTCGTGCTAACAGCGGACACGTCAATTTGACGTAAACATGGATGACCAGCTATTGGTAGGTTTTTTAATGAGCATTTAACGTTTTTTTTTTACATATGTCTCCTATTAAAGAGCGACTTTATAACAATGTCTTCTTGGTGTAAGTACCGTCTCATGCAATTTTAATCATGAATCGTGGCGGATCGTCGAAACTCGTGCAACATAACCTTTCTCCGATGCTTCAAAGCGACCTGGAACGCGATTTTCAACAACGTGTATGATTTATATTGATTTTATGTTTGATTTTCTTGCCTTTTCCTTTATGTTACCGTTGACAGTGGTGGGAATGTTACTAAAAATTTGTACTTTAATCCCTAAAATCGACGTGGCATGTTTTCTACTAAAATTTCTAAAGAGTGGGAAAACTGTCTTTGGAATAACGAATCTTCTTTTTTAATTATCGTACACCGTTTTAGGAACCGACGCTGTATACCGTTAAGGGTATGGCCATTCTTGATAACGATGGCAACAGAATATTAGCTAAATACTACGATAAAAATGTATTCCCTACGTCGAAGGAGCAGAAAGCATTTGAGAAGAATCTCTTTAATAAGACACACAGAGCTAATGCAGAAATAATTATGTTGGATGGTTTAACTTGTGTTTACAGAAGCGATGTAGATTTATATTTTTATGTCATGGGAAGTTCCCATGAAAATGAGGTATATTTCATGTATAACACTCACATCTATAACTGATAATGGTATCTAACTAATATTATTTTTATTTCAGCTCATTTTAATGAGTGTCTTAAACTGTTTGTACGATTCTGTAAGTCAAATTTTGAGAAAGAATGTGGAAAAGAGAGCTGTTTTAGACAGTTTAGACATAGTTATGCTAGCCATGGATGAGATCTGTGACGGAGGGTAAGGTCTTAAATTATTTTTATTGCATTGTATATTCTAAACTAATCAAAATCTTCTTAGTCAACTCTTCTGTTAATGCTGATATACGTGGTGAAAAGTCACTAGACTTAATGTTTTCAAATTAATAAAGAAATAGTGGTTATTCGACGGACATAACCTATATAACTAATTAAAAACAATTTCCAAGAAATATTCTTATATTGTTTGCAAAAGGATAAATGTGAATTTTCAAATAAATAAAGAGTCATTTTATTTTGTAGCAACTTCTCGGGAACCCTGTAAATAAAAGTTCAAGGTCTATGTCTAATACATAACATAAACAAACTAATTGTTTCAGGATAATTCTTGATGCAGATGCCACAAGCGTGGTTCAAAGGGTAGCATTAAGAACAGATGACATTCCTCTCGGGGAACAAACAGTCGCACAGGTAATAATCAACACTACATCTGTCCTTTTTAATTAATACATTAAAAGAAATCTTCATCAGTTTATCGTATAGAAATATTTTCGATTTCCTTATTTTGTGTTCACGCATCGTTCTACATTCTTCGCGCAGTCCCTGATTGTAAGTTTTTGGCGATACTAGAGGATGAAGTGGTAAAAAACTTTAACAATTTTTCCCTTCATTGTACAATAATACAGTCTTTCTTTCTTGTTCTAGGTATTGCAGTCAGCAAAAGAACAACTCAAGTGGTCCTTGTTGAAATAAATTTCCTACTCGCGAATTCTATTTCATCTCTATATCTAACGTTTATCGAAGTATTGTAAACAAAATAAAGAAAACTATAGAAACATCATTAACAGATATATTGTTTAACCTCATTGCGAAAACAATACTTCGTAACTTCGAATAATTATATATCGCCTGTCATGAGCCTATTTCGACGCGTATGTGTTTCAGCTGAGAATGTATGTCCTTATCGAAGGACGTACGCACTAAATAGATTCCAGCGTAGCGAAGGTTAAACTATGGCCACGTGTTCCTTGTCGAAATAAATTTTCTACTTGCGACTTCTATTTCGTCTCTACGTCTAACGTTTATCGAAGTATTGTAAACAATAAGAGAACTATATAAATGTCATTAATAGATATATTATTTAACCTCACGACAAAACCAAAAGTGCGTAACTTTAAAAAATTCTATGTATCGCTTTTCGCGATCCTATTTTGACGTGTATATTCAACAGAGCCTACGTCCTTTGACAAGGACGTACACTCTGCCAAACTAAATTAAAATTTAGGTGAAACTACGCACTAATAGTTTAGAAATTTTCAATTTTGGTAATTTAAAAATATATTTCTTTGTTTCCGTTGTTGACAAATTGTCACAGTCAAAGGATACTAATGAAGAAATATATTTAAATTACACGTTCTCGTAAACGACAAATGTAACGCGTAATATATAGCGTAAAGTATAGCGAGGGAATGTGGTTGCATGTAATTGCGCAGCTATTTATTGATGGCTACCAAATTCGTAATTTATATCGCCACAATTGATGGATACAGAATAATAATTAATAATACGTAGTAGATAAATGAGAGCACCATTGTTTTGCAATCGGTAAATCAGGAAATTATGCATAATAGCACTCACCGTAGATACGTGTTGACAGCACCGAGCGAGGAGAGAGAAAGAGGCAACTGCTCCATCTGCGAAGGAGTGGGGGGCCCCTCGCGGCGGCTCGGCTCGCTATTGGGGACAGCGGCGGGCCAATTAGAGCGAGGCTGCGCTTGACGCGGCGCACTGCCTACCATGCTTACCGCGCGAATCACCTAAGGATTTTGAATTTTATTCTGCAAATCTTTGTTCCCTATAATAATTTATTTATCCAAATATGTAACACGTCTCTCTATTACCTTCCACACTTGATGAAGTCATTATCGACAAAAATATAATAATGGACAGTCCCAGATTTGCAAAATAACAAATTTTTCCGTCACTTTGTTTTTTCTAACAACACGAAAAAAAATTTCTTTTCTAGATATTACAGTATTAGGGTATACTATTGTCAAAGAAATGTAAAAATGGTAATAATTATCCATTAATTAATTTTAACAATGTCATAAACCAGTAGAGGCGCCATAATCGTACAAGCAGCAGAGACCTCTCGGTATACCTACTCAAAACTGAATTCCGTTTGTGCAATTAACGCAGAAGCTTGGATCTCCAGTTTGTTTCCGGAAAGTGTGGATTTATATCCCATTGTGGACTCATAGTAAGTTAAACATCTTCTTGAATACGAAGATATAACAATTGTAAAGTCTAAACACTTAATACATTCCAAAATCTATCACTGCAAAAGTTGAATACTAAACGCAACATTGTCAACGTTTACAAATTGAAATTCCTAACCAGAATGCACATAGCATGACCTTACAATGAAACGATATTTTCAACGTTTCTGTTCTTCTTCATATTTAAATGACATAAACGCAGTAGATAATTAAACTTTGAAAATCTTTGCAATGAAATTATACGTCGCGCTTTTTCGCCATTTTGAAATTCGAGAATTGTATATACAGTGTGTTTCACCCCCACTACATTCTGATCATTGCACCGCTTGTTACACGCAGATGAAGGCATCCCACTCCGGCGGGGTTCGCTTCTTCAGTATGTCACTGATCATCGAGAAGGTTGGATATGCTGTTGGGTGGAAATACGTTGATTATGAATTTGCGTGAGTTACTGTGACTTTAAAGCCGGCATGGGAATTATGTCGACACAAAATGGGTAATATATCAACGGCAGTGAAGTTTAGTGCAGCCCTTTTCTTCTTCCTCGTGGATTATACGTGTGCACAAAACGAGATACAAGGTAAATCACATTAAATATTCTTTGCAATACATCTATTTTCCGTTATATCAAACATCAGCAATTTCTAACCCGTATTTTAAACATTTGCATGTATAATTGTCAAAACGGTATACGACATTTGAGCCGTTTATTTTGAAAGTGGCATATGTCGCTGTTCGTAATGAAACTGGTAATTTTTTAATGACCAACGGAATTATTTTTAATGAGACAAATATAAATATACAAGATAACAAGTGTAAGTAAATCTTGAAAATTTACAACGTTCTTTTAAACGCGTTAAAGCGCAAATCTTAAGTATTTCGATTTAAAAAGAAAATGATTTATGCCACTTTCAAAATAAATGAGCTCATATAGGCGATTTGACATGTTTGTTGAAATTTACGGATTTAATTAGTATTATCCGCGAGTAGCAATTTTGACACGGGAAGATGCATTTTAATTGCACGCTATTAACGAGGACACACATCATATACACACGTAGAGATACGATATATGTATAATGATAAGGAAGTGTGTTAGTATTGTATTTTTCGAGGAAGTACGGAAACCAGTGCCGTAAATATCTGACCGTGGATGTATTCTACAGGTGTTGCATCGTAAAAATTCTATTTTACAATTCAGTTATATCAGAATACCAATTTATTTATCCATATAAAGGAATAATCGCGAAGAATCCTTATTATTTACTTTTATAAGTCTGTTATAACAGTATAATTAGTGAGGAAAAGAAACTGAAACACAAAGGAGTGTATTATATGAGAATATAAATATTTCAAGATGAAAAACATCGGATACAACATTAGGGAACATAAAGTATGAATTTTTACAATTTCGAATTATTTGTTCAGGCTTCTTTTATCTCTCTAAGTCGACGAAATCTCTTGATTTACGTTTATCGAGTCTAAACATTATTGCAATATCTCTCAAATAAATTTATACCGAAATATGTAGACAGTAAAAAATACGGAATGTTGTTTTTTTCAATTTAATTGCACATTATCATTATATTAAACGCGTGGAGTACTGTAATCATTAACACTAGAACTAGGAAGACAATCAAAATGACCGGTTTCCAATTTTTTTCAAAAATTCTCCAAAGTAATAGGGGAGCCACACAGTAAGCATTCCAAGTCTATCTTATAAAACAAAAATTTCTTTAAAACTAGAACAACCAAGCCAGTCAAAGTGACTGGTACAAAATTTTTTCCAAAAATTCTCCAAGTCTACAAGAGAATCATATAATAGATTTTCTACGTAAAAACATAATTAACCGGATGGATCATCTTTTCCACCTCTCAATTACACTTTTTTCAGAGTACATTTAATATATTTAAATATAATACATATAAAGCCCGTAGTTTCAGTGTTAAAAAGCCACAAAATGCAGGAGTTATCGAGTCTTACAGAATTCTGCTAGAACGAAACCACCATAGTGTGCTAGGGGTAAATGTTTTCTTCAGCAAGCACGCGTGAAACTTAAACTGATGGTCACTACATGTTCGAGATAATTATTGCACAGTGCTTGTGGGTTCACAAGTGCATCGCACCAGAACTTCCTTTTCTTGTACTAATTGTGGGTTTTCTTGTATCCTTTACTTTGTTAACAGCCATAGAACTTTCTCCAACCTGAACGCGCTTACGAATAGGATGAATTTTTTTCGATTTTTCGATATGTCGCGGTAAGCTGAAGCAGTACAGCAAACCCTTTTTTTTTCTTTTATTTGACTTTGTATTCCCTTTGCTAAGAACAAAGGAATACTGGGATTGCGACGACTACGGGTATAAAAGGTCGCACTTTGTAATAGTGGGCTCAAGTTTAAATCGCCTGTGGGTATTTTTTTTTCTGTGGTATGTGTATACCGTAGCCTCGGTAGTTTCGTAAACCACTTAAAACTTCGGGTCTTTAGTGGCATGGCATGAGTTGTGGTGAAATTTGAAATTACAAAAACAATGTAATATTTGTGCGTTTAACGCTAGAACTACTAAGCCAGTCAAAATAACTGGATCATAATTTTTTCGAAAAATTCTCCAAGTTTATAGCAGAGCCGTAGATTAGATATTCTACTTCTGTTTCATTAAACACAAATTACGGAATCGATCATCTTTCCACCTCCTGATTCCTTTTTCTCCAAAGTATTTATTGCGTACATTAAAAAAGAAGATTTAACGCCGTGTATATTGTATTTAACACGTTGAATGCCATGGTGGTCACTGGTGACCGGCGCTATTAAATTCCATAAAATTTTGTACGACTTTTAAATTGCAATATTTACGATTTTTCTAATGCATTCAATATCTAAATATTGGCATTAAAATGGTAAAGTCCTGCTGACCGTATAACTACTGTCTTTAATATCTGCTTTGCAAAGATGTGATTTTAATAGAAAAAGATTCACTTCTTTAAAAATCATGAAACTAGCGAAATATCGGTGGCGTTTAACGTGTTAAATGTACTAAATAAGTATATTTATTGTAATTTTTAACGAACGGCATCAATATCAATTTGAGGAACTTTTAAAAAAGTAATTGAGGACCAGTCATTTTGATCGCCTTGGTAGTTTTACCGTTAAATGATAATCAGAAAAGAATAATTTTCCGTGTTAGTTGTAATAACGTTAAACTTAAAAGTATTTTCTGATCTTTGATATGCTTTCCATTCCTTTCCAATATCGTTCGATGACTTATACCGTTCGATGTTCTTGTACCCTACATCTCCGAGATTCCTTAACGCGCGTGTATTTGTAATGATCATTCAACTGTATCACCGTAGCAAGAAAAACAAGTAGTACCTCAGAGTGTCCTATCAAGGGATAAGGGTTTATTTCGATAGAACTGCGCCACTGATTGCGTGAAGGTACGATTAGTTCGACATGTCTACCTCATTTGTGCAAGTGAAAGGAGACGAAGAGGGCCGTTTTTGCGTTCACCTGACGATACGTACGTACAGTGAGCTCGATAAATGACCCGTGGACAGGATACACTATGTGGTGGAAATGTCAATGTGCTGTTGAGCAAATAAACTAATAACTAGGCTATGGTTCTTCATATTTTCATCCTTTTCTCGCTTCCTCTTGTAGTTTTTTTCGGCTTTTCCTCCTATGGCCATTTTTTGGGACCTAGAACCTAAACTCTAGCTAGACCCTAGCAAAGTAACGGGCAAATTATGGCCCGCTTAGAGATTCTATTCGGTCCCTCTCAGATGTTGAAATAATAGCATAGAAATTTTCAATTTCGGTGTTTTAAAAATGCTATACTTTTTTGGGTCCTTATTGAGAATTAGTAGAGTTGAAGGAGACTGAAAAAGAAAAGTATAAGGAATGGGAGCTATGGTAGCTAAGAGGAAAAACTTGATCTCATATTTTGAAATAATAGCATAGAAATTTTCAATTTCGGTGTTTTAAAAATGTTATGCTTTTTTGGGTCCTTATTGAGAACTAGTAGAGTTGAAGGAGACTGATAAGGGAAAGTATAGGGATTGGGAGCTATGGTAGATAAGAGGAAAAACTTGAATCGCAGTTAAAATCCCCCCTCATCTTGGGGAAATTTGACTTTAGTTATTATTTAATATATTGTAGCTTCGATGGTTCTTCGGCTCGCCAACATAGGGGGTCCTAGGTGGAACGACTGTAACAGATAAAGCCGAAGATATGAAAGAAAGTAAAAAGAAAACAGATAGACGGATACCTCGACCGAGTTGAAAGAATAGCTTGTCCACTCGCCATTAATCGAGGTCACTGTACATACCGTGCGTTCTAGGTTAAAGAACGCCGTGCTCACGGTTCCTGACCAGAAGGGACCACCGCATAGATCGGTGGAGAAGTAGACAAGCGAAATATGTTCTAACAATAAGGTAGAAATGTGGCCGCAAGATATTCTAGAAACTATGATGGTTAGAATGGAACTTAAAATCACGTATTTCAAATTTTAATACAAAAATTGTATTAATAAGAAAATTGTATTAGTAAAATTGACAAATTGTATTATATCTAACAAAATGTCAGATATAATATTTCTTGTGGACTATAATATGAGTCGCTCAGAAGCCAATGCGGTTAAGCCCATTTTCTTGATACTTTCTGACTTTGTCAATTTTAATAGAATAAACTTCATTCTATTAATTAATTTCTCTTTGTCAATTTTAATAGAATAAACTTCATTCTATTAAAATTTACAAAAATCAGAAAATATAACAAAAATTTACTTAGCCGCTTTGGCTTCTGAGCGACTCATATCTAGAGAGTATATTTATATTCGTTATTATTAACAAACGGGGGATAAATCGTTTTATTTGAGAAAATGTATGTAAAAGGCATTGCTCTATTTAATGGTGTCTTTATTGCACCACAGTGTTATATGAAAGTGTCTGTTAAAATTCAAGTTTCCAAATAATATCTTTATGAAAGATCTCTGATAATTAGTAGCACATAACTTCCGCAATTTAACGCAACTCTCGGTTGGAAATGTTATTAATGGTCTTTGGTTTAGGAGCTGAATGAAATTGTTTTAGTTTTGTTCTTTACATTTATAGCGATGTGTAATTATGATTTCCAAAGTTTTAGATGGTAGTTCACTTTGTAATTTTATATAAACCCTTTGCCCTACAATGAAGTGACACTCGTGACGCGATAAATGGAATAGGAAATTTTGAAGTTTTCTAAAAACTATTAAATTGAAAATATTAGTCGGTCAGGAGACGATGGAATTATTTATATACTAGCAATATTGCGTTAAGTTATATCTTATATCAGAAATCACTGATAATTTGTCATTTCAGCAATTAATTCTATGTTATAGCACATTCAATCAGAAAAGAAATCGTAGGGCAAAGGGTTAATGAGAAAATTAGATATTATAATGAAAAGCACAGTTGTTTCGGTTCAAAATTGTTTTGTGAAAATTCTCAAAATATTTCTTCACCATCGGTCGATTATAATCTACAAGTAAACACAGTACTAGTATAAAAAGAAGGCTCAAATAAACAAACACAATATCACCATGTAGCCGTCCTCGTAGAAAGTGAGCACCTACCATTCATACTAATTTCACAATTTCACCTCAATTACTTTACACGACTTCCAATTCATTTACGGTTTCCCATTCGTAAGAAGATAATTACACTGTAATTTACGGCGCAGACATCTGCGTCTTCAATTATACAAAAATGACAATCTTGAAAAACTTCCACTTTATCAATTGTCCAACGACTCCACAGTCTAATTTTCAATCATCACGAATCACTTTCTTTTTAAATCAACATATTTACAATCTACGTCTCAACGCGTTTAAAAATATCGATGCCAACTTTCCAGAAGATTTACCTCCACTTGTTATCCTGGATACTTATATTTCTCTCACTATAAATAATTTCGTTTAGTCACTGAAAAAGAGGGACTTAAAAAACTAAAGACACGAAAAGTTCGTACGAAGGATGGACTGAAGAAAAGAGTAAAGTGACTTTTGCCACTTTCAAAATAAAAGACGTACTATAGTAAGAAAATAAATTCAAACAAGTTCATATTTTTCCTCCGGCACAACGGAAGAAAAAGAACATCTACGTGCACATGGAATACACACTTTAAAGTATTAATATATCTGTGTACACGTATGCACACAATCGTGATACGTTCTCCAAGAAAATTTCGCAATTCTTCCTCCGGTTGATACATGGACACGCTTTTCTGCATATTACAGCTCATTCTCCAGCAGCAAAATTACTTTCTCAGTAATTCACCGACCATGTCCGGGGTTCGCACCACGCATTTAATCTCACTACGTACACACGTGCCACAAACGCATCGCTGATAGTCTGATAAGCGGTAGCATCCTGTGAGCAACGTGCTCAATCTGGTACCATAACCATCATTTAGATAGAAAGATTGCCCGTAGCTTTTTTAATTAATACAATCGCATGACTACCGTCTCGGTTATTGTTCCGCATACACTGTCCCCGGTTTGTAAGAATCGTGCACTTCAGAGACCTGACCTGTTCATAGTTGATAATGATTATTGCGTGTACGTGATGTGTGTATTTATGTATAAATACATTACTTGGTTCTTTGTAATGTTGCTAATTGTTCTGCCGGGAAAGTTCGTATTAATTTTTATACAAATTTATTATTCTTGTAGATATTATACGAAGGGTTGCATTTAACACTAGATCTACGGCCGCCGTGAAATTGACGGGTTCCTATTTTTTTAAACAATTTTCTGAAGTTGATAGAGAAGCAGTACAGTAAATATTTCACGTGTATCTTATAATACACAGATTACTTAATCGGTCGTATTTTTTACAGCTTGATCCATCTTTTTTCAAAGTACTTATTTATATATTTAAATACACCAGATTTAGCGGCCGTAGTGTTAAAGAGAATCTAACGAAGTTTGTGCGCGGTTTATTTTGAATTTATAGAAAGCATCGAGTTTAATTTCAAGATTAAAAATTCTTAGGAATTTAATAATGCAACGACAAACCGTAAAATTACTTATTGATACTGCAGGAGCTTCTGCAAGTATCCTATATTCTAAGAAAGGTCGAAGAGAATAGGGTCTATATACATGGTCGAAGGGAAATTCTAAAAGTCCTCCATAAAACGAATGGTGGTTATAAACGGCCTCGACTGTAATTGTTCAGGTTCCCAGACCAAGGGTTCGCATTCGAATCTCCGTAAACTTCGTGAAATTTCTTCTACATAATATCTATATTATATTCTTGACAATTCGTAACCTACAATTGTAACTACTAGCAGCAGTCACTGGGTTCGAGTTCAAATCTCAAAAAATTCCTCCCAAATTCTTATTTAACATATCATCCCCTCGTCGGTCCCTCAGCCAGATAAAACAATAATTACAACATTCTGGTTAAACCCGAAATATATTAACGCTTCAAAGCACGGCAGAATTAAAAGTATCCCATCTCGAAAATTTATATTATTTTATAACTTTGATAATAAAAATCAACCAACCACTTTGCTCAATTAAAAGAGAAAATATCCGTGCAAGATGTGCCATTTTATTTTCTCAATTCCCGTGCCTCAAAGAATTAAAAAAATTAATTCAAAACGCACAGTATAGATAACGTTCATATCGAAATAGTGGAAGCTTCAACATTGAAAGATAGATTAATCCGATTAACAGTTTCTATGAGGTATAAGTTACATGGAACGTTAAACGAGGAACGGGGTGATCTTAACAGTAGCCGTAGTAGGCTCGTTAAATGGTAAACATTGGAAGGCTTTCTTATCTAGAGCCATACTCGATCTCGAAGACACCGTAGGTAAGTGGAATTCAGACTTTTTCGAGCACTGTACGGTTTACAGAGGATCGAATCAGAGGTGGGAAGGGAAGTAGAAACGGTAGTCTCTACACCGAGTTCCCATTTGATTTTCTAAGGTACCGTTTTCTTCTACGAATCTAGCTCGATCCATCTGTTCGGTGCACAACAACCTATCTTGTACCTGCCGACCCGTATTTTCCGCTTATCCACGACCTGTCCCGACGCCTTAAAATGTTTTTCCTTCCTCGCTCTTTTCGTCCACCCACGTGAAAGGGACGCGTTAAAACCGGTGAATAAGGAAAGGAGCAACTTCCTTCGAATATTTATCGCGCTTTACGGTTGATTCTCTGTCTCGAGTAGCGTACAAAGGTTGCATTCCTTGCTTGATTAATGTCCTTTCGTTGTCAGTGGTTGTTGGGTGAATTGAAAGACTGTGTAATGCCGTGTCGCAGTTACTTTTTAAAGGTTCAATTAAACTGTTTAGAATTTAAAGAATTTGAAAAAATTCTGGGTCGTAATTTATAATTAATTGGTAGGATACAACAATTTCTTTCAATATTCGGGAGGAGTGCTTTTGTTTTGGTATCGTTTAATATGTGACGTTATATTATTATTTTATCGATCGATCTTAATTGGATAAACACGGCAAATACCAGTGGTCAACACGATTTTTTGACCAAAGAATATTTATGCTGTTTTTATAGATTTTGTGGCGCTGAATACGAATCTGAAGCCCGTTTGTCTCCATCAAACTACATTTGTCAGAATATCAGCTTTGAAAATAAATGCAAATTTATAACTTTCAAAATTTTTGGTATTTTTCTTGTTCATTCCAATTTGTTTCATGAAACAAATTTTCGTAGTTTCGGACAACTAGCTTTTTGTGAGTTAAGAACGGGAGATAAGGAAGTTTTAAAATTTTATTTTAGACTACCTAGTAGCTTTATCGAACAAATGTAGGTTTTTACGAGGCGCAAGGCACTTTTGCTATCGGCATCCGGCCTGACAACTTCCGCCTTGGCTCCGGTAACTCAGTGAAACATCTGCATCCTCCTTCTGTCTCTTTCTTCATCGGTATACGTTCCCCTTATCCTCGGCTATCTCGTTACCTGCGATAAAGGACTAATTCACTGAGAACAATCTTGAAATATAATACTCGTGCGATCAAATAAAGTTAAATTAACTACGAATCTCTATGACAGTAACTTTTACAGCAGCGTTTCTCAAACTGGAGTCCGCGGTCCTCCAGGGGACCGGAAAGGGGCCTCCGGACGACCGCGAAAAGGTCACTGAATTTGAAATTTTTCACTCACCCCGTTGAATGTACTTTTGACGACTAAGATTTCCCATTTACAAATCTAAGAAAAACTATTATAGTTCGTACTTCCAACGCTTCAATTTCCAGACCAGAAATTACGTACTCGTCATAGTAGCGAGGGTTTTTAAAGAACCAGAGTTCTTCGAAGACTTGACTTGCATTAAGTTGAAAAGGATCTCCGAGTTGTGCTTTGTGTGCATTATTATACACGCTGTTCGCATGTTAATCGTAGTTTAACATGCCAGCCTTTTATACATTAAGCTACCGAATATTCAACAGAGAGCCGACACTGAAAACCTTTTCAAGGATCGACACGTAGGATGAAAAATTTGGGTGAGAGGAAAGATGAGAGAGTTCTGCAGCCTCTATGGGGATCGTGTTTCAGATTCTTCTACGGTAGAGTTAGGTTTGTGTCCTCGTCACCTCTGGAATTCTTCCATGCGATATGCATCGTTTAGCGAGGAAGAAAAGCAGTCACAACATGTTATAGCCATATTTTAATCGTTCATGAGATATTATATGCACTTGGTAACATTGTGGATTTGCATTTTTCATCGATGACATCGCAGCATGTAAATTCTATATATAGCAAATATTGTTGCATCAAAGATTTCTCGCGTTTGGCTTTCCATTTATTTCTGTACGTGAAGCGATATGGTCTTTTTGGTCGTGAACCACAAAGTAGTCGGTTCCCAAATTTTGAAAATTCCCGCAATTTTTGGGAGAGCCATTAAGTAAATATTCCACTAGCAAGCAAATATAAAACTACCAAGGCGGTCAAAATTACCAGATCCTAGTCTTTTCGAAAATTGCCTCAAATTGATAGGATAGCCATGAAGTAAATATTCCACTACCAAGCAAATATAAAACTACCAAGGCGGTCAATGTGACCGGTTCCCATTTTTAAAAAAAAATGTTTCAAATTAATAGAAGAGCCATGAAGTAAATATTCCACTACCAAGGAAATATAAAACTACCAAGGCGGTCAAAGTCACCGATTCCCAGTTTCTTCGAAAAATGCCTCAAATTAATAGCAGAGCCATGAAGTCAATATTCCACTACCAAGCAAATATAAAACTACCAAGGCGGTCAAAGTTACCGGTTCCCAGTTTCTTCGAAAAATGCCTCGAATTAATAGAAGAGCCACGAAGTAAATATTCCACTACCAAGCAAATATAAAACTACCAAGGCGGTCAAAGTGACCGGTTCCCAGTTTCTTCGAAAAATGCCTCGAATTAATAGAAGAGCCACGAAGTAAATATTCCACTACCAAGCAAATATAAAACTACCAAGGCGGTCAAAGTGACCGGTTCCCATTTTTTAAAAAAAATGTTTCAAATTAATAGAAGAGCCATGAAGTTAATATTCCACTACCAAGCAAATACAAAACTACCAAGGCGGTCAAAGTTACCGGTTCCTAGCTCTTTTGAAAAATGCCTTAAATTAATAGAAGCGCCATGAAGTAAATAGTCCACTACCAAGCAAATATAAAACTACCAAGGCGGTCAAATGCTGTTAAACAATTAACGCAAAAGAAGCATACTTCTGCGACCGCAAATACCAGCGTGATTTCGTTGTCACGCTGACAACGTTGCTGGGTCACCGGTGCTTTCCACTCAACAATGGCAATTTTTACCTTACGTACCAAAACGCAATCATGCCTTCGACGGCTTCTCACGTTCTTAAGTCATTTTGCTGATATTCGCCGAGCTCTCCGTGAGCTATAACTGTATATCTCGGAGGGCCCGGATAGACCCCAGCATTAACGAAGTTACGTAATGACTGGTTTTCTCAGAGAACGAATCCTCGGTGTACGAGCCTCTCTCTTTCCTTCTCGCGGCAACGAGTGTTCTTCGGTTACTTACTTACTTCGGAATCGGGAGTAAATCGCGAAGTACAGTTACTTATTTGTAAGAGCTCGTGAAACTCGAGCGACGATACTAACTGATATGCATATAACACTCTTATCGGGTTAAAAATACGGTACTCGAAGGGGATAGAGATTGTGTGAAACTTCAAAGAGGACAATGAAACTGGGCAAATTGAAGAAATGCATTAACGGGTAGATCTATCAAGGTGATCAGAATAATTTAGCTCTGATTGTTTCGTAAATGTTGCTGCACATTTTAATTATGCTTATTTTTTTTAAGTATGTCTTATAAAATGTAGGGGATTGAATTGATGGTGGTTTTTTACTCATTCATATTTTTCTTCTGGAATAGTGTCTTGTGGATGCTGAAATTGAAAAAATTTTATGATAGGACTATGATAAATAGTTTAACGCTAGAACTTCCAAAGGTGGCCAGAATGACTGGTTTATGATTTTCTAGAAGAATTCTTCAGGTTTATGGGGATGCGATACAATAGAATTTCCATGTTTACCTTACTGTACAACAGTGGTACTCAAATTGGGGTCCGCCGTCTTTTATGGGACCGTGAAGGGGCCCAGTGGGATCGCGAAGGGGTCATTCACAATTAGTTGAAATTTTGCTATATTTTGCTACAAAAGTTATTGTTACAAAGCAAGAAAAATGAATAATTAGAAACGAATAAAAATACAAAAGTATCATGGCTCGAAGTATCATCAAATTATTTTATATTAGTTACGTTTTTCCATTTTTCCTTTCTATTAATGTAAAGCAATACGCGGAACAATCTCCTGGAAGCTGATAAGGAAAGGGGAGAAAGGGTTTTTCCAACTGTCAATTATGATAAAATACAAATTGTTTATATATCAATTAAAAATAAACTGAAAGATTCTGGACAATATTACGTGCACTTACAAGGCGCAAAATTTATAGCGGAGTACAGTTATATTCCATTGTGAAATGCGACCACCAAGAGAAAGATACGAACCTTTTCTGCTAAGATAAATGTTTGATCGTATCTGGCAATATTTTCTACTTTCGCGCGGTTAATTAATTCTCCTTAATTGTCTTACATTTTTATTCTTTTACCCGGAGCAGGTAGACTTTTCATTTAAAAGAAAACACAGCCGCGGTATATTGTACTTCTAATAAACCAGTGAAAAAAATGTTCCACACCTTGGAATCTCTAGTGAAAAAAGTTAAAAGGTACACTTTTACCGTAGACCTCGTTGAGAAAGTTTCAGCGGAAGAGAAAAAATGAAAAGTTTTCAGTTTACAAGCTAGTTTTTCAAACAAGTTCACGCGAACGACGATTGGAAAACTGTGAAGGTGTCAAAGCTTTGCAGCATCTTCATGTTACATTTGTTTCTTGTTTACTTTATGGCTCACCAATTAATTTGGGGAATTTTCAGGAAAAAATTAGAAACCGGACGGTTTTACAGTCTTAGTAGTTTTACTGTTAGCTCGTTGAACGTCATGGGGGTCCCCGGTGACCGGCGCTATTGAATTCAATGAAATTTCATCTGACTTTTAAATTGCAATATTTACGAATTTTCTACTACATTTAATATATACATATTGGCATTAAAAAGGCAGAGTCCTGCTGACTATATTTATTTGTGTCTTTAAGGTTTCTGCTTTGTAGATATTATTTTAACAGAAAAAGTTTCTATTCGGTGAAAATGATGAAACTAGCGAAATATCGTTGACTTCCAACGTGTTAAACAAAATGACAGATTGGTATCAGTATATCGATACTATTTTTTTTAAATGTTGTATCATTATATGAGTCTCTCAGAAGTCAATGCGCTTATCTTTTGGATACTTTCTGATTTTTGTATATTTTAATAGAATAAACTTCATTGTATTCAAATTGACAAAAATCAGAAAATATAACAAAAATTTATTTAACCGCATTGGCTTCTGAGCGACTCATCTCCAGGGAGTATGTTTATATTCGTAAATTATATAATATTATTATATATATAAATATATATAATTATATTTTAATAAAATGAAGTTTACTCTATTTAAATTCAGAAAAATTAGAAAATATCAAAAAATTGGACTCAACCGCATTAGCTTCTGAGCGACTGACACACTAACATTAATCAGAAAATATCAAATTCGATGAAACTCGCCATGAAATTCCAATTCTCAATTAATCCGACACAAAATTTTCAATTCCGTCACGTCACAGTACCCTGAAGAGTTAACAGCCTCGAAATATTACGATTCATGTATTCTTCGCCTCTATTATTCTCCATGACAGTTTGATAAATTCACAAAAATCAGAAAATATAACAAAATTTGACTCAACCGCATTGACTTCTGAGTGACTCATACACTAACATTAATCAGAAACTATCAAATTCGATGAAATTCGTCATGAAATTCCAATTCTAAATTAATCCAACACAAAATTTTGAATTCCGTCACGTCACAGTACCCTGAAGAGTTAACAGCCTCGAAATATTACGATTCATGTATTCTTCGCCTCTATTATTCTCCATGACAGTTTGATACCATCATCTATTTCAATTCTCGTCGTCCTGTTCAACCGCATTCGTGATGACACTTTATGCACGGTAATATCCTCGCTGCACCCATCCAATTGCGAAGATTAGAAGCGACAGATTTTCACTTACGCTCGCCAAGTTTCTCGGATAGCTCGTTCAGTTTGCTTCCCGTTCGGCAGGCCGTTAAGACGATCGCGTGAAATTCGTCATTAAGTTTCGTCCACTTCGGATTTTCATTGTCCGAGAGGCCAGCTGCGAAACTTCCACTTTACGAAACGAGGACATTCCGCAACGAGGAAACGTTTAAGAGAGAACTCTGTTCCTACTTTGGCAATGATGCAGATTGTCGTTCCAGATAATTCAATTGACCGTGGGTATGTGGAAAGCTCTCGCGCGTTGTTAAACGGCAATCTCTCTTTCGCCAATTGACCGAAAAGCGTTCGTCTATTGTCGTTTTAACGTGAATACGCTCGGTAAGGAGAACTGATTGGTCATTCTTGCGATGCGAGGAATGAGCAAGTATTATTGAACGCGGGATTAATTTGAACTCTGATTACCGAAGGAAGTTGATTGATAACATCTCAGACTTGAGAAGTGTACGTGATTGTTTGAAATTTCACATTAATTCATGTTTGTTAAGGAGTTGATTGATGAGCTTTGGATTTAAGATATGTAGGAGTTGATTTTAAGATAGATGGTCATTTGAATTTAATACTTATGCAAATTGGTTTATAATCTGAGATTGATAACACTGGTGAACACGAATTTTTGCCCAAAGAATATTTATGCTGATTCTTATAGATTTTTTAGTGCTGAACACGAATCTGCAGTCCGTTTGTCTCTGTCACACTTTTGAGAAAATCAGATTTGAAAAAAATGTAAATTTTCATCCTTCAGAATTTTTTGTATGTTAGCTATAATAATTATTAAAAAATATTTGGTACAGAACGACTCTATAAACCCGCCCGAATATAACGATGCGTATTACTTTAATGTTATAAACATTTAAACATGTTAAAAAATATTCATAAGCAACATTGTCTAATTGCATTCTCAATTTTAGAATTATACGACTTACTAAATTTAAAAGCGCTTGTCATAAAAAAAAATCCTACATAATAGAGACAAACGGATTACATATTTGAATTCAGCATAAAAACTACTATCGAAATTACATATTAAAGCTTTTGTTCCAAAAGAAGTACATTATTCCTCTTCTAGTACTTTTCATTAACCCTTTGCGGCCGTGTTTCATTAAAAACAAAATGTGTAATCGCACTTGAAACAAAACTACTAAAATCTTAGAATTATGTATACCTGAGAAACGTGTCGATTCTTTGCTTTGGTGGCTCAGAGTAAACATGCGACGGCAATGGCAAAAGTTCTTTGGTAAAAGCAGACAAACGACCGTTAACTGAAGGTTGATACCACTATAAAGATGCATTACCGAGTAGTCAAGAAAAAGAGAGGCCATTCTTCCTCGTACGAAAGTATCATACACGCACTAATAGGCGAAAATGCTGAAACCGGATCGCGGAGCACTGATTACTCGTTGGCGGTCGAGGGCAAACTGATAGCGAGGCGAACATCGAAACGACTTGTTATTGTTAGAGGACCAGCGAGCCGAATATCTGGAAGGTGCGATCGCCGAGCTCCGCGAGTATGTTTTGAAAACACGTCGTGGTCGTTGTCCTCATCGGTCACCGAAGTGGAACTGACTGCTCTCGCTGCTCGTATAGTTAATCTTGTTACTGTAAATGCAACTGAACAATATTGTTTACTTATATAACCAAATGTTATAAATACACCTAATTCTGTTTTTACACGGTAGATACGTTCCAGACAAAACCGTGTAAAAAAGACATGAAGTACATACATAGAAAAAAGGGGATTAGTTGCATATCCTTCGACCCTGTAAAAAATAGTTAAAATAAATTTATTAAAAAATTTATTTTAAGAATATTTTAGATTTTTTAATTGGGCTAAATCGATTAAAATCGTGCAAAAACGGAATCAATTTTTTTTTTCTAGACCGTGTTAAATCAAAACCGTGTAAAAAAAGACCGTGTAAAAACAGAATTGGGTGTAAAATACTTTGTTTAATGTAGCGTTATTGTCAACGAGTAACTTGAAATGTATTGAAATGTAAGCATGAAATGTATTTGTAAAGCAAGTTACATATAATAACTCATAAAGTTATAAATAACTTATGAAGAATAAATTTATAATTGCAAAGGAAATTATAATACTAGCGCGGGTGAAACGGCTGTGCTGGGAATCACGGAAGTCTTGCGGAAATATTTTAATTTCGCAGCCGAAAGAAAAACTTATGTTGGAGCTTTCAGATATGGTTTTGCCAAGAAAAATGTCTGTTCTATCGCCTCCTGCCATTAGAATTTCTCCAGGACGTCTAATTTTTAAGATAAATAACTAAATATCCATAAAAACTGGAGCATTTTGGGCGCCGATTTCTCTTTGAGCATTGTTTAAACATGTTTAAATGTTTATACCATTAAAGTAATATGCATCGTTATATTCGGGAGGGTTTATAGAATAATTCTATATCAAAAAAATGTTGAGAATTCTTATGATTAAAATACAATAAATTCTGAAAGTTGAAAATATGCTTTTTCTAAAAAATGGGGTCTGATAGAGACAAACGTTTTCGATTTTACAAAACACTAAACATGTTTACTGTTTAATCACGCGAAATAAAAACTAATCAAGCAAGAAATATCAACCTGCCGTATTTACACACTCAATATTTCAACCAACATCATACAGCACCAATTTAGGACCGCGCACCTAAACCAGAACTTTGGGTTACGTAAAACACCTGCATTTCTCGTCGTAAAATGATAATCAGCTGAAAATTACGGGTGCATTGGCATCCCGTAGGCAGGAAAATCGTGAAATGTGGTTCTACGAACTCCTAGCCTGAAATGCAAAAGGTGACCAAGCACTTTCTCCCAATGTTTGCCGGTCTCCGCTGCGAATCCATGCGGAATACTGGAAAGCAGGTTCGCCTTGTATATCCGGACAACCCGATACGATTTACTTTGATACGATCTGTGACTAGTCAGACGAATCGATGCCACTTGAAAATCGCTGAACTATAGGCAAAAGAGCGATGAAAGTCGTGGACCATAGATAGAACATAGTATCCCATCAGTTAGGATCTCTGAAACATCGGAACTAGCATCGTCCTTTTGTCTTTCAGATTCTCTGCCGACAAAGTTTCAGTATCTAGCTTTAAAATTCCGTTCCAATGCAACTGTCACACTTATACTGATAATAGATAATTCAAACCTTCCATTTTTAATAAATTATTCCGTCTCTCTGTCACGATTTAATTATCAATGTTGACGAATCGAATATTGGTGAATTTTGTCGAATTTGTTTATTGGAGGCAAAATTGAATTGTATTGAATGGTTTTGATATAGCAATAAATGATGAGGTATCATTGTTTATTCGATTAGAAATTAGCAATTACCGTGGTATCCATTATGGTGTTGCTATTAATTATCAATGTTGGCAAATTGAATATCGGCGGAATTTCGTCGAATATTTTTATTGGAATGAACCGCGACATGCTGCAATATTGAATTGTACGAAATGGTAAATTTGATACAGTATTAAATGATAAAATATCATTGTGTATTCGATTAGAAATCAGTAATTAACGTATGTATTCATTTTAGTGTTGTTATTTTAAAATATTCAAAATGGGAAAAGAAAATTTCCAATGGTCATATCAGGGATATAACTGCGGTCGTTTAGATAGTGGACCCAAGTTCGAATTCTCTCGTCGTCACCTCTCTGGAATGTTTTCCATGGGGTATATGGTACGTCTTAATCTTCCATGGGTTCAGGACCCCTGTAAAGTTATAGGCTCTCGGTAAAACGAATAGAATTTCTATATTTTATGCAATAAATAATCGAAAGAAATATAGCAAAAAATCATCTAAAATTATGACCCGTCGAGAAGAAAATTAGACTGATAATTCATTAATTATAGGAACAGCTCGTTTGCGTGATCTTGGGAAAAAACAGTTTACGAAACTAAATAACGGGGACATTCGTCGTAACGTTAAGTATTACGAGTGTCTTTTGTTTCCTTTTCGGTCTTTTGGCCCGCTTGAAATTTATTAAAGCTCTCAATTAGCGCGAAGAAACGAAGCGTCATGAAATTAACAAGCACAATTGGCAGACGGAGCCGCATGGCTAGCAGATGCTCCAAGCTCCTCTGTGCATGTGCATCTGCACGTGTTTACACGTAATGCATCCGACTTGATGTCAAAGCAATTCATGCCCGTACTTTTTCTATAAATAATGACGCAACTTCGAATTCCCTGACGTCCATGGGTTTATCCGAAATTATTATTTAATAAATCATAACTTCGAAATAATTCTTAACTCCCTGCCCTTCGATTTCTTTTCTCATTAAATGTCCAATAATACACAATTAATTGCCGAAATGAAAAATTATCACCGATTTCTGATATAACGTAACGCCATACTGCTATTATAGAAATAATTCTATCGTCTCGTGATCGATTAATATTTTCAATTGAACCCCTTGCCCTACGATTTTTTTGCGACTGTGCAATAATTCAGTCTGAAACTTCTAATTAATCCGTTCGAGCTTAAATCCCTCGTCAGTCTCGAACTTCGAGTATCTCGTCAGCTTTAAGCAGTTTATCCTAAATTGTTATTTAGTATATAATTCAGTATGGGAAACAATGGCTGCTCTTGCAACATGAATTTCACAATAACACTACTCTTCTATTCCATTAAAATCATAGTCCATGAAAACCTGAAGTCAGTAAACGTCAAATACAACGAGGAAAGTTAGCATCATTCACATAATGTTAGCATGGTAGAAGAGCGTGTAAATGCATTACGTCAGTAAAGCGCGGCCTTTGTTCGATGATTCGATGATCGTTGCATTCAAGCAAGAATGGATGAAGAAGTATCACTTTCTTTTGCGAAACGAAAGTTAGCCAAATAAGTAAGAAATTATATATTCATCCGTTACGTAGTGAATCGTTAAGCGGATACGCGTAATTAAGTATGCACGGGAATTATAAACGCTTCTATAATTCATTCGTAATCGGTTAAATATGGAAGTAGATAAAATCTCATTTATTCGAGTTTTGTAAACCCTAATTATGTAATTCAATTTACCGCGGGAATTTTTCCTAATTTATTATTTAACATATTATAGCCTCGGTGATCTTAAGCTGAAATGATTACAGCAATTAAAAGGGAAAAATGTTATTAAGAAAAGAAAATGAAGAATATAAAAATGCAGGAAATTGAAAACTAATAACAAATTAGCCTCTATTTAGTCGTAACCAACTGAAAACCAACATCGCTAAGGCTAAGAAGAATAATAGGAATTTACATTTCTATAGTAACACGTTGATTGCCATGGGGGTCCCCGGTGACCGGCGCTATTGAATTCAATGCAATTTCATATGACTTTCAAATTGCAATTTTTACGAATTTTCTAATATATTCGATATTTAAATATTGGCGTTAAAAAGATAAAGCTCTGCTGCATATATACCCATCTGTGTCTTTGAGTTTTCTGCTTTATAAAGATGTGATTTTAATAAAAAAAATTGCGCTTCACTAGAAACGATGAAAATAGCGAAATACCGGTGGCGTTCAATGTGTTAAAATAGTTTTTTAAACAGTTGTATACGGTAAAAAGAAAAAAGAATTTTGTAGATTCATCAAATTCGCAATAATATCCTCGGGATTTTAAATTCTTGGCTTCAAGAGTAAAATAAAATAAATTCATCAACACCGAAAGTGTACTTTATCAAGTGACAGCATTTAATTCCGGCAAGGTTGCCGCAATACTTTGCAATTACGTGAAAGTAGTATAAATTTCTGACTTTTTCGAGCCCTCCTCAACTTTCTAATTCGAGCGGGCAATGACGGACTCAACGTTGAATATGTAAAGTGCATCGAGATACATCGGAATGAAATTTTTCTGGCGAAACTGCCGCTCACGATGCTCCTTGACCCGTTTGCTCGACTTAGACAATCGAAGAAGATGGAAAATTCACATAATTGGGGATTAAGCAAGAGTGCAATCGATCTCCATTACCGTAAACAGCGCAACATTGTTATTAATTAGTTTTACACATATACATCGCGCTCTTCGGTGTTTCGACGTTGCGATAATTTCATTATTCCTTGAATTATTAACGCAATGGTAGCTATTGTTGCACTCAATGGGCAATTTGTCCGTCAATAAAGAATAATAATGTAATTAGACGCGTTGATAATAAGATCTAAATTAATTGACGCGCTTGTTTCGTTATTGTCTTTCGTCTTCGATTGCTACGAAAAGAAGAGACCTGGTTACGATACGAATATAAAAAGTACCAAAGTATATATTGCAATTAGAATGGTGTTTTTCTGTCGGTCAAGTAAATTACAGGACTTCGAAACGGGCTTGGGGTTTCTCGTAAAATTGTACAATTTTTTTTTGTAGCTGAAGAAATTGCTCGTAACTTGTAATTTCAAAGTTATAGCCGAAGCAGAACGGAGTCGAAACGGCAGGTTTGGCGGAAACTGTAGGAAATATCTAAAGCGATATATATTCAGCAACTATCATTATTATTTTATGATCGCGAAACTCGAAATTGGCACGGACAATGTTGCAAACACCTTAGAAAGCGAGAGTTTCGTTGTGAGTCCAAACGCGCAGACTTGTTATCGAGAATTTCAATCGTGTTTTCATTATTACCGTTATATCGTTGCACGTGATCAAATATGCGAAACAACGTCTCAATTAAGCCATTGTTTCTAATCAAGGTACACGTAAAAATGATTTTTCAAATTACGATAAGTCAGCTCGTAGATTAGGTGCAACTTTGACATGAGTCATGTACGATGGACTTATATGGTGTTTGAGAAATATGTAGAACTTTTTTATAAGTCGTTGCTATAAATTCTAAACAATCGAAATATCAAAAGCCATTTTCTATGTTTAGTTTACAACAGAATTTGAACTATCCACTTTATAATTACTCTGTAATTACGCAGAGTACCGAGGAAGGGAGCCGAAACCAACGAAGACTCTTTTTCTCAAATATTTCTCGAATAAAGACCCGAAACTTTTCACCGCTCTCTAGAAATGAAGACGTTTCTAATACACTTTAAGACTGCTAAATCTAAGAAAGTTGAAAGCATCAGATGTAAATCATCGCTGGCTGGCATTACGAGCGGTACACCGATAGCAGGAAGGGATTATACTGTGCGGGGATCGTTGAAAAGTTTCACCTGGTCAGTAATGGTACTTCCTGATAGTCAGGTGGAAGTGCCTTAATCCAACGCAGGCACGAACTCTCGATTGGTTCACCGTTCCGAATGTAAATAAATTCCAATCGTTCGTGACGCTCTTCCATCGGATCTGGAACGATCGCAGGAATTTTGTTCGCTCTTTCACGTGTAGATTCATGTAGACATACCTTCTCGTAGTAAACGAAGACATTTTGTTCATTCCTACGACTGTAGATACAGCCAAACATAGCTTTCTATAGTAGGCGAAGACATTTCGTTCATTCTTTCGACTGTAGATAGACGCAGACATAGCTTCCTATAGTAGACGAAGACATTTCCTTCATCCTTTCGACTGTAGATAGAGGCAAACATAACTTCCTATAGTAGACGAAGACATTTCGTTCATTCTTTCGACTGTAGATAGACGCAAATATAGCTTCGTATAGTAGACGAAGACATTTCGTTCATTCTTGCGATTGTAGATAGACGAAGACATTTCGTTCATTCCTTCGACTATAGATAGACGAAGACATAGCTTCGTATAGTAGACGAAGACACTTCGTTTATTCTTTCGACTGTAGATAAACGAAGACATAGCTTCGTATAGTAGACGAAGATACTTCGTTCATTCTTTCGTCTGTAGATAGACGAAGACATAGCTTTGTATAGTTGACGAAGACGTTTCATTCATTCTTTCGACTGTAGATAGACGCAAACATAGCTTCGCATAGTAGACGAAGACATTTCGTTCATTCTTTCGACTATAGATAAACGAAGACATAGCTTCGTATAGTAGACGAAGACATTTCGTTCATTCTTTCGACTATAGATAAACGAAGACATAGCTTCGTATAGTAGACGAAGACATTTCGTTCATTCTTTCGACTGTAGATAGACGCAAATATAGCTTCGTATAGTAGAGGAAGACACTTCGTTCATTCTTTCGACTGTAGATAAACGAAGACATAGCTTCGTATAGTAGACGAAGACATTTCGTTCATTCTTTCGACTGTAGATAAACGAAGACATAGCATCGTATAGTAGACGAAGACACTTCGTTCATTCTTTCGACTGTAGATAGACGCAAACATAGCTTCGTATAGTAGACGAAGACATTTCGTTCATTCTTGCTAGTGTAGCTTGATGTAGACACAGCTTCTCGTAGCATACGAAGACATTTTGTTCGTTCTTTCTATTTGAACGTCTTTATGGAAATGATAGTAGCGAAAGTAGAGATTACAACGTTAATTTGAAGGAATTCTTGAAAATGAAAATTGATTTCTTTGCAATTATAAAATAATGGTAGCTCGGAATGCTGATTGAGAACCTCTGCTTCGAAAGCGATTTATTTCTTTCTACATCGATTCTCCTAAAGGACCAACTATAAATACATGCTAATGGAAGTTACGATCTTTGAAATTAAAATAAATGGCATGCAGTCAACGTGTCGTGATTAATGCAACGGATCTCCACATTGGAAAACGTATAGCATGAAGATATAGAAATTTTCAGACTTTACGGATGACTGAAAGAAAGAATGGAAAAGAAGTATGGTGTGAGACATACCGTGGCATCATCGACGATCATCTGATGATAGTGTTGTGCATCGTGTGCATACATGCATTGCATCAAACGTAACTGTAACCATGTTACCGACGTGTCTTCGTACATAAGAACTAACGCATCGCTAGTGATGGAATGGAAATCGGTTCTGATCAGTTCCAACATGTGTCATAAAGTTTCAAACTATTTTTATAGCCCTTCTTAAGACACGAATCAGAATTAATGCTAGATCTACCGACGATTTACCCGATTTACTTGAAAATGTTCAATTAATGAAGACGATAAACGAAGAAAGCAAAACACTCAATGAGTTTAATGGCTAGCGGTCTACACGATGGACGTAGAAAATTGCAAAGAAACAACGCTAGATATTTCGGGAATATTTAAAAAAAAATAGAAGAAGATGCTTTGGTCACCTTCATAGATCTAGCGTTAATGAGATAGAAAACGGTTGATGGAAACGAGTGAAAATCGGCCATACGAACGAAGATAACCGGAGGAAGAAAAATGCGCAACCCCTGACCGCGAGATGTACCGTTAAAAACAATAACTTTAAGTACGAGAATGATGACTAATTCATGTGAGAATTTTCCTAGATCAAGAATACGTATTCGGTAATTTTCCACTAATTGTGAATGTTCTATTACATCGAAATACTTTATTTAAAATACATTATGTTTATTATAAAATGTCGGTTAAGCTTGGAAACTAATAATGAATAAACGTGAATATTCCATCCACTATATATCATTTTGTGTGCGAGAATTTATCAAATGTTAGATGAATTTTGTTGTTTGAGAATACTCAACCGTTGTTTTATCCTTGACCCTTAATTGTACATTAAACGACATATCCGTAACACTTACGCAACGTCGACAAGCACGGTCTAAATGAGTATTTTTAACTGGAAAAGTGTTATTTTTAAAATGGCTATGAAATAATTGCATTCCATTACCGAGCATAATTTCATTTACAAAAAAAGAGAGGAGAAGAACTCATTCAGAGTTATCGTCGAAAATAGAAACTATTTTCTCTCGCTCTTGTAACTATCGAAATGGTAAAAAAATATGTTTTAAATTATAAAGGTTAATTAAAATGAGAAATAGTTACAAAATAAAAGAAGAAACCATACTATCTTATTTCTTTGCAATACAAATTGTTTTTTCACTCTGTTAGGTAAATGATATTAATTTTAAAAGCTATAATAATGTGATGACGATATAATCATGCGAATTAAAAGATACTGTAATCAAAGGTATAAAGTTATTAGTAAATTTTAAAAATATAGCTAATAGAAAATTAAGTAGGATGAAGAGCCGACCCAAGTGTACTTTGAATTAAAGCGGAAAAAGGTGAATATTAATTCCACAGCTGTTAAGCTTATTAAATTCTTGAAAGTTTCTACGGTTCACATTAATAAGCTGTCGGTTAATAGCAGCATATTTAAATAAAAGGAGCAATTACCCTCGGGATCCTACTGCAGAAACATTCTATGCATTCTTTCCACTCACCCGCATTACGTAAGCGCCAGCTGCCGATTAAATCAAATAAAGGTCGCGGATAAGGTACCACTAAGTCTTTCGAAACGGGAAAAATAATTTAACTCCATCGAAAATATCGAAACATCAGTCTGATCAAATAAATAATCAAGAATCATCAAAGTTTCGAGCTCAGCAGAAAAAGCTGGTACAATCTGATGTTCTCAACCTGGAGAATGTGATCGTTGATCCTTGTCGACGTTTGTAGACCCACATAAATGAGAAACCAGCAACTGCATTCCTCATACACGTACTAATGGGCCCTCTCAACCACATAGGGTCTACTTCTTCCAAGAATACCATTTTCTCGTGTCGTCTGACCATCATAGCTCATCTTCTTGACCATATTCATGTATATACACCTGCTAAGAAATCACGGAAACTGTAGGAGTCTATTAAAATAAAAATAAAATTCAAAATTACTCGTACCTTTCTTCGTACAGGTCGTTTTACAAATTGACTACTGGGCATAGTTATTATCTCCCTTCTTTTTTGTTCTTTTGTATTTTTTCGGATTTGATTGCTATAGTCATTTTGCCTAGCAGCTACTGTTTCATTTTATTTTATTATTATTTACGGGTTTATGAGAAACCCTTTAGAAATTAGAAGAAATGAAAAGTGCGGACTATTGTTGAACTAAATTAGTGAGAATTAAATGTCTAAATGATCGTAGATCATTGATTTTAGGTGGGTTCTAGATCACCGAGGATACGATATATTAAATAACAATTTAGGACAAATTTCTTAGAGGTGACGGGAGATTTAAACTCGACTTGATTAATTAAAAGTTTGAGACTGGAACTTCTTAACTATCGTAGCCTATCTCGTTTTTTTGTATTTCTTCGGCTTTAATTGCCAGGGTCATTTCACCTTTGACCTACTGTTTTAGCTGGCTTCTGAACCATCAAATGTATTTTACTTGCTGTTTATATTAAAATGAGATTGTTGCTATAATAAACTCGTTGTATAATGATACTTTATACCATTATAAATTAGCTGCACTATTATTCAATTACATTGAAATAATATCAAACAAAACAGAACTTAATTTGCCTTTTTGCAAAAGCTTCTAACATACAGCGACTGTTACGTTAAAAAAAAGACTACTATGAGCAGCAGGAGCTTAGAACAAAATACAAAAATCTTTGATTTGTTTAACTACCATTTGTATTTAGGCATTGGTACTCATTGAATATGTGTGTCAAGCATTTGGGCCATAGCTTGAGGCTATGGATTACTGGACGCGGCAAGAATTCGATTTGCACGTTCTTCTCCCATTTGCACGAGCTTCGTAAAGTGGCACATTTTGTTCTCAAGTAGCTGGATGATTCACTAAAACTGCTTTGCACGCTCTTTATCAAGAGCAAAGTAGTAGCTTGGTCATTTTGATACGAATGTAGGAAGTACGTAAATGGGAGTGAACGAATGAATTGTAATTAATTAATAAAATGTCCCATCTATAATAGAAATTGGCTACGTAGTTTTTTTTACGTCATTATTAATTCTATAATGTTCGTTATTGTTATTAAATCTGAATAATTTTCCGATAAATGTTAAAGATACGTTTATGACGATGAGCAAAGCCTTTAGATTAATAAAAAGTCTTAAGAAAGTATAGGATAGATCCGTGAAAGTACCGTGTACTGACCTTTGGGAAATCTTAGCGTAACATTGATAATGATCGACGTTTGTACAACCACATTGAGGTTTCTAAACGTGTTTCGCAGACGGTATTTGGTCTGCAAAAGTACAATTGCAAAGATACTAATGTGTATCCTTTTTTTTTTACATTGCAGAATGCATCGAAGGTCAAGGGGGATGCAGAAGATGTAGAGACAGAATTTGTGCCCGATGTGCTGTTCTACTACATCAAGGAACTTGTGTGGATACTTGTCCACCAGGTCACATTGCAGATTGGTCAACTAGAGATGAGTACATGGGAAGAATTTGCAGAGAAACAGGGTACATGTTTGGATTCAGTGGCAGTCAGGTTGCAATTTTGGTTGGAGTAGTTTCTGGTGCAACTATATGTATTTTCATCATAGTATGCGGAGCAATAATCGTTCACAGGAGGAAAAGAAAAGCTGCAAAACTCATCCAACAGTTTGAAGATAGGTATATGAATTGTACTTATGTTATAATGAAATAGTAAAATTAAGTGTGAATTTGTATAAAAAAAAATATACCATTTTTCGTGTTTCAGTGCAGAGAGAAGAGAATTCTTAAAACACCTTGCAACACTGAGAGGAGAGGGCAATACTTTTCTCTCTATGCTTAATGACACCAGAAGACAAGTTAGAGAACTGTATTACTCGGGAAACACTGGAGATGGAGCTGTTGGAATACAGGCCTATAGGTATAATTATTCAAAGATTACTTTGATTAATAATAAATAAACATTATCGATACATTGCCCTGTACAAATAAAAATGTTTTTTTACAGGCCAGTGTTACGTGATCTAGCAAGGATACTAGTTCTCGTCAATAGAAGAGATGAAGAAATACCAATTCCTCCAGATGATTGGCAGAGACTTTTCTCATGGGCAGAAAGGCTTTTAAGGCGGTATAAGAGGCACAGCTCCCCAGAAGTAAGTAAAATATTTATTTCGAGTTTGACTTCATGCTAAAAATCATGTAAAAAATTACAGTCATAAACTTAATCTTTCCTTTCACGCAAGTCTCTAAAACATTTTGGTAAGTGGTACATATGAAAAAGATAATATAAGCGTATTTCATAATGTTCTAATGTGAGAAAAATAATATTGTTTAAATAAAATAGATAAAACCAAATCATCATGCATAGAATGTATTCAATTAACATATTCAGTGCTTAAATTTGAAGGTGGCTCAACTTGTAACATTCCTTCAACAACCAGTGACATCCGTCCAAATGACAACACCACAACAAGTTACAATCGCACAGCCATCTCAGCCATATGAACCCAGGACAACTCCCACTAATCTTACTACGTTTCAAGCAAACGTACCACTTACCACATTTCAAGCAAGTGATAAATCAAGTATTAGCCCAGCAAGTTCCAGTCTAGGATATGCAAAGGATAGTCCTATAAGTTCGAGCCTCGGACAGAACAGTTCTGGAGCGTATAATGAGAAACTTAGTCCAAACGGATCTACCATAGGACAAACGACACCTCTGGTGTATGACAATCAAAAGCGATTGAAAGCTTCAAGTGCTCATTTCCAGGAACTTGCTATCTCAACCTTTACCCATAATTACAATACTGGGACAAATTTATTTGAAGCTAACAGTGCTACCGATGACTGCACAATGAATGGGCTTGATCGTGAATTGAATCCACAATGGGAATTTCAAAGCCCTACAGAAGCCGCGAATTATACTATTCTGTCTGATTGGGCACCCGCTCGCGACTATCTCATTGATGACTTTACAATCCTTGGTTTCCGACCGCAGGATGAAATTACTACAGAATTGTAACTAGCATATTGTAATACATGCACTGTTAATGTCTCGTTATTATGCTTTGAAAGATGATATTTTTCCATTTTTGCCCTCTAACAAATTTAAATATTCCGCGGTAAAACATGATCAAATTTAGAACATTCCTAAAATTATAAGTTAACGTATAACGTTTGATTAGAAAAGCTTCGGTATTTAGAATTGATTTTCGGAAAAATGGATATATTAGTTTTATTAAATTGATCATGCAATGCATTCTTATTTTTGTATCTCAAAGAATTTGAATAGTATTGAATTTATAAGTAGACTGATATGTGGTTACTATATCATTTTTTTTGTGTATTCAGTTTAAACGTATGTAAGTACATTCTGTAGTAAAACGAATTCACGATGATACCAAATAATTCTAAGGATTTTGTATAGTTCATATTTTTTATTTAATTTCTATTATGTATATTTAGATTAATTACTGTATATTTTAATGTACTAGTCAATACTTCCATTTACCTAAGAATATACATTGAAATATTAAAGCACTATTGCATAACCATACTCGATGAGAGTTCACGAAAATAACCTGAAACATTTTTAAGAATTATTTAATTGTACATCATACTTTCAATCAAATCATGTTTAGTTTACAGATCTTACCTTATCTAAGGATATGCATGTATAAACTGCCCATGTCATTATATATAGGACCGGAATGGTCGATTGTACAAATTGATGTAAATATCGATTATTGTTATGTTAGTAGTAAATGTAAGAGAATTTTCAGAATAATATATGACTTTGTAAAATAATACCAGAGGTGAATTCCCTATATTCCCATTCTTCCTTTCAAATAAACTGTTAATCTATAGCCGTTTTTCTTTTCATACAAATTATATATATATTTTTAAGTTCTCACAGTAATCATATCTTACTTGAATCTAGAAGGATAGACATTTTAATTTTCATTACATCCTTTTTGCAAATCTTGTAATATTGTAAAATGAAACTATACTTAAAAGTGTAAATCTTCGAATTATTGTTTCGTAAAGAAATGACGAACATTTTGAAAAACAAATATCAATTAAAATAGTGATATTTTCTTCAAAACACCTTCATTTATCCGATAATTTCAAACTAGAAGCAGACATCTTTAAATTATACATTAAATACGTTAATATATTTAAAAAACATTAAATTTCTTTGTCTTTTAATAATTAACCCTTTCTTAAGTCGTTTTTATATTTTTATCGAAACAAATTAACGGAACAGGAACAGTAACAGTAAGTACCATAAGGACCATTTTTAATTTCGCGGGTTATTTCGTAGCAGGAAATGAACGACCGACGCACGCACCCGGATGTTGCGTGCGCATTCCTAACGAACCAACAAAGAACACCGGACGAATTTTAAAACGGAAAGTAACGACTCCATGGTTTGTTTCCACAAAATTTCATCCGGAATTCATTTTTCACCGCGCCAAGTTCAATTGTCAAGTGATTCCCGCATAGACACTGAACGAAAGATGTAAAGCTAAATGATCCTCCTAGCGCGTAAGTTCCTGCGGGGTGGGCGAGGGACGCCATGACAGTCGTCGTATTTTCTGTTAACCGCGAGCACGTAGGCTCTTCCCACCGTTTTCGTGAATTTCTTGCGCAGCTTGCCGTCTACCTGGGTCAAAATTGGCAGCCCCGTTTTCCAGGCTTAGCGAGCTTTGCTTCGAAGGTATTCTGGAGGTGGAGGGCGACAGCGCGTGGCCATTATCGGAGATTTGCTTGTGGGTACTCGTGGCGAGGTGAGACGTCGAGAGGTGGCGAATGGCGTCCCCCCCTGCGTCGGGACGCGCGCCTCCCTGTGTACGAGACGGCCTAGGGCCGATGAAGCGAGATGCCAGAACCGCCGACGGCACCGTACACCACGTGAGTTCATACTCCGAGCTGTCTCGTTTATCGCATTGGCCATCCGCGAGTAGTCTATGCATATCCCCTTGCCCCGAATCCCGTGGATCCTCCATCTTGTGGCCCCTTGTCCCCGTCCTACGAGCCACGATAATTGACGAGTCATATGTCTCAGACACCAGAAGATGGTGCCCGTGAATCCTCTCTCGTATTCGGGGGGATCGACGGCGAGTCCTGGCTGAATGTGGGAACACAGCTGCGTAATTTTACGAGCCGCTGGTACGCTAACGTTTCAGTAATCGCGGCTAGCTTTTGTCGCCTTCGAAAGATGGTATCGGATGACTCACCCTTTCCCGCTCACTCAACAAAAAACCTTTTAAATATCAGCGAGGTTAAACTAGTTTTGTATTTGTACAATTGAATTGCTGAAATTTCCTTACGATATTGTTGTACCGTATGGTTATTATATAATAATAAGTGTCCGCCCTGAACGAACTTCTTAGATATTCTGATGTTCTGAAGTTCCCATTCCCCTCTACCAAACCAAACTAATTGATATCGAGGTTAATTTATAAGACGTATTTCGCCAGTCAATTGTAATGGTGCAAAGGGCAATGTTACTGTCTTTTGTTAATCGTACACTATATTAGTTTTTTAAATACAAATATGATTGTAATTGAATCTATTAAGAGCTTTAGAAATATATGTATGCATATGAAGTTAACAGTTGATCTATGTAATTCATGCAAATAAAAGAAGTATTATAGTTTAGATTTGTGCTTCATATAGTAATTTTGGCGAAATTGTTTTCCAGGATGAGGAATGAAATATATCAGAAGCGTTCAATCAGTATCCCTCAGTGAATAAAGATGAATAGTGAGCAGCATGCTTTGCCAGCGACTACGCAGGCACAACAAGAGGTGAGGATCCTTTTAATACAGACAGGCTATTTACCAAACCACAAATGCGCAATTGATATGCTATGCTAATGACTGAATTTTAAGGAGCTAAGAATTGAATTTGATGTATTATCAACTTACAGATATTTGATTTCTTCGGTATTTTTCTGTTAACCATACGATCAAGAAAGTTTCATGACATTATTTTAAATTGATTTTTATTGCTTGAAACTTTTATCCCCATATTGCTGCAATATGTTTTGCTGTCGACTATCTTTCTTGATATTATGATGTTTTAGATATTTATATGTAAGGTATGTTAAGTTGTTTTTCTTTTTTTTTCTAATGTATTATATATTAGTATAAAATGTAAGTGTAGATAATAGCAATTTATATATGAGTTACATAATGTATCTGCATTATATTCTTAATTTTCTTTCAAACACCTATTCCTCTTGGAAGTAATGCTGCCTTATTATCTAAATAAACTTCAATGCTTGTAGCACATTCACATGAAGTAGCTTATGCTTGAACTCTTTCTATTTGATGGCTTGCTTTTTTTATCCGTGTAATATGCAAATTTTTGCAAAGGTATATAGTTTTATGGTATTATATATTGTATTCTTTACAACTATGCATATCATACCATAATAAATTATGCACATCACATGAATCTTCAACTCAAAGCCATATGTTTCAGATATTTTTACAAATGGAATACTAAAAATAAATTTTAGTACTTATATCCTGGACTAAAGACATTTTGTAGATAGTAATAAATACTATCATTGGAAATGGTTGCACGATGCCATCGTTACTAGTTGGTTTGTAGCTTTTGGTACTGCTAGAAACACAATTCAAAACTAGCGCATTTGTTGATTGGAACAGAGCCTGGTGCATGCCGCTGCATGCCCTATCAATGTTGTACAAATGTCTGAATGTATATCGGTAGGATGTAAACGCGGGTCAAAGTGGTCGTCCTTCATACCCAGGTGGTTTGGCTACTGGGACCAGTCTTGGCAATGTAGGGAGTACCCCACATTCATCCGCGGACCTGCGTGTAGGTACAGCCGTAGCGTTAGCCTCCTCGGTAGCTAAGTATTGGGTCCTCACCAATCTGTTTCCTGGACCGCTACCTCAGGTCTCGGTCTATCACCATTCCCACCACAACTCCTCGCATAGGAGTGGTGGAGGTGGAGAGGCATCCTCCAAAGAACCAGCCTCTTCATTGAACCAGGAAATGGCGTTGACTTCTAGCTCTCACCACCAATCAACATCTGCACATCATCATCATCAACCTTCAGTTAGCAGTAGCAGTCATCACAGCTCACTGCAACCAAATCCGCAGGTTTGTTAATTTAGAGGTATGCAATGATTAGTTACTGACTGCACCTTGTAGACAGCCATGGTCCAGATTTAGTCTACTTGAGCAGGAGTTGCGGTAATATTGTACATCATATGTAATATTATGAAAGCGTGAGTAGGTATAAGAAGTATGTATTGCGACAATTATGTATGGAGTGCTTGTGATTCCACGTTTACAATTTGAACCTTCTGCTTATATCAAAATTCTTCATTTTTCTGACTTTTTTTTTTAGTTGTTTTCACTGTTGCATCTTATTATATGCTAGTGTTGTACATAACACCATGTACTGCTATATATGTAGCAGTTTATGGCATTATTGTGTGTATGATCATTTTGTTCTTTTTTTTTTAGTATCGACACAAGAAAGTCCGTGTAAGATAAAATATGTCCTTTCCGTAAAATGCCTTTTGATGCAGTAATACTCTTGAATTTCAAGCAACATAAAATTGTAATTTATATACTTGAAAACATTAAGTTTAAAGTACTAACATATTTTGTCCGTATGTTATTTGGCAGATTCCAGTTTCTCTTCCTGGCCTTAATTTAGACGGGGCACATATTCCTGCAAGTGTCAGTCATTTACAAGCAGCACATGCACAAATGCAACAACAAATGCAGGCGCAACAGCAACAGCTGCATCAGCAGCAACCACAGCAGCAGCAGCAGCAGCAACCTCAACAGCAGCAACAACAGCAATCACATCATCAGATGCAAAACCATCAAAATGCTCAGAACAGTGGACCAACTGCACACAACCAAAACGCACAGAGAGATGATAACAAAGTAAAAGACGAAGGTGGAAGCTGCACGACCGAACGGTGTAGTGATAATCAAGTGCACTGTCAAGTTCAGTGTGACCTTCAGTTACAGCCGCCGCAAGATTTGCAGCAAAGTCTCATGCAGCAACAACAGCAGCAGCAGCAGCAACAACAAATTGGTGTAAATATAAGCGGAAATTCTTCGACCGAAGGTGGAAGTCAGAACAATTCCGAGAAGCCCGAAAAGGAAAAAGAATTACGCCAACTGAATATGACACAGTACGTTTACGTAATTTACTTACTTATAAATGATGTTTGCGTTATGATACACGATAGGGCCATTTTTTCGTAGATTTCAAGTACCAGATTTAAAACCAGGCGGTCACATGATGGATGTAAGAACAGCTGATGGTTCTGTTGTAAAAATCAGTGCTGGAAACGAACAAGATCTCGCTAAGACCCTTGGTGTCGAAATGGTGCAAAACATGTACAAGGTAACCACGATAACTGTTCCCTTGGTATAAAGTATACTTCGATATGTAAAAACAAAAATTAATTGACCTACTACATTCAACAGGTAAACGTTGAAGACATCAATCAACTCTTGGCATATCATGAGGTTTTCGGAAAACTACAAAGTGAAATAGCAGCTGGTACAACATTAGTTGGAAGCACAGTTCCTACGCAAACAGTTACCACTATACAGAATGGTACTCCGATAGTGCAGCAAGTTCAGTTGAATAAGTTCGATATCAAATCGAGCGACGGTGAAGCAACACCGGGAGCGAGTGCATCACCTGTATCGGTTGGAAGCCATACTTGTGAAATATGTGGGAAGATTTTTCAGTTTCGTTACCAGCTTATCGTACATCGTCGCTATCACACGGAAAGAAAACCGTTCACTTGTCAGGTAAATAAGAAAATAAGTGAAGCATAATGTACTAGTTTTCAATCTATTCCCTCTATAATTGGTACTCCGTCTTTTAATTCTTACAACTCCGTCTTTTAATTTATTAACTACTAGACAAAAGTTTTGCTACTTTCGTTATAGGTATGTGGCAAGGCATTTTTAAATGCAAATGACTTGACACGCCATGGAAAGTGTCACTTGGGTGGATCCATGTTTACTTGTACAGTATGCTTTCATGTCTTTGCAAATGCACCATCTCTGGAGCGTCATATGAAAAGACATGCTACCGACAAACCGTACAATTGTACCGTATGTGGTAAAAGTTTCGCGAGAAAAGAACATCTAGATAATCATACACGATGCCATACTGGAGAGACACCTTACAGGTAAGTTTCATTCTGTTATCATTCATCATTTTCAATTTAAAACTTTTATTCGTTGATTTAAATATCATATTTTTATATTTATCAAAACGATCCCGAAAGAAGTGCTTATTCTAATAATGCATTTAAATCCCTAAGATTTAACCATAACATTGATATATAATGAAATTATTTAGTTTTATCCTTTATAAATTGCAAATTTTTTAATATTCCGGTTTTTAAAAATTATCTCGTGTAGGATTTCAGAGAATGCAGGTCGCAGACGCGAGTAATTATATTAACATTCTGTGTCACAGGTGTCAGTACTGTTCGAAGACATTTACCAGAAAAGAGCATATGGTAAATCACGTACGCAAACACACGGGCGAAACTCCACATCGATGTGATATATGCAAAAAGAGCTTTACTCGCAAGGAACATTTCATGAACCATGTTATGTGGCACACAGGAGAAACTCCACATCATTGTCAAGCCTGCGGCAAGAAATATACGCGTAAAGAACATCTTGCAAATCATATGCGTTCACATACCAATGATACACCATTCCGCTGCGAAATTTGCGGTAAGTACTTTCTTTTTTACATTAATCTATGCAAACTGTTGTATATGCGATACATTATGCCTTCGTCAATGTTTATTAGTCAATGGGTAAAATCCAAATTTATTTAGATTTAAAATATAGACTTTTCAATCGATTGCATGTTTGTGATTGCATTTGGGTTAATTAATTTCTTTTCTGGGATGCACATTTTTCATTGCTCCATTACTTGGCAATATTGAATAGATTTTTCAACACTTTCATTATATATGCTATTTTAAAATTTGCAGAGATTACTCGATATACTGTAAACAATCAATATATTGTCGCTAGCAGATTGTGTGATACATTTTTATAAAAGAAAAATCTGATGAAAAGTTGCATTAAGAAATTTAATTGTATTACATTATCAATTTTACGCGTACTTTTTAGACGATTTAAATTCATCTTTGACAATGGCATAATAAAAAAAAGGTGTAATATTAGTATTCTTCGTTAAATTATTCTACAGGATAATTTTGCTATGATAAAGAATAATATTTTTCACGTCATTAAAGTTTCGTATACATGTACGAAATATAAATAAAATGAAGCTTTTCTAAAACTCGAGAATTAAAGAGGGAGAGACGTATAAATGGAAATAATGTTTTTCGTTATTTATGAGTAATTGAAAGTAGGATTTTAATCATAAAATATATCGATTTATGACGTCAGTTCCTGCAACGAATATGATACTTGAAAATTACGACCTACGCGAAATCTGTTTTGATCGATTCCTCCAAAATTTTATTCAAATCATCGGTATAGCAGTATCATCAATATGATTTAAAGCAACTTTAATTTATTCAAGCTAGAATCTTTTTAGAAAACAAGTTGTATCAGCTGGAAATAAGAGGCTTAAATCCTGACATATTTGAGTAAACGTAAAAGAATTAATACCGTTCAAAGTGCATTCTATATTAATTATAGAGACTTCGTTATTTTTATATCGGAATACACAATTTTCTGTTTTATCGGTTATCGTATTCTAATAATTGAGTAGCAAAACCTCGGGCATTGAGCCACTAAAGAATTTATAAGACAATATCTCCGTAAATCTGATAATCACTAAATACCAAGAAACGTGAACGAATATTACGTATATAATAAGATGAAGAAATACCCAAACAATAAAATTAAGCCCTCATCTAATCTCTGCCCAATTTCCTATCAATTGCTCCAAATTGTTTCATTGTCATTAAACTGATTGATAACCGGATATTTCTTTCTCTTAAGAAAAGTCTTCCTACAACTTCCAATATTATGTTAAATACTTAATAGAAGTATATTTACAAGGGTCAGAGACACCTACCCCTCTCTTTCCTCCCTCCAGGCTCCTATGAAGCCTTACAACCCTTTTTCAAATATATTCGTTTTCCTAATAATCTCAAAGACTCTTATACTTTCACGATTGTGAATTTGTCGAATTTAAAGAAACCCAAAAATTAAAATAACACTGCAAATTTTCCCGTTCTAATTTTTCCCTAAAAAATACCTACAATCAGAGAATTTATCTGCAGTCTACTTTACCCACGTTATCTCAAGACCTCGTTAATACATCATTTCAATTTTCAATCCCTTTTATTTCAACCCCCTAAGTTTCTCAAAATCAAAGCTCACCTTCTGTAAATTCATTAAAAAAATAACTAAATATTATTAAAAAAAATCTTATTTAATCCCCGCGAACCTTTGCAATGTCTTCAATGCATTTAAGAGAGCGCCGGTAGGTTTGAGGGGGTGAAATAAAATTCGCGAGAATTGATCGCACATTGCGTCTAGTCACCCCAGTCGCGGGTCGCGCGCATTCCTTTGCTAAAGCGCCCCTCTAACCTTCGAATCATCGGTATCTTTGGCTGCTTATGCAGTTTTTCTCGCGATTTAAATCGTAATGATCTGTTCATCATCATTCAACGAAGGGTCAACGTTTACTTTCATTCACGTTACTCCGAAAATTCTGGCATCATGACTTGCTACTTCGTAAATGTTACGGGTTGGTATACGTCTTTCTCTACCCGGCATTTTTCTATTGTGTAATTCATCACGTTTCTATGTGTGCAACGTATTAAAATGTGCATCGATAACGCTAATTCGTTAATTTTTATTCTATTTCGAGAATAAAGTGATATTTGAGTCGTTTATTTTGAAATTGGTGGAGTCAATGCCACTCATAGTCTGATTATTTCTACCTAAACGCAACTTTCTCTTCAAGAAAATAATTCTATACTCAGCAGTACTTTACCTTTTCAACACCAATATTTAAATATTCGATAACGCCGATCGCCCGGTGACCCTCATGGTATTCAACGTGTTAATACATAAGAATATTCCCATATACGTATACATACAGTATTACATACCATCGTAAAACTGTCGTATAATTTTAATTCTTCATTTATTGCTGAAACTATAGGTAAGTCCTTTACGAGAAAGGAGCACTTCACGAATCACATAATGTGGCACACTGGTGAGACGCCGCACCGCTGCGATTTCTGCTCGAAGACGTTCACAAGAAAGGAGCATCTCTTGAACCACGTTCGCCAGCACACGGGTGAGTCTCCACACCGATGCGGCTTCTGCTCCAAATCGTTCACCAGAAAGGAACACCTTGTTAACCACATCCGCCAACACACAGGTGAGAGCGGTTGGCATATGTCCACTTCATGGGCAACCGACTGTAATATTTGTCTCTAAGAGTAGTTTATTATACGTGATTAGAGAAGTGATTTAGTTAAGAAACACGTTAAGGACTGAGTCACCTTTCATAATATCATATAACACATATCAGGTCATTTGTGTACGTCCAAGGATCTCAATGGTTCCTCGTATTATGATTGTATGAATAATTATGGTTTAGAAGTGCATTGAAATTTATCGCTTCGATTTCACGTTTATATATGAGTTGCGTCGTACTGCATGCGAAACTGATAGACGTTTTTTTGTACAAAAGAGAGAAGATTCTAAAGGATGATGGTATTGGGAGTAATACCGTTTCATTGTTCATACATGACGATTCATATTTTGTGTCTAACTTTGGAATTAGTAATGCGATCATATTAATCCCATTTCATTGAATCCCTAGAGACATTTATTGTTCTGCCTAATACACCGCTCTCATACATGCTTTTTATTAACGATTTCAGAATTCTTATGTAAAATACATATTTTAATGGTCCAAAAGAACATTTTAACGAAGCTTCACATCATTATCGGGACTGTATCTGTTCATTCGCTATCTTTCACCGTTTCTTATCATTTATTCACTGTCATCTCACTCCGTAGGTGGCACGAGTTTTATTAGAAATTTTTAATATGTTTCATATCGTTTAGTTTAGAATAAGCTGAATTGCAACGTATATTTTGAAGTTTTAGAATAGTTAACGAGAAAAGTATAAGTGTATTGCTTTGAAAGTTTCGAAATTAGAGTATCTTCGATGAAAAAGAAGACTTATTTCTGTACAAGCTGCAATGTAATGTAAGAACACTGCGATATCGAATGATATATTTGTCTCCTTTTTACCATTTTATATCGGAAAAGTAGCAATGTTATCTTATTTAACTTCTACTAATATCTACTTTTTAATTGCATTACGCTGATTGATACCATACGATACAATTATTTACAGCTTCCCCTTTATTTTCATGTTCTGCTGCTCCTTCAAACCCCTACACACTTGTAAAATAAATTACATCACAGTGTAAGAGAAATATATTTGAAACATAAAACAATTAGTAAGAGTCCCCAAGTTTCATTCGATACGCGTCTCTTCCATGCATTGCATTAGGCAAAACACGCCTTGTCCGGGATAACTCATTGTCCGAGCGATGAGTTAAAGTTCGAAATTTATTGTAAATTGTACAGGAGAGACGCCCTTCCGCTGTCAGTACTGTCCAAAAGCTTTTACGCGGAAAGACCATCTGGTGAACCACGTCAGGCAGCACACGGGTGAGTCACCGCACAAGTGCCAGTATTGCACCAAATCCTTCACGAGGAAGGAACATTTGACAAATCACGTGCGTCAACACACAGGCGAATCGCCACACCGATGCCACTTCTGCTCCAAATCATTTACTCGTAAGGAGCATTTGACGAATCATGTACGAATCCACACTGGCGAATCACCGCATAGGTGTGAGTTTTGTCAGAGGACGTTCACTAGGAAAGAACACCTCAATAACCATCTCCGTCAACATACCGGAGATTCTTCACACTGTTGTAACGTGTGTTCAAAACCATTTACAAGAAAGGTACGTTCATATTTCTTCTTCCACGGTTGTAAAGTTATTCTTTAAATATATGAATTCAAATTAGTATCTTGCTTTAGAAGTAACTGACGAAATGTAATCAAATATAGATTCTTTTTTAAGTTTCTCTATTCAATCTTTCAAAGTAACGTTTAAAATCATTGTATACGCGTGTGAAGAAATAGTTCTATACTAGACTTTAGCAAATTGAAACGTTTCACTTAATGGTTTCGACGACAATGATTTTAACTGTGGACGTTTGACTTTTTGTTACAGGAGCATCTTGTAAATCATATGCGTTGTCATACTGGTGAACGTCCATTTGTATGCACAGAATGTGGCAAAAGCTTCCCTCTAAAGGGCAATCTACTTTTCCATATGCGTTCGCACAATAAAGGAAGTAATGCCGAACGGCCATTCCGTTGCGACCTCTGTCCAAAAGACTTCATGTGCAAAGGACATTTAGTCTCGCACAGACGATCACATTCGGACGAAAGACCACATAGCTGTCCAGATTGTGGAAAGACTTTTGTCGAGAAAGGCAACATGTTGAGACATTTAAGAAAACATGCAGCGGAAGGACCACCGACTCAAGTTAGCACACCATCAGCCATTCCTCAATCTGGTGTCTTGCCGATACCCGCGGCGGCAGTTTTGGTTGGACATCCATTAGCACCGCCTGCACCACCTGTGGTACCTGTGGTACCACAGCACACGGTGGTTGTACCAACACCTCCTGGTGTGCTAACCTCCTACTAAACCAAATCAAGAGAAACGATGTGAGAGCATTTGATACAGAAGTGAGTGTACACACAAGACAGTTGTTTGTGTCGTTGATGAAAATGTGCAGAATTGAGTTTCCGGAGAAATTACTTTTTGGTGGCCGTGAAAAGTTTACAGTGTTGTTGTTCATTGCATCGCAACAATGTTGTCGTGAACATTGGCAATTACGGTCATCGTTATCATTTTGAAACGTTCATCCATAGCTACGTGCAAAGGATGAATTTAAAACGAACATTGACTGCTACTGTAATGGCAGTGCATTATCCAAAGTTTGAATTTCTTCTTTTTTTTTTCCTTTTTTTTCGTTTCTCTTTGTATGATACTTTCAGTAGATCGTTTGCAAGGGAAAAAGAGTATATTTAGTGTTTTCATGTTCCACCTTTTCGTGCGAAATCAGTACTCAGGATATTGCGACTCAGTGATGGGCACACTTAAATTTAATTGTTAATTGAATCGCGATTAGGCACTAACTATGAATACCGATACGTCGTTGTATTACTTTTGTACAATGATTTTCATACGAGGGAATCACCATGGATATTTGCTAATCATGAATATTCGCAAAATTTTGGTGTACCATATACGTTGTACCTCAGAAAATATGCTTGTAGTTTTAAGGAGTTGCCGAGGAGTTTGCTTGGAGTACAAAATGTATTTTTACAAAATTTTGCAATCAACGCACGTACAATTCCTAGCGCGCGTTTTAAAGCATTTTCTGCTTTAATCGAGCACCTCAGAAACTCTGTGAAATCATATACATTCTTCGAGAGGAATGTGATACACGAACTATAATATTTCGGATGGAACAGTAGGAATGCGTAGAAATGATTATTTGCGTCCATCATTGCTTTGCTTTTACTTACTGACTTTTGCACCATTAGTTTTCGTATCAGGATGCATCCTGTGCTATCACTTCCAAAAAATTATACGATCTCACTAGATTCGGGGTGGTATGTTTAATTTCACGTGAAAATTTTCCTACATCGACTTCATACACTTAACAAATATACTTTTTAAGCTTGCTTATTAAATAATTTCATTATCGAGAGGGATCGTATGGATTTATTTTCTCTGTATGTCGGCTTTAGAAGTAAACAGATACGTTTCGGTATGTCGATAAATGTGAACCAAATGTGCAAAAGTAGAATTCGTTTATTATTTTGGTAAAAAAAGAAAAAGAGAAGAGTTTTGCATTAGCGTGACTGAGAAAAATGTTATAGATTTAAAGTTTCTAATTTTTTTTTTCCTTTTTTTTTATTTTGAGTTCCTTAGGTATTTACTTTTATCTTACCTAATTGGCGCATAGTTTACTATAAAAATCGTTTAGGTTTAAAAAGAAACTTTAAGAGAGATTTTACGTTTTGTGCGTGCATACACAATAAATCGGGTTGCACGCCAATTGTCCAGTTTAGCTGTAGGAATTATTTTTCTTTTATCTTTAACCGTTACGATCGAGTGCAATAATTTTGCTAATTTTGCTTAAGGGAGAAAAAAAAACTTGCAATCGATACCACTTATCAACCGGATCTTAAGTATAAAAGAAAGCGATAGCAATCCAATGCGTTTACGTATACAGAATAGAACTATACTCCAATTTATATTCTGATATTTTGGTCTTTAAAATTAATTTTTAGTGATCTTTGTACGTCGTCTATTTGAAACCAGGAAAACACCCTATGACTTTAGCGATCATATTAAGGCCATGTATTTCGTATTTACAATTTAAGATATCGTAAAATTGTAAGCTTGGTCCTGCGACATCATTGTCGTGCTAAGTTACCTAAATATATCATATACATCAAAGAGGACTTGACACCAAAACATACGTTAACATTCGTATGGGAATACAAGAATTTGCAATTATGTTTTAACGATTGTCACATTTCCAGGCTTACTATAACTATAATTATGTACAATATTAATAACAATTATTAAAATAGGTATGAGAAAGATGACAAATTTATTAACGCGCGTGCATAACGCCACCATGGAGTTTTGCGTACAATAATGTTCGACACTCCGTAGAAATGTAGATTAATATAATATATATATAAATATATATATATAATAACGAATATTACTAAGTATATTCAAAGCAGTTAGATATCACGTACTATTTAAAATAATAAAAGGAAAAAGAATTAAATATAACGCAAGCATGGCTTTATGAGTGGCATAAACATTTATGTCACGCACGGAGCGTAAGAAATTTTTATTATGTTCATAAAAAAAAGGGAAACACGCGAAGTTTGCGAAGAGATGCATCTATACAGGACAGAAAGATATGTATGTATAATATATATACTGCAAATGCTTATATACATTATGTATATATACTGTACACGACATAAAATGAAAGTGATGCCGCACCAGATTTACATGGAGCGAATATTCCCGATGGTGTGTGTAAAGAATTCCTCTGCAATTTACTGGTGGCATCACCTTTGCAATTTGCTAAGAAAATGTAACAAGGAATAAATAGAAATAATGTTTATATGATCTACTATTAATAATATTATACGTTACAAGAATAAAACTAAGGAAGGAATATTCGCAAAGTGTCTGGCTGCTGATTTTAATGAAAATTGGTAAATTTGTAAATTAGAAAGAATAAGATCGAAAGACCACGAGGTTCTCGTTACGCTTCCCAGATTTTATTAATGCTATTCTCTCCTCCAGTTTTACAGCTTCTTCTATTTTCGATATTATTACGAATACAAGAAAATAGTTTAGATAAATGTTTCACTATTTTTATATACAATAATACGGTCTCCCTTTTATTTCCTTTCAATCAGTGGCAAAGAAGCCATTTATTCTTTTAAGTTGAAGCTACGGATTCACTTTATGGAAAGAGATAGAAAAGTGATAAATTTAAATATAAACTGTGAAGAGAAGGATGATAGATTTGATACTCTAATTGAAAACTGACTTTGCAAGTAAAGGAAATATGGTCTTCGATTTTATCTTCGCAAAAAATTTGCCAGGCTTCATTGCAATCGGCATCAAACACTTCACGACTATCCCTTGTAAGGGTTGATTCATGCTTTTAAAAGGTTTAGTTTCATGCTTGTTTTAAAAAAGTGGCAAGCAAATATCAGATCCAACTGTTCCCTCTGAATCGAAGTAAGTTTAAGTTTACTTTAACAACAGACTTTATTGGGGTGATAACATTATTTGCTTCTGTGGCAATTACTTCGATGCTTTATTCCACAGAGATCTTTTATCTCACATAGAATAGAAAAAAAAATGGATGTCCAACTGCATGAAGTATGAAATGAAAACAATGCAAGTGGTTCGATTCAGAGTGAAATTTGATGGTGAAGGAAAGAATTCAAAATATGATTTACTTTAGATAGAACAAAATATGTATAGAATTTTATTATGCACCATTGTAATATTATGTATCCCAGTTGTGACACAATATACACTGGTGTTATGTTATATGTGAATACAAAGTGTTCTATTTTATACATAATAATCTCCCATTTATCATTTCCGTTATGAACTCTAGTAATTGTTTATTTAATAGGCTAAGTATTCAATTTTATTTAATACGAGAAGACGAAGAAGCACAACTGACCAACTAATATTAATATCAATATATTTAATTAGAAATAGTTTGATACGCATCTAATATCACCACCTAATAATCATATGTCTTTACGTATAATTTAGTACAATCACCTTAATCATTTAACCTACTGGACGTGTTATTTTTATTAAACATATAACATTGCACAAACGAAGATTTCTTTAGGCCCGTATATGTCACTGGATAATTATAAATTAAATTTAGATTCTCTTCGGCTACCGATGGAAATTTGTGCCTGTTCTTCCGTGCTGCAAAGACATTATTTTATCAATTATACTGGATTAAATTGAAGTCGAAGTATCATGACAATATACGCTGTACCTTCGTTAACGAAAAAATCGGCAAAGTATTGTGCAACCCGAGTTGCGTGCAATCCATGGGGGATCTTTTTCTCGGTGACCCATTCATACATATTTTTCTCGGGATGAAATTGCACCCCGTAAAAAGGCATTGTAACGTGCTCCAACGAGGAAATAAACTGTACGCCATTTAAATCATGATTTAAAGACATTACGCGAAACTTGTTATGTAAATTGACACTTTTTAAACCCTGTAATTCATTATTAACCGTATGAATTTCTCATTAAGTTTTATAATACGTGATTAATGAACTACTACTACCTCTTCCGTGACACAATATTGATGATAATTGGCAGTTACATTTTCCTTCTTCAATATTTCTATGATGTCCGACGGTGCATTCTCAAACAGTTTACTTTGTCTAAAATCTAAGATAGCAAATATTTTCATAGTTACTAATTACTGTTTCATTGTTAAATTGTTTCTTAAATGCCTTAGTAATTACGAAAGATGTTAGCAGTCTTGAATTTCTCATTTGTTCCGAATTATTCAAACTCTTTGCGCACAAATTATTTTTTAACAGATAATTCCACGTTATCGGAACGTAGATTGATCTCTCTGAAAGCAATGAATGAAGTTTCTTCAAACGTTTCAATTAAACCGCTTTCGTAATTACTCCATTACTATTTCATAATTACTGAGACGTATACCTCGCTTGAACTCCAGAGGAAGAGGTTGATTTTTGCTAAAACAATCTATTCTGTGTTCTACGCGATTCGCTGCAACGTACGTTAACAATTCAAATCCCAAACAAATTCCAAGGATTGGAAAATAATCTTTGTTTCTGTTCATCCTTTGCGCAATCCTTTAAATTAAAACAGTACGAAGGCTGAGTATTTTTCTTAAACTAAAGCATACAAAATACGATAACTTCGTTCAGGTATTAACTGCAGCTATTCGTATTAACAAATGTACATTCCTTTGTTCAAAAAGAAAGTCCATATCCAATAAGAAATAATTTAAAATAATTTTTACAAAATACACAATAAAAGAGGAATTAATTGATTAGTTAGAATGTTTCGTAACACAAAGCAAACTGTGAAATGTTTCGATGTACAAATAACTACGTTAAAATTGTAATGCGCTTAAAACACAATTATTTGTATGTATTTTTTATTGTTAATTTTCGTTCACTTTATCTTACCCCGTTACGATTGCCTCATGAGTATTTTAGCCATTGTAAAATATGTAGCAATTGTAAAGAGTAAGTTTAAGCAAGAACTACACCTGTTTACATTTAAATTTTGGCAAATCTATATGTAACAATAAAAAATAGCAACAACTACTGTGTTATTTATATATAAAACAAACGGTGAATCCCCGTATTACGTAATACATGGATCACGCGATGTATCATAAGGTTCAATGGATTTAAGCGCAACAGAGATTTGATTAGCAGAAAAATAACTTTTCCGGTTTCAATCTCAGAAGAATTTGCAATTATTTTCGCAACTTTTCTCCGTCATGTAAAGAAATTCCACGATATTGTAACAAATGAGATCATTTCTTTATGAACCACTATGCTGTTAGATGTACCTTTTGAAGTAGGCTATCAGCTTAAAGTTTTCTTTTTAAAATTAAAAACGAACTCCTAATGCAAGTAAGAACATTTTTTTATAGAATCATAAAGATAGCATTCAATGGAAATTTAAGAAAAATTCATTTCTTGTGTGACAAGAGTTCGAAGCATTTTCCGAAGATTTTTATAAAACAGGATTAAATTCGTACGATCTTGTATGAAAAATTTCTTTCAAGAGAAACAATAAACTCGTTTATTTGCTGGAATCCCATAAACGGACATCATTTCTGATAATAATAATCGTAAATTCTTACTCGTTACCTGTAAATATGGTACCCTGCGTCAGCATATCCGTCACTCTGATTGAAAAACGTCGCTCCTCCGGGCCACAAGATTCTAAATAAATAATTAAACATCAGAAGTCTGAAATAATTAGCGTTCTAATTATTTCGATCTACATTTCGCCGTAACTCACCCATTTACTTTACTTATAACATCCTCGTAATAAGATTCACTTTGTCCGATCCTAAGAATCAAGATCGAATACTTAATAACTTTAAATATAAAAATATTACATTATAACAATCTATTTTAATATTAAATTTCTATTTGATTATCATGTGTCCTAATCACCGAGATTTAATATTATTTAATTCATACTTATACTGGGAACAGTTTCTTTAAACGATAATAAGTACAATAATTGACAAAGAATATATAACTTGAGTCATATATAATTATTATTGGCGATAAATGATTCAGATTGCAATATGTAGATTGTAACTTTATATACGTTTAATCGTAATTTAATTATTTTATATCTTTACCAAATTGGTACAACTCTGGCGCCAGCACCTTCGATGAACTTCACGTACGAAGCGGCGATGTAACTATCATATTGTCCGGGATATTTCTCATTTAATTTATAACTTATTTCTTGCGATAGAACACCTTTCGACATTTAAACAGAATTTCATTAATTAAAACTAAATTCTGCGTTTATCATCGTATTATATCCAGCGACATCAATGTTTCATTAAATGGACCGTTATTTTTGAAAGTGGTATAAGTCCACTTTCGACAATAGTGTGTTTAAGTTACTTTTATCTAAATATAGGCGTCCTCTTTTCGTATTTCAAACTGGCAAAGTAAATAAAATGAAGTGAAAGATTTCCACGAGTTCTCAAAAATCTCAACATAAGGAGAAAGGGACTTGTTCTACTTTAAAATATAACGGTCCATTTTAAAATGAAATTTAATGAATGAAATCTTTGCAGACAATGCAAGATTTTACGCCTATGAATAAATCTCTCCGCAGTTTCTACTTTGATAAGCATCTATGTTGATATATATTATCATTGAAACGTCTAGGTTATCCGATTAATTATGCAGAATTCTGCATAAATAAAATGATCCACTTGGATGCAAAGGTTAACAAGTACAACGATTTTAATGTCTTACATAAATGAACACTCACCGATTATCGGTCGATTGTTGAACGATTCAGTCGCATCAACTGAAAATAAAGACTGCACTGGTATCGTTGGATAACAGAGTAACACGATTGTTAAGGAAACAAAAGAAATCGTTGCCATTATTAACGACGTTAAAACTATCGCTCTCAGCGACAGTGGCACACGAGCGTGCAAGTTGAGACTATCGATCCTCTTGTGAACCATTCCAATATTCGAGTTTCAATCGGAATTGTTATCGCGAGAATATTAGCTACCTTTATCACTGACATACACGTCTGTATATTTAACTAAGATCGGAACACAAACGTTAAACGATGCCTTCAGATCATATACCATGTAACTACTTCACACGAGAGGTCTTTTGTTTATGTAAATTTTCAAGTACGAACTTCTCGCGCGTATAATATTATTTTCTTATTTTCAATTAAAATTGTATTATTATTTAATGGTAGGGATACAGCGATGATCATTTCAACCCTTTATGGGCCCGTGTAACTTTGAAGTAACACAAGAGAAATCTAAGTTTTCATTCTTCAAAGTTAATTTTTGAACTTTGCCAAATATTACAATTTGGAATTCTTTACAATTCAATGCTTCAAAATCAAGTCAAATCTATTATTTATAATAGTAGTTTTATCATTTTCTAGTGTGCTATCGTGCAACTGGTCTTCAGATGCCACAGAAAATTCGGACTATAGAGGGTTAACCCTTTGCCCTACGATTTCTTTTGTCACTGCGTCCGCTAAAATTGAGAATTAAATTGCTAAAATGAAAATTGATCAGTGATTCTTGATATAAATAGTTGCACTTCTAATCGCGTATGAAGCCAATGAAACTTTATATTTTTAAGGTTCCAAGATTCCATCAATTTCTTTAATTATATTCTTTGGGCCAGATTTCCACGTATTCCGACACAAATTCAACAATGTAGCATAACGTGATTTTATTGTAAACTAGAATTCGAATTGTTTATAATTCACATACCTTTAGAATTTACCTCCATGCCATAAAAACTTGGAACCTCCTCTTACAATGCAACAACTAGGCATAGAGTTTAATAAACTACGCGTTGTACAGTGCACACAGTAAAAAAGAGATTTCCGTTATTCTATTCTGTATAAACTTTCCCAGGGATACCTGGCTTACGATTTAAACCTCCAGTTTCTTGAGAAAGTTGAATCAAATCGATAAAGATCTATCATAGCGAGCAAGATCGCTCGGAACGTTTTCTTGGCTGCACTGCTTGCGTTTCTGATGCATTTCTCTGATGCTTTACTGTAAATTGATATGATATCGATCGTTTCTACGAATGTTTATCGGTTCTTTCATCCATTTAAATGATTCTTTTTAGACTAATCACTCGTTTAAATCTACGAAGTTTGACCTGTGCAATGATAGTATTGTTCTTTGTAGATCGTAAGACATTAACGCGTTAAGTTCAAATATTATTCCAAAATCATGCTGTAATTGTGCCATTTATTTTGAAAATGGCATAAATCACTTTACTGTAATGCAATATGATGATTTTATAATGATTAATACGAGTTTATTTATAATGAGAAACATATAAGTATGCAAGATAACAAATCTTCTCGAAAATTCTCATTAATATTTTTAAACACGTTTAAACGCAAATCTTAATTGTCTGAATTCAAAAAGAAAGTGATATATCTCACTTTCAAAGTAAACGGCTCGACTTAATTCATTTTATAGTAAATCGTTATATCGTGTACGGAAAAAACGAAATGACTTAATTACGATAATTGAAGTGATTTCGTAATCCGTTGAAAACGATCCTTGGTAAATAAAATTCAACTGATATTTCTATCATTTCACCGATACTTCAGAGATCATTGACACAAGATTGCCTTTTGTTTTTGACTACACCTTCGAGATGACCTTGTGTCAAACGATTCTTATAAGATCTGCGTTGATAGTAAACCCACTATCACTAAACGACAATTAACTTTATTGATTAAAGCTTTCTAGTTCGTACTTCTCACGATGATTCAGTTTGTTCCGATATTATCTATAACTTTTAATGTACAATTAAAGTCATCAAATTACTTCCACTTTTGCTTGATACCACCCCATATATTGAGAGCACAAGGCTACTTATACGTGGGATTTATAGAGTGGAGGACTATGACTCGAATCATTGTTAATCGTATATTTTTATTTCAGTGATTAACGATGAACCTACACAAGCCGATAATGAGTTGCGTTCGTAGTAACGGAAAGTTTCTCGCCAGACTTTTCTGCGCTTGATTATAAGGCGAAGAAAGTGGATGTACTTTCTTCTCCTTAGTCTTTTGTATTTTTTCTATTTTAATTACCTGAGGCTATGATGTATTAAGTAATAATTTGGGACAATTTTCTTGATTGGGGATTTGAAGTTGAGCTGATTGATTGCGAGTCTGAAACTTTTCTACTTTTCCCTCCATGGAGCACCGCAAGTGATTCTTATCAATGAGATTTCTGTTTGTGTTTTCCATTTGCAGACGATACAGTTTAATTAGATACCTCCTAATTAGATAATATTACTGATCGTGCAAGATAGATGATGAAAGATAGTTGGTTCTTTCAGAAAATATGATTTTTTTTAATGGATATAATATTACATAATTCTGAGATTGATGAACGAAGAAATTGTCGCGAATGATTTGCATTAATCTTTGCGTGAGTCAACGAAAGGATAAATTCAGACGTGAAAAGATTTGAAGTAAAAAGAACACTTAATATTAATGTTCTAATTGCATCTGTAAAATATAAAGGAACATGCAATACAAAGAAATTGAAAGTCAATTGATGCTTCGATACAATCAACTTTCAATGTCAACTTCTCTTTGGCAATTTATACACCACGAAGTTCGTTAAATAAACTAAAGTCAATGGTAAACAATGTCTTGAAAGCCTAAATAATTAACCTCTTCAAGTTTTACGGCCCTCGAAACCATTGAACATGTAAAAATGTGCAAAATTCTCAAGAGTTCATGTATCTGAATAATGATCGCAATGATTCGAAACTTTATAATGATCAAATTGCCTTAAAAGCTTCCAATAAAGAACACCAAACGTTTGTCATTAATAATAAATCAACTAAATACTACAATGAATCGTAAAGGTTTAATATCCTTAAATAAATGTGAGATATCGTCATGTCGCCACGGTTTCGTTAAACTACCGATAAATCTTTAATTCTCGCAGGAAGTAATCGCAGCAAAAAAATTAAAATGCCCATGCCAGCTTACAACACCATAAGAAATTCCCGCGTGGCGTTTTCGAATGATAAGAATCAAAATTATTTTGAAGATTGCCCACGCAACACATACATCGGCGTGACTCCAACTTTCCAACGATTAGTAAAGAGAATACTTCAATTTATTATTAATCTACGGTTTTATAAAGAAGATTCAACATTATTAACCCATAATTTCTTATTACAGAAAGGTGAAAACAACGCGTACTGTAAAAATTCCGTGGAGTCGGTCATTTCCATTTTTTCTGAGAACGTTTGTGGAAATATCATTAAAACTTGCGGTAGCACGACGTCGTTGAATCGTAAGATGAAAATGGAGCAAGAAAATCTCAACGCAATCAGTGATCCGTTGTCAGAATATTGTCCCACTCAGAAACCAGCTAATATACTAAACATTTGTCCGGTTAAAAACGACTCGATAACAGAATATTGCTCGAGTCAGAAACGAGCGAATATACCGAATACTTGTTCTGTTAAAAATGACTCAATAACGGAATATTGCTCAACTCAGAAACCAGCTAATATACCGAATACTTGTTCTGTTAAAAATGACTCGATAGCAGAGTATTGCTCGAGTCAGAAACCAGCGAATATACCGAAGACATGTCCTTTTAAAAATGACTCGATAGCAGAGTATTGCTCGAGTCAGAAACCAGCAAATATACCAAAGACTTGTTCTATTAAAAATGACTCAATAACGGAATATTGCTCAACTCAGAAACGAGCTAATATACCGAATACTTGTTCTGTTAAAAATGACTCGATAGCAGAATATTGCTCGAGTCAGAAACCAGCGAATATACCGAAGACTTGTTCTGTTAAAAATGACTTGATAACAGAATATTGCTCGAGTCAGAAACCAGTGAATATACCGAAGACTTGTTCTGTTAAAAATGACTCGATAACAGATTATTGCTCGAGTCAGAAAGCAGCTAATATACCGAAGACTTGTCCTGTTAAAAATGACTCCAAGTCAAAATATTGCTCGAGTCAGAAACCAGCCAAAATACCCAATATTTGCCCTTTTAAAAGCGAAGACTCGATACCAGAATATTGCTCAAGCCGGAAACCAACCAAAGTACCAAAGATTAGTCCTTTCAACAGCGACGACTCGATATTACAATATTGCTCGAATGAGAAACCAACGAAAATACCAAAGATTTGTCCTTTTAAAAGTGACTTAAGGGAGAGATTAAGCGATTTTTCATTGAAATGTGAGGAAGTTGATTCCAATGGGATTTGTATACTCGACACGATTGTACCGGAAGCGAGAGAAGAGATGACAATAAGAGGAAAAGACCCGATACCACCGGGATGCAAAATAACACTGATTCTTCCGCAATATATTTGCGATTACGGTAATCCGCTTTCTCTAATGGGGAATTCAATTACAAATATTCTTACATAGAATGAAACGAATGCAAAGCGCATTTTGCAATAATTTTGGAATTTTTTTTTCACCAATTGTACGTATTTCTAAATTAGCGTATGATATTGTAGCTAGCTGCAAAGAACCTAAAGTTGAAAATGATTCCGATTCCGTAAATACATGTGGAAAGGATACAAATCATTCAAAGTGTTTTGTAAACGACACAGAAATTTCATGGGATGCATTGCAATATGGTGTAACTAAGGAAATACCTGAACAATGCGAAGCAGATCCCTTAAAGTAAATAAGATACATTACTTTATTGCGTAAAAGATTGAAATTTATTTTTCTTTTCTTTTTTTGAATAATAAAATTGGTATTTTTCTACCTCGCTCTTCGTAATGATTTATGACGATACTTTTTGAATTATAGTTCCGAAGAAAGAGAATTAAATGAAATTTGTGGTGAAAGCAAGAAAAATCTGCTGTTCGATTCGAGTATTTGTTCTGCTTGTTGTTCGCATAAAACAGTAGGAGACAAGGTACACATTTCTATCCATTTTCGTAAATACAACATAGTTATATTTTTGCACATAAAGAAAATCAGTTCTTCTGAATTAAAAATCCTATATTTCGTTCAATAATTCAATTGTAATGTAATGATTAATATCTGTATTATTTATAAATGGAATTTTAATTTTCATCGATATATAAAAACTATTATTTTGTTAATATTTCTATTATAAAGTTCAACTGCGGTCATTGACCAATGTCAGTTGCTTCATTTTCATAATTATTATCAGCAAATGATAATATTATCGTAATAATGACATGTTTGTAGGAAATATTTGCATTATTACTCTCCAGATAATAACAAACATGCATTAATTTGGTGTCTTCAACTTTAAAGCGAGTGAAATTACATCTTCAACCAAATATCGCCATTTGTAAAGCATTATGTATCATTAACTTATGAAAAATTGGCACCAGTTAATTTGGTATCACTTTAAATAGTAATTTTAGTTTTCTACGTTTTTAATTACGTACTATTGCATCATACCGTATAAAAAAATTGATTGCTTTTATTTAACAAAGCATTCTTCGGTAAAGTAGGTTCCATTAAAGCAGTGTTTCTCAAACTTGGGATTGCAAGGGGGTCATTTATATATTTTGTGTGGTCTAATGACATTAAATGGGCCCGCCCCTTGGAATCTACATTCGATAACTAATATTTCCCATTTTCTGACTAAATGATTGTTCGTCAAAAAATAAAGTCGTGCGCAAAATCGTAAAGAAGTTTGAGAACCACTGCATTATAATATGTAAGTTCCGACATACTTGTTGCGTATACAATCTTTAGTTCCTCGGTGAAGCGATTTTTTTTAATAATCGCGGAGAGGTGATTATTTATTGGCGAACAATAAGTTTCTTGTATTTACAACATTCCCGAAAGTAATCTCAAAACAAATGGTAAGTACTTCAATTACGTATTTCGTATTTAATACACTACGGCGCTGTAGAGGTTATACTCTACACGTGGTACCTTGAAACATTTCAATTGCATTTATGATAAGTGATATAATATCTTTCGGAAACTTTCGAATTTTTTATATCAAATTTTCTAATCGGATAAATTTAAATCAATTCCCTTTTAATCATTCATGTATTTTATATAGGCAGACGAAGTTAATCCGAAGGCATACCCCATGGCCGACGCTACGTTAACCGCAAAAATTCTAAACTTAGTGCAGCAGGCAATGAATTACAAGCAATTAAGGAAAGGAGCCAACGAAGCAACTAAAACATTGAACCGTGGCCTGTCAGAATTTATTGTAATGGCAGCAGATGCGGAACCATTAGAAATCCTATTGCATTTGCCATTGTTATGCGAAGACAAGAATGTTCCCTATGTGTTCGTTAGAAGCAAACAGGCCTTAGGACGTGCTTGCGGCGTGTCCAGACCTGTTGTAGCTTGCTCTGTGACTGTGAATGAAGGCTCTCAATTAAAGCCTCAAATTCAAGCTATACAACAAGAAATCGAACGTCTTTTAGTTTAAATGTTTTGTACCTGAATGACTATCTGTTTAAGCTGCAAAATACAAGATGTAATTTCCAATATAACTTTGGAATATTTTTTGAAAGACCAAACTTTCATGCATTCTCAGTTTTTGTAACTTTACATATTTTTAGATAATTATTAATTGCATTAAATAAAGTACCACGTAAATGAATTATACAGCATTTGTATAATTAATTACTATATAATGAAATACATACATAAAAAAGAATAGACCATGTTTCGAATAAAATATTGAAATTCCTTTGAATGTGTTAACATCTTTAAATCTTTACTTGTGTATAAGTAATTCCATAATTATATTTTTATATGTAGAATAGAAGCCTGATCGGTACAAGAAGCACGGTAATGGAAACTCTGTCGGCCGAAATATTAATCTTGATAAAAGAAATAGCTGAACTGAATAGTAATATGCTTTGCATTGGATTAATTGATGTGTCAGAATCAATTGAACAAGATTTAGCGGAATTTATCGTCCTCGCTGCGGACGCAAAACATTTGACGACACCTTTAGACTTTTTTGGACATTTAACAAATTTGGCAAACGAAAAAGACATTCCTGTTGTATATGTATCGGAAAAGGAAGAACTGAGCCGAGCTTGTTGTATAATTAATATAGTAAGTGTAGTTTCCATTAAAAACGAATCATTTTGCCTATCGGATAAAATCAGATGTATTAAATGCGCTATAAATAATTCGAAATAATATCGCACGATTTATATACAACAATTTATCGCGCATTTGACTCTCAAGTTATATTTTATATGAGTTTTAACAATTAAAATGTTAATTTCACTTCATAAATAATAACTGTATTAATACAGCACGCATGCATAAATGTTAAAAACAACTATCATAAAAAACTGAAGGAAAATATAATTTTTATTCGATACAGTAACGTAATCGTATTAAATTAAAGTTACTATATGTAGAAATACCTGTCTAAGGAAATTAATACCAAATACAGGTGCAAGAACTAAAACAATATCGATTTAAAAAAACAGAAGCATATTATATAAAACATCGAAGTTACCTATTAAACTAATCAAAGGAATGTATACTTTAAAATAATATACATAGCAACAAATGAATACGTAGTTAATTGAAACAGGACAACACATTGCAAATCCAATTACCATGCCACCGATTCTCTTGAAAATTATTAAGCTCCCGCCGAAATTTATCGTTTAATTCCTGCTGTACTTTGTTGTTCGGAAAGTCCTCAAACCATAATTTCAACTGTTCAAATAATTCTTTGTCATTTGAAAAGATCATGCTATTTTCATTATGCCTTACGAGTTCGGATAAACTGAAAAGTATAAATTATATATGAAAAACAATTCACCGGTTATAAGATAATCGTAATATATCGTTCATTTTACATGCAATTAATACCGACTTACTACCTACCATTTATAATTATATGCACAAACTGGGAGCGTACATCCGAACATATCGATAACTTTCATCGGTAGATCTAAACCACTTGAGGATGTATGAAGACAAATTCCTAAATCTGCACTAGCTACGTATAAATATAACATATTTATAGTACAAAATAATCCGGCATATTTGTATGTTACTAATTACCGCATTTTTTTTTACCTAATATTTTAGGATAATCCTCATTTTCAAGCCAAGGTGTTATTATCTTAACGTGTTTCCATTTCTTTAGCTCTATAATAGCCATGTAAAATTCCTTTAGAGGGCCTTTACCAGTTATTGCACAAATTAAATCTGGTAAACTGATGTTATTCTGTTCAATTGCATTTTCATATTCTGCAATGAAAAGACATTTCGAAATATAATAGATTACATTAACAATTTATGCTGCATGATTTCAGAGTTTGACTGTACATTTTTTATTAAGTTATTCACACACTTTCGTGCAATACCTTGCAAGGCATTTAGTAATATAGAAAAATCTTCATCCTCTGTCCAACTAGTACTAGATACTATAAAACCAGGCCTTTTGGAAGACAAACATAATGCATCGGATGAATATTCTGTGAATATAGTTGTGCTTTTATCAGGACCTCTGATTATATCATATTGTTCGCTTAATCTCAATAAAAATTTGTGTTTCTCCATCAATGAAATTTGATGGAATTCATTTGCTGGACGATCATATAACACATGTGCTCTAAGGCAAAGAAATATTATACTTTAAATGTTCATAGGAAAAGCTATTTATATGTAATATCAATGTATTTAAGAGTACTAACTTTATTTTCCACCTTTCTTGCAAATCTCTTTGCATTGCTTGGGAAACACAAAAATTGTTATGTGCTTTAGAACCAAAGTACATCTCAAGAAATTTTGCAAATTGCACTAATAAATGCCCTTCTCCTAACCGAAGTGCCATGATAGTATGGGCATAATTATGCCAATCAATGATAAATTGCGAATCCATGATAATACAATAGAAGTAACAAATTGGAATTGTTGGTATAGCTGGAGGATTCTGTATGAATACATAACTTGATATATGTTTAGAAAATAATACCCACAATAGAGAGAAAACCTGCCATAATGTTTTTATTATGTAACAAACCGTACGTGATAATTCTGAAACATAAAAAACGATTACAGTTTCTTTCGAGCGTAACTTAAAGCCATCATTATATCGTAAGAAAATGTAATTCTTTCTAACATAAATACAAAGCATTTAATTTATTATTTAAATAAAGTATTAACTCATAATTTCATACTGTTTTCTAGATCTGGCGGAGGTTGAAGATGATAAATTCTTATACGAGAATTATCTCTGATTTCTTTTAAGGGTAAAGAACCCGGGTAACCTATAAGATCCACTGTGAAACCTTCCTTTGCAAATGATATTGCATGGTATTGCATTCTTGGACTTCTGCCTATATCCCCAAGAACGACAATACATACATTTTTCTGTTTTTTGAATATTTTTAAGCATAATTTCCGTATTAATAGGAATATCAATGATATGATACATATCAAGTAAATCATCGACATCTTCAATGGGTCAATATGGTAGACACTGTGCAACTTAAATTTCGCGGTATTCGTACTAGTGTGCAGGGGTCAAAGTTTAAATTAGAACAATCGAATATAATATTTTATAAATACTATATATCACATATGTTTCTGTTGCGTAATACAAATGATAAATAAAGAATTTATTAAACTAAAAACCCTGATAAATTTTATTAACCACTACCCCTGTCCGATTCATTAAATTCCATATTTCTTACAAATTTCGGAAAAATATATCATAATTATGAATATTCATAATTAAAAAAATTGTAACAAGATATGAGTCTCTGAAAATTGGTAGAAATAAAACATTGGACATAGATATTTCATTTTATTCTGGATATATAGGCCACAGTGATCCCCTTACATCATAAACTATGCGTACGCTTAAAGAGTGGAAACTCGCTATTTTGAAGGTGTTCTGGCGCCACTGCTTTCAACGCCATCTAGTTTTTTGTACTTTTCTGCATTTTCTCTGGCGGGAAATAACCCCTCGATGAAAAACAAATATTTAAACACTAATATCTCATTTATTTCTTGACCGATTTAGATGGGGGTTGTTTCAGCGGCTTAATTGGAGTCTAAACTATCGGTGTATGAATGGAAAACATTTAAACTCTACTCGTTTAGTCACTATAAGTGAGCAAACGTTTGCCAAACATAAAATATTTTTTTTAAAAGGACTGCAACTTTGTAGCGTATACCATCTGAAAGGGCGTGAAAAACTGAGTTAAACAAAAAAAAGATCGTCTCTCTAGCATATGTATAAGCCGAGAAAAACGGGAAAATATATTCGGTATATTTTAAAGTTAAGCCATAAACTATACGAATGCCGAAAGAGTGTAAACTCGCTATATTCAAGGTGTTCTGGCGCCACTGCTTTCAACGCCATCTAGTTTTTTGTACTTTTCTGCAATTTTCTCTGGCGGGAAATAACCCCTCGATGAAAAACAAATATTTAAACACTAATATCTCGCTTATTTCTTGACCGATTTAGATGCTGTTTGTTTTAGAATCTTATTTAGAGTCTAAACTATCGGCCTATAAACGGAAAATAATTAAACTCTGCTCGTTTCCTCGCTATAAGTAAATTAACGATACCCAAAATAACATCCTCTTTTTAAGAGGCCAGCACCTTTGTGGAGTATATCATCTTAAAGAGGGTGAAAATCTGCGTTAAACAAAAAAAAGATTACCTCTCTAGCAATTATAGAAGCTGAGAAAAACGGGAATATATATCCGATGTATTTTAAAGTTATGGCATAAAGTATACGACTGCCGAAAGGGTGGAAACTCATTGTTTTAAGGTGTTCTGGTGCCACTGCTTTTAGCGCCATCTAGTTTTTTGAAATTTTCTGCATTTTCTCTGGCGGGAAATAACCCCTCAATGAAAGACAAATATTTAAACACTAATATCTCGCTTATTTCTTGATAGATTTTGATGCGGTTCGTTTCAACGTCTTATTTAGAGTCTAAACTATCGATCCACTGACGGAAAACATTTGAATTCTACTCATTTGGTCGTAAAAAGTAAGTACATATTTCTTAAAATTGAAATAATTTTTTAAGAGGCTTGCAACTTTGTGGCATATACCGTCTGAAAGGGCATGAAAATCTGCGTTAAATAAAACAAGGATCATCTCTCTAGCACGTGTAGAAGCTGAGAAAAACGAAAATAAAATTTTCAGAGTTTCGGAGAATGCAATCCGATAGATGGCGCTGAAAGCAGTGGCGCCAGAACCATTTCAAAATAGTGAGGTTCCACTCTTTTGGCATTCGAATAGTTTATGGCTTAACGTTAAAAAACATGGATTATATTTTCCCGTTTTTCTCGGCTTCTACATATGCTAGAGAGATGATCCTTTTTTTGTTTAACTCAATTTTTCACGCCCTTTCAGATGGTATACGACACAAAGTTGCAGTCCTTTTAAAAAAAATATTTTATGTTTGGCAAACGTTTGCTCACTTATAGTGACTAAACGAGTAGAGTTTAAATGTTTTCCATTCATACACCGATAGTTTAGACTCCAATTAAGCCGCTGAAACAACTCCCATCTAAATCGGTCAAGAAATAAACGAGATATTAATGTTTAAATATTTGTCGTTCATCGAGGGGTTATTTCCCGCCAGAGAAAATGCAGAAAAGTACAAAAAACTAGATGGCGTTGAAAGCAGTGGCGCCAGAACACCTTGAATATAGCGAGTTTACACTCTTTCGGCATTCGTATAGTTTATGGCTTAACTTTAAAATATACCGAATATATTTTCCCGTTTTTCTCGGCTTATACATATGCTAGAGAGACGATCTTTTTTTTGTTTAACTCAGTTTTTCACGCCCTTTCAGATGGTATACGCTACAAAGTTGCAGTCCTTTTAAAAAAAATATTTTATGTTTGGCAAACGTTTGCTCACTTATAGTGACTAAACGAGTAGAGTTTAAATGTTTTCCATTCATACACCGATAGTTTAGACTCCAATTAAGCCGCTGAAACAACCCCCATCTAAATCGGTCAAGAAATAAATGAGATATTAGTGTTTAAATATTTGTTTTTCATCGAGGGGTTATTTCCCGCCAGAGAAAATGCAGAAAATTACAAAAAACTAGATGGCGTTGAAAGCAGTGGCGCCAGAACACCTTCAAAATAGCGAGTTTCCACTCTTTAAACATGCGCATAGTTTATGGCTTAAGGGGATCACTATGGCCTGTATGGCCAGAATAAAATGAAATATCTATGCCCAAAGTCTGTATTATGCCACTTTTCAGCTACTGATACCTTACAAACATCTTTTTAATTATGAATACTTATAATTATGTTACGCACTTTAGGAATTGGTAGGGAATATGGAATTTATGTATGGAACAAAGCTAGTTGTTAAATAATTTAACAGCGTCTTCAATTTGATACATTCTTTCTGTATTATTTGTATCATTATTTCTGTATTACCCTAGTGCAAGTGCTGGGTCTATTTTGCACTTAAAGTTTTCATTATTAATTCGGTTCAAACTTGATATTTAATAACGATCTAAAGTATCTCACTCATGATAGGAAGAGAAGTAAAATGTTAAACGTAGTTTATTTTCGTAAAGCTGTAAGTTATAATTATATTTAGTTATATTTCTATATTTGCATGTCACAGATTAATCGTGCTGCCCTCTTCCGAGTACAGACGTTCCCGCGCTTTTCCTCGCGATTTCACCGTAATATTTACAATAATTCTCAGTTTGTATGTAGGAAATACCTATCATTTTGTATTTTATAATAGTGATTAGTTCATGTGTTTTGATGTATCATTAATTTTTCGTTGTCAGTAAGGAATCATTGTATTCTTGTCGCTTTCTTCGTATAATAACACTTTTCTAATTAACGAAATATTATTTTCGAATTATTTCGAAATAGATTAAACATTATTTTTATCCTGCATTCTATTATGAATGTTTACTTTCATTATCTTCAGTGCAGCATTTACTTATTATTAATAGCTTTGTCTTTTTCAGGAGCATTGAACGTTAATTATGTTATTACATTAATTTTTTGTATGCATAATAGTCATATCCATTGAGAGTAATAACTAAGGGTTTAGCAGGAATGTCTACGTTTGTGGTAAAAGCCGATGTACATATGTCAGAAGATTCTATTATACGTTCTTCATGCAGAGCAACCTCAAATAATGGTACATATCCAATGAAGAAAAAGGGAAAGTCATCTGTGAAGTTTCCTTCGGAAGACGATATTACTGTTATAGAGACAGAGAATATTAATGTTTCTGATAATCAGCAAGATAAATATGGGCAACAGCAGTGTAATAAACGCCCTTGGTCATTGCGTATTAAATTGCAAACTTATGAGAATCAAGATTCTTTGCCTGGTAATTCATATATATGTTTTTATAAAGTATACAAAATATTCATTAAACTTAACCTTTTGCATTTGATGACCATAATGATCAATCATACAACAATCTGATAGTTTTGCATGGTAATTACTTTAGTATGGAAATAATCCACCAAGAACATGTAAATGCAAAGGGTTAGCACATGTGATGATATAAGATTTGAGAGTCTCCCGAGTACAAATATCTTGGTTGATGGCAATGATTATTTTCACTTTGATCGCTGATCTCTCAATTTACAGTTACTAATATTTGTATGTGTATCATGTTATTACAACATGTGTTTCTGTGGCAGATGGTGATAGCGATGAAGAAATATTTCCAGTTAAGAGCAGAACCAAAGCTAATACAGAACGTTCAAGAAGGTCAGAAATTTGTAAACCTGCGAATATACAAGCAAAAAATAAAAGAGGTGTAAGGAGTGGATTGAATGGATATGTGAAAATAATGTCGAAAGAAAATGAGAAAATGAAAAGCTCGGAGAAAGCAATTGTATCCAGCAATAGTGATAATATAAAGACTGAATTAAAAACTTCTAATAATGTTGTAAAAATTAAGAATGACAAATCTGTATTATCCAAATCTGACAAAGATAGATCATTTCTATTACACGAGAAGAATGTAAAGCAAAAGGATGATGTAAATTCGAAGAATATAAACAAAATGGGACCAAATTATAAAGACTGTGTAAATATTAATAATAATGTTTCTAAAAGAAAATCAAACGAAAGATTGGCACCATTATTTACAAAACGGCTGAAGCCAAATCCAGAAACTGTGGCAGCAAGGCGGCTATTTTTACAACCAGATATCATAGAAAATGATTGTAAAAATACGGACAAAAAAGTTCATGCTAGCGGTGCATTACCATTTCCGATTATTAGCCATGTTACTCAGTTGCAAAACGCATGCATTCATAGATCAACAGATTATAAAATTCCTACAAAAACGAATCAGCAATATACTCCTCTATTAGATGTAACTAACTACAAATATATCATGGACTTTACTAAAACAAACTCGCAACAACTGAAAAACATTGAGAAGACGAACATTCAAGAAGCATTAAATGAAATTGAAGAATGGTGTTCAGATGCAAGGAAAATTTGGGATGTTGTCACATATACATCTAAAGGACAACCCAGAAAAAAATCGCCTACAAAAATAAGAGGTAAAAGAGGGAAGCTTTTTGAAAAGAAAGAAGCAGCAGAACAAAATAATAATGTAAATCAAAGTGAGCATGCTGTCTGGACTGACAAATATAAACCAATGAGTACACAGGATATAGTTGGAAATGAAGAGGCTGCTGGAAAACTCAAAGAATGGTTAAGTAGGTGGAGGGTGTCGTTAACGAGTAAGGGGAACAGCAGTGCAGATGAATTTTATTCGTCAGACTGCAGTTATTCAAGTAGCAATGAGAACAATCAAGTGGCTGTTTTATTAGGGCCACATGGAAGTGGTAAAAGTGCAAGTGTTTATGCAGTAGCAGAAGAACTTGGTTATACGTAAGCTTTTCTATATGAAATAGTTGATTTTATAATGGTAGAAATGCAGTAAGCTTATTATAAATGTCTGAATGAATAACAAATGTAAATTTCTTTTTTAGCATACTAGAGGTAAATGCATCGTCCAGGCGAACTGGAAAGAAACTCTTAAAAGAATTGGAAGAAGCAACTAAGTCTCACAGAATTAAGAAAGACAATGGTGTTGATGCGTTTTTTAAGGGTTCAGTTCCAGATAAATCTGTGTCGAAAAAAATACCACAAAATTCCCTCATCTTTCTAGAGGACATTGATCTGATATTTGAGGAAGATGAAGGTTTAATTTCTGCCACATATCAATTAGCTTTGAATACAAAGCGTCCAATTGTTATGACGTGCAAAGACATCTGTCCTCATTTGAATAAAATGGCACCGCAACAAAATAGAATTTACTTTCAGAGTGCAATCGGTTGCAGGGTGTCTGCACTGTTACAGCTCATTTCACTGGCAGAAACGGGCTACAAACTTTCACCTGGATATATAGCTGTAAGTATTTAAATTAGCAGTTAAAATATACTTTGTTATTTCAACAGATCTTGATTTTTCGTATTTTACATTCCTGTCGGAAGTACTACACTTAATACTTTGTTACAGGCGTTATTAGAAGGTGGTGATTTACGTAGAGCCCTATTGCAATTACAATATTTATTACTGTCTGGCCCATATCAAGCATTAGAACACGGAAAACCTCCGCTTTGGCAACACGTTCGATGTCATGTATATAAAACAGCAATTAAAGCGAATAAAAAACTGAAGTCAAAGAAGAATGCAAACAGGAATCCAAGGAATGACGATTCGATAAATATTTTAAATGATATAGCAAATAAATTAGATAATGTAGCTTTAGTATCATCGTTAATTCAAGTGGAAGATCCTGCATTGAATTGGTCACACGTAAAAATACAACCCAGTTTGTCACTGATCGAAGACACTTCTCCATACTCAGTTTCACAGAGCATAAATTCGGATATAGCAGAGTGGATAAGCAAAAGAGTAATATATAACGAGCAGTTAAATGAACAGAATAAAGCATGCAAACAAAATAACATTATATTGAAAATGCAATTGAACAGAGGAATTGATTCGGCTTTATCAAGTTCCACATCGTTCTTGCTCGATCATCGAACTATGTCAGTGGATTATCTTCCATCTGTAAGAGCAATATGCCGAGCAGAAGAATGCAGGGCTAATGTAAATAGCAAGAGAGGGAACAGATTCTTTCATTATCTTCACAGCTTGAAAATTCCAGCTACTTCGTTAAAGCCTAACATTTTAACAGCTGTGTGTAGAGTATTTCAGGATAAAGCAAGCAATAATGTGCCTACAGATGAATATAACACTGACTATACGTAAAAGCTAGTTCCGTAATGCAGCCGCGAAATATGTATGCATATACAATAGTGTAATTTTTAAACTATGAATAATTTACATAAGTTACTTTTAATAGATAAATGAAGAGTTTAGAGATTCTAGAAAAAATGGTATATTATTACCAGTTATACATATTTTATCTTTGTCATCTTTTTGAAAAAGTTAGATTGTACGTCATTATTGTATATTTAAACATTATATTTGAAGTATTTTATGAATGATACTCTGTACGCTGCACCATTTTGTTTTTAAATACATTCTCCATAAAAAATTGTATTATATTCTGAGCAACCAATTGAAATGATTGATCATATCATGTTAAAACTTATTATTATCTGTAAAAAAAATAATATATATATGTTTATGTATATATTTATTATTAATGAAAGTTTTTATTTCTTTTTCTTGAGACGACACACAAAGGATGGTAGTTAAATCTTTATGTGATGTAATTTACGATTCAATTCTTCGAACTTTAGAATCTTTCGAATGAAAAAGTCGCCGTATCGATGTGCTACCTTCGTGTCGGCAATATGAATCATATCATGATCAATATAGAAATCCAGCTGTAACAGACACGAGTGAATGATATTTTAATATACTTGAAGAATGACAGAAATCAATGTAACATTTATTTTTCTATAGCTATATTTATAATAAAGAGATGATATCAAGAATTACTTATAGTTTTTATTACCTCAGAACCTGATTGGAATTTACCATCCAATCCTGATGCACCCTTCGTCCAAACAATGTTCTTCATTTTGTGTTTGAAACACAGTAAATGAATAGTCAATGCATTAACTTCCTTGTCTAGATCCCAATTTTCATCTGTTCTAGTATTACTGCACATAAATGTCGCTAATTTGCTTAATGGCAATGTAGTATACAATTTTAAATATGAACGAATTGTTGGCAACATCTTTTGTTGAACTACTTCATCCATAAACACCTGTGTTTGATGGTTAATTGCTTCTCGAATATAATCTTCATTCGGATTATCAGGGTTTGGTGGTGTGAGAGATAAAAATTTCGGACATGCAAATAGGAAGCACGATTGAAATTCTGCCGGGTCACCATACTGCATTTTATACATTTTTTCGTGGTAATTTTTATCGCGCAATGCCTGCTGCAGTCCTTCATCTATGCACTGTGGATGCAAAACTAGGCAAATTGCCAATAGATGATACATTTGGTCGGTTTGCTTGTTAATTTGATGATACTGGTAATTTCTTGCTGCGAATAATTGCTTCGTTCTTTGAATATATAAAAGTATACCAGAGAAAGTTCTAATTGCATCTGCATATCGGCGCATCATCATATAAGCAAAACCAACATAGTATGCAGTAGATATCTGACACCCTGGTACATGGGAGTATGCACTCTTCTTATAAAGCTCCACATTTTCTAACACCTTAATCGCTTGATAATAATCTCCTAAGAGAGAATGCAAACGAAGGAGACCCACAAGTGAGAAATATCCAAGCATTTTGTATAAAGAATGTCTACCAAAGACTCCAGCTACAGAATCCGGATCACCGCCACTCGCATAAACCTCCAGTTGGCTTTTAATCTTTGATTTATCCACAAAGTAATGTAAAACGTTCAAAACACATAATACATCCCATATTTTATTATGTGCAGTCATGTTTTCAATTTCTTCAGGTGTCTTATTAGATAAGTTAGCACGGTACAATGCAAAGGATTGAAATTGGTAAACAAATTCATCTATTAGCTCCCATAGCCACTGATCAGGTAGCTCTAACTGAACTGGAGTGTCAGGGTGTAAGATGTAATTAAAAAGATCGCAGTAATTGTAGAATGAAGCAAAACGCTGTTCCAATGTTGGGCCTTGCATACGAGCATAGAGGTGACGGTAATAAAGCTCCTTATACAGTGCAAGGAATACTGGATCATTGTCAACAAGAGGAGCAATTGTTTGAGCTTCTGGCCAAGAAGATTTATCGAATAACTGTTCCGAAAGCTTTGGAAATGATGTCTCATAGAGATTTTGTATTTCAAAAATCATTCCCTCATTGATGCAATTTCGTAAAAACACGAGAAAATTTCGTACTACTTCGGGTACTTGACGGTAACTTAACCTGTCATGTTGTTCTTGACTATGAACGTCTGGTGGCCCATATTCGTCATATGTATCGTACTAAAAATACAAATAAGTTCGTTTTATATGTGTTCATACATGCTTTTATCTTTTAAGAAATACATACCTCGGTATATTCGTCGTACATAATGGTGAATTATATATTTTCTACACAATAAGAATACAACTATCCTCCTGGACACGCTCGAAGCTAACCAAGAACCATATCCTTTTCACGAGTTACAGGAATCAGCCATAGCCATGAACTATCCTAAGATAGAAAATGATTAAATTGAATGACAGTAAAACCGGTAAAACAGTTTTGGTTTTATACAGAAAATTATATCTAAAGTAAAGTCCGAATTCCATTTAAATAGAAAAACATATTTTAGTTAAGTACTGTATAATATTATATTGCACCGACATATTACTGAGCTATGTGGTTTTACATTAAGTAAAATTATATGAATTATTGAAATTGCCTCTTTTTTTATTATTCAAACAAGACTTGAGTAACATTCAAATTTATTTAGACATCATACTAATTAACAAATTCAGCAATTCTTGAATAACTGTTGAAGTAAGTTATATTTTAACTGTATGTTAGTAAGTTCATAATTGTTAGTAAGTTTTATTAACTGTATTCCAAGTATTGTAATCATGTTCTTTCATTCCAATATCAATTAAATGTTACAGGTATAAATACGTTTATGTAAATGTTACGGTATATTTTACCTCGGAGAACGAAAAGCAAATGTTAAAATTGTTAAAATAATATTTTCATCCCACTACTAGATGGCAGTAGAAACGAAATATAAGGTTACATTCTATTTCCTCCCTTTTAATATCAGGAAATTATATATGTCAATTCGCGCCAGCGCATACCGCATGTAACTGTAGTAACTGGAGATAATAGTGTGCGATTTCTGATAATAAATGTGTGTTGCTGAAAATTCTTTAACCTTACAATGGGTATATTAGAGAAAATATCAGAAATTGAAAAAGAAATCGCTAGAACACAAAAGAACAAAGGTTCGTGTAATTTTCATAAGCAGTCATCATTGGTTTTTTTTTTGCAACCTTACTTTACAATAATCTACATTTACTTATAGTTAATATTTATGACATATGTACAAAAAGTAAGAAGAATAACATATGAAAAATATGAATAAAACCTTGGTAAAATGCTTCTGTACTTTATGAATTTATTCGTTATTTTCAATATATAGAAACAGAGTAAGATAAAAATGACAATTTAAATAAAAATTGAAAACTGATGGAAATTCTCATGGGATTGCAGTTATATTGAAAAACATGATACCCATTTATATTAATTATTTGGAATATATAAGTAATTGTAATTTCTGATGTTTCTATAAATTTCTTTCAATTATCTTTGTGAATATAAGGAAGAATTAGATATAGTGACATTACCTGTATGTCAGCTAATAAAATGACATTATTCGATGTACCATTTAAATTTTTGTATTTCATTTTCAGCTACCGAATATCATTTAGGGTTATTGAAGGCAAAACTTGCAAAATATAGATCACAGCTTTTAGAACCGGGGAAGAAATCTGAAAAAGGAGAAGGCTTTGATGTATTAAAGTCAGGAGATGCAAGAGTAGTTTTAATAGGATTTCCTTCTGTGGGAAAATCTACTTTATTAAATACATTAACTCACACAGAATCAGAAGCTGCTTCTTATGAATTCACTACTTTAACTTGTATACCTGGTGTTATTCAATATAGAGGTGCCAATATTCAACTTCTAGATCTTCCTGGAATAATTGAGGGGGCTGCACAAGTAAGCATACTAATAGTTTTCATGGAATTTATGTATAAATGCAACTTTATGGTTGCAGTAAGAATATTGTATTAAAACAAAGAGTAGCATGAAATTTCTCTTTTCAAAATTGATACATGTCAGAATTACTATTTCAGGGTAAAGGTAGGGGTAGACAAGTGATAGCTGTAGCCAGAACTGCAGATCTGGTTCTTATGATGTTAGATGCAACTAAACAAGATGTACAAAGGCAGCTTTTAGAAAAAGAATTGGAATCAGTCGGTATAAGACTCAATAAGAAAAAGCCAAATATATATTTTAAGGTAAAAAAGGGAGGTGGTTTAGCTTTTAACTCAACATGTCCCCTGACGAAAGTAGATGAGAAATTAGTTCAAATGATTTTACACGAATATAAAATCTTTAATGCCGAAGTTTTATTCCGTGAAGATTGTGGTGCAGATGAACTAATTGATGTAATCAATGCAAACAGAGTATATTTACCTTGTGCTTATGTATATAATAAAATAGATCAAATATCGATAGAAGAAGTGGACAGAATCGCTAGACAATCCAATAGTATAGTTGTGAGGTGAGATATTAATTGCTTTATATATTGTAGTCATTATTCATTCAATACTTCAATGGAATTTCAATTACAGCTGTAACATGAAGTTAAATCTTGACTTCTTGCTTGAAACATTATGGGAATATTTGTCATTAATAAGGGTATATACAAAGAAACCTGGACAGCCACCAGACTTTGATGACGGTCTAATATTGAGAAGGGGTGTTACTGTAGAACATGTGTGTCATGCAATTCATCGTACACTTGCTCAGCAATTTAAATATGCTCTTGTTTGGGTAAGGATTAAGTGATGTAACATCTACTGTATCTCTGTGCCAAGAAAAATAAACTTGTAAGAATGTAGCATTCTTAAATAACACATTGAAATTGATCTGAACAGTACATAACATATAATACAAGCCAAAGAGAATACTATTTAAAATACTTTCACTACTTTAAATAATATACATAATTGTCTTCTAAAATTTTCCTGGTTATAATATGTATTGCAAATATAGAGTATTTCAAAATCATTTTAATGTATTTTAATAGAATGCTATTTCTTTATCTTCGATATGGTAACAGGCTAAAGTAATTTAACATTTTATTTCTACTTTGACAGGGCACAAGTACCAAATACTCACCCCAAAGGGTAGGAGTGCAACATATTATGCACGATGAAGATGTTATTCAGATAGTTAAGAAATAAAATGTTTAACTCAAAGTGATATAAAATATCTGTAAAAATCAGAATGACATTGTAGAGCTTGTATAGCTTTCGTTACATTTTACAAAATACATGTCTAAAAACAAAAAAGGGGAGAGAGAAATGTAAATTAATATTTAAAATTTATTCCAATAACTGAATTAAAATTTTTTAGTATGTATGCACACACACACAATGCATTTAAATTGTATATTATAAGAGAGCTTAAGATTTGAAACCGTTTGAATCAAGTTTTTACCAATAAATCTTATACAAAAGAAATTCTATGATTTCGAACATTTTTTGCATTACTATGTCCGCGTTATTTATCATTTTCGACGATCGAAGGAAATGCAATAATAAATGTTCATTGTTAGACGATAAACACTGAAATTCATATTTCTTTTCAACTAACATTAAGTATCTGTTGAATCATTATATTTTTATACTTTTATTTTTCCCTATAATTTCTTTTAAGAATCTAGATTGTAGAATGTAATTAATACAATAAATGTATAAAGAAATTTGGATATTACAACATTAAACAATTTAATTTCTCATGCTTATAAGTATAGATTTAATTAATTATTACCTTTGGTACTCTTGAAATTTATGGTTCTGAAGGGAAGGGGATCCTCCAGTTCAATCTCATGTCTGGTAAGATATCGCCTAGTAACTTAAAAAATATTACGTACACGATAAGTATTATTTTAATACGTTGAAAAATCAGAATAAAGAATATTTTACGTCTTAATTAGCCGTAAAAAAGTTAATTAATACGAGCCAAACTTAAAACCTTATCCATTAACTTCTGACGTCTTATGAATGAGATCTCAAGTATGACATAAGGTTCTCAAATCACCAAAAACATAAGAAACTTATTAAATATTCCGAAATAATTATATAAATATAAAAATTTTAAGCAACAATGGTACAATCAGCTCTTTTGATTACATTTTTGACGATTTGTACACCATTTCTCATCATACTCAAGATGCCATTTATAAGACACCATAAGTTAACAGTTTTAATTTCTGTTCATAACTAACAAACCTGCTTCAATTACATACTCTGTAATAATTAATAATTAACGGCAGTTTATCATACTTTTGATCGAATACTTTGCATGCTTTACATTCGAGCAATAGGGGAATAGCAACATTACCAAACGAAAGTAAGTATGAAAAATGAAAATAGCCTTTAGTTCCAGTCATTATAACATACTTCTTGTTTGATAAGAAGAAGAAGAAGAAGTTTAGCAAATCTAATCCGCCAATATTTGCAATGATTTACTTAAGTTGATAATTATCGCGTCTTAAGCAGCTGCCTTAACCATTGATGGTTAATTAACGAACATACTTGACCTTCGAAAAATTCATGACAGCAGACACCTTACCGAAGTAATTACATGCAGGATCGACGGTACAGTGGAAAGTGTAAATTCCAATCTTGTTTTGTTATGATTTCACTTAAAAGTAGAACAACCGCCAATAAAAAAAGCAACAAAGGGAAGCGTTATCAAGTCAGCAAGAGCTTAATGTTCGGTGCGCTATGGTGTGATATCGTGGAAAACATTCAACACGAAAGCGTATCCGTCCACGGATTCTAAATACGGAAAACGTTAAAGGAGCAAGCAGTGCTGATAGGGTCCCTTGCAGTATGCTCAGGGTTTGCAACACAGGGATATTATGGCTGCAGGTGAGGCCAGCACAACAAAGCCTCGTCAAGAAAAGCAATACGATTACCTTCTCAAGTTTTTACTGGTGGGTGACAGTGACGTTGGAAAACAGGAAATCTTGAGTGGACTCGAAGATGGTGCTGCTGAGTCTCCGTTTTGCAGCGGCAGCGGTACTTTTTTTCTTTATCAATTATCCTTTGTTAAATTGTCATACCCTTTTTTTATTTCCATTCGAGCTTCTTGCTGCTTGTATTACATATATTCTGCGTGTTCTATAATAAAATTATAACAAATTCATTATATTATATTACTTAACATAGTCATTCTTATGAAATATTATGCAGTGACATTGTCACTGTTATCGGGGCAATATTAATTCAGAAACTCATTACTTCTTTAGCATGCTGTTTATAGAGCATAGTGAAATTTCAAGTTATATTGTATTTGTCATAAAGTTTGTTCAATGCTATAACGATATACTAGTGGTTCAGAAAGTATAAGTTTAAAATAACAATTATCTGAGTACCAATAGTATTTATTTTATTTTTAAAGAATATTTATGTACTGTACTAAATGAAAAAAATATTATAGCATATAAAACTACCACTATCCTGCTGGATGGGAAAAGAGTAAAATTGCAATTATGGGATACGTCGGGGCAAGGTAGATTTTGTACCATAATCAGATCTTACTCTCGTGGAGCACAAGGCATACTTTTAGTCTATGATATTACCAATAAGTGGTCCTTTGATGGTATTGATAGATGGCTAAAGGAAGTTGAAGAGGTATGTAACTATCAGATTATACTATTTCACTTAGAATTAGTAATAAATGAAAAAGATAAGATTAATTATACTGTATATAGATTTAAATAGAATGTAATAAATTTGAATATACCTGAGAATAGAAAAAGTGAAACATATTTTCTGCTTATAATGTAGCATGCTCCAGGAGTACCAAAAGTATTAGTCGGCAACCGTCTTCACTTAGCTTTTAAAAGGCAAGTAGGAGAACGAGATGCAGAAGCATATGCAGCTAAAAACCGAATGGCATTTTTTGAAGTTTCACCTCTTTGTAATTTCAATATTCGTGAAAGTTTCTCTGAACTTTCGCGTATGGCTTTACATCGCAATGGCATGGAAAGATTATGGAGGTCTAACAAAGGTAATGCATATTAAAATTATATCATTAAATTCCATATAAATTATACAAAAGTAATCATCTTAACTTCCAGTGCTCAGTCTTCAAGAACTTGCATGCCGAGCAATAGTAGCAAGGACAACAGTTTATGGCATTGATCAGCTTCCTTTGCCTAAGTCCATAAAATCTCATCTAAAATCTTATGCAATGACAACAACATCTCAATTACGCTATAATGGCAATCGATCGCTAAGTTCTAGCAAAAGTTTGAGTTCACATCACCGAAAGTTACGTTTTGTTGGTGTAGGTCACAATGGGTTGTCAACACCAGGCAGTTCACCTGGCAGTATAACAGATTCTCGTACAAGTTGCGTGGGCCGTAATTCTTGCATAATATCGTGAGAATAAACTTAGGGTTGCTGTTAATCGTAAACATGCAACACAAGATCAACGTTCTTCCTTTCCTGTTTTAATGTAAAAGAACTTGATAATAACTTGCGCGATATCGAAATTGATGAAATATTTTTAAAATTGCTTCTTAAAATGTGATAAAGAGTCTAAAATGTTAACAGCACATATACAAAATTAGTAATTTCACTGGTTACATCTAACGGAAAGAATAATTTTGCATTGAAATATTTTTTATATTATCTATTAAAAAAATCTTCGAGTTATAGAAAAATCAATGATAATAATGATGAGCTTAAATCAAGTTAACTTTCTATTCGTTGTTTTGAATATGTGCCATTTTTTTTTTCGTTGGAAGTTAGACTTCACAATTTGGTATAGACTTGAAATTATTTAAAACTATTAAACGTTGTATTACACATTATAATGTTTTAATAACATTTTTAAAGACTCTTAAATGTTAGTGATGCAGAAAAGCATGTGTTGCATAGATGAAGAAGCAATATATTCTATACATGCAATAAGTCATCCAGGCGTACACATTTTCATGAGATCATTATGAGTGATTGATCTCATGACTGTTAATTAAAACTTGTTTCACAAACGTATCTCATACACAAATCTTTGTTTTCGATACTATCATGTTAAAGCAGGAAATACTGAACTGAAAAGTACAAGTTCACTAAGTCTAGAAGGGTGTGGTGTAAATTGATAATAATATAAGTCGAATAATTAGAGCAGCTAATTGGACATTAAGAAGAATAAATTTTCACATCGTTACTACCTTCAAATTTATTTAAATATCCGTGAAAATTTTTTATCTCAGCTTTTAAAAGTGATTTAACGGACAAAACAAGCAATCCTTTTCTTACGGAAAAATATCGTAAGAAATTTGTTCGAGATATTTAATCCCCTTTACTAACGTGTTTATTAAGAATTATTTATTATATAAAGAGTGAATTCAATTTTCAATAATAACACAAATACATTTCGATCACGTTATTTAATGTTATATTAGATTATTTAAATAACTTAATATAATTATGCGTTGCTCTATCTGTACAGAGTAAGTTTGCAAGAGATGCGTTTGTGTATTGTGTAGCTATAAAAAAGAACTACGATTTCATATAAAATAACGTTATGAGGAATTCCACGTACCAGATGGTTATGACCTTTAGAAATTGTACAATATAATCTACATTTTTTAATATTAATCGGTCCAAGTTTAATTTACATTTAACAATATTTTTCATAATAACTATCGAAGGCTACTTTCAATATAGTCTTACGTCGTGAGAACTTAGTGCGTGGAATTCATCAAGCTGTATTTACTATTTATATGACGAATTTGCTTTTTGAAGGTCATGAAATGCTGGAAAAAAAATATGTAAGATGTATTTATATTGTGTAAGATCGAAACTAAATTATGTGTATATAAAATTGTCTATTATTAATATTTTTTTGTATAAATATAACACGTGAACGTGCTTATCTGTCTGTGAAATGTACGAATAAACAATTATGATAGGTATTATATGACATCGCAATACATGTAAAAAGAATTTAATACAATTTTCAAAGCGGAAACATTAATCATAACGTTAAATTCCTTTCAATTTATCGACTATTATTAAATTTTATAACATACAGTGATAAAGTTAATATAAAGAAATATTAATAACATTGCTCCTGTACATATTTGATTATAAGATGATAAGATGTTTGCAAATATTGAGAAGATATATTAAGAGGGGCCACATGACTGAATAATGAAGTACAGGATGGAAATTGCCGTCCTTTTTACTATTAATTATCGATAAAAACTTATTCAATTTATTATTAATAGATGCTCTACTATATATGCATATATACATATATATAGATTTATATATATGTGTGTATATATATATATATACACTATGCTGTATATAATAAATCTACTTTTACGTGACATGCCATGTCATACAGACCAAACTGTGTTTGCAATTAATTGTCTTATGTCGTGTTATGTTCTAGTAATAAGATTTTGAATTTTGATCAAATATTCCGAGAACATAATATGTATTAATTACCATTTCAAATATCTTTAAACGACTTTGAAAATCATTAATTGCAAATTGTCGTTACAATTAAATTTTTACCTTGATAACTGAATACTTTTCGCTATGAACAGCAATTTATGTACATTGAATGCTTAAAAAAAAAACTTGACATTGCTAGCACATTACGTTTTATGTTAATTGCTTTAATATATATGTGTATTTTATTATGTAGTACATGTAGAAGCGAAATTTTTATAAGCCTGAAATACCTATCAAGCAATGCCAAAACTAAATAGCACCTACTGTGTCTGTGGTGGTTAAAATATGTATTATAAGATTCTAACAATAAATTGTGACCTGACTCGAATTTCATATTCAGTTATTAAAACTGTATAAGAAGAATAAAATTTGTATTTGTAAAGTACTTTTCTCATTGAGAGTTCTGTAATTCAACAATTTACCGACAATTATTTGAATACCTCTTAAAGAGCACACAGACTTCCTTCTTTTGAATTTATACATTTATTGTATCTTTCTGTAATTATCTTATCACTTCTACTCTTTTTTTTTAAAAAAAGGTATTCATATGTTTAACAAAATGGAAATATTTTACATGGACGTAAATCAGAAGACATTGTACAGATTTTGTTTGTAATTTTAAAATCCTAACATATCAATGAACGTTCATCAAGAGTTTCTATTTAAACAATTAAAATACGAAATCTTTGCATAAAAGTAAACATTTAAAGATGACAACGAACGTGAAAGAAACAGGAAATGAAAAAGACGTTAATGTTCTTGCTGCTGAAGAACATAATTATACTGTCCCCCAACAGTTATTAGAAGTAAAAGATTTATTATACTCGATTAATAGAAGATTAGAAGATTGTGCTCTAGAATGGCAAGCTGACATTTCCCGTAAACAGTGGAAGATTTTTAATTCTAAAACAATAGGGGAAAATCCATTGGAACAATCTGTCCTATTGCGAACGTATTTTACTGACAAAAATCTTGATGAAACCTTTCAACATTTATTCTTTTGCAGCAAAATCTTTTCCGAATATTTCAAAAGTTTCATAGGCAAGTATATTAAAAGTATTTTTAGTCAACTGCATAATTAAGATATGTATGAACTAAAATTTGAATATTTGTTAATAATTATAGCACTTTTACAAGGCGGACAATGTATTTTATCAATTAAAGAAACATGTGACGCACAGAATCAATGTTCCGAGTCATTAAAACGTAACTTGTTAAATCATCCTAATGATGATCCTCTTTATCTTCCTACAATGATTGCTCAACAATCAAGTAAAAAAGGAGAGACCATAAATATATTCGACAATTTGTTATTAATTAAAAATTCTTTCGTTGACGTAATCAAAGCTAAAGTTGATTTTGATTCAAAATTCTTGGGTTTTGAAGCTGTACTCCATAAAAGTACATCTCCATCATCGATTCATGCAACTTGCCATTGTCAGAATTGCTCGAAAATTACGGTAATAGATTACATTATAACTTACTATTAATTTCGCAAATAATGAAATCGTAACATAAATATCGTAAATTTAGAAAACTACAAACGATGAACAGAAGAAAATAAGGGCGCTGAGTATCAGCCAAAGTGGAAAAGCAATCAGGAGAAAACGTTTGCCTAGATCCAAAAGTACATTATCTAGTAGAAGAGTTAAAAGATCTCCTATTTCGCCTAATGACATGGGTGATTATCCAATTGTTGCAAGTGGCAATCATCAAGATTCTACCACACAATAATAAATCCGTAAAATTTATCATTTTGTGATATTATACGTCGAAGAGTTAACAATGTGATGAAATGTTCGAGAAAATAGAAAAGGTAACAAATCTTAAACTCATTCGCAGAAATCATTCGTTGCACATTTTAATACAATTTATCGTAAGAAGCTTCATGGGATGCATTCCCGCGTTTGTCGATGAATAAAGTACCATTCTTTCTTACATTTTTTATTAAATTTTAGTCAAAATAAAATTAATTACACATCAGAATGATTCACATAAGAATTTTATACCTTTTCGAAATTTGTATCACTCGTTATTATGTTGTATGAAATTCAATATTCTCTTAACTGCATAATTACAACTATATTATATTTAATAATAAATGAATTATAACACAGAAAATTGTTCGATCACGCTGATTGTTGTTATGTCGTCACTGATTGATTCCTAATGCCTATTTCAACGATGCTAAAATAATTACAATATAAACAAATGCAACATGAGCATTAAACCCTGTTTATTGCAATACAACTAATATTATGAAACTACACCGTTAAAACATTCACATTAGTTATTAATCGAAATTCTCCGCTTTATATTTCTACCTGGATATATCATCGGTTTTAAATATTACAAACTTATCTTCTCTCGTTAAACTAATGATCTTATAACAAACACACTTTATCATCTAAAGAAGCCTACCTTTTCACAAAACATGCATTTATACGAGGATAGCACAAATTAGTAAAGTAATGTCATTTCATATATTACATTTACTAGTAATTTACAGATCTGGATTTCTAAATAGACTTTTTAAATTAATATCTTACAAATAAAAAACATTAATAAAGCATTTATATAATATAACATAATAAACATGTTTTTTTTTTGCAACTTACAGATCTTAGTATTCAATGTATTGAGAATTCTTATTCAATAAACTATCAATGTTATTAATTTATTGTTTGTTATTTTCCTTCGTACAATTATTAACAATTTTCACTTAATGTACGTATATCTAAATTGCGTTCAAAATACTTGAACGAAAAGGAAATTTACGCTATGTGTGCCAATGATTATGAACGTAGTCTGAATGAATTATTTATAAAATTTAACTAGTTGTTTATTTTGATTTGCACATATATTACAACGCGGTAAAGCTACTCTGTACAAATGGTAAAAAGTTTAACAGAGTTGATGGTCATTACACAGAATGTAATTCATATTATAAAACAAATGTTCAAATGTCCTTGTAATGAAGAATAAGTGGCTTAGACGTATTTCATAATTGCCAGCACACATAATGCATAGAGATTCATCTCTCGGAACAAATATAAGATATCTCTAGGGTAAAGTTTTAAATAACAATTGAGTCTTATGAATTTGATAAAAATAAAAAGATTCGTAACAAATTAAAAGAAAGGATACTTCGCGTATTATTTAAAAGATCGTTAATTGGAAACCTTCTAGACGGAGATAAAAGTAATTCTATAATATATAATAAAGATGATTTACTATGCTCTTAATATGCAAGTATAGTATAATTTATCGACTTGAATACATTTGTTGAAATCAGCCTACTCGTTTTTATTAAATCATTACAACATTCTACTTCGGTAGTAGATTTCACGTTTTATCAATGTCGTAGTAAATTGCGAAGACAAGTTTTTATCAACAGTCAATTCATCTCAAACATTATTTTTTCAACTTAATGCGGTAAAATTCGTAAAATACCTTTCCTTTCAGTTTTATTGTGCTAATAAATGATTTGAGTAGAGAAAAGTCCGTTGGAACTCATATATCAATATATATAATATATATATATATATATTAATATCATCGAACAAAGGTATTAAAATTACTTTCATACTCTATTCTCTTCGTTTTTCTTCCTACACGCACACTGTTTCATTCAGTCAACAATATCGTTCTATCATACTTAGGCAAACAGATCTCATAAATATCTAAAAGAAATGATAGAAGGGTAAAGAAATTTGTGTAACTCACAAATCTTTAGGAGAAGATAAATATTATGTTAACACATATAATGAATTTCATCATTTCACATACGATTATTTATACATTTAATTTCCGGGATCTCGAATATACAATAAAACAAATGTCACATTTACCAACATGAAACAAATCACAATCACCTGTAATTCAAATAAAAATAATTTTGATAGTTTTGACACTTCGTACGAAATATAGTATTTACTATCGAAGTGAAAAGTCACGTTCAACGAAAGAAAGTAATTCTGAAATAATTAAAATACAGAGCACAAATAGATTGTTCATAATGCTAGCGAACTACAATTACAGTCTTATGGCATGTAAAAATACCAAATAATTAACAACGATAGTTTTAATTGACAAAAAGCATCAATTAATTTATTTCGATAAAACACCTTACAATGAATATTAGTATAACTAATTTATAATCAAGCGTATCATTGAGGCACTGTAATCCTCGTCATCAATTATAATTTTTCTTTTAAGGTATATCTAATATTTGCAGGGAGCAAGTAATATGGTAATACACCATGTTTATTATGTATTAGCATTAAAATAATTGAAAAATACTTTGTTAAAGTAGTTAATTCTTTCTCCAAGTACCTCGTTTTTAGGTAAACAATTAAAAAAAAAATGGTTTAATTTGGATTAATTTGAAATGAACAAGGGTTGTGATTTTTATGAGATCTGTATGCTAGGAGGGACAAAATGGTAAAATTTGAGACATAATTGAGTGAAAGCCATTGATTTCACCTGAACTCGTAGATCTGTATACTGTGCTCTGGAACATGTCTCAAATTCAGGGATTGATACCTAAAACGATAGAAATATCCTTATATAAATTTCCATAATATTATGTTAAACAAACGTGCAAGTATCGATATGAATACATTGAATGAAAGTACATATATATAAACGATCGCTTTATGCAGGAAAATACTTATAATTATTTTATTAATCTATCGAAGAATAAGGGAGCCAGCGATATTACTCGAAGCAAATACATTTAAGATTTATCAAACAGAAAACATCGGATTGAAATTTTACGAAATGTGTTTGATACTCTAATAATATTTCGGAATGTAATGTCACGTAAATTATTCTCTTATACGAAGTAATGCGCAAAATAAGTCGGCGTATTTACAAAATTCTGTAAGTCTAAGAAAAGCTGTATATGAAGAATCTGGCTGTGCTGTGAAAAAGATGTGTATTTTGTATCTATATACAAACCTCTATTGGCATGTGTCCTATAATGAAACGAAAGTGTGTAACAAATTTATGTGTCTCACTCACTGCTAACAGTGAACAAAAAAAGAACATATGTCCTGTTTTACATGACTGGGCAATAACACACCAATGTTCAAAATGCTCCTTACATTAAATCATTACAATGCATGCATGTGTATTGCAAATATTAATATAAACTCCTTCTCAATAATGATTAGCAGTATTTTAAAGAAAGTTTTGAGTAATAGTTAATTTGTATTATACATTAACGAAGTTATATACATTGTGGAAGAATTATTTATACTTAAAACATTTATTTCATGATATGTAATGCCAGCCATCTATTACTCTAACATATTTTTAAAGGTATTACTAGTTATCGTGGAGCCTTAATTAATGTTTACAATACTCATAAGATTAAAATATCAATTAATAATATGTTAAAAATATAATTAATACAAAATATAGAAATTTTTAAGCTTGATAACCAGAATGATTTCAAAGTTATATACACTAAATGTAACCAATGTATGTATAATTTTGTTTAATATAATGCAACAATAACATTATCAGCTTTAAGGATATTATCAATTTTGAAATATATCTTCTATTTGTTTAAGTGTCAAAACAACATTACCATTCAGAGCTTCGATGATAATAAAAACCTTCGATAGTAGCAGCTGATTTTTGGAAGCAAATGTAATAAAATCCTGCAAAGGAGGCACCATTGATATCTTTGATTGTATGATCAGGAACCAAAAAGTGTTCCTTCCACCTCATAAAAACGAAATCAGTTCCTTTCAAAGCCTCATAGTCAAACGTATCCGAATTGAATGTTTTGGCATATTGACAGAACGATTCAAATTTGCTCTGCAATAATAAATGATTATTTATACAATTGAATTTCATTTAAAGTACACAGAGACATAAGGAAGATACAAACCCAATGTTTTTTATCAACATCTTCATCTGCATCCCATTTACGTGTTAAGAATGGATACTTCTTAGATATAATTTCGCCGTCAAAAAATGTAGTTAAAGTAGGAAATTCCTCTGTGAGACCCTTAATTTTAAGATAACCACATAAATAGCTATTTTCTTCGTCTACATGCTGAAAGACATTGATACATATTAGAAATATTGCTTGCATCGTAATATAATAATATCTTATAAATATACTTCTTAAACACTTCAAGTCCTTAACGAGCCATTGGTTTTACCTGACATACACAAAAGTACAAAGATAAAGCAATATACAGTATCAAGAACAACAGGAAAACATAGGAAATATATTGAATTACATTACTATATAGGTTACTTTTCACTTCTCATCGTTTCAATATGTGAATATTACAATTACGGCAACAGTATAAACAAAATTCTATAGGAATCGCAAAGTTACAGGCTCGAAACGAGATATTGCATAATAGAGAAATACAGAAATATAATAGAAATATCGAATATATATGGCGCAATTTCCAGAATGATGTTGAACTAACCTGCAAAACCACTTCTACGTCGTAACTATTGCCTTTAGATTTTTGGGAACCTTGAAACCTCGAGCCGTTGTAGAGCAACGATTTTGTGACACCCGGCTGCTTCGAATTTGCGGGTGGTGGCGGTACTACGTCAACTTTCACCGGCATTCTCGGCCTAAGTGAACGCTCTTAATCTTTGCCCTCGTTGGGCGAAGAACTCATCACAAGATTCTCGCAATGACTGCCGGTAATTTTCGGAATATGGATGTATTTATACGAAGCCTCGAACCCAGACACGTTTGCGTTTCGGACTCTTGTGTAAAGAGGAAAGTCGATCTATCTCGAAATGATTACTGTTCCGTATATCAATAAACGATTAAATGTCTTTCGTTCAAACCGAAATCGACTTTATACTCTCGAGACGATGAGCAATGTTTTCGTTTGTTTTGTTCAGTTCGTGCGGAGTTATAACGTACGAACGGTCTAAAGCTATATGCCGGATATGGTGGATACACGTGCCCATGATACGAGTTATTTGAATATTAAATTTGAATGATGGTATCGTGAACGATATTTCAAATTTTGCAGTTGTTACGATCGGTTAATCGATATACTACATTTCCCGTAATATTTTACACTCTTTCGTAATACAAAAAGATATCAAGATTCCTTATAATAAAGTATTTATAAATAAAAAACTATTTAATCGTTTTTACATTTATCTTAAGGAATTTTCCCGCCACAAATTCGTGTGAATTTTAACATTATTTTAGGTCCGAAGTTTGAAAAAGGGACATCGATGACTTGACTGGAATATTATAATTCTGTGTGAAAAAAATATGATACGTATTCCATATTTACGAATGTCATTTTTAGATATTATATTGACTCGTGTCAAAACCAGGGGGTCCAAACTTAGATGGGGAAGGCTTTGCCTAAGTTTCGAAAAATGTTTCGTGTTCGTGGTTGTAGGAGGCGGTACCGGAGGTCATCGAATTTTCGTGTCTGTAGCAGACGGTAGAAAGCGAAAGCGTCATCGCGTCATTTAAATCGGTCAAGAAATAAGCCAGATCTTATTGTTTAAATATTTGTCTTTCATTGAGGGGTTATTTCCCGCCAGAGAAAACGCAGAAAATTTCAAAAAATTAGATGGCGCTGAAAGCAGTGGCGCCAGACCACCTTGAAAATAGCGAGTTTCCACTCTTTAAGCGTATATAATAAATATATTATAATGTTATTAGTTTCATTTACTTTATACTTATCAAAGGAAATACAAATTGTTTAATGTATATGATATTTCATACATGTTATCATACTTAAAAATGTAATATCAGAAAGAATGTAAATCTTATAAAGTAGGAACAATTGGCAATGGTTATATGCACTAAATGCATATAACAGTGCCTAATTTAATGATCTGTAAATTGTTTACCTTATTTTATTTTTAATACTTCTTTGCCATTCCTTTTTTAAATTTATAAACAGTGCAGTAACTTTATTCTCGCCACCTGGTAGACGCGGGTATCATAACTTGTAACTGCTCGACCTATAACAATCATTACAACTTGCCGATCCTAAATGTAAATATGGCGGATTTCAGTGATACGAATTCACACGACATGACAGAGAATCATGTGCAAAAGCGGTGTAATAATCAGTGGGTACGCTTAAATGTGGGTGGAACATATTTTTTAACAGCAAAAACCACTTTAGCGAGAGATCCGAAATCATTTCTCTACCGGCTTTGTCAAGAAGATTCTGACCTTATCTCAGAAAGGGTTAGTTGACATTTATTATAACCGCGAATTTCAAAATACACGTATGATTATACATTTTTATATATATCAATTAGCTTTATTACTTCGAATTTATAGTAAAATATTGACAGGCAAGTTTAAGCTTTTATTATTGTAATACCTTGAAAAGCATTCAATTGCGTTATCATGTTATCTGACTATTTTAATAAAGTCATACATAGTATACAATGGAATTTTTAGCCTTTGTGACAAGTTGTTGAACTCATTGTGATTACATTCATATTCAGACAGTCTCAATATTTTGAGAAACGATAAATATTTATTGAACGAATTTGTAAAAGTAATATAATTCTATATGGTTTTATTTTATAGGATGAAACTGGAGCATATTTAATAGATCGTGATCCAACGTATTTCAGTCCTGTTCTAAATTACTTACGTCATGGAAAATTGGTTATTAACAAAGACTTAACAGAAGAGGGTGTATTAGAAGAAGCTGAATTTTACAATATTACAGAATTAATCCGATTAGTTAAAGAAAGAATTATATTAAGGGATACTCGACCATTATGTGATTCAAAAAAACATGTCTACAGAGTAATACAATGTCATGAAGATGAATTAACGCAAATGCTATCAACAATGTCCGATGGATGGAAATTTGAGCAGGTTCTAATACATTTTATCCATACTTTTCTTTTTATTTTGGTTTATTTTCATGAAATTTTTATATCGTTCTATTTGAACTGTAAGTATGGAATTATTAATTAATTTTATCCTTTCTTGTTTTAGTTGATCAACATAGGATCTCAATATAATTATGGAAATGATAATCATGCTGAATTTCTATGTGTGGTTAGTCGAGAATGCGGGGCCAGCCAGCTCAACAGTACAGAACAAGAATCGACAGACCGTGTTAAGGTACCATTATAGCTCTCAAATATTTCACATCTTTATCTCAACCAAAGTAGCCATATATAGTATAAAATTTTTATTATTTTACTATGCAAGTATCTCATCTTAAGTTTATTATTTCTTTACTTCACCATGATTTTCTATATAAAGCTATATAATTTATATTGAAAATTAAGTATCCATGGCTATTCATGTGAGATGCTTTCAATTCTTGAAAAAGATATATAATGGACATTAATCTCATAAAATAAGGTATTGAAATTCTAAGTTCTACAATGGGGAATTTACAAAGGAAACACTGTATTACATAAGAAAATCATGATAAAAATCAAGAATCCCTAATTAATGTCAGTATTATTTACATTCCATCATTATTATTATTATATCACAAAACAATAATAATAATAATGATTGTCATTATTCATAATGAATTGGGCAATGTACCATTATCATTTTGACATTGATATTTTAATGGATTATTATTTATTGAGAAACCAAAGGTTATGTAAGTTGTACTTTTGAAAAGTATGACATCTCTTTGTAAGTCACATTTTGAAAAATTATATCGTTTTACTTTTATATTTTTCTCATATAACTTTTTGATCTGTTACATTCTTCAATAAGTTAGAAGATAAATATAAAAAGAGTGCCTTAATATTAAATATAAAACGTAAAGCTACAAATTTTATTAGGTGGTTTATGTTGTATTATGCTTTTCGAAAAATCCAAAGTATAATTTTATGACGCGATACATTTTTACAATCTTTAATTAATCTTTATTATAATGTAATATTAGTAATAGCAATACGTTTAATTTTCGAACCACCTTATACCATTTTTAGGCTATTTTCAGAGGCCAATTCGCATGAGCATGTTCTGCCTCTGGTATTTGTTGTATGTACTGTACTGTTATTATTGTATCGCATGCTAATCATTAAATAAAGAATTTTTCTTTCATTGGTTTGGTTACTTTTTGCCCTGTGTCCTGCATGATTCATTAATGCACGTCAAAATTTTTTGTCATACATTATATTTATGACATGAAAGCAAAGATAATGTCGGATTTATATTAAAATTTCCTTATTAAGAAGTTCTCTAAAAGAATTAATTTTAAAATATCAAAGGAAGAATTAATAGCAGTGTCATATAAATTTACATTAATCTTGGTAGCTTTGGAAATTTTCTTATTAAATTATTCACAAAAGGGTTCAAAATATTATAGACTTAAGAAGGTAAATTTGTACAGTAAAATAGCAGAGGCTGAACATTTAAAGAATTACTTGAATATGAGACAGATCATGTAGTATGCACTAAAAATTGTATTTACTCATTGTATGATAATTAATTTGATGAAATCTATATCATTGAATTATATTTTAGGTTTTGCAGCAGAAGGGTTCGCGCATGTAATGTCTAGATCCATCCTTTTCTTTCTCTTGCCTCATTTAATTAAATCAACTGTGCAGCAACAAGATGAAGACTGTTTTCGTTTGCGTGTGTAAAAATTTAAGTTATAAAACTCATATAAATGTCTGCTCATTACTATACTATTCCTATACATCAACAGTGTGGGAAAAACAATAACATGCAAGTAATAGTGTAAAATTTCCATATACAAATTTTATGCAGCATTGCAATGTGGAGCTTTACAAACTGAAAGTATCTCGAAATCATAAACACATCTGTTTTCTAATCGGTATTTAAGGTAGTATCAGCCCTGATCAATTCATTCTAGTTTGAAGACTTAACATCAAAAGAAATTTTTCCTTCTTTATTGTTGTCATGTTGACTTTGTTTTTCGAAAAAGTGATATTATCAAATAACAAAGTTGTTGTTTGACAATGAAAGAAATTGTTTTAAATTTATTAACTCTAGTTAAACAGACAATAGAAGTCATAGAGAGGCAATGGTTTTCATATGAATTTCTATAATAACTGTAGATACTATCTTCGGTAACGCATAGTATATCCTTTTGTATCAAATTGTACAAAAGCAATTTCTTTTCGGATCGTGTCTGTATCGTAAGATTATCCAAATTACTTGTCTTCGCACTGCCGCTATAAAAACATAATATAATATTTGTATACCTAGTATAATACTTTTGATTAACCAATATAAAATTATAATTACAAAATATACGAAACTGATTTTTGACACATAATAACGTGACTATAAAAATGATGTCTCCAGGAAAAGCAATTTATTGTACTATTTACTGATAACGTAATACAAGATAATGTATAAATTAAGGAGGTTTCAAACATTACAATTAAAAGATCTTGCTGATAATAATGCAAAAAAAAGGGAAAAATAATATGAAATATTTTAAATATGTCGGCGATCATTTTTGTACATAACAAGTGACTTCTGTTACACAGTATACTGATATACTATTCTAAAAAAATATGTTCAACATAATAGATTGTCAGAAGATATAATTATCATTTCTGTTTGTTTCCTTTTTTTTTAAACTATGACATATACATACACATATGCACATGCACATGGCTTAGATGTTTTCATTTTATTAAGTATTTTAAAATTGTGATATAATTGTTCTGTATTTACAGTCATGAAAGCATTTTGCAACAGTCATAGGTTGTCAATTGTCGAAGGCCTATTAACGATGTGTCGTAGACAATATATACATATTTAGAAATATTAATTATGAGAAAAAAAATGTATGTAATGTTGGATTGTTGTAAGTACTCTTAGTATGGTGTTATACATGTGAGTTTCCATTATTTGATTGTAAAAGGGAAAAAACAATATTTTCTTTTCTAGATATTAATACGAAGTGATTTAATGATATTAGCCTTTAATTAAATTTGTATCTTAAAGTAATACGTTTCTTAAGCAGTTGCTATCAAAAATAATTTCGTTATGTATTTGGCTGTTAAACATTTTCGAAAACAGCATAAATATGTAAGACTTTCTCATGTAAAACATCAATCGGCTAATAATCATTTTTTATACTGAAAGAAAAAAAAAACAGAAGAATTAGGACCAAGTATTATTAATCCCATACAATGTACAGTGTTGTTTATATTAAACTGCAATATTGTTTTGCACCCTAAACTTATGTCACTAATTTAATTTATATTATAATATTCACTATCGTCGTGTTAAGAATAGAGATAAGTGTAATTCTCTATATACGAAAGAGTTTGTACTTTCATAGATAAATTTCTAATCTACTGACTATTTGCTGTTTACCGTTAGGCATAAAAATAGTATTTGTATACATGCAGAAGTAAATTTTAATACCAGAAATTATGTTAAGTTAGATAAAAAAAATTAATGGACAGATTTTATAGTATGAATGGTATGTCGAAATTTGCTTTGTATGGTCTTGCTTAAGGAAAAGACGAAGAATATCAGTTTGTAATAATTAGAATGAAAGTAAAGTCTGTTTAAAAAATATATGGTCATTCGATAATTTTTTTTACATCACACATGTTCAACAGCGTTCCAAAATACTTTTTTTATTACATGCTTTATAGATAAGGATTTATTTTTTTAAATTTTCATTATTTTATAATGTAAGATGTTATTTTACTCATAAAGACAGACATTCGTTATTCAATGATTTCGGAGAAAAGTAAACGGATGCATATTTAAAACCGTGCTCTTACAATAGTTTGTCATATGTTTCTAAATGTTTTCTTCTATTCCCGTCGTATCGCAAAGTGATAAATAGGATAACATGTATAATTTAAAGATAATATTGAGTTACGTGTTACCTTAGAGAATCACTTCATTAATGTAATCTTTTTGGATGTAAAGATTCACGTAAAGATATTTTATAATTACAAATATTTCCATATTGTTTGATTTAAATGAAGATTTAAGTATCATTTTGTAATAATATAATAAATAAGATGGATATGTTGGTTGAATAGTTCTACTTTTAAAAAAAGTTGTGTATATATTGTACACATAAATCGACAAACTTTTGTGTTATTACTTATGAACGTAAATAATTCTATTAGCTGATTATCAAGTGTGAAGTTAAATTTGTTAAGTTATATTTAATTTTACGATAGATTTTAATTGTATTGTATAAATTATAGAATAAATTTCTATGCAATAATTTCTGTACTGTAGTGCAATTAACAGTAAGTAAAAATCAACACATTCGTATTCAATTAATAATAGTTTTTCGAGCACAAAGGAACATTTCATTTAATACAAGTACAATAAAATCAGTGCAAAACTTTTTTCCTCTTTTCACATTGCACTTCACATAATGAGAATTGTGGCAATGTGCAACATTGCTGTAAATCTTCATTAAAATACTTTGTAATTATACTGCGTCCTGTATAAATTACTTTATTTTTTAAATATATATCTAAGAAAAATTGTTTATACTTATTGTAATTTATTAAAAATAAAATAATAATTATATAGTTGAAGATTTTCATCAGCCTGGAAGAAATGTCGCTTGATACGTTATATCGCACATTCTTTTTTCTCTTGTTTGCATTTTCGAAAGTATTACAATGATAAGACTTATTAAATATTATCATTGCACCTTGAAAATTTATGGAAGAACTATCGCTCAAAGTTTTAATTTATTAAAAATATATTATGTACAGTAGTGGTAGATTATAATTTTTTTTACAAAGAATTGAAAGTACTGGAATATAAGATTACAATATTACATTACAGATATTTTTGAAACATATTTTTCAACATTATGTTACTTAAGGCATATTAGCTATTGTTTTTAATGGTTGATCAAGGTATCTGGCTAAAGCTTGGGCCTTTTCTCTTAACAATCCAAATCCCACATTTTCCCTTGCATATAAACATAGAAGTAGATTGGCTACCTCTGTAATTACCACTTTCCCTTCCTACAATTAATTATTTAAAAGTTATTAATCACAAATTATAATTAAATTTTATAATTACTTTATGTATCGAATGATTAAATATTGAATATTAAACAACAACATATATTATTTACTGCTGTAATGATTTAAAGTCATAATATCACAGAAAAATGAAAAGCATTTAATAAAAGAATTGCGATCATGTATGCTTTTCATGGCAGTTTAAACTATCATCAAATTATTGATGTATTATACTTTTTTAATAGCTAATTTTAATTTATTACCACGCAATCCATTAATACAAATTGTAATTCATCTTCTTTAAATGCATTTCGTCCGTTCTTTTCATAAGCTGACCAAATATTGCTTGTAATTGCCGCAGTTACCCTTGCATCCTTGTCTCCATAACCGCTATATGCTAATAAACCACCATCTCTGTTTAACAATCTAAAAATAATGTTATACTTTACAAACAACAAAGTATCAACGTTCGTATACTCTAATCATAACCAATGAACAATGACGTTTAACAATGTACTGTCTTACCTTTGTTCGAAGGCGATTATAAATATATCGAATTATTTACAGTTGAAATATTGATATGTAAAGAAAATGATATATATTTCATTCATAATATAATGAAACATTATTCAATGACTTATTGACTAATGGTTTTTAGCGCGTCATAATTTACTTACAATGTATTTTCAACACCGCCCGTATTTGCTTGGCTAAGAACTTGCGTGAGTGCTTTTGGTTTCAACATAGTTTCGTCTACAATGTGACAATAGCATTTTTATTAATTTTATTATTAATGTTAAATTGAAAATGATTTTTAGATACCTTTACGGTGTATATGGTAGGGAGTAAAACAGCAAAATATATGCGTTTATATCATGACTTTTTGACAGCTATATTCCCTAGAAGACACAGGGAGTGTTCTAAAATCCACTAATTCACATTATATCATAAATATTATGTTATAAACAATGTTAAGATATATATATATTTGCAACTAACAATGGCGAAATTTTCCATTGATGAACTAAAAATCATTGAATTTTGTTTACAAGTTTAATTCTGGGAATCAAGTCGTACAAAAGTTATGTTAATGCAAATTCAGCCACCTAGGGTATTTTATTCATTTAATTTTTGCTATACTATCTCTTGTAATAATGGAAAAAAAACAATATATACGTATATAAATAATCGTTATTTACAACAAACTACAATATATGCGTAAATAACGATTGTATTATGTCGATATTCAATGAAACGCGTATGGACACCCAATTGTCTGTGCACACCTGTTATAATAAATGCTATAGCTGATATGTGCAACATGTTTTAATTTGTTTTATAACAAATTGATTGATCTAGGCATGAGTTAGAATATATGGAAATAAGTGTATCTAGATACATTCCACAATCATTAGGGTTTAATATTTTGTACAAGAAGTATATGAAAGTAAAAACCTAACATTTCAATAAGGTTACATTTCTTTAGCATTTATATAAATGATAGTAAGGCCACAAAGTATATTAAAGGACTGGTGGTTGTTCAAAAATACCATAAAGCGTAAAAACAGTAAAAGAGGTAATGGTGAGGTGTTTATGTAATCATGTCTCATAACATGTAATTTATATTTTATAATATCTATTACATTTTAAGATAATGTATTTTTACTAAGAACAAATTTAAGAAGGTAATAAGGTAATTCAATTCTGTTATATTGGAGTTATGTTCTGTTATATAGAGATGCCGGATAATAAAAAATCACCACTGAAATTTGAAGTATATCATGAATGTACAACTACTAAAGCTAGAACTGGAAGAATGGCTCTTGTTCATCATCCGGTGGATACACCAGTTTTTATGCCAGTAGGAACACAGGTATAAGAGAATTTATAACATGGAAAAAAGACAATAATGGTTTCTGTACTCTAAAACATTTAATGTTGTACTATCGTCAACAACAGGGTACTTTGAAAGGATTGCTACCTCAACAGTTAGAAGAATTAAATTGTCAAATTATTCTTGGGAATACTTATCACCTTGGAACAAGACCAGTGAGACAAATTAACAAGAAATTTTCTAAATAAAAATATTGTATATTACTTTCTAAGAAATGATTTTTCTTAAGGGCGTTGATGTTTTACGAAAAATTGGTGGATTGCATAAATTTATGAATTGGAAAAGAGCTTTATTAACTGATTCTGGAGGCTTCCAAATGGTATCTTTGTTAAGTCTTGCCAAAATTACAGAAGAGGGAGTACAATTTAAGTCACCATATGATGGTAATGTTTTAGAATAAAATTATATTTTCTATATACTTTTATATGCTTGACTTTATATTGAAAATTGTGGAAACATGGTAAAAAAAACATGATACATTATGTTGTTCCTCAGAATCGGATTGTATGTTGACACCAGAACATTCAATTCAAATACAAAATGTAATAGGTGCAGATATAATTATGCAACTTGATGATGTTGTTAAAAGTACTTTAACAGGACCACGTGTAGAAGAAGCTATGCATAGGTGAATCTTGTATAGTTATAAAATATCATTAAGATCTTTTAACATTGTTGATGTATTCATTAATTTTAGAACAATAAGATGGCTAGACAGATGCTTAGATGCACATGAGAGATCAGATGAACAAAGTGTATTCCCAATTGTACAAGGAGGTTTAGATCCCAAGCTTAGAGTAGAATGTGCAAATCAGTTAATAAAACGTACTGTCAATGGCTATGCTATAGGCGGCTTAAGGTAATAATTGACTTAAAATATAAGTAATAACAAATTTATGTAACTGGTCATTATTGTTAGTGGTGGGGAAAGTAAAGATGATTTTTGGAGAATGGTACACCTTTCGACTGACATACTGCCAAAAAATAAACCACGTTATTTAATGGGCGTCGGATTTGCTGTAGATATAATAATATGCTGTGCACTAGGAGTTGATATGTTTGATTGTGTATTTCCAACAAGGACTGCGGTAATTATGTGTATATTATTTTAAAAGCGAATAATATCTAGCCTACAAGAAATGCTTCTTGCGATTGAAGAACTTTTTGCTTAAAAAAGTACTTTTATTTTTAGAGATTTGGATGTGCATTGATTCGAACAGGTCAGCTTAATTTGAAACAAATACAATACCGGAAAGACACGAGACCAATAGATGAATCGTGTCAGTGTAGCACTTGCAAAACGTATACACGTGCATATCTTCATCATATTGTTACAATAGAAACGACTGCATGCCATCTGTTGACTGTGCACAATATTGCATTTCAAATGAAATTAATGCAGGACATAAGACAAAGTGTTCGAGAGCAAAAGTTTCCAGAATTTATAAAAGAATATATGTTGAATTTATACCCAGACAAAGATTATCCTTTATGGATTATTAATGCTTTAGAAGCCGTTAACATTACTTTGTTATAATGAAAAAAGAAACTGTTATATAATAATACTTTGTATGAATAATTGATTATCAGATTAATGTATGAACAATTAACACGAGAAGAGATCTAATGTGTTCGAATAAATGCTTTTTATAAATACAGGATATCTCGTAACATGTAGAATCTATTTCAAAATAATATAGGCAATGTAATTATTATTTGTACAAGTGTTATAATTTATAAGTAATGTTATGACTTACTGTTATTTACCCACTCTTTTAAAAATGATGATGTAAGTATTTAAATAATTTTCTTCTTTGTTTGGAACTTACAACTTTATCATATTTGCCGAAAATATAATAAATTAGGCATGCATTACAAATACAAAATTCCAAGTAATTTCATCACATGAAGTCATCTGAATCATATCCGGTATTTTCCGTATTTGACGTCATGTTAGATGCACTGAATAAAGAATTGTAGCTTCTAAAAGTATAAAGAAATGTTTAATGAATGTAATATTTATTAGACATAGGAAAAAACTTTGTTTTACCTCATTTCTGCTTCTTCTTGACGCCTCTTCTCCTCTGCCTTTTCCTTCTCTTTCTGCTCCTTTAGGAGTTTCTTTTTATGCCTTCGTTCCTCCTTGTCTCGTTGCTCTCTCTCTGCCCTGAAATCTATTTGTTCCGACCGTTTGGTTTTGTTCAGTCGATTAACAATGGGATTTATACGCTTTGGAACATGCATTTTTCGAACATCTTTATCCTTATGAAAGCAAACTTGTCCAACATCCAAATCTTGAGTCTTTTTCAAATTCGACCACATTGTATATACTACATCAATATCATTCAGTTTGTCTCCTTCGATGCTATTTGCTTTCACTAATTGTGCGGCATCTTTCAAAACTGCACTAGGTATGTCATCGATAGTTTGGCCCTGCAAAAAATATATTACTGTAATATACAATAAATTATGAATATTTACAATTTATAATAAGACTCACAAGATGAAGACGTAAGTAGACATGTGCGGATGAGTATTTATCGACATGAAACCAAACATCTTCTGGCCATCCCCACTTAATTAGATCTTCGTCTACAAAAATATACACAGAATTAAATATTAGAAAAAACGATTGTAAGTTAATATTATAATGAATCTGTAGTATTTCGAAATTACTTTCATATTTGTCGATTCCCATAAACAACGTAACCGGTGGTTGTACAACTGTAATTTAAAAATCATTTACCATTATTCTAACCTTAATGTTTGCTATTGCAATACTAAACTTAAATGGTAAGAAACAATATATAAATGTATATCATTCAATGTACGCAGATAAAATAAGGAACTATTTTTACCGTCACTCGTGAAATAATAAACCATTGTTCTAAAATATCAGGTAAAACACGTGTGTAGCAATATCTGTCAAATTTTAAGTTGATAGAAGCGCCACTACCATCACTATACATACCACGTATAGGGTAAGTCGCATAAGATCAAAAATTCAAATAATTGATATACGTCATACACGCAATGTACATTGATAAAACTTCCTCTCACAATTTCACAGATAACAGTAGACTCTTTTTTATATGAAAATAATAGACGTTGCTCTATACGGAATAAAATACTATGAAAGAGGAATTTTTTTGCAACTGTAATTACTTATGAAGTTTCTGTCTCGTTGGTTTTCTTAAACGAAGTTACAAAGCCATTTATCGTTAAACGCGTAATATACGGCTATTATACAAACTACCGCTTTAATTTGAAATATTTTTAGCAAAGAATCGTTGTAATTTATGTACGTTGAATTGAATAAATTCCAATTTGATTTTATTAATAAAAATATGATACTCTGTTCTGGATGCAGTAACAATATAATTTGTATTTTTTTTATTGTCGTGACCTTGACTGATGTTGAAAAGCACTAAATATTACAACAAACAATTTTATTAGTATTATAAGACAACCAGCAACATTTTAAGCTATTAAGTGACTAGTATTATCGTATATTGGTATCAGCAATTATTTTCACTGATTGTAACTTACGAACAATTATTTTGTTGTAATTATTGCTTGCGGTATTAATTTTATAAATTTATCAGAAAATATTTATATACTTTTTACTTTCTGGAACACCTTTAAATTTTAATACTAATTAACCATATAACGGTTTACATGGATGGCATGTTTTTCAGCATGATATGTCTTGAATATCTGACTGAGCACAGGTGATACTTCAGGATCATTAATCCACACGTTCGTTGACGTCGGTGTTTCTAGCATTGACAAATATGCTACAAAACAATATACAATTTAATATTACAAAATTGCATAACATTGCGTACTAATAAAAAAAAACTTACCAAGTAGCATTTTAGGATTTGTAAGGCTGAGTTGAATATGTGGATTATTCATAATGGCTTTGCATATTGGCCCATCTGGATCTAGTCCTTCATCTAAATCTTGCAAACTACGTCGTCTTTCACCAATAAGCCACTCACACTATGAGAACAATTAAATTGCGTGCGATTTCGAGCAATATTAGCTAATCATATAGTAAAACACTTACAGCATTAACTTGATTATTTCCAGTAACTTTTAACGCATCTATAATATTTTTTTCCTCAAAGCCCATATCGAGGAGGGACTGTAAAGCTTTAGGATTAGGCTTGAAGTCCATTTTCTTATAGTGGCGAAAAGTCTGCAGCAACAGGTCTACTATGCTTATTAAATTCTCTTCATTTTTGGACACTTGATTTTCTAAATAATTATTACATTATTTAAATGTAATATCAATCGAAGTATCGAAATATCAACATTAAATATACATCGATTTTTGATTTTCATTTTATCATCTATAAAAGATAAAGAGGTTTATACAAAGTATAAGTTATAAATTATACCTTGTACACGATTAGTTCCTTTAAATAATTCGATACATGCATCTCTCAGAGATTTTTTCTTCGGAGTTACAGAAGAACTAGGACCTGCAATATCTTCATCAATATCTGTTTCAAAAATTGAGGGATCTAAATCATTGTCATCATTATCATCATCTGGATCATCCTGGTGTTCTATTAACCATTCCAATGCTTCTGTCATGTTTGATCTAAAGTCAGATGAAAGTTTTTAATCTTAATTTCAATAAAGGATGACAAATAAAATTTTAAGGGTATTAAATCCAATTAAGTATTTATCAATAAATTATCTACTCACTTTCGTAAGTAAAGGGCTTTAAGAACTTTTTTTTGGGAATATCCCATCTCAACAAGGGTCTTGACAGTTTTTGAGTCAACATTTGGTTTGCATTTGTTTTCTAACTTTTCTTTCAAAATGTTATAAAATTTCGGTGCATCTGGACTATGGGCTAAAATTTTTGCTGATGCTTGAACAAGGGTTACCAAAATTTTACGTATCTCATTCTGAAACTATCAAATGACATATAAAGTTTAAGATAAAATATTCTTTATATAATGAGATACACACATCTGCAGGACACTCGGTCGGTGGAGGAGGTCTGGGTGGATTACGTGTAGGTAGATTACATGTCGCTTGCATTACTGCCTCTTGGGTTGGACCTTTCAAAGCTTCCTCTGTCAAATTTTCCTTTGCAGGTGGATTAACTTCTACCAGCATCAGTTCATCTAAATCATGAAATTATTCAAAGTTAAAATGATGTTCTACATTATTTAAATTAATGCCTTACCATGTTCTTTAATGTTCTCATCATTTATATTGTAATTATCTACCAATTTCTTAATTTTAGATGTATGGATTAAGCGGTATTGAGGTGCCATTTTCAATGTATCTTCACCATAAAAATGTTTTATTGCAATTGTTTTGATCCTTTCAATGGTAAAGTCTGCTTTTACAGCAACATTTAGGACATCACCTTCAAGACTAAGGGCAACCAAACAATTAGAATTATTTATTACAAATGTTATAAATACCTGTCAAATTAATATGTTTGTACCTTATAACATTAATTGGGAAATTTTCTGAAGTTGTAGCTATTGGCATAAACATTGCAGTACTATTGTCAGAACTACCTTTGTCAACAGAAGAAAGGGTCAAGGACTGCCTTTCGGTTGCCCTTGAACTCTTTCTATTATGCCAGACCTCTGCTATGTAATCTCGCATCCATGGAAACATCAAACAGACCTATGATGTGCTGAACATCAATGGTACAACATTTAATTCTCATTTTATATTGATTCAAGTTAAGCAGAATGTTTAAAGTATTTAAAAGTTCATATCTTAAAGCCAATACAATAGGCTTAATCTTTATTTTTTTTATTAATATAACAATGTTACAAGATATAATGCTAATAATAATTATCAATACAAAGTATAATAACAACTTGAAATACCAAATATATACTTGCCTTAAATTTCCGAAATAATCTTCGGAGATATTTCAAATTTCAATCGATTTTTTTACCCTATTGACTTCCCTTGGATAAGAGTGAAGGTTACACCTATAATGTGAATACATTTTCAAACGTTTATTAAGACTGAAAGAAATAAAGTATAATTATTTTTCGAAATTATAATACATATAACATATTTTCGCAGATATAACAAATGACATACATTCTGTTCATTCTACACTGGGTAGATGCAAGTTCACTTGCGTCTAAATATCACATAATCTACGAACATTTTGAATGATCAGATGATTGGTTTGTGTCGTTTATATGTGTGTAACGAAGTATAACGTTATCAATGAAAAGTCCAAAAAGTCGTTCACGTAATATTTTAGCATAGATTGAATTACTGTCCAACTTTAAAAATTCTTTCAATCTTTGGTTCAGAAAAAAAGACAATGCAATTATAAAAATATTTCGACAGTTGACAGTTCAAGATAGTTTTACTGTGCAGTATTTTTTAAATTTACAACAGGTATTGTTATTAGGGTTGCCATTACATTACCAACATATACTAAATTGAAAAGTGTTTCTTATATATAACCTGTTAAATATGTAGCTTCTTTTAAATTCACTTTACTGATATATAATTCATTAAAGTTTCCCTTAAATATATATTTTAACTTGACTGTACTGTAATATAGTAATATATATCTTAATCTAAATCTACTGTATTATAAGATGTAAAGAATACATGTCATGCCATGGCATTCATAATAATTGTAAGTTTTTAGGATGGCTGAAGAATCCGGATGTGGTGAACTACAACAGTTAGTTCAAGAAGAAGAGTGTGAAGAGCCACTGACTCATGGTGGAGAAGTTACACCGCCTTCAACACCATCGAGATCACAACATCCAAGCAAGAATGACACACATAGCTCTCATGTATCGGTGGGACATACTATTTTAGTTTGACTGTTTTAATCTTTTATAAGAAAGTGGTATTTTATAAATGTAAACTTATATATCTTCAGCAACAAGTACTTTGGGAGAGTAATACACAGACATCACCAATTATTAGCAAAGGAAGTTCAGGTCAAGCAACGAGTCAAGGATCTATGGTTTCTGGTCGGGCTGTGAATCTTTCAAGTCATGGCAATCAATCACGATTGGTTTACATGAATGAGAAAGAGAAGCAACGACCAAATCGACCAGATCCACCAAGAATTAACCGTCAGCAGAGAGGTATCTTTACATTTATAGAACATCTTTCATTTATATAATTTGAAAAGTTTACTTCATTTTTATCACCACTATTTATTGCTTTTCTGTTATTTCATGATAATTTCGTAATTATTATTAAAAATATGATTTTATTATTTTATGTATTATGTCTACGACATAGAACTTACTTTCATTTAAGATATTTAAGTTTTGTTTACATATATCCTTTTGGTTTTGTTTTCCCATTTTGATATGAAGGCATGGCACCGTGCAAACATCATTGCTTTCTGTCAGAGGTTCCTGACGTGAGACATATGGAGCAAGCTTTATTGCAGCTTCTTGAAGACTTTCATAGCGGTAACCTAAGAGCATTCGGTATGCAAAATGAAAAAAGTCACAAAACTTTTATCTTACAATTGTAATGAAAGCAATGAAATGGAAAAATATAAAATAAATTTAGGGAAGGACTGTAGTATGGAGCAGATGACAGAGATAAGAGAGCAGCAGGAACGACTTGCCCGGCTTCATTTTGAGTTAGGCCAAAGGCAAGAAATTGGAGTAGAGCAATCAGGTTTGAGGCACTCTAGTGCAAATATGCGACATTTGTTGCATCGTCTTCAACAGCTTAGCATTTGTATTGAAAAGTTACATAGTAAGTGATCATAGAGTATTAAGTATTATCATACTGTAAAAAGAAAATTTTTAAATTAAATAATATATGTTTAATATGGATAATATGGATACATGTAAGTCCAGAGGTGCAACTTAAGTGGTACAGTGCAGGATAAATAAGTGAATAAAGTATAAACTACCATTTTTTAACAAATAGTGTTCTCATTTTAAAATACCTACATCTAATTGTAAACATTATCGAAATCTATTATATTTTACACTTTGAATATTACCTGTTACTTTTATATACACGTATGTATTGTTATTTTTTATATAAACATTCTTCTTTACCTTTATGATTATTAGTTTTCATTAAGATGCAAAGTTGGAAAACATTTAAAAAATTTCGTTTCCCCGCGTGTTTTATACAGACTTTATCGTGAAATGAAAGATATAGAAAATTCATCATTATTTCATGAATATATCGAATTATTATAATTGTATAGAAATTTCGAAATATCTTTTATGAAAATAAAGAATTAAGTTATTCAGACTTTTTCAAGGATGCTGCAAAAAAGTTATAAATTTTTTTTTCAAATATCGAAGGAGTTTATTTGAGTTAAAATAACTTCAATAGCGTATTTTTCATATAATTGGAAATTAATAAAAAAAGTAATTTCAACAGGAGTCACGATAGTGTGTACAGTTAACTCAAAAATAAATGAAATGCTGATGAAATACGTGACAATTGTTTCCATATGTAGATATTATTCGAAAATTCAATTATAAAAATAAAATTCATTTTTATGCACAAAGAAGAAAATTCGAGTTCACATCCAAAATGTCCGGTGCGAAGAAATTTCGCGAAGATAATTTCACATAATCTCGTAGTTTCCCCCTAACAGATTTGAAATATTCGGAAGTTGTACAGAATACAGTCACTTCCGTTGGCCTTGCAGTATCCAAAACCGTGAACGTTTTGAAGAATACTAATGACATGTAATTCTACTCGAATTTTGTGCTAAGTAGTGATACTGCACTTAATCAGACGAATTCTTTTTTGAAAATTAATATTTTTTTGTATTTTAATATAATAAGTAAAGGTGATTTATTTACAATGATTTCCCTTCAGTCTCACAATCAGGTTCGTATCATCTTTTTATCGATAGTGTTATCGTTTGCATATTAAAATTATCTTATTGATACGAATAAATGATTTGACGCATACTCTGTTAAAATTGATCAGTCGCTTGTATGAAAAATATATTGTATTTCATTTCAATCGTAATTATTCATTTCATAACCTTGCTTCATACTATTTGCATGAACAGCATTTTTACGAATATATATATGTATGTTATACAATTTATTGTGTAAGTTTTTTAAATTCCATTTGGAATTTACATTCAATTGTTATGGATACTATTTTTAGTTGGTATTTTTAGGTCCTGTACTATTTGACACAATTAACTTTGGCAGTTAATCCAAAATCATCTCCACTACCAGTGAAAATTAAGAAGCAAAATGAGTCTATCAGCAAGGGTATCAATGAGATTTCAAAGAAGGGACTTGTAGAAGTAAGAGAATATAATATTAATACACGACTAATTATTATCAGAATTTACGGTCATATTCGTAAGCAACATTTGTAACATCGACACCTGGTTAAATGTCTTATGTTATTTTAGGGAAGAAAGAGTGATATGCAAACATCGTTAGTCAAATTAAATGTATATGATCCGGCGACAATGTTCAGAATGAAGAAGAGCAATACATGGATAATATTAAATCAATTCTCTCTCATGAGTTGTAATAAATGTTTAGACAAAAATTATAGGTGGAAAGTATCTTATATATCAGGTGCAAATTTTACAGAAAATAAACAAAGCTTCCCTTGTGCTCCACTTACTGGGCCAATTACTTTACCTGCTGTATATGTTTCATCTAAACAACATAATAGAACTTTTTGTACTCACTGTATTAAAAACTTATTTAATTATCATGTACAAACTCGTAGTTTTAAGACACAACGTAACATAAAAATGGAATATGAAAGGAATCCAACTATTATGAGTAGAATGAAAAGATGTCTGGGACAATCTTCAGGATCAAATATGGTAATCGAATAATCTATAGTGTGTGTGATTATTTTCTAAACGTATAAATAATTCTTTCCACTGTATTATAGAGTCCAGGATTTGGAAAAGAATTTAAGAATATAAATATGGAGAAGCTCAAATACTTGTTTAATAATGCCGATTTACCAGTAGAAGAGCAGAAGAGGCTGAGATTGGCCTTTGTAGAAGGATATGAGACAGGGGTTCATCGTCAGATTTCCAAACGTTTCGCACGGTGGAAACAAGTAGTTAGTTTACTCAGTGGAACTCTGCTTCTTATACTCATTTTGTCTGTAGGTTTGTAAAATATACAAGTCTTTCTTAATATATCTTTACTACTCGATTAATATTTGTAAGAAAGGATAAAATTATAAATGTTACTCTTTGTAACATTATCATATGCAAATTATCAATTGATATTATGTAATATAGGCTTTAATGCAGGGAGTTTATACCGGTTTTCGTTAAGTCGGCATGCCGAAATTAATCCCGAAACAATACAAGTAAATTTCAGCGATGTCAAAGGAGTAAGTGATTATTGCAATTAGCTATATTTATCTTTATCATCGAAGATCAAAGTATTATACCTTCTTTTTGCACATACATGCATAGGTTGAAGAAGCTAAACGCGAATTAAGCGATGTGGTAGAATTCTTGAAGAATCCAAAAAAATTTTCTGCCCTTGGTGGAAAGTTACCTAAAGGAGTGTTATTAGTAGGGCCACCTGGAACAGGAAAGACATTATTAGCCCGTGCAGTTGCTGGTGAAGCTGGTGTGCCATTTTTTCATGCGTCAGGACCAGAATTTGATGAAATTTTAGTAGGCCAAGGTGCACGTAGAGTGAGAGACTTATTTAGTAAGCAGAAATATTTTTTATAATTTTCTATCGCATAAGAATAAACGATCGTTCCTTAATATTACATGGATCATTAAATGATATTCTCTTTTTCTCTTAGAAACTGCAAAAGAAAAAGCACCTGCTGTGATATTCATAGACGAGATCGATTCCGTTGGTGCCACACGAACGAATTCAGTTCTTCATCCATATGCAAATCAAACTATAAATCAGCTACTCTCAGAAATGGACGGGTACATTAAAAATTTAAATTGCCTTGTCGTATTATGACATACCTTTGCATATTGATATATCACGGCGCGTTTCTTTAAATTTCAGATTTTTTAAAAATGAGGGTGTTATCGTATTAGGCGCGACTAATAGACGAGAAGATCTAGACAAAGCATTAATGCGGCCCGGTCGTTTCGATGTCGAAATTTATGTAAATAAGCCGGATTATCAGGGTCGAAAAGAAATCTTGGGTTTATATTTATCGAAAGTACCAACGCGCGATGTTGATATAGAGCAATTAACACGGTGTACCAGTGGATTCACAGGAGCTGACATACAGAACATGGTATCGTCTCGCGACATACGTTCTATCGGAACTTATTAATATATAAAATTCTTTGTAATATTATTTATAAAATCAATAGGTAAATCTTGCTGCGTTGAAAGCAGCCAGAGACGAGGAATGCTACATAGGTATGGTACATTTGGAATATGCAAGAGATAAAGTAATAATGGGTCCAGAAGGAACAGCGAAAACGAATGAAGACGTTAATCGTGTTACGGCGTATCACGAAGCCGGTCATGCATTAGTTGCAAGTTATACTAAGGATGCAGTGCCAATATATAAAGTAACTATTATACCTCGCGGGCCTTCTTTAGGACACGTAAGTTTTATTTCTTTCATATCGAGCCTTTTCATTATTTACTAAATCTACGAAGAATGATACTTGTCTAAAATTTAATACTATTAACAATAACTTCTAATATACCGTTAATAATCTTTTACAGACATCATTTTTACGTGAAACAGATGTAGATCATTTAACCAAATCGGAATTATTAGCCAATATCGATACCATGATGGGTGGTCGTGTTGCGGAAGAATTAATGTTTGGACCTGATAAAGTCACGACAGGAGCATCTAGTGATTTTGAGGTACTTATACATATTTTATTTAAAATGATTCTTAAAAAATGTGTATTATTTTAACACTAGAACTGCCAAGGCAGCTGAAATGGCTGGTTTTTCGTAAATTACTGAATCAATGATCTTTTCCACTTTTCGATCCTCGTTTCCTGAAGTACTTCAGTGTATTTAAATATAATAGATTTAACACCGGAAGTTCTAGTGTTAAAATACATAGAACAGTATATAATATATTAATGACAATAACGGATGATGTATCTTTATCTTTACAGAAAGCAACTGCTATCGCAGAACAAATGGTAAAACTTTACGGTATGTCCGAAAAAGTAGGATTTAGAACGTTCATATCTTCCAAAAAACGTGAATACAATGCCAATGAATACGCCCCTAGTACAAATGAACTTATTGACTCTGAAGTAAAACGTGTACTACAAGTAAGTATTATATTTACAAAATTAATGTATATTTTCCAATTAACTTTTTGAAATTGATCATTAATTATTTATTCTCGACTATTACAGGAAGCATATGACCGTGCAAAGGCGATATTAAAAGTTCATGCAAAAGAACTTACGTTACTTGCAGATGCCTTACTTAAATACGAGACATTAAATGCCGAGGACGTTAAGGCAATTATCGATGGGAGAAAAACTCGCTTTGAAACTTAAACTACTTTTAGATACCAATTTTAGATCCATCTAAACGCTAGCACATCGAATACAATTTATAATGAAAATTAGAATAAGTTACTTGGTAAAATACTGTATTAGTTTATAACCCGATAATACAAATTTGTAAAATTTCGTTCAACTACCTACGCATATGCTAAATTTGGAAATTCTCAGTGCTACATTTCTTTCAAATTATTTATGCATATGAGATAATACCAATGCGTTCATTATTGGTCAGTGGTTTTTTTGCAGAGTCGATCGGAATGAAGCGAAGGACACGGAAGAAAAAAGAACATATAATGTTAAGAACTTCAATGGAACTGAGTTTACAATTATTCGTGTAAAAAGTTAAGAATTCTGGAAATTTCATTTGAGGTAGGATTAAATCCCTTGTACGAACTACATATTCTTCTCTGATCAATGTAAAACGTATAATATTAAACGATTAATATTTTACATAAAATTCGTTTTGAAAAAACATTAACTTGGAACTGTATTATAGTTGTTAATCGTACGATAGGAAATACTATGAATATAATTCTGTTAGAAAATATATGTAATTTAAGCTATAAATTATTTTTAATAATATTTATATAATCCGCGGTATTCACAAACATACTTAAGTTAGCTTAAAGATCATCACTGAAATTTAATTGAGAAAAAAATATTCCCCCGCGTATTCGAAATTTCTCTTAGAATCTTGAAATCATCATTAATCATTATTGTTCGTTGGACATTTATTTGTAGCGTATTGTAATTACATTACTCCCTTGTATCATAATATTGAGTAATATTCATGGGATAAATTATGGCTCAAATATAACAAGCACATATCGTGTTTGAACCATGTAACAACATACTATTAACATAATAGTATAATTGAATAGAAATCAGTTAAATTTTGTATTAATGTTTAACATTTAATGTCTCACATAAATATTAATTATTAAAACTATCCTGTCATGGTCCTCTTCAATTTCAATTTCAGTCGTTAAATGTACAATATATCGACAAATTGAGCTGCCCTTTCACACTATAATTTAATCCTTAATTATTGTAAGAGTATACAGAAAAAATGCTACACCAACAGATTGATAAAGTAACGAGGAATTACATGATAAACTGTTTGCCATCGCGTGTACAATTATTTTAATCACAATTGAAAATTCGAAAGAACGAAAAGTATGCAAAATATTTACTTAAATACTCTTTTCCTGCTCTTAAAAAATTAGTTATTGATACTTAAGCCATACAGTATTAACATTTTATTTACTGTTATATAGATATAAATTATACAAAATTATATACATTTATGTGCATCTATTTGTATAGTCACATATTTTCTATTATCTTCATTTTCCTATCTAATTTTCTATCATATTATATGAGTATCACACGATTTCACAATTTCATCTAATTCTATTATATTGTGCCAGCTATGGTATTATCGAAATTGATTTGACTTAGTAGGCTTTTTTTGTATATTTAATGACACGTGCCAATTAATAGCGTTTCATTTCATAAAGGTAGTACCTCGTGGAATTAGAAACAAAAAGCACAAATTGTTTTTAAGGAAAATTTTACACGTTGATGCATAATTTCTTCCCTGCATTAAGCCTCAAAAATACATTTCCTTAATTTTCTTTTGCTGTTAAATGAATTCAATGGAAAGATAATGCTTAGCAGGAGCCCTTAATATAATTAATATTATTTAAAAAAAATATAACGACCATAGTCTATTCTTTATTCTATTTTACTTTATGTGGATCCTTGTTCCACTATTATTACTGCAAACTTTACTGCTGCAAATAGAAAGAAACTTGTGCCTAAACTTATTAGACAATGATTAAAAGAAATTAGTAGATAATTATTACACAATGTAATAGAAGAAATATAGATTTCTTCTTCATCATTAAATTGAAATCATAGAATTTTTGTTCAGTAAGTACAAGTACAAGTAAAAAAAAATGTCGGGGATTACTTCTTCTAACTTTAAAGGAATAAAGGGACATTTCTTTTGTCGTATGATTTTCTGTAACAATGTCTTTTCTAAAAAAGAATTTTTATTTACAAAGCAAAATAAATTGTCAGTGATACTAGCACATGCAAGGGGAATACCGCTTTCCCATTGCTTGATTTTAGTCCATCTGACATTTGACCATACAAAATGGGTAAAGGATTTGTTTTTCAATGAAGCAAAAGGATCTTGAAGAATCAAAAAAAACGATTCTTCAAAGATCCATAAGCCTCCACAGCAGCAGTTGCCACGTAAATATCGCCAGGTCCATCTTTGTTACGTTAAAAAGTAACAAAAGTCTTTTCTTAAGAAACAAGTAAAACGCAGATCGTTTAATCGTGGCAAGATTATTCGTGTTATTAAACATTTGACGGAAAATAAGCAAGGCGAGTTTCTTTTTTTTAAATACTATCAATAAAAGTCAACGTATGGATAGCACGATGTTTCATTCACATTTCTGTATGTCTGTGCTTCCTTGAATGCGATATTATTCTCGGGGGAAAAAAACTAATCATCAACTGAATTCCACTTTCAGAGAGATACATTAAAAAGAACTGTTTATGATCGATGGATCTTGTTCCGTTAATTTGTTCAGCGTATATAGGTCTAATCAAGACAATTTGTAAGTTTACTGCATGCTACAATTATGACATACATTTTACTGCCCTATGAAATGTTCTACCCCATGCAATATTATTAATATTTGAGTAATACTTCATTTGTACTCCATTTTCTTCTCCTTCGAAATTTTATATCGGAATTCAGGATACTTGAAAATTATACATTGTAATTAAAATTCAGGAAATCATCAAAGTATCAGTTCTATCATAAATTGACTATCATAAGTTATTGAGAGGACATTAGAGAAAGAGTTATTTCTTCGATAAAAAGAAATCGTTTCTCCTGTAATTAAGTAATGAAACTAAGTACAGTAAATTGAACAAAGATATAATTCAGAAAAATGACCATTTAAGAGTGAACGAATTTCCGATGGAGGCAAAAAATGCAGTGCAAAAATTCGAGTGTTGTAATTTAGATATACTATGCCCATTTAAACGATCTTGTCCCTTTAATAGCTTTAGTTCCTTTCGTATTTTATCCTCAAGAGCCAAAGCTCCCGAAGAAAAAGTTCTGTAACAGACAAGATCGTTGGTTTTACGTATAACTATACCTATTGACTGTTTGTGTAAATATGAATGTATACATGTTTTAATATATCTCGTTTTTGTCGTTTGTTTTTGTTTTATAAATAAATCCAGTGCTGTTACGTGTCTAGATACAAGCATCTGACTCAATTCAATTAATTTGTTCCTCGCCTTTTTTTTTGTTATCTGAGCAATCATTTTTTTCTTCTTTTTAGTAGTACATTTATTCAGACTTATTATGAGAAATGGAAGAACATTATTGCACCATCCATGTACAAATTTTACTTCTTCTTTTCAGTTTGCGAGCTTCATGTATCGATATCTGTATCTAGATAAATATAAATTGCAAGTCAAACAGCATGGATAAACCCTGATTACATGATAATATCAAATATTTCCTACCTAAAAATCTTTGTGCGTATAACAACAAGTAATATCGTAATACGTGTTTCCTTTTGTTTACAAGTAGCAGTACCATTATGAAAATTTCCAAGATCTTCGATCATTTGGTCAAGTTAACGGCAACTATTCGTTTTCCTTAATAACTTTCACGTTCTTCTTTACTTCGCGTCATTCTCTTTATCGTTCTCTTGCCCCTTGCAGCGGAAAAAATCGCAAACCCCCCCACCCCTATTTTTTTTTGTTCTTTTGCATATCAGTTTCTAATTAAACTTCTAGTTTCAAATTACTACTTGGTTCATCGGTGTGTTCTACATTTTGTACAATAAATTCACAACTCGCCTTACAGTAAAATTACCGTCTTTGTAATTGCTCAGCAGTTTAGAATGTCTAAACTACGTTTAACTCATTTCACAAAAAGAATATTGGCTGCGTTTCGGAGTGTGTGGGAAACTAACATTTTTCACTGATTATGAATATAGGATATTATAATTAGCAAAAATTGTTTGTATTAACCCTTCGAAGCATTATACAGGATACGAGGGACGTTTGGTAATCGTCCATTTAGTTTCTAATTGTTTGCCGATCAATGGAATCGTAGAAAAATATAAATCGTCGACATTTCCATAGCCGTTCGAATTTCTTAACAAATAAGTACAATTATATTAATTTGTTCTCCTCATGGTGCAGCTTTTACAATTAAAATATTTGCTCCCAATTAATATTTCATATGGAAATATCTCACTTTTTCTTCTTTTTTTTTTAAATCTCCTTAACACGCGCTTCGAAGGATCAACTTAAATATATGTGTTACAAGTTCAATGTTTTCAATACATGCCTGGCATTGCTAGTAATTCGTGGAATTCGAAATTCTTCGAATTCCCACACACGATTTCTCGATAATGGTATGTGAAATGGCGATTTGAAAACCGGTATTAGCAATGTGGTGCCTTATATATGGTAATAGCATGAACCAAAGAACGCATTCAAAGTGTTTTAATTACCCACACGGTCGTGAAGGATTCCATGTAAACTTGAGATTAGAATAAAAACGATTTTTGCTCGATAGAAAACTATGAAATTCAAGATTAACATAGTTACAATAAATCTTTATTGTCATAAGAATCGTTAATTAGATTACCGGTGAAGGCTGTTTTAAAGTAGAATACGTAATTTGGTGCATGCCACTTATGTCAGTAGTAACTCTCAAAGAATAAGATTTCACAAAAATCATATTATATAACTTTTTACATGGTGTTAACGTCCGTAACGCCATATAATTCTTTACAGAATGATAATACAGAATTTCTTTGCAAATGTCGCGCGCTCGTGATCATTTGCGAGTAATTACCCCATATTCTATAAAAAAAAAATCTAATACTTTTACGATGACAGAGGAGCATCGTTTAAGACTCCGACATGAAGATTAATTTCAACTGATGAAATTTCAATAGCTGCGAGCGATGGACAACGTCACGCGAATTTTCTATAAAAGATCTAATTTTCTTCTTTTTTTGTCTGCTTTGAAAGCTAAGTAACCGTGATACGTAGGAATAAAAATTCGATTTTAAATAACTATCCAATTCATAAAAATTCTCGATCGTAGAGCGCCATAGAAAAATATAAACTGGCGGTGTACTTGTGGTAATGCGAATTTCTTAGACGAACAAAAAGAAAACGACATACCAGGAAGACCCGCCATAGCGATAATTATTTAGCATTTAATATCGATGCAGAATCCAGTACGAAATTCGAGAATGCGAGTTTACGTTGCTTAAAAGTCCATCGTTCATTCGAAACGTGATGTTTTCTTTTTTTTTTTTTGTCGATCGACAACATAGATTCGATAATCTACAAAAATATGAGGTAAAAATGAAACATTTACAAATTTACACGCTCGCTCTTTTAACCATAACGTGGTCTGAAAGAGTGTTACATTACATACTGGGTTCGATACCGATCGCTATGTAAAAAGAAGCTCACCAATGTCCAGCAGGTGATCGTAAATATTTCTTAGAAACGCTTGAATAACAAAGTCGCAATAACGCGTTCTTAAATGACTCAGAAACAAACGTTTCAAAACGATGAATATAAAGTATTTATATAAAATCAACTTCCACTTATTTGAATCTCAAATGCTCCCGTTAGCGATTTGTCGCCTCGTATTGAGCAATTTCTTCGTCATTTTTCAAATACAATTGCGAACTTAATGTTCCACCAAAGACTCCAAAGACTCCGTTGCGTACATTTACACCTTTAGTTTCACTAGCGGCGAATTAGAGAAATATATGTCTAAAATCTTTCATCTGTCGCATCACAGTGCCTCTGTGGTTTTACCTTTTCACCCTGACTTTCGAAAACGAGAAAAGAATTTGATACAACGATACGATTGGCAGTTTCTTCCATTTTTTCCCCTTTGTTTTACGTTCTCTATGGATTACTTTAGACTGTACAATTTAAACGTAATCACTCCGAAGTTATTCTTAATTTATTGGTCGTAGTTTTTCAATGCTTCCGTTTCTTTCATATGTTGTCAATACTGGCTACGTTTACTGCAGTCCCATTACAAATTTATACTGTAATTAATAAGATAAATCGATTGGAAAATTCGTTATGAAACGATAATACTTAGTTATTACGTGATTTTCTTTTTGGTACGCCTATGAATGATTAAAAATTTACAAAATACTTTGATTACAAAGTCAATGGTTTGTTGAAGTTTAAAGTAATACGAGAAAAGTGAAAATTTCATCGATGTAAAATCTTCCGTTAGAATAAAACGTAATGTACTCACGAAATTAAAATATATCTTACGACGGAGAAGCAAAAGAAAAGATTAAAATCAAAGTTTCACTCTATTCGCTGTGACGCTAATCATTCAGTATTAGCGTAGGAAACTGAAGTTCGTTGATCATCATTATGCGATGATACAATGCTTTGCATAATAACAAACGAATGAAAATCTGTTATGCAAAGTATTATCACCGTCGAATGGTCACTTCCAAATGTAGAACTTAAGAGCTTTTTCAACCTTTGGTAGATCACAATACAAAAATTGCACGACTCGAGAATTACCTCTTTTAACGTACACATTTTCAACGATTAGGCTCTGTCACTTCATTGAACAGCGGTGTCAATGAATCTACATCTTGTAATCCATCGAAATTACCAAGGGGATCTAAATCGTCTGTTTCTGCATCAGTTTCTCCGAGAAAATTCGCCTCAAGCAAGTCCGCAACGTTTCTGCATAGGCTGTTAGGTGCTGTTTCATTCACAGTTTCATTATGTAAGTTCAAGGAATTTAACGTAGGACTTGAGAGCATCGCATCGTTAGTCTCTTGATAGGCTTCTTGAGATTGCACTGTATGTAGAGGCGTCGAAGGATACGATCTTGATCCATTACTGTCTTCCGTATAAGACGGCGTATATGTGGACACTGGCACAGGTAGTGGCGTATTTGGATAAGAACGTGATTGTATCATTTTCTGTAAGGCTCCGCCGACTGGAATATCAAGTACGTTCGAGGGATCTAACATGTCTTCTTCGGATAAGTTTAAGTTCGAATTTGGTAATGTTTCCAGTACTATCGCATTATTCTCTATTAAACTCTCTTCAGTGGATTGTTCCGGTAAAATCTGTAAGCTCTGCGTACCCTCTTCGTCCAATATGTTCAATATATTTGTTATATTCTCCGACGTTATCTCCTTATCGCTCATTAAGAAATGTTGATCGTCCGACATAAAATTTGGATCGACATCATCGAGTAAATACGTCGACGTTCCATCCGGTTGACCTATTGATCCAAAATCATTAAACTCACTAGGTACTGGTGTGGGTGCTATTGAACTACTCGTAGATGGATTAAAACTCTGACTCTGAAACGTTGTTAAACAATGTTGCGTCGATATAGGTGACATCAATGCAGGATTTACCATTCTGTGCAACGGTACCGACTGTGATCTGTAGAATTGCTCATTGGTAAATTGTTTATTACCATGAAACAGCTCGCTGATTTCTTGATCCGGTGGCTGGCCTTTCTGATAGACGTTTTTAATTTCCTGCAAGTTCTCTTGACTCGGATAATTAATAAGCAATTGTTTCTGCGGTGCTAAATCAGAAGACAAAAATGCAGCACACTGCGGCCCTTGTCCCTCCCTTTTAGGAGTAACAGAAATTTGTGTTATACTATTACCAACCTGCACTTCCGATGACTTAGTGCAAATCAAAGGTGATTGTGACGCGGATGCTTGTCTTGTTATTTCCGGGCCACTGGTAGGAACGACGAAAGTATCACTCTTACCTGTGTAAGGCATACTACACGATATCGAACGTGACAGGGATTTAGCGTGAGTACGAATTCTAGAGCTGCTCGCTTGTAAATTACTTCTTGAACGTGGTACAGGTGTGTTACGTGGTGAAACGAATGGACTTGCATTTGCAGAATTCGACTTCGAGGCGCGGCCGTTGATCGGTGAATGAGGGCCTGGTGATATCGGCGTGAAATTAAATATCCTACGTCTCGTGTTTGGACTTTGCGGTACCGTATTTGTAATAACATTTGGATCTTGCACGTGTTCCACGACATTGGTTTCAAAACTGACCCTACGCCTAGTATTACTCTGATTTGAATGATTTAATAACGTTGGTAATATTAAGTTATGCTTCTGTGTAATTTCTCGTTTTTCAACTACATTCTGCCGGACGGCAGTAGTAGGTACTAGGTCCGCAGGAGCATGTGTAGTTCCAGCTTTTAAATTTTGTTGCAATATTAATCTGAGTTGAGAGACTTTGTCAGATCTTGATATCTCGGTGTCTATGGCAATAGCGTTAGCTTCTACGTCGGAACTCGATGAGCTACTTTGTTGAAAATACTGTAACAATTCCTCCTCTTGCTCTTGGGAATTATTACCTCCGTTTAGATAGTCATCCAAAGCGTCTGTATCTATAGAACATATCTTCTCAGTTTTACCTGCGAGATTTGTATTCTCTTGCAGCAATCGTATTTGATCCTTCGTTAAAATATTAGATCCGTCTGCTGGGTTTGTATTGGGATCGAAATTACCAGGGCAACCATTTATTTTGACACAACTTTTGGAACATGTTGATGATTCGATATCACAGTTTTTATTACGCTGATTATTAACAGCCTCGATAGTTTTGCACTTGGTAGGCTTTAAGTTACTAGTTAGTATCACCGATATTTTTCCGGGACGTTGTATAGATGTGAGCCTCGGTAATAACGCATTGGAATGCTCTACATTCTCTTGCACCTGCGGTTCTGTAAGTTTCGTTTGCTTCTCAGGACTGGTCTCTGTTGGCTGATTCGGTATGACTGGATTGGCACGCTTTCTGGAATTTTTAGGTTTGATATCTCGCTGTGTATTTACGCAGTTGGTCGTCACTACTCTAGGATTGCTATTACTCTGTACGTCCTCGATCGATTGTACCACTATATTATCACAGTTGGATTCTGGGGAGATGTTATTAAATGGCTGACTACTAGCTTTAAGAACTTTTTTTTGTCGACTGTTCACAACAGTGGACAAATTGAACTTGGTTAATGTATTTTGCCCACTTAATACATTTGTACCTTGAGATGACTGATTGGACTTATTTTTCTTATTTCCTTTATTCACCCCAGCTTTACTATCAGCAGTCTTCTCTTTGTTCTGATTCTAAAATAAATAAAATAAAATATTACAATATATTATTTCTAATTGTTATACTGTTGAATATATATGTATATTTATTTGTTATGTTTACATGTACCTGCATAACAGTATCAAGGTGGCGATGCTTTTGATCCCTGATATGCTCTCGCTGCTGCAATTTACGCTGTAATTGTAATTGTGCTTCTCTAAGCTTTCCAGCTTTCCCAGCTAAAGGTGTCACTGGTAAACCAGAAGTCGACTCTGCATAAACAATGTTACTTATTCGAGGAATAATAAAATGTGCCTTACAATAATGTAATGGCATTAACAAACCTTTATTTGTCAATGTATTAGAATCTCCAGATGCACACAAAATGCATACAGCAGCCAGAGATCGGGTATCGACGCAAAGATTATCAACAAGATGACGTGCTAAGGCACTCAAAGTTGAAAATTTCAAGCCTAAAAGACTTTCTGCCCATTCTCTAATTAGCGTAGATGCAGCACCTAACATTTCCTCGGTAATATTTTCATCTACATCATCACCCTAGAAGTTCAAACAATTTTTTAATTATTTCTCAATCAGCATTATGCTTAAATGTATAATTATAATATAAAATAAAGCATTGTACTTTGAAAATAAATAATTATAATAGAAGCTATTAAGATTATTTCAGAGTTTGGCTTGAATCTCACAGTTTGAGTGCCAGATATATTAGGCAATGTTGGAGGATCCAATTTTACTCTCTTGCGCATCCCTGCGTAACAATAACGTGAGTTGCCCCGCGTGCCTAACCTGCGCGGCCGAACTCGTGGGTATACTTGCTTCATAACTTTGCCAAAGTCAGCAGTCGATAACGGCTTCATAGAATTTCTCATACAATACATGCTGTGAGTAAAAATAATGTTTATGACTAAAAAATGTATTAAATTATAATCATAGTTTCATCATGTTCATATTTTATTTGACACCTATTATTGCGATTAATAATTTACAGAATTAAGAAGCTTGAAACATACTTATATTCATCGTACACTTCTTGTTTTGGTAAAGAAACATCTGGGTCTTCTTCCAAGTGTGTCTTGATCCACATGATAGTTTGATGAATTTCATAGCGATTTCCTAATGGATTTAATGGTTGTCTCAATGGATCAACAGTTCCCCCAGTATTAGTCAATGATAATGGAAGTTTCAGGTACAGCAATAATTTCTCTTCTACTTTGAGTTGTTCAATTTGTGAAAAGATTTCCTGAATACGAGCTTTCGATTCTTCGCTAAAAATTGATATATATTAATAAGTATATTGTAACAACAACTTTCCAAAGAAAAAGCTGCTCATAAAATGCTGTGGCACTCCAATCTTGCTTCATTAGAGTTGCAGAGATGAATTTTATATTTGAAAAAATCAATAACCAATGTCTAGTCAAATTTGATTTAGAAAGTCAGTAGTATTGCATTGTACCCTAGAAAATGTATCAATATTTTCGGGAAAAATATTGATTCAATCGATATTATTGTTAAAGAGTCGATTCTGTTATTAGGTGGAAGAAAAATCAAAATTTTTAAAATTTCGATTTTTACGAGTTTCTGCTTCTTTTTCAAAGAATCAATTTTTAGTACATTATATACTTCTCCTTGCTCAAGTTTTTCACCATCGTTTAGTTACAAATCGGAAACTATAACTGCTTGCTAATAGTAATAAAAGTAATACAACAAATTCAAATATTCAAATGATTCGATTTGTTGTATAGAATTTCTAAGTATTTAATTTTAATCTACAACGAATCGTAATAAAATGTCGCACAGTGTTTAAACGATTGCTCCATTACGACGTATAATACATTATAATGGGGGAAAAAACCTCCCCAATAATTAACCGAAAACAGTGTATTTCAAAATGCCTCAAGTTTGAAATGAACGTTCGATGTGTAAAACGATCGGGAATATAAAGAGTATATTCCCCATAGAAGAAACTTACCGGCAAAGATAAAGAAACACAGGAAAGTCGAGTAATTCGAGAAGAAAGGAAGGCAGGAAAAGGGAGAGAAATACAAATCGAAATTAACCTGATGCTATCTTCGATCATGAGCCGAATCTTGTCGTGCTTGGCGGTTGTGCCGTGATTCGCCAGAGCCGTGAACTTGGCCGCGATGATATCCTGAAGTAGGTCGCCGTCGTGGAAGCCGTTCGTGAACCTGCCGGCAACCGGTCGCTGATTTGGCTGCAGTTCCTTATTATCGTTAACCCCGGAGGAATTGGTGACGCCGTCACCGTTCTCAAGAGAAACGTCAGTTCGTTCCTTCTTAATTCGCCTGCCGTCGAACGCGCTTTCGTCGGCGCTAAGCTCGATCCTCGCGGGTGGTTTGCTGACGCAGGGCTTCGTTTGATCATGGTTATCAGTACTCATCGTACCCCGTCACCGGAGGCGTCTCGATTATGTTTGTACAAATCTATCACCTCCCGTTGGACGTGAGTACCCTACCATTTTGTCAGAGTCAGCTGGACTACTTGTTAGCATTGCACTCCCGGTGATCGTACGTGAGCGCCATTTCAGACCCTCCACTCGCGCAGACCGACAACTTGCCGAAGCGCGTACAATATGAGAATAACCATGAATCCGTCATAACGATATCGCGCACAACATTTTAGCCATACACCTCAGCATAGTCGATTACGATGGAATACACTTATACGTTGCCCATGTCGAACTCACAGCCCGGGATTAGTGGACGGTCTACTAGCCACAGAAATCCGAGCACTTTGCGCGTTCTTAAATCGTCATAGACCTTGCGCTTTGTCTTATAAGTACGTCACTCACGTCGCTTTCCGTGACGTGTCGCGTACGGCGTTTTCATGTAATCCCGCGCTTTTTGAAAGCGAAACATGCAATTGGCTGGCTTCTTCGGTTGCATTGCATCACGATAAAGCAATGAAAATTCCCTTTTAATATATTAAATAAATTTTTAATAGAATGGATATTAAACTTTCTAATATAACAAATATAAATTCGAAAAAGAAAATTGTAGGATTTGAATACGGACTTATTAGATAAGACAATGGAAAACGCCATTCTGTCATTTAGATTCGTTAATTTCTTTCAAATTCTAGAATGTTCTTTTTTTTAAGATTTTGCAGTAAATAAATGGAGATTTGTTTAAAAGATATTTTATAAAGATATTTCAATTCCTGGTTGTGGAATCGTTTACTGTTATTTCGTCCATTTCATTATGCTATATCGTCAAACTTATTGGTTAAAAGCACAATTAAATAAATGCAATAATTGGTTCATAGATTTCTACACTTTTGCAACAATTTCGAGCACAAGGACGAACTTTTTAATTGCGAAGTGTATTAACAATTGAATCACCGAATTCTTAAAATCCCTCAAAGAACTGTGTTCAATAGTATGCATGAATATGGACTACAATTTTTTTAACACAAATGAACACAATTGATATATCGTCAGGAACAATCGGTAACCTTATAAAAAAAAATAAGAAACACATGACTACCGGTTTTTGCAATATATCGTAATGTCAAATAAAAATTGTATAAATTGACTGCTTGACAAATAATTAAAGGTAAGTTTGCTAATATTGTATCGACAAAAGTAATATTTATTCTGCTCTATTTCTATTAACGTTAATATTTATTCCGGTATTTTATAATACCGTAACTTTAATATCTTTTTGTAGAATTCGTACAGCTACGAAACGTAAATAATACAATTTTTCGTAACACGTGCCAAAATTCCTTATCGTAACTAAAATATTTTATTGCATCATTTCTCATTATACGTAAACTTGAAACTTAAAAGTAAAATTGAAAAAAATCGAGTTTTTCGATTGTTTATACGCAATTATATGGTATTGAACTAATGAAATAATTATGTTAAACATGTATTTAACACGTTTTGTTTCTATGAGTGATATTACTCCAAAAAAATTATTTGTTGCAAAGTTCAACAGTGTTTATTGAGTCAGTGGAAAGTGAGTGATTAGTTTGTTTCAACTACTTTTTACAGATATTAAAGCAGCATAATGTTGAAGCTATTAAATTTTATACGTAATCCCAATCGGCACGGACTGAAGAGATATCTGAAGAGCTGTAATTTCCACTCGCAAGGACATGCAAAAGTTACAACTCATAAAACAGATTTATCTCAATATGGACTGGATAAATTTCAGAAGGATGAAGTTATTCAAGGTTTCATAGTGGACGAAGTTGTCAACATAAATGAAATTTATTTGACTGCAGTGCGCTTAACTCACTTGGGAAGCGGAGCTCAGTATCTGCATTTAGCTAGAGACGATAGCAACAATGTATTTTCAGTTGGATTTCGTACTACTCCTAGGGATTCCACAGGATTACCACACATATTAGAGCATACGACTCTATGTGGTAGCGAAAGGTATCCATGTAGAGATCCATTTTTTAAAATGTTAAGAAGATCTTTAGCTACTTTTATGAATGCCATGACCGGACCTGATTACACTATATATCCATTTTCAACGCAAAACTTAAAAGACTTTCAAAATTTACAAGCGGTTTACTTGGATTCTGTGTTTAAGCCTAATTTAAGAGAACTAGATTTTCGTCAAGAGGGCTGGAGATTAGAACACGAAGATGTTAATGACAAAAACTCACCAATTATTTTTAAAGGTGTAGTTTTTAATGAAATGAAAGGTGTTTTCAATGAAAATCAAGCTATACTGGCTGAAAGACTGTTAAATTCTATTTTACCTAGTCATACCTATGCTGTAATATCTGGAGGAGATCCACTTGTTATTCCTAACTTAAGGCACTCTGATCTTCTTAAGTTTCATGAAACTTATTATCATCCTTCCAACTCACGATTTTATTCATATGGGAATTTTGCCTTAGAGGATCACTTAAAATTCCTCAATGATCGATATTTGTTTTTATCAGATAAGATAGATACTTCTATATCGGAAGTGCCCTCAGAAAAACGATGGGACAAACCAAGGAAAGAGCATGTTGTATGCAGACCTGACCCTATGATTGCAGACTCTAATAGACAGGGCACCATTGCTATTGGTCATTTATGTAATGATATAAACGATGTTCAAAGAACATTCGAAATGCATGTACTGTCCCAGCTACTTCTAAGGGGTCCAAACTCTGCATTTTATAAATCTTTAGTAGAATCAAACATAGGTACTGCTTTTGGACCAATGACAGGCTTTGATGGACATTGTAAAGATACAATGTTTGTTGTCAGTTTACTTGGTGTTAAGGAGGAAGATTTTGAAAAAGTAGAAAACACCTTCAATGAAACTGTACAGAAAGTTATCGAGAAAGGCTTTGAAAAAGATCACATTGAAGCTGTTCTACATGGTATTGAACTTCACTTAAAACATCAAACTTCGAACTTTGGATTACAGTTGCTTTTTAACTTAACACCTTTGTGGAATCACAATGGGAATATTATACAAGCAATGAGAATTAATGAAGCAGTTGAAAAGCTTAGAGAAGACATGAAAAATGATCCAAAGTATCTTCAAAAATTGGTGGAAATATACTTAATGAACAATTCGCATAGATTAACGTTAACAATGTCGCCATATGAAAAATATGACCATGATAAACTCATTGCCGAACGTGAATTATTAGAGGCAAAGTTGACGGAACTTTCTAAGGAGGAATTAGATCGAATTTATACAGATGGAAAAATTTTACTTGATGAGCAGCAGAAAAAAGAAGATGCAAGCGTTCTTCCAACATTAAAGATAGAAGATTTAAAGAAAGATGTAGACAGATACAAGCTCGAAGATTTAAATGTGGATGGTGTTCCATTGCAAATAGCCACAGAACCAACAAATGGTGTTTCTTACTATCGTGGTATTCTTAATACACAAAGTTTGCCAGACGAATTAAAGAATTTATTACCACTGTTTAATGATGTTATTGCAAAAATGGGAACACAGAAGTATGATTACAGAAAGTTTGATCAAATAATACAGTTGAAAACTGGCGGCTTGCATTTCATGAATCATGTCGCTGAGCACAAGCACAATGCTTCGCAATACGAGGAAGGAATATTAATAGAATCTCATTGCTTAGATCGTAATGTAGCCGACATGTGGGAATTATGGACAGAATTATTTAACAATGCTAAACTAACTGACATTCAAAGATTCGAAACACTTGTCAAAACAAATGCTGCAAATTTAGTCAATGGTATTGCCGATTCGGGACATTTGTATGCAATGAGTAGCGCAGCCAGCCTGGTTTCACCAGCTTCCAGACTCAAAGAAGCATGGTCTGGATTGCAATATGTTGGAAATATGAAGAAAATAGCACAAATGCAGGATTTGAGTCCTGTTTTGAGTCAAATACAAGAAATATCTAATCGCGTATTGAATAAACAAAACTTGAGATCAGCGATAAATTTGTCGGAAACAAATAAGAATAGTATATTGAATAGTATTTCGAAATTCTACGGATCATTAAAGGGAACGTGCAGAGATCCCTATATTTTTACTTCTGATCAAAATGATGAAATGAAACAGAGTGCTGTTCACTACGTATTGCCATATACCGTTAATTATACATCCAAAGCAATTTCGACTGTACCATTTACCGATCCAGATTATGCAGCTTTACAAGTTCTCTCGAAATTAATCACGTCAGTTTATTTGCATCCAGAAATTCGAGAGAAAGGTGGAGCTTATGGTGGTGGAGCTAAATTAACATCCGAAGGAATTTTTACATTCTACTCTTATCGGGATCCGAATTCCACTCGTACTCTGGATTTGTACGATAAAACATGCGAATTTCTACACGAGTATCCATTATCACAGAGTGATATTGATGAAGCAAAATTAGGAGTATTTCAGAGGCTTGACGCACCGGTCCCTCCAAGTAACAGAGGCATGATTAAATTTACACACAACATAACAGATGATGACATTCAAAGTCAAAGGGAACAATTAAAAGCAGTAACTAAGGATCAACTTATGTATGTTGCTAAGAAGTATTTACATCCGGACGTAAATGATATCAGAGTTGGTCGTTCACTTATTGGACCAGATAACACTGATTTATTGAATAGGCATTCGGAAAATTGGATGATACAAAAACAGGAAGAGGAAAATCAAGCGAGAGCGGCTGAATAAAATTCTTGTACAGTTTCATATTTTAAAAGTTCCTTTTAGCACGATAAACTTAAATATTATATAAAATACTATATAAATAGAAAATGTAAAATATGAAAGATAACTTTGTTAACTCTGTAGTATTTGAAATATGAAAATTACTTGAATAAATATTATTAAAATCATCGATTTATGGGCTTATTCATGTATAAATTCCTGAGCAAAATATAATTTTAATGGAAATAATGGACATCGTAGCTAAAATGAAATTCCTTTTTTTATATATTAGATGGCACAGATAAACGAGCAAGTAGAATATAAATACTTCTTGGATTCTTTACATTTCTTTTACGAAATGCAATGGCTTTATAATGTATCAGTTACGGAATTGTTAACTAAAAGATCACTCGACGCAATTCCAACAGAATGGCTGCATTCTTTACAAGTCTTAGAGAATCAAGAAATAAATATGCTCGTTGCAAAAAAGATGATAAAGGTTTGTATAATGACAATCATTTTTTACATATCTTTTGCTACTGTAACGTATATTGCTTTTTATACTGTTTTTGATAGCCTGAGTGGCCTGATACTCTGAAATCTTTCATTGAGAAATGTAGACAACTAGATCGTTTGCCACTCACGAATACTCTATGTCCAATAGACTTACCACAAAGCTTTAAAAAGGGACTTTCTCGTAAAAAACAGCACGAAATATTACACGTTGCAGATTTAGTGCATAAACGATGTGCACCGCAAGGAATAAAAATCATTATAGATCTTGGTGCTGGTTTGGTGAGACACTTATTGCTTTTCTAATCTTTTAGTACATTTGTTCTTTGAATCGTTAGAATATCAAAGGTTTCATTTATTACTAACATAAGAAAATATTTCATTTCGTATTAAAGAGTTATAAATTTTCCCAGGGTTATATTTGTCAGTTACTGTATCATCTATATGGTTACAAAGTACTTGGACTGGAAAGAAATCGAGAGAATGTACATAATGCTAGAGTTAGGCAAGAAAAAATGTACCCAGACTCAATGACACATGTAAAATATAAGTATTGTGATTTAACATCTGACTCCGTTCGGACAATAGAAAACATGTTGCAAAATGAATTTCAAGAAAATACAGACGTTTGTTTACTTGGTTTACATGCTTGTGGCGATCTTAGTGTGCATGCGTTCAAAATATTTGATAATTTGAAAGCAGCACAGATATTTATCATGATTTCTTGCTGCTATCATAAACTTTCACTTTCCAAAAATACTAAAACGGATGCATCAATCGACAAACAATATTTTCATAACTTTCCCTTATCTCATTCTTTACGAGCTGCGATCGATACTTGTAATTTTGATATTGGTAATTTCTTAAGACAAACTTTTTTACGATTATCATGCCAAGAACCAGCAGATAGGTGGTATAATATGTCTATTAGTGATCACGATAAACATTCCTTCTACGTTCTTGCAAGAGCAGTTCTTCAATTATACGTAGAAGAAAGTAAGTACGTGTATCATATCGTTTTCAGGAGAAAACAGTTAGTATTTCTTTTACAACGAAAGGAATTTTAGATCATTTCTCTCTTCAAAAATGTGTACGAAAAGGAACAAGGAAATCGCAGTGCACGAATTTTGAAGCTTATGTTCAAGATTCGTTACTCAGATATACTTTCAAGTCCAAAACAGCAAGCGAAATTGAAGTGGAAGGTAAAGTTATATGCCTTTACAATTATTACAACTGAATTTGATACGCGGAAAATTCTTAATACACGTTTAAATACTTGGACATTCATTTTCTTTGCCTTTTGTACGGAGAGTTGAACCTGTGTCGAAAAAAGTTAAGTCAGATAATAGTTCAATCTTTTTTTTACAGATGTACCAGACAGCTTTGAAACACATAAAAAGAATATAACGGAATTATGGGAACAACATTGTCATAAATTAAAAATCACAGAAATTTACAGCGGATTGCAATTAATGTTGCAAGCAGCAGCAGAATCACTTGTATTGCAAGATCGACTATGTTGGATACGTGAACAGGGCTTAAATGCAGATATTATACCAGTTATGAATAAATGTTTATCACCTCGCTCATATGCTATTGTATCACAAAAAAGAATAAACATTACGAAAGATTAACTTCTTTAAAATAATTTGCATATATTTACCTGTAGTATACACGTTCATCCAAATATTACATAATATCCAATGATATAACTGCAGTTGGTCAATATATGTACAAGAAATTCAATTTATGATAAATATTCAGTAAATGATAATTGTCAGTGTTGCAAAATGATTTTTACAGATATATGAGTCAATGCATTTTATCTATAAGGATGAATTTGAGAAGCTGCTTTAATATTAGTCTTAATTGCACTTGGAGCTTTACTCATTTGACCCACTGTAAATAGAAAACACGAGAAAATTATTTTTAATAACGAAAATTTTTATCTTTAAAAAGTTGTACGATCTTAATTAAAGTTTATTAAGTATCTTACTCGTGGGATTTCCTAATGGACCTTGACCTGGAGTTTGTTGTTGATTCCCTGGTCTCCCAACCATCATCCCACTTGGTACAGGATTCACACCGGATTGTACCATTTGAACAGTATCAGACTACAAGTAGTTTAAAAATATAGAATGCCTTGTAAGAAACAAGATCACATAGATATATGTCAAGAAATATCTAATGAGGTATGGATAGATTTATATTTTAATAGATTTCCATCTTAATACAAAGCGATAAATATTATATTTGACCTTTAAACCCTTCCCCATTCCTACTGCTGCCACTAGAGCATGAGTATCTGCAGCACTACTAGTCTGAGCCTGAGTTGCTCTAGAACCAGCTTCACTTTCCCACTCTTCGCGTGCTTTATTTGCTATGTCCCATACATGGTTAATGACTTTTGTGTACTGTGCCACTTGTTTCTGAAAGGTATAAAAAATATATATAGTTTAAGAAACGGTAAGTTGCATGTTCCACTCGCTAACTGGACCGATTAAAAGATTCTGCTTTTTACACTTGAACTGTTAGAGGAAACTTATCGTTTTTATAATTTATTTTGCAATTTCCATAGTTAATTTTTAAAAGTAGGAATAATTTCTATGTTGAAGTAGTAAGTATAATACTTCCATTAAGATTTTAATTGAACCCATGATAGAAGCTTTTATATAAATATGTTAAAGTACAATGACTTTTAGTTCACTTTAATAATTATGCATAATTTCATATATATACCTCCTCTAATAGTTCAATATGAGGTTGTGGAGTTTTTATTACATGATACTATACTATGTTATATATAATCATAACTAAACTTGCAAAAGAGCATAATTCATAATAATGCCACAAAACATGTATATTCGAAATGCAAAATTGTAAAGCATAAAATGTGTTCCAATGATGCAATTGAAAAATATCAAAACTTAGTCTATATACAGCTTGAGATTAGTTTTGTCAACTTCAGTCCAAAGCGAATGGAACTAATAAAAGCTGGAAGCTAGCTAGTAGTAGCTTACATTGCAGTCCTAGTTGTTGTTTAGTTAGCACATTAACAGAGAAATAGAACACCTTAAGTTATCTTTATATTTCTATATTAAAACTATATAAAGTACAGTTGTACTGTTATCTTTAAATAATTTATGGACATTAATGTAATTATATATTTATACTGTTAGCAAGAAAAAGTAATTCTTCCACATAGTAGGTTATTTTCATTTTTATCATTATTCATGAATATTAGGTATCTTTTTTCCGTAAATAAGACAGTAAAGCAAGTATAAGATATTTTATCTTACATGTGAAGTTTCATAGTTTAAATTTGCAGCTTTGGCTTCAAGTTGCAACATCTTTTGTTCAGCTTGAGGTTCTAATTTAGTTCTTAGATAATCGGGAACTAAATCATGTGCAAATGTTGGAATTCTGCCCTCGGTCAATCGCAATAATTCTTCATCTTTCTCAGGACTTAGTCTTAATGGTAGAACTGTCAAATTCCTTAAATTTGGTGCTTTATCGTGTCCAAGTATTTTTGACAGGCTTGTCAGCTGTGTATATATACATAACATGTTAAATTATTTCATTTGTATTATAACATAACACTGTAACAGTACAACGAATCTAATAATCCTACTTACATGGCCGGAAATAAGGGCAAAATTATCAAGAAAATTGGGCCAATTCAATGTTTCATATTCGTGTTCTAATTTGAATATCATTGCTGCAATAGCAGTTTTCAAATCGTTCACCCGCATAATAATAGCCTCTAAAGCTGAATCTAATTGTTTTTCCTCCCTCTGCATTTTAAAATCTCACCATAAATATCTATTAATGAATAAATAATACATTTAAGTTAGAAATATAAAAATTTAAAAGTAAATAGTGAATTTAATTTGTTTCGCAAAGATAATCACTTACATGCAATTTTCGAAATATTATTTGGATATATATGTAATTATTAAACTAAGAATGATTAATTAAGATGATTCAAGTAACAATAACAGATTCTATTATTCATCATTCTTCGTTACTGTGTGTATGTCAGAGCACCTTCTTTGGTTAGCTTTCTTGATCGTTTGTGCTTAAAGATCATTAGTTATTGAAACATCAGCAGATTACGATAATCACTAATATCGATTACAGATTGATAGATTTTAATGAACTGTATTGAAAGGCGTAAGTCTTAATTGTAATAATACAAAAGTTAAAGAGTATGTTAATGCAAAGCTGAGCATTCCTAGGGAATTTTTCAACCCTTTATACCAGACTACATCTAAATTCCCTAGATCCTGCAGGCGTATTAATAGCTAGATGACACCACTGCACTTTTCAAAATATCTGGCGGGGAATCATTGCTGGCGGATTAATTATTGATTTATTCTCCTTAAATAAGTGCATTACTTTTACGCGCCGACTGCTAGATGGCGGCATATATGTCACTGGCGGTATCGATAGTCGATACGATAGTACTATTATTTATTTAGCAACAATTTATGGACGTTTATGGGATTTCATATTTAGTAACAGCTTGTAGAAGTTTTTAATTGAAATGATTAAATAAATCTTTATGATTTCTTATATGTGCCGTTAATTTCAAAAGCGGCGCCAGTTACTTTCGTTTTAAATCGAGGTATTTAAGGGTCTATCTTAAAAAAAAAATCGGTTCCGATTTTGGAGAAGATTTACTTGAATTTGTTATTCTGGATACTTATATCTTTCTACGCATAAATAATTTCGTATAGTTATTGAAAAATCACTATTTCTCATTATGATAAAGTGACTCGTAACACTTGCAAAATAAACAGCTCGTATATCTTGACATACAACGAAAAAGCCTCACTAATGTTGCAAATAAAGAAAAAAGAGGAAACTATTATGATTTCTAGTTATTAGGACACAAGAAGAAAGCTTCGCCTGATAAATTAATTCATAACTCTCAAAATTCAATTAAACGCTCACTTTAACCCCTTACCGTACAATAACGAGTGACACTCGCGACGCGATAAATTGGGTAGGAAATTTCAAAGTTTAGCGAAACCTATGAAATTGAAAATTTCGACACGATAAAATTATTTCTATAATATTAATATTACATTATATTATACAATACATCAGAAATCACCGATCAATCTTTCTTTTACCAATTTAATTCTGAATTATTGCTGAGCCAGATCACAGAAGAAATCGTACGGCAAGGGGTTAATGAACCCTACTATTTCTCTCGTTCCACTCCCTCAGGACTTAATAAACTCCATTAACAAAACATTCTTTTTCTTTCTTCTTTCGAACTTTTCACCATTAACTACGATAATTTCACCTAGGACCAATAGTTTTCGATAAATTCCAATATCCAAAATTCTTTCACCGCTAAACAACAAACTATCGAATCCACTATCCACTCCAAACCGAAGTGAATCATCCCTACAAATTAGAGACTCACCTAATTACCTTAATCTCCACCTCATTCTATCACGATTTCAATAATCCAACGAAATGATTATTCCTCAAAATTCGCGCGTCAAGAGAATCAAAACAATCCAACGTGTCAAGGATAAAGAGACCGATTCCATTCTCTGAGGCGACATTTGAAACAACGATTTCCAGGATGAAGTGAACCGATCTTACGGTCTCGACTGGACGATCACCGCGACGTCCGGCGTCGAGGCTCTGTAGCCGGCGATAATTCCGCGATAATAGAACGATAACGGACCTCATTGTCCCATGGAATCTCGGCAGAACTCAACAACTACAGCGCCGACGACGCTGACGGCGACGAGGATGGCTGTCGGCGTCGTCGCGACCAACGAAACTCGTGGAATATCGTGTTCGCCTTTGTTCCGACGCAGCATGACGCCCGACAATAGGAGCGTCGATTCCGTTCATTGCCGGATCTGTCACGACGGTAAGTTTGCTGATTTTCTCTATTGCTTTGCAATCATTGCGAGGGAGTTTAATTGCTATAGTGAATTTTTGCAATGGACTTAGTTGTCGGTGATTTACGGAAAGTTGATGTCCTTTTGTTATTGTCCTTTCGTGATAAAAGTTGTTGGATCGTTAACGTAGCGGCGGATAAATGAAAATGGAATGTGTCGATCATTGTGATGATCAATGAACATCCGTCGAAGTTGTTGCAGTTGTTGAAATTAACAGAAGTGATGCTAATTTGAATGACAGCGGTGACATTGTTAGTTGTTACGGAAACGGAGGAAATTTTATTTGAATTTTTATAGAAGATATATGTGATCGATATAGTGTAACAAATTGATGAGTAATTAATGAAACTTTGAAATTTATTTACCAGCTATAACTATTTTGTTACAATTCGTTAAATATATTTGAAAATGATAAATGTCACGGGATGTACCGGCGTTAAAACTGTAATGTTTAAATATATTAAATAAGTACTTTGAAAAGAGAGGGGTGGAGATGCGAAAACGATGATCAGTTGAGTAATTTATATTTTATAAGATAAACGCAGAATATTTACTTTATGTCTGCCGTAGAGATGTAGAAAAATTTTGCAAAAAAGTAGCGACCCTTTATTTTGAACGAACCGGTAATTTAAAACAAATTAGCATTACAGTATTCTACCTCAATTTCCCATCGAATTACAAGTTCATCTAAAGTTGAATTTCCGGCAGTATCTAAACTTCAAAGAATTCTAACTCGCTTTCACGATTAATCAACGAATTTCCCAACGAATTACAAATTATCACGAGTGTGGATCTCCATCGTTGTACCACTTAAAGTATAGTTTCTTCTAGAAGGAGCAGGATGACTGTACAGGTGATTTTTATGTTCGTATCGCGCCAATGACACTGATGTTACAAATGAAAGCTACAGCACGTATTCGATATGCTTTAAAAGGAATAAACCTTGCGGTGCCTTGACTTATTTACACGTTAAACAGAAGTACACACGAGAGCGTTCAGATTCTCCGAGTTGTCAGAAAGTGCGTCAACCTCTTTCATTGCCTTCGTTATCTTTACGAGAATCGCCATTCATTCTGACAATGAGCCGAACTTTTAAACCTTTTATTTATCGAGAAACAAGTACGGGAATAAATGAATGTGACAGTAATTAGGATAAATTTCGTCGTAATAAAACCTAATTTTTGTTATAAAAATTCCACAAACTTCTGGGAGAGCAATAAAGTAGACATTCCACGAGTATCTTATAAAATATAAATTATTTTAATTGACATTTTCATTTTTACCTTGATTCCAATTTTTCTAAAATATTTAATTAATGTATTTAAATACAAGAGATTTAATGGAGGTAGTTTTAGTGTTAAACGTGAGACTTTTCTCTGCGTTTTAGAAAATAGACCTGCCTTTACCTTTGTTTGTTTTGATGATTAATGAAATAGGACGATAACGCTGATGAACTCATTAGAAAATTATCGAGAGTGCATTGACCTCTCATTGCTTTTCCGTTATGTCGCATTCATTCTTAACTTGTTAATTTTGAAATTAGTGAAACATTGATATATCACAGGTGAAACAACGACATGCATGATATCACGATAAATCCCCAGACGTTTCCTGATATACCGCTGACTCAGGGGTATATCTAATGATGAAACTGATCGAAACAATGAATCGATGATAAAACACTGTAGACGCGAACACGATAAACAAATGGAACGTATTAATACGCATAAAATTCACCTAAATTTCTTTCAACCTGGAAATAAAAAAAAATTAAAAGTAATGTTCCATAAAAATAATTGATTTATGGAATAATCATCCGTGAAACTAAATATGCCTTAATTTCTCAAGTTGCTTTCACGAGTCTCCTTAAATCGTTTCGTAAATCTACGTCTAATTTAATAGACAATTTCACTAACATTGTGCAAGGTCAATTCTTATCGGTAGAGATAGCAATCAAGGTGCTCACGATAGTCTGATGATATCGACATGTACAGATTTATGTTGACATTTATGATAGGTACCTCTCAAACTTTTTACACCGCGAAGACCTGAATAATATGACTTTTCTTCGCACTGTGCCTACATCTTATCAGCTCACTTTTCAGACCTTTAGTCGCCTATACATACTTTAACACATCCGCAGTTCAGTAGCCTTTCTCAATCGATAAAGTTCTCACGTATCTTTTGTGCAAAACACGTAAATAAAATCAGAGAAAACGAAGAAACGTGCGGCTTTCTAGCGATATTTGAGCCGTTTATTTTGAAAGTGCCATAAGTCACTTTGCCGTAATGAAAAATCATAGCTTTCCAGTGAGCGTACGAAATTATTTATACCGAGAAAAGAATAAATATCCAAGATATAGAAAACGCAAACCGTAAATATCTGGAGTGAAAAAGAAACTGACTTGTATCATTTTCCAAATAAAATGCTCATTTGTCGCAGCTTTGGATTAATGTATTAATATTAAAACTATCAAGAATGAAATAAAAATGACGTAATTTTTTTTGAGACAAATTCTAAATTTATGGGGCAGGCATGTAGTAAATATTTCACCTCTTTCGTATGAAAGAAAAATTACTTAAATGCGTGTCTATTGCTTTGCAGATGGAAGCGAGGAAGAACTTATAGATCCCTGCGAATGCACCGGGACGTTGGGATTAATACATTTGACCTGTTTAGAAAGATGGTTGTCGATTTCGAACACGGATCATTGCGAAATCTGTAAATACACGTTTGAGATAGAGAAGAGGAACAAGCCGTTGTCCCAGGTAATTAATTAACGATATTATCGAGCTCCCGTTGTCCCTTTTCATTGACAAAATAAACAACGCCGCGCTGCCTACGATCACACATAAACGCTTTAAATTCCTATTGAAATTTGTCAAATAAAAAATAAATATTTAAGATTTCCCATAATCGAATCAACACTTTAATGGCCGCACGTCTAGCAGTTAAACTTCGCCAGGGGCCGGCAATATTTTTAAAGAATTAAATGAAAAAAAGTTTATATAAATTCAGGAAATAATTGAACATGTGCAACCACACACATTTTTAATAAAAAAACAAATAACTAACATTACCACTAACAGTTGTTCCGGCTATCACACACATATTGTGTGAGCGGCCATTAAAGTGTTAAGTTTGACTGAAATTCATTAATAATTCTACGTTTCACGTTGAGTTCTATCAATAATTACTCCAGAAAGAATCAGGGCGTTAATTTTTTCATTAGACATAATACAGTAACTGTTGATTCATTGTCTTCGAATTTTTTCGCGATTATTTAATAATAAATCTACCAAGGCAGCTGTGAATTCTTGAAATATGACAAAAGAGTTATTCCACTTATTTGAAATGTGTTGATTCGAGCAATTAAAATAATCTTTCGATAGTGGTGGCGAAGCCGAAGCACGTGCGGGCCGGAAGGTATAATCAGCGACGTGGTCTGCTTGATAGTCCTAACACCGGTTTGCATCATAGCTGCATATTTGTGCGGAATCGGTGCATCTGCTTACGCGAAACTTGGTATCTGGGAATGCACAGGATTGGCCATTCTTTGCGGCATGTTGATCGTTGTTTACTTCTTGTGGCTTTTCGCAACAATCAGGTAAAGTGTGGAAACAGAAACAAGGCACTTGCGACGGAAGGGGAGATTGCTCTCGCACCGCCTATCCTCGCCAAGTGCCTTGTTTCTGGTCCCTCAGTATATATGATTGCGATTTCTATATGGCTGATAAGAATTTAAGATTTGAGAAGGAGTCGTATGATTCAAGAAATTGGGAAGAATTTCTTTCTGTTTCTTAATCACCCGAATTACTCGAAATTAATTAAAAAATGCCATACTGCCTAATATTTCACTTGAAACGATAATGAATCAATATTAAAAATTTCCCATAATCGAAAGCAAAGTGTTAATAAAATACATTAATGATTCTAGGTTTCACGTTAAGTCCTGGCAACAATGGTCGAGGAAGAATCAGGACATTAAATTGATCGTCAAGCGAAAGTCCGACAGGCTTTCTTGCATGGATTCACGAATCAAGACATACTGGATCGTTAAACAGGATAACAACAATAACAACAACAACAACAGTGTAGATAATGACAATCGATTTACAACTAGATTGCTCTCATCTTTCCACAGCCATGCAGACTCTCTTTCCTCTTTGCAACAGGAGACTGTATTCGTCTAGTCGTTAAATGTCGATTTTCGAATCGAAGATCTGATCGTCATCGTGATAAATTGCCAGGCTCATCAGCTTCGAGATTTTTATCAATTATTAATAATTCATCGAGTAAGAAGATTGTTGCAACTAATATCTAACAATTTCTGCATATGCAAAATTCCCTCTAACACTAGAACTACCAAGGCGATGAAAATGATGGATTCCTAATTTGTTTTATTAAATCATTAAAATTCATAGAGAAGCAATATAATAAACATTTTACGTCTATCTTATAAAATATAAATTACTTAACTGCTCATCTTTTTCGTATCTTGATACTTCTTTTTGCAAAGTACTTCTTTAATATATTTAAATATAATGGTTTTAACGCCGGTAGTTCTATTGTTAACCCTTTGAGTACTACTTGACGCATATATACGATCAGAGAAAGAACCTGTTAATTTCTCATAGCGCATATATACGAAGTTACAGGTAAATTAATTCTTTCGAACGCTAAATAATGATCTCCTCGTATTTTAAATGTTCTCCGTCCTCAAAGGGTTAAGGAAAGAATTTTCTTTCGCTTAAGAACTCTAATTAGGAAATAATACGATGCTTTTATATGCGTAGATCATTTAAAAGATTTTTCCAATACGCGAATGTTATTATTCAGATCAACGAATGTTATTAAATAATAATTGTAACTGTGATAAGCTCATATCAGCTTCATTAGTATCTTCCAATGGTATTTTTGTCAAAATTTTCTATTGCATATGTTCGTAAAAAATGGTGAAAAATCAAACGAGCCTTGAACATTAAGGATAATCAAAAATTCGTAGAAGAAAATGTATTCGCTCAATGTTAAGTGCCTGAAAATATGCTTAAAAATACTTTCTCCTCCGTCATTATTTATTGCGAATTTTACAGTATTTTTTTTATTTCTATTAACACTAGATCTACCTATTTCAATATAATTAAAATTGTTAGTTCAGCATTTTACAAGAGAAGAAATGAAGAAGTTAAAACGTAGAAAATGAAAAAAGAAGTAGTCAGGAAAATTTGCAAAAAACTTAGGACAAATCATTTTAATTGACTTTGGTAGATCTAATGTTAAGCCGATATTAAGTACCTGCTGATGTTACAATTTGTCTACAATCTTTTTTACGATTAATGCAAATTAACACTAAAACTACTGAGGCGGTCGAAATGACCGGTTTACAATTTTTTTCGAAAATTTCCTCAAATCGGTAGAGAAGCAATGCAGTGAATATTCCATTTCTGTCTTACAAAACCTAAATTACTTATTCAATATATTTAAATATGATAGATATAACGCCAGGTAGTTCTAGTGTTAAATGACTTCCATTTTCAACAGTGACATTGTACTTAATATCGAAATATTTTATAATTTATGATATCGTAAGTAATTAGTCATATCGTATTAACCTAAGATGTAATTTCGAGTGCTGTTCAACGGAGGATCATGGAAAGTAGATAAACGGAAGATTATATATTACAGATCGACGTTTATATATTTTACTCAACTATTATTTAATTATTTTTTAAGTACCTGATCGTGTTGACAGACTGGAGTTTTTGCATAATTTGCATATTTAAGATACGTACAAAGATAGCAAACGTTCGATTACCGATCACCTGGAAATTCAACGTGTTGCGTTAACCAGTACTGATATGTTTTTAGTTAATGTTCTTTTTTTTCGATAATTGCGATATTAAGAGAAATAAATGTAAAACTTTTAAAGTGCCTGTTAATACTTTTAAGTTATCATCGAACATTCGCGCTTTCAAGGAATTGTAAAAGTCACGGCTTTAGAAATAAAATAACAAGATATTTTGAAGAAGAATGATATTGCAAATGCTCAGATTGAAAGTTATTAATTCGCGTCGGTTATTTTTTCAGAGACTATAGTGCAAAAAATTCGTTGAACTTTGTAAAATATCATTCTTTTTGAAATATTTATTTTCTTTTTCGCATGAATTAATAAGTATATGTAAAATGTATACTTCCAAGGTTGGTTTCATGCGTTCGATATATAAAAATTGCTAAAATCGGTACTGTCAATCTTTTGCAATATGTTTAATTGAGCTTTCAATGAGTGCAAATAATTCTGTTCTTTCACTGAAAATATTGCTAATCAGGACAGACAATTAGCATACCAATAATAATGGAAGGTTGACAGTACAAATTAGAGTAATTTTATAATTAATATAAAAGATATATTGATCGCTAAAGCTGGCTTAATAGAGTCTTTCACCATAAACTTCGTGATCTCAAGGAATTACGAGAGAAAGTATCGCTTTATTTTTATAGAGATGTCTGAAATATTTTTATTGAAATCAATTTTATATGAAAAGATCGCAAACAGTTTGCTTCCACTCGAAGCAACTGTTCATATCGCAGTGAATAGTCGATAGAAATAATTGTAAGTATTTAAGAAGCCATGTTTTTTTTAAATTTGTATTTTGTAATTACTATTAAATTAACTGCAGCATGAAAATGATTGGAAGATAAGAATAAACTAGTATTTCACCGCCCTTCCAAAATACTTTGGCATTCAAGATTATTCATCCCTGCTTCACCTTCAGACTTAAGTCTTTGAAAGTTTGAAACTTTAAGACTTAAAACTCTAGACTTATCTTCCGACCTTGGACGATAAGTAATTAAAGTGCCTCGGTTCTTAATGTACTTGGTTTGCCATGAGATAAAACGGGAACTACGTTTCAGGATACTTTTCTAAAGCAACAATGTAGAAAAATTTGTTTTCTAGAGATTTCGCTTTTTCCAAAAGATAAAATGGACGAATATATTTCGAGATATCAACAGCGGACAAGAACGAATTCAATTCTTACGTCGAGATATCAGTGTACAGCAATAACCTCTCGGCTTTAGTTTACTGCGAAAATGGTATTTCATACTACAGAATGCTTACGTGTCATTGAGAAAGTGCAATACAGAATGCATAAACACATCGAAGGTTCGTCGTAAGTAGCTGGCTGCAAGTGCAATCGCATTTGACATTCATACAAAACTGTTACGAGGCCGATCCTCCCTTTATTTAATCACGAAGAAAACATTTTTAACTTGTTTCGATAAACTGATGGCGAGGAGATAAGAATGAAAGCATGGATGACCGAACTGTGAAACAATGAACGTAATGCGGTGAATTTCACGGGATACTTTGAAACACCGAGGTCTTTTTTATGGGGATGTTTTCACCCTTTGAATTTTTTTAGTATAAAATGAAATTCTTAAGCACCGCATGAAATACATTTCTTCGATATTTCATGTTTTCTTAAAAATTTCTGCTTGATGCACTTCTCTTGCTGTCATTGTAATGCAAGGCAAAGTATTTCAGACTTTTAACCACCTTCAACCTTTTAACACTAGAATTACCGGTGTTAAATCGATTGCAATTAAATATATTAAATAACTTTGGAAGAACTATATTTATATTTGCTTATCTAACGAAAAGTTGGTAAAATAATTCGGATCGCAAAGGGTTAAGGGGTGAAAAGTTGATCATTTTAGTAATTTGTGCATCTTAAACAGTCCAGGAACATTTACTCTATTGCTTTCAAGAATTTTTATAAAAAAGAACTTAGAAATCCGTCGTTTTGACTTCTTCGGTAGTTGTAGTGTTAAATGTACTATTCGAAACGCCAGTTCTCCTTCGATGTTGTCATTCATCGGTAAATCTATACTGGCTTCATACATCATTTAGATAAATTAAATGAAAAATAGATGAACAAACGAAACTGTAATGACAAGACATTAAAATATACATCAAGTGTACATGGAATGACCCAGTAAGGAAGTATACATGAGAAAGTTTTCGCATTATGTACTCCAACTGCTTGAAACCGACGTTAACATGACGTGGTACAAATAAAACAACACAATGGATGTAAAGATAACGTTTAACTATAAATTAGATGATCTGCAAGACTATTATTATAATAACCACTGTAATAGTAACGAGTATAACAAGTATAAACGATAAATTAATCATTTAACACTAAACCTACCGATGTTATATATACTAAAAATTAAATATACTGAATTAGTACTTTGGAAAAGGAAAATTATGCTCAATTAATTAACTTACGTTTTATAAGGTAGAAGTGGAATATTTACTTCATGGCTCCCCTATCAATTTAGGTAACTTTTAGAAAAAACTGGGAACCGGTCATTTTGACCAGCTTGGCAGGTTTAGTGTTAATAAAGTATTGCACTTGGAATTGTAAAGTTTAATAAGACAGTGGTAAGAATCTTTTTAATAACAAATACGAATAAATTTGCATCACAGAATTGTAAGAAATAATCTTGAAAAACTGGTTAATTTGGTATTGTTTGAAAGGTGAAAACTATGCAGATTTTTATAACAATATCTTTGGATAAGAAAGTATTAGCATTTTAAATAATTTAGTATTCTATATTACTTTAAATTAATTTAATATGTCTATCTGTAAGTAAATAAATTCCATGGAAAGCGGAAGTTATTGGTATCCCCTCATTTTTGGAAAGGATCTCACTAAGATATTAAAAAATAGATTTACATTAAACTGCCAGATGTTAAAGAAAATATTAATACCTTGCAAAAGGCAACGATTACTTTATATTAATATTTTTATACGAAATTATTAAACATTCGTTTACTCCTCACCCTAAAATTCAACATGTCGTCGCAACCAGTACTTTTATCTTTTTAATTAATGTTTCGTATAGGTATTAACGATATCAAGCGCAAGAAACGTTGGACTTCTAATCGTATTATGATTGTAAAGTGGAATCATGAATGTTATAGATTCTTAAAACTTGCAACGACTACGATTTCATACTTGGCATCCGACCTTCGTAAGAATTCGTAGAAGTACACTCCTTCGTACGTTGTACGTCAACTTTTTGCGAACCAAACCATGTGCGTAGGAATCGATAAATGTCCAACTTGTACCAATATTTGACGGGTACGCAAACTGAATCGGCAAAAAAAACGACACAGTTTCGCGAACTTCGATGGAACGAAGTTGGAGTTCGAGCTTGAAAAAAAATATGATAATATCTCGATGAAAATTGTAACGGGCGATTAGAAATAGTTTTCTTTCAATGTGAAAATATTCCGTTACGGATTAGCTGAAAATTTTTAATTATTTCGTGCACCGATACCTTTTTTGCAGATAATTATTGCGTTGTTCCAAACATAACTAGTTTCTACATTGGTGCAATATAGGTTTCTTTCGGTATAAAAGAAATTGTAGTATGTTCGGATAAATAAAATTTGTATTTTTAAAGTACATATTTAGGTTTGTTGAAAATCCTAAGCAGAACGAGAAAAATGAAAAATAAGTAAGCTTTCGTCTTTCAAAGTACAACTACCGGCGTTATGCCAGTTATATTTAAATATATCAAATAAATACTTTGAAAAAGTGGTATGAAAATTTGAAAGAAATGATTAACTAAGTAATTTAGTATTTATAAAATAATATGTGCGTTATAAATTTGAAAAATTTGCCGGAAATATTGAGAAACGGTCATTTTTACAGCCTCGGTAGATTTAGTGTTGAACAAAGTAATAAATAAATTATTTCTACTGGAAATTCAACAGCTACTTTCATAATCATCTCCAATACCCTTCGACCCTGTTTTTCATCGAAACCAACGAAACTGTAACGAATAATCAATCATATTTTTCCAAAAGTCGAATAATGATTTAGAATATTCTTGAAAAATTCAAAGAACATATAAACTGTTACACGGCTAAATATTAAAACAATGTCCTTCGGGTATAATGTCATTGTACACGTATGAAAGCTTAATATTAATACGTCTGTGACATTAAGCTCAATAAAACGTGGCATAAAGATTTTTTGCGTCTCTTTAAGTTTTCATGCACGTGTCCATTTCATTTACGTTTATGGACGTAAATTCGAACATTGATGGGAAGCTAAATTATAAAAGTATCTTGAATAAAAAATGAAGTATTAACGTTTACTTGTTCGAAATGATCTAGAAAGTATCGATTTCATACATATGTAAAAGTGGTTTTACTGTTACGCATCATTGTCAAACGTTAATTGCTCTGATCAACATGATTTTTCGCACGAAGGACATTTTCACATTTAAATTGGAAATAGTTATCTCCACTGGTTGAAGTCTCAAGTAGAATTGCTTCAGAAGTATTGTTAATATTGTGGAATTTAAGATAAAGAGAATCACAAAAAACTCTATTGTATGCTGCATAACGAAGTAGATATATAGTTATTGGAAATAGTTTTCTTTTGTCCTCAACTTGCATACGATGACAAAGGTTACTACCTCCTTAGCTTAACAACGAACGTTTTGCTGGAAATGAATGGTTGCAACGCTAACAATCAGCATAATGTGACATATGTACAAGTTTAGAACTGCGCAATAGATTTTTAAGAGTTTCTTCCATCCTATTAGATACGTACTGACAAAATAGTTTTGCCTTTTGTCGCGAACTATGCCTGGAAAAATTTTATAAAACACTGACTAGTCACTCGATTTGAATTCGATATTTCACCTAGAACCTTCTGTTTCAGCTGACTTTCGAATTACTGAGTCTATGATATATTACATAGTAATTCACGAAAAATTTCCCAAAATCGATTGTGGAGGATTTGAATTCGTTATTTCACCTAGAAGCTTCTGCTTCAGCTGACTTTCGAATTACTGAGGCTATGATATATTAAATAGTAATTCACGTAAAATTTCCCAAAATTGACTGAGGAGGATTGGAATTCGTTATTTCAGGTAGAAGCTTCTGTTTCAGCTGACTTTCAAATTACCGAGTCTATGATATATTAAATAGTGATTCACGAAAAATTTTCCAAAATTGACTAAGGAGGATTTGAATTTCTTATTTCACCTAGAAGCTTCTGCTTCAGCTGACTTTCGAATTACTGAGGCTATGATATATTAAATAGTAATTCACGTAAAATTTCCCAAAATTGACTGAGGAGGATTTGAATTCGTTATTTCACCTAGAAGCTTCTGCTTCAGCTGACTTTCGAATTACTGAGGCTATGATATATTAAATAGTAATTCACGTAAAATTTCCCAAAATTGACTGAGGAGGATTTGAATTCGTTATTTCACCTAGAACCTTCTGTTTCAGTTGACTTTCAAATTACCGAGTTTATGATATATTAAATAGTAATTCACGAAAAATTTCCCAAAATTGACTAAGGAGGATTTGAATTTCTTATTTCACCTAGAAGCTTCTGCTTCAGCTGACTTTCGAATTACTGAGGCTATGATATATTAAATAGTAATTCACGTAAAATTTCCCAAAATTGACTGAGGAGGATTGGAATTCGTTATTTCAGGTAGAAGCTTCTGTTTCAGCTGACTTTCAAATTACCGAGTCTATGATATATTAAATAGTGATTCACGAAAAATGTTCCAAAATTGACTGAGGAGGATTTGAATTCATTATTTCACCTAGAAGCTACTATTTCAGCTGTCTTTTGAATTACCGAGTCTATGAAATATTAACCAGTAATTTATGAAAAATTTCCCAAAATTAACTGAGGAGGATTTGAATTCGTTATTTCACCGAGAATCTACTTTTTTAGCTGACTTTCGAATTACCGAGCCTATGACATACTAAATAGTAATGCACAAAGAATTGCTCAAAATTAACGGAGGATAGAAACTCAGTATTCCACCAATTGCAAATTCTTTCACCCAACTCTCGAAGCCCCGACTCTAAAATTGCCCTCTGGCCTAATTTTTCCTAAATTCTTATTCGGTATATTTTTTGTCACAGGAATATTTGATCTCGACCCCACTAATTGGCAGCCCGATCATTTCCCTCCTCACTCGTCATATCCCCCTGCACATTTCTTTGACCTGTAACGGCTGAGTAACCATACAATCATGATTCCTACATCCCTTGTAACGTCTACAAAGGCAGGAATATCGCATACCGAATGTGATATCGACACATCGGGCATGCGAATCGTTTCCAAAAGAGATTCCCCGTCCTATGAGCATGTGTCATTGGAGAAAAGGCGCGGCTGACTAGCCTTGCCGCATAAGAATTATGCATGGGCATATGGGACCGGAGCAGCTGTATGATGGATGTAGTTTTAAATAATTTAACCTTCGTCGATGGTGCGGACATTAGCGGACTTGTGTGTATCGATGACAGCTGTCATTATTATGGCTTAGGAAGGACGAACTGGTTACGATTATTAAAGCCCGCGAGCTCGGTAACCACGAATTAGGAAACTGCCGATTACCGAGCAGTTCTCGCGGTGCTGTTTGCCGCGGTGAATTTTTGAAATATTCAAAAGGTAATCGTTCGCGGGAAATTGAAGCGGGCAATTTACACGTGACGACGGTATAAGAAAAGAGGCTCGTTTGCGAAACTTTCCTCGTAAGGGAACTACGGGGATTGTTGTTGAAAAGTGAAAGAACGATGGGGCACTTTAAAAGCAATTATTAATGTGGCAGTTTCGAAAATTTTGTTTAAACTGTACATCTAGGATGAGCCGTTTAACTCGGATGGGTATACGTAAATTGTTAATTTTACATTATTATGGTACTTGGATTATTGCTCTTGCGAAGATACATTAAATATTCATTCACTTATTGCACATAGATATCGGCAAATAATTCGTTTTGTAGTGCGCGGATATGTTATGTTTTTATATTTGTTTGGAGTAATTGTTACAACTATCATTTTTTCAAAGTGTTCGTGATTAGTGGATATTTCCGACACAGACAAATTTTATTCGTAAATCCATTAGAAAACGCTGTTTTTTACATCGGACATCAAGAATTTTGGTTTACTAACAAGACGGAAAAACATTACTACAGGGAAGGTACAATATTCCGTGACTATAACTTCCAATTATATACCGTCGATATTCCGCAAAATGACTATTTACTGGAACTGTACATGCAGTTTTAATACACTGGGTGTTCCAAAGATCGTTAAAAAAATTACAAACCTAACATCCACACACTTCTCCTCTTTTTTGTAGTTTTTTGTATTAACTATGGTTATTTATACTAAGATTTACTATTTCAGATGGGTCCTACACCACCATTGTTACGATATATTAAACGATATCTAATTAGAAAAAAGTTTCTCAGGCCGATGGGTGATGTGATCTCTAACTTCGAAATCTAGACTTTATCTGGGTTCTGTTTCATCGAAGCAATATTAAATTATAATTAAGAAAAACATTGCCAGGGTGATGGGGGAATTTGAATTATATTGTAAATTTCAAACCGAGAGTTTTAGTATTATCGCTGTTATTCACGGTAACTGGTGATACTCTTTGATCGATACTTTCTCTAACGACAGACCTGATAATTGCGATTTGCATACATCTTTTACGACACCCTGTAGCCAGTGTGAGATCCAATCAACGTGAGAGAATGCGCTCAATGATAATGCAGTGGAAACACGCCGTATTAAACAGACGGTAGTAGTGCTGGCGAACACGCGGTCAGACAACGCCACAATAATTGTCGCTGTACGTGGTATTACTGGCAAACGTGAGTTTTAAAACAAAGGAACGTTTTTTATTATACGTAAAAATACTATAAAATATTTTCGAGATCGAAGTTATTTTACGGAGAACGGAAAGGATATTTTGTACAAGGTAAGAATGACGAAAGTTCTGTTTTGTAATTTCTAGAATTATTGTACGAAACTACATCTATCGATCGTTTACCCTTTCATTCTTTGCTAATATTTGTTAAATAAGTGAAAGATAAAATTCTGTTAGAATTTGTTAATCGATAGAAATTGGTAAAATTGAAGGAAGTAGGTTATTCGCTGAAGTTTGGATTACTTTCATAAACATAGAAATTTGTTGAGTGATTTAATTCAACGTTGTTATTGCTATCGATTCCTTTAAGTTCTACTTCCATCCGTACTAAAGACACGATACTAGAATTTCTCATTTAATTAAAAATTGATTTCCTACTTTACAGTCATTGCAATTTCCACATTTTTCCATTCCACCTTTCACATTTACTCATATTCCTAGTAGCGAGCTTCAATACATACCACGTGGCACATTTTCCAAGCTGTAAATCTATAATATTTAACGAATAAATGAATGCACACGGTTGGCGTGACAGTAATTCGAACGTTTCCAGTGGCATAAGTGCCTGCATGGTCAGACATCGGAAAGAAACAGCACCTATAGTTTCCATGAAAGTGTATTTCCAAATTCTCCTCGCTAACAATGCAATAAATTAAACAAACAAAGTGTTATTAAAGGTTTCTCATCGTGTTCTGTATAGCCTACGTTTCAACGGTGGGATATCATGTACTTCAGGGAGATGCAATATAAAGGTAAGATTGACAAATTATTAATTTGATTCACAGTAAGATTAAATTAAAATTGGAAAAAGCATATTGTTTAGAAACAAAATGAAACTGTGGCTTAATATTTTTAAATATACTACGATGTAAAAGTTCTTCCATAAGTTGATAACTTTCTGCAAAATAATAATTATAAAATGATGAGATACATAATGAGCCACACATTGTTAGATATTTTTACAATTTCTACGTTCTCCTCAACTTGACAAAATTGAAATTTCAATCATGAAACCTCCTTCTAAATCTTCCAAGGTTTCTTTTCACGCTACAACTACATTCCACCCTAGTGGTATCACACTCTTTACTTCATTCTGCACCGCATAGTACTTTTTATTAATACTTTTTTTTTCAAATTGCCTACCCTAATTTTGCATTTCTCCCTCAAAAATTACAAGCCCTTAGTACAACTGCGGTCCAACTATTTTTTAAAAATACTGTGAGGCAAATCTTAATAGTACAGCGGCTTCAGGAAAATAAAAACTTTGTCAAGATGTCTGTATTTCACCCCAACTCGACAAAATTGAAATCTCAATCATAAAACCTCCTTCGAAATTTTCCAACGTTGATTTTCACCCTTCAACTACATTCCACCCTAGTAGTATCATACGCTTTACTTAATTCTGCACCGCCTGGTATTTTTCTATTAACAATTTTTTTTTTCCAAATTACGTACCCTAATTTTGCATTTCTCCCTTAAAAATTACAAGCCCCTAGTACAACTGCGGTCCAACTATTTTTTAAAAATACTGTAAAGCAAGCCCTAACAGTACAGAGGTTCCAGAAGAATAATAGCATTGTCAAGTTACCTAGATTTCACCCCAACTCAACAAAACTGAAATCTCGGCCATAAACCCTCCTTCGAAATTCTTCAACGTCGCTTTTCACCCTCCACCTACACATTCCACCCTAGTGGCATCGTACTCTTTATTCGAGAACTATCTCATCGCGAGGAACTTGACATTGAACCTGCAGGTTACGCACCCACACTCGTACACACTTAGACCAGCACGGAAAGTCTGTTAATTCAAATGTATGCACGATACATGCACAAACATGGTCGAGGGTAGGATTAAATGCGCATGGCAGTATCTATGGATACGAGTGACTCTTGCCACGACCTCTAGTCGTTCCTATCAACCCCTTATAGCATTATCGTGCCGCGACGTGGAAAGCTCTGCCAGTAAAGAGTCTCGTTTCAAAGCTTCACGAATCACGCGTTCATTCTACATCGTCCGACAGACACTTCTGTCTCGTACTATCTCTCATCGGAGTCACAATCTCGTCAAACGACTTCCGGTACAACGTAGAACAACGAAGGAACGACACAGGAAAGGAACACAGCTGGAGAAAAGCTTCGTTCGTTATATAAGCTGCATGGAAACGTGATCAGTGAGATTTTACGGGTGTTTCGTGCAATCTACTTGTTCGATCAGTGGTGAATCACCCGGAGGATATTGGACACGTGTCCTTCTTCGTCTCCGGCGAAGATAAATTGTTCGAATCATTGCAACCAGCGTGGTTTCAACACTGATTTTTATCGAACGGTATCTCGCATTTCCTGGAAAATTGTTCGATCGATTTTTCTTCAGCATCGCGTACCTTTAATGCCCGAGTTTGACGAGAAGCATGCAGCCAATTGATCACGTTTGGTGTCCCGACAGAATTACAAATGTGGAATACGTCGAAATTGAACGTCGTCCGGCAATGTGAAACTTGTTATCGAGAATTGGGATTAATTGATGAACGAGGGAAGGACATTCATCGTTAATCGAAGATCTACTTCGCTGATATCTCAAAGTTTGCCTAAGTGATCTACGTAGAAGTGAAGGTGAAATTTGGGAGAAGTATTCAAAGAGAATGTGACTCGCGCGAATGTAAGAAGTATCCTAAAGACCTGCAGCTACATATATGTGGACAGTGGTTTTGTTAATTTTTGTTCTAAAGATACTGTTAAAAAAACTCCGTCGCATTAATCCGGTAACTATCGAAACTTTGGAAGTTGAAGTCCCACCGTCACTTGGACGTCGGTTCGTGGGACACAAGTTAAGATATCACGGTTAAAAAACGCTGTTTATAAATCTATTCTGATCAGCGAGGACAATTATATTCATATATTGATATTGAAACTGTTTCTACGTGAAGTTTCGAAGTTATATTGATATCTGAACGTAGAAAAGGTGCAAGTGAGAGAAAAAGGTTCTGATGTGAAGAGCACGGTCTTCGTCCTGGTCCTTCAAGGACATTGCGCAGATATAAGAAAGGGATTAAGCAGGGTGGGTTCGTCAGTTGGAAGCATGTGAGTAAATGGCCGTGGAAAGATCGTGCCACCCTTCGAACGACCTACTATGGGCATTTGCCTGGACACTGGTTAGTATAAAATCAAAACAATAATCGTTCTGTGAACTTCTTGAGGTCTCGACCCTTCAAAGATGTGGATGAAATTTTAATAACATATATTAAAGTGTATAGAAACGTATTAACTTGATGTCACTGAAAGCCTGATATTTGAGTCGCTCAGGAGCCAGTGCGGTTAGAATAATAGTAATAGAATAATAATAGAATAAACTTTGTTCTATTAAAATTTATAAAAATCAGTAAATATAAAAAAGATGGACTTAATAGCATTGGGTTCTGAGCGACGCATATCTCGAATGGTACATCGCATCAGGAGATGCCAGGGAAAAGTAAAACGTGGCTCAACGAATTCAAATTAATTCTATAGGAATTAAAATGATATCTTAACTAATTCTTTAATACTAAAACTAAGTGGCGATTAAATCGATATGATATGAGTAAGGGAGGGAAATAATTAATCAATTTCTGCCTTCACAATTTGCTAAAAAGGACCTGGAAAATTGAAAAGAATTGTAGTATTAGAAATTTGAGAGTTTTCATTTTTCTTTAGCTAAACTATTTCATCATCCATTTGATTTTAGCTTTTCTCGATAGATCTCAACTATTATTCGTCCAATGAATGATGAAATTATTCATTAACCCTCTATGCTACTTTGCCTTACGATTGAGTTCTTAAAGATTATAAAATTCTTTACATTTTAATGTTTGAAAATCAAGTTAACTGTTCTATTTATAATAGTATTTTTATCATTATCTAATGTGCCATCGTGCAACTGATCTTCAAATGCTACAGAAAATTCGTACTACAGAGGGTTAAAAGGAATAATTACCCCTAAGTATGTCTACTATCCATCTCATAAAATCTCCAACATTTCCGCCGAAAACCCGTGTGGCATAAAATCAACAAAAATAGAGAAACGAAAGAGGAAGAACACACATATATTCGCAAGGTCGACACATATCTCATTGCCTTTCAAAGTATCGAGGCGTGAATGTGAACGAGAAACACGTGCGACCCACATACCGGTTGTACTTGGCATTACATTTTATTCGATCGGTATGCCGCCCCGACGATTTCCCAAAAGCACACATGCTCTTACACTGGAACACATTACACATAATAGCAGAGAGAGCTAATTGAGTTTATGCCTGAACGAACGAGAGAAGAGATCAAATATTTTTATCATCTGTGCACGTATGAGCAGTTTATTTTTAAAGTGGCATAAATCACTTTCCGCAATGAAGAATGACGATTTTTTAATTACTGTATGAAATTATTGATACTGAGGAAAATTTGTTTAAACAATGTTACACGGCAAACTCTATATATCTGGAGTTAAAAAGAAAGTGGTTTATTACACTTTGATGTAAATTGCAAATATGTGTGATAATACTCTTGCACATGGGGCATCCGGTGGAATTAAGAGTAGAACGATTGATTTGCTAAATTTAAGAATGATAATTAGGTATTTATATAATTAAGTAGGTAATTCTGTTGGAAGGAGAGGAACAGGGGGTGGAAGATAGTTGATCGAGTCGATTGTCTACATTTGGGTAGAGAGGATGTTGAAGAAATTTAAATACTTTTTCTTCTAGAAATTCTGACACAAGTCAGTTCGTTTTGATTGTTATAGTTTTAATATTTAATGTTACTAATTGTGAGTTGCAAGACGTGTCAGTTGTTAATGAACGGAAAGAGAGATTCTAATAGCGAGTATGAGTCTACCTGATTACTTTAAAAATGTTGTGTAAGTTATAATCATTCGCTAATTTCTTTTTAAATATTCTGCATAAATATTCCTTTTAATATTCTGCAAGTTACATTTTCGCAATAAAAATCACCTATAAATTGAGTCCAATGATAAATTACTGAGCTGATACAATTAATTACGTAACTGTTTCGAACAATGATCAATAATCAGAAAGTTTACTCCCTGAGCAACGAGAGTCCATCGGATTAACTTAATTGAATCATTAAATGTTTCAGCAGCACTTAGCCCACGGTTAGACCGATTACGAGATAGTAATAATGGGCAGTAAAGATAATAATTTCTTTCGTCATTACGGAAATGAAGCCGTGTAATCCAAATTAAATTAAATATTTTAAAACATCATTGCTCATTTGAAAATTGTCTCTTAAAAATTAGCCCTTGGAATCTTTAACACTTTGAATGCCACTGGTATTTCGCTAGCTTGTTCATTTCTACTGAAGTGAAATTCTGTATTAAAATCACATCTGTGCAAAGTAGAAATTACAAAGAGACATATCGACAGCAGGACTTCACCTTTTTGAGGCCAACGTGAAAATATTGACTGAATTACAAAACTGAAATTCTCAAAAATTACAGAGTTACAGATTTAATATTCTACATTCATTTTATAAAACTTAAATTGCTGAATTAATGATCTTTTCCATCTACTGACTCCTCTTCTTCTAAAGTGCTTATTTAATATATTTAAATATAACAAATTTAACCCCGGTAGTTCCGCGTTAAATAAATTTTGACACTAAACTCTTTCTAATATCTGAATTATTTAATCGGCCATCTTCTTCGCCTATTGATTCCTCGTCTTCTAAAGTAGTTATTCGGCATATTAAAATATAATAGATATATCGCCGATAGTTCTTCCATTAACATTAAAACTACCAAGGCGGTCAAAATGACCGGGTTCCAATTTTTCCACAAAATTCCCCAAACTAATAGGAGAAACCACACAGCAAATATTTCAATTCTATCTTGTGATACCAAAATTACTTAATCGACCATCTTCTCCCCCTGCTGATTCCACTTCTTCTAAAGTAATTATTGTATTTGATTATATTAAATAAGTGCTTTAGAAGAAGAGGAATCAGCACGTAATATAATCAAATGCAATAAATTCAACGACGGTAGTATCAGCGTTAATTACCAACAGAATTCTCACGTAACGATAACGTCTTGCGTTTCTCTGGCCAGCAACGGGGAGAAAGGTGATGTTTATTTTTAGGCGAGCCTGCAAGCGTTATCGATGCGATTTATAATCAGTAGCTATACTGGGCATGATTTGACAGGATCTTGAGTTTTTTTATAACCTTGAAACCTTAAAATAGATTTGCCGCCACTGTCGTACGTTTCCTTTATGCACTGCGCGCAAGACTAGCTGAAAATGATTAGAGAACTGCCTAACGTCGCCGTTAAATATTTCAAACTACGTAGACTATACGACGAACTATACGTAGACTATACGACTATATAATGTACAATTATAACGGCGAACGTAGGCTGTTTGGATTCAAAGTAAAATAAATAAAAGAAAGAGGATAAATAAATTGGGGAATATTTCTTTGTTTTTTATCCTACCGCTTTGCGCGATCAACTATGACGAAATATACTGACTATAAAACTATAATATAGAGTACATAACATACATCTATATATACTATGAATAATACTGATTAGAAGATAAAAGTTTAATAGTAGACAAATATTATAATATAGGAAGGAATAAGGGTAATTTATTTTTTGTAGGGTTTAATTGAAATTCTTTTCATCTTTATCAGTGGAGAAATAATATTTAGCTTTAAAATAAAATATACTATAAGAGTACATAATATACAACTATATATACTATGAATAATACTGATTAGACGATAAAAGTTTAATAGTAGACAAATATTATAATATAGGAAGGAATAAGGGTAGTTTATTCTTATAGGGTTTAATTGAAATTCTTTTCATTTTTATCAGGGGATAAATAATATTTAGCTTTCTATAGTTATCACTACGCATTATTTCCTTTTTTTCTTCTTATATTTCTTGAGATGTAGCTACTAGGATTATTTCGAATGAGTTTCGAATCACAGAAATTATACTAACAGCCACTGAAATTTCAAACTACTGGATGAATACTTCGAAAAAAAAGAAATGATGGAATACAAAAATTAGTTCATTTAATCAGTCAGGTTTTGTAAGATAAACGTGCGCAATCCATGATATTACTGATATTTTGTAAAATTTGTATTTAAATAACTGAGAACCAATCTTTTTCACTTCCACGGTAGTTCTAGAGTTAAATGATAATTTAGACAAAATTTCTCAGTGTTGACGAACGATTTGAATTCGAATCCACTTGTATTTTTCTTTCTCAGAACTGCAGTTCCTTCGAATTCGAATTTCAAATTAGAATTTCTGCTAAATAAATGTGTGTTTCGTAACTTTGCGAAAACAACTTCCACGGTAAAGTTGTCGATGAAGAAAAAATTAGAGAGACTCTATCAAGGGGGTGATAGGAAAGTGGATGCCCTTGAAAAGTAGAGAACGCGCCATTAATTGTACCACTTTACGGAAATTCAAACGATATCATAAAACCAGTCATTTCGACGGAGTCATTTCAATAGTTGTGAAGAAGGTTCCACGGGTATGACTCACGTAAGAGAATCAATATTGCAAGCAACTTTACCCTACGACATTTGTCGTTAGAACATTATACACGACGTTGTTGTAAGTCCCTTTCTTTGTAAGCAGAACAATAAGAAAAAAAATGCAATACATTTGCAAAATTACGTATCGGGTTTGACCTTAAAATTGAAACTATCCGCACAATATTTTAATAAATAATAAAAAATATTCCGAAAGACGTATAATTTTGTTCGAAATAAAACTGATCGAATTTAGTACTTTAATATAAATAAAATTAGTAACACGGTGATAATATAAATTGGGTGGCTACTACGAATTATTCCTAAGAAAAAAGATACATGATATTTTTGTAGAATTTTGTACAGCAGTTCTGGAAAACGTTTTGTTTATTATTATTTAATATACCATGACCATGGTAGTTTCGAGTCCAGCTAAAACAATAGGTTCTAAACGAAATAACAATGGCAGTCAATGGCAAAAAATAAAAGGGAAGACAAAATTCGATTTACGATCGCCCCTTAAATATAAATTCTACGTAACTATCATACGAGATGTTTAATTTAATTTAAAACAAATAAATATTTAACAGTAATTTAAAATTGTACGAGAAAATTATAAAATAACTGATTATGTTCGTACAATTTATACGGTTTTATTGTGTGTACACGTACGAGTTAAGGTTTCCCTTATAAGTCTCACTTCTCGGGGAGGAACAAAGGGAAAACTATAAGAAATTTACAATTATTCCAAGTGCTGGGTCGATATTGCAGAAGCAACATTACATTGTCGCATTCCTGACGGTATAATATCGCACTATAAAAAAGAAACGTTGCTATATAATTTACTGTATAATTTTCTTTTTATTTTCAACCAATTCGAATTTATACGGTGGATAATTTCATTCCCGATATTTAAGAATGCGACGCTTAAATTAAGATGCTCGTTCTGAATTAAATAATACGTGAAAATTCTTTATTTGGTGCTTCTAACAATCTATTTAAGAAATAATTGAAATTCGAGAGTATACTGCGTTAATAAATTAAGACAAGAAGAATTAAGATTACGTGTTGATATAATTAATTATATTCATGCCCAGATAATTAAAAATAGGGAGAATAAATCAGAATAAGTGAGAAAATGACTGAAGATCAAATAAAAGTAATTTTATTTTCGCATTGAAAGAGCTATTTAACTATTTTCCTTAAGGTTCAGTAGATAAACAATAGAATTCCTTCCTCTTTTCAACAGAATATTATTATATCCTCTAAAATTGTACATAAATCGTACGTAAATTAATTTCTCTTATATTCTTATTCCCTCAATGCAAAATATAAAAATTACTAAATATATTGGAGTGCATACTTCTATAATTATAATAATTCACGAATAAACAGAGCATATCGGGAAACTATGCGACGAAATTGCCTCAAAATTGAAAATTCTTCAAAAATAATAAGAATGGAAACCTCCGCATTGACTTGCCAAATGGAAAGAAAAAAAAAACATGTCTGCAATCAGTTAAATCCCGATGTGAGGACGTCATGAAAATCGATATGTGATTTTCTTTTCGATGCAACACGCAATATGAATGAGCACATGCACTTGTTACTCCTATACATACGCGAAATAATCCATCTTACCGCAGTAAATATTTAAGTTAGATCTGCACGAAGTCGACCATACATTGCTCATTGCATTGTCACGCAATATTACGTATTGTAAATACACTGAAAGTTCAGCGAAACGTTGCTCTATAGAGGAAACGTTACGTTGAAATAACACAGCTTTGCAGATAAGAACGATTTTCTCGAGATATTTTTCCCTGGCATCGGAATTTTATTAAAAATACATAAGGAAGGGTTTTTTTATTTCAATTTACATAACGATAAGATAGCTGCAACCGAAGACATGCTGTATTGGAGAACAAAGAAAATTATATGGTGCATGTACGGGATGGTGAAACGTTACGAATTGATTTGAAGTTATAATAACATTTACTTTTCAATAAATTCGACAGTTTTCCAGGAAATTTATTTGTTATTGACAAGAATATATTTGTCGTTCTTACTGTACGTAATGTTAGAATGCTGTAAATATAGGTAAGATAAAAAATCGAAATGTTGTTAATACTTCAAAACAATTCGTGACTTTTGTGTCCATCCTGTACAGGTGATCAAAATGTGTAATTACACATACAATTGTTTCTGTAATTATTAGAAATGTACATAAATATTTCAGAAGAAAAATGTATAGTATCAGGAGAGGAATAACATGATGGTAGTTTGACCTTCGTTTGATGTGTCCTCTGAAGATCGTCGTTGAATTTTCAAGTAGAACCCTACATTTTTTATCGTATATTCCTTTTACTGACATTCAGAAAAATATCAGTAACAAGAATATACAATATTTTTCAAAGCACTGCACTATTATTTCCATAAATATAAAAAATGCGAAGAAAACATTTCGGTCGAAGGTGTCTGATATCAAGAGAGTATCTAAAGTATCTAAAGATGGTCGTTGAATTTTCAAATAGAATCCTATATTTTTTATTGCGTATTCTTTTTACCAACATTCATATGCTTCGAAAATACTATGAGCACATGCTACTCGTTCGAATTGTTATTGAGATATGAACGAACAAAGTAAACGTGACGCTGGCATTAGCATCGTCCGCTGTATGTACAATGCTAGGACGTTGCTCGGTCAGACATTGTACGTCGTCTAGGACGTAATGTTTTGAAGTGTGTTCGAAACCACTGAGGTCATGGTATATGTACATAGCACACGACTAAATTTTCCAGAGGGCACGTAGGATTGTAACACGGAAAATTCTACAATTTTTGTAGAGCCACATTTTACATTTAACCATTTCAGTCCCAATGGGTCATACGAGTTCAAGAAAATGTTTAAACAAGCCGAGAGAGAATTACGGGTTACACTTTTAATACGTAGTAGAATATGCATGCTCAGACACCAAAAATCAAGTAAATTGAAACAAATAAACGTATTGGGACTGAAGTGGTTAATACAACTACGACAAAGACGATTTTCGTCCTGTTAAACTACGCACGTGATCTTCAAGGTCAACATTGTCATTGACACCGAGCGTCTCTCGGGTGAATTGACAATGACGCGATACGACAGAACTCAAAAGCATTTTATTGTGAAATGAGTTTTCGATTTTCGAAATAGAAATTATCAAAGTTTGCGGTATTAGGAGGTTATATTAGAGAATCGAAATGCAGATGTCATGTACATGACATGTTACCTGTTGCGACAATGCGTCTGTAGGACCGGGCGTCTGTAGGACCACGTGCCTGGAGGACCATGCGTCTGCAGGACGATCTGTCTGACGAATGTCTGTCGAACACCGGTGTTGTCGATGGTCTGCAGGATGCTTAATGCACATCTCAGGCACAATCACTACTCCCGTGAAGTTAATTAGCAGAATAATGATTGAAAATAATGATAAATTTGATCGTATGTCTCGAAGCTATCAAGTACGTCGTACACTCACTGGCGGTCGGCTCGCACTGCTGAATTTCCAGCGCACGCATGATAGATGCTGAGCGCTGATTGGTCCATATTTTAGAAAAATTCCTATTGGTCGAACATTTAGCCACTCAGTTTTAGGCACGAATTCTTGAAAATTTGAATTTGTAGAAGGTCTTCTGAGTTATTAATGATGAATACTTTCGATGATAAACGGCATAAAAAGATCAATGATCTGTTTATCACTTGTTTCATTGCACCGAGTAGTACAATCAGGAGCTATGGTCGGTCTGACATTAATTTTCTCGTTACCTATGGAACATGTTTTCCAAATTATTATGTAATAAAAGAAAGCTCGGTCGTTATAAATTATATATTAGATAATTCTTAATAATTAAAAAGCATAACCTTAAAAGGGGCTCACGCTAGATAAGTAAAAAGGCTGAGACTCGGAATCAGTAGACTTGGGGTGAAATTCTCTTTCCTCATCATTGAAAAATATATCCAAAATTATTATTCAATGGATCACAGCCTCGGTAGTTCGGAATCCACCTAAAACAGTAGACTCGTATTAATTAAATATCCACAGCAGTTGAACCCGAAAAGTACAAAATATCATCGACCTTTTACACGGCTCAGGAAATGAACGGGTGATGGGATGATCGACATTCCAAGAACTCTTAATGATTTAGGTTATTATTGAGCAGAGTTCAACGTTGCCTTAAAATTCTAAATATTGTAAACTTTGTTACAGACCAACAAAATGGATCGCAGGTGTTCGAGGAGGCCGATGCTCGAAGTACAGGAAAGTGGCGAGGAGAGGCCGGCCTTTTGGCTACCCCTCCGGACGGAAACTTCCCCAAGCAAAACGTGGGTCCAGTTAAATTCGAAACGCCAACAGTGCCTGTCATATTTGTACTTGGTTTGTATTGAAACTCTGACCTGTTACAATTTTACAAAGTTGCTATCCTCTTCAATGATCCTCACTGAAAGAAACTTATTAACCATTTCACTGTCGAATCATAAAATAAGAAATAACTTTGAGATTTAATTAAAGTGTTCGAAAATTCTGTTGCATCTAATCGATTTTTAACTGACAAATTATGATATTGAAGACAATGAATAGAAATTCAGAGTGCGTATAATAATAAATATAAAAATGTTTAAAATTTCCTATATTCTGTCTTCGTACAAACTGTATAAGTTGAATTAATTAAATGATGACGAATAAGAGAGAATTAGGTGTTGATATTTTTTATTCTGTAAAATAAGAGCATAATGTTGTGGGAGAGATCGAAATGTTTTTTGTTTGCATGCTCTATAAGGAAATAGAGTGAAGAAATTCGGTATTACTTTGCAAAATTCCATGAAGCTATGATAACAAGTCACACGGAAGGTCAGAGAGTGTTATCAATGACGATCGTTTAAAAGCTTTTGCTGATGCGAACGTGTCAAATACAAGAAATTATCTTGCTGATAAAATCTGGATATCTCCCATAACAGTATTTCATCACCTTACTGCAATAGGTGAAATTGAAAAACGGAGCAAACTAAGTGGCAAATGATATTTCACAGAAAATAACGTAACACTTCGTAACTTTATCCAATAAATAAAAGCTTCCTTTCGTACGTCATTAAAAAAATGTAATCACACACGTTAAATACTCGTAAAACTGATATTTATAAAAAAATACATCACCAACTGAAAGCCTAAAAATAGAGGCAACAGAAATAATCAAGTTAACTAAAATAAAATAAAATCCTGGGTCCAACAACCGTCGTAGATAATTTCAGTGGTTTATAACTCATTTAATATTGTAATAAATTCTCGACAAATTGTTAATACCACTAATTCGAAAAATTGGAGAAACAATTAACAATCTGAAGCTTAATTCGTCTCACCAACCCAAATCTTCTTTACATATCAAATTATAATATTCAACCTATAAAATAGGCAATTAAAAAATCACAAAGTTAACGCATAGTTGTCACATTTTTCATCGGATTTTTCCAGGTTGAAATGCAGTTCTTTTTTTTAAAAAAATTCTTATATAACTTAATATTCCTCAGGTGGCCCCGGCAGCGGGAAGGTGACACATTGTGATAATTTAATGCAAGAGAAGAAGGGCATAACACACATCAATATGATGGACTTACTTCAGCAGTATGCATTAGGAAATGGTTTGTAAAACGAACAATTGTCGCATGTTAGCGTGTTACTGATTTTTTTGCACAAAATAAATATTAAACGCGATAACAATTACTCACTGCAAACGTTTCTATTCACGGTCATATAAACGGATGTTCATTATCTCTGTTCAGTTGCATTAAACGTATAAGACACACGGAATAAGTAAACATGATATTTATTAATAATAAAAGTCAATTACTTCTATGTATATCCAGCAAATAATAAGTAGAATTTTACAAAGAACTATTTAAATTTTTGTGCCATTATCTTCCACTTAATCTACTTAATTAGTCTAGTTCAAGAAGTATCTCATTTCAAGACATTTTCATTATTTATTTATGCGATTGTTTTTTTAATTAGATATGCAAGATTTCGGTCAACTTAGCAGCAAGACTGTCACGGAAGTCCTTATGCTCGAAATAAAAATGTCTCCAGGGGCCAAAGTCTTTCTCGTCAGTGGTTATCCACGTAATATGCGAGACGTAGTTGAATACGCTGAAAAAGTGAGTTTCTCTCTGCGGAATTTGTTTATAACCTATTAATAAATATATCATAGCCTCGGTCATTCGGAAATCACCTAAAATGGGCGAAATGGCCATAGCAATTGGAGTCAAACATATAAAACACAACCGAAACACTTAAGGGTCTGTGATGAGTAAGGAGGTAAACGCCTCGAACTCGTCATCAGAGGGTCCGAGTTCAAATACCCCATTATTTCTAGCTCAGATCTACGGAAAATTTGTCCTAACTTGTTATTAAATATGCATACCATAACTCCAGTGGTTCAAAACCCATCCAAAAGTCGTAGGCAAAATGGTCATAACAGTTAAAGTCAAAAAGATAATGAGCAACAAAAAGCTAACTTCGTAGATCGACGTGTAAAATATATTGAAAAAATTCAAAAATCTTATATATTTAATAATGTAATTTATTATTCTCACATCCAATATTGATTTCTCTTATTATGTACTATTTAGGAGTTGCATTAATACATACATTTAAGGTACATTGTCCTGCCAGGGCGAATAGAGTTTTATTTATATCTCGAGTAAACTTGTTCCTTTTTATATACCGAAATCATGACATGAAGCATCGTACGGGACATTTTTGGAGCACTTTTCTACTTATTGAGTACCTTAATGGCAAGAACAAATTGACCTTAATCGCACTATTAAATGAGACACCTTGACAAAATTTATATAACTTCCCTTTCACGACCTACTAACCTGTCCTACTAACCTGACACGCACAAACACACGAAAGACATGGATCAATCGCCAAATTAGGACGTTCTCTTTGAGTAACTCATCAGCTGGCAAATGTCCGAAAACATTGGTCTATGATAAATATTTAATTAATGGGCGAACGAGTATCTACGAATCGTATTTGAAGATGTTCTACCAGCGAAACTTTGCATTGACAATAACGTTACGTTATTACAGTAGAATCTTCAGTTATTAAAAGTTAACAGGCTAAACAAAAAATTGAAAGGAGAAATTTGAAAACTCTGTTGATTTATTTTTAGATAAAAATTGTCAATGGTGTCATCCTCGTGTCTTGGAGACAAGAGGTACTCGAAAGGCAAATTGATTTTGGTGCTCAGCTAGGACACGTGATCATCGAACTGGCGAGAATGGAACTTCACAATTTTTATAGAAACGTTATGCCCGTCGCAGAATACTTTGATCAAAGTGGAATGCTGTTAGAGGTACAATACGTTATTTATATTTCTTGTTGGCTGGAAAAATAAACAAACAAACATTGGCAGGCGTTCAAATCTCTCGACAACTTTGGGAAGTTTTTCCTACCTGATTATTGTCTCGGCGGTTTGGAGTCCACGTAGAATAATAGTTCCTAGATTAAATGACTGTATCAGTTAAATAATAATTAATCATATTGTTTCTCAATATAATATATAATATTATATAATAATATATAATTCAGTAAATAATATTAAGTCATTATCAATGAAATAGGTGAACGGAGAACGAAATCCAAGCGAGGTTTACATAGACTTCCGGGAGGCCGTTTTCAAAATTCTAGGCATGCCAGGGGGTGAGGCGCAACAGAAGGACGTTCCCCAATCTTTAGAAGCTGAAGTGAGTTCTTTTTTATTTATTACATTGTATTTTTATTAGTTATGGAAACGCTGACATTTAAGTGACTTCCATGTCTTGCATTTAAATGCCTTTTCCACTTGATACAAATGTAAAACAGTTGACGAAATATCAAATGATTCTTAAAGTGAAATCGACACTTTGAAGTGGCAGATTCCATGATTCAGAATTCGATTATGAATTGTATCTTCTGTAAATTATAAATTATAGATTCGGGAAAATATTGAACGATGTAAAATTCCAGGTTGAAGTTGAAAGGAGAAAGGAGTCCATCTCAAACTTATCACCCCAGAAGAAAGAATTCGTGGTAGCTGAAACAACATCACCGCCGGTCGCGACGAACATAAAACCCGCAAAGACCGCGGATAAACCGAGAAAAGGGCTGCCTTTGTTCATTTGGGTCATAGGTGAGAGTTCGTGAATCAATTCGCAAAATACTGATAACACTACTAATGTCAGACCCATGGACACTATCAGAATAGGACATCTGTCAAATAGAGAACTACTCTGATCGAGTTCACCTGTCGTCACGTTTAGCAAATCCTTTTTGCTCGATATGTATGTGAACCTCGATTCACAACTAGGAATAAAATTGTAAAATCCTTTTTCAAAAACCAATTAATCCATTCTGCGATAAAGTTCTTCAATAGTATCAAATGTTATTTAACATCTCTTGGAATTTATGTCAAATTAGGCGGTCCTGGTAGCAACAAAGCGAATCTGTGCAATCAAGCTGTCCGTAATATGCCAGGTTGGGTGCATGTAAGCATAGGTGGTCTTCTGAGGACAATGGCATCATCAAATATCATCGTGAACGATGCCATCGTATCCGGCGAAATGGTCCCGCAGGATATCGTTATGCAAGTTGTGGAGCAACAGGTCATTTTAAATCGAGACACGGATGGCATCATCATAGACGGCTATCCGAGGGATTTGAATCAAGTGCAAGAATTCGAAAGCAAGGTATGGAAGACTATTGGAGTCGATTAATTAAAATACAACATTTAGTCACGTGTTTCTCCGCTACTAGCATTCACAGGGATGAATTTCTTTTTGTTCAAAGTCTCTGAACGGCTACGTTTGGTTTTACAGAGTTATTTTGATTTCTCAGACTAAAGGAAAATTTGTTTTGCTACTTTTTTTATTGCTGATCACACCGAAATGTCTGCTCTATTGTCTCGTGCTATTGGATACTCTTCTAGACTTTTAGATTTTGAGATGAATTGCAAAATACTCGCAGTTGAACTTTAATTAATTATTGAAACATGCTTATAACAGAGTTCAACTTTATAGACACATTATAAATAATGGAAAATCTGTTATTTTTTTCAGTTCGGTCAAGAACCACCTTTAGTATTATTAGACTGCTCTAAACTACAACTTGGCAGAGGAAGATTAGACGATAGCGTCTCCGCGTTTAGAAAAAGACTGGAGCTATTCCGCGAAGTTTCATTGCCCATGCTGAAGACACTGGACAATGACAGTCGTTTAACTATCGTATGTATATTTGTGCATTTGTCAATCCCAAAATTCGTGTACACTAAACTGTTTAATTACATAATTTCAAAATGTTCAAATATCTACTTTATTAACTCTAAAACTACCTATCAGTATATTCAAGTATAACAAATAAATATGTTAAAAGGAAATGAACAGCGGGAGAAAGAAAATTGAACCACATAATTATTTGCACTTAGCAAGATAGTTATAGGAAAATAAAAGGGTAGAAGAATTAGAAACTTCCAGAGTTTTTCAAAGAAATTAAGAACCAGTTGTTTCGACTGGCTTGGTACTTCTAGCGTTAAATACACTCTTTCTGAAAGTTTAAACATTTGATAAACAAACTCAAGTGTCAGAAATGTAACAAAAACTTGGTAAAAACAATACAGGTAGACGGTGACACGGATGTACCCAGCGTCCAACAGGAATTCGCAACCGCCCTTTATCAACTGATGCAAAGAACACGCCGTAAAGAGGAAGATAGTCCGCGGGATCTTGAATCACCTACGACGCAAAAAAACGAGGAAAACGCGAATTCGACGGCATTTGGTAGAGCAGCTCAGTCCATTATATCCAATGGGGTTGCTAAAAAAATAACTGACAAAGCTTCGAGCATCGACAAAGCGATAAATGCTACGAACAACGTCAATGGAGTCCACGCGCAGGGTAAGTATTTCCGTTCAACCGAATTAGATTGCTATTTTCTGAAATAACTTCCAATTTCCTAAAAGAAACTAAAATTTACAAATTTTCTCAAGCGAAATTCCCAACTAGAAAGAATTAAAAAATGATCATACTGCGATGAGTTAATTTCAATTTCACATGTCAATTTCCCTCGCTTGAGAAACTTTTCCTAAATTATTATTTAATATATGTAAATAGTAAAAATGTAACTAGTGTAGGGCTAAGAGGACATTATTTAACATATTATACATACAATACCTATTGTAAAATAATATAGGAAGGATAGTAGAGCTAAAAGCAATAATCGTACAAGTCTCATAATTCGTATAATTTTCAGGAGTCCAGAAAATTGCCAACGGTATAAAAAACAACGCGAAGCAAATGCAGAAAAACGGCGGCGTTCGTGTGCAAAATGGCATGGCAAACGGTGCCGCACATATGTTGCAAAACGGTGTAGCACATCTCGCAAACGGAATTGTGCCAGGTAACAACAAAGTAGCGCCGGCGGTTCAAAATTATTTACCTAATAACGCGAAGGACACCGTGAGAAAGATGTACAACGAGGTGGAAGGTTACCAGCAAAATCTACACATGTAATCTTCCGTTTGCGTTATCGGGGGAAAAGAATTAATAACGTTTTTAATACCGTCGAGCCTTTTTTTATAAAAAAGAAACTGTTATCGATAAGTAACATTCGGTACGTTTAATATTAATTAATTCTTTGCATCTGACCCTCGATTCATACGACGTATGGGTTACCATTTAAATGCGAAACATACGGTATAAGGCCATTTAATGGAAAATAGAAAAGTTATTTTTATAATTAACAGCATTTTACTCGGTAAAATCTGACCAAAGAATTTGTCGACTATTTTTCGTAAATTGAAAGATCATTGCAATTTTTACAAATTTTCTTGTGCAATTTCGATACCGTGAAAATCGAAGGTTGAGTGTATTTGCAAAAAGAACGCGTTAATGAACCGTTTTTCATTAATTTCTCGACAATTGTTGCAAGTTCGCATCGTGCCTTAAGACGACTACGACTTACATAGAAAATAACGGATATTTTTCGACCGAAAGCCAAACACGAAGATAGAAAAAACGAATTAGTCGAATAATAAGAATCGTGTATTGAAAATTGAGTGTTAAAGTAATTAGTTTCTCTATAAACGACGATACTTAGGTTGTAAATAAACGAAAGTACTATCGATAATTAGATTAAATTATTCCATTGATTGGTTTAGTATAAAAGTCGTATATTGAAATCTGTTCAATTTATTTCACTGTTCTTAAAAGTGCAAGATTTCAATATTTCCTTTTCCAAAAGATTAATGGACCACGTAAAGTCACGTAGATGCAGATTAAGTTTCCCCCTTTTCTTAGTTTCCCTTTTTAGGATAATTTTATAACGCATCATTAATAAAATTATTCTCGATGTATTATTTATTATCCTTGTCTGCACGATATGCGTACCTTCAATGCCTCAAATGTTATAATCTTCAATACATAATTGTAATAAATAAATTTCAGACTCACCTGCAAGTAACTTTAAGTCCTTAGTGTATCGCAATGATACAGCCAAAATGATCTTTTCATTTCTTTCATTTCTGCCCGTTAAACGTAACATAAAACCTAAGTATTTCATACTGGTGACTTTAAGTACTTAAGAATTAATATTAAAATGTAAAAAAAACTTAAAGGATGATAGAAGTTTTGGCGTTATCTCTTTAATCACTGAGGCGACAATTATCACGAAACATTGAAAGGGAATTACAGAATGGTTTTACAGGATAGTGCAAAAATTCATGGCCCTATTAAAAGCAGAATAACTTTCTTATCAATTAGAAATTGACATGTAATCTTTTATAAACATTGGAACTATACTTCGTGAAAATGATTTTTAATTAGTGTCGTAGAATTATATCCTTCAATTTTATTTTATTCTTTATTTGAACAAATTCGTAGACAAAGTGTTATTTATGAAATTATTATTCTTTTAAATGATCTAGCCACTTTTGGACCATCCTGTATTATACAATTTTCTGTTTCTCATTAAGAATTCTAAACAAGAAACATTTTACTACGATATCGTCGAATCGAATGAATAATTGTATGTATGAAAGTACGTGAGGTCTACAGAACTAATAGTCGGATTAGCAAAATAAATAATACGGCAATAAGAAGCGATAAAGAAATCTAGAAACATAAACAATTTCGTGTGAAAACTTCTATTTTCAAATACAAATTCTCCACAGTAACGATTATTACATGCGTTCGAGCTCATGCGAATTCTCGCGTCATCGAAGATTATTTTTTTACAAAACTCATGAAATATCCTCGTTGAAATAGATCGGGAACGGATTATACTTAAATTTACATCCTCATGCATAGTTGATAATTATTAATAATATATTTCTACTGAAAATACATCTACTTTTCTTTCTTGAATTGTTACAGACTCATAAAGTACTCGTGTTTTAACACTAGAACTGAGGATATTAAATTAATTATGTTGAAATACATGGAATAAATATTTTGGAAAAAGAAAAGATTATCTAATTAACAAGTTGAAAAAGATTCAGTTCTGTAGAAATTTTGAAATAATCGAAATACAAGTGGGATTCAATGTGTTCAGTAATTTATATTTTATAAGATACACGTGGAATAATTACTGTATAATTTCATATGTAATTTGACGAATTTTTATAACAATATTAGAAACTTGCCAGTTTGACCTCTTCGATAGTTCTAATGTTATTATCACTCAGTACTTGCGTTAATGAGGCTGAACATTGCAGAAATTTGAAACTTCAGAGTTATCTAACAATTGAATCTGACCATCGAAATTATTTGAGAACCAAAGATGTAACAAATTAGAAAAAGATTTATACCCAAAGTGGGTTACTCCGTTGCCCTGAAGCTACCTACAGTACCTAATATGTTGCTAAGTAATTTATTAATGGTAAATAATTTACTACGGTCTTTAAAGAATCGAAACAATCTTTAAAAATGTTGAAATTCAAGATTCTCAAGTTCAAGAGGATTCTTGAAAAATTAACAATAGCCAGTAGTCATGTCATACAAACGTTACATATATACACAATTAAATTTATTGTTAATTAAATAACAAATTACGTGAGAATCATGATGTAATAGTATTATAAAGCATTCTATTGATAAATCCTTTAAGCGACTGATGCGACGTCATTGATAAAATGAACAGTAAATATCGATGTACCTGAAAAAAGAAAACAAGAAATGTCAAAATCTTCGCAGAAAGAGATTGGTTTTATAGCTGAATCCGCAGGCGGATTTATAATATTCTCGATATAATTATTAGCATAGCAAATAATTCGATGACATTCGATGTTATTGTTATGAAAAACATTATAGAGCGTTAAACCAAGAGTGAATAAAAAGTGTCGTAATTAACTTCATTATATCGGCACATCGATACATTATTACTTTCTGTTCAAAGTATATACTTCTCAGGAAGCTAATTAACACAGAACGCCATGCAGTTTAATCGTTTAAGAATGCCTTAAACTGCATTGCGATCGCGATGCAGTTTAACACATTATAGAAATTATAGAAAGGAACATAAACTGGAAGATTGATAATTAAGTTGTAAACATATTTGTTATATGAATTAAGATTGTAACTTGAGTCATAAGAGTAAGTCGTAATAATAAGAGATTCAATAAAAAACCTTAAAACATGCAATATTTGATGTTCGTTTGATTTTTATACCATGGAAAGTGAAAATTTTATAGCAATTTAAGAACTTGAAGAATATGAAGAGGAATCGAATCGAAATAAGATGCAATGATATTCTTTTTTCGTTTCTCCTGTGCCAAATTAACGCTATTTATTAGGGGGCCGGAAAAGAATGTTTTTTTTTACGTTAAATTCAAATAAATAAACTTGTAACAAGCCTTTCCGAACCCCCTAATAGAAATTCGCGGATGCAAATCAAAATTTTCAAGCCTCCAGTCACATAAAAATGTCTTTTTCCGGGGTAAACATATGAATTGAAGAATTCTTTACACTCTCAAGCACATTCCTTGATTTTTAGTAATTTATTCACAATTTTGTTACACATGCATATGATAGGCAGTTAAGACTACCGTCCAATTGCGTCAACTACTAATATCGTACATAACAATGCCTCTGAAGCTTTCATTTAAAAATTTCTATTCAAACAATCGAACAGTTTTATATTCTTCTTTTTTCTGTTCTTTGCAAAAACAACCTTAGCGTGATCTGTTCATTTTACATGTCTCCAGAGCTGTCTAAGTTTCGTGGCAATACTTTAAGTAATTAATGGATGATAAACATTTTCGTAAAACTTCTGGTCTGTCTGATAAAGATTGAGTATCTACAGATATTACAATACAATTCCAACACACTTTGTGTGCACTCCTAAAATTCATATGGTATTCACTAGCTTATGGCAAACTATACATTCACAGTATAACTTATAATACCTTGCTAACAATTAACCAGTTAAAAGCATATGCGTGAAATCATGAACTTTGAAACGTCAAATGGTAAATATGTTCACCGTATGCTTGCATCTGAATTTTTTCATCGTAACGGTGACATATTACGCGTACAATTTCTTTTATATTCTGTACAACACTCTTCCTGAAACACATCTCCTAATCATGCCAAAAGAACTCTCGTTTATTGATATCGTATAGGATAAATATGCTTTTTTTTCCAAAATTACAGTACGAAGTGATTCACTAAAGACTTGAACAACAGTAAGTAACAACAAATTTAAGATACTACTGGGTGGTTGGTCAGTTGAAATTTTGCATATCCATGCCACACACTTTTCATAGTCTATCGTATTATCGATGAATCAGTTGATAACGGCGAGTTTAAAGTTACAACGTGTATTACATAAAAGTAGGTACTGTTTTGTCACCTTACTTTTGTCTAATCATTTATTTTGTAACATAGTAAAAACAATTTTAATGCTGCGAGAACTCTAAAGTGAAAATGACAATTGGTTAATACAGGTGTATGTATTACGGTCTCGGTAATAAATACTATATAATGAAATAGCATGTACTTTTTCTTTACCTCTTTCCTATGCATATCAGCTAATTGCTTACATACAATACGTTATCTGTTATTTGTAATGCAACATATTCAAGATAATCGATGAAGCTCCATTAATTAGGAGAAACGATATAATGTAAAAGTACGAATCAAGTCGATTTTATAAAATAAACCAAGACCATAGGAAAGAAAACCATTTAATTCATCGATGTTTATCGATGTTTTCCATTAACTCGAATCTATCCAGTAAATAAGATATATAGAGCAATGCATAGGAATCAAAATAATTAGCCTTCGTTAAACATACTTATATAGTCTTATACTCTTAATAAATAAATAAAGTAAAAGGAATGTTAGGGAAGAAAATGATTGAAATTAACTACATAGTTCAGATCAGGGAGTAAATGCTTATTCGACTAAAGTTACATGATATGAGTCTATTAATGAATAAAGATTTAAAAAACGGAAACCATGGGGATGAGCAGTTGTTGGCACATGCAATATTGAATAAAGTAATTTGAATTAACGAAATAACGAAGTCTAACGTACAAGTTTATGCTTCTAAACGGAACATACATCTCATACGTGTTAATTGCAACTAAAGTCTGTACTTTATGCAATTAAATGTGCCGATACAACAGACTATTTCGTCTCTCTCTCTGCCATGTTATGTAAATGGTTATTTATTTTCACGAAAATTTAAAAATATATTTGGCCACAAGGATACATGACTAAATCTTATTAATGATAAACTAAGTTTAGAGATCTAAACCCAAAGTCTCACATAAAAGTATGTATAATGTAAATTTAAATATTAATGGAAGAATTATACACAAATTGTGGCATGCATATATATGTACACAATTAACTTGGCAGAGAGGAGAGAACATATATATATATATACGTATATACACATTAAATATAAGAAAAGAATCATAAAACTAATGTTATGACTCGTCCACCTTCTATGACCTGCGTCAAAGTCTTGAAATATTTTGACTTCGGAAGAGTTATTTCGTTTCAAGATTTCATATATATATATGTATACCTTTTTAAAAAGCAAACTTTAAACAAATAACTACTTCCAAAATCGAACCACGACACATTCTCTCGCCATGAATTTCATTGTTAAGAACATTGTAACAAAGTAAACAAATAGGGCCTTGAGTAACCAAGCCCATGGATATGGTTTGTGAACAGTCTTCAACTTTGGTACTATTTTAAGGAAAAGGACGAACTGTTTGTTAATCTTTTGTCATCTTTGTACGAAAATTTGTGTATGCTTAGTACATAGAATACGATGAACACTTATTCTGCAAGTTATTAATATAAAATTATTCACGTTGACATAAATCGGAAGTATACGATTTATATAATAAAAGTCAAGATACGTCCAATTAAGATTTCATGTTAAAATAGACACCGGGAATAAATAACGTGGCGTAATATATTATTATAAATACACCATGCACATGTCGGGAATTAAAATATGATAAAAAATATTGCGAGTACCAGGGTTAAACTTCTAATAGGAAAATAATTCTTCATGGGCTTGATCACTAAATGTCTGATTAGATCAACACTCATCATCATTCATACGAAACGATGAATTATTTGCCGATTAAATCGTAAAGGTCAAACATTGCTATCTGGTCTATTGGATAAGCCCATTGGTTGAGCATTTTCGACGAGTGTGGACTGCATATTTGATGAAGGGACCTCGATATTCGTCGCAGCTGATCTCATACTCCTTAAAGATGCCCTAAAACATAAAACATTGACATTAAGGAACAAATATTACGTGAATTTCAATCTCCAACATCTACTCTCTACACGTATATGTACATGACATATTTGTAAAACTACTGCAGTCCTTTAAATCAGATGCAGAACATGGTATTTGTGAAAATTTTGCCGTTCCATAAAAATAATACATACATTATACAACAAATTTCGTACGGGCTAAAATATGTTTATGCTATAAAAAAAGAAATAAAAAATAATTGTTAAAAGAGCCGATCCATCCCGATTACGCAGTCTTAATAAATATTTTGTACAGCATAAATTAATTCTTTTAATATTATATAGTAATGAACGAATAAATAGTAACATGCATATTATCATATGAACGATATAAACATATTTACTATTCTACTATACCATGCAACATAAAAATATATGTTTCAAAGAATCTGAAAACAAACAATATACCTTCTTTACATAAAAAAAAAAGACAAAAACAGTTTGATTATACATTTAAACGAGCAAAAGACAAAACCGAAGATATATGTAAAAGTACACGTAAAGCAGTAATGAAGCTGTTGTATCTCTGTAATTGCAAAGAATTGAATGGAATTCAAGGATTACGGATGCAAAGATAACATTAAATTTGATATATTATTGCCTGGTTAGTGAAGTGGTGCAATGAATGTTTCATGATTTATGTAGGCCTCCAGACATCAGGATCCTCCATGAGAGTAGTATGGTGATCTGTAGTAGGAGGTACAGTACCCTGTGGGGATCCGACGCCCGATGTCATTTCTGCCGGGTCGGGCCTAGACCCTCTGTTATTGTCAGTGTATTAGTAATGTCATTAAAAAATACATTTATAAAATTCAAGAGATCTATAGTTAATGTATAATAGAAATACTGCATGGCACATGGTACCCATTGAAAATACAAGTATCACTCCAAATCTTTTATCCAACCAAATATAATATAATGATAAATTGCGTTAGTTATTATATGTATAATACCAAAAAACCCAAGGCCCACAACAATTTCAAACACAAATGCAGACGAACACAACGAAATTATAACAAAGTTGCTCTGCCACCAGCAAGCAAACTGTGTGTACACAGAGTGTTATAAGAATGCTGCAAGTATTTTAATTATCCTAATTGAATGAGACAGTTATGGGATTAAAGTAAATTAGGAACTTTAATAATAACCGAGTGAATTGTAAATCAAATATTTTAGCATTCATTGTATGCCGGTTATTGATTTTTTGCTTTTCTATACCTGTAAAGCCACAATTGTAGATTATATTTATTTACAGCAGATCGTTTTTATGAAACAAAATATTATCACTTACTTCTTTCCAAGGGACATTAACCCATATATTACGCCAGTTGCAAATATTAGACCACTGCCAAATAAACTACTCATTCCTAGACAAAGGAAGACTGGTGGAAGCGCTATTCTAAAATAATAAAAAGAAAAGTCTTAAATCTACATGTAAAGATCTGGTAGAAGTAATATTCAAAAAAAGAATATGTAGCATTATATGGTGAATGTATGATCATTAAGGAGCATTAACATTACTTACAAACAATAAGCTGCTGCTCTGTTCCAATATGGTCTCTTTTCCACCCAATCACTTAAGTTTTGTACGAAATCAATGAACAAACAGCAACATGGTGCTTCTATCATTACAACTACGAAACCAGCCACCATTTGCCACATACCGCTAATCAGGCAATTTACGGAGCCCAAAAGTATCGAAGCACAATTCCATGCTCCAAGGAAAATAGCAACTGTAACAGATTAATTACATTTATCATACGTTAAATAAACATGTCCCTGTGTATAATTATGTTATAAACTTGACTCATTGCACACAATGCTAATAAAAAAAAAACTAAACATGTAAAACATGAAATTATCAGCTTCAAAAGGTTCAAGTAACAATTATAATTTAAATATATACAAATGAATCCCAATAACATGAAAATAAATTATATATCTGTAAATCCACTATGTTCTAACATAGCTGTATTTTTCCATAATAATTACAAATGCAATTTTATAATGTATCCTGTAATTACAAAGAAAAAAAGGGAATTGAGTTCATTAAAAAGATAAGATAAAGATAAAAGTTCAAAGTTCTAGATAAAAAAAGAATAATATAATATATATATTAATTGTAATATTTTAAAGCACCTACTTAGACTGCCTACAGTACCAAGTCCTCGGCCAGCGTATTTCATCCACCAGGGTACATCATCCCTAGCAACAGGATCCTGTCCAGGTTTTTGCATAATCGATGCTATTTTTTCACCGAACGACTGGAAAGAATGTAATTATAATTGCCAGAATCCGATAGTATTCACAGTTTTGCAATGCTCGAAATGAATTTCTTCTTACCATTTTTATCGTTCTATGTTCCTTTCGTTTGTCAGCTGACAGGATGAGACAAAGCTGACAGCACTGTGGCGGTCTGTTGATGTACGTAAAATCGACCCGCAAGTTTCTTAATTACGTGGACAGAGGCGCTTGTATCGGTCAACGATTTTATACATCCGCGGCCAATAAATTCTGAACAGAGACTTTTAGGAACACCCCAATACGTTAGGAGGAGGAGCCTGGAAGGACGCCCCCACTAATTCATTTATTAAATAAATAATTTGTAGTTTTAGAAACACATAATGTGTTTCATATGTTTGCGTTGTATAATATAAATGATAAATAAAGAATTTATTAAATGGAAAACGCTGTTAAATTTTGTAACCAGTTGCTTTGTTCCATTCATAAAATTCCGTATTTCCTACCAATTTCAAAAGAGCGCATCATAATTATAAGCATTCGTGATTAAACAAGTGTTTCTAATATATGAGTCCCTGAAAAGTGGCAGTATTTGAACGTTAGGCATACAAATTTCATTTTCTTTTGGCCATATGACCCTCTTGAGTCATAAACTATACGGATGCCGAAAGAATGAAAACTCGATGTTTTTAAAGTGTTCTGGCGCCACTGCTTTCAGCGCCATCTAGTTTTTTGTATTTTTCTGCATTTTCTCTGGCGGGAAATAACCCCTCAATGAAAGACAAATATTTAAACAACAATATCTTGCTTAATTCTTGATCGATTTAGATGCGGTTTGTTTCAACGGCTTAATTAGAGTTGAAACTATCGCTGTATCAATGGAGAACATTTAAACCGTACTCGTTTAGTCGCTATACGTAAGTGAACTATTCCCAAAGATAAAATATTTTTTAAGAGGCCTATAACTTTGTGGCGTATATCATCTGAAAGGGCGTGGAAAACTGAATTAATCAAAAAAAGGATCATCTCTCTAGCACCTGTAGAACCCGAGAAAAACGAAAATGAAGTTTTTCGAATTTCGAAGAATTCAATCCGATAGATGGCGCTGAAAGCAATGGCGCCAGAACCATTTGAAAATAGTGAGTTTCCACACTTTCGGCATGCTCATAGTTTATGGCTTAACTTTAAAATACATCGAATATATTTTCCGTATTTCTCGGCTTCTACAGGTGCTAGAGAGATGATCTTTTTTTTAATTAACTCAGTTTTCCACGCCCTTTTAGATGATATGCGTCACAAAGTTGCAGGCCTCTTAGAAAAAGATCTTATTTTTAAGAAATATTTGCTTACTTCTTGCGATCAAACGAGCATAGTTTAAATATTTTCCTCTGGTAGATGGATAGTTTAGACTCTAATTAAGACGCTGAAATAAATAGCATCTAAATCGGTCTAGAAATAACCGAGATATTAGTGTTTCAATATTTGTCGTTCATTAAGGGGTTATTTCCCGCCGGAAAAAATGCAGAAAATTACAAAAAACTAGATGGCGCTGAAAGCAGTGGCTCCAAAACACCTTGATAACATCGAGTTTCCACTCTTTCGGCATTCGCATAGTTTATGGCTTAACTTTAAAATCTATTGAATATATATTCTCGTTTTTCTCAGCTTCTACAAGGGCTAGAGAGATGATCTTTTTTTTGATTAACTCAGTTTTCCACGCCCTTTCAGGTGGTATACGCCACAATGTTGTAGGCTTCTTAAAAAAAGATCTTATTTTTAAGAAATTTTTACTTACTTCTTGCGACCAAACGAGTCGAGTTTGAATGTTTTCCTCTGGTAGATCGATAGCTTAGACTTTAAATAAGACGTTGAAACCAACTACATCAAAATCGATTAAGAAATAAGCGAGATATTAATGTTTAAATATTTGTCATTCATGGAGGGGTTATTTCGCGCCAGAGAAAATACAGAAAATGTAGAAAAACTAGATGGCGCTGAAAGCAGTGGCTCCAGAACCCCTTAAAAGCATCGAGTTTCCACTCTTCCGGCATTCGCATAGTTTATGGTTTAAGAGGGTCGTAAGACGAAAAAAATTTAAAGTTCTATGTCCAAAGTTTATATTTTGCCACTTTTCGGAGACTCATATCGATACATAAGTCATTAATTAGAATTCTTTGGTCTATTAAAATATTAGGTTTCTATATTTATATTAAAATATGGCTGACTTTTAACTGAACCAATTAAGAATAATAAAAATTTAAATCAATCTGATCAAACCCAATGTTACAAACTATAATAAAAAGGTCATACTATCTGTAACTCCATTCCAGTGATATAAATAAAGATGTAGTATTATAGTAACATTTTTCGTAAGCTTCTAACAAACACAAATTATATTTAATAACATTGTTCATATAATTTTCTTTTATTATGTAGCATAAAATCATGTTGTATATTCAGTAAAATCGTCCATATAAACACGTTTGTTCGATCTCGGCGATAAATCATCACTTGCACCATCCTGATTATTATTTGTTGTCTCTTGTAATACACGATTTCTGAGTCGTTTAATATGACGTAGACGTTCCAACCAATTAGACGCGTATGGATTATGACTATTTTGTTTTATTGACGACGAAACCATTGAAGCCAGCTAAACGAAAGACATGAAATCATATTTTATAACACACAGTATCATGTTTAATCACCAGATGTAAAATCCTTTTGCCTTACGTTAGCATGAAGAGCTAGTTGCCGAGAAAGGATAGCTAGATTCTGATCGGAAATAATTTTAGGTTCGCTATGACCAATATGTTCTGCTAATTCTTCTCTAGCCTGAACTGTAACTTGATTAGTACCGTGATCAAGAGGCTGTATCACGACACACGCATAATTAAATTGCCCCTGAAAATACAAAAAAACAGTACAAAACACCGAAATTAAATTAAATGAATAAAATATTAGCACACTAGCTCCTCAACGATATATACCGTCACAGTTTGTATATTATACGGCTCTCCAGATTCATTATAAACAACGGTAACATAATTATTCCCAATGTGTTGTTTCTTCGAAGTACACTGTGGATCACTCGCTTTCATTGGCATTAAAGTAGCAACGTGAAATGCAACCTGACAAAATGATGTGTAAATTAATCTTGAAAATATCAACAATAAGAGAACCACAATAAAATGATAGATAAAAACCTGTGTAACATCATCTTGCCATATGTACGCAAAATTTCCATTTTCGCCATTACGATCCAAGCCTCCTAAAAACACACTTTCATCCACGTCTTTCAAACGAACGAGGGTTCCCAGTCGTTGTAAAAATTCTGTATATCGAAGGGAACCATGTTGATTAGCCAAAATTTCAACTTCATTCAGGACTTGTCCTGGTCCGACGTAAAGTACACCAATTTTATGGGTTTCATAAGGTTGTATTCGATCCAAATTCGTCACTGCCCTTTGAACAGCTGTTGTTTGCGGAACTAACAATGGTTTCTCAGTAGTTTTGCCGAAATGTGCCGTATGATAAAGTTGCAGAAATACAAAACTGCAATGTATTATTACACTGTTAATTTTCCTATCAAATCGTAGATAAAGAAGATAGGAATTATCGCTAAAAAATGAAGTTCGATTGTTCATAAAATACCATATCACCTAGGATTGATACCAGTCCTTGGCGGATCCTTTACACGCGGCGAATTCCCTCTACGAATATTATCCCATTCTCCACGAGACTTTTTCACTGGACTCATTACAGAAATTGTGTGACCTCTGTCTCGAAAAGGTATAGGTAACGGTGGTAACATAGATGGATCAGGTCTTTCATCCTTCTGCTGAAAGTAATACGCAACATATAAAGGAATTTCCATCGAAACCTAGTCATACTATGTTTAATCACTGTATAAGTATACCTTATCCAAATGATTTCGTCCAATTGGAGGTTTACTCTCGAGATTCAGCGGCATTTGCTTTTGGCCAGAATCAAGGTTGGATAATCGAGAATAAATTTGAGTAGGCGATTGCGGAGGTTTTGCAGTAGACGACTGTATTTGTGCTGTACGTGGTTGTATACCCAAGAAATTTCCAGGCGCCTGTATATTTTGCATACACATTTATAAGACCTTCTTGCGTTAAAATATTTCATTCACGTACCTGTGTAGCAGTTGGCGACGGTGGAACAGTACTGCTAGCAGTTGCTGTGATAGTTTGAGTCACTTGCGTTGCTCCAGGGTACGAACGTTGAGATCGTAACGTTACCGGATGATCTGTTGTGTTTTCCGACGATGGAGGTGTCGTGCCCATGCCAAATATTTCCTCCGGTATAGCCTCACAGCTGACCCTAATAGTTAATTGATTATTTACTTCGATAACTTCATGATTGTCACCTGGAAAAATGATATGTCTAGAAAGCAATTCGTTATTTTACCTCATGTCCTTTGTATACAAGTTCTTCGAAGGTTTCTTTAATTCGGAATCAAGTTTATTCTCTAGATCAGCAGAAGGGATATCCCGATCCATTTGTTGTTGTAAACTTAATTTGTCTTTGCTCAGGAATGGATTCTTCCAATTAGCACTCATTTCAGGACTTGAATTCGATCTACGTACAGGATTGCGAGACCTACGTAGATCTATTAGCAGGATTATAAGCATGATTTTACTGTAGAAGAAATTGATTCGTTATAATTGTCATTTATTATTCCATTGTACCTTCTTCACCTTCTTCCAAACTTTCTAAACTGTCGCGGGAACTCTGTCTAGAGGGACTCGGGCGAGCTGGTGAACCCGGGATAGCAATTGGACCTGAAGATACGGATGAAGATGTCACAGACTTCATGATGCTGTTGGAATCACTTTGCGGCTGATCCGCGTTCTTATCTGCGACATCCTGTAAACAATATTTCTAAACTTTCTTTCACAAAGATCGAGTAATCTTCATGTACCTCTCCCTCATCGCCCGAATATTCCGATGTTGATTCCGGTTGCTTCTGCACTGCATCTTGATTCGGCATGTACAGAGCCATTATATCATGTACAGGGAAATCAACGTACGTTTCAAACTGCATGGAATTCTGAATTCTCATTATCCACGACATATCGCCGGTCGGCCTGCGCACATAAATCTCTGCCCAGCCTTGACACCAACAAGCACAGAGCACATGCTCTTCCTGTTTCTCGGTATTAAGTATCTGTTCCAATTTCGATGGTTCCACTTGCTCTTTCTCCACTTTATCCGACGAAAAGTCTTTCTTGGTTGCATCAACATCTTGCGATGTTTTCTTCGATTCTTCCGTTGGAGAATTTGCAGCTGTATTTGCAGTAGAGCTTCCATGGCCACCGGAAGATTGTCTGGATAACTTTTCCTCCTTTGCAGTCTTTTTAACATTAATTCTCTCGTTAGTCAATTTTACAGGGAAGAATTTTACCTTAACTCTTTGCCGACCCTAACGCTCTGAAGCGCTTGAAATGTAAATGTCTTCTGTCTTTTTAAAGGCTCCAAAACGATCCTATTGCAGTCTCCGTAAATCGATTGTATAGCAATTAGGAAACAGGAGATCTCTGCTTTCCGACGTGATTGAATTGCACAAAAGATTTATCTATCTCATAGAACGGCGGGACTTCGAATAGGAGCGGCAAAGGGTTAAATATTTCCATAATGTAGGACAAAAGTTAAATAAATAATACCTCTGTACTTGATGCTCGTCGTAAATTCTGCTGAGACGTTTTCGCGTGTTCAGGAGACTGAGGTCCAGGTTTGCAAGCTACCCAACAGTTGTCGCAGAGACCTCCACGCATTGCTTTATTGCTACAACCACTCGTTGTTACTGTAATAAGTCGATTGCCAAGGAGCCATGTCATCGATTGGCCTTCCTTGAGAAGAAAATCAGCAGCAGGTAATCTAACAAGAAACGGAATACAATTGTAAATGTAATTAACGGTAATTTGCAAAAGGAATGAAGGTGGCGTTCGACGTGTTGATACAATGCAGAATCATTGACTACCTTTTAGGACGAGCCGAATATGTCGAAAACGTATAACGCGCCATGAGATCGATACAAGTTTCGGTAAGCTCAACGTGAAAAGTCATTAGAGTCTCGTCGATCGGAGGCTTTAAATCGGATGCTCTGCTCTCGCCTATTATACGATTAGCAATTATTGGTCTCTCTCTTCGACCTCTGCTGCCCTATGAATAAAAATACCATATAGTATTAACAAACAGCACGAACAGGAGATACTAATCTTTACAAGTGATTCTTATTATTATACACTAATTCGTACTTGCTCTGTTAAACTAGAACTGCGCTTCCTATTTGAAGAATCTTCGTTGATAAGAGCGAAATCTGACTTCATAAGATGTCCTTCCTCAAAAGGAGCTATCACATTAGATTTCAAACCCTATTTCGAAACATAACGATGTAAAATATCAAGTACTGTAATCAACATTAAGAAATTAATGTGTATAGGTAAAAGTATTTACCGTAGTAATAAATTTAACGAAGTCTCTTCGAAACGGTAATCGACATTTTAAAAACCATACTGCAATTACATGATGGGCCAGTGATACCGTGTAATGATTATATTTAAAGGGATTTGTATAGGGTAATAGAATTGCAAACACAGACATATACTGATCTCCGATAAAACTTGCGAAAACTTTTGGAAGCCTAGTAAGAGCTGTAAGAAAGAATGGGAATTAATTATCGATGAGATTCGATTGATCTTTGGTCGGATGAATTAAGAAATTGAAGACTTACTGGATAGAAATTCCAAAATTGGTATAGCTATGTGTACCGTGGCTGAAATCTTCGATAGATTCAGAAGAACTTCGGTAAAAAGTTTGTTCATCGCGTCGCGCATTTCTAAAATACAAGTCGTGAGGCTGGTGACACATTGACTTGCACATCGTGTTGTTAAGCCAACCTAAAGAAACATCAAATTAGTATGAAAACAGTGCTACTGCTGATGAATAAACATTGTAAGCAATTTATCGTAGAATTATAAATGTTTCTTACCTCCAAACATTTGATTAAGCGTTGTTGCAAATTAGGATCTAAGTGTGCATGATAGGATGCTAATGACGCTAATACTGGGAAAACATGAACTCGAAAATCGGAGAGGGTGAACTTTGGGGGAACATTGTACAGAGATTCGGGAAGTCTCAAAATCTTATCGCTGACCTGTAAAGATGTATTAAATAAATCCATATGACGAAATAATACAAATATAAAAATAATCATGAATACCATTGAACATACTGCATTTGCAAAAAAATCAATATCGTTACTGTGCCGTGACAATACTAATGCTCGGTTTTGCATCACTTGAGGTAACTCCTTCAGCACGAGTTGTAGAACTTTCCAATCTACGAAAATACGATAAAAAGACAATGTTTTCAGTATTTTTCATAGCAAAATCATAAAGGGACGGACAATACGTACCTTTCTCCAATTTAATACAAGAGATGACAGCTTTACAAGCATGTGCTAATGACATATGAGTGATCTGACAAGATAAATGTTGCAATGGAGCTGGACTAGCAGGCGGTGGGCTGTTTCCACCACTTCCACTACTCATTCGTTCAGTCGCTGCGTGTTCCAAAACCAGATACGGGCTAAATCGTATCACCGATGAATTTTGACTGTCCGGAAATCCAAGATGATACAAAGTATTTGCTCTGATCTTCAAGAAACACTCGAAAATCTGCATTGTAATAAATAAACGTTATTATATATCGATTGACTATAGAAACTTCTGCTCACGAACATTAATCAATATTCTAGACTAACATATGAAGAAATCTATTAAAAATACAATCATTACCAAATATCGAATTGTCGAGACATCATGGAAGACAGATGGGTCTTTGTAATGTTGCTCAAGATGATTCACTAAAACTTTGTACGCGCGAATCGCGTGGTTTGATGGCAAATGGTAAATTTTAAATGTTAATATTTTTATCACCCCGACAACTGCAGTCTTTACGTCTTTAATATCAGCATCCATGGTTACTGGGGCGTCCGAAGTGAAGGGCTTGTTGATCAACTAAAAAGAAATTTTCGATTGCAATTAATTCCTTTTGCAATCTTATGTCACAAATAAAGATACCTTTTCCAATATATCCAGGAGTTCTAAACATCGTTTTGTATCACATTCAAGGCACAGATCGATAAGCAGATGTGCAGCAACGTTTCGAATTGTAATATCGGAATCTGTGTCTATGTGTTGCAAATATGGCACGACTATTCGTTCAATCAGCTCATCCTCGTATCTGGATCTAATTAAAAAATATTAAAAAGAATAAGTACATATATAATCTAGAAAGGAATTAGAATAGAATAATCATACCTATTAACTTGAATGACGTTTGTTAATACATCGAGAACCTTCACTCTAATATTAGTACGCGTTTCAATTTTATAGTAGCGTTCCATCAAATTAGATAATTTAGATTGCCATTGGTAATGAGTAGGTCCTATGGTAGAAGTTCGATATTCGATTAACTTTAAAACAGATCCTTCCTATGAAAAAAAAAATAGTAGTTAATAAAATCTACAAGCTTATATATTAAATACAAGCATAATTAACGTAATCCTAGACTTATAATTACAGGCCGTGTATCGCTGCAGCGTTCGATCAGATCGTAAAACCGTTGGACGCAACCATTATAATGATTATTATCCAACAGATTTTCAATGCTATTGATCGTGTCATGTAAGCTCGTTGAAACTTGTCTGGTAGCAGGTTGACTGCTTGTTTCTAAAAAGTAATACATTAAATATTAATCGTTCAATAAAAATTTAAATTTCTAATTAGGTAGTTCACCTGTGTGCGTGATAACTTCCTCGATAATATCAAGAATAATACTCCATGTAGGATCCCACAATTCGGAGCCGTATTTATTCACAAGTCTTTGAATTGAAAGGGTAACTTCATACATAACAATTGGATGATTGCATTTCAAAGCCTTATGAAGTAAACAATATCTTTAGCATATACTGTAAAACATTTAACGAAGTATCTCTTGGTACATACTTGATGAAACGAAGGTAAAACAGATGTCGGAGTGCACAGTAATTTTGGAATTCTATGAGTACCCCATAAACCCATATTTACATAAAATACTGCACCTCGAAGTAAACGCACGTCCCGTTGAAAGTTTACATCTTGTAGTAAATGACACATGGTATATAATGTAGAATGACCCATATGAGTTCCCAATAAATTACGCATAATCTGCAACAAGTTATTTATGTGTTATTACAAAATTCTTACGTCGAAATATCTCGTATATATTACGATGTACAAATAAAATGCATTGGCCTATCAAAGAATTATTTCGAAATGTAATTTAAAACGTTGTAACATACCTTCCAACTTATCTGACAATATGTTTCGACATTTACACTTCTGCACAAGGCTATTATGAAAGTTTGCAATGAATCTGATTGTAAATTACTGTAGCAAACAATTGCATCTAAAGCTTCCAAGCATCCAGATACAACTTCAGTGCTGTTACTATAATAACACAGATGGCAGATGTACCTAAAAGAAATAAAATTAGTGATGTCTCCATTGCAAAACGTTACAGTGTAACATATTTCGAAATATTTACTGAACAAGGCCTGATATAATATCCTCGTCGATATAAGCTGAATTGAACTTTATGACATTAACAAGGAGAGATAAAAATTCAGCTCCTCTCTTCCCATCTCCTCCGGTTACAGTGGGCATCCATTCCAATAAAAATGGTCCCATTCTCTCCTCTAAATGTGATATATCTTTGCCATTTTCTGTTAAACTTTGAATAAGCTCCAATCTAAAATTACACACACACATAATTCAACTACAATATTATCAATGTATTATGTAAACATTTTATAGAGTTTTGCCTCAAGTATAAAGCAAAGTAATGTTCAATCAATTACTTCAGAAATATGTCTTCAACATGACATGGTTTAAAATAGCTTCTCCTCTTCCAAATTCCCATGATTCTCTTTTTTATTAGAAAATATTTAATATTTTTCGTATTATTGTAGATACATTTAAAAAAGCCTTTCATAAAAATACTTAATATATCAAGGTAAAAGCTTCTTAGATGATTCATATCCTACAAATTGATCTCACCTTGGTCCAATGTCTTCTGGAACATCATGTTCTTTTACAACCATGAAAAATTTCACTCTCATAAGAGAAGATAATTTGGAGTATTGACCTTGTACAAGGCATCTTAGAAAATTTAATGTTATGTGTCTGTGTTCACGGGGTACATCTCTCCCTAACAAATCCTGTACCAAGTCCCATAATCGTTCTGCTGCTCTCTGATAAAATGATTAAGAAATAAAAGCTATTAATAAAAGGACTATTGTAATATTAAAATATTTATGAGAACAATCTACTTACATCTTCCCACTGTTGATTAAGAACAGCATCGCATAAGTCTTTGATTGCTTTCGTACGATGATGTACTGGACTTTCGGGGCTAATCTCCTTTTCAAGATCATGAGTCAAAGTAAAATCTTCACGACTTTTATAATTTCCTACATAGATATTACAATATGTATACATATATTATTTGTAAAATGAACAAACAAGTATTTCGATCTATCTACATATGATATTGTAACACACTGTATTATAAATTATGAACTATACTTCCTATGATATCATTACCTAACATTTAAATGGGCAATAACTCAGGCAATACTTGAGTTTTGCTATAAACATTTTCTTTAATGAAAGAAAGTATGTATAGAGTTTAATGTCATAGAAAAACGATATCATTGGAATTACCTTTATTGATACGAAAGAATTGTTTTAACTTGTCGTGTAACGTTTTGTTATCCTTATCTTTCGAGCTCATTTTCGACATTTTATTTCGACATGTAAGGTAAAGCACTGATGTACAACCAAAAGGTTTTATATTGAGCAATGATGGACATGTCAAAAAACAAATCTAAACTATGGAACGTCACTGAAAATTTCTGTGCAAAGTGAAACGGAATGCCGGAATATTAAACACCAATCAGCTGTAACCGGTGGCCACGAAGTTTGAGCGAAAGAAAATCAACTCAAATTATAAGCCTGTAGAGACATCTGTTAGATATCTACTAAAGACACGTCGAACAGTAGACTTTAAATCCTTTAATTTTAAAACATCAAATTTGTACTATATTGCGACTGGTATATCGACAATTAGCTACATATATTTTATTACTACCTCATTAATATGTATTTTAACTTTGCATACGAATATTCATACGTATGAGCGTAATCGGTATACTCATGAAATTATTCTGTCCATTTGTATATTATATTTTCAATATAAAACATTACGTAAAACGTTAAGAATACAATTAGAACATTTCGACATTTAGTTAAAAGAATTTAGATTATTTAGAACGTAAGATCATTATCGTAGATTAGATTAATAGAAGTGTTAGAACGTCTATACTGCTATCGCGTCTATGACAATGTTCATCTATAAATATGTTATAAAGCTAATGAACAAAGGATAAGACAGTCTGTTTGGAATAACAATATTCAATCCGTCATTGGATTATAACTGAATGTAATGATGTACCTAATTATTTAACTTTAACAATTTCAATCATTACGTATTCAATGTTCAATTTCCTAATTATGAATTTTTGCTTCAGACTCAGAGTTTATCTCAAATGCTAAGCTCCAGTTTCATGTATCTGGAATGATAACACTCTGAAGTACTATATAGATGTATATATTACCAAACAATGGAATTAATCTCTATATATACAGAGTTGAACACAAGTACTTATCTTTGTGCTAATTTCCCTGTAATTCCATAATGTCAGGAAAGGCCTCTGATACAGATATTTTGAAACCTTTACCTTTTGAAAAATGGCCTCTTCTTCAAAGTAAGGTCAAACATAATTGGCCACTTTTTGCATACGTAAGTTTTTCTTAATCCTAATACGATTACGATCTTCGATACTCCAAAATCTATTTTGCTAAATACTGAAAAATATTTCACCTATGACAATGACAATTATGTAGTTAAAAGATACTTTTGAAATTTTACACTCGAATGTGTAAATTGCGGGAAATTTCGTTCGAAAAGTTCGAGGGAAATATGAAAACTGTATGCTCTGCAATTTTTTTTTTAAATATAATGCAATTTAAAATTCATGTGTTTTCTATAAGATCGAGGAGTGTTAAGAGCATTCTACTTTTAGTATTACTATTGGATCGAAAATGCTATTACATGGAAAAAACGAAATGCGGATATACCTATCCAATTATACTGTCCAAATGGAGATTATGAGAGTGGCACATTCGTTGCTATATCACACGTAAGTATCTTATATTAATTTGTAGCGATATGTTCGTATAATTGATAAATAAGTTTCTAATTCAAAGTCGTGTTTAGTTTTCCTTATACATAGTGATAGCATTCACATTAGAACCAACTGGAAAGACATTAAAAAGTGCATTAATCGAAACTAAACGTATAAACTGGAACGAAAGTATATATTTTGCAGGTGTTCATGGTTCTATTATACCTACTGTACTTTCTGCACTAGAATGTCTTAAAGATACGTATCATTTAGAGATTTATCCGATGCATCCTGCTCAGTATCATTTCAAATCTGCAGAAGAGTGTATCAATGTAGAGATTAAGTGTGTATTACGTTCTTTCTTTTATTCATACTACTTTATTTCACTTCGTTCGAAGTATATTATTAATGATCTATTATTTTTCCTTGAACAGCATCCCCGAAGAATGCTACTTGAAAGTTTTAGATAAATCGGACATCCCATTAATCCATTCTGTATGGCCGCACAAAGATCCAAAACGACCTGATCTATCTGTAAAGTACTTGACTACAATGGTAGAAATGAACAATGGTGTAGGGCTATATTTGAAAGAAGGCGACTCTTTAGTTTCTTGGGCAATACATACCGATTGGAATGGAATGGGAATGGTGCAGACATTGGAGGAGCACAGACGGAAGGGTTATGCAAAAATCGTAATCAATGCATTAGCTAAATATTTAGGTGAAATAGGAATTTCTACGACACTTTTTATTATCGATGGTAATGCACCATCGCAGAAGTTATATCACGGCCTTGGCTGGAAAAGTATTTCACCTGTGTCGTGGATAATATTAAAAGGAAATTACGAAGGAAATGCCGCGTAATAGAAGAAAAATATATTATGTCTACAAACATCAATAAAATATTCCATTTACAAATGAGTCAAGATATTGAAATTCCATATAATTGTATGTATATATTGACTTTATCACCTTTCATGAACTTGAAATAGAAAAGTTCAAACTGTGAAGCATATCGAGAACTCTTTCATTTAAGTATTGTAGGACGCAATTCATAATTTTTATATCCATCACTTTCATCTGGAAACAAGAATGTTTTAGAAAATCAGTTCAATAAGTAGAAATCAATTGATTCATTGACTGAAATTAAACAAATGTATCGCTTACTCTGTTTCCCATTATTGTCAGTGCAGGTGAATTAATTCTATGCAATGTACAAAGACCTAACTGTAATCCAGCAGTTTTTAACATTTGATAATGTAAAACATCATAAAATTTTTTAATATCCTCTAATTCAAGGGAAATCTCTACATCCTCTTCGAAGTCTTCAACTTTGGTTATCCTGCAAAGAAATACCATTTTGTATTAAATAAAAAAAGGATATTTTTATATATATTTTTTTTCTTATTGTTTGCAAAACCATTGAAATAAATTGAGTTTAAACATTCAGCAGTATGGAAAAAAAATACCAATTATTGTCATAATTATATTGCATTGTAAGAAGGTCTGACGTGATAGTTTGAATCCATGGACTGCAGTTTGCTCGCATTTTAAATACAAATTCAGTCTATTCTAATGTTAATACTACAATTCAATATGTTTACGGATAAACTGAAATATTGGTACTGAAGACATACACTTTTAGCACTTCTTTTAAATCCAGAATATCAAATTTTATTAGAATTGCATCTGTAACAGGCAATTCTGGGATTGCATATTCCATACAAATTTTACCAGCATTTTTACTGGTTAAAATAATTATAATTGGTGCGAGCCAACTTAATACGTCTTTATCCCACAATGGAATAATTATACAATCAAACATACGGCTTAATGTGGCATGTACAGCATGTATGCCACTCTGAGAACCACGACATAATAAAAGTGGCAATTGTGTGGAGTTTTCAACTTCAAATTCTCCCTGTGTACCGCTCCAAGATAAGAATATTCCATTGTAAATACATTTTCTTACATTTTCACTGGTTATAATATAAACTTCAACCTAAAATTGTTTGAAGCATATTGATACAGTCTTGAATAAATTTCTACATTTGTTTTTTTTTCATACTAAATATGAAAAATTTGAAACAAAAGCATGTCTTTTATCATCATAATTTTACTGAGAATTAAAACCTTAAGCGGCAAAGCAACCATGAAACTAGGTCTTGCCGTTTCATTATCCATAACAAATATTTTTGCATCATACGAGACGTCTTCTTGTTTTATAACACTTGCAACTTTTTCTCTTAGGCATTTTGCGTATTGTTTTAAATTTACTTCTTCCAGTTGAAGGCCAAATAATGTAGATACACCAAAAATGGTCCATGTTTGATTAAGTAAGTCTGAAAAACCGTACCTCATTAATTTGAAAATAATCTACATGAAGAATGTATTAACAAATGATTGAGATTTCTCCCAAAATGTCTGAATATCATGGAAATACCTGTTATTATATTAAAAGTTTCATCGTCTTCTACTGGTGCTGGATTACAGGCAAAGTTAAATTGACTTTGTCTTATTCTATACGATTGCAACATTGGAGGATCTCCGAAAGTGTTCCTCTTTTGTTATGAAACAGCAAGCTATAATATTCTTTAAAGTTTTCTGTTATCTTTGAATCCAAAATTCAAATAAATTCCAAACTGAAACTGTTCGACTGGCAATAAACTATGAAATCAGCCGTTTCCCACCAAAAATATCATGATGTGCTCTCTAGGGATAAATAAAAAAATAACTATTCTGAGAATGAAGCCGAGAAACCATTGAATCGTATCACTACAAATGAAAATTTTCAAACTTTACTACCTTAATATTAAGATAATGATGTGATATTAATTATTGTAGGTTTTTAAGTAATATAATCTATGTAATGATTATAATTTATGGATAACAACGTTGTCCTACTCATTGGCAGGGGTTCTCAAATTTTTTAAGTTCGGCTACAATTTTTTAAACTGCTGGCGGACCGTTTAAGATTAACTACAATTAACATGTATGCAACTATTATCTAAATACTTATTGACAAATTATTATTTATTCAGAAAATAACAAATCAAAGTCATCAAATGTACATTCAATGGGATGAGTGAATTTTCGTTGTTTGAATCATTTCAGAATTTCAACCGAGTGATCTCTTCGCGCTACTCTGAAACAGTGGTGGCAAATCTTTTTACGCGGGGGGGGGGGGGGGGGGGGCCAAAAAATCCCAGATATTATATATCGTTTGTCTGATTAGCCAAGTGTTTTTTTATTTATTTATTTAAAGAGCTACAACCAGACTAGAGAACCGCGAATTCCAATTTGAGAAGCACTGCTCATTGGAAAGACGCAAAAATGTTTGACGTCGAAGCATGGATTACTCCAACCACGTGTATACTCTTTCATTTTTACTATCACTCGCAATTGTGGGGATCTTAAAAATCCTAAAATAAGCATATAAGCTGTAATGACGTTTAGGAATAAAGTCAGAAGTATTGAAGAACTGATTAACCGTTGTCTTCATTAAAAAAGATAGGCATACAACTTAAAGGAGTGTCTGGAACTCCGTTGTTTCATCTATGAGAAAGACGTAGGTGTTGTAATAATAGGTATTGATAGAATAATAGATTAACATAGTTGCTTTATATATTAATATTAAAAACATTGATTTTCAGAGTCATAATATAAAAAGGTGACATGAGCGTAACGAGTGATGTTAGCGATGATATTTGCGACAAACAGGATGACAAAGACGAAGATTTTAAACTCGAGGATTATAGCAATGAAATCGACAGCGATGATTCTTTCTGTGATGTACCTGAAACGGACAATACAGAAAATGTCAGTCCCATACAGAATTTTCCATTGTTTACTCTTGGTTATTTATCACGTTATTTATTTACATTCGTAAAATAATTTTCAAATTATTCTGCTGTATCAACGAACTTAAAAATATTAATATTTTTCGAAGTTTCAAACTTATAAAATATTTGAGTACAGAATTAATTGTTTCGATGTCAGTAAATGACTCATCATGATTGTTGTTGTATAGTTACCAGATTCGGGTGAAAAAGAAATGAGAGAAGCGCAAGAAAATGAATATATCGGGCCAATACTTCCTGGAAGACATAGGTTTGATAAGAGGTTTATATGCATAAGATATCCTGGGAATGTGGTTAATGCGGATAAAGCTATAGAAACCTTGGGTGGATTGAACAGTATTTCAACGGTACTACATTGTTTCTATGAATCTAAGCTACATCACTGTATTATTATGATTCCATTTAAGTATTCTTAATTCCGTTTCTTATTGTAGGCAGTAGATGTACCTAATAGACGCCTGGAATTAAGATTTCGACCGGACGATGGCTACTGCAAACCAGCATGTGGAGACAGGCACAACACTACAAGTTTTTTACTTAGAGTAAGAGTTAAGAAGTCTAGAATTAAAAAAGCAGAGGAAATGGAAGCAAAAGCAGCAACCAAACAATCTCGTAATACTGCAAATATTGGATCTACAGCAGGCAGTAGCAGCGCATGTAATATGGATGTCTCTACTAATTTATCAGAATCTGAACAAAGTGACAGTGTACATGAACCCATGAAGCAGGAAAGTTCACAGGAACATGTTATAACTACACTAACTAGTCAGATACAAAATTGTAGTGTTGCTATCACGGATGACCCTAATGATCTTTGTCAAAAAAATACACCTTATGAAACTTCTAAGGAAGCACAGGATGTATTGGCAGAAGATGATAAAATTAACTCTAAGAACAAGAAGAACGTATTACCCACTTTCGATCGCAACAAATACGAAGATCTTTCCGAAGACCAGGATTATGAATTGCCAGAATTGAAAGTTCTAGGACGAGTTGAGACTGAATTTAGATTTATAAGTATGTGTTACAAGAGATTCATCAAATTTAACCAGTAAAATGTCCTTTAATATTTCCAGCAACGTAAAATTCCAGACTGTAACATTTATGCTTATCGAAATAACTTTTAGATCTGTGCGACTTTCAATATGTACCAATGACGCAAACAAAGGCAGATCCTAAAAGGCTCGAATGTATATACGATAAGATCTATCCACTGAATGTACCACATTATTCGTGGTTAAAGAACGATGTGCCTTACTTCTTGCCACCAGCTGCGTTCAGCAGAATGGACACCGTACAGCAATACGTTCCTAAAACCGAAGTTGATTCACATCCAGAGAATATAATAGGAAAGAATAAAAGACGCAAGGCTGGATTTACAAATTTCATTTCTTTCTCTAGTCCAGATGTCCCTACAAAGCCACCGGCGGGTATCGAGACAGCTCTGAAAGTCAAATTCGTACAAAATAAGCATTTGGAACAGATGCGCCAGCTTTTCAATGAACGGCCAATTTGGTCGAAAAACGCGATTGTTTATAGAACACGATTCTCCGGCGATCGTTTAAAAATCTTGTTACCTTCCGTGGCATATTACTTTACTTCCGGCCCATGGAAAATCATGTGGGTGAGGCTGGGTTACGATCCACGAAAAGACAATACCGCAAGAAAATATCAAACGTTAGATTACAGATTGAAAGCAATGCGTGAGTGTATATGTAATATTAATATTGTTGAACCATCTTTTATTATACAGTTTTAAGAAATGACATCATTGATGTGTACAGATGGCTTAGGCTCCACTGTGGCATGTAAAAGGAACTATTCTGACTACTCATTGCCATACAAATCAGCTCCAGTATCGAAACAAAAAACGACCATACTTAGCGCACCTTTGAGCGAAGAGTGCAGTAACAAGAAGCAACAGAACTTGAATGAAAACGTGTATGTTTATCGCGAAGGAACGATACCTCCCTCGAGACAAATGTTTTATCAGGTTTGCCATTCTTTTCTGTCAGACTTTGAAACGTTTGTACCTATTTGAGTATAGTATTAAAAGTATTCAATTTTTGTTAGTATTGCGACGTCCTGGTGAAAGAGATACAAGAGATGTTAGCTAAGTTACCAGATCCTTTACCCGGTGTTAGGTGCCACGAGAAAAGAGGATGGTTACCGAGTGGTTTTGATGTACAGTGCAGAGAAATTATTAACAAACAAGTTCGTGCAGTGTTAAGGAAGCAAATGAATATACCTGAAGATCGTAAGTACTGGTTTTATAATTAATTCTTAGCACGAAAGAAATGTGCACTTTAAAGAGCAAGACTTCTTTTTATGCTGTCGTGCATACGATTGCAATCAAATGAACGAAATGTTCTGTTTGACGTTAAGATGTATTGATTTAATATTACCTTTTGTAGACCCTACATCTCTGCCACGTAAACGTAGATGTGGACTTAGAATAAAGCTGAATGATTTTAAGAGGAGAAGACAGAAAAAGAAGGAAGTAGTGACTTCGGAAGAAGAGAAATGCGAAGAACATGACGAAGCTGTGCCTAGTACAAGTACTGGTATCACTGCGGCTCAGCATTAATTGTATTTTTATAATGCATTCTCTATGTTTACGAAGAATCATGATGCATTTATGTATGCCCAGAAGAATTTGAAAAGGTCAAGACATCTTTTTAAACACCTACGATTACGTTTATTCATAAATGTACAGACTGTCAGCCAAATGTCTATCAATAAATATGTTTACGTAATTAATTACTCTTCAGTTGGATACTGTAATTACAAATTAAACGATGTATAAAAGTATTATTGAATTTCTCCGAACAACGTGCAAGGAGAGCGCTGCAACGAGACACATTTTATTGTTATCGGTCCGATAAATATTTGCCTACTTTCATCATTTTCTTATACGACGAACAAGTCACACGAATTCTCTTGCTCGCAATTTTCAAGCGAAACATTTCTCCATCGAATAATCGAAAGTAAGGAATATCGTAATTCTTCAAGTACCAAGGACAAATTTAAACAAAACAATATGAACATTTAAACATTTGTCAAATACCTACTGCCGGTTATGTAGGCATTATATTATCATTCATTTTGAAAAAATCGCGGCAAATTAGTACCAACATGGTACGTTGAAAACGCCGATAAAACCAATAACAGGAGATCGTCAATGATATTTCAAATTTGTCCACGTGCCTCGTTCAAGCTATAGCGCAAATAAAGAAAAGGTGCTCATGACGCAAATGATTCGTCATTCTCGCTTGTCATTAAAGGCGGATACCAGGGTTGGTGTTGGCCACATAGCTCAAGAGTTCTTCAGAGTCTTCGCAAATGAATGGCTTTTGATGATAGCAAGCAACATCATGCCAACTAATTCCGTCCTTGTAAACGTTATTCAAAACGGACATGCAGGATTCATTGGTGCCGTTTATGTCGAATTCAGCGTTGTCAGGCTGTCTGACTTTCTTATGACCGGTCTGTGACCACGGATTGAAACCCCAGCCATCAGGAGTTTGGTTCGTTGGCGCCATCTTCTTCCTGTTCGCCGACCAGAACCATCCGTAAAGGGACTTCGGCTCGAGATCACGTCTGTTTTCGCATCCCTTGAAGTCGCAGAGACGTCCGGATGTCCAAATGTAAGGAACATCATCTAGAAAAATGGAATATTCAATGAAACATGCTGGGTGAGTGGCTATAATTATTTTGTAGATAAGGGAGTAGTTTGCTGGGTTGCCGCTTCAGATTTTTTTTACTTTAACCAATTAACTACGTTCGACGTGTATACACGTCAATCCAAAGCTGTATTGCGGTAACTTTTTTAACCCTAAATTGTCAATTGCTTGTCTACTAAAAATGTAATCCTTTGACGTCTTGTTTCCCTCTTTTCATCAAATTTATACCAGGAGCATTTGCCCTGTGCTCGACGTGTGTACACGTCATGGCTCGATTTTAATTTCGCATCCCACGAGGGATTTTTAAAACTAAATTCCGCAGCTAATTGGTTAATGCATGAATTTCAGCTATCTGAACTGGAATTTTGCATGTAATTGTTTAAATATAGATTTAGGTTGTGTCTGAGGTTGCATGTTACGTTTAAATATTCTGTTTTAACACGTTGAACGCCACCTGTAGTTCGCTAGCTGCAACATTTTCACTGAAGTGAAATTTAAATTTTTTTTAAAGACACAAATAGACATATAGACAGCATACATTCTAATTATTTAATATATTCAAAAATTCGTAGACAGTAGAATTTAAGATTGAATTTACGAATTTAAATATGAAACTTCATTGAATTCAATAGCGCCAGCCACCGGTGACCCCTATGGCGTTCAACGTGTTAATATCTGTGTTATCGACATCATTTTATTATAATATGTGGAAAACTATATTATACATTTTAAAAACAATCTATTTTTCATTTAAAAAACAAGTAATAAAATCAGACACTGCCGGGAGGGCAGAACGAATTACGATACTACGAAATCTACTACAAACTAATACTTATTGTAGTTTTGAATTAATATTATCATTTTTTTTCTTTTAAATATAATAAAAATATACCTTAGAGTTCCAGCAGTTTCTACAAAACTACAATTTTCTTTAAAACTACCAAAACGCGTTAAAATTTCACTATATTCCGAGAGCCGTTAGTTCCCGAATAATTAACGAGACAATTGGAATTATTATTTTAACATTATACACGATTGCTCGGCATAGTCCTTTGCATAGGTACGCGTGCTAAAAAGATTGATGCGCTCCGTGATGCAACTATATAAAAAGAAGAGATTTCCTAGCCTCAACCCACTTAAAGATCCTCCGTCTCACCTTGAAGTCTGTGTCGTTACACTCACTAACTTCGAGATTCCCGAGATTCTTGACTAGGAACATAAATTTTATCCGGTCTTACGAAATTAATGATATAATGAACATAATTAACGTGCAGGTTAAATCGCGAGAAACATTGCAGCTACGCTGGAAATTAAAATTTAAGTCCTTTGCCATAGTAATGCAATTAGGTCCGAACTTTCCATCGGTGGATTCGAGATCGATTTTTTCCCTCTGGAAAATTCGCTCTAAATTATTATCAAATGTATTATAGCTACGGTAGTTTCGAACTCATTTAACACTATATTTACTGATGTTCATTATATACCTATCTTTACTGAAGTGAGGCAATTTGACTCATACAAGAAAATTGAAGTTTTTCGCAATGAAAATAGTTTCAAGTCAATTTAAGTGAAAGATTTAACAGTAACAGCAATTCGGTAACCATTCCTATATTACTTCTATTCTGTATTTTTGTTACAACTTTTTAATAAAGCTGTATGTGACCTGTTTACATAACATTTTTCTTTTATTTAATGCCATAGAATATACTGACAAAGTTTGAACATTAAGACACCCTGAGACACCCTGTATATAATAATCAAAATTTTATTAAGTCATATTGGCTCAGTCCGTAAATCTAGTGTTAAAACAGTAGATCCTAGGCGAAATAACCGTAGCACGTGAAATAAAAAAAAAAAGAAAAAGAAATAAATTTTTAATAAGAACGTTCTGGGTATTAGAAATCCATTATGATTTTTAAGTGGTAAGGGTAAGGTAGGCGTATTATAAATCCGTGACGATCGCCAAAAATGTCTGTCTGATATCTAATGACGTATTATTAGCACGTACTTTCTTAAGCCCCGTAGGAACACCGTGACCGATAGATAAATGTGAACACGACGTCGTTAATCATTCAATTCTACGTCAAGGTGCTGCATTTAGCTGTCGGGACTATCGTTTTGAAAATTTCTGCTTGATGAACGCGACGCGAATGAAAGTTACAGCAGGTGATAAATCGGTCGAAATGTTCCTTTCTTTATAACAATCGTACAATTTCTTATCGTTTATTTGTTACTTGACGTCAATGATCATGAAGACTTTAACACTATATCTATCAGTGTGGTCAAAAATAAAGTTCTTCAATGTACTGAATAAGTACTTTGGAAAAAGAGAAATGAAGAAGTGAAAAAGATGATCAATCATGTCATTTATATTTTATAAGACAAACTTAGAATATTTATTTTATGGCTGCCGTAGAAATATGGAGAATTTTTGCAAAGAATTAGAAACCGGGGATTTTGGTCGCCTTGGAAGTTTTAGCGAAGTTTTTTTTATCATAACAAATTAGATATCAAGTAGATTAGGTTTCTCGCTTTCTTGATTTCCTTTCATGCAAAATATTTGCCCAGTATTTCTAATTGCATTAACTTAAACCGAACTAATGGCCCAAACTGAATCGATCATTGGTAGGTCTAGCGTTAAAAATGATTTATAATCGATCAATCTCATAACTTACTGCAATTTGATCTCGATGTGTTCTCCAAAGATGAAATACGAGCGATGGAGAAGCTAAACACTGTATTGTTTTCGCGATATAAGTTCGCGTGAAAGGATTCGATCGAATATTGCGAAATGAAAGTCACGTAATCCGTCGGAATAAAAAAGAAGTGTTAATTGCAATGCAGTTAGATATATTCTATCTGCACGAAACCGAAGGTAAAAGCGTTTCGTGATCGTGCATAACCACTCGTGAAACTTGTCTGTGCATCAATCGACAATGAATCATTCTTATTCTTGCAATCGTTGTGTCGAGATCATCCGCGAAGGAACAGCGTTGCCCTCGTTTCACCAGATACATAAAGATAATGAAAACTACATTCTGTTCTTTGCTAAGATTACTTACTTTGCTGAATAAGCTTGAAGATCAGGCTATTCTCGTCTTGCGTTTCGATCGATATAAGATCCATGCAGTATTCTCTGCAAATGTTCCTAGCATCCAACCAATCCACCCTCTGACTAGCGTGTTGCGGGACGTGTCCACTGTAGAAGTAGTTGTGACCCCGGAAATTGAATTCTTTTGGTCCTGTAAACAGAATTAACAGAAGTTTTAATGAGGGCTGTCGTGGCTGAGTAGATAGAGGCTTGAACTCGCAATTGGTTGGACCGAGTTCAAATCTTCCTTCGTTATCTTTAGGAATTCTTTCTTTAATATTCTCAGAATATTTTCTTTCATTTATTATATTTAAAAGTAGTTGCCTTAATAGTTTAGTATTAAATTTAACTAATAATTTTAAATAGAATTAGAGTTTTCGTGTTAATACATTATAACTTGGACCGTTTGGAGGTGATTTAAAACAGTAGGGTTTTGAAAATCTCAGAGTTCAAGTTCCTTCGCAACCTCTGGAAAATTAGTTTTAACTTAATATTTGATATATCACAGACACAGTGGTTCAAAAATCACCTAAAATAGTTTGTCTAAGACGAAATAACAATAGAAGTTGTAGCCGCGATATGAGTCGCTCAGAAGCCAAATGCGGTTAATACCATTTTCTTGATATTTTCTGATTTTCGCAAATTTTAATAGAATGAAGTTTATTGTATTAAAATTGACAAAGATGTGAAAATATCCCAAAAATTGAATTAACCGCATTGGCTTCTGAGCGACTCATATAGAAAAAGAAGTTTGTTAATAGCGGTAAAGATCTTCCGCGGCTTCTGACATTTTCTAAAGGAATAATATAAATGGTCATTATCGAGCAGTCGTCGAAAAAACGAAAGTTCCGTCCACGGATCAATTATCTCCGGTACTTGTGCGCATCCTCGAGAGGAGGATTTGTAATCGGAGCCGCGTCATTATCGTCCGTTTAAATGTCAACGGTCTTACACTTTTTCTCGGTATTTATGCAGGTATGCCTCTCCCGTCGAGGATTTACGACGTGTGTCTCATTATGAGCGCCTAACGTCGCGCGGTTACGAAAGGGCCGTGTATATTGGACAATACCGTGGCATGGTTTTGCATGTGACACACGTGTTCGGTTAAAATTAAACCTTTACAGACGGCGACTGCTTTGAATATTGGCAAATAATTCTTTATTTGGCGAAAAGTGCAAAGTAACAGAAACGAATCACGCGGGAGCTATGGTGGGTAAGGTGGTTAATGTTGGAACTCGCGGTCAGTGGGTCAGAGTTTAAATAGCTCTCCATTAACTTTGAGAAATTTTACCTAAAATACTATTTGATATATCAGTCTCGGTGGTTCGGAGACCACTTAAAGCACTAGGTTACAAAGCTAGAGTTCAATTACCCCATTTGCACTGAGAAATTTTACCTGAAATACTATTTGATATATCAGTCTCGGTGGTTCGGAGACCACCTAATGCAGTAGGTTACAAAGTTAGAGTTCAAATAGCTCTCTATGAGCTCTGAGAAATTCTACCAAAAATACTATTTAATATATCAGTCTCGGTGGTTCAGAGACCACCTAAAACAGTAGGCTTGAAAGTTAGAATTCATATACATCTCCATTACCTCTGAGAAATTTTACCTAATATACTATTTAATATATAATATTAGTCTCGGTGGTTTGGAACCCACCTAAAACAGTAGGTCCTAGGCAAAATTATGTTATCACTTAAAAAGTAAAATTTAGGGGACTACGGTGGATATAGAATTAAAGACTGGGACTTGGAATCAGTAGGTCGAAGTTCAAATTCTTCATCACCTCTGGAAAATTTCTCACAAATTGTTATCTAATGTACAAAAAAGCCTCGGTGGTTCGGAACCCACCTAAAACAGTAGGTCCTAGGCAAAATGATGTTATCACTTAAAAAGTAAAATTTAGGGGACTACGGTGGATATAGAATTAAAGACTGGGACTTGGAATCAGTAGGTCGAAGTTCAAATTCTTCATCACCTCTGGAAAATTTCTCAAAAATTGTTATCTAATGTACAAAAAAGCCTCGGTGGTTCGGAACCCACCTAAAACAGTAGGTCCTAGGCAAAATGATGTTATCACTTAAAACCGAAAATTTAGGGGCCTATGGTGGATAGAAAATTAAAAACTGGGACTTGGAATCAGTAGGTCCAAGTTCAAATTCTCCATCACCTTTGGAAGATTCCTCCTGAACTAATTATAATATAGAATAGCATTTAACACCCTAAGTCTAATAAATCCATATTAATATTTAACAATGACCAACAATGACAATAAATATGTAACAATGATAATATTTAATAATGAAATGAAGAATTACCGCGAAACAAATATGAAAGAAGAAAGAAAAATAATAGAGGATAACATGGAATTTTGCAATAGGCTTATCAAACGGTAAAGTTTATCGTTCGGGATAATCTTCTAATCGTCTGAAGTTTCGAAGCGTTGTAATGCTCCTTGTAACATTACAACGAGACATGTGATCGGTAAGCGTAATCAGAAATTGACTTAAGGCGAAGAAATCGCGTGTATTCTGCCGTACGGAAAAAATATGGGAAATTGCTGTTTTCCTTTGACATTTCACGGAAAAGAAAATCGCGTGCCTAATGCCATTGTTCTCCGGCGTTGGCAATGATTTCGCAGAGACGGTACGAGATTATGGACGGTGAATTCCTCGGGGGCACCTGTAATTTCTGATGCTGGAATTAGGCGTCAGAAAATTGAAATTGAAGACGTTCCGCCAAGTATTTAATTCCTGAGCTATACAACTACAAATACTTCAAAGTATTTATTTAATATTTCTATGTAATTAACACGTTGAATGCCATGGGGGTCACCGGTGACCGGCGCTATCGAATTCAATGAAATTTCATTTGACTTTTTAATTGTGATATTTACGAATTTGTTAATTCAGTCAATATTTACGCGAAGGTCTCAAAAAGGTGAAGTCAATTAATAAATGAATTAATATAAATAGAATCATTTTTTGAGCAGTTGAAATAAAAAAAACTACATCGCGACAAGTGTGTTGATAGAACCGATGTGACAATCAACTTGTTGAGTAAGAATACTCTTGTAAATGGTACCAGATGAAGGAGTAAATTCTCACAATTGTCAGAAATCGACGGGGAAAGCGATCGTGGATAACTCTCTCGAAAGGTAATCGGTTTCACGCGAATCGACGAATCTTCATGGATCTCCTTTCCGAGTAAGAATCAACGAAGGCCTTTCGGTGAAATATAGTCTGACATTTGGTGAATTACGTCGAAAAGATTGGACGATATCCATCCTTGATTGCCGATAAAATACGAAATCGTCTCTGATTTCGCGGCGAATAAGTCGATGAAGTATAGCCGTCCGTTTGGAATTACGACATAGGACGAAATCGTGATTCTACCTTGTCGATATAAATTTAACGATGTTCCCTTTGAGAAACTAGAGAATTATATTAACAATAATATAATAAGCTGAATAGGAGGTCTTGAACGTTCGATATGAGATAATATTATGTACAAAGAACCCAGTAAAATTAATATTCAACGTTGTCAATTGCATTCTACAGTCAGCATTGATTCGCATAATTTCAATTTCAATTTCTATGGCTATTTTGCGCAGATCATTTTATTTTAATCAAAGTTATGGCGCATCGAATAATAAATTTCCCAGAGGTTACGGCGAAGGATTTGAACTCTAAGCGTTTAACGAGTAATTTCGAGAATGGCAATTTTTCCGTTTTATTTTTGTTCTTCTCAGTTGCGAAACGGGGAGAAATGTGCACGTTACGTAACGTTATTCGTGAAATTGTTGTATAATGTCATGCATGTGGGATGAATTCGATTATTACGTAATAATAATTTAATGAAAGTAACAAATCGAACATTCATTCTACCGTAAGAAGGTTAATGAAATAAACTTTCAGATTATTTATAATATCTAATTATTTCTTTAACACATTTTCGTAGCAACTTCTACGCATTCTGATTGCCGCAAACTTTGCCATTAAAGCAAGGATCAACATAGTAAAATTTCGTTTAAAATTAGAGTTCCAAAAAGAAGTTAAATATCATATGGCAACGCCGTGACAACCAAAAAAATCTTGTGAAATGACAGAATGCAAAATTACGTGAATTCACGTCAATGGCAGAATTTCAAATGTGAATTTATGTCAACAACTGCGAATATTAATATCTCCGCTGTGGCTGCTGTATCTGCTTATAAATTATGATAAAGGGATTATAGTATTATAAATACGCGAAGAAGCCTCGAACTTTCGACGTAGACTTGAAATCCAATGTCAACGTATTTAACATTTTATAGAAAATGTTTCTATTAAATCACATCTTCATAGAATAGAAATGTTAAAAGTAACAATAGTTATGTACTCGATAATACGTCACTTTTCTATCAGCAATATTTCAATATTGAATATATTAGTATATCTGTGAATATCGTAATTTAATAATCGTAAGAAACTTCATCGAATTCAACAGTGCCGGTCCCCGGTGACCCCCATGACATTCAACGCTTATGGTGCTTTTAACTTTTTGAGGCTCGGCGGAATTAAAAGGTGCTACCACCTCGAAAATTTATATTATTTTGTACCTTTGTTAATGAAAAATAAACCGACTTTGTTCACTTAAAAAGTGTATATATGTCTGTGCAACATAGGTCATTTTATTTTCTAAATTTCCGTGCCTCAAAGGGTTAATACGAGCCTGTTAATTGAACGTCTCAGATGAATAACGCATGTAGCTTATTCAGAGCTGTAATGCAAATGGGTTAAAAGTTACAATGAGAATACAGGTTGGCATCGTCACTTAACGCACGGTGAACGAACGTTTCACGATCTAGCGCGATAAATTTCCTGTGCAAAGTTGTACAATAGACATAAGAACACAATGGACACAGGAACAATTAAGATATCGTGTGCGACCGCCGGCTATTGTGCGTTTGATTATATTTGAGAGATTATTTCCGCCTCGGTTAGGAAGCGGGGAAACTTCATCAAATATTAATCGGGCGATAGAAGTCGACTGAATGTGTTTCAATTAAAAAGGAAACAGTTGAGGGATTTTTACTCCTCGAAGGGGCTACGATTGGAAAGGACAAAGAATCGTACCTGAAATCAGAGAGTCAAAGTTCAAATTCCCCATAATATGGTGGAAATTTGTAAATTATTATTTAATATATTATAGTCTTGTGGTTATAGATTATTTATTGATAATTTTTAAGAAATAAAAAGAACAATGGGGCTACTAAATAGTAGTCTCAACTTTAACACTAGATTTGGGGAAGCCGTCAAATTGACGGGTTCTTATTTGTTTTATAAACAATTCTCAAAGTTAGAGAGAAGTTGCCCAGTAGATTTTTCACGTGTACTTTATAAAGAAAAAATTATTTAACGAATTATCATCTTTGGAGCTTAATCCCTTTTTTTCCAACGTCTTTATTTAATATATGAGCCGTTCACAGCACAAAGTAATTAACTCCACATTTGAATTTTTTTAAATTTAAGTCTCAAAGCACTTTATTGGATCCTAACTTTTTATGTTTAGAACAAATTTTCGCAATAATAACGATTAACACCATTAAATTCAGAAGTCAATCCAATTAATTCCAAGGCTATTCCACCTTATTCATTTTATACTTCGTTAGAGGAAAGCTACATGCGATTAGATCTTTTACAATATTCAATTTTATTTATATTTTGAAGGGAATGGCTCATATTGCAATGTAACAGATTTCACGCTCGTAAATCTCGTGTTAAATCTCCGTCACCTCAAGGAAATTTGTTGCAAATTATTATTTAACATGTCACAGCTTCGATGAGTAGGAACTGTCCTAAAACAATGCATTCCAAAGGAAATAATTGTAGCAGTTGATGTTGAAAGCGTACAGAACGAAAGAAACTTTGATAGACTTCGTATTATTGATTACGTCTGATCCATCATCGTGATTGAACCTATCGGAATGATGCGATGTAGTAACCTCGAGCACAGCACATCGTAGGTGAGGAATTGTCAAACTTAATTGTAAGTTTGTCAAGTAAATGTCATGTAGACTTTCTCCCCGAACTGAGGGCAATCCTTACCCCAGTAAGTGAATAACGACAGGCTGTGGACATTTAAATGACGACGAAACATGACGCTGGTAGTCATTAGACACATTTGAAAATGACGCAACTCACCTGCACCGCAATATTTCGTTAATAGAATATTACAGTGTCGAGATTATGGCTTTATGTAAAATGTTTCATTAGTACCTTTGAAATATTGACATTTATATTGAACTTTCTTTTATCCAACCCGCACGACAGTAGCAAAATTGTATTGTAGTAACATTTTATTCGCAAATTAAAATACCATTGTAATAAGCCGTCAGATCGGAGAGGTTAACGCTCCTTTGAATAATGCGCGTGATTCTAATCTCCGTTCACTGACGAGATACGCGTGTTATGTAGAAAAATTGAAGTATCCTTAAATTACGATTCTTATCTCGGCGTTGGAAACATTGAATTTATCATGCGAGATGTACTGAAAGTGACGTAACGTTACGTAACGCTCCTTCGTGTTTTACTGCTGCTGCAGTATTAGGGAAATGCTTGCACAAACATTTTACCGATGTTTTCGCAATTTCGTGGAGATTATACTATTACTTTAAACTGTCACGTTTCGGCTATTTATAGAACGAACGTGAGAGAAAAAAAATTAAACTCAAACAAATACGGATCGATGAATTTAATAGCATCGGTCATAAATGAATTAAAAGCCTAGGAGGAATTTAATTCAATTTTATTTCATTTTTCACGAGAAAAGAAAATAAAATCCTAGGAGGAATTTAATTCAATTTCATTTCATTCTTGACGAGAAAAGAAAATAAAATTCAAACAAATACGGTTCAGTGAATTTAACAGCATCGGTCATTCAAGGAGTTAAAATCCTAGGAGGAATTTAATCCAATTTTATTTCATTTCTGACGAGAAAAGAAAATAAAATTCAAACAAATACGGTTCAGTGAATTTAACAGCATCGGTCATAAACAAATTAAAATCCCAGGAGGAATTTAATTCAATTTTATTTCTGATCGACGAGAAAAGAAAATTAAACTCAAATAAATACGGTTCGGTGAATTTAGGAGCATCGGTCATTCAACGAGTTAAATTCCTAGGAGGAATGGTATTCACAGAGAGACGATTTTTTAGAGTGAAACTAATAACCCTTGGAAAAACCGTTTGATACGTAAACTTGTAATTATTCGCAATAGTCATTGTAAGACACGATCCTCCTTCCTGGATCGATTAAATTGCCAGCACCGGCTATTTAAAGAAATTTGCATCTACGTGACACGGACGTGTGTTCTATCATTAGAGGTGATACACGATTGGAAAGATTTGTTAGGAAGAGAAGTACTTAATTTTCTTCATCGATGTGACATTATAACGAGTAATTATTCCTACCATGATATCGAGGAAAAGCAAGAAGAGTTTATGACGATGGTGTTTGTTTCCCATAGATCAGATTTCCTACGTCCATCATATAAAATGTAAATTATTGAATGAATTATCTTCTCCAAATTTTCATTCCTCCTTTTCGCAAGTACGTATTTAATATATAATAAATTTAATTATAATAAATAAATTTAACGGTGGTATTAGTATTAATACAAATTTTGCAATATTCAATATGATATGAAACGAACAATAGATTACGAAAATCGAAGTTTTTATTAGATTTAACGGTTGTACTAGTATTAATAAAAATTTTGTAATATTCAATATGATATGAAACGAACAATAGATTACGAAAATCGAAGTTTTTAATAATGTCTCGAAGTAGTAGAAAATATTCGAAATAATACTGTCTATACACAGTATAAGATAAATCGAATATTTATTCAAATTGTTGGATAACAAAGGACGTAATCGATTCTCCCGGGCATCTCGATCTTTACGTGAATCGCCAATTTAGGACGGTGAAAGTAGATTTCATTAATCAACAGACAGTAAACGTCTGTCATTTTTCGTCGGTGGATTCACTTCCGGCACGACTACTCATTGTCTGCATACGAAATCGGTCCTTACTCATTGTTTCCTACGCTGATCAAAGTTCCTTGCACTTTGCTGCAGGCGAATTTTCGATTCCGGCAGCGTTTTATGCATTCTGAGAGTTAGCTTTCCATTCGTGATAAAATAATAACACTTTGTTCTTTCTTCTGTACTTTTTCGACTTTAATTGTTGTTATGCACCCAGGCTGTGATATATTAACCCTTTGCCCTACGATTTCTTTTGTGACTGCCAATGATTCAGAATTAAATCTCAAAATTAAAAATTGACAAGCGATTCTTGATTTATCGTTTAGTTTAACGTAATATTAATATTATAGAAGTAATTTGATCCTGTTGCGTCTCACTGATATTTTCAATTTAATAGGTTTTTTAAAACTTGAAAATTTCGTTTCTTATCTACCGCATTACGAGTCACTCGTTATTGTTGGATAAGGGGTTAAATAATAATTAACGAAAAATTCCAGAGGATTTAAACTCTTTGAAGCCCTCTGCTTCAGATGGGCTCCGAATCACTTAGCCTCTGACATATTAAATAATAATTCAGAACTCCTACAGTTATCTTACTCCCACGAATAAAAAAAAGTGGCATTAATATTAATCTAAAAAGTCTTTCACGTCGAAATACAAACAGTTTCTGTTTACCGATATTGCAAAACGGAAATCATGTTGGACAGTTTAAACGAAGTATTTTCGCGCGGAATCGCAAGTGGCTGTAATGCCAGGAATGACAAATGCGACAGTAAGAGGTCAGTACTCTTAAGATTCCAAAGTGGTCTTTAGGAACGAGGAGCTCCAAAGGAATGGAAAGCTCTCGCTTTCACGTGCCACGGCCCGTGCGTGACTGTCGGCACGAAATAATGTCACCCGAATTCACTAACGTGATGTCTGAAGATTTCCTAGCAAGAGTCATCGAGAAAAGAAGGAAAGAAATTTTGGGATACTCCTTAGAACCCAAATTTCATTTCGAGAAACGTTGAACTGCGATGTATATGATAATTTCTACGCTTGGCACAGTAAACTGAGTTCAAAGAAATTTCAGGACATTTCTTAGAACGCAAATTTCATTTTAAAATAATGAAATTGCGATGTATATGAAAAATGTTACACTTGGCATACTAAATTGGGTTCAAAGCAATTTTAGAATATTTCTTAGAACCCCAATTTCATGTCGCGAACAATGAAATTGTGACGTATATGAAAATTACTACAATTAGCACAGTAAATTGAGTTTGAAAAAATTTTAGGGTATTTCTTAGAACCTAAATTTCATTTCGAGAAATAATGAAATGGCAACGTATATGAAAACTACTACAATTAGCACAGTAAATTGAGTTTGAAAAAATTTTGGGGTATTTCTTAGAACCTAAATTTCATTTCGAGAAACAATGAAATGGCAATGTACATGAAAATTACTACAATTAGCACAGTAAATTGAGTTCGAAGAAATTTTAGGATATTCCTTTAGAACTTAAATTTCATTTTGAGAAACAATGAAATTGCAACGTATATGAAAATTTCTACACTTGGCACTCATCATTTAAACAATTTTTACTATAAGTTGCACAGAAAATTATCACGTTAAATTGAGCCCAAAGGAAAACGAGTCGGTATGATTAAAGACATCTGAAAATTTCTTTAAAACTGATAAACTTAAAATGTCACGTTATATTGACTTGAGATGGTATACTAGCGGGAGATATAAACAAAAACGAAAGTCAAGTCGGAGGTGAAACTTTTTCTCGTGGCACGAGGCAATCGATAATGAGGATAACAGGTTTTTCTCCTCTCTGTGTTTCTTCCTTATCTATTTACTGCCAGGTATAGCCAGACATCTTGTGGAAAGTGAATTTAATAAAAATACGCACGCAGCGTGACTTTAATTCTTTTCTTTTCTCGAGATACTTTCGCGTAACGCAACGATCGTGAAGGATGAGCGATGAGAATAATATTTTCGATAATTGAGATGCAATGCATGCTTGAAATTTCAATGAAATTCATCGTAAATGTTCATTCTTGCAACAGAAGTATCCGTAGAGGCTATGATGAGTGCAGAGTTAAAAGCACAGACTCCTAATTAAGTTGCTTCGACTTCAGATCCCTCATCACTTAGAAAACTTTTCCTATGTCTCAGTTAACCCTTTGCGGACTAGTGACGCATATATGTGGTCTGAGAAAAAAATTAATTATAGTTCACCGTCGCATGTCTACACGGTCAGAATTGGAAAATTGAAATGCAACCGTTGAAATATGATTGCACAGATAGTAATTTATAATTTGTATACATTAACAGTCAAACTTTCAGATAAAAAGGTGGTGTGGGGTAGCCAAATAAATGATTATCTTTCAATATTAAAAAATGGTTCCGTCCACAAAGGGTTTAATCTCCTTTTGTCATCTAGTGTGCAAATTTTCAATGCCGGATCGATAAACATCAATTGGTTTTTGAGCAAAATATCTGGAGAAACGACATCACTTTCCGGTCCCCGGGTTGGTAAGAAATTAATGTCGGTTTTCGAGTTTTCAAACTTTGGCGCTTAATGTTGATATAGCCGTTCACTTTAATCTGTTTGTCTTCCTATATCATTTTAGAAAAAATAAATTATTAAAGAACTTGTTTCTCGTTGGGAAAAATGTGTAAATTGCAATGGAGCTTATTTTGATTAAAGAAAGTTATTCCCATTCTCAATATGTGTATTCAAAGATGAAGTTTGAAAACCGACATTAATTTCCTACCAACCATTATATTACACCCTCGGTGATTCAGAACCCACTTAAAACAATCGATTCTAAACGAAGTAATCGAAACACTTACTACGGAAAAATCCAGAAAGAAAAAGAAATGGAGGACATCCACCAAATCCGCTATCTGCCTGCAAACTTTCCTAAGGATCGTAACAATGAATTAAGCTCCGGCATATCAGATGCGCTCGATCGACGCGTTAAAGAGCCTTTAATCGAAATTGCGCAACATATCTCCGACACCAAGGAGGCCATGGTTAACAAATTGCCGTTAAATCGCCTTATGACAGTGTGGCTGACCAATCGGCTGTCGCAATCTGCTCGCCGTAAGGTTCGCCGACTGACAACTTTACAAAAGGCAGGTGCTCTATCGCCACGAAAATGTCAGGAATTGTTGCGAAACGAAACAACGGCCGTACCTCCAACATTATTTCATCGTTCCTCGTTACGTGCGTGTAGAACGATCGGCTGATTCTGCACGGACAAAAACATATTTTCATAATGACTTCGAGAGATCCGCGAATCCTATTTTCTAGCGGTAGACGAGGTTCGTTTGCTTTTCGAAAGGTGTCCTGGTATTTTATCTACGATGCACGTCGACGGCTGTTGTTATGTCAGGTATCATATGTCGGACTTGGGAAAGTCCGTAATGGGTTTTCTGCGTGTTTCAATTTGTTCGGAGACTTAGGTATAGACCGAGAACCGAAAGATGGCTAGGGAGCGGCGGAACCTCTCGTTTTCAAGCGCCTCTTCCCGCCAATTCGTTTTTTAAATTCTCAAATCCAGTCTCCTAAAGTGAGCGACTGTGTGGAGTGTTTACTTCAGGAGACTGGGTTTGGGAATTTCAAAAACGAATTGGCGGGAATAGGCGTTTGAATACGAGAGGTTCCGCTGCTCTCTAACCATATTTCGGTTGTCGGACTATAGCACGCTGATGGTGACAAATTAATTGGAGGATGCCAATGCACCGCGCAGAGTGTTAGCTATTGCATTTAGAATTTGAAAGTAATTATTTAACTGTATGATTGCAGAGGTAATCTACGGATGTCAAGTAATATATGAGTCGCTCGTGAATATATGAGAAGCTAATGCGGTTAAGTCAATTTGTTTTTATAACTTCTGATTTTTGTAAATTTTGATAGAATGAAGTTTATTCTATTAAAATTTACAAAAATCGTTTATCATTTTTAGTCTTACAGTACTATGTAAAATTTCCTTTTGCAACTTAATCTCCGACGTACCTTAAGTCAGTTTTTTCTTTATTACATCATTTATCTCAATTAACGCATTACTTTCAACATTTGCGTTTGATTCTCTCCATTTTTATCTTCCGCGGCATTTCAATAAATCCGAGAGCCGAAGTTTCGGAAGAATCCTCTGCCCCTTAATATATCTTCATTTTTCCCATGCAAATTGAAACATCAATCAGTATTTAGAAAGCTAAATGTCACAGCTTTTGTTGCAAAGGAAGAAAGAGAAGCTCAGTAATCTCGTACTTCTTTTTTTTGCGCAACAGAGAAATCCCATGACATGTAAATTTTTACACTCGCAACGTGTATTTGCAATCTTCTAATGAACTTCGTGAAATTTCATCACCTCGAATCATCACGGTTTGACTTTCCTGTCCGACGCTCGATTCGAAGACAATCGTGTTGTAAGACAGCGACAAACGATAAATTGCGATTTAGTATCGTAACACGAGTCGATCGTGCACGCGATGCAAGTCTCTCGTTCTTCGTAACTTCACGAATGCAACTTAGCAGCTGCATCCTCGATGATCGAGCATTCCAAGTGAAGGAGCATGCAGTCATTAGGTTGTTAGATGATTGTAGTCATACCCCAATATCATTATGTTGCACTATTGCGACAAAGCTGATTCAATCCCACGGTCTGCGCATACCTCACGCGATATTAAATACCATGGAAATAAGATCGGTTTGGAATTATTCTTACTTTGCGTCATCATCGTCCATCTATCGTAATGCACTGTTTGTCTGACTAAACAGTGTAAATGGAAAATTGTAATCCTTCCATGGAAGTTTCTTTTTAGCTTGAAGTTTTGTATTCTTAGTTAACACGTTGAATGCCAGCGATTTTTCGGTAGTTTCATCATTTTTACAAAAGTGAAGCTTTTTCTATTAAAATCACATCTTTATAAAGCAGATACTTCAAAGACACGAGTAGTTTTATAGTCAGCAGGACTTTAAGCTTTTAATGACAATATTTAAATCTTGAATGCATTAGAAAATTCGTAAATATTGCAATTTGAAAGTCATATGAAATTTCATTGAATTTAATAGCGCCGGTCACTGGTGACCCCCATGGCAGTCAACGTGTTGAAAGGATAAGAAATATCAAAACGTTGGGGCACAATGGAAATTTTAATTGAAATTCAGGGTTCTGATGAGAGAAAAGATACTTATGTCGCTATTATTGCTATTGTCTGTTAATCCGGGTGAAATTTCGCTCATTATCTGTACATATTTTTTTTAATGTGTTGTAACTTGATTTAATTTCGGTGAAATAGCGTTGTTGTACTTTTATTGATATACTAAATTTCGAAGTAAAAATTCTACCCTAAAAGGATTAACCCTTTGCCCTACAACAACGAGTGACACTGCGGTTGATAGAAAAGGAAATTTTGAAGCTTTTCAAAAATGATCAAATTGAAAATATCACTGGAACGCAACACGATAAAATTATTTCTATGTTATTAATATCACGTTAAATTCTAAGATATATCAGGAATCCCTGGGAAATTTGTATTTTAGCAATTTAATTTTCAATTATTGCGGAGGCAGTCGCAAAAGAAATTGTAGGGCAAGGGGTTAAATAAGTGTCTCTAAGTTCCTCGAGCTAAAGGGCATATTTTTTACCGGTCACGCGATTCAAAATAACATTGGCATCATTGCAAAACGGTATATATTTATAACATTGAATTATTTATAACGATATTCAGTTACCGACGACGACGGCGATGCCGTTAAAAGTCATTAATAATGCAGTTAATCGACGAAGGTAATAGTTGAGTAATCATTATCCTTACCGTTACGTCATTAACATAAGTCTTATTGAATTAATTTGTCTAATACAATAATGCTGAGGCTTCGACGAACGGTGATAATTGACTTGTTTTCTTTCTAATCGATGCATCATTGAATATTAATTTACGACGTCTCATTTGTTAGACAAATCGACGGGGACAAATAATTCTAAAGAGGTACAGTCAACGATGCAAATAATGCACCGTAGGATAAAAATAATTCTAAAACAACTTACAACTATTTCTTGCCTTCAAAATAATTCCCTCTATCATCTAACTTCCACCCGTTTCAAAAATAACTTTTCCTGCGACGATCACATTCAAAGAACTAAGTAAATAATTATCTTCTTTTTTTAAATTTTCTCCTTACATCAATTGTTACGAATCCACTCTACTTAATAATTTAAAACAAAACTTTCAAGAAACCTCTCCGTTCCATTTCAAAGGGAAAGTCCGTAAAAGAAACCATCTCGCGATTCATCCTCCAATTAATTCATCCCACCGTCAGATTTAATAAAAGCGAATTATCTGTATCCCCCATTATCGTTAATTATCAGCACGTACTAAGAGTTGCGCCAGTAGAATTCCGGTTTCGCGGTTTTACATTCTAGTCGTGAGAAAGTGCATCGAATGAGAATAATGAGAAGCTACTCCTGCATTCCCCGTGGCGTCCGCGACTCGTTAACAACGAGCAAGACAAGCGGCACCAAACACCGTCAAAAGTGAATACCCTGGGTGCATGCTTGCACAATAGCCGAGTGGCTTGCTCTCCCTTTAAAACAACACGATCGTGAGATCGCGCGAGAGTGCCTTCTTCTTCTTGCCGTGTATCAACGCTTTAACCTCGATTTTGTTGTCTACTAGCAGCAACGTGTCGGTGCATCTAAATGCCCTGGTATTAAGATTTCCTTGATCCGCTTCTCGTTGCGACATAAATATAGATTTCGATGTGAGATCCTCCTTTTCTAGCGAGAGTCATTCTTCTAAGAAAGAATTACATTTTTCTTGGCGCACTTCTCGTTCAAACTTAAATAGAAATTTTTATGTAAGATCCTCCTTTTCTAGCGAGAGTCATTCTTCTAAGAAAGAATTCAATTTTTCTGGATCCTCTTCTCGTTCAAACTTAAATAGAAATTTCGATGTAAGATCCTTCTATTTCAGCAAGAGTGATTCTTTTAAGAAAGAATTATATTTTTCTGGATCCACTTTTCGTTCAAACTTAACTATCAATGTAAGATCCTCCTGTTCTAGCAAGAGTCATTCTTCTAAGAGAGAATTATATTTTTCTGGATCCTCTTCTCGTTCAAACTTAACTATTTTCAATGTAAAATCCTTCCTAGCAAGAGTCCTTCTTCCGACGAATTGCAAGAGGCGGACGGTTTAATTGCAAGCGCGCTCATTTGAGCAATGATAACTGAATGTTGATGAATATATTAAAATTCTATTATATTAACAGTATAACAACTCAATTCGTTAAATTGACGGGTTTCTACTTTCTTTAAGGAACATTTAAATTGAAATTACTTAAGTCGTCATCTTCATTGTTGCTTGACCCCTCTTTTTTCAAAGCAATTATTAGATATATTTTAGTGCGACAGATTTAACGAACGTGAATCTGGTGTTAATGAATGTTAATTCTCCGTTTTTTTCAAATGCTCAGCTAGAAAGTTATTAAATATGTAGACAGGCTGAAAAGTAGTTTGTGTCGTTCGGTAGTCGTCAATGAGAGAAACAAAGAAGGCTACGGATGAATACGGAGGTGATGTAGATTCGTCTGACGTAATTTTCCTATGAAAATTTCACGATGAAAATGTACTCACGATTCGAACACTTCTGCGGTATGGGGAGGGAGAGGAATCTTCCTGGTCGATTGCTGTGCGGTCGAGCTTCGTTAATTGCAGGCTCGGCGTTCACCAACGCCGCGAGGAGCACCACGGCCAGCGGCACCGTGATCATCTGGAAAGTAGGTTAGCCATTGTTTAACGTTTAAACAGTCAGCGATGCATTAATCTTTATAGTTCAGTCGTTCCTTAGATCCCCTTTGTAAATGAAAACAGTAATGCTCATAGTGAAACAGCGAAATCTCTTGTATAAACTTTAAAAAAGAAACATCGTGACCTCTGCTAAGTAGGGATCTTACGGTTTCATACTGTGGTTTGCAGATTAGTGAACAGATAACGGTTCAAATTCAGTGGCTTGAGCCAGTTCAAATTTCCCGCCACCTCTGAGAACCTTTTCCTTTATTTTTATTTAATATATGATTCCCTCGATGGTTCAGGACCCACCAAATGTGCTATGTTTCACAGTTAGAGTTCAAATTTCCCGCCACCTCTGAGAACCTTTTCCTTAACTTTTATTTAATATATCATTGCCTCGATGGTTTAGGACCCACCTATCGTGCTATGTTTCAGAGTTAAAGTTCAAATTTCCCGCCACCTCTGACAACCTTTCCCTTAACTTTTATTTAATATATCATTGCCTCGATGGTTTAGGATCCACCTATCGTGCTATGTTTCAAAGTTAGAGTTCAAATTTCCCGCCACCTCTGACAACCTCTTCCTTAACTTTTATTTAATGTATCATTGCCTCGATGGTTTAGGATCCACCAATCGTGATATGTTTCACAGTTAGAGTTCAAATTTCCCGCCACCTCTGAGAACCTTTTCCTTAACTTTTATTTAATATATGATAGCCTCAGTGATTCAGGAACCTCCTAAAACGCTAGGTCCTAGTCAATACGACCACAGCAGTCGAAAACGGCAAAATAGTAATCAAACGATAACATTAAAATGAGAACACTTTATGCACATCGCCATACAAGAATTCTAAGAAGATTTAATGAATTTGCTAACGTTGGTCACTGGCCTCCTGACATTTAACGTGCTAATTGCTTCTTCTATTGACCTCGGCTAACGCTACCTCATGCAACGGTGTTTCATCATGACGCTCTGTAACCAAGGCTCGTGAAAACGGCGATTCTCGAAATTTCACAGCGAAGAGCAATAACATGGTGAATCGTACGAAATACACGTGTTCAGTCATTACAGCGGAGTATGTAAATTATAAAGGAGTCTTAGAATTGCTTGATTATCCTTTCCATCGACCTTGGTTAAACAAGAAATGAAACTATTCGAGATAATGCTGCTCAATCAATTTGGGTAATTTTTAGAAAAAATCAGAAAGCGGTCATTTCACCGCCATGGCAGGTTTAGTATTAAATTCAAATAAATCACAAATCCTGCATTACTTAACTATAATACGGACGTTTTCTTTTTTTTACCAAATCATGTTATTCCGGAAAGATTAATTGCTCTCTATTCGCCCTATTCGAGTTCTAATATCTCATTCTACGTTATCCAAGATCTTATCGATGCAATTAAGATTTCTCATTTAAATACGGCTCAGATCAGACGTCGTTTGTAATCTCGATGAGGCATCGAATACCAGGGGCTAAAATCACGGCTGTTGGACGAGTCGAAAGTTGATTTAAATTCCGAAATAACGCTTTCGGTGATGTACGCAATTTTGGTTGACATATCGCGAGCAATGCCGGTGAGAGTTTCGAAGGTAAGGCCGGCGTGCAGATAGTATCGTACCTGTCCGCGAATACATTTAGTTTCCTTAAGTCAACGGGAGAGTTTCTCTTAGGGAGTGTCGACGTAATGAAATTGCACGACGACGCACTTTTTTTTGCGAATAGATCGAAGTTATAGCTTACGCGTGAATACGTAAGTTGCAGTCGTGTTAATGGAGAAAGAGCTCTCGAGATATCCGAGGTTTGTTCCGGAGATATTCGTAAAATGAGTACAACAATGACTGATATTTGAGTCGCTCAGAAGCCAATGCTGTTAAGCCCATTTTTTGGATATTTTCTAATTTTTTGAAATTTACAATCCGGAGATATTCCTAAAATGAGTGCAATGATGATTGATATTTGAGTCGCTCAGAAGCCAATGCTGTTAAGTCCATTTTTTGATATTTTCTGATTTTTTAAAACTTACAAGAATAAGAAAATATCAAAAAAATTGACTTAACCGCATTGACTTCTGAGCGACTCAAATATAAATGCACTCATTTTAGGAATATCTCCGGATTGTATATTTTAAAAAATCAGAAAATATCCAAAAAATAAACTTAACCGCATTGGCTTCTTCACGACTCATTTAGTGGGTCAATTTTTATCTACATTTTTTTACGTGTTTTTAATAAATTGTTAATATTGGAGATTAGTATTATGCTCCTCTAAATCAGCGTTTCTCAAATCGGGAACCGCGAAGTGGTTACTTAGTCGAAATTTCATCGAATGTACATTTAATGACTAAGATTTGCCATTCTCTGAATAAATAATTGTTTGTCAATGAATGTTTTGGTAATAGTAGCCCATATATTAATTGTAGTTAATTTCAAAGTTTTAATAAATATTCCAATAAGTGTAAACCAACGAGAAAGTATTAGATAATTCACGCTACACTTCGTTCGCGTTTCTGCTATCTTATTTTCTTAGAAATTGCACTAAAAATCTCATAACTGCTATGACGAATGCCTTGCGGCAGGATGAAGATATTAACCTCTTGTCTTACAATGACAAGTCACACGCATGATACAAATTATAGCCCAAACGCGACAATCACGAATTATACTCGTGACCTGTAATGACCACTGTAAGTGTCATTGTACAGTCTCTTAGCTGCGGTAGAGTACAATCAAATAACGCTGTTCTATGCGATTTAAAGTGAACATATCTAATAAATGAATTATTACATCTGATACTTTCCCTTCAAAAGACCTATAAATAACATGTCCCGCAATTTTCATTACTTATCTTAACGAAAATGGTAATCGTGCGTACTCAACAATGGAATTAAAGCCGATTGAGAGGTAATTTAATATGTAAAAATAATTTACAAAGAATAAATAATCATTCTTTTCTCAGAAGCCTCGGGATTTGATGAAATCGAGTTCAATTTACTTATCGGTTTACTCAGTCGGTTATCGACTTTAATTTTGACACTGTTACGATAATTTTGCCTGATAACTATTTCTTTAGGTGTTCTGAATCATCAGGGCTGTAATTTATTAAATGATAATTTAGGAGAAGTTTCCAGGAGATGACAGAGCATAATTTGAACTTGGACCCACTGATAGCAAGTCATTTACCTTCTTACGCACCATAGCCCTGTTCATCGTATACTTCTCACGCAGAAAAAAATTCCCATAGACATTTTCCAAAGGCGTTGAAAAATGATTTGAACTCGGAACCAATAATTGCGAATCTCAGACTTTACTTTTCTACCCATTATCCCCTAACTTTTCGATTTCAAGTGATAACATCATTTCTGCTAGAACCTACTGTTTTAAATGGAACCTCAATCACCCACAGTTATCAGATATTAAAGAATAATTTATGCAAAATTGACTAAAGGCGCTGAAAAATTATTTAAACTCAGACTTTACTTTCCTATGCATCATAGCCCCCCAACTTTTCGATTTCAAGTGATAACATCATTTCTGCTAGAATCTAATGATTTAGATGGGTCCTGAATCACCCAGGGTTATGATATATTAAAGAATAATTAAGGAATAATTTGCTACAGGTGATGAAAGATGATTTGAACTCGGAACCAATAATTGCGAGTCTCAGACTTTACTTTCCTATGCATCATAGCCCCCTAACTTTTCGATTTCAAGTGATAACATCATTTCTGATAGAATTTAATGATTTAGATGGGTCCTGAATCAGCCAGGGTTATGATATATTAAAGAATAATTAAGGAAAATTTTCTAAAGGTGATGGAAGATGATTTGAACTGGGGATCCATTGATTAGGAGTCAGCCTTTACCTCATTATACATCAGAGTCCCCTGAGAATATCTAAACGCACCGTCATTTCAAGTCATTTGTACATCGTGCCTTAATGCGATGATGCTTTTCGTAGAAAACGTGAGCGCATTACGAGACACTCAACTTGTTAAGAAAGCACAAAATTAACGTTACTGCCACTCAAGGCTAAATTCATACGAGGTATTTCTCTATTAGCGTATGTCATCGTGTAACGCGTATCCTCTCGATCAAAGCATACAAAACTTTCTTTTTTTTATTTGACGCTACATCAACTATTTCAATCAAGAGGGTAAAAAGACGGTCAATATAAGCGCCGGCAATGAAAAGCCGAGTAATAGACTCCCAGGCTATCAGCGCTGCCAGTGAAAAGCCAGTTAATACGCATCCGGTCAACGAAGTATTACTAATCGGTAAAAATAATATTATTACGCATGGAGTACTCAGCGGAATTAATTTTTCTTTTGTTAATCCTCTGCATCAGAGTGTTGCCCGACATAGTTTCCATTTAAGCTAATATTCTACCAAGTTAATCTCATTTTTATTGAAATATCCCTCAAAACCTACAATTATTAATATCAGTAAATAACGCACGATAAGAATTTTCCTAAATTAATTACACACCTAACTTCGGACATTTAAATAATACTGACAACTGCAAAGAATTAACCCCTTGCCCTATAATTTCTTTTGTGACTCCTTCCGCAATAATTAAGAATTAAACTGGTAAAAGAAAAATACCTCAGTGATTCTTTATACATCGTATAATTTAACGTAATATTAATATTGTAGAAATAATTTTATTCGCGCCTCACTGATATCTTTAATTTCATAGGTTTCGCAAAACTTGAAAATGCAACACGAGTGTCACTCGTTATTGTACGGCAAGGGGTTAAAGGACCCTTTAATTATTTTTTCAAGTTTGTTGCAAGCTAAACGAAATTAATTGCACAACATTTCCTGTCGTTTCTTATTCCTTTTTTAACGATACCAATAACTATAGCTACCAACGAAAATTTAGCTGATATTACAAACTCATGAATTTGCAAAGTCGATATTAAATCGTTAGAAAATAAAACGAAGTGAAAAGATAGGACTGCAAAGGGTTAAATTTCTCAACACTCCAAACTCCCTCCATCCTTATCGAATTATCTCTATCAATCGTGTGAATAATGACCAAGAACCAAAGTAACAAGTGAAAAGAAAGCGTCGCGCACTGCGTTCTGTCACTCACCTTGTCGCACTTGTCCCTGTTCGTTTGTTTTGTGATTTAGTGTAAATGTATAAGACGGACGAAGGAGTCGATGGTTAAAGAAACGTGGTCACTGTTAGGATATGGAGAGACGGGCACCTTCACTGTCGATTATATAGAAATGGTCCCCACCAGCCGGTAGGCTCATCCCACCCTGAGTTACAAGGACCCACGGAGACGCTTCTCGGCTCGACCTTATTCTTAATTAGTCCCAGCAATTGGGGGTTAGAGATCTTATTTTTCAGTGTCTCCGTGATACGTTGCTAGACGTCTTCGTTCGTTTCTCCTGATTCCTACCTAGAAATGCAGAGGCAGGCAAAATTTTACTTCTAAACGTGAGAAAGTGTAGGCTAATGGTGCACAGGGGATATGGTGAAATTGAACATCTTTTTACGACGACGAGACGCACGGAGAAGACGTAATGACGATGGGATTTCGTTAATCACTCTTTTTTTTTCACTATGAGAAAAATGGAAAACATTGGAAGTAAATTTTGCAACAGGTGGATATCGTCGATACGATGATTTTAATTGGATAAAATGATTGAGATGTTGGCTCCTCGAATTGTGGTATTTGATAAAATTGTATTAATATTTTATTTCAGCAATAAAGTGCCATGTGATATTTTAATTGAAGTATTTATAATTTAATAGCATTAGGAATTCTATTCGATGCAACGATTGATATAATTCTGTCAATATAAATGGAAGAATATAAATTATAATTTGTTAATTGTCTTTACAATTCAATATTATAACTGCCTGGTTTTTTTTTCTTATATTTTTATATCAATGTTTATTCAATTTTAAAGATACAAAATTACTTTCCGTGCATATTTCATATTTCATCCATTAAGTTGATTATTAAACTGTTTATTAAACGGATTAGACATAATAATGAATATGAATATGAAGAATTATGATCATCGAACGATACTTGCTTGTATAAGATGCACGAACAATGGCAATAAGCGATTTTATTATTAGGATTAATGAATGGTTCACGGCAAAGGTTAATGGTAACGTAAATATTTTATTTACAGTAGTAAATGTAATATCCACGAATGAGAGTTACGTCGGTGATTCCGTAATAAATCATACGAGTGGTTTATCGATATCGAGATTGCATCGTCATACTTAACACTTAATGTATATTAATACGTTCACAATTATAAATGTCTGCAAATTGTCAATCATATAGTTATCCAGTGAAAGAACCTCATATTTTCATATTAATAATTTGAGTCTGATATGAATATAAAAAATGATAGTCATAAGTTTTGGAATAAAGCAATTTGGAATTACGACTTTCATATTTTCATATTCGCGTCAAATTCAAACTGTTTTATTTTCAATTAAAATTGCAAAAAAACTGTATCTATGAAGATTTGAAAGTTCGAACGGATCAATCTTATTAATAAAAAAACTTATGTAATCGAACGAAGGATGCTCGAAGTACTGCAATAATTGAATCATTGTAAACTTTCATCCAGCTCGTTTCTGCATGGTAAAATGATGCAATTGTATCATTAAAAAGAAAAATGCATCAGGAAATGTATCAGAATTACCGTAACACAGAAGCTCTTACAGTTATGAATTTCCATCGCGGTGAAAACGCCAAGTTAACACCTGAACTACCGGCATTAAGTCTGTTTTATTTAAATGTAACAAATAATTACTTTGTAAAAACATGAATCAAGAGGTAGAAAAGATGATAAATTAAGTAACTTATGCATTTTAGTAATATTTACTATACTGCTTCTCTATAAATTTAAAATTTTATAGAAAAGTAGTAACCTATCATTTCCACCGTCTTCCCAGTTGTAGTGTTGACGAACGATTTTAATTTCATCAATTTTATGCAGAATAACTTTAATCATCTCATCCTCTCGTTCTGATGCAAGCTTATAATGCAAGCTGCAGAATCGTCCAAAGGTGTATCATGATAGGAGGTCGTGCAGGCAGCAAGAAGTTTGTAATAGATCATTAATAACACGGAGATTGCCAAATTTCCATAATTTCGTGAATATATCTCGTGATCTTTTGGAAAATGAAAGGGAAAAGGTCACTTTCGGTCTCGGTCGACGGCGTCCGAATTTCATAAAGGAACGCTTGCTCGCTCCTTCGTTTTGCGGCTGCTCGGTTCTCCACGGATGACCTTGAGGATGCGCCTCGTTAACTTTCACCGTGGTAACCGAACACGTCGACGGAGAACAGGATAGTCAATGTCATTCGAGCTGCAGCTTCTAGTTTGGTCCATCCTCTTTTCTATCTTTCGTGGAAAACGGATGAAGGTTCCGGTTGCGTTTTTTCTTATAATTGAAAATTGTTCTCTTCGCAACCTGCTCATGCGCGCTTGCAAACTCTTCGGTTCCGGTTCCAATAGGTTCCTTATATTTATGGTATTTTAAAGGGAACAAATATTGTAATTAGGATAGTAAATATCATTCGAGCTGCAGCTTCTAGCTTGGTCCTTCATCTTATTTATTTTTCGTGGAAAACGGATGGAAGTTCCGGTTGCGTTTTTTCTTATAATTGAATATTGTTCTCTTCGCAAGCTGCTCATGCGCGCTTGCAAACTCTTCGGTTCCGGTTCCAATAGATTTCTTATATTTATGGTATTTAAAAGGGAACAAATGTTATAATTGGGATAGTAATTATCATTCGAGCTGCAGCTTCTAGTTTGGTCCATCATCTTTTCTATCTTTCGTGGAAAATGGATGGAGGTTCCGGTTAAGTTTTTTCATATGATTGAAAATTCACTTCGTGAAGATGATCAGTTGAATTTTTATTTTCTACGATAGAAGTGGAATATTTATTGTATGTCTCCCATATCAATTTGGGGAACAATGTTCCCACAGAGATGAATTAAAATTCATCCGAAGGCTTAAGTATCTCTATGTTATCTAAAGAATTCGCAATTCAACATACTCCGTCGATTTATATTGAGCAATATATTGAACGTGCATGCTTCTATAAAACCTAACTTATCCACTTTCTATTTACACACGAATTCAATTACAGGAGGCATGTAATCAATTACGTAGCGCCTATGAAATGCACCATTGGCGGAAAAGTCTCGTTTTAAATTGAGGAAAATAGGTCATTCGAATGTAAATATAATAGCTTTTGATTAATATAATAATACAGTAGTTTTGCAAGGAAAATTCGACGGCTACAAAAACCGATGAAACAAATGGAATTTTTCATGGGGGTTACGGTGGACAATGAGGAAAACTCTTGATCGGTAAACCCCCTATTGCCTCAGAAACATGATTTTCTTGGCTGTCAAAATGACTGGTTCCCAATTTTTTCTAAAAATTCTCCAAATTGATAGGTAAACCATGAAGTAAATATTCCCTCTCCATCCTAGGTTTACTGTAATTGAAATTTCACTGAACAACTTGACCTTCTTTCATTAATGTGACACTATTAAATGATATAAAATGAATGTTAAAATTTCTATTCCTTCGGTTCGGTAGAATTTGGTAAATAAATCAAATTTCTAAAGGCAAAAGTGAAAGGTTGGGAAATTCGAAAGTTACGACGATCTAAATGTCTTCCCGGAAGATGTATGCAGCTACTTATGTCGGCGTAGGTATTGCGTCCAGATTCGGAGTTCTACTGAAGTACTATTAGTGATTACAACACGTTAATTCTTATTGAGAAATGAACTAAAACTGCAAGGAACGCGGAAACCCAGTGAATCGAACTCTCCTCGTTAAAAGTCAACGAATACGCCAAAGACATTTCGTAATTTCAAAAGTTGCATCTTTTTTTAACTTACATCAAGTGTTTTATATATAAAATGTCTTTTCTAATAATTTGTTTCAATACTAATTTGTCAATACTAATTTGTCAATACTAATTTGTTTTCACAAATTATAAAAATACGACGAAGAACAACTAATAATTATATCTTGCACCTGTTAAAAACTATGTACAACATTGAAATATCTAGAAAAAATGTTACAAGGAGATCATATCGAACGAAGTCCTTTTTGGCGTACAATTCAAAATAACTTCTTCATTTTCATTTCCTTTCTCGTGAAAATAAAACAGCTTCGCTCTCAGGGTTAAGTATCTCGGTATGAAGAAAGAAAGAGAAAAAAGATACGACAATTTTTACCATCCGGAGATTTTAATTCGAATACCGTATTGCGAAGCGGCCTTCCTGGCATTCTGCTAACATTCGCCGGGACAAGGTAGCATTATTTAAGAGTCACAGCATCCAACGTCTCATGCCTCAAACTCTGCCATTAAATATCTCAGAAACAAAGGCCTGCTCGAATAAATTCTAGGTTTACCTGATTCGTTATTTCGACCGGCGAATTATTTCACGATTATCTACGGAAAGGACAGTGAAACTTTAACGTTCGCGTTGTATTTTAAGGTCGACCTGGTAAAAGAAATATTTCAATCGGTTCCCATTAATCATTTTCAGGTCGAAATTGAAATAAACGAGTCTCGTCGAAATTCATCTAACACTAGAACACTAGATAATCAATTAAGAAATTTCAGTTTTATGAGATAGAAGTGCAATAATTAATTTATGGCTCCCTTCTCAATTTGGGGAGATTTTAGAAAAATTGAAAACGGCCATTTTCCCGCCTTGGTAGTTTTAGTGTTAAATAACCAATCATCTCTGAGAAACTCGTCCTAAATTGTTATTTAATACGTCAGAACCACAATGGTTTGAAAGCCACCTAAAACAGTGGATCCTAGTTGAAATGACAATAGCAATTGTCAAAATACAAAAGAAGAAGAAGATTAACGACAGTAATACCCTTGCGCATATCTTCCACTTTTGTGCAAAGAATCCGAATTTTAACATTTACGAAACACATTGAAATTCGTCCATTATGACACAATACCTCTGATACGTTTCTTGAAAGCACTTAAACGAACATTCCCGCTAAAAAGGGGCGGCTTTCTTAAAACCGATTTCACCGTGTATTCCCGGTGGGCGATGAAAAGTTGGTGAATGATTTGCTCTCTGATCCTCCGTCAATTATGGTTCATCGACACCCGGACAACGTAGCCATTTAGATCATCAATCAGACGTCTTTTTAAGGTAAAGTTCCGAGAGAAAGGGTAGAGGGGGAGAAAGGATTACTGTACCGAATCGAAAAAAGGAGTTATGTAAGTTATGGAAGACACGATAACACGTGGTAAGCCGTGGAAGATGGTAATGCGCGACCTTGGATCTTCGAAGTTGACCTCGAAGTCTTCAAGGTTTGTTTCTGTGAATAGTGAATGTTCAGTAGTAGGCAACCCGTCGTTTTGCGTGATATGTATATTATTTGAAAAAAATTGCGAAAGGTGCACGCTTCGGCGTCCAGATTTCAAATATAAACACGTATAAGCAGCTTTGAATAATTAATTAAATTGTAAACGAGGATATACGCTTTGACGATTGCCAATTAAAGAGGACAAATTATCATTCGACGAGGATCCGCGGATGAATTATTCCTCGATTTGTCATCTTCCAATGGTCCCTCGTTTTAATTAATGTTTGATTGAGTTTCTTGGAAATTCTCTTCGTTTTCATTGTCGATCATTGACTTGCAACAATTTTCAACATGTTCTTTGTTGACAATTTTAAGTTCAAAATCACCGAATACGATTGGTCATTATGATGCAAATTAGGAAAGTGTCCTTTTAAAACACAGTGGCTCGAGTGTAGTACTCTTCATTGTTTAAACATTTTCTATGCTGTAGTTGAAATTTTTATCACAACATTTTTGCAATAGTTCACGTTTACTGTTGCAACGTGAGTCAGTGCTATCCGTTAATGACGCATAGTAGGAGGTTATTAAATTCAGTCCGTGGCCTAAAATTGCAGAGTATTTACATAAATTCTTATTCCTCTTTACTCTCATTCTTGTACCTTTCTTTTATTCAGTTCCGTCCAATGTATCCAACCACAACGTTTCAAAAGTACCTAATTAATCATTAAAAATGCCACTGCTAGTATGGGAAATCCTTCGATCGGTCTATTTTTATCACGAAATAAAAACTAAAGTCCACTCATCGCAGAAGAATGACCATCATATGTCTCAATGCATCTCAGTTTCTTGAAATTACAAAAATAATGAATCACAAGGAAAAACTTACATGGAAGAAAACAAATTTCAATAATTCCACCTTAAAAGAAGCCAATGGCGACCTTATAAGTCACCGTAGCAACTGTTTTAAATAACTCGCCGATGCAAAAGAAGCAAGAAATATTATAAGTAACGAACAATCCTGGAATTTTAGTCTTCCGAATATTTTATTTGCCTTCAGTTATGACAAACGACCGATTCGGCCCCGTGAGATGGTAAACATCTCTACATCTTCGTCTCAATCGTCAGTGAGGAGAATGTCGGGGCTTAAGGTCACGGAGGTCACCGGGTAAGAGGTCCCGGTGAGCATTTGTTTTCGTCCCTCGTGCTGTTAAATGTCGCCGGTACTTCATTCGGATTAAGTACATCCAGCAGACAGGAACCTTTCGTAAAGGTACGTCCTTGCCGCACAAAATTTATGCTTTTAATGGACAATCGCGACGTACGCGCTTAAATAACTTGGGGTCCTGAGGACGGTGCAGCCTGCAATAAATTAGAAATCCTTTATTGCGTTCTGGTGTGTCTTATCGGTGCCGGTCGTGTGTACGCTTTTGATTTATTCCCGTTAATATGATAATTTATATTTATCGTTTTAATGCGGTCTCCTTGTAGCTCATCGTCTCGCAGGATTCCTCGGCAATCTTCGCTTGGGCAGAGTGGAAAAAAAGGTGTGGGTGGAAAGATTACAGGACACTGCGGCTCGATTGGCAGTTTTAACAATAGAACTACTGTCGATTAAGGCAATATATTTAAAGATAGTAGATAAATACTTTAAAGAAAGAGAAAGAAAGAGAGATCTCTCTCGTTTTGCAAAATAGATGTGGAAAGTTAAGCAGGATGCAACGTTAAAAAATTCAGGATTATTTTTAAAAATTTTAGAGCAATTCATATTGACCACTTTGGTAGATCTATTGTTAATTCTATGAGAAAATGTCTCTTTTAGTATGCATGCTTTGTGTGCGCTGGTAGTTTGAGAATCTCTATTTCAGTGATTTTCAAGATATTTTGAGTAGAATCTACTTTTTAAGGCTAAGAATACATTTCGTGGCGTTAAACTTAAAACAATATTAATTATAGATTTACCTCTCGCATTTATAAAAAGGAACAAGCACCTGGAGAAAAATAACAGGCCTTTATATGCGTATCATTATTCATCGACGAGAAAGTTCCTTTGGTTTTGGAGATGTTGAACACTCGGCTTGTTGACAAAGCTAAAGTGTTATTCTTCTGGCATCATTTATTTTTTTTACCGAATTACATGCACGTCGTTTGCGCGCCTATAGGGTGATTCTTAATTCGCGATTCGAAGATCAGTTTCGTAATCAGTGGATTCATGTTAAAATCCTTCAACCTCACTTTCAGAAAATTTGTCTTAGACTATTGTTTAATATATCATGAGCTCGATGGTTCGAAACTTATTTAAAACAGTACCTTCTGATGTTTTGGTCTTTAACGAGTTAAAAGCGCGAACTCGCAATCAGCGGGCCGAGTTCAAATTTCCCGCCATTCCTGTGGAATTATTTATAAATTACTATTTAATATATCAGCCTCGGTAGTTGGGAATTCACCTAAAATAGTAGCTCCTGAAGATATGGTGGGTCAGAAGGTAAATGCTTAAACTGGCAATCAATGGGCCCGAGTTCAAATCTCCCGCCATTCCTATGAAAATTTTTATAAATTACTATTTAACAATTAAAATTCGATGAAGTCGAGAGCAACCCGTCAGCGTTCTTCTACAATTAGAATTTACTTCGGATGAAGGGAAATAAATTCGTGAATTTATACGGACACCCTTTATGTAAATTTGCAAAAGGAGAAGAAACAACTTCTGTGTAAACTGGAATGTAAGTCGAGAACCTTTCATTGTACGTGCATATTTACGAAATGTTTGTTTGAAACGTGAGGAAGATTGATATTTAGCATGAATAATATTTTGTCAATGAAAAATCCTACGAATCGGCTGGTTTATTTTATTTTTCATTATGCAAACTTATTGCAATTATGGTTCGTACAATGAAAGAAGTACGAGATGCTTAAATTCGCGATAAAATTGAAGGGAGAGCTTTTTCTTTTTCTTACAAAAGCGAAAGTCTACTTTGTTTAAGTACATTTCTCTTGTGCAACTTTTAAAAATGCATTTTTACAATATACCAACGGAACTTAATATTTTTTTAGTCATTCGTAATAATTGTGAATGCACTTTAATTGGAAACTTAGAGAAAAAATTCTGATCAGAAATTTCTTTATTTAGAATATTTTCCTTCTTCACAATTTGAGCTGTCCTTTGAAAGATGAAATTCTCTACTTCGTATTGCCTCGTTGTGATTAACGTCGAAAGTGTTTCTCTCCCTGAAATGTGTAGCAAGACCTCGAGCCTAAACAATAAACATTCTCTCGTAACAATGGTGCCAATTACTATGTATCTTGATAGCATAGTTCTGCTGGTACATTGTTAGAAAATCTTACACTACTTACGTTTCCTTCTTACGAAAATCCTTCAAATTTCTTGTCCTGTGTTAGAGAACTTTAATTTTCATAAGTTCAGTGACGCTTACAGTTCAAGATACTTTTGAAAAGAATTATAATCTCCGCCTTAAAGAGATTTTTGAGTTAAAGTGCCAAGAAACAAGTACTTTCGCTTCGTCGACAAAAGACTTAAGAAGAAAAAAGTCTTCCATACTTTCATAACTAGGCACCGATTTAAATTACATAAAGCCGATGATACTTCCAGGATCGAAAATAAGAAGTAGAAACAAAAAGCCGGTGGTATTTTTTCTTTTTGCAAGGTTAACGTTCCTTTCAAAACCGTTTAAGATCGGTCAGTAGCATAATCTTTCGATCTTCGCACCTGCACCTCCATGTTGCAAAACGATGCTAAACACTGTTTTGCAAGTCTATCTATCGTTGCAGTTTCGACAGAGGTCTTTCGTCGTCGTAAATCAAGAGCACTCTTGTTAGCACATTCATAGTGTATTCTTCGTTTAAAAGTTTAAAGATCTCTTGCTATTGGGAATATCGAAACGTCGTGATCGAAGCTTTTACGTAATTCCGGATTGTTTCGTGTAAAGGATTCGTATCATAGCCTTGGTGATTTGCAACCCTAAAACTTAAAACAGTAGGACCTGCTGCTATGGCGACTAAGGAGGTAAATCTTAGCACTCGCAATTAATGGGCCTTCTATTAGAATTAATCTTCCTTCGTTACCTCTGGAAACTTATCTGAAACAGTAGATCTCCAGGGTACGGTAGATAATGAAGTAGATAACTCGGAATCGCAATTAATAGGTTCGAGAGGAATTTAGATTTTTCCCTGTCAACTAGTGGACATTTTTCCAAAATTATTATTTAAAATATCAGAGCCTCGGTGATTTGAAATCTTTCTGAAACAGTAGATCTCCAGGGTACGGTAGATAATGAAGTAGATAACTCGAAATCGCAATTACTAAGTCCGACAAGAATTTAGATTTTTCCCTGTCAACTATTGGAAATTTTTCCAAAATTAGTATTTAAAATATCAGAGCCTCGGTGAATTGAGATCTTTCTAAAACGGTAGATCTCCAGGGTGCAGTAGATAATTAAGTAAATAACTCGGAATCGCAATTAATAGATTCGAGAGGAATTTAGATCTTTCTCTGTCGACTATTGGAAATTTTTCCAAAATTATTATTTAAAATATCACAGCCTCGACTTGGCAGCCGCCTCAAACATAAAATAGTTGAATTTAGACCTACTGTGTGGGAGGTGGTTGCTAACAAAAGAGACGCATCTTTTTTGCAACTCACATTTTATATTATTGCGACCCGGTGAACTTAAAATGGCAATCTATAGATTTGCTGCAATCGATAAAAATCTCAAAAGCAATGAAAATCATAGTTCACTTCCGCGTCGTTATTTACAATCGAGCGAAAGTTAATAGGCGGCTTTGTAAATACTGAGTAAATAGAAGCCTTACCTTCCGGTTCGTGTCGGAAGAACGTTGAAACTTAATTGCATTTCGATCGTTGTTCGTTTCCTATTTTTAATGTTAAACGTTACCTCCGAACGCGAAGATACCATTTCCGTAAGTTTGAACATTACCAATTCACCTTGGCTTTATTTCATCAACAATCTTTTCCGAGCTCTGTCAGACGTTATTCCATTTCCGCCGTGTCTACCATCGGTAAACAACAATTTTTCTGTTAAATCGGTATCATGTAACAAAAGCACCGATGTTCTAACAAGGATTAGATGTACTCGTAACAGCGACCTCGAGAAATGGGCCGAAAGGTGGTGCACGACCGTTAACCGTGAGTTCTTCTATATCAGGATAGAAGATGCTACCGACGAGGACGGCGAAGGTAATTATTACGAAAACCACATCTGAATGGGCCGTTGGTCGGTGATGATGGTCTCCGTGAAGTAATGTAAACTGCCTGAGATCCGTCAGGACTATAAATAGTAAACTGATCCTGTATCCTGTTCACGTGACCGACGGATAACGAAGTACATGGGGCTATGGTGGATAAGAAAATAAAGGAGGGGACTTGCAATTAGTCAGACCGAGTTCAAATTCTCCACCGTTAACTTTGGGAAATTCTTCCTAAATTATTTTTCGGTATATCGTTGCCACGGTGCACCATGGTGGTTGGGAACCTACCTGAAACAATAGATCAACAATAAGTTAAAATATAAGAGTTAGGAGGCTATGGTGGATAAGAAAATAAAGGCGGGGACTTGCAATCAGTTGGACCGAGTTCAAATTCTCCACCGTTAACTTTGGGAAATTCTTCCTAAATTATTATTCAATATATCATTGCCACGGTGCACCATGGTGGTTGGGAACCTACCTGAAACAATAGATCAACAATAAGTTAAAATATAAGAGTTAGGAGGCTATGGTGGATAAGAAAATAAAGGCGGGGACTTGCAATCAGTTGGACCGAGTTCAAATTCTCCACCGTTAACTTTGGGAAATTCTTCCTAAATTATTATTCAATATATCATTGCCACGGTGCACCATGGTGGTTGGGAACCTACCTGAAACAATAGATCAACAATAAGTTAAAATATAAAAGTTAGGGGGCTATGGTGGATAAGAAAATAAAGGCGGGGACTTGCAATCAGTTGGACCGAGTTCAAATTCTCCACCGTTAACTTTGGGAAATTCTTCCTAAATTATTATTCAATATATCATTGCCACGGTGCACCATGGCGGTTGGGAACCTACCTGAAACAATAGATCAATAATAAGTTAAAATCTGAAAGTTAGGGGGCTATGGTGGATAAGAAAATAAAGGACGGGACTTGCAATTAGTGAGACCGAGTTCAAATTCGCCGCCGTTAACTTTGGGAAATTCTTCCTAAATTATTTTTCGGTATATCGTTGCCACGGTGCACCGTGCAGCCACCATGGTGGTTGGGAACCTATCTGAAACAATAGATCAATAATAAGTTAAAATCTAAAACTTAGGGGGCTATGGTGGATAAGAAAATAAAGGAGGGGACTTGCAATTAGTGAGACCGTGTTCAAATTCTCCACCGTTGACTATGAGAAATTCTTCCTATATTATTATTCGAGATATCATTGCCACGGTGCACCGTGCAACCACCATGGTAGTTCGGAACCTACCTGAAACAATAGGTTAAAATCTAAAAGTTAGGGGGCTATGGTGGATAAGGAAGTAAAAATTGGGGCTCGCATTCAGTGGGGCCGAAAACAAATTCTTTATCACCTCTGGAAAATTTCTCCTAATTTGTTATTTAATTATCAAAATCTCGGTGGTTCCGAACCCATCTAAAACAGTAGTTCCTGTAAGCCTATGGTGGGTAAGGAGATAAACAATGGGACCCGCAATCAGTGGAACCGAAATAAAATTCTCTATCACCTCTGGAAAATTTCTCCTAATTTGTTATCTAATTACCAAACCCATCTAAAACAGTAGGCCTTTGGCAAAATGACCGCAGCTGTTAAAGCGGAAAGTATACAACAAATAAACGGCACTTTCAATGTAACATGCTATTTGTTAAACTGCCGTATACATTGTTCGGATCACGTAACGAAGGAACTAAATGAGACATTTCAAATTCCTTGAGACATCTCTTCAGCACCGCACTATACACATACGTACATCGGAGTTATTGATATTATCCGTCGATGAAATATGCGAATCGGATTCAATAAACGACGGACGACACGGTGAAACTACGATTAGTTAATCGATGACGAAATACGTTATCTCTATTCGGTAATGTTAGAGAAGTTTCAGACAGTACTGACCTCTAATGTGAATTTAACACTTGGTCTACCTTTTGATTCTATTTCTTTTTTTATACAAGAGTTCAAATTTTATAGGAGAGATATACGGTAAATATTCTACGCCTATTTTATAAAACATAAATTTCTTGACATTAAAATTACCGGCGTTAAATCGGTTGTATTTAAATATATTAAATAAATAGCTTGAAGCAAGAGGAATGAAGCTGCGAAGAATCAGTTAAGTAATTTATGTATTAGAATATGTACGTAATAAAATCGGATGTTAAATCTGTTGTGAATAAAATTCAGTCTACTTCTCGTTCTTTCAATTAATCGGTGGGAGATGAATTATTAAAATGAACGAGAGTAATTAAACCAGAAGATCTCTTTTCGTATAATCAATTTTCGCTCGAAAAGGTCAAGTTTTTGCGGATCTTTAGCGGATAGAACGATCGTGAAAGGTCGTCCGCTGTTAAAAGGTTGTGCGCTTTATCATCTGTTATTCCTAGCGCGGGCATCTGCCACGAAATCCTCGAAAATTAACTAAAAAAAGAATTATTCTTTAAATCCTAGAAATACCTGTACAATAATTAATAGGGGTTTGGTATAACGTGTTTATAAATGAACAATTTAGAGGATGCAATCTAATTCCATAATTTAAAATGGCTTTCGTTCTTGCGATTGTGATATTAACTGGATTCTTAAATTTTAGAGAAAATTTTAAATAATCTATATTATAATATGAACGATTAAATATTAGGTGGCACTACCAATTATCAAGTTTGATTAATCTGGTAAAAAGTTCTTTAGTTGCCAACGATATTTTCTGTCTTATAACGCTAAAAATAACTGTTCTCCTCTACGAAGCAATAGAAATTCTATTGTTATTTGTTATAACATCAAATGGAAAATCGATTGCTCATCTTAAAATCACTGATACTAAATACCATGACCCGAATTGGGTATTACATAACTTTTCTTTTTCCTTCCACGCTCATTTATTACGTAAGAAAAAATATTTCCGACAATAAATATTGTTATGTAAATTCATTGATAAAGAACAAAAAAATACAAGTATTTCTCGTGAAATTGATTGTTAGTTTATGGAACTCTAACTTCCTCTCCGAAATCAACGTAAACTTTTTGTGCAACTTTCGACAAACGGCAAAGTCGAAAGCAGGACACGTCAAATATGAACGATCATTAAATAACCATCATGAATCTTGCAATAGTTACAAATCTAAAGTCGTCTATCAGAAAAAACACTCATTTTTCTCACAATTTCTTCTTACATAATAGAACGGATATTTGATTATTTCATCTGAAATTGTAGATTTCACTGAAATGAACTTCCTCCATTGATACATCGACCCTGAAGCTTGGCCAAAGGACTTAGGCTGTCCTGAGAAATGTATAATTTATCGAAAAGGCAAGGAAAAGTGATGGATAATAGCGTAGAATATTTTGATCCATAAAGTTATATAGTTAGAAGGATTTTTGTCTCGGAACAATTGATTGCGAGTCCCAGTTTTTACCTTCCTATCCACCATAGCCCCCTAAGTTTTCTGTTTTAAGTGGCATCATTGGTTCTAATATAGTAGATGACAATTTAGGAGCAATTTTTCAGATGTGATAGGGGATTTGAACTCGGACCTACTGAGTGCGAGTCCCAGTCTTTACTTCTTTATCAACCATAGCCTATTAACTTTTCTTTTTTAAGTAATAATATTATTTTTCCTAGGACCTATTGTTTTAGATGGATTTCAAACCGATAAAGTTAGAATATAGTAGATGAAAATTTAGGAGCAACTTTTCAGAGGTGACAGGGGATTTGAACTCGGACCTACTGAGTGCGAGTCTCAGTCTTTACCTTCCTATCCACCATACCCCCTTAACTTTTTTATTTTAAATAATAATATTATTTTGCCTACGAGCTACTGTTTTATATGGGTTCCACCTAGGCTAGTAAATAATAAAATTTAAAAAACAATTCTCAGAGGAGACAATGGAGAATTTGGTCTGACTAATTGCATTTCTAACTCCTTTCCCGGTACTTCTTTTCAGCATCGCACAATACGTGCAAAGCAACGCGAGAATTTGCTTTTAAGTTTCACTTTCCAGTTCGGTCGGCATGTCGCAATGTTTGGCTATTAAGTTTCAATCAAAATAGTACGCGATGGCAGGAGTATAAATATCAAATGCTTCTTCTTGAACTCTACGATACGATTGCTAGCCGGTTGTTGTTGTAGGAAGAACTATGAGGATATTACGAAAGGTTGAAAATATGAAGTATAATATCAAGAGAATGGTTACTAACAATACATCGACTGATCGATTAAAGGATCGATAAATCTCGCCGATTTGTCCTTGAGAGACTTAAGAGAACAACAAAAAGCGCACATCTTTGCTAGAAATTCAATTTGCAATTGAAAATTGACGCACTGGACGAGTATACTCGTAGTTGCAACTATACCCTCAGGCATGCGCGGAAATTTTATGAACAATTCAGAAATTTTGCTAAAATTACTTTTAAATGACATATCTATTATTGGTATCGATATTATTACCGTTAGAAATAATAATTATTAAATAATAAAGGTAAACGATAAATGTTGGTCGCTACATGGAAATAGAAAAGATTTTAAAGTACCCGATTCTTTGCTGTTTTGTCCTCAGCTTGAAACCGAATTTTTCTTATCGAAATTAAGTTCCACTAATTAAAATCATTATTGGAATTAAAAACTCCTGATTACATGATGCATTAATAATATATTAATATGCATTTATAATATATCAAATTAGATTTCCTGAATAATATAATCACAATAAAATACTCTTTTCATCTTTAAAGTATCTATTCTCATACTGTGTCGTTCTTCTGAGGTTTCACGTCGAAGAAAAATATAGAACAGATTATTAATGTATTTTTCCGATAATTTCATTAACGAGATGCGATCGTTTCTGTGTAATTTTGTAATATCGGCAATTACGATGACTGGAAACGAAACCGGAGGATGTATAATGTTAATGTCAAGGCTGCTTGGTCCATTGTCTATCTAACAGATGCCATTGCCAAGGAAATCCTCTCGTTATTCTAACGATTTTATCAGTCGATCAGTTATGAGGAAGCCGCGATTGATCGATTATTAATGAATTCCCTGATATTTCAAGCAAAATTGCATAACACTGTTAACGCAGTGTCGACCGAGCCTTTCTATATAAACACCTACGTAATACGAGATTTTTTTATTCTTTTGACAATCGTTATTATACTTTTTTTTTATTTTTGTAAATTCCAATTTTGAAAGTAATTTAACAGCATAACGTACAACGGAAAAATATAAAGTATGATATTAAGTGCAATTTTCAGTTCAATTTATAGGAGATGGTACTTTGGATTTCATATAAATACTTTCATCTTTTGCACGGAGAATTTCATTTCGCAGTATTCGATAGCCGGAACGCAGTAACGGGCAATTAAATTGTTCGTGATTGCGTAATTATGCATTTGCATTCCATATAGTGATTCATTAAATGATTATTTCATTGAAAAAAAAAGACAGTACTGGTTTTTGCCATTCATTATTTGCTCGCCGATTATGTTAACTGTACGAAGAAAAGATTTACCGTAGTGCATAATTATTCCATCTAATTCTTTTTATACATGGAGGCAATCGTATTTGTTCTCCACGCCTTATTTCTGTATCTTCCATTCCCTCGCATTTTTTTCCAATTTCTAATAAACTATAAAGAATAAATCTTAATTGATACAGTTATATGTTTTTTTTTCTTTTAATAAGGTGTTTGTTAATTTCTTGAATTATGAGGGTATTTACTAGAATTCGGTGTCCGATTTTGCAACATTTAATTAGTGCAGATGGACGAACTTTTTCTTTCTTCTCATTTGGTGTATGTTAATTTCTTGAATTATGAGGGTAGTTATTAAAATATGGTTCCCGATTTTATAACATTTAATTAGTGCAGTTGGATGAATCTGTTTTCTCTTTATTTTGGTGTATGCTAATTTCTTGAATTATTAGGGTATTAATTAAAATACGATCCTCGACTCCACGAGATATCATGGAATTTTATGAAAATAGATTTAATTTGTATTCATATATGCAGACTGTTTCATAACACAGTGACGCAGAATGGCTCAGAATTCAAAAAGAGCACAAAATGTTCATATCCTCGTACGTTCTGGATGACCTTCTTTCCTACTTTCAGTCAGTTTTGTGTTCCATCTGCATGGATATCTGCATACTTTCACAGAAAATGTTTATAACGAATATCGTTACCATTTAATACAATTCTTCCCCACAATCGCCGGCTCGCGATTATTCTATAGCTTCCATAGTTCCAGCATTAAGTTCTTGAACCCCATAAGCATTTAGAACTCGGTTGGATAAAGTGCAAAAAATACTACTTGAGATTTATGGGGACTCACAATCGGTAGGCCCAAGTTCAAATCCCCTATCTGGACATTTTTTCTAAATTATTATCTAATATAGCAGAGCCTCGGCGGTTCAGGGCCCACCTAAAACAGTGGGTCCTAGGCGAAATTATGGGGATTGGGTGATAGGGGGCCGGTGGATAGGGAAGTAAAGTCTGGGACTCGCAATCAGTAGGCCCAAGTTCGAATCCCCTATCACCTCTGGAAAATTTCTGTTAAATTATCGTCTAATATATCATAGCCTCGGTGGTTCCACCTAAAACAGTAGGTCTTAGGCGAAATGCTGACTTAAAACAGAAAAGTTACGGAGCTATGGTGAATAGGGAAGTAAAGACTTGAAATCGCAATCAATCAGCCCAAGTTTAAATCCCCCCATAATTTCTGGCAAGCTTTTCCAAAATTATCATTTAATAATGTATATCACGCCTCGACGGTTGTACATACACCTAAAACCTAAAAAGGTAAGCCCAGGTGAAAGAACTATAGTAATTGAACTAAAAAACAATACAAACGGAGAAGTTGTACATTATGGTGGAAAAGAAACTGTATCAATCTTCCTTCCAAACGAGAAATACCTCCAGCCCTACTAGCATTATTGTTTTTATCGTTATTCTTGCTAATATAAGAGATTTATCGTGCACAAGTCAGAGGAGGAATAATTTACAACGGTACTATCGTGCGGTCTTTTTTTTCACGATTAATTCATTGTTTCAGCGGCCATAAATCTTGCGTTACGAATAATCGTGCTCGAGAGAACGGCGACGAATAACTAGGGAAGATTACGAGACTCCGTATGATTCCTGGGAATCGCTACTATTGTAAGAGGTGAGTCTTGCACACAAAACTATCGGAAGGCTGGCGTACCATCGATCTGCGATAAAATGAAGGATAAAAAAAATTAATAAGCACTTTGTCGCGAATAATGAATTTACACGTTGATCCTCAAAAGGATGTGGAGAGCCAGCGCGTTCGAGCGTAAACTCGAAGGATATATTTAGAATCTTTGATTGGCAAATGATTACAATGAAGATAATTGTGATTTGATTCTTAAACTGATGTCTTCTAGGATTAGAATGACGAATAAGTTGATCGCACAGCGATTTTCGAGAGGATAGAAAGCGGTAACGTCATTGAATTTACTGATTGCAGGAAACGGTGGAGAGCAGTAGCGTCATCGAATTTGCTGATTGCAGGAAATGATGGAAAACAGTAGGGAAATCGAATTTAGAGGCTTTTATAAAAAATGGATGTTGGATGATGCCGAAAGGAACAGTTGGCTCTGCAGAATTGATGAAATGTAAGTATATAATTCTGATGTTATTAATATAAATTGCAAAATTGTCACTAGTTACGTTGTTAATTATATTATTTCATTACGATTTCAGTTGTCTTAAGATTAAATACAGTGGAAGTTATGAGGACTGAGGGATTTACAAATAATGTAATAAAGAAGAGGCAGATTAACAGGGGAGTTCGGGAACTCATATACTCCGATTTTGATGAAACTATACATAAATATATTGTTAGACCTACCTAAGAAGATAACTTTAATTCATTCGTGCCAGTTTTCAACTTCGCGGGGGACATCAACGCTTTTATCCGAACCGCCCCTTCTATATGCATGCTGATAAGTCGTAAAACATATAAAAAAGATGTAAAAAAATGTGTGAAATGAAATTTATACTGTTTCTTAGAATCTATAAAGCGGCGTGTACATTTTTTTGAAAAATTGAACCCTCCCATCCCTCCTTTTTGATGAAAAACTTAATTACTTTATTTTAAAGTTAAGTTATTCTTCCCATCCCGTTCTTTCCCTATCTGTAATCTAAAATAAGTGGCAAATTCTCCGTTTTTTCGGCTACTGGAAGACCTTTCTACGAAAATTGAATTTGGCGCCAAGAAGAGATGAGGCGCGAGAAGGTATTCGGCTTTCTACAAATGATTCGGCTGTAGTTTTTCATCTCCAGCAGGTAAACGAGCCGAGATAAAACGTTTTTCGATCAATATATAGATAGTTTAGACTTTAAAGAGTACTTTGAAAAAAACTGCATCAAAATTGGTCCAGATTTAAGCGAGAAATGTAAAATTCCTTATAATATCAGTCAGTGAAAGAAAATAAAATTCAAATATACTTCGTATTTTAAAGTTTGACCATAAACTATGCGGATGCCGGATGAATGGAAACTCGATGTAATCAAGGTGTTTTCGGGCCACTGCTTTCAGCGCCATCTAGTTTTTTGTAATTTTCTGCATTTTTCCGGCGGGAAATAACCCCTCAATGAACGACAAATATTGAAACACTAATATCTCGCTTATTTCTTAATCGATTTTGATGTAGTTTGTTTCAACGTCTTATTTAAAGTCTAAGCTATCGATCTACCAGAGGAAAACATTCAAACTCTACTCGGTTGGTCGCAAGAAGTAAGTAAAAATTTCTTAAAAATAAGATCTTTTTTTAAGAAGCCTACAACATTGTGCCGTATACCACCTAAAAGGGCGTGGAAAACTGAGTTAATCAAAAAAAAGATCATCTCTCTAGTCCCTGTAGAAGCTGAGAAAAACGAGAATATATATTCAATAGATTTTAAAGTTAAGCCATAAACTATGCGAATGCCGAAAGAGTGGAAACTCGATGTTATGAAGGTGTTTTGGAGCCACTGCTTTCAGCGCCATCTAGTTTTTTGTAATTTTCTGCATTTTTCCGGCGGGAAATAACCCCTCAATAAAAGACAAATATTGAAACACTAATATCTCGGTTATTTCTAGACCGATTTAGATGCTGTTTGTTTCAGCACCTTAGTTAGAGTCTAAAGTATCAATCCACCAGAGGAAAACATTTAAACTATACTCGTTTGGTCGCAAGAAGTAAGTAAATATTTCTTAAAAATAAAATCTTTTTCTAGGAGGCCTGCACCTTTGTGGCGTATATCATCTGAAAGGGCGTGGAAAACTGAGTTAATAAAAAAAAAGATCATCCCTCTAGCACCTGTAGAAGCTGAGAAAAACGAATATAAAGTTTTCCAAGTTTCGGAGAATGCAATCCGATAGATGGCGCTGAAATCAGTGGCTCGAGGACCCCTTGAAAACAGTGAGTTTACACTCTTTCGGCAGTCGTATAGTTTATGGCTTAACTTTAAAATCTACTGAATATTTATTCTCGTTTTTCTCAGCTTCTACAGGTGCTAGAGGGATGATCTTTTTTTTAATTAACTCAGTTTTCCACGCCCTTTCAGATGATATACGCCACAAAGGTGGATGCCTCCTAGAAAAAGATTTTATGTTTTAGAAATATTTACTTACTTCTTGCGACCAGACGAGTAGAGTTTAAATGTTTTCCTCCGATAGATAGTTAGCTTAGACTTTAAATAAGGCGTTGAAACAAACCGCATCTAAATCGGTCTAGAAATAACCGAGATATTAGTGTTTCAATATTTGTCTTTTAGTGTGGGGTTATTTCCCGCCGGAAAAATGCAGAAAAATACAAAAAACTAGATGGCGCTGAAAGCAGTGGCCCCAAAACACCTTGATAACGTCGAGTTTCCACTCTTTCGGCAGTCGTATAGTTTATGGCTTAACTTTAAAATCTACTGAATATATATTCTCGTTTTTCTCAGCTTCTACAGGTGCTAGAGGGATGATCTTTTTTTTGATTAACTCAGTTTCCCACGCCCTTTCAGATGATATACGCCACAAAGTTGCAGGCCTCTTAGAAAAAGATCTTATTTTTAAGAAATATTTGCGTACTTCTTGCGACCAAACGAGTATAGTTTAAATGTTTTCCTCTGGTGGGTTGATACTTTAGACTCTAACAAAGGTGCTGAAACAAACAGCATCTAAATCGGTCTAGAAATAACCGAGATATTAGTGTTTCAATATTTGTCTTTTAGTGTGGGGTTATTTCCCGCCGGAAAAAATGCAGAAAAGTACAAAAAACTAGATGGCGCTGAAAGCAGTGGCCCCAAAACACCTTGATAACGTCGAGTTTCCACTCTTTCGGCAGTCGTATAGTTTATGGCTTAACTTTAAAATCTACTGAATATATATTCTCGTTTTTCTCAGCTTCTACAGGTGCTAGAGGGATGATCTTTTTTTTGATTAACTCAGTTTCCCACGCCCTTTCAGATGATATACGCCACAAAGTTGCAGGCCTCTTAGAAAAAGATCTTATTTTTAAGAAATATTTGCGTACTTCTTGCGACCAAACGAGTATAGTTTAAATGTTTTCCTCTGGTGGGTTGATACTTTAGACTCTAACAAAGGTGCTGAAACAAACAGCATCTAAATCGGTCTAGAAATAACCGAGATATTAGTGTTTCAATATTTGTCTTTTAGTGTGGGGTTATTTCCCGCCGGAAAAAATGCAGAAAAGTACAAAAAACTAGATGGCGCTGAAAGCAGTGGCCCCAAAACACCTTGATAACGTCGAGTTTCCACTCTTTCGGCAGTCGTATAGTTTATGGCTTCACTTTAAAATCTACTGAATATATATTCTCGTTTTTCTCAGCTTCTACAGGTGCTAGAGGGATGATCTTTTTTTTTATTAACTCAGTTTTCCACGCCCTTTCAGATGATATACGACACAAAGTTGCAGGCCTCTTAGAAAAAGATCTTATTTTTAAGAAATATTTACTTACTTCTTGCGACCAAACGAATAGAGTTTAAATGTTTTCCTCTGATAGATAGATAGCTTAGACTTTAAATAAGACGTTGAAACAAACCGCATCAAAATTGATTAAGAAATAAGCGAGATATTAGTGTTTCAATATTTGTCTTTCATTGATGGGTTATTTCCCGCCGGAAAAATGCAGAAAATTACAAAAAACTAGATGGCGTTGAAAGCAGTGGCTCCAGAACACCTTGATAACATCGAGTTTCCACTCTTTCGGCATTTGCATAGTTTATGGCGTAACTTTAAAATTTGAATATAATTTCCCCGTTTCTGGATATATTAAAGAAATAATTGTTATGAGCTATGTTTTTGCATATTTTATAATTTTAATAGGAGCAAGTAAATCTGTGACTTACCTTTTACATCAACCCGTGTCTTAATTCCGTTATTTCATCAGGCTTTATACAAATTTATCATTAACAGCGTAAAGAATACAACGATACGCACATTACGTAAATAATGACAGTTTAATAGCAACGTAACATATACAATGTAAATTACAGGATCTATTCTTAATAGGACGTATCGTTCTCACGCTCTTTTTTTTCTTTCTAACGTTCTCCCTTACATATCAGATACGCATACAAAGTACGGTACAAGTTTCTTTAAACAAAGAACGACAGAGTTTGTAATCTCGCGCCTTTTAATTGTTAACATAAACCTTGAATTCTGACTTATCAGTTTCTTTATCAGCATTCCCTTTACATCATATCTACGCGATACTTCCATTTTTAATTTTCCTACTAATTCCTTAACTGTTTCCATGAATTGCTCTTCCCTATGATGTCATTTGTCATTTAGATATATTTCACTATTCTATTGACGCACCCTGTTCTTTTAAAAAGCCGACGAAAATTATGATTGGTTGTGTTTTCTTGAAATTCATCTTATCAGTTCTTCTTTCAGGCTCATAACATCTTTTTCTACCGTATCCGTATCGTAAAAGCGCAGTATTTATGATTAAATTTCATCCCCATTTGCATCAGAGAAACGTCTTACTATGAAAGATACTCAATATTGTGATTTCCATACCCTGAAGCAATAATTTCAATGAACATTTATAAACAAATTAGCTGTAGTCTTCGTTAGCACACAAACCCCGTAATTAACCCTTACAATTCAATGCGCGAATTTAATTACCATTTCAAAAAGACACAACTATCATTTTCGGTTTTCCTCGATGCAAACAGGGTTCTTTACGTCATGATAGCACGAACTTCATTATGCGAGCTATTATGCATTAACAATTCATAAATGGCTCCTCGCAATTTGTTCGTTAAGCAATTATTAATAAGAATTATTTTCATTATACACAGTGGCCGAAAGTACACCGTTTCGAAACGTCTCGTCGCAATTGCTCGTTTTTCTCTTCGTCAACGATATTCCCGTAGCTTTTAAAAGCTTCGTATTTAAATGTTTCCGTTTTCGTTTGAAACGAGAATTCACATTTTATTAATAGCCATTGTTTTAACCGTTCTCTATAGCCGTTTCGTTACGAACGATTGCAGAGTACAAAAATTATAAAATAGATAATCGTGCAATCTCCATCGCTCATCTTGAGACTCCTTAATGTCTTAATTATATATGCGGTCGACGTTGCAAACTTTACAACTTATTACAAACACATAGTCGATGACAAATATGTAACACAATATCGCGCAACAATACGGCACGAGCATAAAAAGTACATACCGACATTAATGAATCGGGCTCCTATTCAAACACATTTCTTTACACTTTAGTCTCATCGTGTTCCTCCGAGTGCAGATAACGTTAGTCTGAAAATGATACTCGTATGCGGATGATTCGTTAAATACAATATCAAACACCAATCGAGCCAAAGGAATGTATCGACTGAATTTAAACGTTGCGTTTAATAATATTTTAAAGTATTACGGACTAATGATATATCAAATATAAAGTAAAATCCAAATTTGTTCACTACACTTCTCGTTTGTTTCTTTTTGCATTTATGTGCCTACGTAAAAAGCTCACGCCGGTTAGTTTCGAACGTAAAACTTTCATGAAAAACCCCATTATCTTTGGCTACTTCGGGTATGTTTATTTAAATAATTATAATATAGTGATATTGTACAATTTGAGTTCGAGTACAGTGTGAATTTGAAATGCCTGGCATCCCCCTTTACATATGTTGCCCGTTTGGCGGTGCATATTCGGGTTGTCGATTTATCGGAGGTCCTGTCGGCCCCGGTGGACCATAGGGCCCTGGCATAGGACCACTTTGTGGTGGATATCTGTCGTGTAATATTATAAAACATTCACTTATAAACTTCCTTCTAATTACCAATGCACCAAATGCGTTAACATCTGAGCATAACATCATTCTAAGAATTCCGGAAAATTATTCGTTATACGTAAGCTTTTAACTCGTGTTTGCACTTGCATTAGATATTTCAATTTCACCACACCAAACAAATTATTAAAATATATAATATATAGCAGATATGTACGAAGTTTCATTTAAATTCATTACGTATAAATAAAGTATACTGAAGATTATTTAGATTCTTTCAATTTCATACTCGATTACGGAAAAAATAGCCGGTGACACGAGTTAACTTCTACGTAAATTAACACAATAATGTGTTAATTGCGGTATGAGCAACACCCCTGATGAATACATGCCATTTTGGGGTAATCTTTCTTTTTCCTATGTTCAAAAGTAATTTTAAGCTCATCGATGTAATTAGTAAAACACGAATTGAGGCGCTCAGAAGCCCATTCGGTTAAGTCCATTTTTTCGAATGGACTTCTGAGCGACTCAATTAACAAAGATAACAGAAATATCATGATTCAACGTACCCTTGATGAGAATAGGGAAGGTTCGTCTGATCTGGCACCTGTGGAGGACCTTGAAGATGTCCTGGGGGATGCTGATGGGAGCCTGCCTGCATATGAAAGTGTTGCGGTAATGTCATGTTCGGCATACTTGCAGGCCCCATGTACTCGTTACTTGGAATATTTGTATTATATGGCCCGTGTGGGCCACTGTTGACAGAGAAGGGTGGTTGTTGGGGCGGAGGACGCATCCCGTTAAATATCTGCCGATAGATTTAAGCATATTAAATGTAATAAGAAGAAAATTCCTCGCAAGAGTATAGAAAATATCGAATATCTCTCACGTCCGATGGTGGTGGTCCCTGATTTTGAAACTGATAGGGATGCACGTGTGGTGGCATTTTAGGTAAGGTGTAACTAGACGGTGTAGGAGGCGGAGGTTCTCGCATGAGGGTGTGATATAAATTAAGAGCATCCACCAAATCGGAACTTAACTGCGTTAACTGTGCATGCCTCCTATCCACTTTTTCTAAAGCTGCATCTATCAGAGGTCCCATCGCGGTAACTTGCTCTGGGAAATTTTTATTAAGTATTGTAAGTAAGATTCTAATGAGGTGTTAGGAAATTTGGCAAAGCACTGATGTTCACCTTCTAAATCGAGCATTTCTTGTGGATCAGATGTATCACATTGTGGATCTGCTTCGTGTAACAAATGTAGAAGTCTGTCCATTTTCTTCTCGTCGATTTCAACTTCAATGACTTCTGGCTCCGTTTTTACTGTTTTTACCTCGACTTCTTCGGCAAATTGAACCATTTTCTTGTTACTATGTTCCAACTCTGTAGAAATTTGTATACGTTATTTTTTGCGATTTATTGAGGTACAACTTGAACAATGGTTCGAAATTTCCGGGTTTAAGCCGCGTTGAGAGTCGCAAAACTTCCGACCTTTCGCCAGCATTGCAGGGTGAACTGATACCGAGGTACAACTTACTTGTAAATTGCTCAGGCTCCACAGACAAATCTGCGGTAACGAAATTTGAGGGGAAGAGGCCCTCGCCTCTGTGATTGCTGCCTTTCCACCAATTTGGATCAGAGTCGTCCAATATGTTAACTGAAATACAATTTACAATAACAATCTTATTATTATCTCCCTATTTTCCCTATATACTATTTCGAGAACGAGAAAATAATAATTCCTTATGTAGAGTTCTAAAATAAAGAATTCATAGCATACTTATTTCTCCTGCTAAAAATGTTAATTCATTATCTTCTGCTGCCTCAAAATCATAGAGAGCACGGACCTTCCTGCCTTCGGAGTTGCTCGATGCACCAAGGGCAGAGCTTACACTCGGATATAAGCTTGTACTTTTCTTAGATGCTGGCGAACTATGCGAAGAAGATGCCTGACTATGGGCTTTACTTTCTTTCAGAGAAAGTTCTATGGCTGTTGAGAAAAACATTATGTATTTTTATAAAAATTGGGCGAATAATTTAATAAAAATTTAATGATTACCTTTTGCGATATCTTCTTCTTCTTGAGAATTTGTCACTACGTTTGGATCTTTACTTAGCACGCTTGTCCGTTTAGGCTGGAAGTGAACGATTGATCAGTGAAATATGAAATTGTAAAAATTCAGTATAAAAGTATTCTTTGTAAAGTAGAAGCAACTTACCGTATCTGACAAACTTGAAAAATCGCATCCGTCGCTTTTAAGTTTATTATATAGACTTGGAATCAGATTTAATTGAGGATCAGTCTTAAAATCACCTTCGGCCCACTTTTTTAAAAGTGCCTTCATCTTCTCTGCAATCTTCGGTTGGGAATGATTAACGAGCTTTCTTAATTCATTTTCAAAGTCTCTCGATGCAATTTCCAAATGAAATGGTTTACCACAATTGCTAGCACACGCATCTAACAACTGAAAAAACATAGAGTGGTTAGTGGAAGAGTTTGGAAAAGTCATAGGTTTTCTTTTTCCGCAATTGTACAGATACTAACTGTTATTGCCTGCATAACGATATGTGGATCTGCAGAATATAGGCGTTTAACGATCGAACGCAAACAATCCTTTGCATGTTGAGGAGAAGTACCTACTTTGTCACAAATATCCATTATCTTTCCCCATTCTTCGGATGTATTAGTTTCGTTGGTTGCCTTCTCTGCGATAAGAAATTATGATAACCACATAAATTTATCATCAGAATGTCCATTACAATATAAAAATAAAGTGTAATATTAATAACAATAAATAATCTTCACAGATCCGAAGACTGAAATACCAAATAACAAAATTTCAAATAAATTCAATTACAATGTCTTCCCATTGTACTTCATCATTTCAAAATGATATTATAACAGAATAACTCTCTACTAATTATTCCGTATAATTGTTCAAACACTTGAAAATTTCGTATTGTACGTCCATGGTATTATTACCAAATATTACCAAGCATTATCGAAGAAAGAATTTACACATTTTCAAAGATATCACGAACATTTCGAGCGATAGTACCGAGAGGATGAAGTAATTCGTAAAATCTGGTATTTTAATTAGAGGTCAAGTGTCAACAACCGTTTAATGTACTCATTAAACAAGGAATTTCAATTTCTCGCGAGGAAAATCGTGGAAGTTTGGGCGACGATGATCGATACCCTGTCAGAACGAACGTTATTCCGTTATGGAAAAATCTGTAAGTCGAAGTAATTGTCATAAGCAAATTAAGGCTAGGGTGAAGACTACTCCTCACCGACGTCAGCGTCGAAAGGCGAAGAATTCTGGAAGAGGCCCATTTCACAGTAAAATCTGAAGGAAACACGCTCGAAACAGTTACATCTGTTACGCGCTATCACAGAATCACGGTAAGTTTTCCTCTGGACATCCAGCTGATATTTACTTACAAACACGAGATCGGATGACTAATAACATTCTAATCTACCATCGAGGGACATCTTTCTTTCGAGCTGCCAAAAAACCTCGATACTATCGAATCATCTCGAGCGTAATGTCAAACGTGGAAGTTAAAGTTTGAAAATCTTTAATCCGATGGTAGCATCCGATTTTTTCACGTTGATAAATGTAATGGATTGTTCGTACTTAATGTTTCGCAGGTCGAGGGTAATTAAAACACTGGGAATTTATATTATTTCGTGTCTTTATGAAGGCTACGTTGAAACGAACGTCGAGAATCGATTTATCGTATGGAAACGTCATTCGTATTAGGGTGACATCTTGCGGTGGAATTCATAAACGTTTTCAAATGAGCGCTTCGATGGCACGAAAGTTTAAACTATTTTTTATCGAAAATAGGGTGGAATTAGATGTTTGTAATGTGATTTAAACATTTAACTGTGTTTAAATGTATGTAATTATGTTACAAACATTAATTTCATCGCCATTCGATTCAATCATTACGAAATATATGAAAACCAATGAATACTGTACGTTTAGGGGTTGCGTTTTGACGCGTTTAAAAATATTGAAGCGAATCTTCGAGAAAATTTACATGTACTTGTTATCTTTGACAACTGTATTTTTTCAGTATAAATAATTTCGTATAGTTATTAAAAAACGCACCATTTTTCATTACAATAAAGTGACTAATGCAACTTTCAAAATGAACGGCGCGATTAGCGCGGCGCATAGTAGAGCTCTGCAGTAGCCAATTATTGCATATTATAAAATAAGTAAATATAATGTACTATTAATCAAATGTGCGTTACATTTAATATTTTATCAATTGCAAACAGCATGGAATCACGATATGAAATATCCTAGAGTGTAAAGTAGCCTCTCATTTAGCAGCTGCGAAACAACTAATGCAGAATAAACGTCGAGACAATTGTGAAAGAATCCGAGGAAAAGGAAAAGTAAGCCAACTGCGGTTTCATCAAGAATTTTTGCATCCGCTGGAGGGGTTTCAGACCTTGGCTAGAAACGTGCACATCATTTCTGCATAATATGCAGTCAGGGTGTCATCAAGCTTCCACAACTGCGACGAATTCGTCTTTATGACTGAATCACCTGAAAATTACATCAATTTTCCACAATGACGGTTGATTTACCGAACGTTCAGATATAGTTTTAAAAAAAAGTGTGTTTCCATTTGCAGTCGATAGTGCAATCGATAAATTAAAATATCCTTAACTTACGAGCACTAGAACTGCCGAAGCAATTAAAATTACTGGTTTGCCAATTTTTTAGTAAAATTTTCTTTCATAGGGCAGACACGAAAGAGATATTCCACGTTTCCTCGTGAAACATAAATTACTGAATTTGAAGAGCGTAGAATTTTCGAGAAAGATAATCTTTTAGCCGCTAAAGGATTACAAAACCTTAATTGAAAGTATTAAACCTTAACCGCACTGCTACATGGTTCATGGTGTTTTGATGCGCGTTTCTACTTGAACGCATCGTGACTATTAAAGTCACTTTTTATCTCATCGTAATTAAATGCATACACATGTACGCTTTCACCGCTTGTTTACAACTAATACAGGAAGTTTCCACGTAAGTTCTTACAGACACTTCCCTCGGTGTGCTTCCTCATCGCACTCAAGTTCGCAAAGATCTGTATGGCGCTTTGTACACCGGTAAAAGTCGGACTTCTGTATCATTAAAATTACTCCTGTGTTTCTACCAATAATTCTTTTGCACCGAAAAAGAAACGAGAAGATGCAAAAGCGCGCTTCTCGGCAAAGTTAGAGCGACGCAACGCAGTCACGACTAACGCAGCGGCAAATTCAAAAATACCTAGAGTTGCAATTAATTATCTATCGATAATTCATCGTAAAAATTCGCAAATATAAGACATTTTCACATTGGAAATATCCGGCAAAAATATCCAATCACAGTTATCTATTGTTCTCAGTCAAACTGTATACACTCGGACACCTTGATAATTGGAAAGTTTTTGAGATTCGCGCTTCTCGGCAAAGTTAGAGCGACGCAACGCAGTCACGACTAACGCAGCGGCAAATTCAAAAATACCTAGAGTTGCAATTAATTATCTATCGATAATTCATCGTAAAAATTTGCAAATATAAGACATTTTCACATTGGAAATATCCAATCACAGTTATCTATTGTTGTTAGTCAAACTGTATACACCCGGACACCTTGATAATTGGAAAGTTTTTAGAGATTCGCGCTTCTCGGCAAAGTTAGAGCGACGCAACGCAGCCACGACTAACGCACCGGCAAATTATACGGCCAATTAACTTGGCAGACCGATGAAGAAAACCGAGAAGGTGCTGGCAAACTCGCAGAATAGAGTGTAAGGAAAAATGCTGCCCTGCTACCCGATGGAATTGTATTATTCAACGGAAATTATGTCATGGGACTCGTTTCGCCGGCAGGCAAATGTGGCCGAAAGCCTTTCACTGTGTCGTATTATTTGTTCTCATGGAAATTATCGCTTCGGGTAAGTTTCTTCCTTCCCGTCTTCGAAACTGCTTATTTGCCAGTTTGAAAAAAGAACAACTTGATATATTGTGTATACACATTTTGATGATTCTTTTCGAATCTACAGCCGTGCTATAAATATAAAAAATTAAAAACCAGTCATTTTGACTGGTTTGACAGTTCCACTGTTAATGAAAGATCATCGAGGACTCGCTTGAATCGGTGTTAAAATTTGGACAATCGCATCGTTGCCTCGTTAAAATTCACTTCCGTTCCCTTTCGTCCAGGTGAAACGCTTTATAACGAGATCCATGGAGGTACGAAGGAAAGCCTTTTTTCCCATACCCGGTGTTCGCGTATACACAATACTTTTCACGGGAGGCGTAAGATGTGTCGTTCCTGATAGCTATACGGGCATTACGTTCTCTTACGCAACGAATCTTTGTTAATTTTTTAATTGGCCCTGCTTGATGATCCGCAGGCATCGCCTCTCGCGAGGTCAAATTATCGAAACTACATAAAATAATTACTTTTTAATACACCTTTCCTCAGAGGACTTCAATTTCCACTTAACTGGTCCTTATTGAATAAAGTAAAGCATCTATCAAGAACAGAAGCATCTTTTGCTTTTACACTCTCAAGAATAGAAGCCCCTTTCGCTCTTGAACTGTCAAGAAGAGAAGCACTTTTTGTTTTTACACTATTAACACGTTGAATGCCATGGGGGTCCCTGGTGACCGGCACTGTTAAATTCGATGAAATTTCTTATGACTTTTGAATTGCGATGTTCACGGATATGCCGATATATTCAATATTGAAATATTTCTATTAGAAAAGTGAAATATTACCGAATACATAACTATTCTTACTTTGAACATTTCTATTCTACAAAGATGTGATTTTAATAAAAACAGTTTCGATTCGCGGCAAAATGCGGGTGGCATTCAACGTGTTAACCCGTTTGCATCATAGCTCTAAATACCGCAGAAGACCAACTGTACCGTGTATTTCCGCGCGCAGCAGTTTAACATTGTACAGGGCGGAATATTCCGCGTACGGATGCAAATGTGTTAAGAAGAGGAGCATCTGTCTTTACACAGTCGAGAAGAAAAGTCATGAAATCACAGAGAAACTCTCAGCGTTAAACTCCAATCCTAAATGATCGATTGACCGACGAAACTTCCTCGTGGCTGCACTTTCCTCAAGAATTTCGTCATTAACGATATTATAGCACCTTTAATACACCGTGAAGGTTCTATTTCTCAGGCTAGGTGAGCCGTTTCTTTTCGTCCGAGAATCGAGAGCGGACGATTGCTCGGAAGTTGCGCACCGCGAAGAAAGTAATGGCTATACATCGCCACGCCGAGGAAGAAAGTCTCCGTTTATTCCTGTATATCGCGCGAGAATGAGCATCCTGGTCGCTGGGAAATATTGTAATACACTTTGCTCCGTGCTTCTTTGAAAACTACGGAACGAAAGAATGGTCGACGAATGACGCAACAATTAATCTGCACGTATTGAAAGTAATCTTAACCCTTGCCATTCGCTTCTCACAATTGGATCACGAGTTTCGTTATTTTCCATGCGATTCGTGTCCGATAGCGGAAGTTACAAAGGACCGGATGCACTCTGTGGGTAGTTTTCTGATTGAGTGGCCATTATCAGCGATATGATAATTAGAGAATTAACGAATTAACCCTGTATTGCACAGTAGACTACGTACGGCAAATTTAACTGCATAAATAGAATAATTCTAAATTCGAACCAATTTTGCAAATATATGGACTTTTTATCTCCGAATTATCGTTTAAAAAAAGTATTTCTAAATTTTTGTCTTCATTCAGTTATTAATAACTGCTGTATTATACTTCTGCTATTACTGATAAGATTCTGTGTTCTAAAGGGCTATTTTCCCGTAAATAAATAAATTATTTATTGGAAAAAAAGAAGCGCCATTCGTCTCATTCTTATTCAGAGTATCTTTCTCCTCGTTGCTTATCAGAACGTCGGTTCTCTCTTAATGATAATTCGTTATAACATCGATCATTCCTCAATGACAGTTATCAGCCTACATATTCGAGTCAACGGACCCTTTCCTTCGGAAATTCACGTTCGTGGCGAATAATCGGACAGGAATGAAACTCGTTTTCGTCTTACGATGGAGAGCGGAGAAAGGACGAATGTTCCGCGCGTTTTCGTCGCCTCGGGCGATTCGAAAAGGATTCCGCTTTGATCAGAAAGTACGGCCTCAAGATGAAACGAGAGGCTCCGTACGATTCTACGGTGGAAATTTGAATTTTATCGTTTTCCTTTTCATCGAGCCGACATTTATCCGCTGATGTTCAGCCAATTCGTAGTCAAAATTTAATGGAACAAATATTAATCGCACAGAAAACTGTAACTTTTGTAGCTCTTTGTAGAATTATTTAATATTTCATATTATATTTAATATTATAATATTTAATATCATAATATTTAAAATTTAATATTTAATATTTAATACCATAATATTTAAAATTTAATATTTAATATTTAATACCATAATATTTAAAATTTAATATTTAATATCATAATATTTAATATTTAATACCATAATATTTAATATCATAGTATTTAATATCGTAATATTTAATATTTAATATTTAATATTTAACATCATAATATTTAATATTATAATTACTTAACGTATCAATAATTCATCTCATTTGGCTCTCATTGAAAGTGATCGTCGTAAATTTTTATTATTTTTTTAAAAAAAAAGACACCGGAGAAAGATAAACTCCCAGACGGAATCTTTCTCCTCCGGAATAAAAGTGAAATTCTGTAGCAAAGTGAGCGCTTATCAGAAGTCAATGATCATTAACGTTATTTATTAGTTTTCTAGATAAAATCGAACATAACGAGGCTCCGTTTCATTGCGGCCATCGTTCGGGACACTTCCGCGACTTGGATAAATGATAAGTAAAAAAAGCTTTATTGTCGGAAGTAGTGTCGAAAGTGCTTTTAAAACGGTACGATGCGCTTTTGCGCGTTCTCCGGAACGCTCGGGCGGAACTCGAACAGTTCGATGCTCGTTCGAGCGATACGATTGATCTCTACATAACACGCTGTTAAGTAATATTTATCCAGCATCGTACCGATTCGTCGATTCGATCGTGTAACTCTTTTTACCGCCATTTCGTGCCTCGAGATGGGAGAAAAAGTTTTATCCGATTATAACGATCCGTGAGGCTTGTTAACTTTTTGCTTTTTTTCCATTTGGAAAGACATAGTTGCACGGAAATTCGACGTTTGATTAATGTCAAGTATAAGTCTGGTAATTTTGCATTAATTTATATTTAACACTTAAACTTGTTTATTTGGTATTTTTTAATAGTATTTTTGGCGGGGTTTCTTTTATATTTTCTGTACTCTATTTGATAAAAGCGAAGTTTAATGGTCGTTTAGATTTGTTTATTTAGATATATTTTCTTTTAATGTTAATGATACGGGGGAATGCATTTAAGTGATTTGTTTTACTTAATTATGGAAAGAAGTGAGCTAATGATTTTTTAAAGTACAGGGAAACGGAATTCATTCGGTAGCGAAGTCGTGTAATCCGTTTTAATGCTATTACACGCGTCGAAATGCGAGGAAAGAAGTTTTACCCGATTCAGTCGGCTTGTTAACTTGCTCCTTTTTTTAATTCTAAATGAGTTCCGCAGTAATTATTACATATAGCATAGAAGAGTACTATCAATTATTTACCAAATCAACGGATGGAAAGAAGTGCGATACGTTGAAAAAACTTACACGTGTAAATACAAACGGTAAAATAAATATCCACTTCGTACTTTCTCGCAAAGTCATTTCGTTTAACAAGAAACTCTAATAACCGAGGAAATCAATTTTAAACTTGAAAGTTGAACTTCGGCGAAAAGTCAAACAACAATTTATCGGTGAATCGTAAAATTGAATTTCTCGGTGAATATTTGCATATAAACTCTATGAAGTTTAAGTTTAATAAAAAATTCAGAAACTACAGAATCCCAAAGCACCGTGACGGAAACTTAAATATAAATCTATGCTTTGCTTTATCATCAGCAAACTTTAGAACCTGTCCCTTTGGGCCCTTTGCAATTAGCGGTCGTGGCCAACAATTATTTTACTTTTATTCACAATTAATCACACGATATAAATTTACTGCATCCCCTAATTGCAAAGAGTCCAAAGACTCGAGTTGTAAAATCGACGATTCATGATAGTGCAAAGAATCGATTAAAACTTCAATTTTGTCAGGGTGTCTTAGAATTCTTGAGTTTGCCAATTTATTAACAGATGTAGAGTTCTTGGAGAACAGTTCATTTCCTCCAAAGATAAAATTTCAAGTCTAAACTTCACTTCCTCCGTTCAATTCTCATTAGCTGCAACCCCTAATTACAAAGAGTCCAAAGACTGAAGTTGCAAAATCAATGATAGATGATACATCAAAGAATTGATTAAAATTTCAATTTTGTCAGGATGCATTAAAATTCTTGAGTTTGCCAATTTATTAACAGATGCAAACTTCTTGGAAAACAGTTAATTTCCTCCAAAGATCAACTTTCAAGTTTAATTTTAAGTTCTTAACTTTCAATTTTAAGTTAAGTGCATACGTTCTTTCTTCCTTCTTTCAAGCAATTAAACTTTATGATTCTCCGATAACTCATTGTTTTCCTTTCCTCCAAAGTACAACTCTCAAGTCTAAACTTCACTTCCTCCGTTCAATTCTTATTAGCTGCAACCGCCGATTACAAAGGGGTTCGAAAGTTACAAATACTCTCTCCAAGCATACTTCTGATAAGAATTATCACCCAGCAGGAGCATTCTTCATCAAATATCCCGAGGGACCAGGAGAAATAACAGATAGAAGTGCATACGTTCTCTCTTTCTTATATAAACTTTGCTTCCCCCATTCAATTCTTATTAGCTGCAACCGCCGATTACAAAGGGGTTCGAAAGTTACAAATACTCTCTCCAAGCATGCTTCTGATAAGAATTATCACCCAGCAGGAGCATTCTTCATTAAATATCCCGAGGGACCAGGAGAAAGAACAAATAGAAGTGCATACGTTCTCTCTTTCTTATATAAACTTCGCTTCCCCCATTCAATTCTTATTAGCTGCAACCGCCGACTACAAAGGGGTTCGAAAGTAAAAAATGATCTCTCCGAGCATACTTCTGGTGCGGATTATCACCCAGCAGGAGCATTCTTCACTGAGTATCCCGAGGGGCAAGGAGAAAGAAAGGATAGAAGTGGGTACGTTCTTTATTGACGTTCACCGCGTGTCCTACCTGTTCGTCTCCCACCTGCTCTCATAGAGGAACTCTTCCCTCAGCGGAGAAGTAAAACTCTCGGACGTTTTCCGATCTCCAACAGTTCCGTACTCGTCCTCGTCGACGTGTGAACTTGTCATCCTAGATTTTTCCTACTGTTCACTTAACTTTCTGACGCTGCTCCTTCGTCTCATCCTCCTCGAAGCCTACATTCGAAGATATACGAATTTCTTCGGATTAAACGTGTGTTCCAGAGGAATATCTCGGTTTACTTGGAAACTTACGGAGTCAAATTAATCCTCTTGTAGAGACAGTTGAATATTGCATTGTTAAGGAAAGGATTTAGAATAATTAAGTTCGAGGGAGAGATTCTGGAAGTAAGGCTATCGAAGGGAAGAGGATTGAGTGGGGATTCGATGTTCCGGTGGTGAAGTTTGAAAAGAAGGCAGGAGGTGTTCCGTCATTGAGTGTGAACATTTACTAAAGGTTCGAGGAGAAAATCGACGGCGTTATGAGACAAAGGAATTTCTTGTGCTTCCTGTGGACCTCTCTGATCCTGAGGATAGATGTCTTCGTTGCTGCTGAGGCAGATCCGGCGATTCTTCCGGGGGCTGATTTGAGCCAGTTTCAACAGGTGGGTCGAGTAATGATTTTTCCTTCGGTGTACATAATCATTTTTCGATTATAATTCTGCGTCTCATTTGCGGCTAATTACACGCTAAGAGTGTAACTTTGAATTTAATACTAGATTTACGGGCGTTAAATCTGTTATACTTAACACTAGAACTACCGGCATTAAATCTATTATATTTCAATTTATTAAATGAATACTTTGAAAAAAGAGGAATCAAGGGGCGGAAAACATGATCGATTCGGTGATTTACGTTTGTTGAGATGGACGTAGAATATTTATTCTATGACTGCCCTATAAGTGTAAGTTGGTTTGGTAGTTCTAGTGTTAAATATATTAAATAAGTATGTTACTTGGATCTAAAGGAATTAATAAGCAAAGACCCTAAATATCCTTCGTTGAAGGGTATAAAGGTATATTCCAAAAAATAGGTACTTAGTATTTGTACAAATTAAGTTTAAAATGTAGGAATTATTTACCTTAACGGTACGTGGTAATTTCGAAAAATAAACCTTGATGAAATGGACCATGAAATGATTTTTCATTTGGTGTAAATAATCATTTTTCGATTATAATTCCTCTTCTCATTTGAGGCTAATTACAACCTAAGAGTGTAATGTAGTAAATAGCCGAAAAGGGCAAGTGTACACTGTGTGCGAAGATCATAAGTTTTCAAAGTAATTCATAAGCTTCAGCAATGGAAAACTAGCCGTGCAGTTGAGATTATTGATTGTCTTTTAAAAAAGGAACAAGTCGAAGATCTGGAATAATTAAAATTTGCACTTTTAACAACCAACATCGTGGTGACCACGAGGCACCCTCTAAACTTTTAACTCTTGAAAACTCTAGTCTCGAATGCTCATATTCAACCCCCTTTAGATGAAAATTTCGGGTTTTCCTACTTTTCCGAATTTTCCGAATAAGCGTGCTCATGCTGAGAATAATAAATAATTCGCGAAAAAGACACGTTTTTTATTTTGGTTTATCTAAGTGCAGATTAAATTTCTTTGTCTAATAGAGTTAAAGTAAAACTCTGTTATATTTTTATTTTTTTGTTATACATAATATTTTATTTTCTTTAATTCTATCTAATATTTTGTTTTGCATATTGCCCGTCAATAAAGTAATAATAATAAAAAAGAAGCCTCGACAGTTATTTCAACAAATTTTCTAACTTTGAGTTACTTTCTTTCACATTAACATTGAAGCGTTGTTTTTTCAATCCACTTAACGCCATGAAATTAAAATCACAGATCTCAGCGGACCCAAAACAGCGTTAAACAAATTCTGAATGCAATATTTCTGCAAATCGAAGTGAGAAAGAGTGTGACAGACGATGATTGTAGAAGATAAAGCTAATCATCCGTTTAGCCGTAGCCCGACGACAATTTCCGTAATTTCACGTGAAATTTTCTTCCGTCCAATCATTGTCACGACAATTCAAAGGAGACGTACGAAACAATTACATATCGGACAGGATTTCGAAAGAATTTCCGTGTAGCGTGTTCCGGTCTGCAATTAGATCTGTTTCTAGATTTCTCCAAAGCCATGATTGAACGTCTAGGGATCGCTCGAAGCACGTATTTCCAAGAGGTATGCAGATCCGATGAAATTGCTCTGCGTACTCTCGCGCCTGACGCAATCAGGCCTTATTGCACTCTATAGCAAGGCTTCGTTATCTATTCCGGTGATCAAACCGAGATTTCACTGCTAAATAGGCAGGCTTTTGAAAAATTTCAATTTAAACGCTGGTCTCCAACGTTTGACGCGTCGACGTGAAAGGAAACAGCTTGTTTCGGCCGCTTCGATCTTCCGCTTCCGATCTGAACAAATCGGGAGTAAATGTTCATCATCGTTACGTCGTACTTTGCACTTGAAACGAAACTATATATAATTGAATTATTTCGTAGAATATATCGGCAATCTGTGTCAATATTTTGTGTTTTCTCGATCGGTGCATTCAGAGTGTTAATTCTGTTTTGTAATTTTTTTACTTCAACTGCTTTGGTCATTTTGCTTGGGAGTTACTGTTTTAAGTCTTAGGTAGACGTAGAAGCATTGTTTGAATTAAACTTCCGCTGATAAAGCGAATTCAATGCAGATCATTGATATTTCGTGCACCTTTGTTTCCACTTGCAAACGACAGCAAGTGTTGTAGGCCACAGTTTAACGTAAAGGGTGATTCACCAGACTTCACAACTTTAAACTGCTACGGCATATATTCTGGGAAGGAACTTTCCAACAATAATTTCAAGGTACTAACTGAAACGTACGATGCATCAACCACTTTTTCGTAACTTGACTTTCTTTGTTAACACTAGGATTGCCAAGTGCATTATGTTTAAAAGCAGCTCTTCCACGAAGGTGAATCAAATTTTTTTTTATCATTTTCTTTAAGTTCTATTGTTGTAGGTGGCTGTACAAGCACTGAGGCTATGATATAAATAATAATAATTAATTTGTCAGAGGAGATGGGGGAAGATTTGTATTCGGGTGTTACAAATCAATAGAAGATTGTACATCGGCAACGAAATGTCCATTTTTCATTTATAATATAAAACTTTATAGTTTTAAATTATAAAAATTTATAGTTTTCCGGCTGTACAGCACAGGAAAATGATAATCACTGCGAGTGACTATTATCTGAAGCCCGTATCGCTGGAAACAGGATACTTTGCCCGGCAGATATCGATGAATTTTTATAAACATTAATTATATACGTTTTGTATTTAATCTCTGCATGCCGATTGTGAAGTTAAGATATAACGAGTGATTAAATTTGTAGAAATTATGGTATTGCGTCAGGGGTACAATTTTAATTTATGAAGAACTATGTAAAATAATCTTAGAACCGAAGTCTACATGGTATTTTACGATGATATGATTTAAATTTTTCACTTGGACCACTTTCATAAACAGCTTTCGTAATTCGAAATCAATTAATTAACTTTGTGCATTGCAAAGTGAAGTGATATTGCTGCTTAGACTGAGAGAAATTTTCTACTAGTAGTATGAGCATTACGAAATATGCTGTAATTTCAATTTTCCAAATTTTTCGCTAGTTGTAAGACTACTTTCATAAATACCTTTCCTAATTCAAAATCAATAAATTAACTTTGTGCATTGCAAAGTAAAATAATATTGGTGCTTAGACTGTGAGCATTTTCTACTAGTAGTATCAGCATTACGAAATACGCTGTAACTTCAATTTTCCAAAATTTTCATTAAGACTACTTTCATAAACACCTTTTATAATTCGCATTAAACTACTTTGCGCATTGCAAATTTAAATGATATTATTATTCCTTACACCGTAAGAATTTTGGTACTAGCACTTTCACCCTAACAAAATAAATATATATATTCTTCCCTTACAACAATTTCACAATCGCCATCACGGATATAACAAAGTAACTTCACGGACTTCAAGTTCACATGATTTTATTAATATCTTCCTAAAACCTATAAATTTCCTAACTCATACAATTGAATGAATTCTCAAAAAGATGCAAGCAGCAAAACTTCAAATACATTTTAAAACTTTGACCAGCTGTTTGACATTTCACGAATTAAAATTTCACCGCGTGACCATCGCAAGGAATTTCTATTCGAGTAAAACAGATAAATTCAAAGATACCGCGTTAGCTGTCCGATTGTTGAATACTCGATACAGCCATTTACTTCGTCCCGAGGAGAAATCTGGTAATTGGAATGATACACCAGCAGGAGGATATGTAAAATTGATATTAGAAGAGACAAAGACACGGAGAAACGTCGACAAGAGAGAAATGCACGGAATACCGTGGAGAGAGGGTCAGAAGTCACTCTGTTAGTGGGTGAACATCTTGGTTCTACTTTCGTATGCTATTAGTCCTCCTCTTTCACGATTTTCCTACCTCGCGTGTCTCAGCGAATTGAATACACTCTCAGAAACGCTACATCGTCGATTTTCCTTTGTTCCCTTATTTTTTACTTCAAATTGTCCTTATTTCTCGACGTCGATTCATTTAAATATTGCTCGAGAATGAATTTCGCTAAATGCAAGTTTGTCCATTTTAAATTGACCGCTTTGCAGACCGACATTGTCATTTTTACTCATTAAGAATGCAGGAACGAAATTTTTATTTCGTAAATAGTTTTATTTTTTAAAATTAGTAAGTGCGGATGGATTTTATGGGTGGATTTTATGAGTGGAGAGAGTTTTTGCGAGATTTATATTATTCAGAGTTAATTAATGGTTAATGAGTTTTCTTATTTTATATTTACATATATTTATTAAAGTTAGTCACTTCGATTTATTTACACGCGTTTAATTAGCTTTTAGGCTGCGATATCTTTAGTTAATTTAAGGGAAACTACTCGGCTGTTTTCTAAGAATTGTTGAATTATCTAATAAGAATTATCAGTAAGAATTATCTAATAAATAATTTATAACCACTGGGTCATGATGTATTAACCCCTTAGTTTACAGTAACGTGCGACACACGCGGAGCAATAAATAAATAGGAAATTTTCAAATTTCGTAATGCCCAGAAAATTGAAAATATTACTGAGACCCGACGCGATAAAATTCTTTCTATAATATTAATATTACTGAATCACTTCAGAATCACTGATTAATTTTTATTTTAAGAATGTAATTCTGAATCATTGCGGAGGAAGTCACAAAAGAAGTCGTAGGGCAAGGGTTAAATAATAATAATAAGTCTTAATAAAAAATAATAAATATAAGAAAAATTGCCTAGATTTGATAGAGGATTCTTTGGCCCGCTATTGTAGCCTCAAAGTGAACCTTTTACTACGGCGATTCGTTTATTTCCATCGCAATAATCGCCAATAAAGGATACAGTCGAGGTCGATAGAAACGATTAAGGAAACTGTGGCAAGTCAATCATCGATCCTTTCACTCTCGTTTTCTTGAAAAGAAAGAAAGACCGGCTGCCGTATTCGGTAGGAAGAATATTCCGTGCGTGCAAGAGGAAGTATCAGGGACCATCCAATCGGTGTGGTTTCCGGTTTCGCCTCCTTTTACACGTACGATGTGTACGGCAGGCAAACTTTCGATTTTACGGATGTTCACGAATCGCCGATAAAAAACACTGTTAGAAGAGAAAATTGTTTGAAACTGCAGTTCTCACTTGTTCATTTAACGTAAAAAGAGAATGTCCTCGAAAGTGTACAAGACGTTGCTGTGAATAGCAATTTCTGGGTTTAAAGTACGTTAAAATAAGTTTATTTTATATTATTATTAAACTCTACCACTTTTAGATCTCTCATTGAATATGTTGGTAACAACTCGTTACTTTACTCGACTTAATTATTTTTATAACAATGATGTACTTTATATTATTATTTATACTGAAGGGCTTACCCGTAAATAAATAAATAAATATTGTCGGTGAGGCAATATTGATTCAATATTAATTTGCGGAAATGAAAGGATCGTGTTGTAAAGCAATAGAATTTTTAGAGTCCGTTTTAATTATTTTATGGGATCTTGACATGAAGTAAATTATGGTATCAGTGATGATAAATTAGTTTCAAGTTGCAAAACCCACAAAAGTGTCGATTTAGATAAATACCTAAAATATTTAAAACCGAAGTCTACAGTAAATAATTTCATTTTACATTTCCGATTGTGCACTTCGCGAAAAACCGCGACTTCTAATTGAGCCACTGGTAAAATAACAGCACACTGTATATTATATCTTCTTAACTAACTAAAAAAAACTCTTAATAATTGCGATAAGAAAACCGTCGGCACACTTTACTTTCCAGTTAATGTCCGGCGACCGATATCGAGTCGTTAACATCTACAAAGAAGTTATAAAATTCTAACGTGCACTTAATAATCAAGCTATAAATAACAGCAGAGAATTAACGGCGATCGAGAAAAAAGAACCATGGAAAATCGTTAAAATTCGCCGATGAAAGTTTTTAATTCGCGTGCGTCGACTTTGCGGCAACGTAGAATTCCATTTTTTACTCGGCTAACGATGGAATCCGCAATCGGTAAATGTATAATGGAGCATAAACAATAAATATATCGTAAGAAGGTACTTTATTGCAAAAGATGTGCGCGTTAGCAGCCGACACGATTTCACAGGACTGTAATTACGTGAGTGCTACGAGGAACACTTTACCACGTTTTTTTTCAACGATTTTGAGGCGAGCATTAGAAATCGACTTTCAAGTGGTATTACGATCAACTGGATGACGTATGAGTTTAAAATGGACGTAAAAAACAATTTCCCCACATTGTTTCGTCGAATAAATGATGCTTGTTTATTCGAACAAATGGTAATCCTAGTTTGCCCGTCCTGCATCTGTCCTTTCTACAAATTACATGAAATAAAGAGGCCAAGGTGGATGAGCAATTAACACTAAAACTACCAAGACTCTGCTGCCAAAAATAGCACACCTTAGACGATATAACCATAGCAGTTAAATTAAAAAAAATACAAAAGAAAGTAAAGAAGGAGTAGCTGCTCCGTTAAATAAGAAGTTGAAACCTCGGACTCCCAATTAGCAGGTCCGAATTCAAATCACCCCCTCTAGGAAATTCGACCTGAATTATTATTAAATATACCGTGCCCTGGGTGGTCCGAAACCCATTTAACCCTTTGAACACTGAATTTTATTTCTTCAGAAAATGACTAATTTTCAGCAGTGTATATTTTGTAACACGGAAAATGGAATAAAAATACGACTGAGAATGAAATATATTTTTTTTTATTGCACAATTTATTTCCATATATTATTTAGAAATATCCCAGGGATATTTTTATCCCAGCAGTAAATATTGTCATATAAACAAAATAATATATGGAAATAAATTGCACAATAATAACATGAAAATTATACGATAATGTTTGGGATATAAAATATGAAAGTAGTGTTGTAAGGGTTAAAACAGTAGGCCCTAAGCGAAATGACTATAACAATTAAATCCAGAAGGAGAAGAAAGAAAATAAATCGTAGGTCAAGGCGTTAATTTCTCTCAACCCCACGAAACTCTTAACACTAGAACTACCGGCGTTAAATCTATTATATTTCAACATATTAAGTAAGTACTGTGAGAAAAGAGGAATCAGGAGGCAGAAAAGATTATCAATTCGGTCATTTATGTTATTTGAGTTGGGCGTAGAATATTTCTCCCATGACTCTCCTATAAACTTAAACTCTACTAACTCCAATACATTAAATAAGTACTTTGAAAAAAGAAGAATCGAGAGACGAAAAAAATGATCGATTCGATGATTTATGTTCATTGACATAGACGCAGAATATTTATTCTATGAATTTTCTATGAGCTTGGAGAATTTTTGCAAAAATTGTGTACCAGTCATTTTGACTGGTTTGGTAGTTCTAGAGTAAAGTGGATAGAAAATCTACGAATCCCGCGGAATTATCCCAAGGCGTAATTATCAACTGGTTAAATCCTGAATTCGATCCAGTTTTCACGAGGGCACAAGCTGAGACCTAGGAGAATATACGCGGGACAATAAACGCGAAGGTGAAGGATGCTACGTGCTCCGTGTCACTTTCTCCGGGAACAATTCCGGCAAGGAGATTCCTACCTGAAACCTTCCCGTCATGGTTTGTGATTAGAAAAAGTCTCCATTCGGGGAAATAAAAAAGGAAAAAAATAGTACAAGGTGTAGGTTTGATTCTTAATTGCCAAGAGTTGAGAAACTTCTGATGTAAACCTTTTCGCAAGATACGGGGATCATCGGATGAGGACTGAACAAAAGCGAGACTTCCTTTGTAAACGATCGGAAATAATAAGCTATCTGTAATTAAGGTATTTCGAAAAATACTTTGGACTTGGCTTAATCTCGGTGTGTGACGAAACGATTGAAAAGATGGGAAGACTCTTTTTTTTTGGAGAACCTGAGATTTTCTTTATTCTGCCGTTTTGGAGAACGAGCTTTAGTTAAGGATTATTCGAGGATGTATTAATTGTGAGCTATTATTCCTTTTACGTCGGTTACTTCGCTTCTTTTCTTTTTAAGGCGGATATAAATTAGTTTTACGAGTATTGAAATAGCAGGGAAATTTTTTGGATGCAATTCCAACACGTTGAATGACATGGGGGTCACTGGTGACCGGCACTGTTGAATTGGATGAAATTTTATAAGACTCTTAAATTCTACTATTTACGAATTTTTGAATATATTCAATATTTAAATATTTGCATTTTGATGGTAAAATCCTGCTGTCTATATGTCTATTTCTGTCTTTAAAAAATTTTTAAACTTTCACTTCAGTGAAAATCTTACGATTTTTAAATTGCGATATTCGCGGACATGCTAATATATTTAATATTAAAATATTGCTGTTAGAAAAGTGAAGTATTACCGAGTACATAACTATTCTTACTTTTAACATTTTAAATAGGATTTTAATAGAAACAGTGGAAATGATGACACCAGCGAAATTCAACGTGTTAATAGATTCGTTACTTAATACGATCAAATAATTGGGTGAAAGGTAATTCGTCTCATAAGATGAAAACGTTTAGTGTCAATCAATGATTCCTCGAAATGTTAACTTTGGATGAGTCGCAGGTTAAGAAAGACTTAAGTATCAACTTTTACGTGACGATGCCAGCGGCACAATTATAATTATGCAATGCAATGATGAAATTTTTAAGTAGAACTGTGTCACGATGCTGTTTGCAACTGTACAAATGTCAACATCCACGAAAACTAAATTTTATGCAGTGCCAGGAGACCGCTGAATTAAACGGTGTTATTCGCGAAAGTAAAGAGCCACGATGCTAATTTCCGCCAGGTCTTTTTATACATGGTAATACCTCGGAGGATTTTTAACGCTGTTGCTTCTTCTTCTAACGTGGTTTTATCATTTTCACTGAAATATTTAAGCCTAGGACAGTTTCGTTTCACAATATTGCACCACACGTTGCATTCTCGAGGCCGGCAGTTGATCATCGATAAGGAAATTCGATGTAATTAAAAATAATAATACATTTCTTGCAATACATTGCGATATATTGATTATCGCCTTTTTCTTGTGAAATGGAACTTTCTCGAAGGCAATTTACTGCTTTATTGTGAGAGTGTATCGAAGTAGTTAAAATTAAAATATTCAGGGAAAGATTTCTTTTTTATTCATAATTCTAAACATTCTGTCAGAGTTATTATTGTCACCTGTTACTTATAGAATGGAATATAGCTGTAAATTGGAAACTATTAAATAATTATAACTATGAAACAGCGTGATCTATTAACGCTAGAACAGCAAAGGTACTTAAAATCTTTGATTCCCAATTTTTACAAGAATTTTCTAATAGGAAAACCGTGCAGCAGATAAAACTTAAATGACATAATTCATCATCTTTTTCACCTCTTGCTTCCTCCTTCTCCAAAGCACTTATTTAGTGTATCTAAATATACCCAATTAAAATATTCCTAATTCTGTTTTTACACGGTAGATACGTTCCAGACAAAACCATGTAAAAAAAGACATGAAGCACATACATAGAAAAAAGGGAATTAGTTCCATATCCTTCAACCCTGTAAAAAATAGTTAAAATAAATTTATTTTAAGAATATTTTAGATTTTTTAATCGTGCTGAATCGAATGAAGTCGTGTAAAAACGGAATCAATTTTTTTTCTAGACCGTGTTAAATCAAAACCGTGTAAAAACAGAATTGGGTGTGCATTAATTTATAAAATAAGTCCAATGGATATAACGTTCCAGCGTTCAACTTTATATGAAAACTTCATATATTTGCCTCTAAATTCCACCTGGCAAGATTGTAATACGAAGAAACATCCTGGACATTTCCTCGTTTCTTCCTGCACCATTGAGGAAGAGCGTTTAATTACTTTCAATGCACCCTTGTAGCACTTTCGATAACTGGTTTCAGTACGTGGAAATTCGCAGGTGGAGGAGGAGGGACAAGAATCTCCACGTTTCAACGACAGTGAAACCGAAAGTGTGACTTCTGTATGACCCCTCGGGTGAAGTTTCTCTCCCGGCAGCGAGACGAATAGAACTCGGGTTCGTTCAGAGAGAAATTTTCATGCGCATTCAGCCGTGGAAAAAAAGAATCGTCCGAACGGAAAAAATCTCGTCCGAAACGAATTCCAATGGGGCAAAAAAGGAACGAATGTCTTGATGGTTGTCAAACGCGAGTTAGAGGGTTTCTTTCTCCTGGCACCTTAACTTCATGGACGATGATTGTTTGAAGTTTGATATTACGAATTTTCTGACATCGATTGTCTCGGATTGACGGACAAAATAAAATGAAAAAGTTAGAGTTTCAAAGTTGGGACGTAACACTAAATATCTATATTTATAAAATTGAATGTTCGTCTCTTATGCATTGCTAAACAGATCATCGAATGCGCTGAAACTTTGATACGTTGTGCGCATGCCCGCGAAGGTTTCTGAATTAGTACAAAAAAAGTAAGAAAATAAGTAATATAATTTATAAATTATTAATTTCTTATTAATAAGGTAGTAAAAAGTGATATAATATCCAAGAGTACTTCAATAAAGAAAAATTAGCACAGAATTAAATAAATAGCTGAGAATCTGAAAAATCTGAGTATCTGAGAATCTGAGAAAAAAGGAAGCTGAGAAATCAAGGAGTGAGGAAGGTGATTAATTAGGTAATCTAAATTTTGCAAAATGGAAGTGAAATATTTAGAGTGCATCCTCTATCGATTTGGGGAATTGTGAGAAATATTTGAGACCTGGTCAGTTCGACAGTCTTTTGTGAAAAATTACTTATCGTTGGAATAACCTCCTAACGTTCAATTATCACTAGAACTACCAAACCAGTCAAAATGACTAATACACAATTTTTTTCCAAAAATTCTCCAAGCTCACAGAAAATTCCTAGAATAAATATTCTGCGTCTATGTCAAAGAACATAAGTCACCGAATCGATCATTTTTTTCGTCTCTCGATTCTTCTTTTTTCAAAGTACTTATTTAATGTATTGGACTGTAATAGATTTAACTTCGGTAATTCTAGTGTTAATTACCACAAAGACACCCTTCAGAGGAAATGCAGCTTCCCGATAAGTAATCGTGCAATTTAATTGGACGACGTGTCGCACGTTGGATTACATATCGCGTATTGTATCACTCATGACATTGGTACTTTATATAAGGTGCTTCGTAATTTGCAGCGTAATCGAAAGGGAAGTAATTCTCCTTACATAAGGATTTTGGTGTCCAGCGTTTAAAACAAGGCTTTAACTTGAAAAAAAACTGGCTCGGAATAATCGATGAGATGCGTAAGGATTTCTAGAGCACTATTTGTGGTAATGATTATTTATGTAATCCTCGTGTACACTCGTAATACTTGCAGAACCCGATTAATTGGTTCCGTGAAAGTTTTACGTCACAGGGGATGACGGTAATTAATACATTGTTGCATAAACAACGAATTATTTTATAAACTGACAACTACTCTAAAGTGTCAATTACAGTGCGTTACTGACACTAATTATTTTCAAAGGAATATTAAATTTCACTTGTAATTTAACCCTTTCGACGCCACTTTGGCAGAAAATTAGAAACAGATTTGAAATAAAAAGCTCTTTTTGTAACTTCGTTTCGATCGTCGTATATTTTTTGAAAGTTCTCATGAAAATGGCATAAAATATCCAAATTGCAATATCTAATGCATTTTATATAAACATTTGTCTCAACAGCAGCTATTAAAACTTCCAAAGCAGTCTGCGTGGCTTTGCCTTAACTTTGAAAAATTCCTAATTAACAAAATCCCGTAAGTTTATGTAAATGCAATCTTGCATTACAGCTTCTCGTAAATGCACCATCATTGCCTAATTGTGAAACCATTTATGACACGACGTTACAAACGTTTCCTCACGATTCCGCCATAGATAATCGATTTCTATGATCAATCGTGCGCGTGATCATCGAAATTCATCACGACACAGAAGAATCCAGGTAAAGCTTTACGGTGTGGGTCATCCTTTCACTGAAACCGGATGATCTCCTATACGATCGAAAGTAAAAGCGATCGACCGGCAGAATGCTTTCTACGAGGCACAAAGGATAAAGTTGTGAAGATACACTTTCGATTTTGAGTGTTTTCTTTTTCTACTTGTCATTGTGCCTCGCCGATTTTGCTTCATTTCTAACCCAGATATGGATAATGACTGTGCAAATTTCAATAGACTCGATAGATTTGATTGAAGGCGGAAGTATACAACAATTAGTTAATTGTATTTGGCTAATGGAGTTAATGCTAATCGTATTTTATAATGCTAATTCAATTTAAGCTAAGTGCAATGTTTCCAAAATGGCGATAAATTAACACGAAATATGGAGATCATCCGGAATAAAAAACCCTTAACTTATTGCATTTGCGAGATCTATTAAAGCTTCTAAGATCTACAATTATTAATACAAAATATGGATAAAAGATAGCTCACTGAATTGTCAAGACAGATACTTTTATATCTGCGGAGTCGAGCAATAATTGTATGGTCATTAATTGCAAGCTTTAATTTCTCTAAAAGAATCCTCTATTAACGTTAAAACTACCAAAATGGCTAGTTCCGGATTTTTTCTCAAAATTCCCCAAATTGATACGGATGTCATGCAGTCAATATTCCACTTCTATCTTGTCAAACTTAAATTACTTAATTGATCATCTTTTTTATCTCTTAATTTCTCTTTTTCCAAAGCACTTATTCGGTGCATTTAAATATCATAGTTGTAACATAGTTCTCTTTTTAAAAAGTTACTTTTACTCCAAACATTTCGCTACATTGCTCTTCAAAGTACGAAAGAATTTCCATTTTCTTTCGGAACATCGGTGAACAATTAAGTCCGGCAGTCATTAAAGCGAAAAAAATAGCATTAAAATTTTGCGAGTCCTCGTTTGCGAGGAGCGATTCGATATCAATCAGGAAGCGATGCCAGTTTCGAAAGTCGTGGGAAGAGGGATAGATCGTTTCATTTAAAAATATTACCGACTTTCTCTGCACATTAATGGTCTCTCGTTATTCTTGGTGTCGTCGAAAACACCTCATCGTCGTACATAATTCAAGGAGTCATAATTTTCGCGAATTCACTTCGTTTCAGGCGGAGCTCGATGAAATTTGCACACGAACGATACTTTCCTAGAAGCGATCGGTCACATTTCTGTTTCTTTTTTTTTGCGAATACGATCGACAGGTTTCTTCTGAATTATGCATATATGTCGTCCCGATTCGAAACCGAAGATTGCAGACGGTATTGAGTCGGCAATTTTCCAGGCAAAAATTGGCAAGAATTCTCTTCACGATCGAGTTTTCTCCGTCATTCCCTGATCGAATTTCCATGAAGACGGGAGGTTTTTGCGAAAGCGCAGTATGAAAGATGTGAAATCGAAATGCGAGGAACTAGGCGAATAGTTTTTGCCATTTCTGTCGGAGATTAATGTCATTCCGAAGTCGATAAGTTTTTCTTCGAATTTCAGTGGGTTTCAGTTGACTTAATTATCAATGAAGTGATTTAAATATATACTTGAGATAATTACAATGAATCTGCACGAACTTAGTCGAGTATTTATCTTAAAAGTACCAAAATTCAAATATTTCCTTTCGTGACAATTTTAACGAAATTGTAACATGATCATGGTCGATATATATCGATTAAAAATTACCATCTCGATTACTAATTATTTACACGTCACTTTCTAACAATTTTACTGTCTTCAAATACTTGAATAATGATGAATTTGAATAATGGCGCGGTCTATCATTAAAAATTCCCCCTTCTGTGCCATAAATTCATTATCTAATATAACAATAATTGATATAATAAGAAAGAATCATTTCACAAACATCGAAACTATTTTCACAATGCGCAAGGGAAGTATTAACCCCTTGTACTACAATTCATTTTGTAGCTGCCTGTGCAATAATCCATAATTAAATTACTAAGATAAAGTTTGATCAGTGATTCTTTATATATCATATAATTTAACGTAACATTAACTTTAGAGAAATAATTTTATCGCCTAATTTAGCGCCTCGCTAATATTTTCAATTTCATAGGTTTTAAAAAATTTGAAAATTTCCTATCCCACTTAGCGCGTCACGAGTGTAACTATTGTAGGGCAAGAGCAGTTAAATCTATTATATTTAAATATATTAACACGTTGAATGCCATGGGGGTCACCGGTGACCGGCGCAGTTGAATCCAATGAAATTTCGTATGACTTTTAAATTGTAATATCTACAAATGCCTTAATACAGTCAATAGTTAAATATTGGCATTAAAAAGGTAAAATCCTGCAGATTATTTATCTATTTATGCCTTTAAGGTTTCCGCGCTGTAAAGATGTGATTTTAATAGAAAAAGTTTCGCTTCAATGAAAACTATTAAACTACCGAAATAGCATTGGCGTTCAACGTGTTAAATAAATACTTTGAGAAAGGGGGAATTAAGAGTAATTTATATTTTATGAGATGAACGTATGAATATCTATTTGATGACTCTTCTATAAACTGGGAGAATTTTTGAAAAAAATTGCGTACCAGTCATTTCGAATGGTTTGGTAGTTGCAGCGTTAAAGTCCGTGCTTCGCGCCACGCGAAGTATTTTTCGCATAACGGAAAAGAAAGCGAAAGTTGGCAAAAATGATCACGAGATGTAAGCTCCACATTCTAACAAGTGTAAAAGTGAAGGAACGCCCGTTATATAACGGGACTACGTACTGCAGCATGCACCTCAAAGAGAATGCACGCGTTTGATCGTGCATACCAGTCAATTATGCAACTCTGAGCGTAATAAGGGTAGCGCACTGACCATCCACGTTCTCCACGGATGCATCGATGTTCGCTGGTAAATAAAGAAAGAAAAAATGTAACGCGGAAGAATCCGTTCGTAAATGCTGTTAGAAAGTAGATTAAAGTGGTTTCCTTGGAAAAATGAGGAAAAAAGGTAGCGCTCCGTATTCCTTGGAAGTTCGCGGGAGATTTCGTAGAGATATCGGATGAAGAGTTGCGATTGGATTTTGATTAAAGTTTTGCAATCGTAACAATGCGTGTATTTATGATTATTAATTGCAGCGTGAAGATATGTAATATTTATATAATATGTTGGTTGTATTTGGTACGATAAAACAATTGCAAGAAATATTTTAGCATTGGAATTGCTGGTGTTGTATCTGCTATATTTAAATATACTGAATAATTTGGAAAAATAGAAATGACGAGGTGAAAAGGTTGATCAGTTGAGTAATTTAAATTTTATAAGACAGTGGAATATTAACTGCAATGCTCCCCTATTAATTTGGGGAATTTTGAGAAAATATTGAGGATCATTTTAATTTTCTTCAGCTGAAATTAATTTTCGCATTAATCGTCGCTGGGTAGAAATTAATTTCGTGAAATTCTCTTCAATTAGTTATTCAATTATTAACTACAGCTATCAAAGAATATCTGAACGACAATAAAAAATTAATGTCAAAGTCTAAAACCTGAACTGAGTCTACATGAAATTTATTAAATAGAAAACTACGGTTATTGCCTGGTATGACGATCGTCACTGGATAGAAATTAATTTCGTGAAATTCTCTTCAATTAGTTATTTAATTAGTAACAATAGCTGTCAAAGAATATCTGAACGACAATAAAAGATTATTGTCAAAGTCCAAAAACCGAAGCTGAGTCTACATGAAATTTATTAAATAAAAAACTACGATTATTGCCTGGCACGGTCGTAAAGAGTTAATTAAAAAATGGCCATTATCAGACGATTCGCCATGGGATTCATCGCCAGTAGAGAGTACATGTCAATCATCAAATGAAAGGACAAGTACTTCACAACAACTCGTTAAGATCTAAATTAAAATCCGTCGAGGTTCTTCCCTTCACGGTAGCGAAAGGGTTGAAGCGGTTATTGCGAATGACTCTCTCTCATCATTTACTCTTACGAAATCCCAGATCCGTTTCTTCTCTCGTACGAAATTGACATCGTGCAATTCATGCAATCCGTGCAACAGCCTTTGTGCAATTAAAATTTGAAAAAAACCCAGCAGCGCGTTAATTGCTTAAAACATTAATATTCGCGATGCTTCCTTGGTATTTCATCTACGACTTTCCCGCGACCGATTACATCGGCCGTACCTTTAACTCGCATTATACTTTGGATTTAAAAGAAACCATTCACTCTCGCGCCGAGAATCGATTGCGATTTGCAAACACTTATGGCCTTCCTTTGAAGCCATGCGTGGAAAGTGTATCTACGTCCACGGATCTTACGGGATTTGAACGAAGTTTCAATAAATCTGCACGTACACCTTTGACCATAAGTCACGTTGATGTTTTAGAAGGAATAAGATGTACACCGTGAAATTAATTATTCGTTTTAATAATGACGGTGGGACTTTTGCAAGTGTGTAGCTAAAGACTGAGACTCGCAATCAGTAGGCAGGAGCTCAAATCCGTCAAACACCCTGGGAACTTTGTTCGAAATTATTATTTAATATATTATAGATTGTTTATCACATTATTTTTAATAGATAAAAAGAGTAATGTTTAATGGGGACTGTGATGGGTAAAGAAGTAAAGACTTTGACTCGGAATTAATAGGCACGAGTTCAAATCCTTTGACATCTTTGGGAAAGTTGTTCGAAATTATCATTTAATATATTATAGATTGTTTATCACATTATTTTTAATAGATAAAAAGAGTAATGTTTAATGGGGACTGTGATGGGTAAAGAAGTAAAGACTTTGACTCGGAATTAATAGGCACGAGTTCAAATCCTTTGACATCTTTGGGAAAGTTGTTCGAAATTAATATTTAATATATTATAGATTGTTTATCACATTATTTTTAATAGATAAAAAGAGGAATATCTAATGGGGGCTCTGGCGGGAAGGAAGTAAATGCTTAGACTCCTAATCAGTAGACACGAGTTTAAATCTCTCGACATCTCTGGGAAAGTTGTTCGAAATTATTATTTAATATATTATAGACTGTTTATCAGAAAATGTTTAATAGATGAAAAGAATAATGTCTAATGGGGGCTCTGGCGAGAAGGAAGTAAATGCTTAGATTCCCAATCAGTATGCACGAGCTTAAATCCCTCGACATCTCTGGGAAATTTTTTCGAAATTATTATTTAATATATTACAGATTGTTTATCACATTATTTTTAATAGCTGAAAGAATTATGTCTAATGGAGGCTCTGGCGGGTAAGAAAGTAAAGACTCGGACTCGCAATCAGTAACCAGGATTTCAAATCGTTCAACCTCTCTGGGAAATTTAATCGAAATTGTTATTTAAAATTATTATAGCAATATATTATAGATTGTTTATCAGATAATATTGAATAGATGAAAAGAATAACCTCTAATGGGGGCTCTGGCGGGAAGGAAGTAAAAGCTTAGACTCGCAATCAGTGGGGGTCGAGGTTCAAATGCTACCATAATTACGACAGAATTTGAGCTATCATAGTTACTGAAATAAATTATTTAACATACCATTGCCTTGGTGGTTTGGAACCCACATAAAGCAACAGATCATAGGCGAAATTACCATATCACCCAAAGCCGGAAAAATACAAAACGAACCATAGAAAAAATTCAATCGTTAATACCTGTACTAATAAAAATGTCTACATCGCAACAGCAGTTGCAAATAAAGAAATCCGCACGAGTTCGCAGACCACGCGACAAGCCTACGTGCTAAGAATTTAAATGAGCATTTCTTACGTGTAAATAAATGTAGCGGATAGCCACGCTGCTTGGCTACAGCCAGACACTTCACTTGAAGGATTAATATAACGATAACCGTATTAGGCATAAAGTAAAATGAAACGGCCCAAACTTTCTAACTGACTCATTTAAGAATTCTAACGGTCGTGCGATTCATTCAAAAAAAATTCTAATTAGCAAACAATCTGTTATTAATGCACCACGCACATAGCGTCAGTCTTTTAAATAATCAAAAACACTTTAATTATCACGCTTACCCGTTTTTACACTTTCGACTTTAACACAAGAACTACCAAGGCAATTTAACCAACTGTTTCATCAATTTTTATGAAAATTCTTCATAGGAGACCCATAGAAAGAATATTCTACGTTCATCTTATAAATAATAAATTATTGAATTCATTTTCATTTCCTCTTTTTCTAAAGTACTGATTTAATATATTTCAATATAATACACATAACGCCGGTAGTTCCAGCGTTAATTGAATACATCCTGCGATTGTTTTCTCTAGTAAGATTTCCATGGATAATTGCGGAAAGGTAGATTTTCTATCTGCAAAACTATATTCGGTGTTCAATGACTTTCAAAGGGTGAATAGGCCTTACGTGTATCACGATATCGCGGGTCGTTAAAATAGAGGGAAAAAATGTAGGAAGCCGCGCCTAGAATGAGCGCAAACTGTTTCGCTGGAGTTGTGGGAAAATAACGGCCACTGGACTGCACGGACTGCATGCTGGACTGCAACTTGAACTGCAATCACGACGCGCGGTTTAATTACGTCAGTGGATGCAATCAATGAGGTTGCAGATGTCACGTTACAGCCTGATGTCCCGCTCGCTCTTAATGACTCAATTTCCAACGTTTCTCCGATTAATTGCGATTAATTAACGTAATCGTAAGGCTACGGGTGAAACGTGTGACAATGTTATCGTAAAAGTGGAATTTTCTTTATCCCGTTAATGATACTTTTCGATGGAAAAGAGTAGACATATTGAATTCATATCGGCGATATTTTAGAAATTATTTTAGGCTTCTGAAAATCTTTTGAGGACATTATTTATATTGTAATTGTGAATAAAAAATTATCGGGAATAACGGTGTTGAGTGTGTAGAGCTAAATAAATATGGTGACGTTGTTGGTACGGTTGGACAAAGTTTCTCTACAATCTTCACTTTCTAGGCCTCAATTATCCTCAACCGGAGGCTGAACGTTTGCTCGCAACATGAGAAAAATGGACATTACGACATTTCTCCCTTACGCAGAAAATGTAGATCGATTTGTATAGATAAAAAGAAGAAATTACTTCTTTCAACTTTGTTCGAAACGTCTGTCTATCCATTTCAGGAATTTTCAAATCTTTGGCGATCTCTTCGAAAGGAGGTCTAATACTAATCAGAGATCAGCAGGCAAATAAATTAACAAATATAAATAAATTATCATCTTCGAAGTTATTTAATATTTTTCACGTAAATATATAAACTCTAAAATATTATTCAGTTCGATATCAGTGGGCAAACGTAGGAAATGTTCATTTTCCGATGTAATTGTAGAAATACATTCACCTAGCACGTGTCTGCAGTCATTATTTCTCATTTAAAGAGAATTAAACGATGAACAGTGTCATTAGTTACAACCGACGTGACTGTAATAGCAGTTTTACTCGATATGGCAAATGCGAAGTTGACATTTGATCTCGGCAACTTCCCGCCAACTTTTCAACCGTACATTTCAACCTCCTTTCTTTCCGATCGACGCAGAATTAAAATAATATTACTCGATCACGGTGATCATTGACAAAAACCGGTATTTCGATAGAAATCCTTAAATCAGCAATTATCCTAACTTCCCGCTCGACTGCGCTACACTTCGAAATGTTAATGTCATTACCAGGGTTAATTGATACATGCTAATCAAACTTGTTTCAAATATGGAACACTATACCGGATAATTAGTTGTTTTTTGTATTTTTTTTCAAACTTTAATTACAGTCAGTTCACCTGGAATTACTGTTTTAACACTAGGTCTTCCAAGCTGGTGGAAATGAGTTGTTCTGAATTTTTTCCAGGTGTTTTGGAAATTTCTAAAGCTATTTCTTTATCAATTTTCTACATTTATTGTGTTAATTGATACATGCCAATCAAACTTGTTTTAAGTATGGAACACTATATACCGGACAATTAGTTGTTATTTGTATTTTTTTTCAATCTTTAATTACAGTCAGTTCACCTGGAATTACTGTTGTAACACTAGGTCTCCCAAGCTGGTGGAAATGAGTTGTTCTGAATTTATTCCAGGTGTTTTAGAAATTTCTAAAGCTATTTCTTTATCAATTTTCTACGTTTAATGTGTTGACTGCAAGCTATTACATTAACCAAGCTTCTTACCACCTTCATTAATTCTCTATTAACGTATTTATTTGGTATCTTGAAATCTATTGAATTAATTGTTGATAGAACATATAATAAATAGGTTCTGAACCACCGAGGCGGTGTTATAAATAATATTAATTTAATGCGAATTTTTCAGAGGTGATGGGAGATTTTATCGTAGGCCCACTGACTGCAAATAATTGATTAGCTGATTATCTTTTTATTGAGGACTACAGATCGATTAAAGTTACTTTCAATCTGACTGATCGATGTAAATAATAATTTAGAACAAATTTCTTAGAGACAATGGAAGATTTTATCATAGGCCCACTGATTGCAAATGATCAATTAGCTTATTACCTTTTCATTGGGGGTTACAGATCGATTAAAGTTGCTTTTAATCTGACTGATTGATGTAAATAATAATTTAGGACAAATTTGTTAGAGACAATGGGAGATTTTATCGTAGGCCCACTGATTGCAACTAATTGATTAGCTCCTTGCCCACCATAGTCCTCCTAGCTTTTTTATTTCATTCATCGAGGACTACAGAACATAGAAATTACTTTTATTCTGATCGAATGACGTTCTAAACAATAACTTGGGTCAAATTTCATGAAGATAATGGGAGATTTTGTCATAGACCCACTGATTGCAACTCCGAGCTCTTAGCAAAAAGCAAAGTAGCCCTGCATCGATGAGAATCAGAGTTCGATAAAATGTATAAGTAGAAAATTGCGGAAAAATTGAAACGAGGTCACTCGAAGATAACAGTGAGAAGTTTTAATTGAAATTCTTGATTGTCGAACGAACTATTACACGAATGTGCCGCGAAATGAAAACCACAACGAGTTATACTTTCTCGGGGCCGGAGGAGATTGTCTCACAGCCTCGGCGAACTCGCGACAGAGAACGAAGAGAAAACAATGCCTCGGTTAATTACGACGATTTTAATTGTACGAGTCGTTCTTTCTTTCGGGAACAAAGCTAATTACCGAGTTGCGATCGGAGTCAACGTTCAACGTCTCGTGTCGATTATCGTATCTGTAAATGTCGATAAACAATTTAAAGCTGGACTTGAAATACACACTTTTCTTTCACACCTGGAAAAACGATCGGCAGAGAAATATCCGACTGCACATTTTCCAACATTGCTGCACGTTACAATTAAACACATTAAAATCTGTAATTTTTATTCAATTATGTGTATCTATTCTGAACGGGGCAAATCAATTGACCGGTTATAAAATAACGACAACATTTTTCATAAAAATGTGCAGGAGATTCTCAATTTAATATTGGAAAATCGCAAAACAATAACCTTTAGTTAATAACACAAGTAATTACAAATTTTCGTTTCTGTGAACCGGCCATTTAATCGCGGATGGTTAATAATATAAGAAAGTGCGGAAAGAAACCGCAATTCATTGTAGATTACTGTGACGGCGAAAAGTCATCGAACTGAAAACAATATAAGCATGAGATTCTTTCTGGGCGATAGCGTCTTTTTCCGCCTTGTAACTCGCGTACTGAAGCGTTAAAGAATTCGACAAATTCGAATGTAATCGTAAAAGTACCAACAATTGTCCACGGATATTTTTTCAAAGATGTTGCAACAGTTACATGCCACGAAATCTAATCTTTTTATCTTTAACACTAGAACTACCAACCCAATCAAAATGACTGGTCCCCAAATTTTTCCAAAAATTCTCTAAGTTTAAAGCATGGCCGCAGATTAGATATTATATTTCTATTTCCTTAACCCATTAAGGATCAAGCATTGAAATAACAGAAATATTTTAAATGCGACTATTCATTTGTTATAAGATTAGATAAAAGTAGATATAAATATTGTAAATTTTTTTGTAAGTTTTTCTCCAAAGTTTCAGAAATTGTAGGACTTAAGGTGATGAACAATTAGTGAACAAAAGTGCATAAATTAAGCCTTTGTTATGTTCTTTTACTACGACATAGGTTAAAATATAAATTACATTAATCCAATTCCCCGAAAAAAAATTAGAAGTGAAATGTTGCGTTAACGAAACTTTGGGCCTTGACGGGTTAAACATGAATTACGGAATCGATCATCGTTTTCACATCCTGATTCCTCCTTCTCCAAAGTACTTATTTCATATATTAAAACACAGTAAATTTAACGCCGGTAGTTCTAGTGTTAATTGCAAATGATTTTCTTTCTAAGAAAATGTCGAAAATTACAATTTTGCTGTTGTAAAAATAATTGAATATGTTATTTACAATTAACATGTTAAAAATTCATATTTCCTTATACTTTTCAGGGCCGTCTGCCACACGATCCGCGACCGCGCCTCTCGGCTTCTCAGCAGGCCCAAATACTCAGCGATGTCCAGCAACATCAGCAACGTTATCGTCGCCCTCAACAAAATACAACACCCTATCCATCCCTGGCAAAATACAAAGTGGACCGAACGAAGCAACAACAGATACAACATCTTGTTCAACAGCAACAGCAAGTCCAACAGCTGATTCAGCAACAACAGCAAAAGATAGCTCAGCAACTTGGACCGAATTTCCTAAACAACCAGCAAACGTCGTTCACTCAATCCCAACCCCCGAAACAGCAACAGCAGCAATACAACAGTCAATACAACCAATTTCAAAATCTACAACAGGACCTCTCGCAGCCTCTGTTCAGCGATCAGCAATCCGTACAGTTGCAGGAATATCTCGAGAAACAACGAGAATTGGAACTGTTACAAAAACAAAGACAACAGTTGTTGCTAGAGCAGCAGGAAGTGAAGAGACAGCAAGAGCTACTGAGAATTCAGCAACTTCAGCAACTAACTTCAACGACTCCACTACCTCCACCTGTTACTCTCACGAGTCCCACTGTTGCTAGCACCACGACATCGCCGGTGCTCGTGTCCTTGCCAACTGCCAGGAAGATCACTCCATCGGAAACTGATCTCTTTCTGAAAGCAATAGCCACTCATCAGAAGAAGTTCTCAACGACAACGTCAACGACAACGACGACAACGACCACCAGCAAGCCAACTACCGTTGCAACAGTCACGCCGAAGACTTATGAAGAGAAACTGACTTCCAATCTGCCCGAAAACATTCTGAGCCTTATACGCGAGCAGGAAAATCATTTTGTTCAGCAAGGCAAGCCTAAGCCTCAGATCAAGATCATATATCAAACGGAGAAGCCAGAGACGAGCAGAACAACGAGCACCAAGACTAGAAGTACCTCGGCGAATGCGGAAAGGGACGTTTTGTTGAAGCAGCTTAAGCTAGCTTTAGCACAGTCCGCTGACGACGACATCAGAAATGTTAGCACGAGAGACATTGTTCTGCCGAATGGAAAGAAAGTGCAAGTTATCGATGCACCAAACGGTTTGTCCTCTATCGACCCGACCGATAGTTCTAGCGTTCAGACGTCCACGTTAGCGTTATCAACGACGACTATTAAACCACCGAAAGCCATTTTCGATGAACTGACGAAAGGAGTACTTCCTCCGGGTGCAAACTTCGAAGTTATCCGGCAGAAGAGCGACGGGAAGCTTGAAGAAATCGGCACGGCACCGATTCAGAGCTTACCACCTAAGAAGGTTACGTTTGTCGTGTTGGAGGAACAACCGGATGGTAGTTATAAGGTGCAAGGAGTAAAAGGAAACGGCGAGAAAGAAGGGAGTGATATTGATTCCATTGTGGAGAAAATTAAAAAGGGGGAACTTAAACTACCACCGAGTTCTTTGAGCGGGACAACTGAGTCTTCTGTTCATACCTTGGCGTCGAATACTGACACTGAGTTATTGCCAACGAGACAATCGTCACCTCAAACAACTGTTTCTACGTTTAGACCTACGACTGTTAGATCTACTTCGGCTTCGACGAGATACAGCGAAAGGTAAGAGAGACGATGAAAGTAAAAGTGTCGGAGTCGTTATGAATATTGGTAGCTTTTTAATCTTGGAATATTGATGTTTAAAGGATCGTTGGGTGGTTTACGGTCGTCGCGAGTTATAATTAGAGGCATGAAGAACGTTTTAGAGTTCTTTTATACACCGTGGAATGTTAGAATTGAACGAGTAGCCTCCGGAGGTATTTCAAATTTACGGTGAAGTACTTCTAAACCATTCATTTCGACGTCTCTAAGAACGTACATGGTACTCAATCTTCTTGAGACTTTTTTAGACATTTCGTCGTTTTTCTGATCCGTTTTAACGATAAATTTCAACCGTCTACCAATTTCCAAGTTAATCTAACGATGGTGAAATTCCATCGTCACAAGAACCCTACAATTCCCTATAAAACCAATTCGCACGTTCTTCGCGTTACAACTCCGAAGAATTCGAGTGATGCAATTAGAAAGTATGAACAAAATAAAAGTAGAGAAGAATTCTTGTGTAATGTAACACTGTATGCTTCTAAAACTGCAGCCGGAGAACAGATAACCACCGTACAATTACATTTTTACAGTAGACCAACTGCGGAATACTTCCCTCAAGTGACGATCTCACCGAACTCGGTATCAACGACGGATAAATACGTCACCTCTGCCTCGAGTGTCACCAGTCACGTTTACAATTCATTGAGCACCTCAAACACAACTCCGAAGTTAACTTCGGTGAATCAGGATGCCCGGATAACGACGAAGTATCCAACGTCGACGAGAAGTCACTTTATCCCGACGATGGCGCCGGTTAACGAGATTATAACGACGACACCGTCATCGATACCGACGACGTACTCGCATCAGTCGACCAATTCCTATGTTCACTTTAGCATTAAGCAACCGGAAACTTCACCGACACCCAGATCCATTTCTAGCACTACCGGGGCAGCCACGAGTTTGCAAAATGATAATGTAATTTATCAGGAGAGCTTCGAGAGAACTACTCTGTCGCCTACGGAATTACCCTCGCAGAGTCACGATAGCCTGAATGGATTGCTGAAGAGGGAAGGACTCTTTGCTATGGCTAAATATCTCAGGCTGTCTGGCCTTGACGGTGTTTTGAACGAAACTGGTGAGTTTATCATCGTAGATTATTGATTATTAAATTATTGCAATGCTTTATCGCGGTTTGAGGGAAATTTGTGTCGTTGGTTTTGAAAGTAGTACGTCCATCGATGGAAAAGTGGGTTTAAGATAGTTTTAGCTAAACGTAGGTGCCTTTTTTTGCGCATCAAGTGGCAAAGTAAATAGAATGAAATATCTCAGTGACTTTTTTCCAATAGGTTCTTGAAACAGAAGGACTTGTACCAGTTCAAATATAGTGGCTTTTTTTGTCACTGAGTTTCTGACTGAGATTGTCTGAGTTGTTGAAAGTTTGAATGATAATATTATATAATTTGTACATTTTCAAGTGTACAATTTCGAATTTGAAATTTCAAGGAGAAGAGAAGAGTGTACTCTTTAACACTAAAACTACCAACGTTACATCTACTAAAATTTCGATATAATGAATAAATACTTTGGAAAAAGAGAAATCAAGAGGTGAAAAAGATGATTGATTAACTAACTTACGTTTTATAAGATAGAAGTAGAATTTTTGCTTCATGGCTCCTCTATCAATTTAGGGAATTTTTCGAAAAATTGCGACCCGGTCATTTTGACCGGCTTCGTAGGTTTAGCGTTAAGAATGATCGCCTTTGCTATTGAGACACGAGTTATGAAACGCCCTGTACAATGAACATACCCCATAGATCGGAATAGATCAGAAAGAAGAAGATAAGAATGATTCGGAAAGGTAATATGGTGGATTTGTGACGATGACTGGGTCAGATAATGATATTCTTTGCACAACATCTCGCTCCTTCCCATCGGCCGGATTTAGTCATGCAACATTAGTCGGAAAAAATGTTCTCACGGTTAGATGAACGTTTCGACACGGTTGACTCTTCGTAACAATGGCACTAGCTCTTGTTATTTGGATCCTTAAATTACACAGATGCTTTAATTGCACTTTATAATTGCAGATGTTACTATACGTCCTCAATTGTCTCGTCAATTGACCCGGATAATTCATCGATTCAATGTGACGTTACTTTTTTTTCTAGTTCAGAAGCAGGTCTTTAATTTTTATTACTTTGTTCCTGCAGCTTCTCTTAATTGGTGTAAATGTCTTGTTACCTTGATTGCAATTGGAACAATGACGCGATAAAGAATAAGGTACAAATAGAAATAAAAGTTGGTCAAGTCGCCCTATCATCTCTTGGAAATTTTTAACAATTTATTATTTAATGTATTTCAACTTTGTTGGTTTGGAAATAAATTACGGAAGTAAATTACGGAAATAAATTATTTAATGTATCGTAGCATCGATGGCTGGGAGCTCAGATAAAATAGTAGGTTATTAACAAAATGATCATAGTAATTAGGAGCACAATGACTTTTATCTATCCACAATCGTTCCAGTTCCAACAATCCATATTGGACATATCGGGTACAATCTGTCTATTGTGTAATGCCGAAACGTTTCAACCGCATTCTGTCACTTTCCTAATAATTACAAGGCGACATGTACGGCATTGCCGACGTCATTTAAAGAATCACACGAAAGGAGATCGTGCCGGTGCAAATTGTAATTATCGGCAGCGATATTAAATGCTGCAAGTATTCGTTTCCGCCAATTAAATGGCAGGGAAGCGTAACTAAGTATCCGTTCATGTTCAACGAAGGATGACCGGATGATAACTATGATCGTGATTGAGAAAAATTGCAACAATTTTACGACACAATTTCAAAATCCCTTGTTTTAAAACTAGACCTATCAAATCGGTACCAGAGACGAGTTCCTATTATTTTTTTATAAACATTCCTCTTTATAGAGAAGCAGCGCAATAGATACTCTACATGTATCTTATAATAAATAAATCATTTAATTGATCATCTTCTTTGCCCTGTAATTTTTCTATATTCAAAGTACTTGCAATTTATTGATAAATTTTTCAAGTTAAAATTAACTCGATGCGATTTAACACTAGAACTACCGGCGTTGTATCTATTATATTTAACACGCTGAACGCCATGGGGGTCACCGGTGACCGGCGCTGTTGAATTCAATTTTCATGTGACTTTTAAATTGCAATATACTCAAATTTTCTAATATATTCAATATCTAAATATTGGCATTTAAAATTATAATATTAAATTATAAAATTAAAATTATAAAATTAAATTATTATAATATAAAATTATAATTATACCCAATAAGTAATCCAGGCAAGAGGTGAAAATATGATAAATCAAGAAATTTATCTTTTATAAGATAGAAGTGAAATATCTACTTCAAGGCTTCTCTATCAATCTATGGCATTATTAGAAAATATTGGGATCCGGTCTTTTTCACCGATTTGCTTAGTTTAGTGTTAAATACACTGTTCGTAACAGTGCAAAGCAACAGGGCCTTTTATTTTATGAAAGTACAATGATAATCGAAATGAGACAATCGAATTATTAATTTCCAGGTCCATACACGATATTCGTCCCATCGGACAAGGCATTCAGGACTCTGATGGTCCAACTTGGCGGACCGGAAAAAGCAGAACAGAAGTTCCGCGATAATCCACGACTTCTCAGCGGGGTATGCTGAACGATCTTTTCTATCCATTAGAATAATTAATCTACGCTTCATTTTCTTTCCATATTGCAACAATTCTCTACAACCTCTTATCGTAACTTTCTTATACAAAATATTTTCAATTTTATAATACTATAAAAAATGTAATATTCTTTGGCATCGATAGCTACTTCTTCAGTATGCCAAATGATCTTTTCTATCCGTTAGAACAATTAATCCATGCTTCATTTTCTTTCTATATTGCAACAATTCTCTAGAACCTCTTATCGTAACTTTCTTATACAAAATATTTTCAATTTTATAATACTATAAAAAATGTAATGTTTTTTGACATCGACAGCTACTTCTTCATCATGTTATACCGGGAGCATTTAGGATTGAATCTTTGCAAGACGAAATGACCGGGGTCAGTCTTGCAGGAACGCAATTAAGGGTGAACGATTACGCGATGCACGATCACGAGTGGAACGACATAAAGGTATACTCTTTACACAAAGATTTTGTTTAAATTGAAGCGAACTGAAATTTTGAAATTTGACTTTTTAACTGGGGTCACTGATGTTTCTACTATTCATATTTCTCTTACTATTTGGAATTTAATCACACGTTTTATCGGCGTTAATTAGAAATTACAAGTTTTGTTATCAGTTTAGATAGAATTTTCAATAATTTGAAACATTGGAAAATATGTCGAAGTAAACTCGATATCTTTCCTTTCGCTCTTCAATATGAAACGGTTAAGTTAAAGTGTTCGATCTTTTGTGACAGAGAATTTTTCCACTGTTATCCCACCTTCGTAATAAATCTTTATGTTATGTTATCCGTATTGCATGCATTTACGATTTATTCGTTTTTCATTGATCCAGTTTATTGACCTTCAAGATTGCGCTGGAAGCATTCCATTCGCTCGACGAGAATGTCTGATTCAACATCAGTCAAATGATTAATGAAATTAGTTTTAAATCGAACAATGTTTCAAAATTTCCAAGAAAAATCCTAACTAATTGGCGAATTTATTTTGAAGTTCCTATGGTCTCATTACCTCCCTGCCCACTATAGCCGAATTTTTCCATAAAACAACAATAATTTCAATACAATATTAACAGACTGCGTTTTTTTTTATTTATGACAAATTTAACACTCCTAAAATACACAGAAATTATGTAATAGAAAAAAATATCTGAGATATGGCACTCGTTGTAACATTTGAGTCGCTCAGAAGCCAATGCGGTTAAGTCAATTTTTGTGATAATTTCTGAATTTTGTAAATTTTAATAGAATGAAATTATTAAAATTTGCAAAAATCAGAAATTATCAACAAAATGGACTTAACCGCATTGGCTTCTGAGCGACTCACTTAGCGAGTGAAAGAAATTTCTTTCAAAGAAGAATTCTTCTTTCTCAGCTGTGTTTAACAAAGTTAAAATTTGCATAAACGTCCGCAGTGTAATTATAATAGTTCGACTTTAACACATTTTATCAGGATCTATTTATTTTCTTGATGGATAAAACACTTATTTTAGGGCGAAAGATCAAATATTCGATTTTCCTGTTTCCTTCACTCTACTTGTTTCATTGTAAAATTTGTTTTTTACATTGCAAATTAAAGTTTTATCGAAGGACTCTACATTTTCTTCTTCCATTCTCGTCTTTCTAAGCAGGTGACAACTATAAACGGCGCAAGAGTAACGCCGAATAAACGCGACATCGAGATTCCTCAAGGAATTGCTCATATGGTCGACAGGGTAATGTTTCCACTTCCGGTGGGTGATTTGGTGCAGACATTGCAAGCCGATCGCGAAAGAAGATTTTCTACATTCTTAAGACTGTTGCACGTGTCTGGTTTAGAGGAAACTCTTGCAGGTAATTAAAAAAAAGATCAACGATTCAATATTATTAATATATGAAATTTGTTAGAAAGTTTTCAAGCTCAATTTCTTGAATTATCAAAGGCTCAAAAATGATAATGAGTTATCTCCCTGAGATTAACTTCGCTGTAAACGATTCTGTATTTACTATTTTGCACGTTTGTTGCAATGTCTATTTTTGCTTAATATTATGTTAATATTTCGAAAGACATTTTTGGGGTGTTTGAATAATTATAACACGAAATTACAGGACCAAAAACCTTCACTATTTTTGCACCAACGGATTCCGCTTTCGATGCGGCGACCTCGAAAGACGGAGCACCCGTTTGGTCCGAAGGAGATGGAGCGGAAGCTGCGAAGACAATTATTTCGAGGCATATTCTACCAAATACTCTCTACACCGCAGGAATGAGGTATTATTTGCAGAAGGACACCCTACGTCCTCAATCACCGGTTCACATTCACAAGAATGGTGGTAAGTCTAACTTCTACTCTACTATTCAACTTGATAATTATAGTGCTGTCACGGCTACCATAGACTCACGTCTGAGCAATTTTCTAAAATATCAGGACTGTGCCCAAATCTAAATTAAGACTGAGCAATTTTTAAAAATATTAGGACCAATGTGGCCAAATTAAAAATTTCAAAACTGTGACAAAGTGTGTGCCCTTTAAATCAAATCTGAGAAATTTTCAAAAACATTAGGACTAATGTGTCTAAATTAAAAATTTCAAAACTACCGCGAAGTTCGCGCCGTTTAAAGCGCATCGGAGAAATTTTCAAAAATAACAAAGTGTAAAACTTGAAACAGGCTGGAAATTCGTTCGATGAGCTCACAAGATACAAATACTTGGTAGAATCAAACTTTACAGTTTCTCTATACGGGTTTTCCTAAGATTCAGCGGGGAATCCACAAGTAGGAAAAATTTTAAGCGTTTCCTTTTTTGCAAAAACTGCAGATTAGCACGTGAAACACGGCGCATCGGTGCTCTAATGACCTACTTGCTCGTTAAATAGTGACTCCCTCTCTTTGGAATTAACGCTCCCTTTCGCAACGTGCTATATTCATAAATATGCATTTTTTTCACGTCAAGGAACACGAGTTATTTATAGTGAACAAATCCTACTACTAGTAGTACTTGAAATAATTTCTCCAGAGAGAAATTGAAAACTAAAGTTTGAAATATTTCCAGTTCAAAATGATCCAAAGTAATTTTAACCGCGGAAATTTATATTTATAATTCTGATATATAACAGTATTCTATTATTTCGCTAAATACTTTGTCTCAAATCCAACGCGAATTGAGACAACTGAGAAATTATAATAACGTAACGTTATATTGGTTTGTACAGTATTTAATTAAAAATGGCTAAAATATTTGTATTATTAATAATGTATATAGATAAATATGAAAAATCTGCACAATACTGTGATATTTTAATAGATTGCAATATATTAAAATATGATATTGCAAATATACTGTTTTACCATTAGAACAGAAGAACTTTAAATATTTCGTATCTATAAAAGTACTTTAAAAATTTGAAATATAGACAACCAAGTAAAATATTTGCAAAATATACGAAGTAGAGAAATATTCATACGTTTAAAATATTGGAAATATTTTTAATAGAATATAATTTTATATCGAATGTTAACCCCTTGTCCTACAATAACGATTGAGATTCGTGGCGCGAAAATGGGAAAGATAATTTCAAAATTTTCTTAAAATATATGAAAATTTTCATAAAATATTATGCTAAGGTATACGATACACGGAAATCATTGATAAATTTGCATTTCATTATTTTAATTTTGAATTATTACGCATACAATCGAAAAAATTAGTAGGGCAAGGGGTTAGGTTCCGTTTTCTGATAATAAACTGGTATACACTTGGATATTATCAATAAAACAACTAAATGCTCAAAAAAAAGGTTAATATCATATGTTATGAAAGTATTTGAATTATGTTATATAAAAATGTATAATATCCAAGTAATATAACCTTCAACACAGAAAACTTCGAATACCCCTACGCATGCATGCCATAATAAGAAAGCCCCCGCCGCCGTTGCGGTAAATGTAACATGTTAAATTATAATAAAACATGCAGTGGTGAATGAAGAATTTCTTACTTACAAAATAGTAAAACACTTTCCATCATGTTCCAGGTCGAGTAAAAGTAAACGAGGCACATGTCGTAACGCATAACGTACCGGCGACGAACGGTGTCCTGCACGCGATTGATGGCGTTCTGTAAACGATACGATGATTCGAATGACGCATTTCAAAATATTGTACAATTCAACAAATAATTCGATTGAAAGCTATTCCATCTACCTTTTTTCACTTTGAACTATGTAATTCTTTCTACGATGTCGTAATTTTTTCTTCTTAGTTTTCATTCATTTGGTCCCCAATTGCAATATCTTTTTTCACACTGTTGACAAGGGAACGTCGAAGGATTTCTAAAGTATGCTTGGGGATCAATGAAATTGTAAAATTTGTAGTTAATGAATTTTTTCCTAATGGAATGCAAGGGATAGCCAGAAGAAGTGCGTTAATCACGAATTATTTAAGAAATCGATTATGAAAAATGTAATCGTTCTATCATACATATGATGTGTATAAAAGTGTTCTAACAGTCTGGCGTATAGATAGTCTTATTTCTTTAAGAATATTCTTGAATTTAAAGTATATAGTTTGTTGAATGCTTCAACGATTTACACTATATTTTTATACCTCTTTTGTTAAAATTAATGTAGATCGATCGTATGTGATGCTTATAATATAAGCGTCGTTTCGACTATGAAAATGTCGATAAGGAAGGAAAATTGATTAAAGATTTCTTCAAATATATTTGAATATTATCAAAAAAAAATGCCAGTACTTTTGGAACACTGTACATACGAATAGCAGAAAAAATTGAATACGATAAAAAAATCTATAGATATTATTTGCCATACCTGTAATGAAATTCGACGAAAGAAAAATTAACGAGAACAATTTTAGTGTAAAGTATTATACATACTAATTTATATATATAAAATAGATGTATTTCGTGTATGCGTGCACAATTGGCATATAAGCGAAGGTCCAACCAATATTGTATAGAGTGATAATGCAATACCATAATTAGTATTACTATAGCATATATTATTTTATAAATAAATGTACAGAATATTTTTCACAAATTATGCTTCCCAATATTTTCCACGTCATTCTCACAACTCATACTTCTTTCATTATTTTTATCCTTCATCGATTCAAATCGAAAATAAAGTATTTACATTCTGCATCCTATGTTTGAAAAATATCAAGAGATTGTCTGTATGAAAAGAATCTTCTATATTGTTTTACATTAATGACGGATGAAATGTTACCTAAATTGCTGGTGACGTATAATATCTATAATTTCTTTAGATCGACAATATATATCAGTTTCTTTTATATCATCACTGTAATGACGTATATACATACTACATTTTATAACTTCTTGATTCACGGAGAAAACCTATTCTCATTCCTAATAATTCGTTTTATATTTCTTTATTTCAACCATTATGTGATGAATATTTGTCAATTGCGTGCGTGCATTTGGTGGCAAAATTTTATGCAGCCTATGGTAATATTGCACCAGCTGTGTCATTGCACGTTGCACTAATGCAGCTCCGAGCTCTAAACTCGGAAATGATCCTAACACTTCCCGATTAATTTCTTCCAATGCCCGTTTCCAATTATTAGTAAATGATTGTACAAGAGCCAAAGCCTTTCCTTCCTGTCTCTTCAAATCATCTGCCTGACCTTTCTCAATTAACACTTCCGATTCTTTAACTAACTGTATGATACCACCGAAATGTGGACTTAGAACCTCTTCTACGTACTCTGAAGACCGTGCGTTTAATTGATCCCGGAAACTTTCAGCTTCCTTCGAGTTATCTCGAGTTCGTTTCTACGAAAGGAATGCAAAATGTTAAAATAAGTACTTAGTACAATGTTTTAAATCGCAAAGTTGATACGGTTATCGAAACTTTGCTTCTTACCATCAACACTCCAAGAACTAAATCGTAATTGTTGATTAGAAACACTAATTGTTGAGTTTTATTTGGAAATATAGCTGCCAGTCTTAAAAGGAAACGTTGCACAGCTTCTCGCAGTTGGGCTAATAACTGCGTTGCACCTTCGTAAGGAAATCCTTCTACCACACTAACCATAGCTGCACTAAATTCAGCGTATCTCCTAGTAATCTGAAAATAAAATTCATATACAGGCTTCTTATAATATTTTGATTACTAACTTACTTATATTGCGGGACCTTACATAATGTGGACCAGTTTCTTTACTCAGTTTGAGCGGATCACAGTCTTTTATGCTTTGAATATTTAATTGGAAAACATACTCGAACCTAGATTAAATAAATACGAACAATGTATAGGTGATAAAATTAAGATAAACAGGTGATAGAATGCATTGCTTGTAATATAATTATACAAGTGTACATACCTGGGCCAAATGACTGCAGCCAAATTGTCCCAATATTTGTCTAAAGCTGGTACTGCTCTTTTATGACACGTTAATTGATAACGAAACACTAAGTGCAGACAAAGAAACAAAGCAATTGTGTCATAGCAGTCATGCACAAAAGACTGCAAATTCTTCACCATGAGATTCAACGTTTTTCCCATTACCTATCCGAAGCATAGAACGTTTAGTTTTAATATAACTCTTGTAAATATGCATTAAAAGCACAAACTTCCTTACAAACTAACCTGGTTAAAAATATCCAATGCTTGAGCACCGCGCACTTTAAAAAATTCCGTTAGAAATAAATATTCGCGACAAGCATTATCGACGAGAGCATATTGTTCACTTCTGAATAGTGCTTCATAGTGATACTGTAATGACAAAGAAATTCATGTTACTGTATATAGATTCTAATGGTAATTTGACTAATTGTTTAAAAATCTATTACATTGTATACCTTCATTTACTGGTGAAAAAAACTCACTCTTGTTTTTGATGCTGTATGAGGTACAATAATAGGTGCTTCTAACTGGGAAGTCAATACTTCACCCCTAGCACCTATGGAAAACACAGTTCCCTTGTGTTTCAATGTGGTTTTATGAAAAATACTTCGTCCTGCTGTATCTTCAACACCCATTAAATCATCTTTCGAAGCTCCTTCTTCGAACTAACGAGTGTATTATAAATCAATTAATTTCAAAGTAGATTTTAATGAAACTCGGACGATATTTCGTCTTATTCCTATCTAATACTACATTTTTTTATATATTTATTACCTGCAATTTCATTAATCTCGACGAATAAGATTTAAAGTAGGAGTAATAAATTTTGCTCATTGTATCAATGTATTCTCCACAAATTTCCTCTGCCACATTCCGTTCATTAGCCATGATAAATTCGAAAAAGAATTTATACTTTAACATGTTATTCTGTGGCACCTGATAATTGGTCATTGGTTTTCTAAATTTATAAATCTGTTCTAACAAGTAAGTTCGAATCTTTGCCATTGCTTTGACTTTCAATTTCTCTAATATATCTTTGACATCTATGCATGACTTTGCCTCCTTGAAGCTTTGCTCTTTTACAAAGTTTATTTTGTGATTTAATGTTTGCAATTGAGTAAGAAATTCTTTTTCTGTTACGGGACAATCCATAATTCCACTGTAAGAGAAATATTACCCATTAAATATTACCCTTAGAAAAAAATACTTTAAAATAACATATGTAATGAATCTTACGCAATAAGGGCTTCAGATACTGTCATGTCCTCAATAAATTGACTAAGAGGTACAAGGATTATTTGCCTATTAGACAATTGCTGGCTCATTGCCACGGATTTACGTTGAAGATGAAGGATTTCTGAGCTAATGTTTCCCAAATCTAACTGGAAACTCTCTAGCATTGATCCCATTTTCTGAAAGTCACAATTTAATCATATTAACAATAGTAATAGCATATATATTCAGATCATAATATCTCTTAACAAAATACTTTTTTAGTTTGCACATATTATAATAAACAAATGAATTGAAATACTAACTTTTAAGATATTATCGCATGCAGAAATTTGATTATGGAGACTTGCTATGTTTTCACTCTCCTTGATGTAATCTTGAATAGACTTATTTTCAACCTCTTTCAATTCTTTTTCAATCTGTCTAGAGTACTGGCGTAAATCTGTTCCAGTTTTTAAAACTTCCTGCACAATATCATCACCAAGATCCTGAGGCAATTGTGCTTCATTGTCAAAGATATCTGTTTCGGCTGACATTATGTCAGCTTTTCTATGCACTTGTATCACACTGGTATAATTAAGTGTAGGATGAAATGTTATCCCACATTATAAGATACATGTACAGGGTAATTGTATTATCCTATTGCCACTGCAAGTATATAGTTATGTTCGATTATAACTGTTGTGCCTTTTTAATTGTACTGTATCATCAGCTGTTACCTAGTACTACTTGTTTGACGCTAATAATTCATCTAACTTAACCATGACACGTGATGGTGTGTACGCACTGACTTGTCAGTCACCTCTTACCACTTGTTAATTGTAATACAAAGTTGATCATCTCATTCTTTGCAAAATTACTGATATAATAGCATATTAGTAATGCATTTTTTTTAATTTCAGGGTAATCATATTCTTCGTGGCAACAAATACGTTATTAACAAACACATCCTTGCTTTCAATAAAACGCTTTCTTTTGTTTTAGGCAAAGTAGTTTTCTGCGTTTTTTGGCGCTCGTGTCGCCACCTCTACATGACAGATGTGAATAGAAATTATGAACGGCACGAAAAACCGTTTTCGCAGTGGCGAATGAAGAATCTCTTACTTACAAAATAGTAAAACACTTTCCATCATGTTCCAGGTCCAGTAAAAGTAAACGAGGCACATGTCGTAACACATAACGTACCGGCGACGAACGGTGTCCTGCACGCGATTGATGGCGTTCTGTAAACGATACGATGATTCGAATGACGCATTTCAAAATATTGTACAATTCAACAAATAATTCGATTGAAAGCTATTCCATCTACCTTTTTTCACTTTGAACTATGTAATTCTTTCTACGATGTCGTAATTTTTTCTCTTTAGTTTTCATTCATTTGGTCCCCAATTGCAATATCTTTTTTCACACTGTTGACGAGGGAACGTCGAAGGATTTCTGAAGTATGCTTGGGGATCAATGAAATTGTAAAATTTGTAGTTAATGAATGTTTTCCAAATAGAATAAAAGGGATAGCCAGAAGAAGTGCGTTAATCACGAATTATTTACGAAATCGATTATGAAAAATGTAATCGTTCTATTATACATATGATGTGTATAAAAGTGTTCTAACAGTCTGGCGTATCGATAGTCTTATTTCTTTAAGAATATTTTTGAATTTAAAGTATATAGTTTGTTGAATTCTTCAACGATTTACACTGTTTTTTTATACCTCTTTTGTTAAAATTAATGTAGATCGATCGTATGTGATGCTTATAATATAAGCGTCGTTTCGACTATGAAAATGTCGATAAGGAAGGAAAATTGATTAAAGATTTCTTCAAATATATTTGAATATTATCAAAAAAAAATGCCAGTACTTTTGGAACACTGTACATACGAATAGCAGAAAAAATTGAATACGATAAAAAAATCTATAGATATTATTTGCCATACCTGTAATGAAATTCGACGAAAGAAAAATTAACGAGAACAATTTTAGTGTAAAGTATTATACATACTAATTTATATATATAAAATAGATGTATTTCGTGTATGCGTGCACAATTGGCATATAAGCGAAGGTCCAACCAATATTGTATAGAGTGATAATGCAATACCATAATTAGTATTACTATAGCATATATTATTTTATAAATAAATGTACAGAATATTTTTCACAAATTATGCTTCCCAATATTTTCCACGTCATTCTCACAACTCATACTTCTTTCATTATTTTTATCCTTCATCGATTCAAATCGAAAATAAAGTATTTACATTCTGCATCCTATGTTTGAAAAATATCAAGAGATTGCCTGTATGAAAAGAATCTTCTATATTGTTTTACATTAATGACGGATGAAATGTTACCTAAATTGCTGGTGACGTATAATATTTATAATTTCTTTAGATCGACAATATATATCAGTTACTTTTATAACATCACTGTAATGACGTATACATATATTACATTTTATAACTTCTTGATTTACGGAGAAAACCTATTCTCATTCCTAATAATTCGTTTTATATTTCTTTATTTCAACCATTATGTGATGAATATTTGTCAATTGCGTGCGTGCATTTGGTGGCAAAATTTTATGCAGCCTATGGTAATATTGTACCAGCTGTGTCATTGCACGTTGCACTAATGCATTTCCGAGCTCTAAACTCGGAAATGATCTTAACACTTCGCGATTAATTTCTTCCAATGCCCGTTTCCAATTATTAGTAAATGATTGTACAAGAGCCAAAGCCTTTCCTTCCTGTCTCTTCAAATCATCTGCCTGACCTTTCTCAATTAACACTTCCGATTCTTTAACTAACTGTATGATACCACCGAAATGTGGACTTAGAACCTCTTCTACGTACTCTGAAGACCGTGCGTTTAATTGATCCCGGAAACTTTCAGCTTCCTTCGAGTTATCTCGAGTTCGTTTCTACGAAAGGAATGCAAAATGTTAAAATAGGTACTTAGTACAATGTTTTAAATCGCAAAGTTGATACGATTATCGAAACTTTGCTTCTTACCATCAACACTCCAAGAACTAAATCGTAATTGTTGATTAGAAACACTAATTGTTGAGTTTCATTTGGAAATATAGCTGCCATTTTTAAAAGGAAACGTTGCACAGCATCTCGCAGTTCGGCTAATAACTGCGTTGCACCTTCGCAAGGAAATCCTTCTACCACACTAACCATAGCTGCACTAAATTCAGCGTATCTCCTAGTAATCTGAAAATAAAATTCATATACAGGCTTCTTATAATATTTTGATTACTAACTTACTTATATTGCGGGACCTTACATAATGTGGACCAGTTTCTTTACTCAGTTTGAGCGGATCACAGTCTTTTATGCTTTGAATATTTAATTGGAAGACATACTCGTACCTAGAAGAAATAAATACGAACAATGTATAGGTGATAAAATTAAGATAAACAGGTGATAGAATACATTGCTTATAATTTAATTATACAAGTGTACATACCTGGGCCAAATGACTGCAGTCAAATTGTCCCAATATTTGTCTAAAGCTGGTACTGCTCTTTTATGACACGTTAATCGATAACGAAACACTAAGTGCAGACAAAGAAACAAAGCAATTGTGTCATAGCAGTCAGCCACAAAAGACTGCAAATTCTTCTCCATGAGATTCAACGTTTTTCCCATTACCTATCCGAAGCATAGAACGTTTAGTTTTAATATAACTCTTGTAAATATGCATTAAAAGCACAAACTTCCTTACAAACTAACCTGGTTAAAAATATCCAATGCTTGAGCACCGCGCACTTTAAAAAATTCCGTTAGAAATAAATATTCGCGACAAGCATTATCGACAAGAGCATATTGTTCACTTCTGAATAGTGCTTCATAGTGATACTGTAAAGACAAAGAAATTCATGTTACTGTATATAGATTCTAATGGTAATTTGACTAATTTTTTAAAAATCTATTACATTGTATACCTTCATTTATTGGTGAAAAAAACTCACTCTTGTTTTTGATGCTGTATGAGGTACAATAATAGGTGCTTCTAACTGGGAAGTCAATACTTCACCCCTAGCACCTATGGAAAACACAGTTCCCTTGTGTTTCAATGTGGTTTTATGGAAAATACTTCGTCCTGCTGTATCTTCAACTCCCATTAAATCATCTTTCGAAGCTCCTTCTTCGAACTAATGAGTATATTACAAATCGATTAATTTCAAAGTAAATTTTAATGAAACTCGGACGATATTTTGTGTTATTCCTATCTAATACTACATTTTTTTATATTTTTATTACCTGCAATTTCATTAAATTCGACGAATAAGATTTAAAGTAGGAATAATAAACTTTGCTCATTGTATCGATGTATTCTCCACAAATTTTCTCTGCCACATTTCGTTCATTAGCCATGATAAATTCGAAAAAGAATTTATACTTTAACATATTATTCTGTGGCACCTGATAATTGGGCATTGGTTTTTTAAATTTAGAAATCTGTTCTAACAAGTAAGTTCGAATCTTTGCCATTGCTGCGACTTTCAATTTCTCTAATATATCTTTGACATCTATGCATGACTTTGCCTCCTTGAAGCTTTGCTCTTTTACAAAGTTTATTTTGTGATTTAATGTTTGCAATTGAGTAAGAAATTCTTTTTCTGTTACGGGACAATCCATAATTCCACTGTAAGAGAAATATTACCCATTAAGTATTACCCTTAGAAGAAAATACTATAAAATAACATATGTAATGAATCTTACGCAGTAAGGGCTTCAGATACTGTCATGTCCTCGATAAATTGACTAAGAGGTCCACGGATTATTTGCCTATTACACAATTGGTGGGTTATTGCCACGGATTCACGTTGAAGATGAAGGATTTCTGAGCTAATGTTTTCCAAATCTAACTGGAAACTCTCTAGCACTGATTCAATTTTCTGAAAGTCACAATTTAATCACATTGACAATAGCAGTAGCATATATATTTAGATCATGAATTGAATGAATTGAAATACTAACTTCTAAGATATTATCGCATGCAGAAATTTGATTATGGAGACTTGCTATGTTTTCACTCTCCTTGATGTAATCTTGAATAGACTTATTTTCAACCTCTTTCAATTCTTTTTCAATCTGTCTAGAGTACTGGCGTAAATCTGTTCCAGGTTTTAAAACTTCCTGCACAATATCATCACCAAGATCCTGAGGCAATTGTGCTTCATTATCAAAGATATCTGTTTCGGCTGACATTATGTCAGCTTTTCTATGCAATTGTATCACACTGGTATAATTAAGTGTAGGATGAAATGTTATCCCACATTATAAGATACATGTACAGGGTAATTGTATTATCCTATTGGCACTTTAAGTGTATAGTTATGTTCGATTATAACTGTTGTGCCTTTTTAATGGTACTGTATCATCAGCTGTTACCAAGTACTACTTGTGTGACGCTAATAATTCATCTAACTTAACCATGACACGTGATGGTGTGTACGCACTGACTTGTCAGTCACCTCTTACTACTTGTTAGTTGTAATACAAAGTTGATCATCTCATTCTTTGCAAAATTACTGATATAATAGCATATTAGTAATGCATTTTTTTTAATTTCAGGGTAATCATATTCTTCGTGGCAACAAATACGTTATTAACAAACGCATCTTTGCTTTCAATGAAACGCTTTCTTTTGTTTTAAGCAAAGTAGTTTTCTGCGTTTTTTGGCGCTCGTGTCGCCACCTCTACATGACAGATGTGAATAGAAATTATGAACGGCACGAAAAACCGTTTGACTTTTATCAACTCATAGTTCCGGCGTAGATAAACCAGATAAACAGCACATATTGTAAAGTATGCATGTATACGTTTACAGAAATTATAAAAATGAGTGACGTTTGTCTGTAATTCTTATTACTTTCGTTCACAGAATAAAGAAAGACTCAATTGGACTGTATATTTAAACACATCTCTCTACACTTATCGGCTGCGACGATTGCGAGAAAGAGAAACTTTTAAAAGTAAGTTAGAAATTTGATGATCTAGCATTCTATACTCAAAGAGATAATAAACTTAAATCATTCTTATAAGGCAGCAACGGTATAATTGTAATTTTGTAATAACACTGTCACGTTATTGAATCCAATAATTTTTTTCAAGTAGAAAATGTCGTTATTGGAGAGTGAATTAGAGGATGAAGGTACCGAAGAGAATCCACAGGAACTGTATGGTATCAGAGATGGTACACTTTTTGTGATTGATGCAACAGCTCCAATGTTTGAGATAAACCCGAACGAAGGATGTACATATTTTGTACAGTGCACTCGGGTATTTTTTATATAAATTTTATACCATGAGAATTATCCAATTCTATATAATGCTTTGTAAATAACAGGGACACTTACAGTTACCTTAAAGAGTATTTGTTTCAGAAATATGAGGAGATCATCAGGCAGAAAGTAGTTTGGAACAGTCAGGATTGGATGGGCTTACTACTGTTTGGAACTGAAAAGTGGGATATGGATCCTGAAACACAAAATATTTTAACATTACAGAAGTTAAATCATGTTTCAGTAGAGGGCTTGAAGGAAATAATGGAAATAAGTATGTATATTAACAAAAATTTATGATGTATGTAAAAGAGGAAAGTAAAAAAGCTATGGTTGATATGGAGTTGAAGGCTTGGATGTCCAATTTAAAGGTCCAAGTTAAAATCCTTGCCATATAATATACATATAAAACTATACACGTAAAACTGTGTGTCCTTGGCAAAACGGTTATAAAGAAATTTGATGGAAATACTTCATTGTTGCAATGCAAAAATAACTTGTATTATTACGTTGTTACTTGGGTATTACTTATACATCTTCGTTATTGGTTTTGATGCTTAGACAAAGAAAAATGGAAATACTACAGAAATATTGCATCCTCCACGGCCTATCCATTGCACGACGTACTGTGGCATGCGGCACAAGAATTCTCTTCTATAAAGATTACCATGCCAATGAAGAGAGTATTTCTCTTTACATGCCAAAATAATCCACCAATGACGAATGAAAATGAAAAACATCGAATTCGAGTGAAGGCAATGAGTTACAACGATATAGGACTTGAATTATCTGTTATTGGTTTGGGTGAAGATTGGAATCATGAATGCTTCTACAAGGATCTGGAGATGTTATCGCAAAAAATTGACACCGAAGATTACAAGAGGACGTCTCTTCAAGATCTGGTAAAACAAGTAAAATTGCCATCCAGAAATATGGCGAAATTGCCTTGGAGGCTCGGCGAAAATGTTACTTTAGACGTATCTATTCGCAATTTGTGTGTGTAAGGAAAAAAACACAGTTCGACTAAACAGATTCTTAAATGTATCGAATACCTAATGCTTATTTTAACTGATCTACCTCATTTACAGTAAATCACAGTATTTAAAGAAAGTAATAATAAGCAAAGAGACCAACACTCCGTTGATTACTCACACATCGTTGAAGATAGCTGGTGAAAATAACGTAATATCCTTTTTTTATACTTCTGTTTCATCATGACAAAGTGATAATATCTTATTTTCATGTACAATTTTAAGGAAAACGAACAGGACTCCGACAGTCAAAGACCAGCGACACCAGTTTTAGAAACAGAAATACAGAAATATCAAGAATTCGGAGGTAGAAGAATATGCTTTACCGAGGCAGAAGTGCATTCATTGTCTACAATATCTGAACCGGGGATTGATCTAATTTGCATAAAACCTTTGAATTATCATCCCATAAATCATTTTGTAGCGCCGTATTTTGTTACACACAGTAAAAGTTATCGTAAAGGTTGTAATAATTTCGAATGAACTGCATCGTTGAATTTATAGAATTTTTTTACGAGTATTCCGTTTGTTATAGATAATAAACTATTGTTTGGTGCTCTACTTGATAAATGTGATTCGAGAGAGCTTATGATAGTGTGTGCGGTAACAATAAGGAAACGTTCCGCGCCTAATTTGTATAATCTGATACCGAGTGCAAAGAATGGCGGATTTTATCTACATAAAATACCATTTAAAGGTCAGTATAGAAAGATACATGAAATATAAAATAACTAACTGATGTGAAATTTATATAGAAAACGTAAGAGATCTCGGCTCGCATTTAAGAGAATTTATTTACGATTATGAGAATAACGAGCCTCCGACAGACCCCGAAGAAGTTGTTTTACTCTCGAAAATTATTAAAAAATTACGAATAGAGTACGATCCAGATTTATTTTCAAATCCTAAACTACAAGTTCAACTACAGACCATAGAAACATTGGGTTTGGATTTGGAACCGCAAGAACCTCTACCCGATGATACTCGTAAGTTTAAGAATTCTAAAAGCCGAGTAAAATTGAATTTGATTGTAATACAAAGTTGATTTTCATTCCAGTTCCAAAGAATGAGATTATGTACCCAAGAGTGAAAGATTTATTAGACCAATATAAAGATAGGTTTAAGAAAGAAGAGGATTGCGAAAGTAATACTTCATCGAGGAAAAGACATAAACCAAATAATGACACACCTGTTACGTTAGAAGATGAGGAGTCAATTCGTGAATTGGTAAAACAAGGAAAAGTACGTGAGATAAAGTTCGTTAGTCCTTCTACATTTTGCAAAATTTAATTATATAAACGTGTTTCCAAAAGGTGGACAGCTGCACTGTATTGCAATTGAAAAACATTTTGAAAAATGTCGGCTTGAAAACGTCTGGGAAGAAAGAAGAGTTAATCAACAAAATTAAAGAGCATTATAACGCGACTTCCTAGAATTGTAATAAAAAATAATTTATTATGATAAATTATATTTCTTTTGAAATCTTTAACAATTATAATAGAAATAGCTTTGTGATTAATTTATATATGTATAAAAAGAACAATACTTATGTACATCGATAAAATTCGTGCATTTTTTCAACGTATCATTATACGTTAATTATTGTGCTGGTACGAAGATGTTTTATAGTTCATCCCTCTCAGGGAGAAGTTCAATATCTTTTACACTTCCAACAAAAAGAGGCAATCCGCTTGATTTGAGCTCAATTATAAACATGAAAGGTCTGTCAACAAGAAACTGTTGCGGTATATCTATCATTCTTCGGAGTCTCATGTGAACAGCTGCGAAAAACGTGTGTACATGAATTTAAAACGATTACTTCGATAATTATTTTCTTCTTAAATTGTACTCACCTGTTGCACCAGCAGCTTCCGTGCCTTTTTCATTAACTTCTATGATTGCTTTGTGCACAACTTTGCTAACTTTTAAAGGAATTTCCGACATGCGATTAAAATTTGCATTGTCTTCGAACATTGTATTCACGCCGATCTGAAGTTTCGCAAGATAATTTTTATGAATTCTTTTAACGATCCGTAACACGTTAAGTATTATATGTATTAAGTAAAGCGAAAAGAATTTTTTTGTATGTCTGGTAGAATATTATTAGGGCGATACATTATGAATTATTAAAACGATCGGTTTAAAACAGCCGAGGTCTATTTTTCGTAATTAAAATTAATAAATATTATGTATTTTTTCAGTAAATAAATTTCTTCGAATTGTACAACAAAAACGGCGTTTCTTTTCGCTTTATCTAATAATATGGAATAATCAATGATTATACCTTGCGTAAAACATTTTTTAGATTTACTGTATATTCAAATTTGAATCTCGGGAGATACAATTCAATGTCATTCCTGGAACGATTTGCTTTTGCAAGTATTTTCCAGTCAAAGTTGCTATGTAAAAATTGAAAACCATCTATTTCGTTTGGTATAATTATCGTCATTACGATATCTTCATTCTGCAGAATTGTTTATTAGCGTTTCTTGTATATAAACTTTTTATACATGAATATCGTTTAGTACGAATATCATGAACAAATTTGTACTTACCACGTATGGTATTTCAATAAATTTCGCATTGAAACTTGATACTTCTCCATAATTATATTTTGATTTCTTGAACATCGTCGGAACAAATTTCTTCTCCGTTTTTGTAAGATGAAACGGTCTCTTTTGTGTATCCTTCACGTCGAATTCTCGTAACCAATGTCCATGGAAGTAAATTCCATTTACCAGCACCATTTTCGTAAATTCGTCGAAATCATCTAAATAGAATCACAAATTTCAATATTCCATTCTTCCAGCATTCATAGATCATCTGTAATAATTTACCTGCAGACACAAGATCGGATATTTTATCCATTGTTACTTTTTTGACCCATGTGTTAATTTTATCAGCTGCATCCGCATTATCTCCAAAATTCAGGCTCATAATTAAAGACTGATACATGTCTGTACTTGTCAGTGAAAATTCTGGTACCAGGTCAATTCCATTTTGAACAAATATACCATTGGCAATGTAAAGTTTGATATTTTTCATGCTCTATTAAATGTAAATTTCACGGTTTCAATTGTTATACCATTTTGTAAATTCAGTTGAATGTAAATTGTCTTACATTTAGTAAAGATAGTAAACCTTTATACTCTTCTTTTATGGAATGTACATTGTAATGACAAAGGCAAGCTGAGAGTTCGTTTAAAGTTTCAGCTTCTGCTCCATGGGAGAGCAAAGATAATATCATATGGATACTCAGCGGAGAGCTAACTATATTTTCATTTTCAACCAATGACAATTCCTGAAAAATATATGTTATGTTAATAATTGTATACATTCGTAGTACCTACTTAAAGTATTAAAAATATTGAAAATCATTAACTCATTGAATAAAACTGTTATAAATGATGTTACAATTATATTATAACATGTATAATAATAAACTATAACATGTATTTTCTCTTACTTTGTAAAATATATTTGCAAAATCATTGCAAGCAGCAGATAAGCCTGTCTGCGTATTGCTTCCTTGGCTCAAGGATATCTCAGGAGAGGATTGAGCCATTGCGATAATTGCAAGGATTAGAATTAATACTGTAATACAAAATGATACATTTCAGTAACTCAAGAAAGTATTCTAACATCGAATAGTTATAAAAAAGATATAAATATGAGACGATAAACATGTCATCACCTGTAAACATTGTAATAAACATTATTTATTAAAGAAACCAGCGAGTTGTATGAAATGATGTAACAATACAGTTCGTATTTTCACATACGTCGAATGAAATGATAATTATTATACATGTTAAAGATGAGAAAATCGATGTCACGGCTTGACATTTATTTTATTACGCGTCATTTTGCAAAATATTATAATAATGTCCCATTTTACAAGAATAACAATGAAGCCTATTTCGACGAATAAAAAGTTGGTGCATCGAGTTCGTGCTACATTGTGTTTTTAATTTTTCTAAATTATTTTAAATAAATCGGTATGAGGAGGTTAAGTCGAACGACGTAGAATACGAATTTGGCCGACTGTCAAAAATATAAAAAGTCGGTTCGGCGAAAGAAAAGCGCGCGGTGAAATTTAATTTTAAACAAAGCTTTAATAGAAACTTGCGTTTTTCCAGCTTGAAACTCAGTTCCAGATTTAAATTGTTAATCGATTTTAAGCAGCGATGAGTCGTTGATCGCTTCTTCTGAAGTGCGTCACGTCAGAAAGCGGGTGGACATTAAAGTTAATATTTGATCGTATGGCTTAATTATCGATTGATCAATAATGAAGGTCAAAATTTTAACGTTAAAAATATACATATGTAGATTACGAAAAAAATATATGAACTGCGTCGATAAAAATGTGTAATTTTATTAGTTACAAAAGAAAATAAGTTACGAAATATGCCAGTGATGAGCAAACTTTTTTACCACCGGGTCAGAAAAAGAGGAAGAATTTTGTGGGGCTAATATTATTCAATTAAATATTTCAATTCATGATAAATTTTGCAAAACAACGAACGCTTCTTTAAATGCATTTTTTTTAAACCACAGAAATTGAAGATTTCTGTACTATTATTTTAAAATCTACAGCGGCCCCTACTTTGCCCACCACTGAAACATACAATGAAGATCTCCAAAAGAATTTGCTAAATTTTCAATTTGAATGCGAACACTTGTTAAAAATATAAAACAATACTATCGAACGTCTACTTTAATACGTTGATATTAATCGTTAATTACAGTTAAGCAAAAAAAACGTACACATAATTTACAACGCGTACAATAACGAAAGTGAAACTATATAGATATATTAAATTTATTATATCCATAAAAATTCTATGTGTATCATAAAAAAATGGAAAGTACCATTAATGCATCGTTAACATACATCAATTATTAAATCACCAGTCAAAGTTATATAACAGGAGTAAAAAGATCGGTATCAAGTACATCCTTGTATCCGAATCTGTTGAGAGATATCAACCTCGAATGTTGAACGACGAGAATTTGGGGGCACCGCATTCTCGCTCATTCGATGAATAATGAATGACAGCCCCGAGGCGAATGACACAGCGAAGAATGTCAGTGTGAACCTTAAACTGAGGATCAATTCACACATATCGGCTTTTACCGTCTTCCTTTTTCCCTCTCTGTTTGCAGTCCCTCCCCTTATCATCTTAACTTTCCATCCTACGTTGCTATTCCCATTTCTCTTTTCTCCGGTCTTTCCTTTTTGAACTCATTTGATACTTCTTATCTTATTCTTTCAAGTCCAATCGTATTTTCCAGATGCAATAAATTGCAAAGGGTGAAAACACCACCAGGGATTTATTTTTTGAGTTACTTAACTTCTACCTTCACCCAAATATCCTTCGGTGATTATAATTAGCGTTACCGTCGAAGAAAATTAGTAAAAAGGGGCAGAAAATTGTTGCAAATGTGAATTACTTAATTGGCGAGAAGTTAGAGGAATACTTCAGGTTACAAAGGGTTAATTATTCATATCTATCTGATCATCTTCTTTGCCCTGTAATTTCTCTATATTCAAAGTACTTGGAATTTATTAACAAATTGTAAAGTTAAAATTAACTCGATACAATTTAACACTAGAACTACCGGCGGTATATTTATTATATTTAACACGTTGAATGCCATGGGGGTCACCGGTGACCGGCGCTATTGAATTTAATGAAATTTCATATGACTTTTAAACTGTAATATTTATGAATTTGTTAATTCAGTCAATATTTACGCGATGGTCTCAAAAGGGTAAAATCCTGCTGTCTGTATATCTCTCCGTGCCTTTAAAGTTTCTGCTCCGTAAAGTTTTGATTTTAACAGAAAAAGTTTCGCTTCGGTAGAAATGAAGAAACTTGCGAAATACCGGTGGCACTTAACGTGTTAAAGGATAGATCTAAAAAGGAAATCTATTTTTTATAATACAGGGTAGACCAAAACTCCCTGGACCGTTTGAAATTAATTAAAAGTAATTTCCATCAAGTATATTAACTGTTCGTAGAAGAATAAATGTGAATTATTAATGAATGATTACCAGATAACTTTCGGACGATACTGTACATTTACATCAATAGATAAACAATGTTACACCTGTCTTTCCCATCTACTTTCTTTTGATCGCACACATTAATGGTTTTCCTTCAAGCACATACAACTTCTTTTCATCTTTTACTCTTCCTTTCTTTCTCTTTTCCCTTGTGCACTCTTGTATCTCTGTTCAAAAGTCTTCTTACCATGTCACCCCCTCTCTGAACAGCCTATACGAAAATGTGTTCGCCAGCCGTGAGCCACACATCCTGATTACTAATTCACGAAGCCGCGGACTACTTCCTTGACGCGTTGTGACACCAAATCCCATATTCCAGCCGAATGGAGAGTCGAGACGGACGCGCTGATCCTTTGCGAACTCGCGGATCGCATAAAATGCCGAGCAATCGCGAGACTTACAATTAGTGAAAATGGAATTGAAATGTTAATGGTTATTTCGATTATTGTTCTAAGGAATAGCTAATAGCATTGGTGTTTTATAATGTAGCTATTAGCAATAGAACCGGTAGCGTTATATTTGGTAGATTCAAATATATTTAATAAGTACTTTGAAAATAGAGAAATTCATAAATTAATTAATTTAAGTTTTATAAAGTGTAAGACTTACAATTAGTGAAAATGGAAGTGAAATATTACCAGTAATTAACAATAGAACCGAAGGAGTTAAATTTGTTACATTCAAGTATGTTTAAGAAGTACTTTGGAAAGAGAAGAATTCATAAATTGATTAATTTAAGTTTTATAAATCGTGAGACTTACAATTAGTGAAAATGGAATTGAAATATCACCAGTTATTAACAATAGAACCGAAGGCGTTAAATTTGTTACATTCAAATATATTTAATAAGTACTTTGGAAATAGAGGAATTTGTAAATTAATTAATTTAAGTTTTATAAAGTGTAAGACTTACAATTAGTGAAAATGGAATTAAATATCACCAGTTATTAACAATAGAATCGAAGGCGTTAAATTTGTTAGATTCAAATATATCGAATAAGTACTTTAGAAATAGAGGAATTCATAATTTGATTAATTAAAGTTTTATAAATCGCGAGACTTACAATTAGTGAAAATGGAATTAAATATCACCAGTTATTAACAATAGAACCGGTGGCATTAAATTTGTTAGATTCAAATATATTGAATAAGCACTTTGGAAATAGAGGAATTCATAATTTGATTAATTTAAGTTTTATAAATCGCAAGATTTATAATTAATGAAAATGGAATTGAAATATCACCAGTTCTTTCGATTATTGTTCTAAGGAACAGTTAATAGTATGATTATTTTATAATATAGACATTATTGTATAATGTCTTCTTCACTTATTTCTTCTCCTTCTGAAGTACTTTCTGAAGTACGTTTTATAAGATAAACCTGAAATAATTAATGTGCGGCTAATTTATAAGCTTTGAGAATTTTTATAAAAAATTAGGAACCAGCCATCTACGTATCTTGGTAGCTCCACTGTTAAATATTGAATCACCAGAAAAACCAGAGAATTTAATACAACGTTTATATTTACCTTTATATTAATATTAACACCGGAACTACCAAGCAGGTTAAAATCACAGTTTCTCAATTTTCTCGAAATATTTTCAACCTTTACAACGTCCTACTTAAGATTTTTTCCTAACTTACATCCCGGTATGTAAATGACCAAATAGTTCGATTTACTTTCCATCTTAATCGTTTCTTCTCGCTGATATTTGGTACATCTACATATACAAGGTCAAAAGAGAATATAATTATATTACTCACCGATACGTATATAATTAATAAACGAATAATCAACGATGTCTAGCTACCCACTTAAAGAATTACCTCTCAGACGAAACGACCATAGCAGCTGCACCTGTAAAGTACAAAGAAATAGTCAGAAATAAATACGGCAGTTTGTACCAAGCGGATGAAGTAAAATCGTAGGATGAAAACGACGAATAAAGTAGAATGTGTCGCAGAAAAATCTGCCCACTTCGAGCATTAAATCCACCGGATGCGAGAGGAGTATGATCTATCAGTAGCTAGACCAAGGAGGAAGCTGCCCAGTATTTACAGTTAGACGATCGCTCCAGCAATCACGCGTTGCTTTCGCTCCTCGTCCTCAAACAGAATTCCGGATTTTTGTGCGACTTAGATCGCGACATATTACATTCCATTGCGCACTGTCGATTTAAATAAAACATTCCGCACGACCGACAAATTCAAACGAACTGGAATGCAAGAGAACTCGTGCTCCGCCATTTTTCTTCATCGGATGGTCGAAGCCAATGGTTGAATTTGTTAACTTTACAACTCTGAGATTTTCATTAGAATCTGAACGGATTTCTTGATTATTGTAGTTTCATTGTAGATAGGGAACGTCATTTGAATGTTATTTGTTGCAATTAAAATATAAGGAAGTTATATAATTCTGGAATACTGATTGACAAATGTGGAGGTTTCAATGTTGGCACAATTAACACCAGATTTACGGGCGTGAAATCTCTTACATTGCAATATATTAAATAAAGACTTTGGAAAAAGATGAATCAAGCGGCAAGGATGACAATGCGTTAAGTCATTATTGCATTATAAAATACGCGTGAAATATCTACTGTACAGCTTCTTTGTAAACCTGAGAAATGTTTATAAAACAAGGAAGACCCCGTCAATTTAACGGCTTCCGTAAATCTAGTGTTAATGATGTTTCGAGTGAAATAAACCTTAAAAATTCCAATAAGAGGTCGATGCATCTACCACCAGAACTACCAAGGCAGTCAAACTGACCAAATTTCCAGCAGAGCAATAGTAACTATTCTAATTCTATCTCATAAAACCTGAATTAATTAATTAATCACAGTCTTTCATCCATTCATGCCTCCTTTTCTGCACTACTCCCTTAACATATTTAAATCCAATAGATTTACCACCAGTAGTCCTACCGTTAAACAATATCAATTCCATCGATACCAGCTACCTAATTAATTACATTAACACCCCATCATCCAACGAACACCACCATCAAAAGAATACTGTTTCCCTGGTGGCAAAACAACTCGTAAAGTCCGTGCAGTAAAACCGATCTCATTGCAGCATTGCTAAGCTTCTCAAAGTGGACTGCACCTTCCGAAGAAAGAGAGAAAACGCAATGAGCCACGTGGAGAACACGAAGAAGGTGTAGTACGCTTCATCAGGAAAGAGGACGACGAACGAGAACGAAGGAGGTGGAGGTAGCTCGGTATAAAAGGGTCGCACCAAGACGCCTCGTCTGTTTTAACACTCTCACCGGGTCGCACGGTGGATCATCCTCGTCGTCGATAAGCCCTGATCAACTAGACACGGTTCACATCGAGAGAGGACGTAGGAAGAGAAAGAGAAAAGAGAGAGAGGTGAGTCCAAGTGACCTTGACTCCGGCGCGCCTCGTTATTCATCCCCCTTGTGGATAATCGTCGTTCCAACGGATCGGCAAGGCAGCAGAGTACCCTTCGTCGGCAATCGTGGATTTAATCACGGCGATGGATACGAGTCAACGACGTGTCTGTAACATAACAAGCAAAGCGATTAGTTCAATTGAGATTTAGTGATGCTGTGTGCGACGACAGTGAGGTAGCTGAATCAATTCGTGTGCCGTACTTTGAGATATTGTGAAGATCGGATGTCAAAAGTTTCGGAAAGAATGAGTCTGTCGGCGATGGATTTGAGGGGGTAGATGTTTCGAGATTTAACACTAGAACTACCAACCGGTCAAAGTGACCGGTACACAATTTTTTCCAAAAATTCTCCAAGTTTATAGAAAACTCATAGGAAATCACCTCACATTTTCGCCTCTCGATTCCTCTTTTTTCAAAGTACTTATTTAAATAAGTACTTTAATAATATGTTAGACTATAATAGATTTAACGTCGGTAGTTCTAGTGTTAAAGGATAATGTACGTCGAAGCTAAATTGAGGATTTAGTGAGAAATTTCATTTAATTGCTTCTATTGATCGACTATGTAAAAAGTTTGAGATATTTAGATTTCATAGAGAGAGATGAAATTGAAGAGGTTTGAATTGCTGGAGAATTTTGGTATTTGTAAAGTCAGTGTTACATGGGCGTCGATCGTGAATTTTTAATTATATTTTAAAGCATGGGAATGGATAGTTTTAATTGGAGAAATGTGGGGTATTAGCCATTGGAAAATAGCCAGGTAACGTTTATTTATTTACCGTTACCTGTATAGGATACCAAATACGTCTGTGAGAATGTGGTGCCATGAGAATTCTGATGTTGCTCGTCAAAGGTTACCATGCTGCCTGCGTGTCATAGGAAGTAGTTCCATGGGAAAACTGCTTCTTACGAATTCCGTATCATTCTTACCATTTATTTTTACACCTTGCGACGCTCCCTACAGAACAATATAACATGAGATTTATTTTCTCACGTAACGTGCAAAAATACTTAATAATTTGCAAGTTCCATTTAAAAAGTCTTACAATTTCGATCACTTCGGGTCTCTGAAAGATTATTTTACTAATTGTACGAATTTAAAACATGTACAGTACAAAATAATGTTAAGTTAACACGAAATTATTTCAAATATTAATAATTAAAATACTATCTGAATAATGGAAAAAATGTAATAAATAATTTATGACAATCAACGTTCGAAGACAGTACTAAAATTGAAGAAAATAAAAGAGGAGGAAAACGAAGTTGTTTTAATAGTTAAAAATGTTTTTCCTCTGCGAGCAGGGAAGGCTTGGAAGTCTAAATTTCATTGATAATGTTCATTGATCATCGATTCTTCGATATTTCCAGTAAGTTCGAAAATTTCCTTCTTTTTTTTGCAGAATCATGAAGTTAGTGATAGCATTGGCAGTGTTGTGCTGCCTAGCAATCGGAGCATTTGCATCGCCGGTGCCGAAAATCGACGAGAAAGCATCGATCCAAAATGTTGCCGAAACCGGAAGACAAGCGGCTCAGGCACCTGCAATTAACGAAGACGACGACGACGACGATGATGACGATGACGACGTTGACTTCGACATAACGGGTGATGACGATGATGACGACGACGATGACGACGACGATGACGATGACGATGATGATGACGATTATTTGGAACGTTTCATCGACGACATTCTCGGAGGTGAGTTTGAAAATTCAAGTAAAAAAGTAACGAATGAGGGAGTTTGACAAAGCTTGAAACTTTTAATTAGTCAGCTTCTACTCGAATTTCCTGTAAACGCAATTCTCAGGTAGCATCGATGCAATTAAGTCCGTTTTTTGATATTCTCATTAAAATTTACAAAAATTAGAAATTATCGAAAAATGCAATTTAACCGCATTGGTTTCTGAGCGACTCATTTATTAAAAGAAGAATAAAATTTTAAAAAAGGAGTAAATTAGCTAGAAGAATGCATTTGAAGTTTACAAAATTGCATAAAATCATTTCGCAAATGTTACGTAAAATTATTAATACTTTTCCTGAAAAACCGTTAAAGAAATGGAATGTACAGTGGGTGCTAACACTAGCTAATTGCTTTTACAAAGAAACGTGAACGTCTTTATAACGGATGAGAGTCAACTCTAGTTCTTCTACATGCAGATTTAAAAAGAAATAATGCAATTATACAGTATATTATAACATAACAATGTCCCTCGTGAGATTATTAAACTTATTTAATTATTTATCAAACTCTAACAATACTGTAATTCAATGAATCTACTAAAATTGAGATATACTGTATTAGTACTTTGAAACCAGAGAAATGAAGGGGTGAAAAAGATCATTAATTAACTAATTTAGGTTTTATAAGGCAGAAGAGGAATATTTACTTCATGTTTCCTCTATCAATTTAGGTAATTTGGGGAATAATTGAGAACCGGTCATTTTAAGTGGTTTCATAGGTTTAGTGTTAAAGTACTTCTTCATTACTTCGTATCGTTATCAAAGAGACGCTTCATTTGTACGTTCCAATGAATTGAACAATGGCAACGATCGTAAATCAACATACACCGTTATGCAAACAGTGAAGATCGTGCGAACAACACGTTCGATGAAGCCACTTGCGCCTTTACGTAGCTGTAACGGTATAGAGTACTTCAAACTCGTCCAAATTAACATAAATCGACGGCGATCCCAATTTGGAAAGTATTTCTACGCGCTACTTCTTTTATATTGACCTAGATTGCGAAAGATCAACGGTAAACCTGGCATTCTCCCATTATATCGTGGCAGTGGTATATTGTTCTATTTATTGTTAAATAGATTTATCGTTAATTGAAATCTATGATCTTCTAAATTAAAAGAGAATAACAAACCCAACTGGCAAGATGATAAAACTTCTAAGTGATCTACGTAGTTCTTCGTACTGTCCGATTGACCCGTTTACATTCGCTGATAACAATTGAAAATCGAAGAATACACTTGCAAATTTCGAATAAGAAATGAAAAATTCTCTAAAGTGAAGCTTACAGTAATTAATATCATCCTGTAATTATTAAAACAGGCAATGTATCGTTAACAGTATCATGTGGAATTCGATCTATAGAGTCTTACCAATAACTCTGTCCCACTCGCTCCAGATGAACAACAAAATCTCCCATCTGAAACAATTCAACCTCTAAAACATTTCCCACACTGCAAATCCTTTTTTTCCATCTTATAACTCGCATCACAATGATCCCATCTTCTCACGTAGTCTCAGAAAGAATTAAATAGCAAATTAAAAAAAGTCTTTAATCCCTTGCCTTACAGTAACAAGTGACACTCGTGATGAGGTAAATGGGATAAGAAATTTTCAAGTTTTTAAAAACCTATCAAATTGAAATTATCAATATTACGTAATATTAATTATTACGTATTATTAATATTACTTATTACTACTATTAATATTAGTAATGTAATATTAATATTTCTTATCACTACTATTAATATCAGTAATGTGATATTAATATTACTTATTATTACTATTAATATTGGTAATGTGATATTAATATTACTTATTACTACTATTAATATCAGTAATGTGATATTAATATTACTTATCACTACTATTAATATTAGTAATGTGATATTAATATTAGTAATATAATATTAATATTACTTATCACTACTATTAATATTAGTAATGTGATATTAATATTAGTAATATAATATTAATATTACTTATCACTACTATTAATATTAGCAATGTGATATTAATATTACTTATCATTACTATTAATATTAGCAATGTGATATTAATATTACTAATTACTACCATTAATATTAGTGATATAATATTAATGTTACTTATCACTCCTATTAATATTAGTAATATAACATTAATATTACCTTAAATTATAAGATAAATCGAGAATCACTGATCAGTTTTTGCTTTAGCAATTAAATTCTGAATGATTGCGGTGGCAGTCACAAAAGAAATCCTAGGGCCACCATAATCCCCTCCAATCGTTCAAAAATTAACAAAAATCATTTGAACCACTTTCAGAGGATGACGACGACGACGACGACGAATCCGAGGACCAAGGACCCATAGAAGCTGCACCAGCTCCACCCCAATCCCCATCATCCTCGATACCAGCCGCGGTAGCATCAGATCTAAACTCCTTGAGCGACGAAACAGCGGAAGCAGCCGCAGACACGGCCGAAGGTGGTTCTTCCGTCGACGGGCAGACGATCGAGGACGATGGATCGGCGATCGAAGGACAGGCAGCTTCCGGAATCCACGAAACGATCGAAGGTGCAGAGTCCGTCGCGAATCCGGTTGTCCACAGTCAAGTGTCGACGAACGAAGCCGAGAGCGAGGACGACGACGACGATGACGAGGATGACGTCGATATCGTTTACACCGGCGACGACGACGACGACGATGACGACGATGAGGACGACGACGACGAGGATGACGACGACGACGAGGACGATGCCATTGCTGACATCGCTGACGCCAGGCGTGCACGTGAGTTCAAGGGAAAGAGCAAGAAACACAATATGGGGCGTAAGCACGCGCGCAAGTCGCGCACGCGTGTCGCATCTTCCTCTTCTTCTACTTCTCCTTCGAAGACCGTTTAATAGCTGAGAATAGAGAAAAAAAACGAGTGACAAGTCGCAACATGAGGTTTCCCGATGATCTGCTGAAATTTATTGGCTTCCTCGCGGCTACGGTAGAGCCGATATCGAGCACTGTCGTCCAGAGAACGACCTGTTGAGTTCGCTGATGAGTAGATGCTTTTAGATTTTGCAATTGGCACTGGTCTTTTGGAATTTGCAATTTGAGACGAAGTAGGGAGTAAATACCGATGGAGAAGGCTGCAATTTGTCTTTAATGGTTGAAATATTATATGTGACTTTCGGTTTATAAGTAGTATATAACTTATGCTATTATAAGTTACTTCCGGTATCTACTTTGAATACTTGTCAGTCAAAGGAGTGAAGATTCTTCTACAATTCTATGGTAGATGTCTTGCTCGTTCTTCATTCTTCTACGTTAATTATCTTGATAATGAGGAAGTACTTTTTACATTGGATCATAATTCGAAATTGTGTATTGTCTGATGAAATTCCCGCGCAACAGGTGGACACTCTGGCGTCTCGTGGAACTTGTGCACTCGTTTAAAGAACAGAAATCACAAAGATCTTGCGTGAATTTGATCGTTATTTAAGAATCTCACCGGTCATCATCGGCTCGTGCTGTACGACACAAGCATTTCGCATTCCATTCACGGATTACGTCTCAAAAGATACAAATTTTCTTGCGATATACGAGGCTTCTAAGATCACACTTAATCATCGAAAGCATCATTAAGGAGATCATTACCCGCGGAAGGTTGAAATTAACACTAGATCTACCAAGGTGTTCCAAAACTACCAGCCTCTCACTTCCTTCAAAAGAAAATTTCCAAAGTATCCAAAGTTACCATCAATTTCTCCAATTCCCATCTTGAAAAATATAAACCTGAACGATCAAATTGATCGATCCATTTATTCTTCTTTCCTCCATTATTTCTCCTCTTCCAAAATACTTCCAATACTTTTCGATAAACTGCACTTCATCGTCGGTAGTTCTAGTGTTAAATTTAGTGTTACAGCAAGAAAAAAAGGGAAGATTTCCTATCTTTTCGGCAAACTCGTTGTCTCAATGTGTTCTCTTTAGATTCGCAGTAGTGGTAGTAGGTAGTAGAAGTAGAAGTAGCAGTAGTAGTAGTAGTAGCAGTAGTAATAGTATTTATTCTATTTATTAACTTCGGTACCTCTACTTGAAGTCATTCGCACGTCGAACACCATGGTAAATTGGCACGCTCGACATCTCCTTGTAACTTCCACTACGTGTCCTTTATCGTTTCAATGGGGCTTGCACGATTTCCAACTACGGCACTGTAACTGTTGTTCGAACATCGCATTGAATTACAAGAGGGTGACTGTATATATAGCTAAAGTATTTGAAACTCGTGTAAGTGCCATTGAATGCAAAAAAGGTAGGAGGAAAGGAACGGAACGACGAATCCAAAGTACCTTTTCGAATTTACGCGGGATACCTCGTTTTAAATCTCAACGTCACGCTTTCAACGGAGGGAGTAATTTATGTAGAATTATTTTGTGCAATTCGAAGTTGAATTTTCTATTTGTTGCAACCAGTTTATGGATTGATGATGGAGAACCGGTTGATTTGTTTAAATATCTTTGAGTTCGAGAGAAACAGTTTTGTGAAGTTTGCTTAAGTTTCAAGTTTGCAATTTTAATTGAGAGAATAATTAATATAAAATAATTTCGAGTAACTAAAAGTTGAATTTTGCGTTTGTTGCAAAGAGTCTATGAGTTGATTTGACTATGGAAGAAGCAGTCTTATAAATTTATAGAACTGTTAAACTAGAAAAATTAGAATTATTAAACTTTATAGAACTTGACATAGAAATACGGTGATCTGATAATTAATTTGACATCTCGTTAATTACAACAAATCGTCCACCTCCAACGAGCAACAATAACGCATCTAAATATGACAATAAAAACTCTGAATTTCGAATTGTACGATTTACACAAAATATTCTACATATTTGTTCGCCGTTCGAACAGGTACTTTGCGTTTTCAGAAAAAGTGAAGGAACAAAGGTGCTGTGACAATCGAGGAAAGAAAGAAACGAAAAGATGAAAAAAGAAAGAAGCAGGTAGTATTTCGATGCTTGGGCTTAGTGACCTCACGTCACGTGTTTTCTTTTTCTTGTCGATCCACTTTGTCGACCGATCGTCGAACGAACGAGAAGCAAAGAGATTCCGTGTGTTTGTACGTAAGAATGAGAGAAAGAGAGCCATAGATCGAACGCTATCATTTATTTGCAGGATAAGCGATACCAGTTGACCGTTCGAGGTAAAATCTCGTCAAAGGGAATTCACTTTCCTTCCTTCTCTTTTTTCACTCTTCTTTTAATCCTTTGCTCTCGTGGATTTTATTATACAATGATAACGTTGCTCAATAATAATTAATTAAAAGTAATATTACGATTCGTTCGAAGAACGTTAAGAGAGGTAATGGAATGCTCGGAGAAAGCGGATCGAAGGAACAAAGGATTAAAATTGTCGTGTTGCTTCGATCGACGATAAAAGAAAAGAAAAAAAGAACGATCAAACGCTTCGTTAGAGAACTGTGTCGACGATGGAATCGCTTATCGCGTTATGATTGTAACATTTCTTTTTCTATTTGAAGAGAATCTTGTATAGAGACACTGTCCGTTCTGGATTGCAAAATACAGATAACTTATTGTTTTTACGAAAATTGTGTCTTGCCTTTTTATTTCTATCACCATTTTCCGTATTGCTTGTCACCGATTCCATTCAATTGTCCAGGTACTCGGCGTTACGCGTGATCCAGAGGATAAGTTGTCTTTCCTCGTCGTTTTCTCGCGACGTCCCTACGAGACACTATTTTTCAAAGTGTCATTTTGCATCTTTTTAAGTACTATTCGAATCTTTCAAAATTTACATTAATTAATACGTGATGTGTTGTGTCACTTAGCTTATCTTCACCCTTTGTAGCAACGCACATAAAGACTCTTCATTCAATTATATCTTACACTTTTTCTTTTGCTTCTTGTCTTTTAGAATTTTCAAAATATATATTCATGAACGCGTATAAAAATACGATATTATTGAAAATCGAAAAATATCGATGTCATTTGAATTGCATTCGGAATTACTGCTACAAAGGGTTGACGATCGTTCACGAAATCCTTTCCTTGTACTTGGTAACCTTTTGCTTGCCTTGTCACTCGTTGGTAGAGCCAGTAGTGTAGCCCTTGCTTGTTATTTCTCTGCCTTTTCTTTGGCAAGTAGATGCACGTGTTTGGTGGACGGTTTTTCACGACAATTGACAGTAACAACGTGTAACTGGACAGTAATACGAAATTCTCTGCCTTTCATGTTCCTTGATCCTGGATGCACATTAGAAGTAGACACTAAAACAGAATAAGGGGGCTATGGTGAGCAAGGAGGTAAAGGTTTGGATTCACCACCAACGGACTCGAGTTCAAGGCACCTTTCACCTATGGGGAATTTTTCCTATGGGATATGTATCATATATTATAGTCTTGGTGTCTTGAAACCCCCGTAAAGTAGTAGATTCTGTGGATATGGTGGATAAGAAGGTAAAAACTGGGATTCACTATCAGTGGGCTCCAGTTTAAGGCACCTTTCACCTATGGGAAATTTTTCCTATGGGATATGTATCATATATTATAGTCTAGGTGGCTTGGAACCCCCTTGAATTAGTAGATTTTGGTGTTACGGTGGGTAACGAGGTAAAGGTTTGGATTCACCATCAGTGGGCTCGAGTTCAAGGCACCTTTCACCTATGGGAAATTTTTTCTATGGGATATGTATCATATATTATAGTCTAGGTGGCTTAGAACCCCCCTAAAGTAGTAGATTCTGTGGATAAGAAGGTAATAACTGGGATTCACCATCAGTAGGCTCGAGTTCAAGGCACCTTTCACCTATGGGGAATTTTTTCTATGTGATATGTATCATATATTATAGCTTTGGTGGTTTGGAACCCCCTTGAATTAGTAGATCTTGGTGTTACGTGGGGTAAGAAGGTAAAGGTTTGGATTCGCCATAAGTGGGTTCGAGTTCAAGGCACCTTTCACCTATGGGGAATTTTTTCTATGTGAAATGTATCATACATTATAGCCTAGGTGGCTTGGAACCCCCTTAAAGTAGTAGATTCTGTGGATATGGTGGATAAGAAGGTAAAAACTGGAATTCACCATCAGTGGGCTCGAGTTTAAGGCACTCATCAGCTATGGGAAACATTTTCTATGTGATACATCAGTAATCAAAATATCAGCAATGTTATTGTAAACATGCGTCTTTTGGAAAAACTCGGCTCATCTTGAACACCGACGTAGAATTAATTTATCAGCATTTAAATTTAGCAGGCGTCCGATAAAAATGTATCACGCCACTGCAAAACAGTGATAGGGATTGCATAAAAAGATCTTTTAGATCACACAAGCTTTCTTCCAAAATTTCTTCTTCAAAACATTCCAAAATTTGCCGAAATTCAAGTTACCACGATAGCACAGCAACATTGCGTTTCTTCTATTTTATGAATACAAAAAATTAAACTTTATCTAAGTCGCGATACTAGAATTTACCAGTTGCCCCTAAAAAAAGTACAAAATTATTCAAAAACGAATTATTTCTTTCCATTTCATTTCGATGATTGTAGAAGTTAAACACGAAAAAAGGTACAGAAGAAGAAGAAATGAAACAAGAGCCTGTAATCAGGAAGTAAAGGCTCTTACTCCCCAATAGGTCAAAGTTCAAAACCCGCATCACTTCTAGGCTTCTAAATTTTCATTCAAAATATATCCTCGATGATCTGAACATCATCTAAAAGAACAGATCCCAGACTCAACGACGGTATCGATTAAAGTCGACAAAATACAAAAGGCAAGTGAATTAGAAAATTCTCGAGTCTCGTCAAGCATCAAAGATGGGCTGGACGATGGAAGAGCACGCGTTTAATCGCGCCGGGATTCTTAATCGACTGTCGAGCCTTCCAATTAACTTTCTACGTGAGTTCAAAACCAGATCCAACAAAGGTGCGACTCGGTTGAAATTTTTTCCCGGCTTTCACCGAGCAGCCCGTCGAAAACGGAACGAGGCCGCTGACCCGGAGCACGAATCCAAGGACAGAGGGATACGAAAGAGCTCTCGTCCACGACCCTGACCCAGAGCCAAAGTCATGGCGTTGCTTCGTTCTCCTTTTCTCGACACGTGATCACCTTTCTTTCACGGTGGAGTCATTTGAGAATGATCAATTACAGCCGCAGACTGTCGATCCTATTTTGGGACCGTTTTTCTTTCGGGTGGAGAAATTCTGATGGAATTTCGAATCGTTACGGAGAAATTAGCGGAGGAAATATTTAACGTAGAAATATTTTACGTAGCGGAAGAAATATTTAACATTAATTTCACTGAGTTTATAGTACAAGTCAATGGCATTTTGTCTGTAAATTTATTATGTCGCAGTAAAGTTAAGATCAGTGGGATTTTTGTCTAAGGTCACTGTGTTGCAATAAAGTTAAAGTCAAAGAATTTGAAATATTGTCGAAGAAATATTCTGAATGGTAATTGCAATAGATTTTTTAGAGAGTTTGAAGGGAAAATTGTGAAGTTACATGAAAGTTTGACGATTATCAAAGAAATTTGGAGAAATAATTATCAACTAAGTGGAACTGAATAGAAGATTCGGTAAAGAGTGTTTTAATACCACCAATATTACTTGATTGAGGATATTCTGGCATTATTGCCAATCAAAAGTTAGAAATCTATAAATTTTTCCTATTTAAAATATTCAAGCAATTTAATTATTGTATCAGTAACACTTTGAACGCCATGGGGGTCACCAGTGACCGGCGCCATTGAATACTATATGGCACCATTACAAATTTGAAGAAATATTTAACGTTAATTACACTGAGTTTATAGTACAAGTCAATGGATTTTGTCTGTAAATTTATTACGTTGCAGTAAAGTTAAAATCAATGGGATTTTTCCCTAAGTTCATTGCGTTATAGTAAAATTAAAATCAAAGACTGAAATATTGCCAAGGTACTATTCTGAATGATAGTTTCAATAGATTGTTAGAGAATTTGAAAGGCAAATAGTGAAGCTACGTGAAAGTTTAACGATTATCAAAGAAATTTGAAGAAATAATTATCAGCTAAGTGGAACTGAATAGAAGATTCGGTAAAGAGTGTTTTAATACCACCAATATTACTTGATTGAGGATATTCTGGCATTATTGCCAATCAAAAGTTAGAAATCTATAAATTTTTCCTATTTAAAATATTCAAGCAATTTAATTATTGTATCAGTAACACTTTGAACGCCATGGGGGTCACCAGTGACCGGCGCCATTGAATACTATATGGCACCATTACAAATTTGAAGAAATATTTAACGTTAATTACACTGAGTTTATAGTACAAGTCAATGGATTTTGTCTGTAAATTTATTACGTTGCAGTAAAGTTAAAATCAATGGGATTTTTCCCTAAGTTCATTGCGTTATAGTAAAATTAAAATCAAAGACTGAAATATTGCCAAGGTACTATTCTGAATGATAGTTTCAATAGATTGTTAGAGAATTTGAAAGGCAAATAGTGAAGCTACGTGAAAGTTTAACGATTATCAAAGAAATTTGAAGAAATAATTATCAGCTAAGTGGAACCGAATAGAAGATTCTGCAAATATTATTTTAATATGACCGATATTACTTGATTAAAGATATCCCGACATCATTACCCATCAAAACTTAGAAATCTATAAATTCTTCCTATTTAAAATATTCAAACAATCAAATCATTGCGTTATTGCCACCTTGAACACCATGGAGGTCACCGGTGACCGGCGCCATTGAATTCTATATCTCACCACTACAAATTTGAAGAACCATTTTAAAAATTTGTTAACCAGTCACTCCGACCGCCTTAGTAGTTCCAATGTTAAACGCGCATAAAATGAAAATATCATTAACCTGGCCTTAGCCTCACTGGCTGTTAGAACGGCCTTGATAATGACTTCGAATGAAATTGTCGATTCATTGTCGAACTCACGGACATCGAGGAGTGCGAAGAAAGTGGCTTACGTAGGATCAACGACCGGCGAGAGTTTTTAAGTAGTCGAACGAAAGATTGTCTGCAGGTATTTATGTGTAGTTACACCTATGGGGTCTACCGGTGAACGGGAAGTAGGCCGTGTCCCAGATCAAAGACCAGTTTGGCCTCGCCGAAGGATTCCGATATACCGTTAACATTTTCGTTTCTTCTTACAAACCCGATTCATTTGGGTCGTCTCACGGAAGTTTTCTGTCCTGTCGATTCATCGCCTTCAATTGAGCACGGAGTGAAGTTCAATGTGCACTAACGAGGCAGATTTAATTTGGTGAAAGGTCTATCTAATTAGAGGCATAGTTGCTTCGCTATTTATTCTACCGTGCTTTTCAATTGTTCGATTGGAGTGCAATGGTTTTGTAGAAATAATTGGAAATAAGGGATGTTCTTTCTTTGTTAACCTTTGAGGACGACAGACGCATATATGCGGTTGGAGAAAAAATTTATATAACAAAAAAAATAAATATAACATATATCGAAAAAATTTGATTAGTTTATCGGTGCATGTATACGCCGTTAGAGTTGAAAAATGAAAATGTAACCGTTCAAATGTGATTACGCAAATAGCAATTTATAATTTCTATGCATTAACACTCTGACTTTTTGATAAAAAATGGTTTTTGATAGCCATGTAAATGATTATTTCTCAATATTCAAAAAGGTCTCAGAGGTGACGAGGTATTTGAACTCGGATCTGGAGATTGTGAGTCCGAGCCTTCACCTTCTTATCCACCATGAAATACTATAACTAGATTTTTTAAAATGGCTACACCTAAAGAAAGATAATGTAAGTTAAACGGTAAATGAATTATTCGGATGTCAATTAGCTACGAATTTAATCACCGAGCGTACAAACGTTTCGCTTCATTAATACTTCAAGAATAAATAGAAAAGACGATACGTGTCACCGACAAATGTCTCTTCCTGGTCGATGACCTGGAAGACATTCTCATGAAGAAAGACCTCTTGAGAAATGCGGCCAAGGACGCCATTATGGCCCTCTCTAGGGCAATTCCTTTCTATTTTTCTATTTTCTTCGACGAGTAATATCAATATTTCGTTAAAGAAATGAACTTATTATGCATCGACAAAAATTATCATTAATAATTCCTTGGATGAACCTGATGACCATACACCCTACTGAGCACTTTCGTACAGTTTGACATGCTTCTCTTCACCCCCATAAATATTTTACTTGCTCCTCAATCACCGTAATTGACTTTGCATCTCATTTGCATAATCAAACGACTTTCTTTGACCTTTCGTTTACTTTTCTGACGTTCTTCCTTAAAAACGAGATCAAGTGCTTTTCTTTTTTACTGTTCGATAATTGTGAATATATTTTTCGAATTTATATTCATTTTCAAACATCCCCTAATTTTCCTGAGCAATTTATATTATAGAACTTAGCACTTGAACCGGAAAGAGTACGAAAGAAAATAAAGAAATAAGAATCACGAATGCATCGAGCACAAAGTGGAATCTTTACAATGAATTTCTTTAATAATGAGTTTCGTAGTAGAATAAACAATTTATATTTCAGGTGCCATGGAATCCGAGTCTAGCAATCACGTATCAGCGATATACGTGGCAAAGTATAATCGTTTCGTAGACAACATCCTCGGCAGAATCAACAAGATTTTGCGTACTAATTACGATCCTGTGACGGTAAAGCTTACCAATCCAAATTCGACTTCGAAAGTAAGCAAGAATAAGAGCAAGAACAAGTCGAAGAGGAAGGGCAGCAAGAAAGGATCGAAGAGAACTGCCGTAGCATCATCGTCAGTCACCGTTGAGAAACTCGGTCAAGGAAATTCGGAAATTGTAGAGGTATTATCAGCAAGTCTCTTTGAAATATTAACGTTAAATCTACCAAGATAATCATAACGGCCGGCTTTATAAAAATTTCCAAAATTGACAGGCTAGCCACACAGTAAATAAATATGAAACATCAAAAGTTGCCTGAAAACGTTTTCTATCTGAATTACAAATATCTTTCATTTACAATGGACAGAAAAATATGCTAAAAAATGTCACGGGTATCGTGAATTCTGTAAAAAGAAGTGATAATACGAATTTGAAGACAATCAAAATAATCGGCTTTCCAAAAATTAATAGACTAGCGGTACGGTAAATAAATGAGTCATATGAGAAGTTGCCTGAAAACGTTTTCTATCTGAATTACAAATATCTTTAATTTACCATTAATGGACTTTGAGAAAATTAAATGGACTTTGAGAAAAATATACTGAAAAATATCATGGGTATCGCGAATTCCGTAAAACAAAGTGATAATACGAATTTGAAGACGATCATAATGACTGGCTTTCTAAAAATTTCCAAAATCGATAGATTAGTCATAAAGTAAATAAATGAGTCATATGAAAAGTTGCCTGATAACATTTTCTATCTGAATTTCAAACAGCTTTCATTTACAATGGACTTTGAGAAAAATATGCTGAAAAATATCATGGATATCGCGAATTCCGTCAAACAAAGTGATAATACTAATTTGAACTTGTACCAACAAGCGTGTGATACATTTATCATAAATAAAAAGCCGTTTATACGACGGATAGACCGGTGTTAGTGAAGTAATATGACTCTTTTCCTCCTTGCAGTGGAATTGGTTGTACCTTGTTTGCGATAAAATGTTCAACCGCTGCAAATATTTGTTCGACTAATCTCATTTTTTCACCGGTTCTTCGTCTGACATCCGAGTATCGTTGTAATACGAATGCAAATTGTCATTAATTTATTGCCGTAATTTTCAGAAAATCATAGAATCCACGGAAAACATGAATGTGTCGGCAACCCCCATGGAACAGGTGCCAGCCACTTCGGAAATTGTCGCGAGCAGATCGTCCACCGAAGTTACAAAAACTGGAAATAGACAAAAAACCGGGACGAATAAGAAGTCAAATAAAAATCGTAATGGATCCAAGAACAAAACGAAACCCCAAACTGGCACGAATAATAAGAATAAGGTAATTCTTTCAGTGAAATTTGAACGCTTCTCCAAACATTGCATTAATCTTTAATCATTAATTAAGTCACTGAGAAGCCAATGCAGTTATGTACATTTTTTTTATATTTTCTGATTTTCATTCTATCAAAATTTACTAAATTCAGAAAATATCAGAAAAATTGACTTAACCGCATTGGCTTCTGAACGACTCAATTATTATCACAAAAAGTTAATACTTGGAAAAATGAACCCACTGCCGTAAAATTTCAAGAACATCGCAGCCATATAAATAAAAATAATAAATCTATGTATAAAAAGCTTAAAAAAACAAGGAAATAACAAATCGTACAAATATTAGGAAGGAAGAGGCGATATAAATTAATTGAAAGAGCGTAATTAATTTACAGAAAAAATCGAGGAGCAAGCCGAAAGCCAGAGCCACGCTTTATGGCCTGGCGACTCTTCAAAGATCAGGAAATGTCTCGGTGAACATGATGAGCGATCATACGACGATCAAAACGAAATTCACCCTGGGACCTCTCGTTCTCAAGGTCGAGAAAGAGTTTGGCAGAGCTGCAAAAAGAGAACTGAGGAGTGCAACTGCCACGACAGCTGAGATGTCGGGAAAATTGAGTCTACGTGTTCTCCATGGCGGTGCAGCTACCCTTAATTCGATCAGAGTCCTTCAACCCAAGCAAGTACGTCGTAAATCTCCCTGAATCTTCTTCCCCCTCTTTTCTATTTTTTAATGTGGTTATACGACGAAAAAGAAATGAACTTCGACACATTCTATTAATTATATTACACTTGGAGAAGATTTCAATAATTCTACTGTTTGCAAACTGTATCGAGTGGACGTTCTGAAACAGAATGTCTAATTAGCAATAATGCGAGAAATTAATAAAAATCAGGGAAGAATTGAAATGTAAAATTCTGTATGTCAGAAAAATCAAAATAGGTGGCATTTCGCACGGGAAGCAGATAATTATTGTAACGATTTTCTACGATAGTTGCAAATTATATCTTGATTGTAAGTTACCTTTAATTGTTGCTAATGAGTTGCTTTTTAATTAGGTACGAGTAGAAAGTGCGGACGATCATGACAGAACACGAGAATTCGTATGGAAGAGGTCATCGCACATCGCTCATTTGGTGTCGCAGAAATTATCCTCGGCAACGAGGTCGATGCTTCAACCTCCTCCTGAAGTAGCTAACGCTGCTTAAATTATTTATTACATAATGTAATTGATCCTAATGAAACCACGTAAGAGTTACCATAACAATGGATTCGCATTAATTGTGTCATTTGAGCCTTTGCAACTGAATTATTGACAATTTGTAATTGGGTTTCGTACTTCACATTTAATACGGTCAAACGATTAAAAATATCAGCGATTAAAAATACCAATTTGAATGGCAATTAACATTTACAAATTTAAAGTGCAAATTGTTGGTATCAGGAGCGTCCAAAGTGAATTTCATATTGAACTCAAAATAAATATAACATATATCGTAAAAGAAAATGTTAAAAAGCAATAAATGCAAGGTTGCAAAGGTTTAAAAATAAATTCTCCATTTTATGGTACTTACTAATTAATTTAGAATCGTATAGAATGATTCTAATTACAATTATAGCTAAACAGCTGTAGTAAAAACGTAATACAATGATGAATTGTTTATTTTAGAGGATGTAATGTTGCTGTGCATTACATCGATATAATTAAATAACAGAATAAGGGATGATTCTAGAAGATAGGGTAAACGAAGTAATCGATAGCTTATGTGGTTTCATTACGGATCAATGTTTCTTCACGAATTCAGTTTATTTATTTATTTATTTCCCTTTAGTTTTGTATTGATCCTCCGGAAAGTCTGAGATTCGTTCTAAGCTACGATTATTTTATATAGATTTAGTACTGTACTTTAATTATCTTTATGTAAGGTATTATCGCAATAATTGAGCTTATAATTAAAAACAAAATAGAAAATAAACGCGAGTATGTAGTTTGTTTTTAATCTACAGAGTTTCCCGTAAAAATCCTAGACATTCGACAACTTAAAATTAAGTCGTTTCATTTCAATTTCATAATTACAACTGAAACATTAAACGATGCATAATAAAGTATTTTATATACATATGAAATAAACATTACGTGATGAAGTATCGTTATATCGATGAAAACATAGTCAACTTCCATTTACAGCTGTTAATTTATACCGAGTTATTTATAAACACGCAAGGCAGCACGATTTAGAGAAAATTACGTAACGAAGGTAAGGTGAAAGGTGAAGATAAAGTAATTTAGCGGTAATCGCGATAATCCACTGTAAATTTCAATAGGAACCATTTAATAAAAGAAAATACGCAATCGCACACTATTTATTGACTGTGCGATTAAACCGAATCTATTTTTAGACTCTACCTGTCATACTTCTTTTGTTTGAGAATCGCAATTCGAGAATTCATCAATTCGATGACTGCATAATCATGTTTTCGATGTACTTTAAATGTCAGACTCAACTTCTCGTGATATCGTGTATATTTAACATGCAGCATTTCTGCGGACAGATTTATCGTAACTTGAAAAAGGGCCTTTTTATTTTATTCATTGAATACCGTAGAATTCGTAATGTAATAATTACACTGCGGATTATAATGCAAATTTCAAGTTTGATTAACGCAGCTGAGAAAGAAGAAACCAAGTAGAGATTTCTTTCGCTAAATGTTCCAACGAATGGCAATCCTCAATATTTTTTATATTACATGCCTATCGCGAATTTTCTCAGTGATAAATTAATAATAATGCATAGAAAAATATGTAGGAAAGTTTAGAAACTCAGAAATTTCTCTACTGTTCTAACTCTCGTAAGGTTTTATTGTTAACACTAGAACAACCGAGATAGTGAAAATGACTGATTTTTCATTTTTTATAAAAATTCTCCAAGTATTAATCAGCATTTCCATCTTTTGATTTCTTTTTTCTAAAGTACTTATTTAATATATTTAAATATAATAGATTTAACGCCGGCAGTTCTAGCGTTAAACAAAGATTCGTAATGCAATAATGTAAATGAATATGTATAAAAAACATATAAATTTTAACTCTTGTAAGGTTTCGTAGTTAAACAGGGATTAATTCTTTTTAAAACGATTCCTGATTTAACGAGAAATCATCTATGCGCAGTTTTCTACGGTGACCTTCAAAAATAGCATGTGTAGATACCTGTTGTAATGCGACCTCAATCGCAGTCGATAATCATATTACCATATCTTACCTGTTTAACATTCTTACCTATCTTACTGTTTGTTACATTCTGTTTAAAAATAAAGTAATAACCATTTACATTAATTTGGATAACGCAGCAAATAAATCTGCATTATATGAATACATTTCGTTACAGAAGTACTCAATGTAGTAATTCAAGTAAATTGTTATTTACGTGAAACTCTATAACACGATATGGCAAAGATAATTAACTACTATTTTTATCAGCTTTATCATAATTATTCGACTGTTCGTTGTACAACAGTGGTTATCAAACTGAGGTTCACGAAAAGGTCACATAGTTGAAATTTTTGTCTGCTTGAGTTAAAGCAGATGCGCCCGTTCCATATAATGCACATTTAATAACTTTACCATTTCCAGAATAAACAATTATTTGTCAAAACATGTTTCCCTAACAGTAGCCTATACGTTAGATATCGTAAACATTAAAAAAATCCTCGAGCAATCTAAAGAATTGTAGAGACTATCGCGCGAAAAACTCGAAAAAATTTGAGAACCACTGATTCCGATAATACAGCAAATAAATCTGCATTACATTAATATATTTCAATACAGAAATATTCGATGTACTAACATCGTCATTTATTCGAAATATTGTAACATGATATAGCAAAAAAAGGAAATTGACTACCATCCTTATCATTATTTCTTATTAACGTTATCATAATCGTTCGATCGTACGATGTATAACTATACAATTTCTATGCAAAGAAACGTCGTATTGTGAAACTTTATCACATCGTGATCTTTGTACGTGTGTGATATACAGATGTATCTACATGTGCAAATACTTTTTAACATAGGCAAGTACACATACACGTACGTACACTATTCTATTAGGTCACGATGTATAGTTTACTTTCATTCTCTGCAATTCTTGAGCGACCAGTTGCGTCCGCGACATCGCCGCGGTGGTACTGCAGGTTAGGTTGGGGTTACGACGTTCTGCTTGAACTTTCCTTCGCTTCTCCCTTCCATCGTGTGTAATGTTGTGATGTTGTTATTGGCGAAACGCAACGGTGCATAAAGTCCAAGGAGTCGCCTGTGACATTCCTACACGACTTCAAAGAAGTACGGTATTTTCCTTTTCAAATAAACAGACTTCTATACTTACTTTAATCGTAGAGATTATCTATAACTATTTGACTTTAATTTTAAAACACTTTAGTATATTGTGTTTCATTAGCTGTAACGTTTTTAATTGAAATTTTCTATAATATTAGAGAGTAATAATTGCAATTGTAAATGAAGATAATTTTAATTTTAAAAAATGTTACGGCAGTACGATCACTATTTTTAAGTGTTGATATATCTCTTAGATTAGATTGTGTAAGAGTAGGAAGAAGATAATTTGTTACAACATCGTTTTCTTCATAACGACTGCTCCTTCTTTCACTTACTCTGGAGAAAGTATACGTTGTGGAAGTTAAAAATTCAAGTGTTAAATTGGAGTAACATTTTTGTCATACTCTTCTGCCGAACAAGTTACTGTTTATGTTATACAGGTGGATGTAACAGCTTAGTGAAAGTTCGAGCACTAATCTCGCACCATGGCTTCATTAATGAAAAGCATCAGAGTCACGGCTACTCTTCAATCTTTCTGTACGATTGCAACTAGAGCAATGTCCACGAAAGTAATGCTGAATCCAAAGGACGACGTGAAAGAAGTAATACTTAAATACCTAGATGGGAAAGACAATGGAATAGCTGTATTAGGATTGAACAGGCCAAATGCACGCAATGCATTTGGAAAAACATTAATTGCACAATTAAACGATGCCATTTCATCCGTCAGAGAAGACAATAAATTGCGAGTATTAATTATTCGTAGTTTAGTACCGAAAATCTTTTGCGCCGGTGCAGACCTGCGAGAACGACTAAAGATGGAATCTTCCGAAGTTCCGGAATTTGTTTCTTCCCTAAGGAGCATGATAAATGACGTAGAATCACTCCCTACACCCGTAATATCCGCGATAGACGGTATAGCCGTAGGTGGAGGATTAGAACTCGCATTGGCCACGGATATTAGAGTTGCCGCATCGGAAGCCAAAATGGGCCTTGTAGAGACTAAACTAGCCATTATACCGGGCGGTGGTGGTACACAAAGATTGCCAAGAATAATTGGCCCTGCCAAAGCAAAAGAACTCATTTATACAGCACGCATTCTCGACGGAGATCAAGCAATGGACATTGGCCTTGTAAATCAATCTGTACCACAAAATAAAAATGGTGATGCTGCTTATCAGGCTGCTCTATCTATTGCCCGGGAAATATTACCAAATGGTCCAATTGGTGTGAAGTAAGTAGTATGCATAGCTAATATATGCATACTTCGGCTTGTTACATATAGGAAAAGAGAACTTGTTCTCTCTTTGGTTCATATCTTTACAGCTCTCGTTATGTTTTACAGGGTTGCAAAAGTAGCGATATCAAAAGGATACGAAGTACCGATCGAAAATGGCCTGGAAATCGAGAAAGAATGCTATCGTAAAATTGTGGACACTGAAGATAGAATCGAGGGGCTTATGGCGTTTGTAGCCAAGCGTGTGCCCATTTATCGAGGGGTATAAACATGTAAAATCAACGTGTATATTGACATACGATCGACTTCTAATGCACTTAGTTAGAATATCAAAGAAATGATTTTTATACTGATATCGATAGTGTGACATATCATTTTTTATTGTATGATGTTATAGAGTATCTACCTTTGTTATACGTATGTTTACAATTTACCAGTGATTGCATTTAAACGAAGATATCAGTCAAATGAAAAAAAGAAGAAAAAAAAAAGAAGATTTATATATTTTATATAATAACACGTAGTGTTACAATGTACTTTAATCTCGTACACGGTTATATTTACATATGATAATGTGGTAGAGGGGCATAATTGACTTTGCTCATTCTATTGGAAAAGAATCTACGTCATTTCGTCTTCCAAAAGATATCATAGATTTGTTATATTCATGTTGTTATTGTTAAATGTATATACATATTGCACAAACGCTTATTTTCCAAAAATAAAATTGCTATATTTATAATACTGAGTTTGTTCTGCCTTCTGTATATCTAATCGATAATAAAGTGATGATAAAAAAGCTTGCACCTTTATTCTGTCTTTTTCAAGTAGTAACACTAAGCAGTGTCGTAAAGTTACTTAAAAATATAAAAGCTTTGAAAATAAAAGTAATAAAGTACTGAAAGAAATTGATATAACGAGTAATACCATACACTTTTCGTAAAATATTCTCCCCTTAATGCTCAGTTTCTTATGCACACTCCATCGGGACAGTGAATTGTGCCTTATTTTTTATCTCTTTCTCGAGTGTTATTAAGACATTAAGTTGATTAATAGTATCTTCCGGGCTAGTCACCCTATGTCCGATAGTTAGATCACTTTCATAGATTTCATAATCGTTGCCGCCTTCCTTTGTTTTATCGCCGAAAAAATGTATCTCATCGTATCCTTCGATGTGTCTCAAACAGTAAGTTTTGTCCCAGCCAACAGGAAAAACATCAAAAGATATTTGCCCTCCTTCGTATATGAACAAAGAATTGTCTTTAGGATCACACACAGGCATATATAGGTAAACTCTTTGAAATAAAATTATGATAAACCTGCTTACCAATGCTATAAGTTAGAGCAAGGTCTGGAAATTCTTTCTTAATAGCCTGAATGAACTTTTCGCGAATTTTATGCTCCATATCGTATTGATAGAATTGATTGCGTTCTTCTTTTGAACAGTTACGTCCAACTGGTGAAACATTAAGCATTCCTGTTCTAAATTCTATAAAAGTTCCACGTTTAAATGGTAACTCCAATTCTGACATATATTTCAAACAGAAATTAATTAACTTTTGCAATGCTTCCTCTCCAACAGCGCTTTGTATTGTCTGTAAAACAGTTCGTATCATTCGTATAAAGATCAAAAAGTTGAGGAACGCTTCTACATAACGCATTTTAATATCTATTTATATTTCTTACTTCTAAGGGCAACTGTTCGCCATTCTTGAAAGCAATTAGTCCATTTTCCGCAAAAACATATTTGTATTTCTCAAATATGCTTTTCCCACCCAATTGTTCCTTAAGTTTATCTAAATCCGATCCTCCAACCACAGCTATGTCAAATTCCTTCTTCACAGTCTCCGAAAGGAATGTTTCAACGTGTGGTTTAATAGGCTAAAAAAAAGAAACAATTGTTAGAAGATAAATTACAATTTTACGGCAAATATATAAGTAGAATATACCTGTCTAGCATCAGTGAGTGTTCCATCGACATCAAACAAACATATTATCTTTTTAGACATAGTAAACTGCTATTGTTATTTTCGCAATCTAAAATGCAAATTATCATTTTATCTTTTACATGCAATTATTTTACAAAGTATAAGATGAAGTATTTAAACGTTTCAAAGCTCGCCCGAATATAATAATTAAAATAATATCATAATTATCGATTCATTTTTATACTTAAATAATAATCGATACCAATAAAGTCTAACATAAATGAAGCTAAGGGAAAATTAATTATAATCGCACGCAAATAACATTCGTACTCGTCAAATATTTTTTTTGCAAGAGATTAAAATCTATAAATGAATTTCTTTTCGCATGAAATCATAATTATTCAATCAATGAGAAAATAATTTGAATGACGAAATTCCTTAAGATCGCCGGCTTCAGCCATTTTTTGCCAGAGATAAAAACAAGAACGTATAACCTGATTAGGACTATTATACTGAAACTTTAAGCAGTAATAAGCCGATATTTTAATATTCGCTTTATGTACGGATATTTTATTCAATTTATTTTCTTTCATACGAAATAAAATACATTAGTTCACACAAAAATAAAACAAAATGCTATAAGTTTGTATACGTGGCTACTTTGACGTGTCCTGTTACATACGGTAGTTAAAAGGCTCCTCTTCTGTCACGAGAACGATGTTAGAACAAGACAGGCTGAATAAATTACTCTGCTGTTTCTACTTTATCTTACTAGGGTTGCGTAATTTATATGCAGACACCGCCCCACGAAAAAATGCTGTCTTACTTTTAGGTAACGATCTGCAAAAGTTACCTTATCAGCGATATTTCGAAAATCCGTTTCCAGAATCGATAAGTTAAACTTATCAATTTGATTTTTATGAATCATATTTAATCATGAGATATGTATTTCAACAGTATTTTTCAGGCCGTAATATATAAAATAATTATTAAAAATTATGAAATCAATATATTTTTATAAAATCACTTTATGTTTCATTTACTATATGATTTTCAAATCTACTTTGAACGAAATGAAATTTGCGATCGAGATACATTAAAAACGAGGTCTAATTTAATTATTTAACTCATTTCTAAATATATATATATATATATTTTGTAGCCGATGATGGAGGATTTGAGATGCGATCCTACTTGAATAAAATTTGCCAAACACCAAATTTAGATAAGTTGGCAAAGGAAAGTTTATTATTTAATAATGCATATTCCTCGGTCAGCAGCTGTTCACCAAGGTACAAATAATATGGAAAATTTTAAGGAACTAATCTTTGTACACTTTACATTTGAAGTTCATCTATTAAATGTGATAAATCATTGAATTTTAGCCGTTCCTCTTTACTCACTGGTTTGCCAAGCCATCAAAATGGAATGTACGGTCTCCATCATGGAATACATCACTTTAACTCATTTGATAATGTTCAGAGTTTACCAAAGATATTAAAAAACAATAAAATACGAACAGGTAAATATAAATTTTATACATCCAAGTTCAAGTATTTCATATGAAACGTTTTTTCAGGTATTATCGGCAAAAAGCACATAGGACCAAGCGACGTTTATCCATTTGACTATTCACAAACGGAAGAAAATAATTCTATCCTTCAAGTCGGCCGTAATATTACTAATATCAAGCTTTTAGTCCGAGAATTTTTGTCCCAGCAGAGAACAGAGTACGAACATTCTCATATTATGTATTAAAGCATTCTAATAATGCGTGATTTGGTACAATTAGATAGCTTAATTTAAGGAAAAAATATTCTTCCATTATTCTGACACATATAAGCAATGTAACATGCTTTCAGGCCCTTCTTTTTGTACGTTGCCTTTCACGATCCGCATCGATGCGGCCATACCCATCCCGAATATGGTAATTTTTGCGAGAAATTCGGTAATGGGGATGTTGGCATGGGTTCTATTCCTGATTGGAATCCAATATACTATCAATGGGACCAAGTGAAAGTCCCATATTTCGTTCAAGATACCGAAGCTGCTAGACGAGATATATCTGCTCAATACACTACTATTTCTCGATTAGATCAAGGTACCAATGCTTCATAATTTCCAACTGTTCAGATAACACAAAGAAATTTTTCCACGAGGTTACAAATATAATTATACCACCATAATAAATTAAAATGTCATAGGTGTTGGTTTAGTTCTGAAGGAATTGGAAAATGCTGGATTTAAAGACGATACTTTAGTAATCTATACATCGGACAATGGGATACCATTTCCAAATGGACGTACAAATTTATATGATCCAGGTATTTTTAAGAATCTATAAATTTTATGAGCAGCTATAAAAGTGAAACATAACAGAGGATTTATTTCCTGTGTTATAAGTTATTATTCTTTAATAATATTAATACTTCTATATCAGGCATGGCAGAACCTATGATTATTAGGTCACCTGTTGCTGGTCACAGAAAGAACAGCGTAACATACAGCTTGACATCGTTGTTGGACATTGTACCAACTTTGTTAGAATGGTTTAACATACCTTATTCCGAACAAGTGTCCCATACGAACGAGGTCTCTCCACCACGTTTGACCGGCAAAAGTCTCCTTCCTCTTCTTGTCACTGGTAAATTTATAACTGATTTTGGAATTGTATCTTGAAATATCTTTTTTTTACATATTTCTCACTGTGCGTTTTTATGTGCAGAACCAAAGGAAAATAACTCAGCTATTTTTGCTAGTCAAACACATCATGAGATTACTATGTATTATCCCATGCGTGTCATAAGAACTAAACGACATAAGCTTATTCATAATCTTAATTACAAGATGCCGTTTCCCATCGATCAAGACTTTTACATGTCTCCAACGTTTCAGGTAACCTGAAAGGGATTCGTATCTATTAGAATAGTTCATGTAATATTGTTAATAGCTATAACGATAATTATTTATTTGTTAAGGATATTTTAAATAGAACACGCAATAATGAGCCACTCAGGTGGTATAAAACTTTACAAGCGTATTATGAAAGACCAGAATGGGAATTGTACGACTTAAAGTATGATCCAGAGGAAAGAAATAATATCGCGCTAAAGCCATCGTCAAAGGTAAATGCAAAGTGTACTTGAAAGATATATATATATATGTTCAAAATTAAAATTCTTTTGTAGGAAATATTTCTTAATTTGCAAAAGAGATTATCCAAATGGCAAGAAATTACAGAAGATCCTTGGCTTTGCGCGCCAAGAGGTATTCTTGAAAATATCGGGGACAAGGATAGTCCCCAATGTATGCCACTAGAAAATTTTTGAATTAAAAGTTAACACTTTTAATTTCTTCTATGAGATCTGAAAAAAATACTCATTTATATATGCACAATTATGAACAAAACATTGTTATATTTAATTTATAAGGGATTCTGGTTTATATATTTTTAATTGAACTGCCATTTGATGCAGTATTTGTCAATTATTTATGTATGCGGTATCAATAAACTTTTTTACAAGCAATAAATATACTTGCCATAATTAATTATAACGGTAGAGTAATGTGTGGCAGGGAGAGATTTCTCGTATCCTTTTCGCGATGCTTTGACAGAATCTCATTTAATTGACGAACGTAAACCGAAGATTTATTTGCCGTCTTTTCTACCGCCTTCAATTCCGTGGATATTTCATTCATCTAAACGTACATATCAGTCGATTAATATTAAAAAACCAAAGACGGATTGTTAAAGCGTTCTGTTGGAACCTCACATATTCTTTGTATCCTACGTATCTGTTGTATTTTTGATTATTGTTATAAATCTGCTTAACTTGTATCATAAATACAAGGCAGAGCAAAAGACCGCCGAGTATAACGAGTAAATTTGTATTTTGGAGGCCACGTAAAACGAGCATTACGTAGATTGAGGTTATGTTACCGAGTGAAAAAATTCAAATGATCGAAATAGGACATGGAGCTGAGATTAAAAAAGTTATTTTGTACTTCGACGGATTCCCATCGGGTTAAGAAAATTTGACGTTTCGTTTGATCTGTAAAACACATCCGTTTGAAAACCACATTACAATAACTATCGACTCTGAATTGACGACTAATTGCGAAACAAATGATATAGTAATGAGAATGCTGATGCGCGCGTGCCAATTTAAAATGCCAAAGTTGTTAAGTTGAATTAAGTTAAGACAGTGGCGTGACTGATGTCGTATCGATGCTATCGATATTAGTTTATAGTGTTCGGTATTGTATCGATATAAATCAAAATCGTAATTATTGGTAATTATCAGGAGGTCAAAGATTAAATGGGAGAAACTGTCTCTAAGTTTCAAGAAACGTTTCGTGTTAATGGTTGTAGGTGGCTTCGTGTTAATGCCAATGTCGCAAAGAATATTTGTAATACTATGCATTCATTTATTTAATAAATAATTATTAGTGTTAGATATACGGAATTGTATTTCATGAATGTTATATCACATATGTTTATGTTGCATAAAACAAATGATAAATAAAGAATTTATGAAATCGAAAACCGTTTAATTTCGTTCACCACGACCTCGGTTCCATTCATAAAATTCGATACACCCTACGAATTTCTAAAGAGCGTATCATAATTATAAGTATTTATAATTAAAAATATGTAAATAAGATATGAGTTTCTGAAAAATGGCAGATTATAAACGTAGGGCATAGAAATTTTGTTTTATTCTGGCCTTATAGGCCATATAGCGACCGTCTTAAGTCATAAACTATTTGAAAGTAAGAAGAGTGAAAACTCGATGTTTTTAAGGTGTTCTGGCGCCACTGCTTTCAGCGCCATCTAGTTTTTGTAAATTTTCTGCATTTTCTCTGGCGCGAAATAACCCCTCCATGAATGAAAAATATTGAAACACTAATATCTCCCTTATTTCTTGCCTGATTTAGATGCCGTTTGTTTCAGCGTCTTTGTTAAAGTCCATACTATCGGTGTATCAATGGGGAACATTCAAACATTGCTGGTTTGATCGCAAGAAGTAAGTAAACATTTCTTAAAAATAAGATCTTTTTCTAAGAGGCCTACAATTTTGTGGCGTATACCATCTGAAAGGGCGTCAAAAACTGAGTTATTTAAAAAAAAGATCAACCCTCTAGCACCTGTAGAAGCCGAGAAAAACGAAAATAAAGATTTCCAAGTTTCGGAGAATGCAATCCGATAGATGGCGCTGAAATCAGTGGCTCCAAAACCCCTTCAAAACAGTGAGTTTCCACTCTTTCGGCAGTCGTATAGTTTATGGCTTAACTTTAAAATGCATCGAATATATTTTTCCGTTTTTCTCGGCTTCTATAGGTGCTAGAGAGATGAACTTTTTTTTGATAATCTCAGTTTTCCACGCCCTTTCAAATGGTATACGCCACAAAGTTACAGGCTTCTTAGAAAAAGATTTTATTTTTAAGAAATATTTACTTACTTCTTGCGACCAAACGAGAATAGTTTGAATGTTTTCCTCTAGTAGATCGATAGCTTAGGCTTTAAATAAGACGTTGAAACAAACGGCATCTAAATCGGTCTAGAAATAACCGAGATATTAGTGTTTCAATATTTTTCATTCATGGAGGGGTTATTTCCCGCCGGAAAAATGCAGAAAATTACAAAAAACTAGATGGCGCTGAAAGCAGTGGCGCCAGAACACCTTGAAATCATCGAGTTTCCACTCTTTCGGCAGTCGTATAGTTTATGGCTTAACTTTAAAATCTATTGAATATATATTCTCGTTTTTCTCAGCTTCTACAGGGGCTAGAGAGATGATCTTTTTTTTGATTATCTTAGTTTTCCACGCCCTTTCAGATGGTATACGCCAAAAAGTTGCAGATGTCTTAGAAAAAGATCTTGTGTTTAAGAAATATTTACTTGCTTCTTGCGACCAACCGAGTATAGTTTGAATGTTTTCCTTTAGTAGATCGATAGTTTAGGCTTTAAATAAGACGTTGAAACAAACCGCTTCAGAATCGGTTAAGAAATAAGCGAGATATTAGTGTTTAAAAATTTGGTATTCATGGAGGGGTTATTTCCCGCCGCAAAAATGCAGAAAAATACAAAAAACTAGATGGCGCTGAAAGCAGTGGCCCCAGAACACCTTGAAATCATCGAGTTTCCACTCTTTCACCATCCGCATAGTTTATGGCTTAGGAGGTTTGAATGGCCAAAAGAAAACGAAATTTCTATGCCCAACTTTTATATTCTGCTGTTTTGCAGATAATCATACATTATTAACATTTGTTAAAAATTATGAATACTCATAATAATTCCGCGAGCAAAACGGAAAAATATAAACAATTGACTCTACAGAAATGATGCGGGAATGAATAAAAATATATAATTCTGATATCACGAAAATAAATGAAACAATTTTCATTAGTGATTTCATTAATTTTATTATCATTGACCGATTTTTATTATTTTAGAACTTTCTTTATTGAATCTTGTTAAATTGACGATGTAACTAATATTTTGTTATACAGATTTTATGTCGTGGCTCTTCATAATATATGAAAAACCGGAATGCGGCACTTAATGACCTCTTGCATGTCCTCCCCTGATATAAATCTCCAAAATTTAATCACTCAATGTCCATTAACCATATAAAACTTAATCATATTGCTTTGGTAAAATGTAATATTGTAAATATTTAATGGAATACATGTTATATATGTTTTAAATATGCATCTATATATTATTTGAAATATATTATATTCTGAGATCACTGTGATAAATCACTTTTAGTCATCTTGCGCGCTATTTCTTATCAGTACATATTTAATATTTTCACATATATCGATAGTTGGTTGATACTATATCGGAAGTATCGATACCTCATATACCGATAGCACGGAATAGATGTCGCTATTATGCAGTTTCTATACAGACTTATAATTTTTATATTTTGTTATATAATTTATGTCTACTATTTTTTATTATAAATGCAACGTAAATACAAATAAATTAACTGGCAAGAAATGACAGAAATAATGCGGTGAATATTTATTAGTACTTTGTACGAGTATAAAATATGCACAGTCCTGACTTGCGATATAAAATAACTTAATTCTTACACGTTTCAAAATTTCTTACGAACCGTAAAAGAAACTTTGAAACATTCATACATTTTGTAATTCCTTACTGGTTATCCTCTGCATTTGTTGTAACCCCATTATAAGATATCACCTCTCTTCGAAGTGATGTCAATTCATCCTGAAATCGAAACAATTTTATCTGTTAAGTTATTCGGCCAATTACTAAGCCGAGATCATCCGACGCAGTCATGCAATATCATTAAAAAGTCTCCCGGTATCTCAAAAGCACATAAATGAAAATAAAAAGTATTTTAGAATCATCGGTATCCGTTTGATTTTACATTTAGCACCTTTCCAATCTTAGCAACCGGTTGTTATCTTGTAGCAAGTCCAACCACCCTCGCTGCACAGTGTATTTAAATAATTAACACTCTGCGATCCCACGTCGATCTATACTCGACGTAACTTTGTCTTTTCTTTTGTCATTTCTGTTCCTACACTTCTATCATTAATTAAACCATTAAGTAACTTGGCGCCCTTAGTTTTCACTTATTTGAAAAAAAATGAAAGATAATTTGTATCAAGAAGGGTTGAAAAAGAAACATAATATATTTTCCTGTAAAAGAAAGCAAACAGATAATTATTATCATTAAGCACAGTGTATTTTTATAACGATGCAAATTTATTATGACACCGAAAGATTTATCAGTATTATTAATGGTGATAAGGCTAAACTTTATCTAACATCTTATTGTGGGAAGGTGGAGGAAGAAGATTAGAGTTAAAACCTGTATGGATATTTAAATCCTAATGAATAATAGTCAAGCCCGCATACGGAGAAAACATGGCCATTTATATTCGTATGAATCAGATGGATTAAACGACTTGAACGGGTCTTGGTGCGTCTCTTGTTAAATCGCTTCGACAATTTATGATGCTCATGCTCACCATGGAATCTTCTTCTGACGTTAAAGGCAGCATTTAATACTCAATATTTTTTCAAACGAATTGTAGAATTACTACGACATTTCTTTCTTTTCTTGGTAATTGTCTACGATCATGAAAACACTGGATTATCACTAATTTACTTCGGCGATAGTCTGTACCTTTTGTTTCTTGTAATTTCCCAAGGGTTAATTATTATTTAATATATAAAATTATTATTTAATATATAAACAGAAATATATAAACAGAATGTTTCCCAGGGTGGTGGATGATCTGACCTCTAACTTTGAAACCAAAACTTTTAGGTGGCTTCTGAATCACCGAGACTACGAAATATTAAATAATAATTAACGAAAAATTTCCCAGGGTGATGATTTGACCTCTAACTTTGAAACCAAGTCATTTATGTGGCTTCTGAATCACCGAGACTACAACATATTAAATGATAATTAACGAAAAGTTTCCCAGGGTGATGATTTGACCTCTAATTTTGAAACCAAGTCATTTAGGTGGCTTCTGAATCACCGAGACTACGAAATATTAAATAATAATTAACGAAAAGTTTCCCAGGGTGATGATTTGACCTCTAACTTCGGAACCAAGTGTTTCAGGTGGCTTCTGAATCACCGAGACTACGAAATATTAAATAATAATTAACGAAAAGTTTCCCAGGGTGATGATTTGACCTCTAACTTTGAAACCAAGTATTTTAGATAGCTTCCGAATGACCGAGACTCTAATAAATTCTATAATAATTAAGAAAAGTTTCCCACAACCGATGAGAATTAAATTCGCACCCTCTGATTAAAGGGTGCGAGCCTTTGCCTCTTTACTCACCGCAGCCACCTCTTTTGCATACATTTATTGCACAAACCAGAACTCACTTCCTACAAGTTGTAATGCATACCTGCCGATCCAGTATATGTTTACGCCATAGACGAATTCTAATTAGAAGCCATTACTCGAACAATGCCAGCTCTCAATGAGCCTTTGTCCCTAATAAGGGTTGTCAAGACAATGAGAATAATTTAACAGTTGTATGGTGCTATAAAAAATCACTTTCACAGTGCCCTCATGTCCTAACGACTACCTGTGTATGTACAGCCAGGTCAAATAACAACTTATGGATTAGATACCCTTCGGCCATGGTGTTCAAACAGGCAATCTTTATGGTTTCATCCTTATCAGACAATTTCACTTGTGCACATAGCAATATCTTTGCCAGGAGAGAAGATCTACTCGAGGAAACAAACTTCGACACTTACGGAAATAGGTAATTTACCTGAGTTAAAGGTAATGTTGCTAATAAATTTTAATTTTAGTTTAACGATCCCTGTATTGTAAATAGTCATAGCCGTATTCTAAGCTTAGACGTTAGGACTTTCTCTTTCTTGTATTTTTTAAATTTTAAGTGCTATGGTAATTTTTAACGACCACGGTTTTAACTCTTTGAGGTACGGCGGGCTTAAAAGTGTCCCACCTTTTTGATGCGTGAATATTTTTTGTCCCGCCTTGAAAATTTATATTATTTTATAAGTTTAGTAATGAAAATAAACCAGAAGGTTGGTTCAATTAAAAAGAAAAAATGTCTGTGCAACATGGGTCATTTTATTTTCGGAATTCCCGTGCCGCAAAGAGTTAAGTGAGGCTATGATGTGTTAACAAATAAGATATTATTTATTGAGGGCCTATTAATCGGTTTTTCGTAAGCCAATAATTATTAACTGATACTCTATTAATCGGCTATTACAAATGGCAGTGAAATAAAATCATGCTGCTTTGAAATTATTGAAATTAAAATAATATAATAAGTATTACTCATTTTAATTTCAAAGTTACAGAGTTGTACGAGTGGATAGGTACAGTCGTGCGAGAAATTTAAAAAAATGGGCGGTAGATAAAGTGTTAAATAATAATTTAGGACTTTCCCATCATAGTCTCGTACTTTTTCTTGCTGTTTAACCGAAGCTTTAGATTGGAACTGGACTTACAACAATTATACTTTTCTTTTATTTATTTAACTACATTTCCGCTCCTTTCCGTTATCCGATTGAGCTGAAATTCCGCAGGAATTAATTTCTCATTGATTACTTTCTTACGAGGCCACCTTAGTGCACATTTATGCAAGTGACAATTGTTAATCGACGTATAACGTAACTATTATCGGTACTTAACGCTAGGTCTACCAAGATCTAACTAAAAATCTGTTCTGAATTTTTTACAAATACCTTTGAAATTTCTAACGTTGTTTCTTCTGCAATTTTCTACGTCTATGTTTTAATATTTATCTGTCATTTTGAAATGGAGTGACTCGTAGGTAGATCTAGTGTTAATTATCCACGATTAATTGTCTACACGATTAATACAAAACTGATTGTTATTATCTGCATTACACGTACAACAGTAGATTTCCCTTAGCGCAGAATTAGATCCGTTACTTCGTTCGTGAATTCGAGCTTCGATTTATCGCATATTTAGGGTTCGTTACGGGTAATTAAGGGTCGATAACCTTATTGGTCCTAAAAGTATTATTTGAGCCGTTCACTTCCCAAATCGATTAACTCCGTAAAGCCTAAAGTGGAGGAACGTGATGAAATAGTATACACTCCTTTTCAAAATTCCCTTCGAAATGTAAATACAAATAAATATTGTAGAATATATAATCGCACGTAGCTTTCCTCTAACGAAGTATAAAATGAATAAAGTAGAATAGCCTTGGAATTAATTAGATTGACTTCTAAATTCAATTATTTATTATTCGATGGCCAAACAAACTTCGTCATTTGATCGTGTTAAACGTTATTATTACGAAAATTTATTCTAAACATAAAAAGTTAGGAATTGATCAAATGCTTGAGGATTTTTAAAAATATTCAAAAAGTCGAGTTAATCGGTTTGTGCTGTGAACGGCTCATTTACGATTCTATAAGAGACACGTTCTTAACGCCTGAAACGTTTCTGTTAACCCTTTCGCTAACAGTTGCACATTTATATCCCAAGCAAGAAATGGTACAAAAAATACTTTCTAAAGGGTGTAGCAGGATAAGGGGGTCAAAAGTGACCTTGAAGCTACTTTATTCCACGATGGGTCATTCGATAGGTGACAATAATAAATCAGTGTCCACAAATTTTCAATCCGATAGTTCGACCGATGGGGTAAATTCGAAAAACCAGTTTCTGCCTCATTTTCTCCACCTGATGATTTGTAAAATTTTCGAAAAAATTCTGACTCAGATTTCTTATCCTGCTAAATCCTTCTGAGAAAAATTATTCTTTTTACTAAGAAAAGTAATAAGAAAAATCTGTGTTTCTTATTAATTTTGCTGGAACAAATTCTTACCCGGTAGAATTTTATGGGCGGTAATTTTGAAAATGAAGTCGTAGCGAAAGGGTTAAAGGTTTGCGAATCTCAGGAATTTGTGAATTTCACCAAAATTCCAGCCGTTTCCGAGGAATCTCGGTTTTATCTCCGTATATTTTGTATACGTATACATATCAATATTTAATAGCAATAATATGTTTACTTTGTTATTTACTTTCCTTATTGCGTCTTCGAGTAGAAGTGCGAATAAAATTGTCAGAAATACATGTTTCGTAGAGAGATCTTATCTGAATTTACAACATTATACAATGAAACTTGCGTATACCACAAAACATAAAACAATAGCCTTGCATGTCAAGAGGATAATGTTTCTTCCTTAACGTAAACTCTTTAAGAATGTTATTTCAGTTGATGCATCGTTCTTATCTTCTTTATCATAAAAAAAAAGTGTTATATTACTTCTTTGTTTAATCCTCTCGTGAATAATTTCGGAGAAACACAATTAATTCTTTATTTTGAAACAAATATGTAACGATTCTTTTCTTTCTTTATAACCGAATTAAAAAGTTATTCTTCCTTCTGAAAAAAAAGAAATTAATTATGCAAATAGTGGGTAACTTTTAATAATTGAATCAGGTGTTTAAGCTGGCGGACCAATTCCACGAAAGGATTAATACAAATTGGTGTTATTGCAGAATGGAAGGGCGGAAGAAGCGATAAGATGACTAATTGTAAAGATAATAGTGAGTCCAAGAAAAGAGATAGATAAAAAAAGGATTACCAAAATGGATTTCGATTGCAGAAGAACCTAAAATATGGAATATAATTTTTATAAGAACATATAATATGTAATATAACGGAACTACGTAAAACAAGTTGGAATTATATAAATTATTGCTACTATGCCTATTATTAATAATTACTATTGCAAATTTTCTAATTTTCAATTTTTTTCGATTATAATTATTACTATTGCTGGTATTAATTCAACGTGGAATTATTTGCGTTAATTAAAGTATCTGGAGAGGCCTTTCGAGTACAAATATATTTTTTTAAATGAGTCTGAATAAATGAAACAATTATTTCTAATCGGTTTTCTAAATGGAAAGATTTTTCTAATGCCTCGATTCAAAGATATTCTGGAAAGAATAGTATTTTGATACTTTGGATCGACTGAAATTGAAATGGATATTTTTTAATTAACCGTTTCCAACACGAATACATAAATTAAGCGTACACATATTTGTTTTCAAGAGAACTGTGTATTATAGTAATAAATAAATATTAAAAAATTGTATAATTATTGTAGACTTATAATATAACGTTCGATTGCTTTTTTACATCCTAGAATGTAATAGAGTTCAATGAAATTTTCGCCAATAAAACGTTAATAACAATTATCTTATAGTTTCTGCTTTAAAATGAATTAAAGAAATTCCATTTCTAAAAACGAATACAATTAAACAATTATAATTACGTATCTCATTGAAACGCCGTACGTAGAATAAGAAATAGTACTTTTTAACTGGGAGAATAACAGTAACATACAAAAAAAAAAATGATTAAAAAATATAAAGCTTCGCTTTATAATTTTACAAACATCGAATTCTCACGGATATAAAATATAAAAAAAGGAGTATCCCAAAAGTGTAGAATATTTCTTGCTGTTCGGGAATGTTAATTCGTGTAAACAACTTTGTAAATTATAAAAAGAGCCGAAAAGTTGCCCGTCATAAATCGCGGTATATTATCAACGAATTATGATAAAATAAGACGAATGATTCGACTCGTACGAAGGATTTGATAAAAACTTACGAATTATCCGAAAGAATTTAATATATATGGAAACTTTTCGTCCGCAAAGTTTCATTAAAGAGTTACAACTCCTAGTTTAATAACTGAAATAAAAACACAACGTAAAGTGAGTCGATTTATAAATTACATTTATAAATCAAAATTCCAACGGAAGAGTTGTTCTACGCGAGATCACGAGCATCGAATGATCCCAAAGTAACTTTCCATATTCTCATTAAGCAAAGAACAATGTCAATTAACGGTTAAAATATTCTGAAATCTTATTGGCAGTAGCCGTTTCTGCAGGAACACCGTAAATATAAGTATGTAAAATATGCCGTCATTAATTCGTTGAGTATTCCTGATACTTCGCCGTAACATACTCTTTCTACAATTCCATCTATAGGGTGAGGCGTAATTGCTTAAGATATATCTGCTATTTGCAACTGAAGGTATTTCTTAATTGTACAGCTCACGGAAAATTACGTGGTTTAAATTAATAATTACAACTTCAGAGTCCCTGACCGAAATTGTTCTCAATTATTAAACGACGATAATCTTGATTAATTCTAATTAAATGTCTATTTCTTTTTCGATAGAACGAATAAATTAAAAATATAACAAATGATTTTAGACAATGTATTACTCTGTAATTTCTGAAAAATTCAGTGATACTTTAACCCCTTGCGGTAAATGGGACAGGAATTTTTAAAATTTTGCAGAACCTGTGAAATTAAAAACATCGATGAGATGTGACATAATTAAGTTACTTCTATAATGTTAATATTACGTTAAATTATACGATATATTAAGATTCATTGATCAATTTTTATTGTAGCAATTTAATTCTCAATTATTGCGGAGGCAGTCACAGGAGGAACCGTAGGGCAAGGGGTTAAATAACATAATAAACAATATGATGTGAAGTCTAATCGAATAAAAATTATCAACTGATCATCCCGTACTAGTATAATTATAAAGTTTCACAATCGTCAACGAAATTCTAGATAACAAAGGTTCACGGTAAATAGGGACGTCTGAATTGATAAAAATAGCTCATCAATCAAAGTCCAGGACGTCATTTGATGACTCAAGGCGTCATTAACGAAGAGAATAGAAAAGAATAGGGGAAAAAGGTAATTGAATGTACGCCATCGATCCTTAAAGAAGACTTAAGAATCCTCTTTCACTTGCAAACAGAAGAAACATTTTAAGTGGTACTTTTAAAAGCTCCACCCTGTATATTCATGTGTTCCGTATTACGCCATAGGAACGCCATCTGGCAGAATATGTGTTAACAAAGGTCATGAACCATTACAACAAACCAAGCTTCTCAAACTCCGTTTAATGTTGCACGTTCTCCGTGCACGCTCTAACACTGAAAACTATCAATATAATGGAATTTAGCAACGTATCGATAATAACGAATTAAGTATCCTGCGACTTGATCGACCAAAGGACCAAAGATAAAGTGAGGGACCAGAAAAAAGGCACTTGGGACGGAAGGAGAGATTGCTCTCGCCTATCCCCGCCATGTCGGTCTTCGAAATCTGAGATAGACGAATGACAACAGAAAATAAAAGATTTCTTTCGTCGTTCCCATGACGACGCAACGAATGTGCGGGTCTTTCGGCCAATAGCGCGTCAATATCGAAAGGGGTGTCCCTATCCGTCGGGCGAATCAGAGCAAGTTACACCTCGAGTGCCTTGTTTCTGGTCCCTCGGTATATACGTGAGCATACGCTGGAAAAAGAAGTTTGAGAAACGCTGAGCATGCCCTTTGGGACACTTTCTTGAAACGGATCTATGTATAACGATATATCATTTATAAAATAAATAAACATCTCTAACTTAACGTATAAGCGTACACACTTACTTCCGCGAATGTGTACAGGTACAGAACGTACTTCGAGTTAATCATACAGCACTGCCGTATGTTTTCTTACGAAATTTCAAGCACCATATATACATATCATGGGGCGCTGAAGAGAAGTCCCATGGGGCCCGAGATGTATGATTTAGTTCCATGGTGTTGCGATGATTTACATTCACTTCGATCAGACTCGCATTTCTTCTCTGCACTACACTTTTTCGAATTGCCACGGTGGTTTATCCGAGTTTAATCCTTTTAGTGCCGACTGGAGAAGTTTATTAAATTAATTACAAATCTATTTCAGTATTCCGTGAAATTTGTAGGAGGAATATTTAACTTTTTTAGAGAAAATTAACAAGTCGGTTATTGATTGTAGAGAGTAGTTAGACATAAAAAGAATCATCATTTGGTCAGAGTTTAATATGGAGCATAAATTGCGTATTTTTAATTACTTGCAATAAAATTACTAATATCATATGAGCAAACTAAATGTTGATCGGTATTAGGAGTGTCGCTAAGATATATCGGCATGCGACACTAAAAGGGTTAAACCGAGTTGAGAATTGCAAAATTTCAAAGCCTTAAAATATCCATGTACTTTAAGTTTTATACTGTACTTTAAGATTTACTTTAAGTTTTATTGTTTTAAATGTACTTTATGATAGATTAGGTAATAATTTAGGATAAATTATCTCAGAGGTGACGAGGATTTGAGCCCAGTGAATGCGAGTGCAATTTTGTTGATCGTTATTTTGGAAATGGTGCAACGAAAATTACCAATGAGATGAGATAAATATCAAGTGGTATTTTTCCACTTTGTTCAACCGAGTTCTCGTATTTTGCTTTCAAATTACTTCCACAGGACTTCTTTTCAGCACCGCATTGTACATAACTGTAGATTTACGTATACGTAATCATGTACTACCTCTAATCATTCGATACAATTTCGAATTACAGCATACCCGCGTACCTAGTACGTGATTTCAAGGTAATTATGTAAAAAGTTGAGATAAAAAAAGTGAATTTAGAGGGACGATCGAATGTCCGACGGTATTTTAAATGTAAGTATTTATGTTTCTTAGCGCTTGAGTATATACAATCGTTTAGAAGTAGTATCGCGACCTATCGTTCGTTTAAATAAGAATATTAACCTCCGCGAGGTTCCCATAGTGTTTCCCCTAATCGTTTAAACAACGACAACTATCATAATACTTTTGTATTATTATGCGTTCCTGCCGAGCAATAACTTTATTGCTTCATTATTATAATTCTCTACTTTAGTCGAAGTATCACCTACGGGATCCCGTACGACTTCGAGATACTTTTTCTCGTATTTCGACGTCGTGCGCGATCATTTCTACAGACTTTCTCAGTTTTTAACACCCTTTCTCGCGAGGACGTTGAATTTTGAGCCGCGTAAACAAATGCGTCCTCGAGAAGCCTGGCAAACTATGAGGAATTGAATTTCTATGCAAAAAATACGGCAAAATTTGTAAATGCAAGGAGATTTCTAATTAATTGAAAATAACTAATGATTCTCTTACTTTCTTTTTCTCGCGATGCGCAACACGAATGGATGTTCCCGGGAATTTTGCTGAATTTTACGATATCTGAATGAGTTCAACATTCATAGTTTGAATGCCACGCGGGTCACCGGTGACCCGTGACATTGGATTTAATAAAATTTCTTATGATTGTTAAGTTGGAATATCCAGGAATTTGTTAAGATGTCGAATATACAAATTTTGACGGGAAGAAAAAAATGAGAAATCTTAGCGAAATGCGGGTTGCATTCAACGTGTTAATATACGTAAATGAGCATCTTAACGGAGCCCAGAATTAATCCTGCAAAGATACCGAGTAGAATTAGTTCCTATTTAATATGTCTACGAGCTTTAGGCTACTTTATTCGAGCAAAGTACGAACGATAACGACGAAAAGTCAACGGAATTCCGTTCCGAAAATTATCGAAACAATAATGTTCTCGCGTATCGCGATCTTTTCCTTCGCAGGAATCCACAGATAATTTTCACGCGGCTAACGATACCTTTTACGCAAAAGTATCGAAAACAATCCGTACGTTTTTCTTTCCACGTTTTGGCATCTAAATAAATAAAGTTCAACAAGAAATAAATAGCGTCTACGTTGAATATTGCAAACGCGTCTCTGTCTATACCGAGTACGATGGTTAAAGTTTAAAAATAATCCGCCTCGTTTATAATTAACGTCAACGAGACAAAGGACAGGTTCATATGTCATATGACACGATAAAAAAAAGTATCTCTCTTCCGAGTAACATAGAAAATAAATTCAGACCCGCGGACGGTCCGAATTTCTTTAACAAATTAAGACGGAGCAATGACGACAGCATAGGCACACAACTACCGCTTGAAACAATGTCAAAAGCTTAGGCAAATACCGCAAAAACAATGGTCGCTCTTCGCTACATAAAGTTTACACATGCCTACGTGAAACTCGCCATTAAACAGTGACAATTGTACCCATCACAATAAGCTCGCTTGAAAAATGAAATGTAAAAAGCTTGAAATTTACGAGCTCCGACGAAACCGATGAGGATGCATCTACGGGATAAAATTTCCAGCGATCAATCTCGATAAATGCACGTTCCAGGATGACGATCACGAATCGGCAATGTCTAGAAGAATCGCTGAGAAGACGCCGCGTGACGAGCAGTCCAAACATAAGGCAGGTTGCTGTCGAATTAGAAAATTCATGACGAACTGGGGTACACCATTAGTGTTGATTCCACGCGCCCAGTTTTGTTCCCTGAGACCAGATTAGCTTCCAAGAGACAACTAGAAGACAGTCATGGCCTTGTTGCGGTCAGCAAGCGAAGAGCGAGCTCGTTAGGTCAACAGTTGCGATTAGTAGTGCCATTATTCACCTGTGTTCCGCCTCCTGCTTCGTAATCGGATGCCCGAAGTTTCTCATCTATCGAGCGGTGTCTTAGATCTTTGAAAAGGTCCGCTATGAAGTTCGCCTGTTGAGAATAATGTGCAATTGTTGCTTGAGACGATGATTCCTGTGATGATAACGCGGAAGTTACTATGTAGATGCAAACTGATGATTGGAGATTAGGTCAGTGCTGTGTGAAAGCCTTTGGGATGATGAAGTATTTGGATTGTATTTATTGTATTAAAGAGTAGGGAAAGTATGGAGGAAGTTTTGGATAGAATTAGTTCGATACAGTTCATCCTCCTTGCAGGATATATAATTTCAAAGTCGCTCAAGTATCTTTTATGAAAGCGCCAACAGACAGGTCAGGAGGGGCAGGGGAGCGGTGCAGGCTTATGTTTGAAAATCCGTATCTCTGCTTCTGGGGGTCGTAGAGGGATGCATTTTTTTTTGTTTTAATCGTTGAAGAGTCTATTTTATGATGCTTCCACGTACAAGTTTGTATCTTCATCCGTTTACGCGCAGGGTTCATTTTGCCGTCTCGGGACCGTGGTGAAAAAGCTAATTGACGCAGGATCATTTTGGTGGCGTGGATCGAAAGCCAAGAGTCCAAGGAACACGTGAAAAAAGTTTCATCAAGATCCGTCCAAAAACAAGCGAGATATTTGACTTCAAAGTGGGGGGTGTCCGATTTTTGAGTGGCCCTCGGCGAGGGGTCAGGGCGGCCAGGGGAGCAGTGCAGGCTTATGTTTGAAAATCCGTATCTCTGCTTCTGGGGGTCGTAGAGGGATGCATTTTTTTTTGTTTTAATCGTTGAAGAGTCTATTTTATGATGCTTCCACGTACAAGTTTGTATCTTCATCCGTTTACGCGCAGGGTTCATTTTGCCGTCTCGGGACCGTGGTGAAAAAGCTAATTGACGCAGGATCATTTTGGTGGCGTGGATCGAAAGCCAAGAGTCCAAGGAACACGTGAAAAAAGTTTCATCAAGATCCGTCCAAAAACAAGCGAGATATTTGACTTCAAAGTGGGGGGTGTCCGATTTTTGAGTGGCCCTCGGCGAGGGGTCAGGGCGGCCAGGGGAGCAGTGCAGGCTTATGTTTGAAAATCCGTATCTCTGCTTCTGGGGGTCGTAGAGGGATGCATTTTTTTTTGTTTTAATCGTTGAAGAGTCTATTTTATGATGCTTCCACGTACAAGTTTGTATCTTCATCCGTTTACGCGCAGGGTTCATTTTGCCGTCTCGGGACCGTGGTGAAAAAGCTAATTGACGCAGGATCATTTTGGTGGCGTGGATCGAAAGCCAAGAGTCCAAGGAACACGTGAAAAAAGTTTCATCAAGATCCGTCCAAAAACAAGCGAGATATTTGACTTCAAAGTGGGGGGTGTCCGATTTTTGAGTGGCCCTCGGCGAGGGGTCAGGGCGGCCAGGGGAGCAGTGCAGGCTTATGTTTGAAAATCCGTATCTCTGCTTCTGGGGGTCGTAGAGGGATGCATTTTTTTTTGTTTTAATCGTTGAAGAGTCTATTTTATGATGCTTCCACGTACAAGTTTGTATCTTCATCCGTTTACGCGCAGGGTTCATTTTGCCGTCTCGGGACCGTGGTGAAAAAGCTAATTGACGCAGGATCATTTTGGTGGCGTGGATCGAAAGCCAAGAGTCCAAGGAACACGTGAAAAAAGTTTCATCAAGATCCGTCCAAAAACAAGCGAGATATTTGACTTCAAAGTGGGGGGTGTCCGATTTTTGAGTGGCCCTCGGCGAGGGGTCAGGGCGGCCAGGGGAGCGGTGCAGGCTTATGTTTGAAAATCCGTATCTCTGCTTCTGGGGGTCGTAGAGGGATGCATTTTTTTTTGTTTTAATCGTTGAAGAGTCTATTTTATGATGCTTCCACGTACAAGTTTGTATCTTCATCCGTTTACGCGCAGGGTTCATTTTGCCGTCTCGGGACCGTGGGGAAAAAGCTAATTGACGCAGGATCATTTTGGTGGCGTGGATCGAAAGCCAAGAGTCCAAGGAACACGTGAAAAAAGTTTCATCAAGATCCGTCCAAAAACAAGCGAGATATTTGACTTCAAAGTGGGGGGTGTCCGATTTTTGAGTGGCCCTCGGCGAGGGGTCAGGGCGGCCAGGGGAGCGGTGCAGGCTTATGTTTGAAAATCCGTATCTCTGCTTCTGGGGGTCGTAGAGGGATGCATTTTTTTTTGTTTTAATCGTTGAAGAGTCTATTTTATGATGCTTCCACGTACAAGTTTGTATCTTCATCCGTTTACGCGCAGGGTTCATTTTGCCGTCTCGGGACCGTGGTGAAAAAGCTAATTGACGCAGGATCATTTTGGTGGCGTGGATCGAAAGCCAAGAGTCCAAGGAACACGTGAAAAAAGTTTCATCAAGATCCGTCCAAAAACAAGCGAGATATTTGACTTCAAAGTGGGGGGTGTCCGATTTTTGAGTGGCCCTCGGCGAGGGGTCAGGGCGGCCAGGGGAGCGGTGCAGGCTTATGTTTGAAAATCCGTATCTCTGCTTCTGGGGGTCGTAGAGGGATGCATTTTTTTTTGTTTTAATCGTTGAAGAGTCTATTTTATGATGCTTCCACGTACAAGTTTGTATCTTCATCCGTTTACGCGCAGGGTTCATTTTGCCGTCTCGGGACCGTGGGGAAAAAGCTAATTGACGCAGGATCATTTTGGTGGCGTGGATCGAAAGCCAAGAGTCCAAGGAACACGTGAAAAAAGTTTCATCAAGATCCGTCCAAAAACAAGCGAGATATTTGACTTCAAAGTGGGGGGTGTCCGATTTTTGAGTGGCCCTCGGCGAGGGGTCAGGGCGGCCAGGGGAGCGGTGCAGGCTTATGTTTGAAAATCCGTATCTCTGCTTCTGGGGGTCGTAGAGGGATGCATTTTTTTTTGTTTTAATCGTTGAAGAGTCTATTTTATGATGCTTCCACGTACAAGTTTGTATCTTCATCCGTTTACGCGCAGGGTTCATTTTGCCGTCTCGGGACCGTGGTGAAAAAGCTAATTGACGCAGGATCATTTTGGTGGCGTGGATCGAAAGCCAAGAGTCCAAGGAACACGTGAAAAAAGTTTCATCAAGATCCGTCCAAAAACAAGCGAGATATTTGACTTCAAAGTGGGGGGTGTCCGATTTTTGAGTGGCCCTCGGCGAGGGGTCAGGGCGGCCAGGGGAGCAGTGCAGGCTTATGTTTGAAAATCCGTATCTCTGCTTCTGGGGGTCGTAGAGGGATGCATTTTTTTTTGTTTTAATCGTTGAAGAGTCTATTTTATGATGCTTCCACGTACAAGTTTGTATCTTCATCCGTTTACGCGCAGGGTTCATTTTGCCGTCTCGGGACCGTGGTGAAAAAGCTAATTGACGCAGGATCATTTTGGTGGCGTAGATCGAAAGCCAAGAGTCCAAGGAACACGTGAAAAAAGTTTCATCAAGATCCGTCCAAAAACAAGCGAGATATTTGACTTCAAAGTGGGGGGTGTCCGATTTTTGAGTGGCCCTCGGCGAGGGGTCAGGGCGGCCAGGGGAGCGGTGCAGGCTTATGTTTGAAAATCCGTATCTCTGCTTCTGGGGGTCGTAGAGGGATGCATTTTTTTTTGTTTTAATCGTTGAAGAGTCTATTTTATGATGCTTCCACGTACAAGTTTGTATCTTCATCCGTTTACGCGCAGGGTTCATTTTGCCGTCTCGGGACCGTGGGGAAAAAGCTAATTGACGCAGGATCATTTTGGTGGCGTGGATCGAAAGCCAAGAGTCCAAGGAACACGTGAAAAAAGTTTCATCAAGATCCGTCCAAAAACAAGCGAGATATTTGACTTCAAAGTGGGGGGTGTCCGATTTTTGAGTGGCCCTCGGCGAGGGGTCAGGGCGGCCAGGGGAGCAGTGCAGGCTTATGTTTGAAAATCCGTATCTCTGCTTCTGGGGGTCGTAGAGGGATGCATTTTTTTTTGTTTTAATCGTTGAAGAGTCTATTTTATGATGCTTCCACGTACAAGTTTGTATCTTCATCCGTTTACGCGCAGGGTTCATTTTGCCGTCTCGGGACCGTGGTGAAAAAGCTAATTGACGCAGGATCATTTTGGTGGCGTGGATCGAAAGCCAAGAGTCCAAGGAACACGTGAAAAAAGTTTCATCAAGATCCGTCCAAAAACAAGCGAGATATTTGACTTCAAAGTGGGGGGTGTCCGATTTTTGAGTGGCCCTCGGCGAGGGGTCAGGGCGGCCAGGGGAGCGGTGCAGGCTTATGTTTGAAAATCCGTATCTCTGCTTCTGGGGGTCGTAGAGGGATGCATTTTTTTTTGTTTTAATCGTTGAAGAGTCTATTTTATGATGCTTCCACGTACAAGTTTGTATCTTCATCCGTTTACGCGCAGGGTTCATTTTGCCGTCTCGGGACCGTGGTGAAAAAGCTAATTGACGCAGGATCATTTTGGTGGCGTGGATCGAAAGCCAAGAGTCCAAGGAACACGTGAAAAAAGTTTCATCAAGATCCGTCCAAAAACAAGCGAGATATTTGACTTCAAAGTGGGGGGTGTCCGATTTTTGAGTGGCCCTCGGCGAGGGGTCAGGGCGGCCAGGGGAGCAGTGCAGGCTTATGTTTGAAAATCCGTATCTCTGCTTCTGGGGGTCGTAGAGGGATGCATTTTTTTTTGTTTTAATCGTTGAAGAGTCTATTTTATGATGCTTCCACGTACAAGTTTGTATCTTCATCCGTTTACGCGCAGGGTTCATTTTGCCGTCTCGGGACCGTGGTGAAAAAGCTAATTGACGCAGGATCATTTTGGTGGCGTGGATCGAAAGCCAAGAGTCCAAGGAACACGTGAAAAAAGTTTCATCAAGATCCGTCCAAAAACAAGCGAGATATTTGACTTCAAAGTGGGGGGTGTCCGATTTTTGAGTGGCCCTCGGCGAGGGGTCAGGGCGGCCAGGGGAGCAGTGCAGGCTTATGTTTGAAAATCCGTATCTCTGCTTCTGGGGGTCGTAGAGGGATGCATTTTTTTTTGTTTTAATCGTTGAAGAGTCTATTTTATGATGCTTCCACGTACAAGTTTGTATCTTCATCCGTTTACGCGCAGGGTTCATTTTGCCGTCTCGGGACCGTGGTGAAAAAGCTAATTGACGCAGGATCATTTTGGTGGCGTGGATCGAAAGCCAAGAGTCCAAGGAACACGTGAAAAAAGTTTCATCAAGATCCGTCCAAAAACAAGCGAGATATTTGACTTCAAAGTGGGGGGTGTCCGATTTTTGAGTGGCCCTCGGCGAGGGGTCAGGGCGGCCAGGGGAGCAGTGCAGGCTTATGTTTGAAAATCCGTATCTCTGCTTCTGGGGGTCGTAGAGGGATGCATTTTTTTTTGTTTTAATCGTTGAAGAGTCTATTTTATGATGCTTCCACGTACAAGTTTGTATCTTCATCCGTTTACGCGCAGGGTTCATTTTGCCGTCTCGGGACCGTGGTGAAAAAGCTAATTGACGCAGGATCATTTTGGTGGCGTGGATCGAAAGCCAAGAGTCCAAGGAACACGTGAAAAAAGTTTCATCAAGATCCGTCCAAAAACAAGCGAGATATTTGACTTCAAAGTGGGGGGTGTCCGATTTTTGAGTGGCCCTCGGCGAGGGGTCAGGGCGGCCAGGGGAGCGGTGCAGGCTTATGTTTGAAAATCCGTATCTCTGCTTCTGGGGGTCGTAGAGGGATGCATTTTTTTTTGTTTTAATCGTTGAAGAGTCTATTTTATGATGCTTCCACGTACAAGTTTGTATCTTCATCCGTTTACGCGCAGGGTTCATTTTGCCGTCTCGGGACCGTGGGGAAAAAGCTAATTGACGCAGGATCATTTTGGTGGCGTGGATCGAAAGCCAAGAGTCCAAGGAACACGTGAAAAAAGTTTCATCAAGATCCGTCCAAAAACAAGCGAGATATTTGACTTCAAAGTGGGGGGTGTCCGATTTTTGAGTGGCCCTCGGCGAGGGGTCAGGGCGGCCAGGGGAGCGGTGCAGGCTTATGTTTGAAAATCCGTATCTCTGCTTCTGGGGGTCGTAGAGGGATGCATTTTTTTTTGTTTTAATCGTTGAAGAGTCTATTTTATGATGCTTCCACGTACAAGTTTGTATCTTCATCCGTTTACGCGCAGGGTTCATTTTGCCGTCTCGGGACCGTGGTGAAAAAGCTAATTGACGCAGGATCATTTTGGTGGCGTGGATCGAAAGCCAAGAGTCCAAGGAACACGTGAAAAAAGTTTCATCAAGATCCGTCCAAAAACAAGCGAGATATTTGACTTCAAAGTGGGGGGTGTCCGATTTTTGAGTGGCCCTCGGCGAGGGGTCAGGGCGGCCAGGGGAGCGGTGCAGGCTTATGTTTGAAAATCCGTATCTCTGCTTCTGGGGGTCGTAGAGGGATGCATTTTTTTTTGTTTTAATCGTTGAAGAGTCTATTTTATGATGCTTCCACGTACAAGTTTGTATCTTCATCCGTTTACGCGCAGGGTTCATTTTGCCGTCTCGGGACCGTGGGGAAAAAGCTAATTGACGCAGGATCATTTTGGTGGCGTGGATCGAAAGCCAAGAGTCCAAGGAACACGTGAAAAAAGTTTCATCAAGATCCGTCCAAAAACAAGCGAGATATTTGACTTCAAAGTGGGGGGTGTCCGATTTTTGAGTGGCCCTCGGCGAGGGGTCAGGGCGGCCAGGGGAGCGGTGCAGGCTTATGTTTGAAAATCCGTATCTCTGCTTCTGGGGGTCGTAGAGGGATGCATTTTTTTTTGTTTTAATCGTTGAAGAGTCTATTTTATGATGCTTCCACGTACAAGTTTGTATCTTCATCCGTTTACGCGCAGGGTTCATTTTGCCGTCTCGGGACCGTGGTGAAAAAGCTAATTGACGCAGGATCATTTTGGTGGCGTGGATCGAAAGCCAAGAGTCCAAGGAACACGTGAAAAAAGTTTCATCAAGATCCGTCCAAAAACAAGCGAGATATTTGACTTCAAAGTGGGGGGTGTCCGATTTTTGAGTGGCCCTCGGCGAGGGGTCAGGGCGGCCAGGGGAGCAGTGCAGGCTTATGTTTGAAAATCCGTATCTCTGCTTCTGGGGGTCGTAGAGGGATGCATTTTTTTTTGTTTTAATCGTTGAAGAGTCTATTTTATGATGCTTCCACGTACAAGTTTGTATCTTCATCCGTTTACGCGCAGGGTTCATTTTGCCGTCTCGGGACCGTGGTGAAAAAGCTAATTGACGCAGGATCATTTTGGTGGCGTAGATCGAAAGCCAAGAGTCCAAGGAACACGTGAAAAAAGTTTCATCAAGATCCGTCCAAAAACAAGCGAGATATTTGACTTCAAAGTGGGGGGTGTCCGATTTTTGAGTGGCCCTCGGCGAGGGGTCAGGGCGGCCAGGGGAGCGGTGCAGGCTTATGTTTGAAAATCCGTATCTCTGCTTCTGGGGGTCGTAGAGGGATGCATTTTTTTTTGTTTTAATCGTTGAAGAGTCTATTTTATGATGCTTCCACGTACAAGTTTGTATCTTCATCCGTTTACGCGCAGGGTTCATTTTGCCGTCTCGGGACCGTGGGGAAAAAGCTAATTGACGCAGGATCATTTTGGTGGCGTGGATCGAAAGCCAAGAGTCCAAGGAACACGTGAAAAAAGTTTCATCAAGATCCGTCCAAAAACAAGCGAGATATTTGACTTCAAAGTGGGGGGTGTCCGATTTTTGAGTGGCCCTCGGCGAGGGGTCAGGGCGGCCAGGGGAGCAGTGCAGGCTTATGTTTGAAAATCCGTATCTCTGCTTCTGGGGGTCGTAGAGGGATGCATTTTTTTTTGTTTTAATCGTTGAAGAGTCTATTTTATGATGCTTCCACGTACAAGTTTGTATCTTCATCCGTTTACGCGCAGGGTTCATTTTGCCGTCTCGGGACCGTGGTGAAAAAGCTAATTGACGCAGGATCATTTTGGTGGCGTGGATCGAAAGCCAAGAGTCCAAGGAACACGTGAAAAAAGTTTCATCAAGATCCGTCCAAAAACAAGCGAGATATTTGACTTCAAAGTGGGGGGTGTCCGATTTTTGAGTGGCCCTCGGCGAGGGGTCAGGGCGGCCAGGGGAGCGGTGCAGGCTTATGTTTGAAAATCCGTATCTCTGCTTCTGGGGGTCGTAGAGGGATGCATTTTTTTTTGTTTTAATCGTTGAAGAGTCTATTTTATGATGCTTCCACGTACAAGTTTGTATCTTCATCCGTTTACGCGCAGGGTTCATTTTGCCGTCTCGGGACCGTGGTGAAAAAGCTAATTGACGCAGGATCATTTTGGTGGCGTGGATCGAAAGCCAAGAGTCCAAGGAACACGTGAAAAAAGTTTCATCAAGATCCGTCCAAAAACAAGCGAGATATTTGACTTCAAAGTGGGGGGTGTCCGATTTTTGAGTGGCCCTCGGCGAGGGGTCAGGGCGGCCAGGGGAGCAGTGCAGGCTTATGTTTGAAAATCCGTATCTCTGCTTCTGGGGGTCGTAGAGGGATGCATTTTTTTTTGTTTTAATCGTTGAAGAGTCTATTTTATGATGCTTCCACGTACAAGTTTGTATCTTCATCCGTTTACGCGCAGGGTTCATTTTGCCGTCTCGGGACCGTGGTGAAAAAGCTAATTGACGCAGGATCATTTTGGTGGCGTGGATCGAAAGCCAAGAGTCCAAGGAACACGTGAAAAAAGTTTCATCAAGATCCGTCCAAAAACAAGCGAGATATTTGACTTCAAAGTGGGGGGTGTCCGATTTTTGAGTGGCCCTCGGCGAGGGGTCAGGGCGGCCAGGGGAGCAGTGCAGGCTTATGTTTGAAAATCCGTATCTCTGCTTCTGGGGGTCGTAGAGGGATGCATTTTTTTTTGTTTTAATCGTTGAAGAGTCTATTTTATGATGCTTCCACGTACAAGTTTGTATCTTCATCCGTTTACGCGCAGGGTTCATTTTGCCGTCTCGGGACCGTGGTGAAAAAGCTAATTGACGCAGGATCATTTTGGTGGCGTGGATCGAAAGCCAAGAGTCCAAGGAACACGTGAAAAAAGTTTCATCAAGATCCGTCCAAAAACAAGCGAGATATTTGACTTCAAAGTGGGGGGTGTCCGATTTTTGAGTGGCCCTCGGCGAGGGGTCAGGGCGGCCAGGGGAGCGGTGCAGGCTTATGTTTGAAAATCCGTATCTCTGCTTCTGGGGGTCGTAGAGGGATGCATTTTTTTTTGTTTTAATCGTTGAAGAGTCTATTTTATGATGCTTCCACGTACAAGTTTGTATCTTCATCCGTTTACGCGCAGGGTTCATTTTGCCGTCTCGGGACCGTGGGGAAAAAGCTAATTGACGCAGGATCATTTTGGTGGCGTGGATCGAAAGCCAAGAGTCCAAGGAACACGTGAAAAAAGTTTCATCAAGATCCGTCCAAAAACAAGCGAGATATTTGACTTCAAAGTGGGGGGTGTCCGATTTTTGAGTGGCCCTCGGCGAGGGGTCAGGGCGGCCAGGGGAGCGGTGCAGGCTTATGTTTGAAAATCCGTATCTCTGCTTCTGGGGGTCGTAGAGGGATGCATTTTTTTTTGTTTTAATCGTTGAAGAGTCTATTTTATGATGCTTCCACGTACAAGTTTGTATCTTCATCCGTTTACGCGCAGGGTTCATTTTGCCGTCTCGGGACCGTGGTGAAAAAGCTAATTGACGCAGGATCATTTTGGTGGCGTGGATCGAAAGCCAAGAGTCCAAGGAACACGTGAAAAAAGTTTCATCAAGATCCGTCCAAAAACAAGCGAGATATTTGACTTCAAAGTGGGGGGTGTCCGATTTTTGAGTGGCCCTCGGCGAGGGGTCAGGGCGGCCAGGGGAGCGGTGCAGGCTTATGTTTGAAAATCCGTATCTCTGCTTCTGGGGGTCGTAGAGGGATGCATTTTTTTTTGTTTTAATCGTTGAAGAGTCTATTTTATGATGCTTCCACGTACAAGTTTGTATCTTCATCCGTTTACGCGCAGGGTTCATTTTGCCGTCTCGGGACCGTGGGGAAAAAGCTAATTGACGCAGGATCATTTTGGTGGCGTGGATCGAAAGCCAAGAGTCCAAGGAACACGTGAAAAAAGTTTCATCAAGATCCGTCCAAAAACAAGCGAGATATTTGACTTCAAAGTGGGGGGTGTCCGATTTTTGAGTGGCCCTCGGCGAGGGGTCAGGGCGGCCAGGGGAGCGGTGCAGGCTTATGTTTGAAAATCCGTATCTCTGCTTCTGGGGGTCGTAGAGGGATGCATTTTTTTTTGTTTTAATCGTTGAAGAGTCTATTTTATGATGCTTCCACGTACAAGTTTGTATCTTCATCCGTTTACGCGCAGGGTTCATTTTGCCGTCTCGGGACCGTGGGGAAAAAGCTAATTGACGCAGGATCATTTTGGTGGCGTGGATCGAAAGCCAAGAGTCCAAGGAACACGTGAAAAAAGTTTCATCAAGATCCGTCCAAAAACAAGCGAGATATTTGACTTCAAAGTGGGGGGTGTCCGATTTTTGAGTGGCCCTCGGCGAGGGGTCAGGGCGGCCAGGGGAGCGGTGCAGGCTTATGTTTGAAAATCCGTATCTCTGCTTCTGGGGGTCGTAGAGGGATGCATTTTTTTTTGTTTTAATCGTTGAAGAGTCTATTTTATGATGCTTCCACGTACAAGTTTGTATCTTCATCCGTTTACGCGCAGGGTTCATTTTGCCGTCTCGGGACCGTGGTGAAAAAGCTAATTGACGCAGGATCATTTTGGTGGCGTGGATCGAAAGCCAAGAGTCCAAGGAACACGTGAAAAAAGTTTCATCAAGATCCGTCCAAAAACAAGCGAGATATTTGACTTCAAAGTGGGGGGTGTCCGATTTTTGAGTGGCCCTCGGCGAGGGGTCAGGGCGGCCAGGGGAGCAGTGCAGGCTTATGTTTGAAAATCCGTATCTCTGCTTCTGGGGGTCGTAGAGGGATGCATTTTTTTTTGTTTTAATCGTTGAAGAGTCTATTTTATGATGCTTCCACGTACAAGTTTGTATCTTCATCCGTTTACGCGCAGGGTTCATTTTGCCGTCTCGGGACCGTGGTGAAAAAGCTAATTGACGCAGGATCATTTTGGTGGCGTAGATCGAAAGCCAAGAGTCCAAGGAACACGTGAAAAAAGTTTCATCAAGATCCGTCCAAAAACAAGCGAGATATTTGACTTCAAAGTGGGGGGTGTCCGATTTTTGAGTGGCCCTCGGCGAGGGGTCAGGGCGGCCAGGGGAGCGGTGCAGGCTTATGTTTGAAAATCCGTATCTCTGCTTCTGGGGGTCGTAGAGGGATGCATTTTTTTTTGTTTTAATCGTTGAAGAGTCTATTTTATGATGCTTCCACGTACAAGTTTGTATCTTCATCCGTTTACGCGCAGGGTTCATTTTGCCGTCTCGGGACCGTGGGGAAAAAGCTAATTGACGCAGGATCATTTTGGTGGCGTGGATCGAAAGCCAAGAGTCCAAGGAACACGTGAAAAAAGTTTCATCAAGATCCGTCCAAAAACAAGCGAGATATTTGACTTCAAAGTGGGGGGTGTCCGATTTTTGAGTGGCCCTCGGCGAGGGGTCAGGGCGGCCAGGGGAGCAGTGCAGGCTTATGTTTGAAAATCCGTATCTCTGCTTCTGGGGGTCGTAGAGGGATGCATTTTTTTTTGTTTTAATCGTTGAAGAGTCTATTTTATGATGCTTCCACGTACAAGTTTGTATCTTCATCCGTTTACGCGCAGGGTTCATTTTGCCGTCTCGGGACCGTGGTGAAAAAGCTAATTGACGCAGGATCATTTTGGTGGCGTGGATCGAAAGCCAAGAGTCCAAGGAACACGTGAAAAAAGTTTCATCAAGATCCGTCCAAAAACAAGCGAGATATTTGACTTCAAAGTGGGGGGTGTCCGATTTTTGAGTGGCCCTCGGCGAGGGGTCAGGGCGGCCAGGGGAGCGGTGCAGGCTTATGTTTGAAAATCCGTATCTCTGCTTCTGGGGGTCGTAGAGGGATGCATTTTTTTTTGTTTTAATCGTTGAAGAGTCTATTTTATGATGCTTCCACGTACAAGTTTGTATCTTCATCCGTTTACGCGCAGGGTTCATTTTGCCGTCTCGGGACCGTGGGGAAAAAGCTAATTGACGCAGGATCATTTTGGTGGCGTGGATCGAAAGCCAAGAGTCCAAGGAACACGTGAAAAAAGTTTCATCAAGATCCGTCCAAAAACAAGCGAGATATTTGACTTCAAAGTGGGGGGTGTCCGATTTTTGAGTGGCCCTCGGCGAGGGGTCAGGGCGGCCAGGGGAGCAGTGCAGGCTTATGTTTGAAAATCCGTATCTCTGCTTCTGGGGGTCGTAGAGGGATGCATTTTTTTTTGTTTTAATCGTTGAAGAGTCTATTTTATGATGCTTCCACGTACAAGTTTGTATCTTCATCCGTTTACGCGCAGGGTTCATTTTGCCGTCTCGGGACCGTGGTGAAAAAGCTAATTGACGCAGGATCATTTTGGTGGCGTGGATCGAAAGCCAAGAGTCCAAGGAACACGTGAAAAAAGTTTCATCAAGATCCGTCCAAAAACAAGCGAGATATTTGACTTCAAAGTGGGGGGTGTCCGATTTTTGAGTGGCCCTCGGCGAGGGGTCAGGGCGGCCAGGGGAGCGGTGCAGGCTTATGTTTGAAAATCCGTATCTCTGCTTCTGGGGGTCGTAGAGGGATGCATTTTTTTTTGTTTTAATCGTTGAAGAGTCTATTTTATGATGCTTCCACGTACAAGTTTGTATCTTCATCCGTTTACGCGCAGGGTTCATTTTGCCGTCTCGGGACCGTGGTGAAAAAGCTAATTGACGCAGGATCATTTTGGTGGCGTGGATCGAAAGCCAAGAGTCCAAGGAACACGTGAAAAAAGTTTCATCAAGATCCGTCCAAAAACAAGCGAGATATTTGACTTCAAAGTGGGGGGTGTCCGATTTTTGAGTGGCCCTCGGCGAGGGGTCAGGGCGGCCAGGGGAGCAGTGCAGGCTTATGTTTGAAAATCCGTATCTCTGCTTCTGGGGGTCGTAGAGGGATGCATTTTTTTTTGTTTTAATCGTTGAAGAGTCTATTTTATGATGCTTCCACGTACAAGTTTGTATCTTCATCCGTTTACGCGCAGGGTTCATTTTGCCGTCTCGGGACCGTGGTGAAAAAGCTAATTGACGCAGGATCATTTTGGTGGCGTGGATCGAAAGCCAAGAGTCCAAGGAACACGTGAAAAAAGTTTCATCAAGATCCGTCCAAAAACAAGCGAGATATTTGACTTCAAAGTGGGGGGTGTCCGATTTTTGAGTGGCCCTCGGCGAGGGGTCAGGGCGGCCAGGGGAGCAGTGCAGGCTTATGTTTGAAAATCCGTATCTCTGCTTCTGGGGGTCGTAGAGGGATGCATTTTTTTTTGTTTTAATCGTTGAAGAGTCTATTTTATGATGCTTCCACGTACAAGTTTGTATCTTCATCCGTTTACGCGCAGGGTTCATTTTGCCGTCTCGGGACCGTGGTGAAAAAGCTAATTGACGCAGGATCATTTTGGTGGCGTGGATCGAAAGCCAAGAGTCCAAGGAACACGTGAAAAAAGTTTCATCAAGATCCGTCCAAAAACAAGCGAGATATTTGACTTCAAAGTGGGGGGTGTCCGATTTTTGAGTGGCCCTCGGCGAGGGGTCAGGGCGGCCAGGGGAGCAGTGCAGGCTTATGTTTGAAAATCCGTATCTCTGCTTCTGGGGGTCGTAGAGGGATGCATTTTTTTTTGTTTTAATCGTTGAAGAGTCTATTTTATGATGCTTCCACGTACAAGTTTGTATCTTCATCCGTTTACGCGCAGGGTTCATTTTGCCGTCTCGGGACCGTGGTGAAAAAGCTAATTGACGCAGGATCATTTTGGTGGCGTGGATCGAAAGCCAAGAGTCCAAGGAACACGTGAAAAAAGTTTCATCAAGATCCGTCCAAAAACAAGCGAGATATTTGACTTCAAAGTGGGGGGTGTCCGATTTTTGAGTGGCCCTCGGCGAGGGGTCAGGGCGGCCAGGGGAGCGGTGCAGGCTTATGTTTGAAAATCCGTATCTCTGCTTCTGGGGGTCGTAGAGGGATGCATTTTTTTTTGTTTTAATCGTTGAAGAGTCTATTTTATGATGCTTCCACGTACAAGTTTGTATCTTCATCCGTTTACGCGCAGGGTTCATTTTGCCGTCTCGGGACCGTGGTGAAAAAGCTAATTGACGCAGGATCATTTTGGTGGCGTGGATCGAAAGCCAAGAGTCCAAGGAACACGTGAAAAAAGTTTCATCAAGATCCGTCCAAAAACAAGCGAGATATTTGACTTCAAAGTGGGGGGTGTCCGATTTTTGAGTGGCCCTCGGCGAGGGGTCAGGGCGGCCAGGGGAGCAGTGCAGGCTTATGTTTGAAAATCCGTATCTCTGCTTCTGGGGGTCGTAGAGGGATGCATTTTTTTTTGTTTTAATCGTTGAAGAGTCTATTTTATGATGCTTCCACGTACAAGTTTGTATCTTCATCCGTTTACGCGCAGGGTTCATTTTGCCGTCTCGGGACCGTGGTGAAAAAGCTAATTGACGCAGGATCATTTTGGTGGCGTGGATCGAAAGCCAAGAGTCCAAGGAACACGTGAAAAAAGTTTCATCAAGATCCGTCCAAAAACAAGCGAGATATTTGACTTCAAAGTGGGGGGTGTCCGATTTTTGAGTGGCCCTCGGCGAGGGGTCAGGGCGGCCAGGGGAGCAGTGCAGGCTTATGTTTGAAAATCCGTATCTCTGCTTCTGGGGGTCGTAGAGGGATGCATTTTTTTTTGTTTTAATCGTTGAAGAGTCTATTTTATGATGCTTCCACGTACAAGTTTGTATCTTCATCCGTTTACGCGCAGGGTTCATTTTGCCGTCTCGGGACCGTGGTGAAAAAGCTAATTGACGCAGGATCATTTTGGTGGCGTGGATCGAAAGCCAAGAGTCCAAGGAACACGTGAAAAAAGTTTCATCAAGATCCGTCCAAAAACAAGCGAGATATTTGACTTCAAAGTGGGGGGTGTCCGATTTTTGAGTGGCCCTCGGCGAGGGGTCAGGGCGGCCAGGGGAGCAGTGCAGGCTTATGTTTGAAAATCCGTATCTCTGCTTCTGGGGGTCGTAGAGGGATGCATTTTTTTTTGTTTTAATCGTTGAAGAGTCTATTTTATGATGCTTCCACGTACAAGTTTGTATCTTCATCCGTTTACGCGCAGGGTTCATTTTGCCGTCTCGGGACCGTGGTGAAAAAGCTAATTGACGCAGGATCATTTTGGTGGCGTGGATCGAAAGCCAAGAGTCCAAGGAACACGTGAAAAAAGTTTCATCAAGATCCGTCCAAAAACAAGCGAGATATTTGACTTCAAAGTGGGGGGTGTCCGATTTTTGAGTGGCCCTCGGCGAGGGGTCAGGGCGGCCAGGGGAGCGGTGCAGGCTTATGTTTGAAAATCCGTATCTCTGCTTCTGGGGGTCGTAGAGGGATGCATTTTTTTTTGTTTTAATCGTTGAAGAGTCTATTTTATGATGCTTCCACGTACAAGTTTGTATCTTCATCCGTTTACGCGCAGGGTTCATTTTGCCGTCTCGGGACCGTGGGGAAAAAGCTAATTGACGCAGGATCATTTTGGTGGCGTGGATCGAAAGCCAAGAGTCCAAGGAACACGTGAAAAAAGTTTCATCAAGATCCGTCCAAAAACAAGCGAGATATTTGACTTCAAAGTGGGGGGTGTCCGATTTTTGAGTGGCCCTCGGCGAGGGGTCAGGGCGGCCAGGGGAGCGGTGCAGGCTTATGTTTGAAAATCCGTATCTCTGCTTCTGGGGGTCGTAGAGGGATGCATTTTTTTTTGTTTTAATCGTTGAAGAGTCTATTTTATGATGCTTCCACGTACAAGTTTGTATCTTCATCCGTTTACGCGCAGGGTTCATTTTGCCGTCTCGGGACCGTGGTGAAAAAGCTAATTGACGCAGGATCATTTTGGTGGCGTGGATCGAAAGCCAAGAGTCCAAGGAACACGTGAAAAAAGTTTCATCAAGATCCGTCCAAAAACAAGCGAGATATTTGACTTCAAAGTGGGGGGTGTCCGATTTTTGAGTGGCCCTCGGCGAGGGGTCAGGGCGGCCAGGGGAGCAGTGCAGGCTTATGTTTGAAAATCCGTATCTCTGCTTCTGGGGGTCGTAGAGGGATGCATTTTTTTTTGTTTTAATCGTTGAAGAGTCTATTTTATGATGCTTCCACGTACAAGTTTGTATCTTCATCCGTTTACGCGCAGGGTTCATTTTGCCGTCTCGGGACCGTGGTGAAAAAGCTAATTGACGCAGGATCATTTTGGTGGCGTGGATCGAAAGCCAAGAGTCCAAGGAACACGTGAAAAAAGTTTCATCAAGATCCGTCCAAAAACAAGCGAGATATTTGACTTCAAAGTGGGGGGTGTCCGATTTTTGAGTGGCCCTCGGCGAGGGGTCAGGGCGGCCAGGGGAGCGGTGCAGGCTTATGTTTGAAAATCCGTATCTCTGCTTCTGGGGGTCGTAGAGGGATGCATTTTTTTTTGTTTTAATCGTTGAAGAGTCTATTTTATGATGCTTCCACGTACAAGTTTGTATCTTCATCCGTTTACGCGCAGGGTTCATTTTGCCGTCTCGGGACCGTGGTGAAAAAGCTAATTGACGCAGGATCATTTTGGTGGCGTGGATCGAAAGCCAAGAGTCCAAGGAACACGTGAAAAAAGTTTCATCAAGATCCGTCCAAAAACAAGCGAGATATTTGACTTCAAAGTGGGGGGTGTCCGATTTTTGAGTGGCCCTCGGCGAGGGGTCAGGGCGGCCAGGGGAGCAGTGCAGGCTTATGTTTGAAAATCCGTATCTCTGCTTCTGGGGGTCGTAGAGGGATGCATTTTTTTTTGTTTTAATCGTTGAAGAGTCTATTTTATGATGCTTCCACGTACAAGTTTGTATCTTCATCCGTTTACGCGCAGGGTTCATTTTGCCGTCTCGGGACCGTGGTGAAAAAGCTAATTGACGCAGGATCATTTTGGTGGCGTGGATCGAAAGCCAAGAGTCCAAGGAACACGTGAAAAAAGTTTCATCAAGATCCGTCCAAAAACAAGCGAGATATTTGACTTCAAAGTGGGGGGTGTCCGATTTTTGAGTGGCCCTCGGCGAGGGGTCAGGGCGGCCAGGGGAGCAGTGCAGGCTTATGTTTGAAAATCCGTATCTCTGCTTCTGGGGGTCGTAGAGGGATGCATTTTTTTTTGTTTTAATCGTTGAAGAGTCTATTTTATGATGCTTCCACGTACAAGTTTGTATCTTCATCCGTTTACGCGCAGGGTTCATTTTGCCGTCTCGGGACCGTGGTGAAAAAGCTAATTGACGCAGGATCATTTTGGTGGCGTGGATCGAAAGCCAAGAGTCCAAGGAACACGTGAAAAAAGTTTCATCAAGATCCGTCCAAAAACAAGCGAGATATTTGACTTCAAAGTGGGGGGTGTCCGATTTTTGAGTGGCCCTCGGCGAGGGGTCAGGGCGGCCAGGGGAGCGGTGCAGGCTTATGTTTGAAAATCCGTATCTCTGCTTCTGGGGGTCGTAGAGGGATGCATTTTTTTTTGTTTTAATCGTTGAAGAGTCTATTTTATGATGCTTCCACGTACAAGTTTGTATCTTCATCCGTTTACGCGCAGGGTTCATTTTGCCGTCTCGGGACCGTGGGGAAAAAGCTAATTGACGCAGGATCATTTTGGTGGCGTGGATCGAAAGCCAAGAGTCCAAGGAACACGTGAAAAAAGTTTCATCAAGATCCGTCCAAAAACAAGCGAGATATTTGACTTCAAAGTGGGGGGTGTCCGATTTTTGAGTGGCCCTCGGCGAGGGGTCAGGGCGGCCAGGGGAGCGGTGCAGGCTTATGTTTGAAAATCCGTATCTCTGCTTCTGGGGGTCGTAGAGGGATGCATTTTTTTTTGTTTTAATCGTTGAAGAGTCTATTTTATGATGCTTCCACGTACAAGTTTGTATCTTCATCCGTTTACGCGCAGGGTTCATTTTGCCGTCTCGGGACCGTGGTGAAAAAGCTAATTGACGCAGGATCATTTTGGTGGCGTGGATCGAAAGCCAAGAGTCCAAGGAACACGTGAAAAAAGTTTCATCAAGATCCGTCCAAAAACAAGCGAGATATTTGACTTCAAAGTGGGGGGTGTCCGATTTTTGAGTGGCCCTCGGCGAGGGGTCAGGGCGGCCAGGGGAGCAGTGCAGGCTTATGTTTGAAAATCCGTATCTCTGCTTCTGGGGGTCGTAGAGGGATGCATTTTTTTTTGTTTTAATCGTTGAAGAGTCTATTTTATGATGCTTCCACGTACAAGTTTGTATCTTCATCCGTTTACGCGCAGGGTTCATTTTGCCGTCTCGGGACCGTGGTGAAAAAGCTAATTGACGCAGGATCATTTTGGTGGCGTGGATCGAAAGCCAAGAGTCCAAGGAACACGTGAAAAAAGTTTCATCAAGATCCGTCCAAAAACAAGCGAGATATTTGACTTCAAAGTGGGGGGTGTCCGATTTTTGAGTGGCCCTCGGCGAGGGGTCAGGGCGGCCAGGGGAGCAGTGCAGGCTTATGTTTGAAAATCCGTATCTCTGCTTCTGGGGGTCGTAGAGGGATGCATTTTTTTTTGTTTTAATCGTTGAAGAGTCTATTTTATGATGCTTCCACGTACAAGTTTGTATCTTCATCCGTTTACGCGCAGGGTTCATTTTGCCGTCTCGGGACCGTGGTGAAAAAGCTAATTGACGCAGGATCATTTTGGTGGCGTGGATCGAAAGCCAAGAGTCCAAGGAACACGTGAAAAAAGTTTCATCAAGATCCGTCCAAAAACAAGCGAGATATTTGACTTCAAAGTGGGGGGTGTCCGATTTTTGAGTGGCCCTCGGCGAGGGGTCAGGGCGGCCAGGGGAGCGGTGCAGGCTTATGTTTGAAAATCCGTATCTCTGCTTCTGGGGGTCGTAGAGGGATGCATTTTTTTTTGTTTTAATCGTTGAAGAGTCTATTTTATGATGCTTCCACGTACAAGTTTGTATCTTCATCCGTTTACGCGCAGGGTTCATTTTGCCGTCTCGGGACCGTGGTGAAAAAGCTAATTGACGCAGGATCATTTTGGTGGCGTGGATCGAAAGCCAAGAGTCCAAGGAACACGTGAAAAAAGTTTCATCAAGATCCGTCCAAAAACAAGCGAGATATTTGACTTCAAAGTGGGGGGTGTCCGATTTTTGAGTGGCCCTCGGCGAGGGGTCAGGGCGGCCAGGGGAGCAGTGCAGGCTTATGTTTGAAAATCCGTATCTCTGCTTCTGGGGGTCGTAGAGGGATGCATTTTTTTTTGTTTTAATCGTTGAAGAGTCTATTTTATGATGCTTCCACGTACAAGTTTGTATCTTCATCCGTTTACGCGCAGGGTTCATTTTGCCGTCTCGGGACCGTGGTGAAAAAGCTAATTGACGCAGGATCATTTTGGTGGCGTGGATCGAAAGCCAAGAGTCCAAGGAACACGTGAAAAAAGTTTCATCAAGATCCGTCCAAAAACAAGCGAGATATTTGACTTCAAAGTGGGGGGTGTCCGATTTTTGAGTGGCCCTCGGCGAGGGGTCAGGGCGGCCAGGGGAGCAGTGCAGGCTTATGTTTGAAAATCCGTATCTCTGCTTCTGGGGGTCGTAGAGGGATGCATTTTTTTTTGTTTTAATCGTTGAAGAGTCTATTTTATGATGCTTCCACGTACAAGTTTGTATCTTCATCCGTTTACGCGCAGGGTTCATTTTGCCGTCTCGGGACCGTGGTGAAAAAGCTAATTGACGCAGGATCATTTTGGTGGCGTGGATCGAAAGCCAAGAGTCCAAGGAACACGTGAAAAAAGTTTCATCAAGATCCGTCCAAAAACAAGCGAGATATTTGACTTCAAAGTGGGGGGTGTCCGATTTTTGAGTGGCCCTCGGCGAGGGGTCAGGGCGGCCAGGGGAGCGGTGCAGGCTTATGTTTGAAAATCCGTATCTCTGCTTCTGGGGGTCGTAGAGGGATGCATTTTTTTTTGTTTTAATCGTTGAAGAGTCTATTTTATGATGCTTCCACGTACAAGTTTGTATCTTCATCCGTTTACGCGCAGGGTTCATTTTGCCGTCTCGGGACCGTGGGGAAAAAGCTAATTGACGCAGGATCATTTTGGTGGCGTGGATCGAAAGCCAAGAGTCCAAGGAACACGTGAAAAAAGTTTCATCAAGATCCGTCCAAAAACAAGCGAGATATTTGACTTCAAAGTGGGGGGTGTCCGATTTTTGAGTGGCCCTCGGCGAGGGGTCAGGGCGGCCAGGGGAGCAGTGCAGGCTTATGTTTGAAAATCCGTATCTCTGCTTCTGGGGGTCGTAGAGGGATGCATTTTTTTTTGTTTTAATCGTTGAAGAGTCTATTTTATGATGCTTCCACGTACAAGTTTGTATCTTCATCCGTTTACGCGCAGGGTTCATTTTGCCGTCTCGGGACCGTGGTGAAAAAGCTAATTGACGCAGGATCATTTTGGTGGCGTGGATCGAAAGCCAAGAGTCCAAGGAACACGTGAAAAAAGTTTCATCAAGATCCGTCCAAAAACAAGCGAGATATTTGACTTCAAAGTGGGGGGTGTCCGATTTTTGAGTGGCCCTCGGCGAGGGGTCAGGGCGGCCAGGGGAGCGGTGCAGGCTTATGTTTGAAAATCCGTATCTCTGCTTCTGGGGGTCGTAGAGGGATGAATTTTTTTAGTTCAAATCGTGAATATCCTTTTAAATATCTCATCGTGCCAGAAACAAGGGAATTTATAATGTATATATAATATATAGCTTTAGGTAAATGTTTTAGGTCGAGGAAAAATTTTGGGAGGATGATTGTTTTTAGTAACTGAGATAAATGAGCGTGTGAATAGATCTGTTGAGCGAATGGAAGATTATTAAAGATTATTAAAATGAACTGTGTTGTGAATGTTGATACAGTTTGGTCTTATACAAAACATGGTGTTAAAATTCTTCATTAAGTATTATATAATAACACTGACCGTACCGACACGTTATGGGTACTTATTATTACGATAGCACATCTTGTGACGGTTATAAAGTTACAATAATATCAGTCTGAAAGAAATCCACGAGACTGTCAACTTAATATAAGATACACAACGTACAAGACACTGTTTATTTAATAATACAAAAAATTATATACTTTCATTTCAATGAACCAGTCATTTATCCGCATATGGTACGGTTAGTGTTAATTGATAATAAAGGAAATCTATATTTATTCATTTAAACTATAACCCGCATTTACAAAGAGTTTCTTCGTATTTTAAAGTAAAATTGAAGTCAATTTTTCATATCTCAAATCAAGTTTTACGAAGGTATAATTCGTCACGGTAAAATTTCTGTGATTTTTAAGCAAGTAAGTTGTTTCACTAGTGTGATAAAATACGAAGAAACTTTTTTCCTCACGTATCAAATATTAAAATAAATTTTGCTGACGAAAGATATGAACTTTGGTCCACTGATTGAGAACTGGGGCCTTTACCTCTTCGCCCATCATGCTAACGTGTTAGATCTTTTTATTCCGATTGAAAGAGGTGGATGAAGGTCAAAGAAGTATCAATTCAGACCATAGTACATATTGTACGTTATTCTTGAAGCAGATAATAGGCCAATTTGGCAAAATAACGCTTACCACGACAAGTGATACGGTGTAACCAATTAGCATTCCCGCTAGAACATCGCTCCAGTGATGCTTATAATCAGAAATTCGTGACATCGCTGTGAACCAAGCCATCAGGAGGCAAATAAGTTGAAGGAAGTGTCTCAACAACTTACTGCCTTTCCATCTCATTCTCAGCTGTATGTAGAGCTGAAAAATTTAATGAATCGAACGTAGATTGAGAAGCGACAGAAAATGCCGCCTGGCAAGCTGACCTTGGAAATTATTGAACGCTGATTTTTTTATATTGTTTCAGTTTTAATTCCTATAACACTTGATCATTAAATAATGACTTGGGACTCTGGCTCATCGGTTGCGAGTTCAAATTGTTATTGGTACAAAAATTCCTTCATAAATGAAAAAGGTTACGATGATTTTCTATAATGCGTTAACACTAATTTCTTCATTTCTACCGAAGTGAAACTTTCTCCATTAAAATCACATCTTCACGAAGCACAAACGTTAAAGACAAAAAGCGATATATAGACAACAAGACTTTAACTTTTTAAACCCAACGCGTAAATATTCACTGAATTAACAAATTCGTAAATATTACAATTTACAAGTCGCATGAAACATTGAATTCAATAGCGCCGGTCACCGGTGACCTCCATGGCATTCGACGTGTCAAAAAGCTGATAAAACAAGAAAACAACTAAAGATCTGCTTGCCGGGCTAAGCAAGGTTAAATTCGGTTCACAAATTGACGAACGTAGCAGAATCTTACCACGAGGTAGAGCATGGTGTAAGCCGAGAATGCCGCATGTCCGGAGGGAAAAGATAATCTGAAACGATAGATTGTACCTTGTCAAATAAATCTCATTCGTCGATCGGTCATACGGAAGTCTCTTAAATTTTTTTTTTACAATCACGACTCACGATCGTCATACGTGTATACAAGAGGCCCATAATGGGACCCTATTAATTTTATCACGATTAATTCTAGGGCGTGCATCGCGGCGATTACAATCGACGTACGTGTACCCTGCAGCGTTGGCCATAAAGAAGAATCAACGGAAGATTCCCCTACGTGAATTAACGGTGAAAAGGAGAAAAAGGGTTAAGAGAGGCGGAGTCGACTGTGGTTCCTTCTACATCGAATAATTGGCCACCGAAAAGCCCGCGCCTTTAATCAAATTTTGCTCTGTCGTTTTCTTCCTGTCGTTACTGCCGCATCCCAATTTATGATGTTTACAAATTATCATTCTCGCGGGCTGTAGCTTGTGATTTGCTTAATTTATTTTCTTACGATGCAAATCTACCATGCGAAACGAAGACGTTTATTTGCATCGGAACTACCGAGGGTTAATAAACCTTTGACAATTAATTTTGAAATAATAGATAAATATTTTTGAAGAAAGAAATCAAGGAAAACAAAAGAAACCTGATTCATTTTCGCCTACATTCTACAACACAGACATTTAAAGTTAAAGAAGGCAAAAATGGTTCGGAAAGATTTAAAAAAATGCTAGACAAGTAATTTCGACCAGCTAATTCTCTTTAGAACTTCGAGAAATTTTTCTGTTTCTTTCTTAAATTAACCATATCTATCTTATAAAACGGAAGTAATTGATTAAATTCCTTTATTCCTTTCACAACGTACTCATCAAATATGAGTCGCTCAGAAGCCACTGCAGTTAAGTCAATTTTTTTTTATTTTCTGATTTTTGTAAATTTGAATAGAATAAAGTTTAATGTATTAAAATTTACAAAGATGAGAAAATATCCCAAAAATTGAATCAACCGCATTGGCTTCTGAGCGACTCATATATTCAGCGGTACCAAATTAATCATCGGTAACTCCACCGTTACAAACTTCAATTTTTAATTACTTATTAAAAATAATTTAACGAAATATTAACACATCTCAAGCGGGTATTTTCTCGTCAAATTCTTATCATATAGCGGGCGATTTTCTGCAATTCGCGTGCAAAAATGACTTCTGCATAAAATAGTTATTTGAACTATGAGTTATTTTTCAATATACTTTCAGTTTCTTTTTAAAAAATAATTCCTTTTATTCACTTTGCTTTGTCTTCCCCGCGTTTTAATAATAACTTGCACGAATATTTAATATTTTGAAATATGATAGATTTAACACTATTCCTACCACGACCGGTCAAATGACCGTTTTTAAAATTTCGATTAGAATTTCCTATATATAACGTAATTGAATCGCCTTTAAACTTCACGACTTTTCCTCAAATATACGTATAATACATTCACATTATAATACATTTTTCAATATTCACTTCTTTTTTTACTGTTCATTTTCTGGGAAAAAATTATCATTTGACAAATTCACCGGTTGCGGTAGGAAGAGATATACGTGAAGTGTCGGTAGAAATAGTGTTAACGCCGGTAGTTCTAGTGTTAAATTGTACTACATCATTTCACCTGACGCCCCAACAAGAAACGTTCTTCCCCAGAACTTCGAAAAGGCAAGTCTCTATGCTATTCGATATCTTTGTCAATACGTGCTATTGTCCGAGAAGGATTTCCAGACAATTAGCAGTGTTTCTTTGCCGAATCTGCAGCCATAACTGTTGGGCAGATTCGCTGAATTACCGAGGGCTACCAAAGTGGTCCGCAGAAGTCCGGAAGATTGGGAAACCCTAGTCTATGAGTCCCCTTTCCAACACTGAGAAACGAGAGGTAGGGATAAATGAATGAATTCTCTGTGAGCTTTTATCGTCGATTCCTCAAATCTTTCCCTACATAAAACTGTCCCTGGCTCTGAAAAGGGCGGATGACCCGCGATATGCTCGAGTACGCTTCAGCATTGCGCATGCGCACTGGCCAAAGGAGCTGCTCTAACAGCAATGTCCCCGTTTTTTTTCTTTTCGCTACTTATATGAGATAACACATGGCAGTGCCATATTCAGAACGGTGTACGACGAAAAAGAAAAATAACTCCTGACGTAAGCGGGAGCGTTGTCATCTTCGTTTTGTTCCGTCGGCTCTGTAATTGAAACTCCCCGGAAACGGAGGAACGCGCGGTTTTTCGTCTCCTTTCAAGTCGGGGTCTTTTGATGCGCCGTTCCTAAAACTGTGAGCGGCTAAAAGAACAGTTTAACGCCCGTTGGGCTTTTTCGAGCGTTCTATTAAAGATCCACTAGCATTATATTCAGAGCAGGGAATAAAGTATTGCGGGAAGAGCTTGGTTTCTTTGGTATACTTAAGACTGAAACTAGTAAGGCGGTCAAAGTGACTGGTTTCCAATTTTCGAGACGTTCTCCAAATTGATAGGGGAGTCGTGTACTAAATATTCCACTTGTGTCTTGTTAAACTCAAATTACCTAATTAATCGACTTTTTCACCTCTACATTTACTTTTTTCCAAAGTTTTTATTCAATTATATTTAACACTAGAACTACCGGCGTTAAATATAGTATATTTAAATATACCGAATAAGTACTTTGAGAAAAGAGAAGTCAGGAAGCGGAAAAAAGATCGTTTTGGTGATTTATGCTTTTTGAGATGGACGTTGAATATTTATTGTATAACTCTCCTATACTCTTGGGGAATTTTTGGAAAAAATTGCGTACCAGACATTTGGACTGGTTTGGTGTTAAATAGATAAAAGAAGAACTCTGAAGCTAAAGGTGTTAAAATAGCAAAAGCGATAGTTTGATAATGCTATAAATAGAAGTTTCTTAATGATTTGTTATTAACAAGTTCAAAGTTCTTCCATCGATGAGAAAGCGAATACCAAAAATGAAGTAAACTAAAAGCTAGGCTGGTAATTTTCAAATCGTACAACGTCTAAATTCCATGATTTTTACGTCAATAAACTCAATTTTTATTCGTTATTTATTTAAATTTTCAATTTTATTTCAATTATCTAAATTATATTTGTTATTTATTTAAATTTTCAATTTACAATTCATGCAAGAAATTCATCCGCCCATTTCATTCCTCCGCGAATCAATCACCATAATTCAATAGCTGGCACAATATTTTGCAACTCGTGATAAATCGAGTCGCATTGTCGTCAAATGAATTCCAGTAGAAAGACACAATGGCCCAAGGCACAAAGGAAAGCTTTTAAATGCCATTCGTTAAATCTCGCACCTATTTGGGAAAATGGCCGTATTAAATGCACCGAATGAACCCAAGGGTGAAAACTAGGAACGGTTAACACCGATGCATTGTTGTATATTGAGTGATAATAATAGTAAAATCCTGGGCATGATAATTCGCCCATGAAACGGTGTTTCCGTTGCCAGGGGAGCTCCACGATTTGGATCGAATCTCAGTCATGCGAATCGCCAGTGCTTGGGGCCTCTCCTCATTGTCATTTGCTACCGGCGGGCCTTTTTGCTCGTATCCGTTGAAACCGGCCCCAAGGTACTGCCCCGACAAAAAACCGACGAAATTCCGTTGCGAGGAAATCGCGAATAAAACAAGCCAACGTTGGATGAGTAAACTTTTGAGAATTTGACGATTGAAAATGTTAATTGATGAGGATAATAGCCTGTGAGTAATATGGTGTTGGAGCGAGAGGAAAATGTGAGTGATGAATAGGAATATCAATTGATATTGGGTCGATTTGATGCTACTCAGTGTTGTAGTTATTCATATTTGAATTGGAACAGGGATATTAATTAATACCGGGGCTGATTTGATGCTGTTCGATGTTATAATTACTCAGATTTGGATTTGGATAAGGATATAATTAATATTGGGACCGATTTGATGTTATTCGATTTTACAATTACTCCTATTTAGATTTGGATACTGATATCAATTGATACTGAGGTCAATTTCGTGCTACTTAGTGTTATAGTCACTCATATTTAGATTTGGATAAGGATATAATTAATATTGGTGCCGATTTGATGTTATTTAATTTTCCAATTACTCCCATTTGGATTTGGATACTGATATCAATTGATACTGTGGTCGATTTCATGCTACTCAATATTATAGTCACTCATATTTGGATTTGGATAGAGATATTAATTAATACCGGGACTGATTTAATGCTGTTCGATGTTAAAATTGCTCATATTTGGATTTGGATAGGGATATTAATTAATATTGGGGCTGATTTGACGTTATTTAATTTTCCAGTTACTCCTATTTAGATTGGGATACTGATATTAATTGATACTGGGGTCGATTTGATGCTACTCAATTTTACAGCTACTCATACTTAAATCTGCACAAGTGCCAATTTGTTTTCGTTGTTTTCTGTCTTCTAACAGAAGATCATTCAAATAATACCCTGCTTATCTTACACTTCTACCAATCATTTGCCAATTCATAGAAGTAAATATGAATAATTAGCTGAACAATCAGATCTATATCGTGAAACATTTAGTGGCAATTGAATTGGAAATTCCGAGACCAAGATAAGGGGAAGTTTTAAGCTCTTCTTTCGCTTTTCGTTGTATCATATTTACCAAGAAATTACGTTTAATCCATGTCAGAGTGTCTGGAAAATTAATCATTTCCAATATGATTTATGAACATTATCGTGATAACAATCACATTCAGTTTCAGACGTGTCGAAGATAATTCCTGAGCATATGGACATACATCTGCGTACGATGTACATGATTCAAACTTGCTGTAATATCAGGAGAAAAACAGCCGATAACATCGTAATATGTAAAATATAGTCTGATAAAACGCACGAAGAATTCGGAATGACGTTCTCAAGGTTTCACCAGTTTCAAGAACTTCCAACATTATTATCGCAATATTTCGTAATAAAGAAATGTCAGAAGAAAACCTTGAAGTTGACTAACTGGTTTCTGTTTTTCTTCCAAAATTTGCTAAATTTATACCAGTGACATTTTTTTAACTTTCTACGTCCACGTTGCAAACAATTAAACTCTTTTTCTACTTTCCTTCATCCCTTACTCTACGATGTCTTTTTCCCCTACAAGTGTCATAGTTAAGCAAATAATAAAATGATTGAAATAAAAACTTCGTAATTATTCCGAGCTACATTTTCAATTTTAATATTACCCAATTTGTCCACTGTTTCGAAATCTCCAACATTATTTTTCAAACTGGCATACGTCCATCTTTGAAAAATTGCATTTAAGTTAGTTACATAGACTTTTGTATGCAAAATGGCAAAATAATTCGAGTAAAATGCCTTCGCAATTTTTCTTTCAATCGCGAAAACTGCCCAAGGCAAAGTCGTAATTGGATACAGAAATAACACGAAGCGTTATATCAATCGAAAGTGATAAAAGTACTTTTGAAACATACAGCTTCAAATTATTTCTGTATCGAATTGCAACTTCGGCTCGGATAGTTTTCGCGGTTGCAATCTGATGGAGATACACTCGATTGATGATCTTGAAACGAGAATATTAAGGGCAATACCCTTTGGTATCGTGACTGCGAGCGATCGCGTGACGTTGACAGTTCTATAGGCGCAATTGTAAAACGAATAAACGCAGAATTGAAAGTCGATGAAAGGAAACGTTCGGTTGCGTTATCTTTTCAGCATGGCAATAAAGAAATTTGTATCTGCGGAGCGAGATATGTGAAATGAGTCATCGTGAATTAGCGTCCCGAGTAATTACTACATTTTTTATCGGGCGTGAAACGTGCTGGGAGAAAGTTACGAGAGATACGGCGATTAATTGAAAGTATTCTTTTTTCTTTAATCCTAGAACTATGACTCTTTATGTAACTACATACCGACATATAATTATGGATAAATGCTTCCGAGGAGGAGGAAACGATGGAAAGAAAGAAACACGTTAATTGTGTACAATTAGAAAATTGTAGGAATTGCTCTGCTATAAATTCCATACTTTTCTAGAGAAAAGAAACATAGAAGCAAGTTATTGAACTTAAAGTTAAGTAATTAACAGGGTAAATTTAATAAAAGAGTCTTCTTCTGACGTTCCTGTAATAGGAAATATTGTAATTATGAATTTTGAACATTTTATAAATTAATTAAGCCTCGAGGAAGACAAGAGATGGAAATACGGCTTTGCGTTTTGTAAATTACGCTTTTTAATGTCACGTGTAATTCATTATCGCGGTAAATATGTCACGTGGACTGGTATTACATCGTTTGTTAGTCATGTGTTAATTAATAACCGCTTCACGGTTGTAAGAGTAATCGGAGATTGTATCTAACTCAATTAAACTCGGAATATTAATTTCTGTGACAAATAACGGTAATAAATTTCACTCGATAATTTAAATCTCATCGGTACAAATCATTTTGCGTAAAAATTACTTTAGCTCCACTTTATCGCGTAGTATCCGTGTATTGCAAATTTTTAATTGGCCGTGCTGATATCTTACGCTCTGATAGTGCAATCACGGCGAAAAAAAACAATTGCGCGTGTCTGACTCATTCATAAATCCCGCGTCTTTTATTTAACACGGTGAACGCCTCTCGCTCGTCGTACATGTGTTACAGGAAATATTTAACAATTAACACTTTTACCAATTAACTAATTTCTGGTTGTTTTTTTACAAAAATTTCCCAAATTTTCAGAGGAGCCGTGCAGTAAATATTCCACGTCTATCTCGTAAGACAAAATTATGAAACTCCTCGAGGAACAAATTAATTTTTTATTCTTTTATTAATTTCTCAAGGTAAGTTAAATTAATTAATTGTTCAAGCTATGATAAGTTAGAAGATATAGTGCTGTATATAAAGGATAATAAAAGGGTGAGAAATTTTTTAATTTATTGCGTTTTAAAGTATTAATTGGTAATTTTCCCCTCTTCGTTCCTCCTTTTCCAAATTGCTTATTTCATATAATTAAATAAAATAGATTTAATGGGTCAAAAATAGACTTTTCTTGGCAGACTTTGATGATAATATCCACGCATTTCGTGAATATTTAATTAAATCAGTAAATAAATATAATCTTCCGTTAAATAGTCATTTTTGATGGATAACATCTACTTGTTAACCGAGAAGAAAGACTCGGAAGATACTTTTTTTTATTTTAAATATTTTACACCTACCTGACTTCCTTTAGGAGCCTCGCCGACATGTTCGAAGTACAAACGTAATTTTCGATGTATCTGTGCTGATTTTCAATCAGACTACAATTAACGTTAGGCACACAAAGCGACAAGAAATGGGGCCTCAGCCGACCGATCGTGTACTTTGCGGTGTCCGTAATCATGACTGTGGTACCTGCACCAAAGCCGAAGACACCGATCTGCAAAAAACAGATGGAATCGTTAAGTAAATGCATATTTACTGTGGCATTACTACTGCTAAATCATGAAAGAATAATTATGAACAGTAGTACGTGCACAATTAACATAAGAATTATCACGCTGAATGCCATGGGGGTCCCCGGTGACCGGCACTGTTGAATTCGATGAAGTTTCTTACGATTTTGAAATTGCGATATTTACGGATATGCTAATGTTTCCAATATTAAAATATTGCAGTTAAAATGTGCAGTATTACTGAGTACATAATTATTCTTACTTTCATTATTTCTGTTCTATAAAGATGTGATTTTAATAGAAACAATTTCGATTCGGTGGAATTGGTGAACCTAGCGAAAAAGGGGTGGCATTCAACGAGTTAAGAAAGCCGTCGAATTAAAAGGTAAAAAATCGCACGCCTGAGACATTTTCATAAAAGAAAGCTGAACAATTCCGAATAGAGAAAAGGTGTGGAAAACACGGAGAATGAAGATGTGTTTAACTTTGTTACAAGTTTGTTCAATTTTAATAATGTTTTTTTAGGATCATCGCTTGGACGTCAGAGCAAACAGGGGAAGGGTGAGTAAAGAGTTAAGGTGTTTTCTTACAAACTAGAAATTCTCGGTACGATCTACCTTCTCATAAGCATTCCAGATCCATATGGGCACGTTGTATCCGAAAAACATCTTTGAAGCATCTCCTCCGGTATGAAGCGCGTAAAAATACTCGCCTATAATCATCTGCAAGAAAATTTATGAACGTTAATGACGTCCATGATATTCTGTAACGTACAATGTACAAGTCCTTCGGGTTATAACGCTGCCACAAATTATTGAGGCATCCCTTTATATTACAGCGATTTATAAATGCCTAGCAGTGGGATGTTGTTGCTTAACCCTTTGTCGTACAGTTTCTTTTGTGACTGTGTCCGTAATAATTCAGAATTAAATTGGTAATGTAAAAATCGATCGGTGATTCTTGATGCATGGTATAATTTAACGTAATATTAATATTATAGAAATAATTTTATCGTGTCGCGTCTCACTGATATTATCAATTTCATAGGTTCTGCAAAGTTGAAAATTTCACACTTTAACTTCTGGTAAGGAGTTAAATATCATTAAAAAATTTGTTGTTGCTCGCATGAACATTGAGCAGACATTAACATTATATTTTACAATGTTAGAATACGAAGTTACAGATATTTTAATAATTTTTATTTTATTGTGTTGCACGTTTTTCTGCATATTAACATTAAACATTTAAACAATTCTGTTATATTTACTAAAATTTAGACATATTGAACAAGAACTTTGGAAAAAGAGAAATCAAGAGGTGAAAAAGATGATTAATTAATTAATTTATGTTCTATAAGATAGAAGTGGAGTATTTAATTCGTGTCTACCCTATCACTTTATGTAATTTTTGGAAAAAATTGCGGATCGATTTATTTTGACCGGCGTGGTAGGTTTAGTGTTAAAGGAGTTGCCCCGTAAATAAAGTTGAGCTAAAAATTAAAATTACAAAATTATTTGTGAGAAACTTTGTACCTGAGACTGGAATCTCAGACTTAATTTATCAATCAGATGTATTTTTTCGTCAATTTTGTAACGCATTAATAAACTAAGAAGATGTACAGATTTATAAACATTCATTTCCTAAATATTAATCATATTTTCAGTTATAATTTTCTAATTGAAGTGGAAATAGAGTATAGAACTACTGTAGAACCCCGTACAAACTGGGAAATAAGTTCTACGTTACGTTTTACATTTACAGTTCTCCTTCTTTGTTTTACTTCTAAAATCCAATGCAATTTTCCATTAAACTCGACCAAACAATTTCCCACAGCATTGTATCCAAACTTATACAAATACCACGTTATACACGGTCCCACCATACTTATAATAAAACATAAAAATAAAGTATCACCAAAGAAGGGCGAAATTGAACCAAGTATCCGCAACAATTCACATAAATTCCACACTGCAACATAATCCTCTTACACGCACCAACAAAACAATGACTTTAACGTCATGGCAAGTCAAGACGCATCATTACGAGAATCATCAAAGATATTTTCCCTGAAAGACGGTTCCTCGGTTCTGGACATCATGAAACGTTGATCCGTATCATGTATCCTCATGAAGCCGGCTTCAAGCGGAGAATTAAAATCGGAGGCCGCATGCCAAGGACGCCGTTTACTTTGCCCATAATCCACGTATAGAAGCTAAGAAAGTGCCGAAGACACGAAAAATTCTCAAGAGGCCCAAAGTCAGTAATCTCTCGGAGTTCTACCGATCTGTCATGGCCCTGACAAAAGTGGGTTAACCGGCCAGATTCCAGATAAAGGTCGCCAGGTGATATACGATCAAGAGGTATGGATGAATGAAGCACGGCTGCAGGTTCGGCCGCTTTTACCTGTTCCCTTCTATCTTTCTTCTCTTCCGAGGTATGAGAACGTGATTTCGAGTAAGTCGCTGTTGTGTATTTGCTCGATGTGCTTTCGGATATTTGTGCTCTTTGAATAGGTTTTGTGGGAATTCAACACTTGAATTGCCGGCGTCTCGGTTGTATTTAAATGTATTTTTGTAGTTTGGGGAGAAGAGTAATTAAGAGGGAAGAAATGAATTAGGTAATTTAGGTTTTGTAAGATAGAGGTGGAATATTTTCTTCATTGCTCTTTTATCAATTTAGGGAATTTTTTAAAAGTGCAAACCAGTCATTTTGACCGCCAAGAAGGACGTGGAATATCTGTTTCATTATTTCTCTGTGTGCATTGGGAAGCCGACTGTGTTGAAAATTATAAATACGATAGTAACTTAATTTTAATTATATTTTTCATTATATGCGCACTATAAATTAACCCAGTTAGGATTTTTAAATTAAAGTACTGCTTCCTAATTATTTGAAAAAAAATTCTCCTTAATAAGAGAACTATAAATCTATCTTTTAAAAAATAAATTACTGAGTCGAATCATCTTTTTCACCAATGGATTCCTCTTTCGCCAAAGTACTTATTTAACATATTAAAATATAATAGCTTTGAACGTTAGATATTTCTAAATATTGGTAGTTCAAATGTTATTTTCACCGAGAATGAATAAAAGAAAACTTCCCTACTTAACGTTCTCCAAAAATCGTGCAAATCCCCGTTGCAGCTTTAACATGCAGGGCGGGAAAAGAAGAAATACAAAAATATCACGGTCGTTCGATGATACGCAAGCAGCCCCTATATCCACGGTTCTTTTTGTGCCTAACGAAAAGGAAAATAAAGGCAGACCATGAATCTCCGAGCCTCGAGGGACGGTGAACCCTTCTTGGATTCCTACGAAGCCACAGGTAGAAAATTCGTGCGCCACTAAAGTGGTTTGACGCCGTGGAAGAAGAAGAAGGTGCAAACAACTGGCCTAAGATGAAATTTCCGTGAATGGAAGAGCCGAGGAGACGGATCGCTGCTAACAAGGATCCGCTTATTATCTCAAGTGCTACTATATACTTTTGCGGATAAGTCACACGGTGCTGGGATCATTGGAAAATAAACAGCGATGCTCTTTGATTGTTGAAACGAATGCGAGAAATCCGCACGATTTTCAGATAATATCGTTAAATATTTTATTCGCTGGACGAAGATTTTTATGGATTTATCATTGTTAAATTAAAAAATATAAGCTTAGAGATGTTTGCTCAATTAATTGATATTTGCAGGTAATATCGCTGAATTTCTTTTATTCGCTGGACGAAGATTTTTAAGATTTATCATTGTTAAATTAAAAAATATAAGCCTAGAGATGTTTGCTCAATTAACTGATATTTTCAGGTAATATCGCTGAATTTCTTTTATTCACTGGACGAAGACTTTTATGGATTTATCGTTGTTAAATTAAAAAATATAAGCTTAAAGATGTTAGCTCAATTAATTGATATTTGCAGATAATAACGCTGAATTTCTTTTATTCGCTGGGCGAAGATTTTTACAGATTTATCGTTGTTAAATTAAAAAATATAAGCCTAAAGATGTTAGCTCAATTAATTGATATTTACTGATAATATCGCAGAATCTCTTTTATTCGCTGGACGAAGATTTTTATGGGTTTATCATTGTTAAATTAAAAAATATAAGCCTAGAGATGTTTGCTCATTTAATTGATATTTGTTTCTGGTAGCGCCAAATGATATCGAGTTATCTTGCTATGTGGAATGTTCGACGATTGATAAGTATCATTGTAGAGTGATAGCTAATATTTTTAATTAATACTATCGATGAAATATAAATAATTTCTACTACTAAATTAATTTCAGTTAATTGATAATAAATTAGGTATATAATTTGGGGCACAAAGAGTTGATATTGCACTTCTTTTTGCAGCTAATTTTTCACAAAGTTAATTTTAACTTTAGAATTCCTTCGCTACGAATATTGTACTCAGTTATCGGAATATCGGTTTACGTAAGCAGGTAGACAATGAGAAAAAAATTGCAGCCTCTATTGATAAAATCGCAATTCTCGTACTGCTAAATATGTACGTCCGCCACGTGCAAAGTTAGCCCGTAGAATCTCCTGTTTCGAATTAACTATACAAACGCCATTGCCTGTTTCTAATTGTAAGTTAAAATAAACGTCTCCTCCACCGGATGTTGCGTCCGTACTATGTAGTACGCGTATCCGAACTATCCCTCGATACTTGCAATTCCTAATGCCCCATACAATTGAATAAAAATGACTTTCAATTAACCAGCAACAATACATGAAAATAACGCTATAGAAATCCGGGTCTGAAGGGAAACAACAGATTATAATGAGTAACGAAGTGTAAAGCCTCGGAATCACAATCAGTGGATTCAAATTGAAATCCTCCATCATTTTTAAATTTGTCTTAATTTCCTACTTAATACATAATATTCTTGATGATTATAGATTATTCTAGCACCAGATAATTTTCGATAAATAAAAATAACAATTAATTCCGAGCTATAGCAGATAAGAAAATAAAGGCTTGGACCTCAAGGAAGTAGGTTCAAGTTCAAATCTCCATAATATCTGGGAAATTCGTCCTAATTTCCTACGTAACCCCAGGCCCTGCGATTTCTCTAGTGACATATTAACCCTAGAACTACCAAAGCAGTCAAAATGGCACAAAATGGTCAAAATGGAGTCAAAATGGTACACAATTTTTTTCCAAAACTTCTCCAAGTGTATAGAAAAGTCTTGGAATAAATATTCCATATATGTTGTTTGTATCACCTTAATTTCATTCTTACTTAAAGTTTTTATTTTTCAATTTTTTTTTAATATTATCATTACTTTATAAACCTGTTGCACTACAAATGAAATAGTTTTTACTATTATATAAATATATCACATAAAAACAAAAATACTCAAGTTTTATTTGATGACAATTCGACGCTTAGAGTTGCAACATTTAATGGTCTGCACGCAAACTGTTCTTCGAAATTTAATCGCAAAGCAAGGGGTTAAAGTTGGCGTAACAAATGTAATGTCGAGCGACACTCGACATAGGAGTGCCAAGGGTTAATAAACGATAGCCACAGTGATTATAAAGCCACTTAAAAGCAGAAACTCCTAAGCAAAATGTCCATGTCAGCTGAACGAAAAAAAGACTACTCGCGTGAATCGTTCCATTACGAAGAGGATTGTTTGCTTTTCTCAGCATCCAGCGGTGGCTCGAAGAGTCGAAACCCGACACCCTTTAATCTTCCCCATTACATTATAATAGAAACCCTCCGTGCCGTGATTACATCTTAGCAAGCGTAAAACTCTCCTCGTACCACGGTTGAACGCACGGCATGCAATTTTCATCCTCGAAGAATTCTGCATCCCCTAGCTTTGCCTATCCGCCGCTGATGCCCGCGGTGACAGCGTTAATTCGAACATCGTGCAACCGAGAGATGAGAGAGCAAAAGCGAAATAGGGTCTGACATTTGAAGAGCAGCCCGCAGGGGCCGATTCCAAGACGGAAATTTGCGAAGAGGCTTATACACCGAGGTGAAGGGTGTTAGGCATCGCGAATACCACGGCTGAGATTGCAGAAATAATCTCCGCTCTGCGAAAGGTGCCTTCGTATCCGTGCTTCCTATCCTCTAAGTGGAAACGCGGATTTCTTTCTTTCTTTATTGGATTAACCGTCAAAGTGGGCTTTTAATTTATATTGAAATTTCTTCGGGATTTTCTTGAAGGTTTTTTTATCAAAATATTGGAAGAGTGTTTTGCAAGATCGACGTTAGCAATTTTGGCTTCAACCCCTTGCCGAACTCAGCCTTTTTCTTTTAAAATCATATTATTATATTTGCAAACGTTTAAGATATAAGTAATTATATACTCAGCGGTTCTTTGCTTTTCTGGCAGCAATATTTAAATATTGAATGTATTAGTGAAAACGTGAGAATTGCAATTTGGAATTTATAAGGGGTGGTATTAAATTCAACGGCGCTGGCCACCGGCGATCGCCATGGCATTCAACGTGTTAATATTACGTTATAGAATACGATATATTGGAAATCACTGATCAATTTTTATCTCAGTAATTTAATTCTGAATTATAGTTCACGGAGCGAAAAGAGAAGCCGAAGGGCAGGGGGTTAATTTGTTGCACGTGCGACTCATGGGTTCTTTTTGTTATAAAGTCCAGTATCGCATCGATGGGTCATTAGCGAGATGAAACATATGGCCGTAAAGTTAGTTTCCCAGAAATAGAAGGACCAGGAACACGCCCTCAATTATCTAAAGATATCGACATTTAATTAACTATATTTAGACCTAGCAAACAAATGTAATACAAAAAAATGTCGGGGAAATTGAACGACACAGCTGTTTACATTTAACAAGCTAGACACAGAAAAATGAAGGACTAGCAGCGTTAGAAACTTCCTGGTTTTTTAAACTAATTAAGAGCCACTCATTTTGGCTGATAGATTTAATATTGACACTAGAACTACCGATGCTAAATATATTACAATTAAATATATTAAATAAGTACTTCAGAAACAGAGGAATGAGGTGGAAAGGATGATTAATTCAGGAGTTTATTTTTCATTTAGTGGGCGTAGAGTGTCTGCTGTACGGCTGCCCTATAAAGTTGGAGAATTATTAGAAAAAACGTACAATCAGTAATTTCGACTGCCTTCGTAGTTCTAGTGTTAAACGATACATATCTCCATGGAAGAACAACTTCAAAGTACTTCCCAACACCATAACTATCAGCTGACACAGAAAAAAGTCCGAAGATTCTTTCCCACCTCTCAAAGACCGGATATCTCGCGTTAACGTACAATCACCAACCAGCAATATCACCAGGTCGATCGTCCAAGATCTATAAATATCGGTGAGAAGGTAAGCCGGGCCACTATTTACGGAATTCGAACGATTTTCTCCAACTTTCATGTATCGAGCACATGGCGAACGAATATAAAAATATTCCACGACCAAGATGGATGGTACATGTGTTAAGTTTCCTTTAGTGGCTAACGACCCTTTGGTCCGACCCTGTCGGAGTGCAGTTTTCGAGGATGCAAATAGAGGATGCAGTCTCCTCTGCCCTCGCGCTCAGCAAAAATACTTCGGCGTGCACGTGCACCACTTCCAGATACCGTAAATCGATTCCCACGACTACCGAAAGTTAACGAGTGTTCTCCGTTCGCTGTTGCATCCCATATGTGCAGACAGGCCTATACCTATAGCCCCCGGAATCACCTTCTCGGTAGTCACTGCGCGAGATGGAGAATCATTAAGATTCTGCTTCTCCGTTTCTGATCGCTTGAAAAATCATTCGTTGGACTTGTCGGCTTGAAAGCTCGTCGGCAGGTCAAACTGAGTGGCGCCAGGAAACGGAAAGCAGAGGAAATTGATGATACTGGGGAGACGGTGATCGCGAGGTTGGCTGGGGTAATTCAGAAGGTTGGAAAATAGTTCGATGTCGTTGCGAGTTAGCGTGGTCATTATTTAAATTGATAATTGCTCGCAAAGTGGAGCTTGAGGGAATTTAACACTAGAACAATCAAACCAGTCAAGATGACTGGTACACAATTTTTTCCAAAAATTCTCCAAGATTATAGGAGAGTCATAGAATAAATATTCTATGTCGATCTCATAAAACATAAATCACCGAATCGATCATCTTTTCCACCTCTGAATTCTCCTTTTTTCAAAGTACTTATTTGATACATTTAAATATAACAGATTTAACGCCGGTAGTTCTAGTGTTAATTGATTTGTTTTGGTGGAAGGTCTCGGGTTTGTTTACGAGTTTCAATTGCTTGATAATAATATTATTTTTATTATAGGGTTATATATTGTTTTTGTAGTAATTCATGGAATTTTTATGTTGCAAAATGGGCTGGGGTTAACGTAACATGGTATATTTATTTTTATTGAATATTTATTTTTAATGAAATTTGAAAAGGAAACAAAAACTTTGAGCTAAGGAATTTAGGAGACCCGGAATATACGTTATCATCAATTATTCGGCGTGGATTATTTATTTCCAAGAGAATAATTAAAATTACCGTGATATTGAAGTATCAGCGCGAGGAGAAGCCGGAACTGCAAGTTTGGTCCGTTTTATTGTACATTAATTAAATCACTAATGGCTTCGGTAATTACAGGCAATTATTATCCAACCACGGTTGCATCAACGCACATGTGATTAGCGGTAAAAAGAAATATGAATCAGACCTCGGAAAATGAGGAAATAATTCATTAACGTTATATCATCTTTGTCAACGTACAACGTGGCATTCTTTAGCTCAGTAATTGATTAAACAATTACGTAAATATATATAGAACTTTATCATCGTAGATGTGCTGCAAAAATCATTCTTTTACTGTCAGCGTTGCCATTTATATAACTATCGATATATCTATTTACAGTAGCTCTTTATAATACCTCCACGTTTCCTTGATAGCGCTGAAATCTCACTAATCGTAAGACACTTTTTCTAGACGCAATTTTCGCTCATTCATAATGATAATATCCAATTAAAAGCGACATCACTTCGGATACTGATAAGAAATGAAATTCCTTCACTATTTTCCTCCTATCAGACATCTTTCAATTATCAGACAGCACTCCAGCAAAATTAAAACCGATGACTTTAACATAAATATTTTGAAAAGAAATTTCAATGAGTGCCTATAATTAACCTCATACCTTATAACGAGAAGTGACAATCGTGATTGGATAAATGGAACATGAAATCTTGAAGTTTTCAAAAAAATATTAAATTAAAAACATCAGTGGGTCGCGATACTATCGAATTATTTTTATACTATTAATTTTGCGTTAATTAATACATTATATCAGAAATCAGGGATAGACTGTTATTTCAACAATTAATTCTGAATTAGTGTGAATTTATTCACGAAAGAAATCTTACGGCAAAGGCTTAATTCTTCTTTTTCTCAAGTATTTACTTAATATAATTAACACTATTCCTACCACGACCGGTCAAATAACCGTTTTTAAAATTTCGATTAGAATTTCCTATATACAACGTAATTGAATCGCCTTTAAACTTCACGACTTTTCCTCAAATATACGTATAATACATTCACATTATAATACATTTTTCAATATTCACTTCTTTTTTTACTGTTCATTTTCTGGGAAAAAATTATCATTTGACAAATTCACCGGTTGCGGTAGGAAAAGGTATACGTGAAGTGTCGGTAGGAATAGTGTTAAATACCTGTGTTAGATTTAACGTCAGAAGTTCCAACGTTAAAGTATAGGAAACGTCAGGAATGACAGAACAATTTTTATATCGGCAATTCAATTCTGATTTCTTGCACAGTCAGAAAAGAAACGATAGGATAAGGGGTTAACCTACGCGTATCGTACACCGGCATCGTTTCGCATTATCGGAAGAAATCGCAAATCCCATGACTCACCGAGCATATAGGAAGGCAAACTCCAATGACGTACAACATCGCACTGGTTACCGTTGACGAATGATACGGATGACTTATTGATTCATCGTTGCAGAAGAAACCACGTTTGTACGGCTTGCCAAATAGGAATAACGCCAGTACAGCTAAGCCCACTGAAAAACACAAGAGGAGAAGAATTTTAATCGGGTTGCGCACGTGTTTTAATTAAATCTGCAGATCGTAGATCGACACGTGGTAAGACAGGGATTTATGAGCCTTGATGCAAAGTATAATATACCGTAGACATTGCACGGTATAAACGATACGTCGTGATAACGTGTGTCACTCCGCGAATTTATTTCATTCCTACACAAACGCATACCGAATCTGATTACGGATGGATTTTTCGCATGGATCGAAACGACTCATCAAGATGCCACGGATTCCTTCCTATCTTTCTTCTGCGCCTTCGGCTGTGGTCATTTCATGTAGGACCTGTTGTTTTAGGTGGGTTCTAAATTACTGGGGTTACGAGGTACAGACGGCCCTCGACTTTTGCACATTTTTAACACTAGAACTACCGGCGTTAAATCTATCATATTTAAAAATATTAAATAAGTATTTTGAAAAAAGGGGAATTAAGAGGTGGAAAACTTGATTGATTCGGCAATTTATGTTTTATAAGATGGACGTAGAATATCTATTCTATGACTCTCATACAAATTTGGAGAATTTTTGGAAAAAATTGTGTACCAGTCATTTTGACTGGTATGGTAAATCTAGTGTTAAAAATGCAATTTTATAAAAAATTTTCTCGATGTTGCAAAAATTACTATTGAAAAGAATCTATTCTAACAAGTGATATTGTTATTAGAGGTTCTCTAATATTATCTAGAGGTTACAAAATCTCAACTTTACAAAGAACACTTTTTGTAAATATAAATTGATATATAAATACACCCAATTCTGTTTCTACACGGTTTTGATTTAACACGGTCTAGAAAAAAAATTGATTCCGCTTTACACGCTTCCATTCGATTTAGCACCATTAAAAAATCTAAAGTATTCTTAAAATACATTTTGTAATGAATTTATTTTAACTATTTTTTACAGGGTTGAAGGATATGGAACTAATCCCTTTTTTTCTATGTATGTACTTCATGTCTTTTTTTACACGGTTTTGTCCGGAACGTATCTACCGTGTGAAAACAGAATTAGGTGTATTTTAAAATGCAATTTTTAATGTTTTTTCTATACTCCTCTACTTTCGAACATTCAACATTCGCACACATTTTCAGGAGCCAATTATGTGCGAAAATCGAGGGCCGTCTGTATTAGGAAATAATTTAGGACTTTCGTAGAGGTCACGGGGGATTTGAACTCGAACGGCGATCGCGAGTCCGAACTTTTGCAATTTCAACCATATTCGCAAATGATATACACATCACCACAGGCAAAAATTCCCATAGATGTCGAAGGATTTGAACTGGAGCCCAGTGATTCCGAGTGCAAATATTTACCTCCATCTCCATCGTAGCCCCTCGGACAAATCTTATCTGACCGTTAAGATTTCTTTGGCTCATTGTACCATTTGATTACGTAATTTAGGATAACGTGAGATCGCTCGGAGGATAACTTGAGATTTACATATTCTATCTCGGTGGTATTGTGGTTCTTCGAAGGTGGTTTAATGGGAAATAAAAATGGTTGGTAGAATTATAGGGACCTGGCCTCCTCGAGTGGTTGCGGTGCTGCTATTCTGCACGCATTCAAACGTCACTGCTAGCGATGGAATGAAATGCATCGCAAGTGACGTCAATGAGTGATAGGAGTACTTTGTATATCGTCGAAGTTAACTAGAATTACCGCCGTTATATCTATTGTATTTAAATATACGGAATAAGTACTTCGGAATGGGAGAAATCGAGAGGTGAAAAGAAGTGGAGTAATTTCCATTTCGTAAGATAGAAGTGGAATGCTTATTCCATGGGTCGCTTATACATTTTGGGAATTTTTAGAAAAAATTGGCAATTGGTTATTTTGGACCTCCTTGGTAGTTTCAGTGCTAAGAGTATATGTTTGAATATTAATTGGGAGTTTTTAAAAAGTCAAAGTATAATTAACACTTAATTTATTTGTGTTTAAATGTTCTGGTAGTACTTTAACCCTTGCCTTAAAATAACGTGTGACACACGTGAGGGTGTAAAATTCAAAATATTGATGTTTTCCAAAAACTATTAAATTGAAAATATTATAATATTAATATTGCGTTCAATTATAGGAAATATCAGAAGTCGGGGAGGAATTTTCGTTTCAGGAATTAATTCTGAGTTACTGCACTCGCAGTCAAATTAGAAATCTTAAGGCAAGGGGTTGAGAAATGATTCTATGATTTTCATTGTATATTTAAATTAGTAGCTTTATTGTGGTTCTATTTTTTATAGATGTTTCACGATATTCAAATCTCCATTTCGGTCAGTTAATAATATTTATCTATAATACTTTCTTTCTCGAAAAATAATCTCTTCGATGTGGCACTTTTTACTAGGTGATGTGTAATTTAAATATTTCTAATTAGAAATTCAATTGATTCGCTTTCCTAAGTGCATATTAAACTTAATCCCATCACTAGCAATCACACTTGACAGTGGCATCTGGGCCACGTGGAGTGGGTACAGGCTATTTATAGAGCTCGCTATACATCTGCATTATTATTTTATCAGTAAATCTGCTAATACTTCGCTTAATTGGCTATGAATTTGAAAATATTTCAAGTGCAAGGGATTCTGTAATTAATTCCTCTTGAAAAATAATCGCTTTATCTTATAACAAGAAAGTAATACAACAAACACAATCCTCTTAATCTCCAGGCTTATGCAAAAGTCGTTAGACCATATAAAAAATGAAATAACTCTTTCATCTATTAAAAATTCACCTTTATACTTTCATAAACAATATAAATATACTTCTTGGAAATTATTTTCAATTAGTTTTTTAGATTATATCCTTCAAATACTAAACTATTTGGTTCTCAATTTGAAAAACTTAATAGGAAGAAATTAATTATAATCTAAAACGATCGAGTGACTTTTTGAATAGCCTGTATTATTATTATTTATATCAATATTATAATTAATATTCTCACGCACTGTCATAAAAACTTGAAGAACATGATCAACTTCGTAATTTAAATTATCCCTCAATTATGATTTCCATTTAATCGCGTCATCAATATCTAAGATAAATACAGAGTATCGACGAAATTAAAAGAGGAAGAAAAAAAAAGCCTCGAAAAATTCGCAACCGCGAGCAAACACGAAAAATCGCCTTCGGCGTGCGCTGTCTTTATCGTGACTTTCGATAATCGCTATCTTCTATCGTCATATTTATCAGATACGATAGATCGTACGAGAAAAAGCGCCGATAACCGTGGAAAATTATGGGGCACCCAGGATCGGCCTATTCGTTCCAATTTACTTGTGAAAATTCTTCCAAGATTCAGCCACGCTACCTGGAAATCGTTCGATCGAGTCGGCTATTAAGATAATTGTGACTTCGCATGGAATAAAACGAGGCAAGGAGAACCGAGCAGGCTGTAACGAGTCGTGTGATCACACGTAGCCATTATTTATGTCGCTGGCTACGTACGACCTTTCCCTGCATATATTTTACAGACTGGTTAAACTTCTACGATAATTCGCCCTTAAGTGTACCTGAAATTTATAGTTACCTAACTTACAAACCGTGGGCCTTGCGATATTCCGTAATACGAGTATCGTCGATGCTATAAATAATATTTACTGCCTTTAAGATCATGGTACTTATTCGGCTCTTTTTTTTTTATGCAAAATAGGAAGAGGAAAACGACGAGGAGAAACTTTGTGATGACGCGTGCAGACCGTCTGCGGTTTTTTGGTGTAAAATATTTAGCCGCGAGTTAATATTATTCTGTTACATTGTTAACGTTGAAATATTACACATTTTGCTGTTTTATGTGAAATACTGGTCGAAGATTTCAAAATTGAGGGAGGCTATGGTGGATAAGGAGGTGAAGGATCAGTCTCGCGATCGGTTGGCGGAAGTTCAAATTCCCTATCGTTTCTAAGACATTCTTTTTGTAAATTATTATTTAATGGATCGTAATATCAGTAGTTATATATTATTTATCAAACGATTGTTAATAAATAAGGGAAAAGATGGCTAGGTGAGGCTATAATTAGTGGGCCGGAGTTCAAATCTCCTATCACTGTTCAAAAACTCACGATAAATTTTTCTATAATACATCATACTTTCAATGGATGTAGATTCTATATAAATAATTGTTAATAATTAAAAAAGCAATCTCTGATGGGAGGTATGGTGAGAAAGGAAATAAAATCTCGGATTCCTAATCAGTGGGCATAAATTTAAATCCCCCGCCGCCTTAGAGAGACTAATTCTAAATTATTATTTAATGCATCATAGTTTCAATGGTTATAGATTCCATATCGGATAATTATCAATCAATAAAAATGCAATCCCTGCTGAGTGGTAACTAAAGAAATAAGGTGAGTAAGGAAATAAAATCTCGGACTCCTAATCACTGGGGAGAAGTTCAAATCTCCCATCACCTTAGAGAGACTTATCCTAAATATTAAATATATAATAGATGGTAGTTTGAATGGTTATAGATTCTAAATCAGATAATTATTAATTAAAAAGTAATAGCTGATGGGAGATATGGAGAGTAAGGAAGTAAAATCTCAGACTCGCAATTATGTAGTTACGGTCCGGGTTCGAGGCCCCCATCACTTCTGATATAAAGCCATAAAGCTTAAAAGGCAAAGTCCTACGTGAAATGACCACCATAGTTGAGAAAATAGAAAGGAGAAAAAATTCCAAGATTTTTAACTGTATAAAAATGAACGCAAACGTCAGCGAAATTCCTTGAATAACTTAACTTCCATGGAAACGAGCGTACAAACGGCGCGGGAAAATCGAGGAGCGAAAGTAGCAGAACTCGTTTCAGGAATATGTTTAATCATAGTAATTTTATGGGGTGTTAATGATACATTAGTCCGACGGGTATCGATAATTAGTACGCGTTATCACATTTTCCACGTTACGCTTGTAGTTTTGTTGCCTGCTTGTCCGAGAACTACTGAAAAACATGTTGCAACATCCGCTCGTTGAGACAGTGTTTGCGATCGTGATTATGAAAGAGCGTTCGAGCAGAGTTAATGCTAATTAATTTATAATAATTGCAAAGGCATTGGCTCGCGGTGGGCGGAGACTTTATTATCGAGTAAATTCTCGCGACTCTAGTTTCAGATAGTCCACGAAATCGAAACTCTCCAATTATGCTACAATCGAGCAAGTACAATGAATCTTTTACTGCTAAGCTAACTTCGAAGTCTTTTAACCCTTTGTCCTACGATTTCTTTTACAACCGCGTATTACCACCGGTAAGCATTAAATTGCTGAAGCAGAAAGTTACCAGTGATTTCTGCAACAATGTTGAAATAAAATAACTTTAATTTATTTTTTATTTAAAATTACTAAGTAAAATTTGTACAATGAATATATTATTCTGGTGTCTTGCAACAATGTTGAAATAAAATAACTTTAATTTATTTTTCTTTTCTATTTTAAATTACTTTTATTTTTTATTTTTAACTTTTATATTTATTTAAAATTACTAAGTAAAATTTGTACAATGAATATATTATTCTGGTGTCCAGTCTCATTGATTTCTTCCAACTTGACAATTTTTAGAAAACTATAACCCTTCCCTCCCTCCGTTCTCTGTGAGACGGTTTCATAGTGTCCAAATTTTAATAACTATTATGGTTAAAATACGAAAAATTCTTAAAGTTGAGAATTTACATTTTTCCCAAACTGATTTTCTCAAAAATGGTGTCTGATAGAGACAAACGGTCTTCAGATTCATGTTCAGCGCCACAAAATCTATAAGAATCAGCATAAATATTCTTTCAAGAGCTAACAAATAATAGAAGCACAGGTGCGTGCTGTCTTATTATAAAGTCAGAAGGAATTACATACAATTAATTCTGACCAATTGTACATTCATTTATTCCCGTCAATACGCAAGCTTGCCCGATCCAGCTGAACGTTTCGACCTCCTCGGAACTTAAATTAGCACCGAGAGTTAATCACATTTGTCCAATAAACTCTAATAATCTGAACAGTGTCATGCCGATGTATAATCATGACGATAATTCTAATGTTTCGAGCACATGCCGCATACCCGCACGCAATTCATCTACGAGGGAAAAAAATGAATTGTGACAGTGTCCCCATGGACAAACTTCCTCGTACAATCGACAGGTTGGTATGCGTCCAACTCTCAAACCCATTGCATATCGTACGAACGTTATGCAACCGCTGATAATGAACACAATGCGCGTACAACTCTCGCGATTGCCAATGCAACGTACGATAGCGTGCAATCTAAACATAACGGATTTAGATCCACCTTGACATCCATTCACCTGAATACAAAAATCTTACGGTATAGAGAGCGATGGGGCCGAGTTTCATGGGTATTTACGAAACTTAACCCCTTGCTCTACGATCTCTTTTGTGACTACGTACGCAATAACTCGGAATTAAGGTGAAGGCAGAAGTAGTTGACCACTTAAGGCAAATTTTTAGCCGAAATAGTGATAACTTCTTGAATTTTTATTAAATAGTGGATCTCGAAGCGTGAAGATATTCTTTGAATATCCGTCATTATATAACAAAGCACATTAAAAATAAAAATAAAAATTTCTCGCTGATTTCTGATATGCCGTGTAATTTAACGAAATATTAATAATATCGAGATAATTTGTCTTGTAACCCACTAATATTTTCAATTTAATAGTTTTTGGTAAACGTTATTGTAATAAACGTTATTAACGTAACAATAAACGTTATTGTTACTCGTTATTGTAGGGAAAGGGCTTAACTAAGGCTATGGTGAGCAAGGAGATGAAGGGACGGACTGTTCAGCGGTGGGTTAAAGTTAACCCTTTGCACTCGGAGCCATCCCTGGCGTTGTCTATCAGCAACTCGGCGGTACTTTACGACTTTCTGCATTTTGCAATTTCAGTGGAAAGCTTCAGGGAAACAAGAATTTCTTAAAATGTTGCAAGGTCATACTTCGTAATCAATAATAAATTCGAATGTCCCCCTCAGATGGGGCATCCGAGTGCAAAGGGTTAAAATCCCTCGTCATGGGGAATTTGTGTGAAATTATTATTTAATATATTAGGACTTTAATGTACAATAGAGATATTCTCAGCTTCCTAGCGATAAAAAATAGGGAAATTCATATTAGAGAGAGCTGCAACTGCCCATCTGTTATATTATAAATTGCACAACCATTAACGTAGAATACTACCATAGAAAATGATTATTATTACGGTTCCTTTCATACCTTCAGCTTCGATTGCTACAGTCGTTGCATCAAGGATCTGCAACCTTCGTAACCTTCCTATACTGCACGAGTTGAGATATATACATCACGTGGGAAAAATTCCTATTCAATTGGAGAACCGAGATTCAAACACAAGTCTGTATCAAGGGGCCCCAAGACTTTATCCCATTGCCAGGGGAGCCCCTATAGTAAATCGAAGCCCCCCAATGCTATTTAACTTCACCTTATAACATTCTTTCAAGTCATCGACCGTTTCAACGGTACCCTCAGCAATATTTGATGCGGCACCCTATACATTCTTGCTTTCAATGCCAAAGGGTCAACGCGACTTCATTTCGACTGTAATTACGTACCTCTAGAAATCGATTGCAAGAACTTTCTTTCTTTCTTTTGTTCTTCGTCGGTTTCAACTGCAATGGTCATCTGCCTAAGGTCTACTCTTTTAGGTGGCTTCCAAATTACCGAGTCTATGATTTATTAAATAATAAATCAGGAAAAATTTCCCACAGCTGATTGTGAGTTTGAACCCACTGATTGCGAGTCTGAGCCGTGTCTCCTTTCACTCGCTATAGCACCCTTGATTCTTTTGTACTTAATTAATTTTAATTGCTATGGATGTGTGCCTAAGACCGACTGTTTTAGGCGACTTTCAAATTACCGAGTCTATGATTTATTAAATAATAAATCAGGAAAAATTCCCACAGCTGATTATGAATTTGAACCCACTGATTGCAAGTCTAAGCCATGTATCCTTTTACTCACCATAACACCCTTCTTTCTTTTGTACTTCATTAATTTTAACTGCCATAATTATTCGTCTAGGACCTACTGTTTTAGGTGAATTTCAAACCACGGAGTCTATGATGTATTAAATAATAAACCAAGAAAAATTGTCCAGATTTGACGTTGAATTTAAACTAGGACCCACTGATTGCAAGTCTGAGCCAAGTCTCCTTTCACTCACCATAGCACCCTTGTTCCTTTTGTATTTCATTAATTTTAACTGCTAGTTATTTGTCTGGACCTATTGTTTTAGCTGAATTCCAAACCATCGACTCTACCATATATTAACCCCTTGCCGTACAATAACGACTGACATTCGTAACGCGATAAATGGAATAGGAAGTTTTTCAAAAACTATTAAATTAAAAGTATCAGTGGGTCACGATACGATAAAATTATTTCCATACGGTTAATATTGCGTTAAGTTATACGCTGCATCAGAAATCATGGACAGATTGTTATTTCAGCGATTAATTGTGACTTATTGCGCATTCAGTCACATAGGAAATGGTACGGCAAGGGTTTAAATAATAAATTGCTTTTCCAGATGTGAGGGTGGATAAAGCTGTAAGACTTCTCCTAACTATGTATACCTGTATTCGTCACCGTTACGAATTTCTGCTAATGTCCGATGACTAATCCTACGCAAGGAAACGGTTTGACGAAGCTGTTAGCCGAAGGCCCCACCTTTTCCTACGCTCACGCATCGTCACCTATGTATTATCGGCATATGATGCCTGCGTGTTACTATGCGTTACGCCCCTACATCGAAATCGCGTGGTGAATGAAAAGAAAGAGGACGAACAGCTATGCGAAATATTTTCTGTCACTTCGTGAACACTGTCGACGAGATAGAACGTTTTTTTTTAACCTCCTGCACTCGATTTATATTCAATGTGTTGTCACGTTCAGCGCGTCATGCGAGTGCGAGGGGTTAATAATTCTAACGTGTTTAGAATCGTGTTAACTTTCCCTGAGATACTTTTACACTCGAATCGAGACTTAATTTGTCCCAAATAGAGAAAATCGCACGCGTATTATTCTCAGTAAAGTTATTATAAAGGAAAAGTAAAAAAGATCTTGTCTTATTCTTAATTAACACTAGATTTACTGGCGTGAAATCTGTTATATTGCAATATATTATAATTTAATTATGGATTAATAATATTATTATAAAATCTAATAATATATTATAAAAATGATAATTCGTTGTGTCATTTTTGTATTATAAAATACACGTGAAATATCTACTGTATTGCTTCCCTGTAAATTTAAGAAATGTTTATCAAAAAAGTAGGAACCCGTCGATTTGACGGCTTCCGGAAATCTAGTGTTAAGGATAAAGTTTAAAAAAACGACTTAGATCTCTTCATGGATAGACTAATGTGTGCTGTTTGCCTTGTACGTTGTTGTTAAACATTGAAATAGAGTAAAATTGTGAATATTCGTGAGATATTTGTAAATTAAAAATGCTATTGGAAGGACGTCTTTGTGAAATGGTCTATCGATAGAGATGCTAAGCTTCTCTGGCGTTCCCGGTAGCTCGTCCATATGTAAAATGAACGTCATCCCACTCGATATTAGAATAAATCATCCCGACACTGCTGTCTTAATTATGGAACGATTAGATGCAGCCTTATGACAACTATTTCAATGAATTTTCAATTCAAAAAGAAAAGAAACAGGAATAGAAAAATATGCAATAAATATATCCAATTCCAGCGATCCAATTATCGGCTGTAGATGAAAATGCATTATTTTTCCATTAGCTTGAAATTCTTTTTAACGCTAGAACTACCAAACCAGTCAAAATGACTGGTACGCAATTTTTTCCAAAAATTCTCCAAGTTTATAGGAGAGTCATAGAATAGATATTCTACATCCATCTTATAAAACATAAATTACCGAATCGATCATCTTTTCCACCTCTCAATTCTCCTTTTTCCAAAATACTTATTTAATATTTTTAAATATGATAGATTTAACGCCGGCAGTTCTAGTGTTAAATGATAGATAGAATTTAATTAAATGAATTTAATTAAATGATAGAATTTTATATCTGGCGTAGACGCTGCTAGGTTGAAGCCCTATAAATAATAAGAATAAAAATAAACTGTATCGACGAACTGTTTTTCTTTAATAGGTGCATTTCGAGAAGACTTCGATAAGTTTTCCTTATAGGAGGATATTCGAGTTCCGGAGAAGAAAGCGGAAAGCGGTGCAAACCGTAAAAGGATATCCTACATGCGTAAAATCTCCTCCTTTTTGAAATACAAGGTGAAATCGCGAACAATATCGCGGTTTACCTCGGTCATCCTTTATCGTCCTCACGTTACATTTTACTACAAGTATTTCAACACAGCTACATCAAAAGACTTGATTTACTAAATAAAAAATAATTATTTACACTGAGAAATTCCTCTAGATAATGTTTTTCAACGAACGAGAGCAATTTACAGCATTTATCGAGATGCCAGGTTAATAAACCGAAATGTAAAAGTTATAAAATTCAAGACGGAAGCAAAGGTGTCTCCTTAGCAATTATACGTCTGCCAATACGACGAGGTCACGATAATAGATCGGATCTGACTTTCTTCGTGGAAGTTTTAACGACCTTTGCAAACGAGGCACACTTAGTCGCTTTATAACGGTTTCGAAGCAATGAGATTTACATCACCTCGATCTTCAGCTCCATAGCTCACGGATCGGTGCCTGCTGAAGCTAATTGTAAGACGAGAAAAACTCTCGATGGAAAGCTAAAGTAATATTGGAAATCGTCTCGAATTAACGAGCAAGTATTATCAACTTTTGGGACTGCAATTAAAACTATAATTATCGATTATATTTTGAACATATAAAACCTCTAACTGGCCTCTACTCCTTTAAAAGAGCAGTAACATTTATTATAAATGTATAATATATTTAACTTATTGATATATATATATATATATATATATATATATATATATATATATATATATATATATATATATATATATATATTATATATTATATAATATATAACATATATTTTAATTAATGATAACAATGAATGCAATCTGCTATGAGCCCTTTATCTATAAACAGTTGTGAAAAAAATGCTTCAAAATTTTCATCATTTTGTCAATATAAATTTACGTAATTAAAGAAATTACAAATTTAATACTAAATAAAATGTTATTACAAAATGAAATATTCCTTAGAATATTATATAAACTGTTTATGTTTGAAAACATGTAACCGTTCTGTACAAGTTGTGATTTATTTTTATACATCAATAAAGTTATTATTATAATTACTGAAAAAGTGCGTTTTCACTTTTAATTCCTTTCTCTCTCTCTCACACACAGACACGATTCACAGCTCATTTTCAAACAAGCGAGGTGTTTATTAGGTGGAATAATGGTACTTTTATTGTCTAGAATTGAGAAATCCTCGACGCGATATGTCTAATGAAGAAAAAAAAGAGAAACTATAGAACACAATAAGAAAGCGCGTTTTCACTTTCGGCCCTCGCCTTCCACGATCCATGCAATATCTCGCAATAAATGCTTACAGATCAGGGATAATGACCGATCATTAATGCAGTATTGACACCGTTAAATCGAAAATGTTAAGCGAACCGCAATATCCAACGTGCACGTTGCGAAACCGTTATTGTTTGCGGAATTGTTTACACAGGAGAAAAAAAAAGAACGAGGAGGTACTGGTTTCTATAACTAGTAAACGCTTCTCTTATTAATTTATTACACCTTTGACAAGTGCGAAGGTGTAAATGTATGTAAATACACTTCGGTAATAAGAGGTGTATCTCACATATATTATAATAATTTTAATATATTATTCTACGGCTTTTACTTGCAATATGTTTCGAATTATATAACAATTTGATCAAATTATGAAGTATCTGGGAATAATAATATTTTGCATGGAAAGTCGACCAGGCAGTGAAGACATCGGAGTACTCTCTATCATTAATGCAGTGTTTATAACAATAGAATGTCCTTAGTAATCATTTTATATTATGTACTTTATGCCACGGAAGTGTTAACATCGACCTGTGCATGTTTTTGATTAGCATGATACTTTTGATTTGAATTTTTGAGTATTAATCTACGGTATCGAATGGAGAGAAAGATTTACCCTGTTATGTTTATACGAATGGACACGACGAGAGGACGTTACGAGAACTAGTGTCGCAGGTTCCGACAAAATTGGCTTCCAACGAGTTGGGCCAGTTTATATCCCTTAACGAAGTTTGAAAGGGTCCGGTTATTGGACAGAATCGTGAAAGACTGGCACCGGTATAACGCCAGTTACAGTCAGAACGATCGGATAATGACGAACTTAAGTGAAATAGCAAATCAAAGCACACCGCTGAAAGATACTTGTAAAGTCATTTGTACGTGCGAACGACCTTGGTTCAATTACAAAATTGCCACTTGTATGTTTCGTTTAGACGCTGCTCTTAAAGATATGAATATATTACGAAAAATATATTAGAACATATGTAAATAAAGTGTAACTGTAAAGGAAAGGGTATTTTTGGCTCTTGGAAATTTTTCTTAAATTACTATTCAGTATATCATAGCTCCTGTAGTTGTAAATTACATATCAAATAATTCTTAATAAATAAAAAGAACGATCCTGAAATGAAGCTACTTTGAAATAAGAAACTAAAGACTCGGCATCAAAATTAATTCGCTGAAGTTCGAATTCTCTTCCCTCAGCTGTTGTAAATTTTTCCTAAATTATTATTTAATATATCATAGCCCCTATAGTTATAAATTACATATCAAATAATTCTTAATAAATAAAAAGAACGATCCTGAAATGCACCTACTTTGAAATAAGAAACTAAAGACTCGGCATCAAAATTAATTCGCTTAAGTTCGAATTTTCTTTCCTCAGCTGTTGGAAATTTTTCCAAAATTATTATTTAACATATCATAGACTCTGTGGTTATAAATTACTATCAAATAATTCTGCGTAAATAAAAAGAACGATCCTGATATGAAGCTACTTGGACATTTTTCTTAAATTATTATTTAATATATCATAGTCCCGGTAGTTATAAATTACATGTCAAATAATTCTTAATAAATAAAAAGAACAGTCCTCAAAGGAAGCTACGTTGAAATAAGAAACTAAAGGCTCGACATCGCAATTAATTCGCTTAAGTTCAAATCCTCTTCCCTGAGCTCTTGGAGTTTTTTCGTAAACAATTACTAAATATATATTATTATTATTATTATTATTATTATTATTATTATTATTATTATTATTATTATTATTTAAATATATTATTAAATTTATACACTCGGTAATTCTAAACTCACCAAACATAGTTGATTCCAAGTCAACTAACCAGAACAATTATAAACAAAAAGAAACATCACTAGCATAAACAAAAATCCCTAACCAACTTTGCAATTTCAAATCAGCCTTGCTCTGTCCTTCTTACATTTGCAATAATTTCATTCTACTAAACGTTATACAATTCGAAAGAAATGAAATTAAAAATAGATATGAAGTAAGATAATAAATTACTACGGAGCAGGTGCGATCAATTGAAGGTGTAGGATGTCAAAGCTATAGCTCGCTCGTCAATGACTACGAGATAACAGAGTCTATTGAATAATACAAGCCTGTACATGTATACATGAAGTGACTAATCGCGATTACGTTCGCAGCTCAAACTCAAAATAAGCAGATAGCAAAGGAACATCGGTTGGACACCTGTAGGTCGTTCCCAAAGCCACAAGTACGCACTCGACCTACATTTGTTTACTTCTCTGAATAATACTCTAATTCGGTGAGAATAAATGTACATCAATGGTCTTCAACCTGTTCATACAAAATCTAATAATAAACGGTGTTTCCATCGAATGAATCACAAACTAAAAATAAAGGTAAGCATGTTCTATTGTGACAAATAACATCATTGTTTTTCGAGCTATTAGTTTATTATTACGTGTTAATATTTCATTCCTGTTTAAACGGGACCAGACATTTTTTTAACCTTCATCTGCTGCTTAAAAAAAGTACACTGAAGTCTCTAGAGTCTTTTCTGACTCGTAATCTATTTTCTAATTAAAGAGAGAGGATTTATTTTACTTTTTCTTTATAATAACTTAATGCGAATAACATGTATTCGCTGTGTACAATTTGTCACGATTTCGGTCGAATTGAATCTTCATTGGAGTGAAAAAAGACCTCAGGAACGTGTGAAGGTTAATATTATAAATTGTTTTAAGACTTAAGTCCCAATGATCCTTAAATTAAAATTTGCAAAGCTGAAACTTTCTTTCAATTAGATGGAACTATTTCTAAATTTCACTGATCTGTTTTCTCAATTCTTCTTGCCAATGTTTTCTAATATATTATTTCAATTATCTAACTTTCAAAGGCGACAAAAATCTCTGTTATACAAAGTAAACAACAGAGCTAATTAAATATCAGAACTAAATCACCTGAAATGTTTCTATCGCAGCTAGAATTTCATAAAAGTATATACAACAAAAATTCCACAGTTTTACGCAAACAAGAATTAATGATATTAAAATACTATCGATAGAATAGTAACAATAAACCAGTTAACTGCAGAATTTATTTTAAAATCCCTCACAGGATGCGGAATTAAAATCAAGCAGCAAATTCTCTCATTATAAATTTCACGGTAAAATGAAATCAAAAGGTGGAAAGATTATATTTTCATTCGACAAGAAATTTACAATTTACTGTTAAAAAGGTTAATGCAGTAGAGCTCTGGATGCACGTGTATACACGAATGCGGTTAACTGGTTAAATACTTTGGAAAAGGTTCGTGTAACAAGGAGATTATCCTCGTTCTTATAAGTCTATCGCATTACGCATTCTACTTGAACGTAGCAACACAGTAAGGCGAATTTGAGAGACTTCTATGGCGTTCAACCTTCGGAGTCAAGGATAATAACAAAAACACGGCTGGGAACAGGTGTGTCGCTACCGTGACGCTAGGACTGCCTAGTTAAGTTTATTATACTAAACACTACAACTAACAGCGTTAAATCTAATATTTGAATATTAGATTATTTATATCATTAGATTAGATTAAATATTAATAGTAATATTTCAATATATTCAATAAGAACTTTGAAAAAAGAGAAATGGAAAGGTGGAAACGATGATCGATTTGGTAATTAATGTTTTATGAGATGGACGTAGAATATGTAGTTTATGGCTGTTCTATAAAGTCGGACAAATATTGGAAATAATAGAGTTCCAATCGTTTTGACTGGTTTGATAATTCTAGTGTTAAATATATTAACATTAAACCTACCAAGCCGGTCGAAATGACGGGCTCTCAATTTTTTCTGAAAATTATCTAAATTCATAGAGCAGCCATGAAGTAAATATTCCACTTCCATGTTATAAAACGTAAATTAGTTAATTAATCATCTTCCTCAGCTCTTGATTTCTCTTTTTCCAAAATAATTATTAGTATATCTAAATTTGAGGGGATATAACGTCGGTAGTTTTAGGGTTAAATAACAATGTATTGTCTAAATACTTTGCCCCTCTTTTTTAAAATAGTTGTTTAATTTAAATAATTAAGTATCTTGGTAAGAGATGGATCAAGAGGCGAATAAGATGATTAATTTAGTAATTTATGGCTTGTAAGACAGAACAGGAAAATCTGTTGTACTGCTTTTCCATGAATTTGGAGAATTTTTATAATAAAAAGATTGCAATACCGTTATTTATGGTGCATCGACAGTCTTGGCGTCAGTGGAAAATTACTTCGCAGTTAAAGAAAATTGGATAGAAAATTTTGTTTCTACAACCTTGGATGATTCTGAAGATTATAGTTATCGGTTTATTGATACTAAAAGAATAGGAATTTACGTGGAAATCACTTCGCAGAGAGACAATTAGTTTAGTTACGACATTTGGCGACCCTGAAGGTTACTTTGATGAGATTATTAAATTCTGTCTGCATTTAGCATGTCTATTTATCTGAAAATGATCGAAGATCGCTGAACTACTTAATTCAAAGTCTTTTATCGAACACCTGAGAATTTCACGTGATTAACAAATTAGAAATATTTAGCAAAATTAACCTCCTACCGTCAAGAAATATTAATCATGTTTGATAAAAACAGAAATTTTCCTCCCACAACATTCATTTTTCCTCAAATTATATATTTCTATCATCCGTATGTTCCAATTTTATTTAAAAAAAAATTATTTATTATTATATCCCTATTACAAGCAGTATATAAAATGATGAAATAAAGATAGCTAAACTAAACGTTTATTTAAAACGACCTAATTACTTTTCCTATAGAACTGTAGGATTTCTTTGTCCACCTCGTGCAGTCTTTAATTCCTTTCGTAATTCTACCTCGAGATATAACAATTTTCCAAAAGATATTTCAAAAATTTGCGGCGGAAAGAGAAAATTCGGAACGTTTCTGAGAATATCGAATAAGTACGGTACACCAGATAGTCTGTTAAATGAAACTGTGTCACTACTTCTGAGATTAAATCGATTGAAGCAAAGGGTGTTGCTATCTTGTCCTGTTCGCAGTATCGTTTAAAATAAATCCCGCATAACGCGATTACGTTGTCTAAGAAAAAAGATCTATTACATAAGTCCTATTCGCGTTTCCTCTGAAATTCCAAACAGAACGTGAAAATGCCGGAAAATTTCGCGCAAAAGACTGTCCTACGAACGTTGAAAATTCCTCGAAATTTAATATTTCCTATTGAAATTGTTCATGTCAATTATCATTTAAAAATGATCACCAAATAAGAATTTCAAACTGATTAAATTCATTTATTTAAATTTGCAATGAATTTATGTGAAATTCCGAAAGATAACGGACTATACGGAATAGAGAAGAAACGTGAATATAAATAATATTTATTTACATATGTAAAATCGCAATGAACCCTGGAAACGTATCGAACAAAGCATTCTATTAATTAACTTAAAGTGTAAACCCATGTAATGAGCTAACAACAATGCAGTACTCCTTAATACTATTTTCGATGTTCGAAACACCTGGCAATTTAAAGGTTAAGTCCACTTTAACATCAAATAAGCCGCGCGCGGCGCCTCGACTGTCAATCTGACAGGCCGATATAACGTAATCATCGTTCATCGCACCCTCGTATAATGGGCACGAAGAAATCTCTCGTTAACGTAGTCGTTTAACACTCGTCACGAATCCAAAAGAAAATTCTTTGCTAATCGCATCGTACGCTGTGTTCGATATATCCAAGCAAAAGCGAGAGAGAGAGAGAGAGAGAGAGTGCGTGTACGACTTACCAATAAGAAGACATACGAAGTCCGTGATGATTTTCCGTAGAAGTATCTTCGATGACCGATCCATGATGATTTATGTCGCACTGTATCGATGTTGAACTTTACTTCGGATTAAAACGGCCGTTGATAATTGTCAGGCGATTAAGTGTGAGAATGTAGAAAACGACAATGATGCTGTCTCGTTGTGTAAAAAAAATGAAACGAAAAACCACTCCGACTGACGGCTCGGAGTGGACTGAACGACGCTTGCCCACTACTCGCGAATCCACTAGCAGCGGAGCACACAACCGCTCCGATCGAGATCCGGGCAACGACTGCGGCTGCGCCTAATCGCGTTCGCCCGTCTGCGCACACTGTGCACGTGCCAGCCCGCTCTAAATCGCAATACGTAATTTAATCGTAACAGTTTCTCTCATTATGACACGAAATGGAATGGAGATTCAATAATATTGAAATGGAAATGGATTTCAATGTTTTTTTCATTAAGGAATTGTAGGGTTTAGAATAATTAATGGTGGGGATTTATAACTATAGGGTAGGAATAGTGTATTGGTATAGTAATTTATATTAGTATTAGTAATAGTAATGTTATGTATTAGTATATTAGTGTATATTAGTATTAGTAGTAGTAATAGTAGTAATTTAATCGTAATCGTTTCCCTCGTTATGACACAAAATTTAATGAAGAATTAATAATATTGAAATGTGAATATATTACATTGTTTTGTTATTAAGAAATTGTACGGTATAGAGCAATTAATAAAGGGTATTTATAACTTTAGGGTGGGATAGTGTATTGGTATAGTAATTTATATTAGTATTAGAATTACTAATGGTAAGTATTAGTATATTAGTATTAGTAGTAGTAATAGTAAATTAATCGAAACCGTTTCCCTGGTTAAGATACAAAATGGAATGAAGAATTAATAATACTAAAGTGTGAATATATGATATTGGTTTGTTATTAAGAAATTGTACGGTATAGAGCAATTAATGGAGGGCATTGATAACGTTAGGGTATGAATAGCGTATTGGTAATAGTAATTTATATTAGTATTAGTGATAGTAATAGTTATTTAATCGTAACAGTTTCTCTCGTTATAGCACGAAATAGAGAGAGGCCTCAATAATATTGGCATGCGAATAAACTTAATTGGTTTGTAATTAAGAAATTGTACGGTATGGAGCAATAATGGAGGGCATTGATAACCTTAGGAAGTGACTAGTATAATAGCAATTCTATCGTAGCCGTTTCTCTCAATATAACGCGAAATAAAGGGACGCCTCAATAATATTGAAATGCGAATAAATTGAATTAGTTTGTTGTTAAGAAATTCTATGGTATGGAGCAACTAATAGACGCAAAGCATTGGTAACCTTAGGGTATGAATAGACGTATGGTTTATGTCGCTAAACAATTATTGCTTAACAATAAGTGACAGATTTATAATCTTGAGATAGGAAATTACAAAAAATTGAATTGATTTGATATTACGAAAATTGTTTGTACGATACGGAAATTCAAATTGTGCAATAATTAAGACTGTTAAAGTGAGATCTGCGGAGAATTAGTGGACTGATTTGATGCAAGAACATTAAACGAGGCAAAAAATACTGCGATCATGTTTTCTTGTTGTCATATAGAAACTTATTGTTGCATAAAGTGCAATGTTCCTCCTAAACTGAACTATAAATTGTTAATTGTGTCACGAAGAGGACCCTGATGCACTCTTACATATTGTACAATCAGAATGGTGCAAACAAACTATATAGTACGTGCGATAATAGCACGAGCGAAATTACTACTAACTCATAATTCCCGCTAATAATCCGATTTAGTAAACCACGTTGCAACACGCATGTTTTTGCAATATTAAGAATACTATTACGATATATTTTCAATACGATAAATGCATTTTTAGAAAGATTGCAGAAGTGGCAAACCAAAGGAATAAGTTCTGAACGGCAAGAAGCTACAAAAAGTTGTTAAACACATTTTATTCCCTCGCTAATAATCCGATTTAGTAAACTACGTTGCAACACACATGTTTTTGCAATATTAAAAATATTATTACGATATATTTTCAATACGATAAATGCATTTTTAAAAAGATTGCAGAAGTGGCAAACCTAAGGAATAAATTCTGAACGGCAAGAAGCTACAAAAAGTTGTTAAACACATTTTATTCCTTCGAACTGCTGTAAATGTAGTCTGCGATTCATTGCAAAATATCAACACGAAATCATAACAAATGCAAATTCGACGAGGACGAAGGACAGGTGGATACGGAGGCAACGGCGATCAGTGACCCCAAGGACAAATAATCCAAACTCCTCGAGAAAATTTGTCTTATTTGTATCGCGTCGGTTTTAGGTGAATTTCGAACTTCTATCGACGTTTCGAAATCCATCTAAAACAATAGGCCCTAGGTCAAATGATCAGAGGAGTTCGGAAGTAATCTAATACAGTAGATCCTAGATAAATGAATATAGCAATTCGGAAGTCACGTAAGACAGTAGATCCTAGGTAAGTGATCAAAATAATTTGAAAGTCACCTAAGACAATAGATCCTAGATAAATGACCACATTAATTCGAAACCCACCTATAACAGTGGGTTCTAACAATGAGTATGACTTTAACTCGTAATTTCGGCTAAATGGATTAGTTTAATGAACCACCTGCTTTCTAAAGATCATTGCAAGACTAACTGTACAATCAGTGGCACTCTGTTTGATCTGAAAGTTGTAAGGGTGACTTTGAATTTATTATGTCTTAAAATAAGGTCATTACCCTGCACTATCCTTATCTAGCAACTCTCGTTGTTAATACACGTAACATTCACGTGGAAATAGTCCGGACATTCTGTAAAATAAGATAAGATTAAAGAAAAATATGGAAGTAAGGGTAAATATTGTTCAACGGGCACGCGTTATACTACCCGTAATTCTTCCTCTGCACCCAGCTACCTGATCAAATTGCGCGTCTCGTGCAAACAAGAGGAAAGAATGCCGTGAAAGATAAACGGGAAAATCCAGCGGTTGTCTTTGGATGAAAACTTAAGAGATTATAGACATCTTTTTACGGAAAAAACTATGCCAAGCTACTAAAATTCCCGTGTTTAACTGAATAATCGCAGAAGAAATTTAAATTCACTTGCTGTAACATGAACTGAAATAATGTTAAAGAGGATACATTAAAAATGACTGAGAATACGAATTTTGAAAAAATTCGTCTTAACAGTATTTGTCTTCTTATCTTTAAATGCTAATGCTAATTATAGTGCATACAATTATTGCGATTTCTTATCTTTCTTCTCAATATTTTGCGATTACGTGATAAAAATTAATTGTCTTTCTAAGGCACATTAAGCGCGTTTGTTATAATTCACTTCATTTCAGTGATTCAGTAAATTTTAATTAAATTAAAGGTCAGATCGATTAATGCTGTATAATTGACATAAATATTTTACAAATGCATATAGTTGGAATAATTCCGATATAAATAATAAATAATCTAATTGAAGCTAACATAAACTGATTGTACTGTAAATAAGATAAAATTGTGTATATCGATAAAAAAAAGCGCTCTTTTCTGTAAGGCCCTTTTGTGAAGGCCAGTTTACTCGGGAGAAATATTACAAAAAAATCACAAAAATTCCTTGTCCAGTGTTAATTAGCATATTAATTACAAATTGAAATTTGAGTAACATGATTATATCATATTTATTATCAGGCAATTATGTACAATGGCGGCTATAGTGCAAAATAATATCAGATTTCCCTCTCTCGCATCGATCCCTAACATCCGGCGTTCCTGACAATAATTATTGCTAACAATAGCAACGACAATAAACTGTATACAACACACACGGGAGTTAATCTAGGCGTGTCGATAATCTAATTATACCCAAAATCTACGTTTTTAACAGTTAATGCCGATTCAGACGCTTCATTGCATACGTATATATGGCAATCTTATTTAAATGTCCATGTACACGGTGTGTCTCGAAAGTCTATCATTCATTTATTTATATAATCGTATTAATCCACTTGTATATAATAAACATACATACAACTCATAAAAACAAAATATCGTGTCGTCAGAATGCTATATCTCGAAGGAGAGTAGTTATGTGCAAATAAAAAGAAAAGATACATGTTCACTTATCATGAATACCATGAAATATTATGTCTTCGATTTAAAAACAAACTATTTTTCTCGAATACTCAGCGTATAAAATATTCTTAAGTTGAGTATATCGAATTTCAAGTTAACACGATGCTTATCGCATTTACATAAAAATATAATCGAAGTATTCATGCTAATATGTGTTGTTTAATACAAAGAAATGAATTCGACCAATCTTTTAATCCAAGTAATAATATCAACAATGTGATGTAACAATGGTGTAGAATACTTCATCGGTATCATTGTATTTTTATGTAAAGCAACGTTCGATATTGTATTGAAACTCGAATGAAATTAAGAACAAGCCATTTGATAAAGTACGATAAATAATGAAAATTTTCTCGGTAAAACAATTAACTTGACTTCGGAGCCACATCGTATACATCACTGGATGAACAGCTTTGTTTGGTTTATGTCCCGAGCACATCAATCCCCATCATTTTATCGCAACTTCAAACGTCAGCGTCAATAACAAAACTATTGTATAATATAAGAAGATAGATTTATCTGCACATTATGGTGGCTTTTAACGTTGTATTCGTTACTTCATTATGTATATGTATTTACACCCTCATTATGAAATCGATTACAGACGTTTTCTTGAATTATTGTGGCTGAATATTGTTGTCGTGTATGTTAATGTGGCTTAACTTAACTTGATTTCACTTATGTATGCCATGACTCTGATAACTTTGCATCCATATACATCGATATTGACCTATCGTTGTTATTACCTCTAATTGCATGATTTAATAATTGAATACGAATTACATATATACGATTAATATTTTTGAAATCATCCATTACAAGAAGTCATCCCTTGAATGAACTTTTTACATCGAAGTGCAATAAAAGTCGAACGTATTCGCGCGATTTGCCAAAGAGATTTTGTAAATTTCGTATCACCTCGAACTAGTTATGCCATTAGGACTTTACCATTGTTAAATACATAATATATGGTATTTACACAAGTCAATTTCCCCGAACACCATAATGAAAAGCTTGAACAATACGTAGCAGTAAAAAAAATGGATATATACCGGACTTTATTTACAAAGAAATCTATATCGTAGAAACAATATATCTGTTGCAATCGCAATCCCCATTTTCAATTATCCAAATTCCCATCTATCGATAATTTGTTTAATATCATTTATTGCACTAAATAATAAAGTAAAATAATATAGTTAAAATATTCATAGTCGCTGTCATCTACCTTGTTTCAATTAATTCCATTCTACTATACTTTTCACGAATGAAAAGAACGTTCGAAATAATTTATCGGGACTTTCACATCCTTCTGTATAACGGAATACATGTATACACATTTTCGTATCGAACAAGGAATATACGACAAGTAAGGAGTCAAAGAAAGAAATCATCGAAGAACTCAAAGAAGAACGTGAACTTCTGTCTAACGAAGAAACTAGAAATATAGTAGAATTCATGTGAACCCTAGCATCAATTACTCTAGTCAAAGCCAATATCTCATGGCACAGTTACTTCTTGCGCGATTCACAAGCTGTATTAAATATTAAACACACTCATACAAACATTCGTATTCTTTGTTACTGTATCACATCTATACACGTTATATATATATGTATATCATAACTTCTTACGAGCACCAAAACTCTTTCAACCATCCTTAAAAAAATCACATTATCTATATATTATATACAGTAGATATATTATCAAACTGTTCTTTGGTCGTCTCGAGAGACTTTGGGTGCTCCATTCACAGATTTCTTTCATCACGATAATCCTAAAGGAGTTTCTCCGATTAAAATAACATAGAATAGCCCGATGCAAACACAAGAGACAGAAGCTGGAAATTGGGTAAAAGATAAATATAATATAAAGATTCAACCCTCAGCTTCCAAGATGAATATCGGCACCTTAATTTCAGCACTCTTCTTCTCCCATCGATCGCTAATCTTAAGGATGCTAAAGTCGCTGAGAATACAAAGTACTATAGGTTTATAAATATTTAAGGATATAACTTTACAGAAGTTCCATCTCTGTTAGTCATCTACGTGGTTCGGACGCGTACGCTGTGATAGTGCTGTCTACGCAGCCAGCTGCCAATGTCACGCGATGCGGATGGAAACTCAAGCAACTCACAGGACTTATACGAGTCGCCATGAATCCTTCGTGAAACTTTATCGTGTTCAAGTGTTGACCCACCGTATTATATACGCTTATACAATGATTTGTTGATCCGCTGAAAAATGCAAAAATTTGTCCACCTTTCTTACATCGAAAATCTACAGCTCTCTATTATGAAAATGTTATTTCAGCTTCATTTGCGTACTGTTATAAGAAACAGTTAACCGATAGATCAATGTTACGCAACTTAAAGAGTATCCAAGATTGTTTTACGATAATATTGGAGATACAGATATAATTAATAATTATAATAGAACGTATGAAACTTACCAAGCAAAAATATCAGCAGTTTCATGTGCCGCGAGTGCTGTGATACCCTGCGTAATCTGTACAGTGCTTACAGAAGAATTTTTTCTAAGGTCAAATATTCTAATATCGCCGGAAGAAGATCCGGTGAATAACTGAGGAGCATATCTTTCCGATTTCCTTAAAGACGTTCCCAAAACCCATGCAGTATGCTCCCTCCAAATCATCACTCTTGCTTCTAACGGGGGTAACCTTCTATCGAACAATCGAACTGAACCGTCTCCACATCCGACTGCCATCATTGTACCTATTATCAAACAATGTTCATAGCCCAATAATATTAATGTTGGCATTCTCAGAGGCTAAACATCAAATTAATATGTGAATTTTTACGTAAAATGCACGAATAACAAACCTGTTCCATCGACATCGATGCACGTAGCACAGCAATCAGCACCTGTTGGTATATCTTGCTTCTTCAACTCTGTCTCAACATCCCAAAGTCTCACGATACGAACATCACCCGTCACAGCCAAAGTAAGAGATCGCTGCTCCCATTTTGTAACTAATCCAGCTGTTGCTAAAAATCATTTTGATTATCACAAGTTTTCATTAATCTAATCATGCATATGATGGAAATTCACGCTCACCGGTTGAGGTTTTCGTGGTTGTTTGTATGTCACCTAACGCTTGCCAGGCGGTAAGTAATATCGGGTCACGACTTAACATACTACTGTAATTCTTCCATATTCTAACCGAACCGTCATCAGATCCCGTCATTAACAACGTTACGTCATGCGCGTTAATAAATTCAAGCGCTGTGATGCGTGACATCTTATTTCCACGGCTCGCACAATACGTTAATTTTGCACCACTTTGACAATCCCATACTCTGTAAATCAATGCCATTGTTTAAGAGATACAACTGAGACTTTTTATACATAACGGTATTATTAATATTGCAATATTTAATTACCCAAAATAATCTTTAAATGCTACGGCCAAGTGTGGTTCGAAGGGATGAAACGTTAAAACTTCCGGAGAATGTGGACATCTTGCGTGAAACACTTGTGATTCTACTCTACATTGTACTGCTCTCAGTTGCTCCTCTCTCGCGTCACGTCTTTGTTTTTTATTCCTTAGATATCTGAAGCATAATTATTTTATATTGCAATAATTCAAAGTATCGAAGGTTTAATTGTTTGATATTAATTCTCACCGCCATTCTCGCTCGTAATGAGCTCTACTTTCGACGTCATTCATCGATTCGGTTTCGTTTTCTAAACTAACAGGCTGAGCAAATTGAGCACAACTCCATTCGACAAACTGTGATGTCGTGAGTGGCGTTTTAGCACCAGGTACATCATCTGCTTCTTCTGATATCTACAGTGAAGGAAAAACATTAATAAGTTATTACAACATTCGAAAGAAATATAATTACGAGGATAATCTCACAGTATTAGGAATCTGTTTTCTCGAACGATTTGCGTGAGGAACTCCCCTCGACGAACGTAACAAATCTGTTCCCGAGTTAACGGTAGGTGGTGATTCTCCTTTGCTATTGCTTTAATTATAAAAGTAATTGCTCTGTTAAAATTAAATGTACCTTACGATAAATCTAAGATTAATAAACTATCTTTTAACCTTAAATAAGTAGTGCGATTTGATGGCGAAGGTGGAAGAGATAAAGACGACGATATTTTTGTTTCCACCACCTCTTTAGGAGCTGAAGATTCTTTCACCTAAAATTAAATGCCTTGTTATCTGTAGAATGTATAACAGTAACGAAACGATTTAATGTTTATTGAAATACGAAATTTACCTGATTACGAATGTGATTAGTAACTTTTTGAGACATCGCAGCAACCGCGGGATGAGGGTCATTGTCAAGATTGCATAATCCGTGCCACAATTTCATATAAACACTGCCGTACGAAAGGCTTGGTAAATTTCCGAGAGAGCTGTGACCTACAATCAATAAATTATAACAATCCATTATATATTTTAACGAATATCAACAGCAGTTTGTCTTTCAATAGTGTACGATAATGTGTCTAGATAATACAATTGTGACGTAAACAATAGCTATACATAGAAAATCTGATAGAATCGAGAGAAAAACAAACAAAAGATGAACTATGTACGAACATGCGATGGAATTTCCAATCATTATTACCAAGTGACTCGCAAGGTTTCCTCACGAACTCCCAATTATTTCCTGGTACACGAATGAAACAATACAAGGAACTGTTATCGAAAAAACCGACAGCATACGATTCAACTCGAGAATTAATTACGAGTAAGACTTTTATCCCATACCTAAGCTACTGATAGACGACGAAGACGACACCCTCTTAATACGGTCTGCGCCAAATCCGTCAGTAACATCTGCAGTGTATGTATTATTAGACGAAAGCATTTTCAATCTATCCCTAGAACCAATACGTCTCATTCCACTAAACGGTGACAATGTTTCCACAACAAGATCCTTTCGACTGTTTTCCTCAGCCAAGGCTAGAGTCACGAAAGAATTTTCAAAATGTAAAACCATCCACTGAAGAGCTACTACTAATTCCTGTAATAAAATTTCGTTGTTTTTATAAGAGTAACCAAATCCCAAACACGTTACTACGTGTTACTGTTATCTGTATCTTCGTATAAAACTTACATACTTTTCTAACTAAGGGGCACATATCATGAGACACAGTGTTAATGAGCGTCATAGCAATAATTTGGTCAATATTATTTGCATGCTCACTTCGAGTTGTTACACTGTTTATGAATGTGCCCAAAGCATAAACACTAGCTGCTCGAACCTACATAGTTTGACAGTACGTTATTTTCCGATGTATTATTATCCGATATGTTAATAAGTATCATTATCATCACTGTGGATGTCTTTACCTCAGGAACTGGATCTTGTAATAATGTAAATAACTTTTCATGTGCGATATCCCTAACTCCGCACCATCTAGCCTTATCGTAGTTGTGCCAAAGTCTCGCAAGACATAAGCATAGCCATTGCCTCAATAAAGAATTTGCATCTCCAAGTTGTTCCAGGCAAATGGAAACAAGACTTCCATGATTCGCAGCGACCTGGCCTGGTCGATAATCATTAACGATACTGGCCAATACAAATGCTGCTAATGTTCTATGTTCACTCTGAAATATGAAACGTAAAATTGACAAAAGATCGATCTTTAGCACTAGAACCACCAAGCTATCAAAATGACTGGTTCTCGACACATTGGCATCGGGCAGTTTTTGCTAAAACTTTTCTATGAAATAGGATATTTTAGTGACACAAAGATATTTATTGTTTATCTGACGATGTAATTAAACATGATAGATTTAACGCCGGTAGTTCTAGTGTTGATAATAGAATGACAAAAAATATAATTATACCGGAATGGAAGTGTCCTGAAGAACGGACAAGAAGTACTTGTGTCCACCGTCTCGTACGAGGTCTGCCTGACAAGTCTGCAACTAAAATATTGTGAGACACTATTACTTACGAATAGCACGGGATAAAACGTTATATTACTATGTACAACTTACGCTATCGACGGCAAGAATTTTCGCCCAGATAAAGACAAGCAGTGGACGTAGCTCTTTGGCATTGCTCTGGAGCAACTTTAATACGTATGGAAATATGCCCACGCTAAGTGCCAAATTGACTGCCCATGGGCCAAGATCAAGAAAACGTCCTAATAGTTCCAGTGCTCTAAGCCTATGCACTTGACTCAGTAATACTTGCAAAACTATTGGCAACTGTTCGGGAGGATTGCGATTTTTCGATCCTAATGTTAGCCATACTTGAAAGGCTGTAAGTTGTTCTTCAAAAAATGGCGAATGGACAAATTGATCTTCATTTTCAAGAATAGATGGCAATTGCGATAAGCAGAGGTCGAGTGCCAAATCCCATGCTTGCCACATAGGATGCTGAATTCAAGAATATAAGATATCGTATATATTAGTAACAAATATATTTGTAGAATTTATTGCTGTACTCAGAACTTTATTATGTAAAATACTTTACTGCAAATATTTCTTTCCTGCGAAACAAAGTTATTAAATGTTCACCTGATAAGTTGGCGGTAATTTCGGACACGAAACTGGAGTGCAGTCGTATGAACGAAGTATCCTTTCGGCCAGCAAGAAATTTCTGAATAAGCTAGCAACTAATAAATCTTGCCTAAATAATCTCTGAAATAAATCTGAAAATCAAAGTTACACATAGTAAACTGATTTCTGCGTTTTTTTTTTTTAATTTACAAGCAAAATTTACCTCGCGGCAAAGTATTCCACGCTATTGTATCTGTAATTGCTGTAAATATCCAATTAAGTTCACCCAGCATTGTTCGTCTATCGGTTAATTGTCCTGGAATTCTGAAAATTGTATATATTCTTTATAGTTTCATCAATTTTCTATAACGGTTTTTAAATATTATGCGTTATTAAATATTCTTACTTGTCAATTAGATCTAACGATATTTTTGGAACCAATTTCGAAGTATTTTGCATCACGAACCTACATCGAAGTAAACTTTCTGTTATTTCTAAAAGTTAAATTCCTTTTCATTGATCCTATTTCTGTATCTTACCAACGCAACGCAATTTTCATGGGAGTGGTAAGGCATGATGTAAATATATCTGCTGGTAAATCTGGATTCATCGGTAAAATCTGATTCGCAGCACATGCCGCTAGTTGAATACAATTTTTATACGAAGGTGCAATCGTGCTTGCAATTCCCGTTGCACGGTTTTGTTGAACTGCTTGCTTCTCCATCTATAATTTGATTTACAGTTTATTTACATTTAATCTTCACTTTTATTCAATAATGTATAAATCGTTTTATACTTCGTATTCTTTCTCATGTTGTTCTGCAAACTGTTGAAAAGATTCTACAATAATACCAGCATTAGAGCAATCATATACATAGATGCTAGGTGCTCCCATCCACGTTTGTAAATCATACACAGACAAAGGAATGTATTGTGTATATGTCTGCAAGAATTAATTGGTATTAAAAATATTGCATATATTCTTTAACCCATTTGTATCAGTACGCGAGATAATACGCGCACGAGGATGTTAGCTTATCATCAGCTGCGGAATATTCTGCTCTGTACAACTGTTAAACCATCGCGCGCGAAAATGCGCGCAATTACGAATTATCTTCCGCGTTTAGAGCTGTGATGCGAATGGGTTAAACATTGAAATTATTGCTTATAATCTTTTTCTTACTAACTCTATTAAATACCCATATTTCACCATTACTAGTAGGTTTAGGTACACCATGACCATTATAATGAAAAAGAACTCGTTCTTCTTTAGCATTTCGCCTTAAAGAAGTACATAATTTTTTAACTTCCTCCACCGTGGGATCCAAACTCTGTTTGTAACGGGCTCTTGGCTGCCATCGTTCATACTGTTTTTGTAAATTTGAACCTATAGTTTCTAGAGCCTTTTGAGGGCTCACTGATATCGGATCTGTGAGGAAAAGAAAATTAATTGCTTGCATCTTAATTTTTCGTATAAAACATTTTGCTATTAAATCGATCGAAATTTAATTCACCTCTTTACACGGAAAAATTTATTATATTTCATTTATAACTTAAAATCTAAAATTATAAATCTGCCAGCAATTATTTATAAATAAACTTTCTATTATTACAGAACAAATTATAGTTATAAACCTTAATAATTAATATTAAAAATATTGAAATAGATTTAACCACGTTTATATATATTTCGTGGTAAAAAAAAATTAGTTAATAACTAATTTTATTTCAAAACAATACAAGCTGTTTTCCAATTATAGCAATAGATGTAACAATTATAAATAGGATTTTGTCCTTCAAATAGATTAACAAACGATTATACATAATTTTATTAAATATAAAAGACTGCAGAACAAAAAAAAACAATTAAAAACGAGTACAAATAGCAGCAAACTATTAAGATGTATATTTAAATTACGAATGATTTGTACGCCATCTAACCGATATAAGAGAAAATAATAGCCATTGGAAAGATGCTGTCATACACATGTATAACCTTAAAATCACATTACATAATTGCAATGGTAGCGGGGTATCATAGGGAATGTAAATAAACTTGAATAAGTACCGATCCAACACTCAAGACGTGCGCATGGTTGCGTTTTGACAATGTCCGGTGGATCAACGCCGACATTCAGGCATAATACCAGAGCCACGCTCACAGTTTTCATCTAAAAAATATATATTTAGAAGGTCGTTCTATCGATTTAAGAGTGTGTGATTTCAGGAGGACGCATTGCCTGAAAAAAAGATGGTAGAAACAAACCCGCTCTTTCATTCTCCATGTCTGCGTAATACAATTCACCCCTTCGATCGTCGCTGTATGCCGTGGCTTTGAAAATGCGATTTGCATCTTCCAATCACTCTCCTCCATCAATCTCGAATTCTCTTCCTCGTGGCATGGCTTTGCAACGATCACTGACATTGTAAGCTCGTGACTCGCGCAATGTTTCTGCTGCGTTACCACGAGAGATACGCTTCGGTCACCACTGATTTCAAGCTGATATTACAAAACCATGAATTGACACTGTCAAACAACAATATTCAGTAATCGATAAATTCAAAAACGTCCTTTGACGGAGCACAATTTTGTAAGTTTACTTGATCAGCCGCCATCTTACATTTCTGACGAAGTTACCAATAAACGCTCTGGAATGCGTACATAGATTATTTAATCCTAATAGTTATGTCTAGATGGTGCCACTTACCACATAAACTACTATACTTTTCCTTTTTACGAATTATTTGAAAAATTCAATTGTACGGGTACATTTTAACAGTAAAATAATGCATATTTTTTATAGATACTTTTATTAATGAAACTTAATTTAACAGATTAAGTTACACAGCCCCTCCTCGCCCGAGACTGAAATATTGTTTAAAAATTAATGATTCTTTAATAAACTCTATTGCTACGTTATATTTTACGCGTATGTGCACATTATACGGTGCAATACTACTGGGACTATTTCAAGTATTTAATATATTTGTTCATCTTTGTGAAGCTTTCTCGTAGTAACAATTCTCATACAATGAGGTACTCATCGATTTCATGTATCATAAAAATTCAACGATTTACAATAAAATAATAATTTAACAAAAGATAATTATAATAACGACATGGGTGCAAATAAAAGGTGCGTAAATCTATGACTGAAAAAAAGAAATGAATTTTTTAAATTATCAAATTTTCATTCACACGAAATGCCAATAATGACACTATTATTCTGTTGCGCACTATGTTCACAGCCTATATACAATCGTATATCATTCTATTTACAATCTTGTTCCTTATTATGAATTGCTTGGAATGGTTACGCAATAAATCGTAATAATATATCAATCATCTGACCGAATTATTTATCTAAAAATACTGAAGCATAAAGTTCAACGTATCTTCGTATTTGTCCGTTTCGTTGAATCTTCGATATTAGCATCCCATTTCAATTTTCGTATTTCTCATGTTTCTTCGGTAATTCCACTATCCCCAATGCACTTTACCGTCACTGAAGAGTCTGTGGGTTGCTGAGAGGCTTGTAACCCTGCAAGTACATTTGCGTTAACTTCTTTTACGATAAGAAAGTCATTGCTTTAATATCCAAAAAAGAACGTGCTGTTAAAAAGGATTATATAACGGGAAGTTTGAATATAAGTTAGTGTGCCAGTAGGACGACGCAACTAAAAAATTCGTGCAATGCAATATTCAATGCAATATTCAATGCAGAAAGTACACGAAAGAATATATAATTCTTAGTGGTGTAACAAATACACATGTTGAAGATAGCGATCGTAACTATATAGTTTACACAATCTGTACTTGTCAGTGATTCATGCTGCCATAATAGGGCTGGCGTACACTTATCCGTTTGCTTCCAGGTCTGACGGCATTATTGAACGCATCACGTAATCGTTCTGTAAAGGTTTTATATTCCATCTCTGGATTACTCTGGCCAAAATCAAAGTCTGCAACTTCTATAGTGAATCTTGCTCTGCTTTGGATATAATACGCAACGCCAAAAACAATGAGCACTACAGCAGCGAGCGAGCAAGAAACCGGTACTACAATTACGGATAGCTGTGGTTTCGTCGTCACTGTGAAACAGAACATAGTAATTTATACATGTTCGTTTGCAACGTTTCAGCAAAGAATAATTATTGCCGTTCATCGTAACGTCATACCTTTATAAATGTTTATCGTTAAAGGATAAATTTGTTTACTGATATCATTGTTTAGTATAACTAATATAGTATATACACTAGGTTCCAAAAAGTAATGGATAATGGAGAAGTTGCAAAAATGTAGATGATCTCCACTGTCACACGTTTCATTGCCAGTCATGTTATATTTCCCGCGATGGAACTGAAGGCACTTATAAAAAGGTCCTGATCCTTTACAGGTAACATTAAGGGACAGCATGTCCCATGGCTGAATCCAGTTTGTCCCTTCTATCGTAATATTCATTATTGGCTCTAAAAATGGTTATAGTTGTTATATCGTTACTTAATAACGCGTGTTAGATAAAATCACATACTCACCGCGAACATTGATTCTTTTGCTGAAGAGTCCATATGTTTTCTTGGGATCTGGAGGAATTATGGATGAATTTGAACAGATGTATGGTAAAGAAACATTACCCATATTTGGCATAGTAATATTAGCGATAGGTCTGAGAGTCGCGGGTGCTACGGTAACCTCTGTCGGTTTTGTGCTCGGTGTAGTAGTAATGGTAGACGGTGTAGTATTTAATACTGTTCCTGCAGTTACGTTTTCTGCATTTCCAACACTCAACACAGTAGTTGTGGATGATGGGGTAATAGTCGAGGGTGTTGAAATGGTTGTTGTTTCTGGCAATTCGTATGATGCAATTACTAAAGCTTCAATAATATGCGATACATTAGGATTTGTGAAATTGTAGGAAAAAGTTAAATCGGTTGTTTGTCCATAATATATGCAATCTATGAACCAATATGTCGAAACCATTGTTGCATTGTCTTTGATTAAGTCCATATCTCCATCGCGCATAGTTATTGTCATATTTGTTTCGGATTTGGAGGACACATATGAGTCTTCTAATGTTTTATTAGACTGCGATATTGTAATATTACCGTTGAACAGTTCTATAAGAATAATGAATTATTATGAAATATAATAATTAAGAACAAGTATTCCACACATCTTATTTGCTTACCAGTTATATAGAATTTAATCCGAGCACTGGTGCTAAAAGGAAGGAAAAATGGAAAACTTGACTTGACAATTACTTCAACTTCATATCTTCCAGCATTATACTTTTCACGTGGATAAGTTATACTCCAAAATGTAGTCGTGTTTGATGTTTTTTCTGTCTGTAATATAAATATATCGATCACAATAGCTATATTATGAAAAATATATGTGACTTCAAAGCACTGTTATAAAGAATTACCAGAATTTAACATTCTGGAAAAAAACTATCATACGCATTGTATAGGAATAGGATGAAATAACAAATATATTTATACATATTGTTCTTGATATAGTGGAATAAAAAGTAAACCTTATAAGTATGAGGTGGAAAAGCATCATCTGACCAATGATACACAAAGGTATTCGTTTGCTGATTATATAAATCTGCTCTAAAAGTAATTGTGCCACCTAACACAGCGGGTCCATCGTGTGACAGCATAACATATTCAAAGGCATTGACTGTAACGAAACAACAATTATAGAAATCTTCTTATATTACCAATATATTTTAAATGCAATGAAATATAAAAATATCAGTGTAAAATAAATATACATAAATTGTTAAATTTACCGTGTACAACGAATAAAACACTCCAGATAAAATTCCAATGGAAATGCAATTTCTGCATTCTGTACGTTTAAAGAACGTCGCATTTATCTCAAAAGTCTCCGATTACGTCTGAATTTATTTTTAATTGACTCGAACTAAACGCGCATTATCATTTCTCAGTGTATCGCCATTTTAGCATTGATTATTACCAACTGTTTCATTACGTGTCAAATCCACGATGTATTAGATTAATTACGATGATACATATTTTACATAATGAATAATGTAATAATTTAGAGAAAGTGTTCACACGTATTATCATCTGTCTTTCATTTCATTTAAATGAAGTCCTGAAAAATGAGAAATTCAATTAATGACAGATAAAGTCTCTAGAGTAGAGTGACTCCCAGTAGTTCGAACTTTATGACAAACTTATAAACACGTAAAGTTAACGTAATGATTCTATTTTATTTGCATCAATTTTATTATCAATTGTTTCTCGGGCAATTATAATGGGTAAAAAGTTCAATTTTTGGACTCCTAATTAGCGGAACAAAGTTCAAATCCTCATCATCATTGGGAACTTTTTCTGGGACTTCTGGAACCTCCGGGACCCACCTAACATGGTGCACAGATCGTAGACGAAATGACCCTAGCACTTAAACCTGTAAAATTACAAGAACTATTTTTTTAAATGCTTTTGACAACATTAAGGAGTGATAAGAATGACGATGTATCTTTAAAGAGATGAGTATGCTTTTTAGAAGCACTTCATTTAGCAGTACGCCCATTTCAACATGATGTTGATGAGGATTCAATCGAAAATCTTCAATGGTATTCGAGGTAAAAGAGCTCTTCCAGAATGGAGTATTGAAACACTAAGTTCTATTTTAAACGTCTACGAATACAATTCTCGAAGAATTAATACTTCGATAAATGATGCTTCTCTTACGAAGGAATTGCAAGAGATTTTTAAATTTAAAGATACCAATGTCAGTACTTGGATTGTCGAGGTTAGTGATACAAATATTGTTGATATACATATGACAATAGATTTTATATAAAAAATTGATGTAATTGTTAGACATTGAAAAATACTGTTAAATTTTATTTCAGAATAAGGCCCGTGAATTATGCTTTAAATACTTAGAAAGTGAAAAGAATGATAAGCAAGAAATTTTACAAACATTGGCCTCCCGATATGGTATTCAACACAATGATATATATAATGCAGCAAAAAAGCTAATTTCTACCGAAGTTTGTATTATATACATTCGTTGCTTTCAAAATTACATTTACCAGATCATGTTGATCATGCTTTTATATTCATTTCAGCCTGACAACGAAAGGAAAGTATTTTCTAAGGAACGAAATTTAAAAAATATCTTGATACCACAATACCAATGGTTATTTGTTATCATTGGAAGACTGGAATGCGGTGTGAAATTTCTTGTTGATTTAAGAACGGATGCTTTAGTAAGCAATTCAGTAAAATTACAATCAGAGAAATGAATCTTGTTCAGTTTGAAAATGTTTTTATATGAAAATTTCTACAAATAAAATTAATTTCATATATAGGATATTAATGAGATTTTCTATATTTTGGAATAGCTGCAATAATGCATTACTTTTAAATACAATTTCCAAATTGAACTTGCCTTCATTTACAGCGATGTAATAGCAATAACTTGTGTTATTTATTTTATACATTTCATCAGGAATTAATGTCAGAACCAAAAAACGTAGACAAGAATATTTTAATACAACAGTTAAATCTTACATTGCAAGATTTATTCTTACTATGGTTTTCAGTTGGATTTCTACATTTGGAACGGATAACATGGCAAAGTTCATGTGATATGCTTCAAAAGGTATATACCTATTTTACATATCTTAACACTATGCCGTAAAAATATGCGGACAAATGCCGGTGATACCACGTTGGTGTCACACTAAAATTTTAAAACAGTTTTCTATTATATCGCAAACGCGTCGCGGCTATCTCACAAACGCAAATTGTTGCGAAGTTTCGTGTGTATTCTGCACAGGCTGCAATACGCTACATATCCTCGAAATTTCGTGAAAACTGCGTGTCAGAATTATAACTTATTATGTCTAGTTAAACATGACGTTTTATGATTTCTCGACAAATTCGAAAAGCGCCGGCGAGAAGCGAAGAAATGTACACGAATTTCACCGGCGCCAAACCAAAGAATTTTGATTTATCGCGCGGACGGCGTACTATTAAAATATATAAGCATATTTCTAGTCTAATGGTAAATTAAAAGACAAAAACCTTTTCCAAAATGATAAGATTTCAGATTATGAGGCAATACATCCTATAAAAAATTGGTTAGATTTAAAGAGAAGAGTTGGACCATATAGGAGATGTTATATTTTCACTCATCCATCTATGCCACGGGAACCTCTCGTTATATTACACACGGCATTATGTGATATAATACCAGGTTTATAATTATTTCGAGTTCATCGCACCTCTCGTAAAATTACCGTAATAAATTTATTTCATAAATTATATACATTTCAATTTCGTAGAAAGTGTCAAAGGTATTGAAGAGGCAGAAGCCAGAATTCTTGGCGGTAAGAAGGACGATATAACGTTTCTAGAAGAAAATAAATGTAAAATTAAAGCTGCCATATTTTACTCAATAGCTTCCACGCAAAAAGGATTACAGGTATGTGAATGGCAATTATGAAAAAGGAATAATGAAATGAGAAATTTTAATTATTAATTCGATTTGTAGGGTATTGAACTTGGTAATTACTTAATAAAAGAAGTAGCAGATGAAATTACAACAGAGTTCCCTATGCTGGATACACTGTCTAGTTTATCGCCTATACCTAATTTCAGAACTTGGATGCTTGATAAGCTGAAACAAAGTAATTTCCAGCTTGCTTTCTAACAGTAAGAAAGATTAAAGACGTCTTTGAAACATCGAATTTTTTTCCTAGACGTAAGCGACATATTCACGAAAGAAGAATGTAAAGCCGTACAAAATTATTTAAAGCAGGAAGATGTGGCAATAGGCTTGAAAAAAGTTTTCAGTACTTCACTATGGACCGGTGAATCTGAATTATGTGAAATTATTAAAAAGCCATTACTTCGGGCATGTGCATGGTACCTGTATAAAGAAAAGCGACGAAATTACGCTTTGAATAATGTTGGTACGTTACTCTTATTAGAAAAATAATAACGTACATTTATTAGTTATTAATATCGTGCCATACATTTTTGAAATCACAGCAAATTTTCATCTTCGTAATGGAGCTGTAATGTGGCGAATAAATTGGATGGCTGACCCTTCGCCGCGCGGTGTTGGAAACAGTTGCGGAATCATGGTAAATTACAGGTAATAAACAAATTGATATTAAACTTCCTCACGTGTAATATACGTATAACGTAAACTGCCAATTTCTTCTGCCAGATATTATTTAAACGACTGTGAAAAGAATAGTCGGGACTATATAGAAAATTACTGTATCAATGCTTCCGAAGATGTGATTAATCTTGCGATAGAAGCCGAAAAATTGATAGTCAAATCTTGATATCGTAACATCACGAATAATTCCGTTGAAATTAACAACTGTATATATTCATCAATAAAAACTGTGGGGAATATTAATATCAGATATGAAATTTCGGACATAAAATAATTCTTTAAGAAAGGTAAGTGGTCTTAAGTTGGTAATCGCGAACTCATTTATTTTACTCTTCAAATTTTATTTTTATTAAAGATTATTAAATTTGTTCATTTATACAATAGCTGTTTTTTACCAGCTTAAAGACAGCACAATGGTCTGCAGGCAAATCTGAAATAAATAAATAATTATCGTCATTATTACACAAATATTAGTCTCTTTTTTTTTTTTTAATATCTACTCATAGAAAGCCGTAAAATGCAAGACAAAAATATATCCGTACAAGTTGAGCTAATGTCAGAAGCAGTTCGATCAGAATTATTAAACTACACTTTTAAGACTTAGCTCGGAAAATAATTTATACTTTCGTGATTACCTGTAGTCAAGGCTGGGTTTGATGAAAGTTTGTAGGAAGATGAGGTCTACTTTCTAGTTTTGTATAATCCAAGTGGAATTCTTTTGCTACTTTCCTCCAACTTTGCGCATCGAAATAATAATAAGTACCACGTTCATACGTTGATGTTTTTTCTACAAGTCCTAAGCCCGGAGCTTGTGTTATCCATACTTTTTCTTCCATATGGTATCGCCACTCCCTACTATACCTTTGTGATAAAAGGAGCATCGTAAAAACATAGCGCACACTTATTTTTCTTTCTATATGACAAGTATTACAACCATATTCGAAGAATTTCATCAATACTTACAATTCTGCCGCCGCTGCTAATTGCAATACATCTCCAACATTTGTATAAAACATATAAAATAGTAAATCATCCTTATATCGATTTAGCTTAACTGGTGCTAACTTATCCCTAAAATAATATCGTAATAATTTGTACTCTATAAAATGACATTTCATGAAGTATGTTCAAGAAGAATACATGTCGAATTTAATGTTCTATGTTTCGATGCTTCGATTAGAAATGATTTTTACACGAAATAAGTAAAGATACCTTATAGCTGCATTAATAAGATATTCCGGTGGTACATAATAGTCAATATCTTGAGGTCGACACGGCGTTTCTGCCCATGGTCCCCCAAAATTTGGATAAAGATTTTCCGGCGAATTAAGATTTAATCCTAATGCGGTTAAGTCTTGACCTAATGCCAACGATACCAAGTTTGGATCTGTTTCTGCTGCTCTGATAAACGTTAAAAGACCGACCATTCCAAATTGATCTTTTACCATACTTGCCGGTATATTGGTTACCTTGCCTACAGACATATAAAAAAGATCTCATAAAGAAACGTACATACATGTACAAGTAAAAATAATAAATAATACATCCGATTATTTATTATTTCCCAATGAAGAACGAAGTTTTATTTGTAAAGAGAAATCATAAATGGGATTTATTATCGCTATGCGTTGAAATAATAAATAGTTACAGTAAAACGTTTCGATATTCTCTTATGTATAAATCAAACTGTATTCGTTAATACCATCAGGAGATGTTTGTATGCCTCTTTTAGATGACTGAGATTTTTCAGAACCAGGTGCTCTATTTGCTTGTAACACATCTTGACCAATTTCTGGACCAAGACCAACAGGTATACTTTTATCTCCAGATACACTTCCACCAGGAGATGGACCTTCTCTATTTTGTGTACCTGGTAATGCTGGAAAATCTTCTGAACTCATAGTAAATTCACTTGACTCTGATGTTGGTTGTTTCACCATCCCAACTATGGCATAAAAATCATTTAACATATATAATAACAGTAACAAATTACCATCGAATCTTCAATAAGCATTACAATCGTTTGTATTGATGAAATTTTTTTTTAATACTTCAAATCAAAGTCAAGAGAATACATGAAAGAAAGGAAAAAAAAAAAAAAAAAAGAGGAAATAAAGCATACATTACATTAGCATGTCGTTGTTCGCTCATGATATACATGAAAACAAAACCATGAGACTTGTGTTTACGTTTATAACACTAACCATAAGGTTGTTTTCCTGGCATAGGACTAGGTTGTGGCATAGAATCACCCTGCCCTCTATTCGTTAAGGAAGGAAACTCCGAAAGATCCAGTAACGGAGTGCTCGTATCTCCGCCTCCTCCACTTCCAAAAACAGAGTGGAAGTTATTGATTTGTCCTTGAGATCCGTAATTACGACTTTGAGGTATTCCAAAACTGCCCATACTACCCATTGGATTCGAAGGTCTAGAAGAAGTAAAGAAAAGAAAAACGTTTTCATTTGCCTATCGCAGTTATCAAAGATTGCATCGTTAAAAGTTATTTAAACGAATCTTTAGCAACACTATGAAATAAATCGTGGCGGCTCGATCTAACATCGTCACTAACAATTCAATCGTTTCCTTGAATGCGCTTCACCCTAAGTACACGACGAAGTCACAATAAAAATATATATCGATCGATCGATTGCACAGATCGTCCCAACGGGACGCAGCGTCTAGGGCAGGGTCTGCTCATTTGCTCCATAACGAGTTCATGAACGGATCAAGAATGAGTGTAATAACTCTTCTGTTCAGCATTGGAGATTCTTCACTCTGTCGTACGATCATGGTAGAGATATGCGGATGTTCTCTTCAGTTCCCCAGATACGATAAAAGCGGGCTGCGATCCGATCTTTTTTCTCCTTCTACACCGATGCTGCCAATGATCAGTTTTGATACATTGAGAGACGATGTATAGATTTCTTTGGCATTGATATTTGTTGAGCAAACAAAGTTCTCCTTTAGTCGTGTCTGTTCTTACTTCTCAGAAAGCGCTTAAGCTTCCTCTTCGCTGATCTGATTCATAGATCCCTTGATAATAGCGCTGTCCTATGGCGAGCAGACGCTGTTAATTTCTAATCTCAATTGAAAATACTGATCTTATAATCGATGCTACTACAAATCACGACTCAAGCTAACAAGTTCGTTGCATTCAATTTGAAATCTGCATAATGTACATTCGCATATTCACAATTATAAGCTCTCTCACTATCAATCTATATATCCATGCCGTACATGTTCTAGAAGATACCACGCCACGAGTTTCATTGCGTCGAATCTAGCCTTTAGATCGTTTCTTTTTTTCGTTCTTAACACTTTTACTAATGATAACGTTATCACTGGCAGGGGGGGGGGGGGGGTAGTAAAGCGGCAAGATCTAACAGCAGCTCAATCTAATGCCGATGGTACTAATTTGATCGCTGCCCACTAGTCGCTGTCCCGTCGCTTGTGATTCTTCCCGCAATTACATGACGAAGTCACGATAAGAATATATATCGATCGATCGATCATAAAAATCATCCCAACGGGACGCAGCGTCTAGGGCAGGGTCTGCTCGTTTTGCCCTACTTTCACGAGTCCACGAGCAGACCCGAAATTGTACGAACGCGCGAAATAATTCCTCTTTTTCAGCGTTCGGAGGTTCTTCAGCCGGTACGGTCGCAGCCGAGGCAATCGAATGCCGATGTCCTCTCCCTCAGCATCCTTGGTATGGCACAATGCAGCTGCGACCGGCCCGGCCTCTTGCCTCCTCCTAAAAAATAAACTAACCCAAGAGTAGGCATCGTACGTCTATCAGTGAAAGCTCTCTGTCCAAATAGTCCTCTGCTACTCATAGGAGAGAGTGGTTGTTGTTGAGGTTGATGACTGTTCTGTCCACCTCCCGATCCTGACGCTCCAGGATATACGTTAGTAATTACTACTGCAGAGTTTGCTGAACTTGAGGTGCTTGCAGATGAGCCTGAGAACATGCCTGAGGTAGGCGTGACATGACCCGTGAGGGTCGACGAATTTAAGCCCCCCCCACCACCCGCGCGCGATGTAAGGTTTGTGTTCGCAATACTGCGTGGCGGCTGCTCAAAGTTCAGGTTGGCCATAGCCTGGTGGCTCCCACTACAAAGTACCTGTTGCTGGTACTTGGAGTATTTACCTGCTGGTAGTTTTTTTTATCGCATCACTTGCAAACTGTTCAATTTTATGGAATAGCCGAGGATCCATGACAACAACTCCCAGTAGCAACCTGTAACGATAAGAAGGCATGTATTTCTGTAATAGTGTTGATAGAGGCTTCATAAATATTCTTCCATAGAGAGGCTTCAGAAATCAAATATATTGTTACCTCTTTATCGCAGTGCCACGGCAATGGTCATATCAAAATCGAGAACAGGAATGAGAATACACCTATTGACAAAGAAAGACTTTATTGTTTTAGGAATATCTCATAGAATATACCTGAGACATTTAAGTAATTGAAATGCGATTCCATCTGCACAATATCGGCTATATTTCAACATTCCAGAAGTTATACATTTAAAAGAAATACTCTCTGGAATTATCTGTAAACAAATCTAAATGCTGCTATAGAAGATGTATTAAATTTTCAATAAATATGCCAGAATGAATTTGGTTTATTGTTGAGTACAACAGTTTGCTGCGACGATAAGAGAATTAAGACTTAATGCAGTGTAATAAAGAAATGTAAATTTTCTATTACTTATTGTGCAGCCAAGCAAATAAAACGACGTTAATATTGCGAGAAGAGCGAGGAGCTTACTGTGGAAATATGCTACTATAATATTTAATGACTTGACTGTGAAAAAATCAAAATTAGTGACAACCATAAAGTAGGTAAAGGTTATAGTACCAAAAGTTATCAAAACATTATGGGAAAGAATGGATATGTTGTTACCTATAAAACCGAGTCCGTTGTTAAATCACAGCACAAAAAATTCCATCAAAGTCATGATAAACAAAGTAGATGAGTGTAAAAAAAACACAAAAACGTCGATGTTGACTTGGAATGGATATGATAAGGAAAATGTCGTTTCAAACAACTGATGTTTCCCACGAGAAAATAACTTTTAAGTGAAGCGTACCGAAAATTCCAAATTTCATTCACATTAAACTATTCTGAACTAATAGATTACTATTTTGTCATTGAGTTTCACAAACTTAAACAACACTAGAGACACGAATTTCTGCCATATTAACCAGGGGGTTCAAGCTTAGGTGAGAAAGATGAAGAAAAGTTATGAGGGCGAATAAGGTAGATGGCTCTAGTCCTCCGAAATTTTAAATATTTCGAATTAAAATTTGCAATATATGGAAATTTCTGTGAGACTATATGAATTTCTAAGTTTTTTCATCGGTTCTCTGCTCATTTTATTGATAATTAACGCAAGTTTCAACAGGAATACTTGATTACACTACATGAAAGTAGCTGCTAAAAATATCGAGTATGAAATAGTTGAAAACATTATGTATTTCTTTTATGATTATTGCAAGTAATATAAGAATAGATTTCTCCAAGAATGGAAAAAAGATATAAGCAGGTGGTTCAAGCTTAAATGGGAGCATTGTTATTCAAGTTTCGAGAAATGTTTCGTGTTAATTTTGTAGGCGCGCTATAATCGCACCAACATCAAAGCTATGCAACTAGTTTATTAAAATCACTAGACAAAAGCAACATTGATGTGTGGTTGTGTGCGGTATAACCGTTTGGTACAAAAAATGTAGATTGTTAACACGAATTTTAAACTGAAATGAGCTTAGCTAAAAAGCATACAAAGCTTTTGTTGTAACAATAATGTGAAGTATTATTTAAAGAATTAATATAATCTGCTTTTATGTATATTGCTCATCTATTCTCTCTTATAGAGGTGATTTGTGTACATAACACTTTTCATATTGAAAATTTAATATTGTAAATTATAAATTATGAATTCGCCAAGATCACCGCAACCCTTTCTAAGCACTGAATTGAAAAGTATTATAAATGATAGAAATATGTTAAGTATGAGGAGTCGCATGAAAGGTATAACATATCGTTAAATTGATTAAATTTTAAGTTCAAAACTTGATTTACCTGCCATTAAAGTTAATCTAATTTCCTTAGTACTGAACAGTCTGAATGAAAGCAACCAGAAGCATTTCGAGGAGCAGAAGAAGAACATGAGATCTCAAGCAATTCAAGAAATTCTAACAACGGAAGTTACTTATTTAAGACAGTTAGAAATTACAATGGAGGTATTTTTTTTTACGTGAATTCTTATAGTTTATGCAAAAATAAAATATTCTCCATATGTATTTATAAATATGATTTTCAGTATTTCATACAACCCATATTTGAGAGGAAGCTGCTAAATCACATCCTGTTTTCTACACTGTCTGAAAATATAAAAACATTGTACAATGTTAGTGGGGAATTGATAAAAGAATTAAAATATGATTCCCAGAATATAGCTGGTGCATTTCACAAGCTTGCACCATTTTTTAAATTATATTCTGTGTATGCTTATGATTATGAGCAAATTTTATCTTTAATACAGGTAATTGTCCACTTTATACGTGTAAAGGTTTTAAAACAATTCGTTGAGAATTGATTCTATGAACTAATTAATCTCCACAGACAACTCAAGAAAATGATCCTGCTTTTAAAGATTTTATTTGCAAGCAAGAAACAAGACCAGAAGTTGGTAGAAAACTCCCCTCATTACTAATTACACCAATACAAAGAGTGCCTAGATATAAATTATTGTTACAAGAGGTTTTACAACACACCCCTAATAAACACAAAGAGTACAATCTTTTGCAAGGTACATAAAAATAAAAGTCGTATGTTTCACTAAACTTTGTCAATTACTTTAAATATAAAAAACTTAAATATGATATAATAAAGTCTAAATTATTTCCAGCATCTTTAGTGGAAGTTGAGAAAGCTGCAAGGCATATAAATACTTTAGTCGCACAAAACGAAGAGGCACAGAAATTACTGAGACTTCAGAAATGCATTGCAAATTCAATTAATTTAGTAAAACCTGGAAGAAAATTAATAAAGCAGGGTGCACTGATGAGGGTATCAAGACGTGGCAATTCCGCCTATAGACGATATTTTGTACTTCTCAGCGATAATTTATTGTATTGTAAAGGAGACCCGGATAATTCGTTGACTATATGCTGTATTTTACCGTTAAATAAATGTAAAGTCGAAAGCGTTCTGAGCGGAGGACTTTTTCGCGTCACGTGCCTCAACGAAACGTTGTTACTTTACTCGGAAAAAGAGGATAGCAATTTTTGGATAGAAGCGATACAAAATTCAATTAAAAAGGTATACGTGAATATTACATTTCTTAATTGCATAATGATCGAATGATTTCTGACACACTTAAAACTAATTGCATATTTTGTTTGCAGTACAGCGAATGTAGGCAGACTTTGAGGAAAGATAGCAGTTCAAGGAAACCACTGAGGCACAATAATATCAATCTGTTTCCATCGGATAATATACCAGTTTCATTCGGGAAAAGGAAAAGGTCGGAAGAGGAGACTGAAGTAAATATTAACAATTTCTATTCTTACGAATTTTTCCTAATTTATATAAAAAATGTGTAATATCACGATATATTTTATTCTTTTTCGTTCAAACAGATCAATCTCGATGCATCGAGAATCATATATCTTAAGAAGGATAATGAAACAGACTCTGATTCACATTCGGAAAGTAATTGCTTACTGTTGCTGAAAAGATTTAAAAAATTGAAAAATAATCACAGTTCGAAATATACAGCATCTCCTATCAAGAATATTAAATTGCAACTACCAAATTCCTGTGCAGCTACTGAAAGTATTTTTTTGAACGAAAATTTAGAACAGTCATGTAACAATGCTACCAGTGAAATGGTAAGTTCAAGTATAGATTAATATCCATTAAATTAAACGATATAATTGGTCAAAACTGTAATAACAAAAATTTTTCTTCACAGAATTATGCAGATAAAGAAAATACCGCACCTTATTTATACCCATATTCCCCTCCGAATTCGGAACAAACGGAATCATCGACGTTTAAAACAATTACTGATTTTTTTACGTACGTTGGATCGTCTCTACGGGAAATCTTCAGATTTAGATAATAAACTATAATATATATGATTATATATTATTAACTTAAAGAAAGAATTGATTAATTTTCAGAAGTGACGCTGATAAAAGTTTATTCCCCCTTTTTTTTCGTGTATAGCACTTTTTACACCCTTTCTTTTAATAAGAATCAGAATGTATAATTAGATTTTCTAATAACAATAACAAATAATGTACGGTTTCAACAACTTTTTGAAACGCTTCAAATTTTATCAGGAACGAGAATCCTTAGTAAAAAAACGTAAATCCCCGCACGGTAGAAAGTTATAGTCTTACATATAGAAATATTTGCAAATGTTTATAAAAAATATCAAAATTTATATCATTTTTTCTATTTATGGTCATTTTTCCAGAGAATGACACATTATTTATTAATACAAAGTGAACGTCCACGATTAAGTGTCGTGCATGTTCTACTTGGAAAAATATTTTATTCTACGTAAGCTGAACATTTAACATCGTCTTTTGCTGTAGGTTTCATTAATGAACTTAATCGTAAGATTCTGTATAATTAATTCAATGAAAATCTGTAATAATGACGAACAGCTGTAACAGTTTCGCAACATAGTTCCGTTAGGTCTGCTAACATTTTCCTCTGCACGATTACAACGAAATTCCCCAGCTTCGACTAAACGAAGTAATGACTGATATCTACAAATGATAAGAGAATATTTTCTATCATATAATTAGAAGAATATAATTTCTGACACAGGTATGATAGATTTTTAAGCTCGTAAGGAAAGATACGGCAGATATCGTTAACAGATAACCAAAAAAGTACGAAAAAGTCGATGCTGTGCTAATGGCATCTTTCTTTATGTTAAATTATTGTAAGAACATAAGATGTACATTTATCATTGTTATTTGTCGTATAAATCTTTAATATGAATAAAATTCGAAAATTGTTTATACAGAATTTCTTATATTTTTCGACGTTATAAGCAATTTTCGAAAAAAACATAATAGATCATAGTTTACATCTTTCTCCAACAGGTACTGTAATAATATATAAAATTTAACATTTTTACATGAATCAGGATTTGTATATTGAGAAAAGCATTAAAAAATACTTGGTACATTTACATGTTTGTATTTTAGAAAGTTAAGTATTGTATGGCTGATCATGTATATAATGCAATAACAAATACTTTGCAATCATATTTCTATTAAGTTACAACAATTTTAAATATAACTTTGCTTTTCAGGTATTGCAACAAATGATTTTTCAGTTAAAATATCTTTAATTAAGGTATTCAATGTACTTGATGCAAAGCAACCTTGTATTTTATAATTGAAATTTCTTTAAGCATATGTTGTAACGAATGTTTCCTTATCAGTTTAATGCTATCATCTACTATAGATAAACAATATAATTAAATCTTTTGTGTCTCCTCTATAATAGCTAATGGAAATTTTGAAGAGTAACATATTGATTCCATATACAATGTTGTCCCAAGGAAGAATGATAAATTTAAAACATTACAAGTATAATTTAAAAAAAAGGCTTCCTCATATTGCACATTATAATGTATTATAATAATACTTATAATTATGTCATATCAATTTCAAAAAATTGGTCAATTTCATTATATCTGTGTACCATATCAAAGTATTCATTGTAAGCAGATAATTTAATTAATAATTAAACATTTAATATAACATGAATTTTTGCTACACTTTAAGGCAATAGTGAATAGTATAATAAACAGAGTCATTTTGCATTTATCTATGTATAAAATAATCTCTATGAATCTGCAAATATGTTCCTCTTCCGTTGAATAACCTTAAATCTTATTATACATTGAAGAAAAGTAAATATACATTTGTCTACGATATTCTTCAATTATTTGTAATAATTACAGTACAATCACAATAGCACAAACATGAATGGGATAATACCTGAAATGGAACAAATCATCAGTCAACTCGAAAGAGGGACTGTGGTTACAAAATTCTTTCCAAGAAAGAGGCCAGAGAAGAAAACCTTAATGATAAGAAGAGAAACCAGGCAAATTGTTTGGTCGAGAAGTGCAACATTTAGACCATTTGATGGATCAGGTGAGGCATTTAATGAACTATTATGAACTGAACTCTTTATGAAGAATATACTTATCGGTTTCAAAGGAGGTGACAAAATTTCACCAATGTATTTGAGAACTATATAGAAGACTTAATGAGCACAGATATATTTCTATAAATTGACAAAGAACAAGATCATCTTTCCTGTTCAATATCAGCAATACAACTGAAATAAATTTCCACCTAACATTTTAGGCACACATATTGCATGGTTATGAAGATATATCTACAGCAAAAATGGGCAAAATATATTATCTGAGGATACTAGTTATAGGTCAAAAACCTGAAGGAAAGGTCCTTGTGAATAGTGTACATGGGTGAGTTTAAGATAAAGATACAAACCTATGTCAGTTAATGGATCTCATCCAATAGCCTTTTACCTTGATATTTGTTAACATTACTGAATTATCAAATGTATATGGAAAATTGTATTATTTAAAACTTGTGTATATTCTAAGTTATAGCAAAATCATAGAAGGCTTTGGTAGTGCATTATTTTCTTATTTTTCTTATTAATTATTTTAATGTATTAAACGTTTTAATACATATCTCAGTGGACATTTCCTTCATTTTTGGTCTACAAACATGCCCATGGATACTGTTGATATATTGGATAAGACCTGTTGGATGCCATAGGTATTTCGTATTAAAATAATGCTTGATTGTCGTTTCACGGATTTATCGCTCCTGTTTCGATACATTATTTAATAACGAAGAATCGTAAACGACACTAAACGCTGGGCGTTCAATGACAACCAATCGTGTGTCCAAACGAGGAGCCGATCGGGAAGACAATGAAACACATTCATTATTTTCAAATCTTATATTTCTCAACTTAATTGCAGAGGAAATTGTCAATATACATAGTCAGATTTTAACATCCGCTCGGCGTAGCACGGCGACACGATTGTACTAGACGAGCGTAAATGTAACAAAGGAATTATACGGCCGCAAGGTGCTCGGACGGGGTCACATGAATATTGTTCGATGCATGATCGATAATAAATACGCCAGGAAAAATGTAGTATTATAAAATACATTAACACGTTGAATGCCACGGGGCGCTATTCAATTCGATGAAATTTCTTACAACTTTAAAACGATGGAATTGACGAATTCGTTACTACATTCAATATGTAACTGCTGCTATTAAAAATGTAAAGTACTGCCTAATATACAGCTATTGTTATCACTAATATTTTTGCTCTATAAAGGTTTTATTAGAAAAAGTCTCACTTCAGTAGAAACAGTGAAACTAGCGAAATACGGGTGGCATTCGACGTGTTGAGAATCGCCGTATGCGATTATAGGACGTCCGTACCGTCCGAGCACCAGGAGCCGAGTGACTTCTCCTTCGGAGAAGCCGCGTGATGTCAACAAACACCGCCTCGATGTTCGACTTCTACGGTCGACAGCTTGTCGATATAACTTTATTATATCTCATATTACATCTCATTTGAAATTGCAAGCGTTGTGTTGTATACTTAATGTAAACATCTTTATTCCTATTTTAGATATTTATCATTAAAACGTATAAATCGTGAGAAATGTGTTTAACAACAATTTATGGGTTTTATAAGATACATGTCTTTTCTGATTTTAGTTGAGATAAGGGAAATTAAAGAAGTGAAGGTAGGAAAGCATTCTAAAGACTTTGAAAAATGGCCAGAGGATGCCAAAAGAATTGAAAACCTTAGATGCTTCGTTGTATATTACGGTTCTGAGTTCCGACTTAAAACACTTTCAATTTCCGGTAAATATCTAACGATACCTTTTACTAACTTTGTAATTTTATAATTCTAATAATTCGTACATGTGTTTCAGCACTTAGTGAAAAAGAATGTGAGCTCTGGGTAAAAGGTTTACGTCGTTTGGTTCAAGACACGGTAAAGGCTCCTTATCCTTTACAAGTTGAAAGATGGCTAAGGAAGGAGTTTTACGCAATGGAAAATTCAAGAGAAATGTAAGATCTTCCCGAACATTCTTCTTAACGTCATGTTTCTACAGTTTATAATTTCTATCAACGGTATTTTATTTCTCTTAATCGTTTAATATCGTCACTTATAAAACTTATACATTACAGGGTCACGTTGAAAGATGTAAAAGCATTTTTGCCAAGAGTTAATTGCAAAATGGCAACGAACAGGCTTAGAGAACTCTTTCAGGAAGTGGATACAAGGAATAGAAGTGAACTTGGTTTCGATGATTTTGTTATTCTTTATCATAAGCTTATGTTCGATCAAAATGTAAGTATTCGTTTCTTTAATACTACATTTCTTTTCGATAACTATAATCATTGTTTAATGACGTTGTAATATAATACTTTTCCAGAATCTTACAGACTGGAGTAAATTGCTTAATTATTCCAAAACAGGACAGATCGTTACCGTACAAGAGTTCCAAAGTTTCTTGATAACTGAGCAACAAGATCCTTTGGGAAATAACGAAGTAGAAGTATCGTGCTTCATAAGAGATTACCTACAAGATCCTCAAAGAGACGTACAGGAGCCTCACTTTACATTTTCCGAGCTTATCGATTTTTTATTTTCAAAACAAAATTCTATCTGGGATTCAAAATATGCCCGAGTTTATCAAGACATGACTAAACCACTGGCGCACTATTGGATAGCTTCGTCTCATAACACGTACATACTTTTATCAAAGAACAAAAACGCTATTAAAAATATGAATGTAAAAATCAATTTTAACAAATACTCCTTCCATAGATATCTAATGGGAGATCAGATTAGCAGTGAAAGTAGTTGTCAAGCTTACGTCCGCGCGTTACGAGCAGGATGTAGATGTATAGAACTCGATTGTTGGGATGGACCAGATGGGATGCCATTTATTTTTCACGGTCATACGCTTACAACGAAAATAAAGTTTTTCGATGTCATTAAAACCATCAAAGAACATGCCTTTGCGACGTCTGAGTAAGATTTACATATTTAATAACACTGTTACGCTGACATACACTTTCTGTGTTTGATACACCGATGTATTATTTCATACAGTTATCCTGTCATTTTGTCTATCGAGGACAATTGTACGTTGCCTCAGCAACGAAAGATGGCAATCACCATGCAAGAGGTATTTGGTGATATGCTCTTGGTACAATCGGCGGATAAAAACGAAACTTATTTACCATCGCCGCACGCGCTACGTAGAAAAATTATATTAAAGCACAAGAAGCTACCCGATGGTGTAGATGAAACGTCGTTTCTCATTCGCAATGACGAAGGCAGGCAGGAGATGGATCTTAGGAATACAGTAAAAAATGGAATTCTTTATCTCGAGGATCCCGTCGACAAAGAATGGAATCCACACTTTTTCGTATTAACTCAGCAGAAATTATTTTATACCGATACATTTTCAAGAGCCCAAGAAACCGAGCACGACGATGACGAAGAAGGAGTCGTTCGACGACCAACGGATGTAAGTCGTATTAAAGTGTTGTATTTTAATGCAGTCAAAACTGTGAATTCGTTATAATTTTGTTTAATTACTGCAAACAAAGGGTGTACCGAACGATGAATTACATTTTGGAGAAAAATGGTTCCATGGAAAATTGGCAAGGGGCAGGGAAGAAGCGGAAGAGTTGTTACGACGTTATTCACACCTAGGCGATGGCACATTTTTAGTTAGGCAATGTGTTACATTTGTAGGCGATTATTGTCTTTCCTTTTGGCGCAAAGGGAAAGTAAACCATTGCCGTATCAAGCTGAAACAAGAAATGGGTCAAACACAGTATTATCTTATCGATACAATTTGTTTCGATAGCTTATACAGTTTAATTACACATTATCGTAATCATCCTCTAAGGAGTCAAGTAAGTGGAGGTGCTATAATATATTTATCCGTATGATTCCAATATCAGATAATAACCCCATGACCTGCGATTTCCTTTGTGACTACGTACGCAAATTTTCAAACTTACAGTTTTTGGTAAACTTCAAAATTCTCTGTTCCATTCACCGTATTACGAGTGTCGCTCGTTATTGTATGACAAAGAGTTAAAAAATGAGTGACATCGTAGTGTTGTAATTAATTAATGTTGTCGATACACAGGAATTTCTAATCACTCTTCAAGAGCCTGTTCCGCAGCCGAACAAACACGAGGAAAAGGAATGGTGGCATGCAGAGTGTACTCGAACCCTTGCAGAGGAGATGTTAAAACGAATTCCTACGGACGGTGCCTTTCTAGTGAGACCTAGTGAAAAAGAGAATAATTCGTACGCCCTTTCGTTTCGGTAAATTATCTTCAACAGTAATTACATTGAATGCACGTACATTGTCAAAGAGATTACTTCTAATTTCGCCAATTTTCTTACAGTGCGGAGAAAAAGATTAAGCATTGTAGGATCAAATTGGAAGGACGTTTGTATACTATCGGAACTGTACAGTTCGAGAGCTTGGTGGAGTTAGTAAACTATTATGAGAGACATCCTCTATATAAAAAAATTAAATTAAGTCATCCTGTTAATCAAGATGTGATAAGAAGAATGGGATTGGTACGAAATATATATCACATACGTTTATTAGGAAAGAATTAATTATTGATACATCATTTAATTGATCATTTAGGATGCAGATGATGGCACTGTTTATGGTATCCCGGGTTACATGGACCCAACGACTTTCGCGTCAAAAGTAAATTATGTTTCTCAATTTTAACATTACTGTGTTATTAATAAGTATCAAGAAAATTAATAACACACTAATAAACAGTAATTAATATATTAATAATATATCACATGCTTCTTTTATTCTAAAGGTAACAGTAAAAGCCATATACGATTACAAAGCACGAAGAGACGATGAATTAACATTGGTGAAACATGCTATAATCACAAACGTAAACCGACAGAGCGGCGGTTGGTGGAGAGGAGATTACGGTGGTAAAAAGCAGCATTGGTTCCCCGCTAATTACGTGGAAGAAATAGATCATCAAGACAGTCAAGGAGACGTAAGTCACTTTGCATTGTGCTTCATCTCGTTGCTTTTTACTATATTCAGAATTTTCTACTTTTCCTCTTTAGTCGGCCGATTCTATGATGTTCGGCAGTTTGCAAAAGGGCTCACTGGATATCATGGGTGCAGTTGTCGAGTTAAGATTTGGCGGTAGGCCAGGATTAGAATGGATTTTAAGGATACAAAATCCTAGTATGTGTTCGGTCTTCGAAGTAGCGACAATCTCGAAAGATATCGCATTAGAATGGATGTCCAGCATCAAAGAAACCGCGCAGAATGCCAGTGTCCGGGTAAGACCGAGTGATTCAGTAATTTCATCAATTAACGACGATATATTTGTCTACACGTATCTCAATTTGAAATCATCAGGAAAATCAACACAAAGAAATGGAACGGGCATGGAGGATAGCGAAAGAGATGTCGAATCTTATAGTTTATTGTAGATCGGTTGCCTTTAACTTAGAGAGAATACGGAGCAAAGGTTTCATATTCAATGAAATGAGCAGTTTCCCGGAAACTAAAGCCGAGAAGCTGATGTGTCAGCAAGAAACGAAATTCTTCCTAAAGTATCATCAGGTAAGGCGTTATAATTAATAGAAATGATCGTTTAAAAAATATAACTCATGATTCTATGATACAATAGATCCAATTCAGTAGAGTATATCCAAAAGGGCAACGTATCGATTCGTCAAATTATAATCCTGTACCGATGTGGAATACCGGTTGTCAAATGGTAGCACTGAACTATCAGACGGGAGATAAATCGATGCAATTGAATCAGGCGAAATTTAAAGAGAACGCGAACTGCGGTTACATCTTGAAGCCTGAATTTATGCTTAGAGAAGATTTCCATCCAAACGATAAGAATTGTCTGCACGGTGTTGAGTCAGTTAAGTTTAACTTGAAAATTATTGGTGCCAGGCACTTAATTAGATCAGGAAGAGGTATAGCTAGTCCTTTTGTAGAAGTTGAAATTATAGGAGCGGATTTCGATAACGGAACGAAGTTAACAACTAAAACGATACGTAAGTAATGGAAAACTTGTTGGAAGTTCTACTTTATGTTTATGAGCGTGTAATTAAAATTATCGTTGTGCAATTAAAATTACAGCTGATAATGGTTTTAATCCAATGTGGAATGAAACTTGCGAGTTTGAAGTTTTCAATCCATATTTCGCGCTTATTCGATTTATGGTGCAAGATGAAGATATGTTTGGTGATAGCAATTTCATTGGACAAGCTACTTATCCAGTATGTCTAATAGAAATATATGTTTTTATATTTTCTATGCCATACTCGATATAACTATTTGTTCTCTATCAAATATTTATTAATTAACATCGTATTTTAGGTCCGATGTTTAAGATCAGGCTACAGAAGTGTTCCATTACAAAATAATTACAGCGAAGATTTAGAACTTGCTTCGTTATTAGTACATGTCCGTATTACATCATCTTTAGTAAGTAGAATTGATTTCTCATTAACATATTACCCTTTATAAATTATTCTTTAATACTTCAAATAATTTGATTTCAGACGCATCCCCATAATGTATAGGATTAATTAATCGTGATTTTATATATAATATAATACGATGAATTATTTGATTCATAATGTATTAAGATTTAGAAAAAAAGGTAATATTTTTAATTAGTCGCAGCTTTACGTACGATGAAATGTCTATAAGTAGATGACATTAATTGTGACATTCTTTCAGGTAATTATCTAAAATATGTGAAAGGTGATCGTATTACTAGATGAAATATTTTAATCTGAAATTTAGGTAAAATGCCTGCAAGACTGTGGTTATTTACAGCAGATACCTTCCATTGAAAATTGTGATCACAGTGGCTAATATATTTATCTCTATAATCCGACGATAGAAATAGATAGCTTAGAATTTCATTGTTAAATATATTATTTAAGGAAAAGAGGAATAATCATTGTTACGAAAGAAAACGTACTAACGGGACGAGTAAGGAATGAAAGTTAGATGAAATGACAATATCTGTTGACGAAATGGAGGTATATTAATTATTCATTTTTACACTGTATATGCAGAACATGCAAGTATTGCTTATTTTTTTGGTATAACTATTTTGGTATACCGTGTAGGATGAGTAACTTGTATAAAATATCGTGTAAATTAATGTATCTACGTTTAAAGTCTCTGACGATCAATTAACATGACGTATCATTGAGAAACATGACGAAGCACATATCACTCTATGAAATATTTGGAAATTCTATTGTCCGAAGCAAGATAGATGCAAAGACGAGAACCTCGTATTATAATATATTTTAGACTGAATTAATTTTTATATACAATGTGCTTTCAATTTCTTCACTAATGACAATTATTTTCATGCAAATGATATTCATTAGTCGCAAAATGAATTTAACATTACGATATAATGGAAAATAAAAGTGCAGAAGTAGGATGTTAGTAAAAGGCTGATTATTAAGTGCTGCAAATACATTTAAATTTACGAATCGTGTAAAATTGATATATCTATAATATAAATAGTAAGATATATCTATGCCTTTAGATTCTATATTATAGATTTGCTTTATTAACGGATTGTTGAACACAACGAAAGTGAAGAACTGACGATTCAGATTTATGCAAACATTTTGTTTTTTATAAACACTAGCTTAAAGAAATTTTGTATTACTTTTCTATGCTTTCTTTTATCGTGTGAAATCTAACTGTTGGATAAAAATTTATCGTATTTTGTAGATTCTGTCGCTTTTTTATAGTTGTTATAATCGTCACAAATTTTTATAATTCCGCACATTATTATTATTAATGTTATTATTATTATTATCATTACTAAATCATAAAAATTACTTGTTTAAAACAAGATGGTGATAATAAAAGTATGTTTTGTACAATTTTATATATTATGTTAGGCACATTACTTATTAATCACATCTTAAATATTGTATTAATAAGAGTAATAACATTTACGAAATTGTTTTCGTTGTATATAAATGTTTTTTTTTTATTTAAGAACGATGATCTTTCTAACGGTGCCTTCAAACAGAAATTGTTAAAGTTACGAATGTTATAAAACGCTAAAACGATGACGGAAATTTCTGTTATCCTGTATGCATATAAAAAAAATATATAAATACTTTAATGCAATGTAATTAGCGCTGAAATGTTTAACGCAGGAATTTACATCCCCTAATAAAACTTTGACCTCGTTTCTTATTTCAAATTTATGTTAAAAATCTAGACCACGGGTATGCTACCGTCTAGCCTGCAACCCAGCATTTGCAATTAATAATTATATATATGCACAGCTACTTGCTGCCTTCTCTTGCTCAGGAAAATTAATTAAGTGAGGAAAATAATTGATGTACAGAAGGGCCATCTAAGTTTGGACTGTAAATGTTGCAGGAGAATGTAATAATTCTACACAGTCATTTATTAAATAAATAACTTGTAGCCTTAGAAACACACAATTGTATTTTATGAATATTATATCACATATGTTTATGTTGTATAATACGGATGACAAATAAAGAATTAATTAAATCTGATTAAGAAAATTTTAATTAGTTATAAGTCTCTGAAAATTGGTAGAATATAAACATTGGGCATAAATATTTCATTTTATTCTGGCCATACAGGCCTTGCAGCAATCTTCTTTGGCCATAAACTATGCGCATGCTGAGAGAGTGGAAACTCGATGTTTTCAAACTGTTTTAGCGCCACTGCTTTCAGCGCCATCTAGTTTTTTGTATTTTTCTGCAGTTTCTCTGGCGGGAAATAACCCCTCAGTGAAAGATAAATATTTAAACACTAATATCTCGCTTATTTCTTGACCGATTTTGATGCAATTTGTTTCAACGCCTCAGTTAGAGCCTAAACTATCGATCTACCAGAGGAAAACAGTTAAACTCTACTCGTTTGGTCGCAAGAAGTAAGCAAATATTTCTTAAAAATAAGATCTTTTTCTAGGAGGTCTGCAACTTTGTGGCGTATATAATCTGAAAGGGAGCGGAAAACTGAGTTAATAAAAAAAAAGTTCATCTCTCTAGCACCTGTAGAAGCTGAGAAAAACGAAAATAAAATTTTCCGAGTTTCGGAAAATGCAATCCGATAGATGGCGCTGAAATCAGTGGCGCCAGAACCCCTTCAAAATAGTGAGCTTCCACTCTTTCGGCAGTCGTATAGTTTATGGCTTAACTTTAAAATACATTGAATATATTATCCCGTTTTTCTCAGCTTCTACAGGTGCTAGAGGGATGATCTTTTTTCTGATTAACTCAGTTTTCCACGCCCTTTCAGATGATATACGCCACAAAGTTGCAGGCCTCTTAGAAAAATATCTTATTTTTAAGAAATATTTACTTACTTTTTGCGACCACACGAGTAGAGTTTAAATGTTTTCCTCTGGTAGATCGATAGCTTAGACTTTAAATAAGAAGTTGAAACAAAGCGCATCAAAATCGGTTAAGAAATAAGCGAGATATTAGTGTTTAAATATTTATCTTTCACTGAGGGGTTATTTCCCGCCAGAGAAACTGCAGAAAAATACAAAAAACTAGATGGCGCTGAAAGCAGTGGCGCTAAAACAGTTTGAAAACATCGAGTTTCCACTCTCTCAGCATGTGCATAGTTTATGGCTTAACTTTAAAATCTATTGAATATATATTCTCGTTTTTCTCAGCTTCTACAGGGGCTAGAGAGATGATCTTTTTTTTTATTAACTCAGTTTTCCACGCCCTTTCATGTGGTATACGCCACAATGTTGCAGGCTTCTTAAAAAGAGATCTTATTTTTAAGAAATTTTTATTTACTTCTTCCGACCAAACGAGTATAGTTTAAATGTTTTCCGCTGGTAGATCGATAGTTTAGGCTCTAACTAAGGTGTTGAAACAAATTGCATCAAAATCGGTCAAGAAATAAGCGAGATATTAGTGTTTAAATATTTATCTTTCACTGAGGGGCTTTTTCCCGCCCGAGAAAAGTGCGGAAAAATACAAAAAACTAGATGGCGCTGAAAGCAGTGGCGCTAAAACAGTTTGAAAACATCGAGTTTCCACTCTTTCGACATTCGCATAGTTTATGGCTTAGCAGGTTGCTGTATTGCCTTTATGACCAGAATAAACTGAAATATCTATACCCAACGTTTATATTCTACCAATTTTCAGAGACTTATATCTTATTAATGTTTTTTTTAATTACGAATACTCAAAATTATGATACTCTCTTTAGAAATTTGTATGAGATATGAAATTTTATTAATTAGATTTATTTAATCCTTTATTTCCCATTTGTATTATACAGAAGAAAGATATGTGATTCATAAAATACAATTATGCGTTTCTAAGACTGCAAATTAATCGTTTTAATTATTAATAAACTAATTAATTAATAAATGACTGCGAGAATTGCTATATTCTCTTGCACAGTTCGCTGCATAAGAGTTACACTAAGTTACACTTCATTACCCAATTTTCGTTCTTAGATGACAATCTTTGACATCGAAATTGCAGCTCGGCAGATGAATACTTTCTTTTTTAAGATCTACCTGAAGCAGACAAAACGTTTATTTAATTACAGTATTAAAAATTACATATCACACAAACTTAAATTTTTTTTAGCTGCATATTGATGATAGAGAGCGCTGTGAATCAAAACTGAATATTTGTAGATTATTTTGTGTGAGAGTTAACATACTTTTATCTCGCATTCATAGTTTCTGCTTCGACCAATGACGAAACGGTATTGAAATTCGTTATTTTCAAATATAACAGGTAGTAAAGAAAGAGTAAACTCGTAAAGTTTTGGTAGGCATAGAAAACGTGTTACCTACCATCTTTACGTTCGGTTTAATTGTCAGTGAGTACCGATTTCAATAGTTCTACCTCTTACTATTAATTCTCACAAATTTAATAGATATTTCTCTGTAAAAAGTGCTTATAAAATTACTGTATAAAAGACCATGTCAAACGAAACCATAAAGCATTACATTGCAATTTAATACATCTCTTGAAATTAACATATTAAGCTTTCTTTAATTGCAGGACATACATCGTAATTTTAGCAATGCTAAGAAATAAAAAGACTAGTCCTCCAACGCAACCAGTAATTTCGCAAGAGGGTAGTAATCACAAAGTTAAAAATTGTAAACAATTAAGGATTGCTAAGCCAGCCTCTGTATTGACAGAGAATACATCAAAGAATACAGATAATTCGAAAAATCCGTGCAATGCCCAAGATAATGAAGATGACTCTGTACAATTAATAACAACAAAACTTCCTTTATCCACGACAGTGGATTGTACACAAACAAAGACTGATAGCGTAAATAACAAAGAGAACGAAGACAAGATTAAAACTTCGGAGAAGAATGAGGAGCAGAATAATGCCAAGAATAATAATCAAAGTGATAAGAAATGGGTGCTAACTGATTTTGATATTGGTCGTCCCTTGGGGAAAGGAAAGTTTGGTAATGTTTATTTAGCCAGAGAAAAGAAATCAAAGTTTATCATCGCAATGAAAGTATTGTTCAAAGCACAGATACAAAAGGCAGATGTCGAACATCAAGTTAGAAGAGAAATAGAGATTCAAACGCACTTAAGGTAATACACACAGATTTTCATTTAAAAGTAATATAATTTAGTGAAGTAATATATCATTAAATTATACATTTTTATTATTAAATTAATTTTATAAATTCGTAGGATTCCTTTTTTTCATATATTCGAATAAAATGTAACTAATTAATTTCTCCTTTTCTTATTCAGACATCCGAATATTCTGAAAATGTATGGGTATTTCTATGACGACAAAAGAATATATTTAATTCTGGAATACGCCCCGAATGGTGAGCTATTCAAAGAACTAAATGCTCAGCCGGATAAACGTTTTAACGAAATTAAAACTGCAACGTACATATCTCAACTGGCGGATGCATTGAAGTATTGTCATAGTAAAAAAGTAATCCACCGCGATATTAAACCCGAGAATTTATTGCTTGGCATGAAGGGTGAATTAAAAATGGCAGATTTCGGGTGGTCCGTTCACGCTCCGTCTTCCAGGAGAGACACGTTATGCGGCACATTGGATTACTTACCGCCGGAAATGGTCGCTGGGAAAACCCATGATCACACCGTCGATTTATGGGGTGTCGGCGTGCTATGTTACGAATGTCTAGTTGGTAGTCCACCGTTTTTAGCGCAAACGTACGAAGAGACGTATATGAAAATAAAGAAAGCTAAATATCAATTTCCCGACTTTGTCAGCGAAGGTGCCAGAGACTTAATATCAAAAGTAATGCTTCGATTTCCTTTACAAGCTGTAAGTGCTAATTCACACGTGTATCATTAAATAATCATTTCATTTCAGCTACTAGTTGTTGATCCAGATAGAAGACTGCCACTGGAGGATGTTTTGAAACATCCGTGGATTGTGCAAAATCGAACGACGGAGCCGCACGTTTAATAATCGATTATACCACGTTACTATTTCCTTCTTACGAAACTTAGGTCCAATTATAAATGCATATTTCGCGATGATTTGTCGAAATGTTTTTTTCACCTTGTTATGCCACAAAGTTGCGTGCATAATTATAAATTGCAAATATGTTTTGAAAGTGGAAGAACGAAATTTGAACAATGCTTACATTATTTCTAGTATAAGTACATTATTATATATAAAACGATCATTTTTACTATATAACTTACAAAGAGATATATATTCTATAATGCCTATTCCTTATCATTAGATTCATTGTTTTATTTAATGCAACGTTATCATACGGCGAGGTAGATTTGTCTTTTAAACCTTACTGATTACATTGAGTCAAGAACGTTTGAAATAGCAAAGTCATTAACAAACCGCTATTTAATTTATTTTAGTTTGCATTGTATCTTTATTTAGTACGGTGTGGTGAAGGAATTTCGTGGATGTACGAACTCACGATGAAAAGTTTGAATGTAACACTTAGAATGAAAAGTTACATAAATATGTACGAGAACATTGTGTACGTGAATTAAAAACTTTTTAATGTTAATAAATAATTCTCGAATTCATTCATGAAAATTCAATGTTACGAAATATAATTTATCGTCTGGAAGTGGTCTTAAATGAATCCTTTCGAATTACAGGACAGATTGTACCCTTTAATAGATTAAAAATCAACACTTTCGAATCTTTATCTTACAATTGAATTTCAATCGCGTAAAAATCGACGTTTTCACGACAGCTTCGATAGGAATCGTCCCCCGAATTATTGAAAGCTTTATCGAACATAAATTTTATTTAACTTTATAAAAATGTTATAGATACATTTTTATTTATTAAAAAGTACTAGAATAACTGTTTTCCATATAGATCTAGTATTTAAAAATAATGAAATATCGATTTAACTCTTACTTTAACAGAGTGAATGAAGATTTAATTGTTACAGCTACTTTGTAATCACCAAAGACGAACACTCTGGGGACTGAGAGTTGCCCTTTTCGTAACACTTAATCGACGGGAGGGCTGGTTCTCCAGTTAAAAAATGCCTTAGGATATGTAAAATGCAATATATATATACATATATATATATACACATGCATATATATACCGCTTTTATGAATTTCATAAATGAACATCTAATAATACAAAAATTAGAAATATTTCGGTAAAAGCGCTTCGAGTAGAGGCCGTTTCACCTGCACTAGACAAAAGTAACGGTACGCGAAGTCCCGTCGTTTAGATGTTAAAAACAAAGTTGAAACATAAAGAGTACTACTTACTCCTTACATTCGTATAAATCGATAAAAAGTGCTTTGTAATGGAAGAGTTTTTCAGAATGTTTAATTATTTCGTCTCATGTTTCCATAGGTTCCATAACTACATCTACTATAGGTGCATCTATCGGCGTTTCCATAGGAGTATCATCAGACTTCTTTTTAACTGAGTAAAGTTTCTTTAATTTCTCGTAATGTTTGATATCCTAGAAAAATGTAAAGTCAAATTTCACCGACACTTATGCGCACTTAAATGAAATTTACAAGTAAACAGTCGATTTACTGTTATTTACGATCAATTTAAGACACTTATTTATCAAATATCAACCTTTTCTTGTACAGACGGCCGTATTTTATCAAACGCAGCTAGAAAATGTCGCATAGAAATTTCTGGCTGTCCGGAATAATGTGCCATTAATTCTCTCAATGCCTCTATTCCAGCTTCTCTGATTAAGGCTGCTAAATCCGCTCCGGTATAACCGTCGCATTTACTATTATATCCTATCTCTTCAAGATTAACATCCGCCGCTAATTTCGGCTTAGTTGCGTTCTATTGGTAACAGAAACGAATATTAATTACATTCTTTTACAAAGCGAATCAGCTCACGCTGGAATTGCATACCTTTGTCAATGCTCTTAAAATGTCGACACGATCCGCGGCGGTAGGGAGTCCGACGTACAATATTTTATCCAATCTCCCTGGTCTTAATACTGCTGGGTCAATAATATCTGGCCGATTACTGGCAGCCATAAGATATACTCCTTGACGACCTTCCACTCCGTCCATTTCAGTCAGCATTTGATTTACGACACGCGACGTAGCAGAATTATCACCGTCCGATCGTCTTGGACACAGAGCATCTAACTCGTCGAAGAATATAACACACGGAGCGGAATTTCTTGCTCTGATGAAACACTGCCGTACAGCCTTTTCACTCTCGCCAACGTACTAAAGGCGGAGAAAATAAAACGTTGAATAACTGCTGTATCAATCGTGTACACAATGATAAATGTTTTGAATTTAACGAAGCCAATCTTGATTACACATTAGTTACGTTAATATACATTATTGTTTCGTAAATAGCAACGGTGTTCTCGTGCACAAAAACGTTAAGACTTGCGAAAAAATGAAAGAAAAAGAACTCCATTCTGTCCAAAACATTTAACGTTGTGTACGGTTTCATTGAGCAACGATTCGATTACCATATTTAAAAGTTCTGGTCCTTTAACGGAAATAAAGTTAATACCAGCTTCGTTCGCTATAGCTTTGGCTAACAAAGTTTTTCCGCAACCTGGTGGACCGCATAATAATACGCCGGTCGCTGCGGTTAATCCTAGCGCTGTAAAATGTTCGGAATGTCGAACTGGAGCCTGAAATGTTACAGAAGGAAGAAGTGATATTTCAGACGTTGCAATTAGATGTGAAGTTGAAAAGAACAGCTAAGAATACTTACAAGTATGGCCATTTGCAGTTCTTCTCGAATATCTTGAAGAGAACCGACATCGTCCCACGTAACATCAGGTACTGTTGCAAAACCTTCTCGCTTTGCCGATGGCTGAACAACACGAAGAGCAACTTCGAAATCGCTGTGCTCGATACATAAATTTGTTAATCTTTCCGGAGAAAGGGGCGGCTCATTGCGTAACCATGTAATTAATCCATTTAGGTCCGGAGATTTCGAATGTTCTTGTATCACGTCCATTTCTAACGTCGCCGGTGGACTTTCGGATCCACTTTTATTTAGTTTAGGAATATTGTTTTGAACTGAGGTAGATGGTTCGATTGTTACATCGTCAACGAGATTACCAGAGTTTTCAAAACTTTGCGATTCTTTATCAACATGGTTAGCAACTTCGATTATCTCTGTTGCCTTGGGGTCTGGTGCAGATCTATTTAGATCTTCGAATACTCTGATAAAATTTGAAAAATCTTATTAATCACTTTACCGTGAACTTCATCGTTTGCAAGTCTTTCGAAATTGTTATTCTAGTGTCATGAACATCGAAGGATACTTATAATATGAAAGTCTAAGTATTTACCTGTCCACAGCAGCCATAGCTGCTTCCCTAATTAATGCAACTAAATCGGCACCGACGAAACCCGGCGTAAGAGAAGCTATAGTAGACAAACTAACATCTGGAGCAAGCGCTACTTTTTCTGTGTGCACTGCTAAAATTTTTGCCCTTGCATCTCTGTCCGGTATTCCAAGGCTAACTTCACGGTCGAAACGACCAGCTCTCCTCAGTGCCGGATCTAATGAATCTGGTCGATTCGTTGCACCAAGCACTAATACTCTATTACCGTTTTCTTTCAAGCTCAAATCTATTAAATAAGAAATGTATTGTTTCTTGAAAATTAAGAAAAAAGCGATATAATATACCATAAGGTTGTTTTTAAAGAACAATTTACCGTCTAAACACGATAACAGCTGAGCGACAATTCTCCTTTCCATTTCTCGTTGAGCCGTAGCTCTGTGCGGTGCAACGGCGTCGATTTCATCTATGAAAATGACACAGGGTGCAATTGCAAGAGCTTGTTCAAATAATTCTCTAATTCGTGCTTCACTTTCGCCGGACACTCCAGCTACTAGTTCAGGTGCTGCGACCTTCAATAGAGGTATCCTCAGTTCCTAAATTTCGCGCAAATAAAAGATTAAGTATCGGTAAAATAACAGACTACTTATATATGCTAGAACGTTATCTTACTCCTGCAATAGCATGTGCTAAAAGAGTTTTTCCACAACCAGGTGGACCGTGAAGTAAAAATCCTCTCGGCGGTGATATTCCAAGCTGCTTGAAGATTTCCGGATGTTTCATATGTGCAAGTAATTTACATACAGTTTTCAGAACCTTGTCACTCCCTCCTACATCCGCGAAAGTAGACTTTGGCTCGGTAACAGGCATTCCCTTTGCCTTTTTTGCAAATGCAAATTGATTGTTTTCAGTTTCTTTTTCACGTTGCCGTTTTCTCGTCGAACCTTCCGTTTGCGACGAATTTCGTTGGGTTTCTTTTACAGGCTGTAACGATAGAAATTAAATAGTTTACATTTCTCTTTTTGTCATGACTTGTAATACAGTTACAGTATTCCAGCTTAGACCCAAAAAATAGAAGTCTCCATTAATTGACTTTAATCGAAACTTCTGTTTTCCACATGTTCAGAGATACATGCATTTTTGCATAATGTACAAATTTTTGTGCAGATATATCCAAAGGTCGAAGTTAGAGTTATCTTATTCCAGATTTAGTTTAAAATGCTTTGCAGGTCTATTTATGATTATACATATAACAATCAATTTAGTATCTACAAAAAAATTTACATATAATTCATTACATTAGTAGTATTTTGATAAAGAATCAGAAGAATGTAATTGCTAGAAAAATTAAGAAATATTTACGTTTTTTGATTGCTCAACAGTTTCTTTAACAGGTACGGGCTTTGTTGTATGAGAAGATGGACCTGGTATCTGTTGTATATCCTTCTCTCTAGAATCAGTTTCTTTTGAGTTCTTGCAAGAATTATTGTCAACTTTGCTAACATCGTCGTCGCTACTGATGTCTATGAGTTCCTTATCACTGGAATTCCCATTCTTTTTTGCATGTGCTTTTTTATACATATTCAGTAATATACTATCCAACATGACATTTTGTGGATCCGACTTAAACCAAAATGACTTTCATGAAACTTGTCATAAACACGAGAATATGTAAAAGTAACATAGACAAATAGGTATTCATGTACCTCAACATCAATTTCATCTTCGTCATCTTCCTCGTCATAGACTTGCCACTCTCTATTAGGATTCTTTTCCGCAAACAGTTCTGTAAGTTCATCGTATGCTTTGCGTACCAATGCTCTGAAGGGTCCACGTTTTTTAATATGATAATCCCTATATTTCTTTTGCAAGCTATCTGCCATTTCATTCACGTCAATGTAAACCTTGTTTTCATTTTCATGCATATACTGAAACATGGTAGATACATATTAGCTTGGTCAAAAGGAGGGTCATTGAATATACTTCATGATTTTATAATGTATTATTAAAATTAAGAGATCTCAATGACATTTCAATGTAATACCAAAGTAATATGATATTTAACATAGCATTTTTATTACTGATTCTGTGATGTCATTTGTTTATTTCAATTTGTCATTAATTTATCTGTATGGACATTGAATTTTACAGTTGCAATGATGTATTCAAAGTGGATGAATACTTCATCGGTGTGAACAGCAACTTTTGTTTGAAATATCATCGTTCAAAACGTTCTACATATGCAATAACATAATTATTGTATTATAAATTTATCGGAAGTGCCAATGATTCGTTGAATAATGCATGTTGAATAAAAAAAAAAGTATTATGTTACGAAGAAATCAATGGAATACCGTCTGTACGCGCGATATTAGCAATTGATCACGGAGAAACTTATGAGAAGTTCCACTTTTGTATTTATTATTCATAGCTTTCGATGTATTATCTCTGCTTGATCCCTGCAGGGGAATGATATCAATCGACGGATTTAGTTTCCCAACTTTCTGCATCTTTCCGTTAATAAGAAACAGAACCTATCCTACAGAAATCACACGACCATGAAAATCTGGTTATCCTCTTACGCTTTCGAGCATGTGCTATCACGTATGCATTATCAACATTCTCACAGTTTATTATAGCAGCGTGGTTTCACTTTGCGTTATTTCGTCTTAAACTACAATAAAGGAAAGAAAAATACATTGTCGAAGCGGGAATAATTTCCCCAACAATCCATTCGGTAACAGTACTTGTATATGTAGCGGCATGCTAGGGACCCTATTCACAATGTAGTGGCATGTTAACGATCCCCTAGGAATACTTCAGTACAAACATCAGCGAGGACCGCAATATTAAGACTTCTAGCTGTGATAAGAGATAATAGAGGGCCCAAGCTTAAATGGGAGAAACTTTAACTAAGTTTCAAGAGGTATTTCATGTTAATTTTTGTAGAAACCGGTAGCGTCCGCCGAAACCCTAAGAACATCAGAGATCACAGTTTCGAGAAACGTTTCATGTGAGCTTAGGTAGGGGCGGTTGTGCCACGGATTTTGTGGGGTATTAAGGCAGATACCTTATTCATCGACTACTACGGTAGATATTTCGTTTAACGATCGCACGTACTAATGTGGACACCTCGTTTACCGATTACGTTTGATAATTCAGAATGTCCAAAAGTTTATCTACATGGTACACACAAGTAGCCGAAAGAGAGCGTTATAAAAAACTTATTGCTTCCTAACTCCCTCGCATTTCCTCTTGGAGCGCTGCATTTAATACATTTCCGCCTGGACTTGCGTCTAGATCGGCCATTTATTTCGTATCCGTGAAGAGGTGAAGTCGTTTCTTCCGTTGGAGGAAGTAAGTAAGATCATTCCTTCTATTTTACCTTAAAACATTTTATTTTCTTATATACGAAATTTAAATAGCATATTTAACTATTAAATATTATTGTATCTATATTGAAAAAAAGATTTTTTGTAATATCGTATGTTCGATTATGGTCGAACACGTGGTACCCTTATGAGTTTAGCACGCGTTTAGTAGAATTAATAGATTAGACTCGTTTGTAATTAGATGCTAATAATTGTTTAATATATTTTAGGCAACGACTAAGCAGAATGGTTAACGGAAGAATTCCGTCGGTCTTTTCGAAGACTTACGTTACTCCACGAAGACCTTACGAGAAGGCTCGTCTTGATCAAGAATTACGAATTATCGGTGAATACGGTCTTCGTAACAAGCGCGAAGTATGGAGAGTGAAATATACTTTGGCAAATATTCGTAAAGCTGCCCGAGAACTGCTTACATTAGAAGAGAAAGATCCGAAGCGTCTGTTCGAAGGTATATTTAAATCACATATAAAGGAAGTTCTACCTAGTCTCTGTTTCTTACATTGAAATGATGAGCAAAAAATATTTCTGACACTTCTTGTCTGAAAGTCTTTGTGGAATACTATACATTTACTGAAAATATTTTTTAAAAGTATAAATACTTACAATATTTCCGAGAATATTATTGAAGACAAAACTTTGTCTATTAGGAAATGCCCTTTTGCGTCGTCTCGTGAGAATCGGCGTATTGGACGAAAGTCGCATGAAGCTCGATTACGTCCTTGGTTTGAAGATCGAAGATTTCTTGGAGAGGCGTCTTCAGACTCAAGTATTCAAATTGGGACTCGCAAAGTCCATTCATCATGCTCGTGTGCTCATTCGTCAGCGTCACATTAGGTATGCTTCGATCGAAGCCAATGTACATACACGCCTTGAGAACTGGGCAAGAAATGTCTGATCGTACGCAGATTGTTTCTAATCCTTAAGGCAAGATTAAAATCCGAGTTAATCACCGAACGAAAATCTTTATTCGTTCCGGTTTCAAACTTGGAGATAAATCTATTAATAAGCTTAACATATACATTTACGAAAATCTAGCATCTTGCTAGTGATTCGTTAATCGATAGCTGATAGGTGATTGCTTGCCTTTTGCTGCCACAGGTGTCAGCAAGATTTACCCGATTGATCGTCCGATAAAAAAATTATCACTTTACATATCGGATGGGGCGCCGTAGCAAGAATCTATGGCGTTGTACGAACGTTTAAATTAATTCTCGAGACCTGCTTTCTTTCAGACAGGCCACTTAAGCGTCAATAATATTGCGCTTAACGTCTGTTAAAATAGTAATGGATTTATAAGCGCATCTTCAATGATTGGTATATAATTTCACTGAATATTAAAGAATCTCGCATCGATCTTAAAGCGATACACGGTTTTAACGCCACGCTGTATTTGGAAATATAACGAAGTGTATATAATATTTTGTTCGTTTCAGAGTACGCAAACAGGTGGTGAATATTCCATCATTCATCGTGCGTTTAGACTCGCAGAAACACATCGACTTCTCGCTGAAGTCTCCATTCGGCGGTGGCAGACCCGGTCGCGTAAAGAGGAAGAACTTGCGCAAGGGAAGTGGTGGTGCTGCACCGGAAGAGGAAGAAGATTAAACAAATTTTGTTTTGTTACTTTAATAAAAGTACGATTCACACATTTTGCGCATTTGAGACTCCCATTTTCCCAACCCTGTCTTTCCAAGGCTTATTCCTCTGCTTTAAATCATTTAGGCACTTCGTTTCGTATTATTTCCGTTTGCATGAAATGATTTGGAGTATTTGAAACCATTCGGTACTTGGTTTAAAAGTTTCGCATTCGTTAAAAATAATTTAAATTTTTAAGGGTTTTGGTATAAATATATAAAGTAGAGATACTCGAGTTATTAAAGTACTGTTAAAGTTACTTTCTATAGCTAGAATATCCGTGTAAGTTTATTCTGCAAATAGGGTCGTCCATCTGCAATTCTTTGTCGTACGTGAAATGCGCTTGTTGACATAGTCTTACCTCGGAAAACCATGCATTAAAGATGAGAGTGTGAGAACACTTGACCAACTTTGAAACTCTTTGTGAGAAAACCCATTCTTCCTTTCCCCGGCAACGAAAGAAAGAAACGTCTTTTTTAGATTCAACTTCTTTTATTAATTAAATTGTATTTGCATATATTTCCATTGGTGAGGATTAAAATCATGTTTGAAGTCGTTTAGAATCGCACAGCTTGAATAAATGAATTGTGCGTTAAAAAAGTAAAACATCGAGGAAATACGTATTTAAATGCTTTTACATTATTATAATTTCGATTTGTTTATAAAGAACGCGCGACTTAAAGCTTCTATTAATTTTTGCAATTTTAATTTTTATATCTTTCTCTATCACCTCTCATTATTACTTCGTTGTCATATATCGATCGGAGATCGTAACCTTTAAGTGTTCTTAATATCGATTAAATCTTTTAGCAAAATTTATTGAAAAATTCAAGAAATTCAAATTTGAACTTTCATACCGAGCGTGTCTGAGCGTTGCAGTCATATTCCACTGTGGGGCGGAGCATACAAGTAGAATTCTACAGTAAAGTCATTCGATCCCGTTAGTAAATTATTAATTGATATTAATTAAGGATAAATAAAGTAATATTTAGGAAAAATAATATAATAATATTCCCAATACATAGAAATATCTTATAACGGTAAATGTCTGCTACCTTTCGTCTGCTTTTTCATCTATACCGATGCGAAACTTTTTCCATTCAAATTACATCTTTATTAATTAAAATCATTAAAAATCATAATGATTACATACTGAATAATATTCTACTTGTTTTACGCTAGTATTTTAATATTGAATATATTATCAAAATGATTATTATCCTTTAACAGTCACAAGAAATTTTGCTCAACTTAGAAGCGCTTATCAATAATGATCTCTGTATTTAACATGTTCAACTTCGAATACCAAATCCCTTAGTTTTATTAGTAGCTCTTACATCACTCTATTTCTCATTTATATCAATTATATAAATGTAAATCGCTTCATTGTTTCGTTAAAAAAGTTTTCCTGCGGCTATCGCAGATAAGGAGACTTGCAATCATTAGAACCGAGTTCAAATCCTCCGCCATTACCTTCGGGAAATTTTTCTTAAATTATTAATTAAAATATCGTAGCCTCAGTTATTCAAAGTCCACTCAAAACAATAATACAGTCCTAGGAGAAATTTCCATAGTAGTCGAAGCGAAAAGAGCAAAGAAAATCCCTCGTTTATTACAATTAAATGTCTCCGGGAAATATGTGGAAAAGATATCAGCATAAAAATGAGGAAACGTTGTATGCAAACGAATTCGATCGTTCTGAGGACTTCATAAATCTGCGGTGACTTATGCCGTCTAGTGGCGAATCCCCTTTCTTCGTGCGGTTTTCCCATCGAGAGACCCGGCACGTTCTCTTGGCATTTCTTAGCGCAGGGTGCGGCGTATTTTACGAATGTTCCGGCACACATGTGTTTGAAGAAAATACGTGAATGCTCCGGCATACGTGTCCACACTCAATGGCGTAAGAAAACCGCAGATTTTTGCCATGTAACTTTAACGGTAGAAGTACCGCCGTTACATTTCACTCGTTTTCTTTGAAAGCTGTGTAAATACATTTTTGACAAAATGTTAGTTAATGATAACAATGAATGCAATCTGCTATGAGCTTTCTACCTATAAACAGTTCCCAAAAAAAATCCTTCAAAATTTTCATCATTTTATGAATATGTTTACGTGGTTAATGAAATTACAAATATAATTACTTTGAAAGTGGTGTAAGTCCGCATTCCGCAAAGGCATAATATTTAGTTGAAAAATTGTACTACATAATTTCTTTGCTTCACTTTTAAGCAATACTTTAAAAACGATAGCATTATAAACTTAAATGAATTTAATATTTAAAAAATAGATAAAATGAGGGTCTTACATATACCAATATTTTTTAAACTATTTAAATACAAATTCTTAAATATCTCCAGATAATATAAAATGGACTTACACCACTTTCGAAGAAAACGGACCATTTAATTATGGCGACCAAGTACTGTGGCGAAAGAGAGTGAAAGAGATGATTAATTCGGTAATTTATGTTTTATAAGATGCACGTAGAATATTTACTCTATGGATGCCCTCTGAAATTCGAGAATTTTTATAAAAATTGAAGAACCAGTCATTTCGAATGCCTTGGTAGTTTAGTGTTAAAATGAGAGTGGAGATTTGTATTCTAGATTGCGAGATGTGTCTTTGGAAAAATCTCCTTCGATATTTCAAAGAATCTTTTTACATTCCATGAAAAATTTTGTAAAATTTTTCATTTTACAGTTGCTCCTACAATGCCCGATTTCTATAAGTAATTAAATCTCTGGCAATTTAAAGTTAACCAAAGGCCATTCAATATTACAAAGAATCTTACAAAAAAAACTGTACAAAACGTCTTTTATTATATTTCTTTCTATTGTGTTAATTTTATATAAGTAATTAAAATATTTAACAATCTAAACTTACTAAAAGGCTTTCGGATTTTCGATGCAAAAGGATAAATATTATTTTGAGATTTTCATTACTCGTATTAATTTAAGAATTATTTATTTGTAGAAATACTCTGTACCTAAGGTAATATTTACTTTTTAATTATTATTTATAGAAATGCTCTGTACCTAAGGCAACATTTACTTTTTAATTATTATTTGTAGAAATGCTCTGTACCTAAGGTAATATTTACTTTTTGATTATTATTTATAGAAATGCTCTGTATCTAAGGAAATATTTACGTTTTAATTGTTATTTATAGAAATACTCCGTACCTAAGGTAATATTTACTTTTTAATTATTATTTACAGAAATGCTTTGTACCTAAGGGAGTGTTTACTTTTTAATTATTATTTATAGAAATGCTCTGTACCTAAGGTAATATTTACTTTTTAATTATAACAATTAGTAGCGAATATTTTCACTATTATAGCGATCACGTGCAGGTATTATTATTATATGTAACATTTTTTATCCCATAACGTAGAATGATCACAGTTAATTCGCAAGAAAAATTTGCAGCGGTATTACTCTGCAAACTGACGGCGGACATAGCGAAAATGTAAAGCATACAGTGAAAATTAATCGCTTCTCTGTTACAACTTGCATATTCTCAGGAAATTAAAGAGGCGGTGGATATCAATGTTTGCACGAACGAAAAAAAAAAAATGGAGTAAGAATTAATGAAAGTTCATCAGCTTGACGGGTTGTTTGAGAAAAGAATAATCAAACTTTGGGAAACGCTGAAAATTAATAGCATGTTTTTAGCGATAAAATCTCTCATTTTCTCACATTTTTCCCCGTTGGTCCAAAAAAAAACATCGCCGTATTTTTGCAGCTACGCGCCTTTACACATTTAATATCAAACGTAAAAGTGCATTTTTTTTCATTACATTGTTTGAATTCAAACGTGAACGATGCAATTAAAAACTGCAATGTTTTTTTTCCCCAACGCGGATTTTCCGCCTTTCCAATTTATCGTCGAAACATTTAAAAAACATTACATTCGCCTAAACTAGAGGAGCGGTTACACGAGAACCATAAAACTCGTAAGGTATCTCAGTTTTACGGCTCTTGCCAGTTTTCTAAACTCGTAAAACCCCTCGAAATTTATATTTTCCGTCGAAACGTTTGTCCAGTGAAATTTTATAATATCGATACTCCATATTCGAACGGTGAGAAATAATTCAATTTCAAAAAGGATCGGACGATCGTTTTTCGGCGGAGTCGACGGTTAAAATGAAAGGCTCTCTTTGTCGTAGAAACGAAAGGGTATTCTATTCGGCTGCTTGAATAGGAATTTGTCAGTGTCACACCTGAAAAGCATACCGAACTTCGATAAATTGCATCGAATGACTCTCGCGAAATTCTACAACTTTAAACGTAGAACAATGTTTGCCTTGACACTTTCACCATTCTGTTTTCACTTGTATCTTAAACTACCGCGCAGGTGGAACATTTTCGAGGAAGTTTACTTTACACGATGCACGTTTAAAATGTAGTTCACACTAATTTAATTAAATTAAAATCCTACAGCCGAATCTAAGTCCCAAGTTAACTCGAAAAGTTATTAAAATGAATTATCTAAGTGTCTCTAATTGCAAGACTTTTCAAAACGAAGAATTTCAATATCTTGCAATTAGATTCAAGTTTCAGGTAAACTCAAGACATTACTGAAATTAAAATTGCAAATATTTCCGAGACTTAAATGGCAGAATTTCCTATCGAAATGACAATAAACATCCTAATCAAACATTTCCCAACAGACAAATCCAAATCCCAACTAAGTTTCTAAAGTTACTAAAATATATATTACAGTCTAAACTAGTACAATTAAATCCAATACAAGTTTTCTTAAATCGACCAATATTCTATATCTATCAGAAATAACAATAAATATTATACTCACTTCAACATATTCCATCTCAGCACACTTAGCAAAAGCTCGTAAGAAATTCAGCTGAAAAGTTCCAACACCCCCCACACTCTCACCCTTCCATTCTCTCGCTCCACTTTTTATTTCCTCTCCTCGTTACCCTGGAAAATTCAGTCCCGTAAAATTCACGCAATACCTCAAACAAAGTAGTTCGTTACTTTTCTAATTTTCTTCGCTGAATCTTTCGTCGCGAAGGAAATTCAAGCAGAACTTTTTCCAGTCCTGGCTACGCCACTGGCTTCTGCTACGTGAGCCGTACACATCTCCACCCTCTAACACAAGTTTAAAGGAGAACGTGCGTAGGTAGATAACGCCTAGGTGCACCCCGATATATGAACAATACAGGTTCCAGTCGTCGTCCCCTGGAGAGTGAGACGGAGAAGAAAGGTGAAGGGAGATGGAGATAGGCAAAGAGAGGCAGAGATAGTGCCTGGAGAACATAGAACCCCATGCAAGCAGGCTTTGTGCGAACCGAGACCGTGTAGATGGAACATTGAGCCTGCAATATGTCTGCTAAACCTTACGTAACGTGATCTCCTTGTCAACTATCTGTGTTTATGCATGTACGCGCTGGTGCATACCGTCCGGAAGTTAACGTTGATGAACATGAGATTTTAAGAGGATCTTGAAGCGTTAAGCGTAGGGGTTGTTGTTAATGTTGAAGGATTAATGGGGAATTGTTGGGTGCGTTGGGAATTTTAAGTTTGTGGAAAGCGGAGGTTTGTAGGTGAGGAGATTAGGATTTGTTGGGATGTGTACTCATTGTGGGGATTAATTAAGGGATTTAGTGTATATTGGGATGTACTGGGGGGTGTGAGATTGTTAATTGTTGGAGGAATTTAGGGTTTGCTTGCGTTTTGAATGGATGAATGGAGAATACTGGGGTGTGATTGGTTTTGGGTTTGTGAGTGGGAAGAAGTTATTTAGGTAGGTCGTATTAGAGTTTAATAGGGAAGGATGTTTAATTGGTTTCTGTGTTGTGTTTTTCAGTGGATTGGTGTTTTGTGAGTTTTCTTTTATGTAGAGATGTGAGAGTAAGGAACGTACATGTTGAATCTTTGAAAAAGGGAGAAGTCTGGAGGGAGGGATTGAAAGGGTCGTTGTTACTTGAGCGGTGGTTCAAGAAGATTTACCTTGCCAGATGTAATTCAACTTTGGCGATCTTAGGAGTTCAAGTAAAGTTAACATATTAGTTAGAAGTTGATGCCGACGATCTCGACTTTTGTCGATGTTTTGCTGCATTACGAAGTTACCACTACTAATCCGAAAATTTTAAGAGGATTCCACTTTTAAAGAGAGATCAACATACGTAACTTTGTTACCCACATCGGTTTAAAAATCTACGCGACACGTGCATACATGTTTGAAGGAACTTTCGGTAGCCGAAGTTTTGCAAAAAATGGCCAGGCGGTATTAGGGGCAGGAGGACCGAAATCTGTTAGAATGCAATATTCGTTTCTCATTTTGCCGTCTCGGGAGCCTGGTGCAAAAGCTAATCGTTGCAGGATCATTTTAGAGACGTGGATCGAAAGCCAAGAGTCCAAGGAACACGTGAAAAAAGTTTAATCAAGATTCGTCCAAAAACAAGCGAGATATTTAACTTCAAAGTGGGGGGTGTCCGATTTTTGGGAGGCCTTTGGCGAGGGGTCAGGGCGGCCAGGGGAGCGGTGCAGGCTTATGTTTGAAAATCCGTATCTCTGCTTCTGGGGGTCGTAGAGGGATGAATCTTTTTTTGTTTTAATCGTTGAAGAGTCTATTTTAAGAGGCTTCCACGTACAAGTTTGTATCTTCATCCGTTTACGCGCAGGGTTCATTTTGCCGTCTCGGGACCGTGGTGAAAAAGCTAATTGACGCAGGATCATTTTGGTGGCGTGGATCGAAAGCCAAGAGTCCAAGGAACACGTGAAAAAGGTTTCATCAAGATCCGTCCAAAAACAAGCGAGATATTTGACTTCAAAGTGGGGGGTGTCCGATTTTTGAGTGGCCCTCGGCAAGGGGTCAGGGCGGCCAGGGGAGCGGTGCAGGCTTATGTTTGAAAATCCGTATCTCTGCTTCTGGGGGTCATAGAGGGATGAAACTTTTTTTGTTTTAATCGTTGAAGAGTCTATTTTAAGATGCTTCCACGTACAAGTTTCTATCTTCATCCGTTTAAGCGCAGGGTTCATTTTGCCGTTTCGGGACCGTGGTGAAAAAGCTAATTGACGCAGGATCATTTTGGTGGCGTGGATCGAAAGCCAAGAGTCCAAGGAACACGCTGAAAAAGTTTCATCGAGATCCGTCCAAAAACAAGCGAGATATTTAACTTCAAAGTGGGGGGTGTCCGATTTTTGGGAGGCCTTTGGCGAGGGGTCAGGGCGGCCAGGGGAGCGGTGCAGGCTTATGTTTGAAAATCCGTATCTCTGCTTCTGGGGGTCGTAGAGGGATGAATCTTTTTTTGTTTTAATCGATGAAGAGTCTATTTTAAGATGCTTCAACGTACAAGTTTGTATCTTCATCCGTTTAAGCGCAGGGTTCATTTTGCCGTCTCGGGACCGTGGTGAAAAAGCTAATTGACGCAGGATCATTTTGGTGGCGTGGATCGAAAGCCAAGAGTCCAAGGAACACGCTGAAAAAGTTTCATCGAGATCCGTCCAAAAACAAGCGAGATATTTAACTTCAAAGTGGGGGGTGTCCGATTTTTGGGAGGCCTTTGGCGAGGGGTCAGGGCGGCCAGGGGAGCGGTGCAGGCTTATGTCTGAAAATCCGTATCTCTGCTTCTGGGGGTCGTAGAGGGATGAATCTTTTTTTGTTTTAATCGTTGAAGAGTCTATTTTAAGATGCTTCCACGTACAAGTTTCTATCTTCATCCGTTTAAGCGCAGGGTTCATTTTGCCGTCTCGGGACCGTGGTGAAAAAGCTAATTGACGCAGGATCATTTTGGTGGCGTGGATCGAAAGCCAAGAGTCCAAGGAACACGTGAAAAAGGTTTCATCAAGATCCGTCCAAAAACAAGCGAGATATTTGACTTCAAAGTGGGGGGTGTCCGATTTTTGAGTGGCCCTCGGCAAGGGGTCAGGGCGGCCAGGGGAGCGGTGCAGGCTTATGTTTGAAAATCCGTATCTCTGCTTCTGGGGGTCATAGAGGGATGAAACTTTTTTTGTTTTAATCGTTGAAGAGTCTATTTTAAGATGCTTCCACGTACAAGTTTCTATCTTCATCCGTTTAAGCGCAGGGTTCATTTTGCCGTTTCGGGACCGTGGTGAAAAAGCTAATTGACGCAGGATCATTTTGGTGGCGTGGATCGAAAGCCAAGAGTCCAAGGAACACGCTGAAAAAGTTTCATCGAGATCCGTCCAAAAACAAGCGAGATATTTAACTTCAAAGTGGGGGGTGTCCGATTTTTGGGAGGCCTTTGGCGAGGGGTCAGGGCGGCCAGGGGAGCGGTGCAGGCTTATGTTTGAAAATCCGTATCTCTGCTTCTGGGGGTCGTAGAGGGATGAATCTTTTTTTGTTTTAATCGATGAAGAGTCTATTTTAAGATGCTTCAACGTACAAGTTTGTATCTTCATCCGTTTAAGCGCAGGGTTCATTTTGCCGTCTCGGGACCGTGGTGAAAAAGCTAATTGACGCAGGATCATTTTGGTGGCGTGGATCGAAAGCCAAGAGTCCAAGGAACACGCTGAAAAAGTTTCATCGAGATCCGTCCAAAAACAAGCGAGATATTTAACTTCAAAGTGGGGGGTGTCCGATTTTTGGGAGGCCTTTGGCGAGGGGTCAGGGCGGCCAGGGGAGCGGTGCAGGCTTATGTCTGAAAATCCGTATCTCTGCTTCTGGGGGTCGTAGAGGGATGAATCTTTTTTTGTTTTAATCGTTGAAGAGTCTATTTTAAGATGCTTCCACGTACAAGTTTCTATCTTCATCCGTTTAAGCGCAGGGTTCATTTTGCCGTCTCGGGACCGTGGTGAAAAAGCTAATTGACGCAGGATCATTTTGGTGGCGTGGATCGAAAGCCAAGAGTCCAAGGAACACGTGAAAAAGGTTTCATCAAGATCCGTCCAAAAACAAGCGAGATATTTGACTTCAAAGTGGGGGGTGTCCGATTTTTGAGTGGCCCTCGGCAAGGGGTCAGGGCGGCCAGGGGAGCGGTGCAGGCTTATGTTTGAAAATCCGTATCTCTGCTTCTGGGGGTCATAGAGGGATGAATCTTTTTTTGTTTTAATCGTTGAAGAGTCTATTTTAAGATGCTTCCACGTACAAGTTTCTATCTTCATCCGTTTAAGCGCAGGGTTCATTTTGCCGTTTCGGGACCGTGGTGAAAAAGCTAATTGACGCAGGATCATTTTGGTGGCGTGGATCGAAAGCCAAGAGTCCAAGGAACACGCTGAAAAAGTTTCATCGAGATCCGTCCAAAAACAAGCGAGATATTTAACTTCAAAGTGGGGGGTGTCCGATTTTTGGGAGGCCATTGGCGAGGGGTCAGGGCGGCCAGGGGAGCGGTGCAGGCTTATGTTTGAAAATCCGTATCTCTGCTTCTGGGGGTCGTAGAGGGATGAATCTTTTTTTGTTTTAATCGTTGAAGAGTCTATTTTAAGATGCTTCCACGTACAAGTTTCTATCTTCATCCGTTTAAGCGCAGGGTTCATTTTGCCGTTTCGGGACCGTGGTGAAAAAGCTAATTGACGCAGGATCATTTTGGTGGCGTGGATCGAAAGCCAAGAGTCCAAGGAACACGCTGAAAAAGTTTCATCGAGATCCGTCCAAAAACAAGCGAGATATTTAACTTCAAAGTGGGGGGTGTCCGATTTTTGGGAGGCCTTTGGCGAGGGGTCAGGGCGGCCAGGGGAGCGGTGCAGGCTTATGTTTGAAAATCCGTATCTCTGCTTCTGGGGGTCGTAGAGGGATGAATCTTTTTTTGTTTTAATCGTTGAAGAGTCTATTTTAAGATGCTTCCACGTACAAGTTTCTATCTTCATCCGTTTAAGCGCAGGGTTCATTTTGCCGTTTCGGGACCGTGGTGAAAAAGCTAATTGACGCAGGATCATTTTGGTGGCGTGGATCGAAAGCCAAGAGTCCAAGGAACACGCTGAAAAAGTTTCATCGAGATCCGTCCAAAAACAAGCGAGATATTTAACTTCAAAGTGGGGGGTGTCCGATTTTTGGGAGGCCTTCGGCGAGGGGTCAGGGCGGCCAGGGGAGCGGTGCAGGCTTATGTTTGAAAATCCGTATCTCTGCTTCTGGGGGTCGTAGAGGGATGAATCTTTTTTTGTTTTAATCGTTGAAGAGTCTATTTTAAGAGGCTTCCACGTACAAGTTTGTATCTTCATCCGTTTACGCGCAGGGTTCATTTTGCCGTCTCGGGACCGTGGTGAAAAAGCTAATTGACGCAGGATCATTTTGGTGGCGTGGATCGAAAGCCAAGAGTCCAAGGAACACGTGAAAAAGGTTTCATCAAGATCCGTCCAAAAACAAGCGAGATATTTGACTTCAAAGTGGGGGGTGTCCGATTTTTGAGTGGCCCTCGGCAAGGGGTCAGGGTGGCCAGGGGAGCGGTGCAGGCTTATGTTTGAAAATCCGTATCTCTGCTTCTGGGGGTCGTAGAGGGATGAATCTTTTTTTGTTTTAATCGTTGAAGAGTCTATTTTAAGATGCTTCCACGTACAAGTTTCTATCTTCATCCGTTTAAGCGCAGGGTTCATTTTGCCGTCTCGGGACCGTGGTGAAAAAGCTAATTGACGCAGGATCATTTTGGTGGCGTGGATCGAAAGCCAAGAGTCCAAGGAACACGTGAAAAAGGTTTCATCAAGATCCGTCCAAAAACAAGCGAGATATTTGACTTCAAAGTGGGGGGTGTCCGATTTTTGAGTGGCCCTCGGCAAGGGGTCAGGGCGGCCAGGGGAGCGGTGCAGGCTTATGTTTGAAAATCCGTATCTCTGCTTCTGGGGGTCATAGAGGGATGAATCTTTTTTTGTTTTAATCGTTGAAGAGTCTATTTTAAGATGCTTCCACGTACAAGTTTCTATCTTCATCCGTTTAAGCGCAGGGTTCATTTTGCCGTTTCGGGACCGTGGTGAAAAAGCTAATTGACGCAGGATCATTTTGGTGGCGTGGATCGAAAGCCAAGAGTCCAAGGAACACGCTGAAAAAGTTTCATCGAGATCCGTCCAAAAACAAGCGAGATATTTAACTTCAAAGTGGGGGGTGTCCGATTTTTGGGAGGCCATTGGCGAGGGGTCAGGGCGGCCAGGGGAGCGGTGCAGGCTTATGTTTGAAAATCCGTATCTCTGCTTCTGGGGGTCGTAGAGGGATGAATCTTTTTTTGTTTTAATCGTTGAAGAGTCTATTTTAAGAGGCTTCCACGTACAAGTTTGTATCTTCATCCGTTTACGCGCAGGGTTCATTTTGCCGTTTCGGGACCGTGGTGAAAAAGCTAATTGACGCAGGATCATTTTGGTGGCGTGGATCGAAAGCCAAGAGTCCAAGGAACACGCTGAAAAAGTTTCATCAAGATCCGTCCAAAAACAAGCGAGATATTTGACTTCAAAGTGGGGGGTGTCCGATTTTTGAGTGGCCCTCGGCAAGGGGTCAGGGTGGCCAGGGGAGCGGTGCAGGCTTATGTTTGAAAATCCGTATCTCTGCTTCTGGGGGTCGTAGAGGGATGAATCTTTTTTTGTTTTAATCGTTGAAGAGTCTATTTTAAGATGCTTCCACGTACAAGTTTGTATCTTCATCCGTTTACGCGCAGGGTTCATTTTGCCGTCTCGGGACCGTGGTGAAAAAGCTAATTGACGCAGGATCATTTTGGTGGCGTGGATCGAAAGCCAAGAGTCCAAGGAACACGCTGAAAAAGTTTCATCGAGATCCGTCCAAAAACAAGCGAGATATTTAACTTCAAAGTGGGGGGTGTCCGATTTTTGGGAGGCCTTCGGCGAGGGGTCAGGGCGGCCAGGGGAGCGGTGCAGGCTTATGTTTGAAAATCCGTATCTCTGCTTCTGGGGGTCGTAGAGGGATGAATCTTTTTTTGTTTTAATCGTTGAAGAGTCTATTTTAAGAGGCTTCCACGTACAAGTTTGTATCTTCATCCGTTTACGCGCAGGGTTCATTTTGCCGTCTCGGGACCGTGGTGAAAAAGCTAATTGACGCAGGATCATTTTGGTGGCGTGGATCGAAAGCCAAGAGTCCAAGGAACACGTGAAAAAGGTTTCATCAAGATCCGTCCAAAAACAAGCGAGATATTTGACTTCAAAGTGGGGGGTGTCCGATTTTTGAGTGGCCCTCGGCAAGGGGTCAGGGTGGCCAGGGGAGCGGTGCAGGCTTATGTTTGAAAATCCGTATCTCTGCTTCTGGGGGTCGTAGAGGGATGAATCTTTTTTTGTTTTAATCGTTGAAGAGTCTATTTTAAGATGCTTCCACGTACAAGTTTCTATCTTCATCCGTTTAAGCGCAGGGTTCATTTTGCCGTCTCGGGACCGTGGTGAAAAAGCTAATTGACGCAGGATCATTTTGGTGGCGTGGATCGAAAGCCAAGAGTCCAAGGAACACGTGAAAAAGGTTTCATCAAGATCCGTCCAAAAACAAGCGAGATATTTGACTTCAAAGTGGGGGGTGTCCGATTTTTGAGTGGCCCTCGGCAAGGGGTCAGGGCGGCCAGGGGAGCGGTGCAGGCTTATGTTTGAAAATCCGTATCTCTGCTTCTGGGGGTCATAGAGGGATGAATCTTTTTTTGTTTTAATCGTTGAAGAGTCTATTTTAAGATGCTTCCACGTACAAGTTTCTATCTTCATCCGTTTAAGCGCAGGGTTCATTTTGCCGTCTCGGGACCGTGGTGAAAAAGCTAATTGACGCAGGATCATTTTGGTGGCGTGGATCGAAAGCCAAGAGTCCAAGGAACACGCTGAAAAAGTTTCATCGAGATCCGTCCAAAAACAAGCGAGATATTTAACTTCAAAGTGGGGGGTGTCCGATTTTTGGGAGGCCTTTGGCGAGGGGTCAGGGCGGCCAGGGGAGCGGTGCAGGCTTATGTTTGAAAATCCGTATCTCTGCTTCTGGGGGTCGTAGAGGGATGAATCTTTTTTTGTTTTAATCGTTGAAGAGTCTATTTTAAGATGCTTCCACGTACAAGTTTCTATCTTCATCCGTTTAAGCGCAGGGTTCATTTTGCCGTTTCGGGACCGTGGTGAAAAAGCTAATTGACGCAGGATCATTTTGGTGGCGTGGATCGAAAGCCAAGAGTCCAAGGAACACGCTGAAAAAGTTTCATCGAGATCCGTCCAAAAACAAGCGAGATATTTAACTTCAAAGTGGGGGGTGTCCGATTTTTGGGAGGCCATGGGCGAGGGGTCAGGGCGGCCAGGGGAGCGGTGCAGGCTTATGTTTGAAAATCCGTATCTCTGCTTCTGGGGGTCGTAGAGGGATGAATCTTTTTTTGTTTTAATCGATGAAGAGTCTATTTTAAGATGCTTCAACGTACAAGTTTGTATCTTCATCCGTTTAAGCGCAGGGTTCATTTTGCCGTCTCGGGACCGTGGTGAAAAAGCTAATTGACGCAGGATCATTTTGGTGGCGTGGATCGAAAGCCAAGAGTCCAAGGAACACGCTGAAAAAGTTTCATCGAGATCCGTCCAAAAACAAGCGAGATATTTAACTTCAAAGTGGGGGGTGTCCGATTTTTGGGAGGCCTTTGGCGAGGGGTCAGGGCGGCCAGGGGAGCGGTGCAGGCTTATGTTTGAAAATCCGTATCTCTGCTTCTGGGGGTCGTAGAGGGATGAATCTTTTTTTGTTTTAATCGTTGAAGAGTCTATTTTAAGATGCTTCCACGTACAAGTTTCTATCTTCATCCGTTTAAGCGCAGGGTTCATTTTGCCGTTTCGGGACCGTGGTGAAAAAGCTAATTGACGCAGGATCATTTTGGTGGCGTGGATCGAAAGCCAAGAGTCCAAGGAACACGCTGAAAAAGTTTCATCGAGATCCGTCCAAAAACAAGCGAGATATTTAACTTCAAAGTGGGGGGTGTCCGATTTTTGGGAGGCCATTGGCGAGGGGTCAGGGCGGCCAGGGGAGCGGTGCAGGCTTATGTTTGAAAATCCGTATCTCTGCTTCTGGGGGTCGTAGAGGGATGAATCTTTTTTTGTTTTAATCGATGAAGAGTCTATTTTAAGATGCTTCAACGTACAAGTTTGTATCTTCATCCGTTTAAGCGCAGGGTTCATTTTGCCGTCTCGGGACCGTGGTGAAAAAGCTAATTGACGCAGGATCATTTTGGTGGCGTGGATCGAAAGCCAAGAGTCCAAGGAACACGCTGAAAAAGTTTCATCGAGATCCGTCCAAAAACAAGCGAGATATTTAACTTCAAAGTGGGGGGTGTCCGATTTTTGGGAGGCCTTTGGCGAGGGGTCAGGGCGGCCAGGGGAGCGGTGCAGGCTTATGTCTGAAAATCCGTATCTCTGCTTCTGGGGGTCGTAGAGGGATGAATCTTTTTTTGTTTTAATCGTTGAAGAGTCTATTTTAAGATGCTTCCACGTACAAGTTTCTATCTTCATCCGTTTAAGCGCAGGGTTCATTTTGCCGTCTCGGGACCGTGGTGAAAAAGCTAATTGACGCAGGATCATTTTGGTGGCGTGGATCGAAAGCCAAGAGTCCAAGGAACACGCTGAAAAAGTTTCATCGAGATCCGTCCAAAAACAAGCGAGATATTTAACTTCAAAGTGGGGGGTGTCCGATTTTTGGGAGGCCTTTGGCGAGGGGTCAGGGCGGCCAGGGGAGCGGTGCAGGCTTATGTTTGAAAATCCGTATCTCTGCTTCTGGGGGTCGTAGAGGGATGAATCTTTTTTTGTTTTAATCGTTGAAGAGTCTATTTTAAGATGCTTCCACGTACAAGTTTCTATCTTCATCCGTTTAAGCGCAGGGTTCATTTTGCCGTTTCGGGACCGTGGTGAAAAAGCTAATTGACGCAGGATCATTTTGGTGGCGTGGATCGAAAGCCAAGAGTCCAAGGAACACGCTGAAAAAGTTTCATCGAGATCCGTCCAAAAACAAGCGAGATATTTAACTTCAAAGTGGGGGGTGTCCGATTTTTGGGAGGCCATGGGCGAGGGGTCAGGGCGGCCAGGGGAGCGGTGCAGGCTTATGTTTGAAAATCCGTATCTCTGCTTCTGGGGGTCGTAGAGGGATGAATCTTTTTTTGTTTTAATCGATGAAGAGTCTATTTTAAGATGCTTCAACGTACAAGTTTGTATCTTCATCCGTTTAAGCGCAGGGTTCATTTTGCCGTCTCGGGACCGTGGTGAAAAAGCTAATTGACGCAGGATCATTTTGGTGGCGTGGATCGAAAGCCAAGAGTCCAAGGAACACGTGAAAAAGGTTTCATCAAGATCCGTCCAAAAACAAGCGAGATATTTGACTTCAAAGTGGGGGGTGTCCGATTTTTGAGTGGCCCTCGGCAAGGGGTCAGGGTGGCCAGGGGAGCGGTGCAGGCTTATGTTTGAAAATCCGTATCTCTGCTTCTGGGGGTCATAGAGGGATGAATCTTTTTTTGTTTTAATCGTTGAAGAGTCTATTTTAAGATGCTTCCACGTACAAGTTTCTATCTTCATCCGTTTAAGCGCAGGGTTCATTTTGCCGTTTCGGGACCGTGGTGAAAAAGCTAATTGACGCAGGATCATTTTGGTGGCGTGGATCGAAAGCCAAGAGTCCAAGGAACACGCTGAAAAAGTTTCATCGAGATCCGTCCAAAAACAAGCGAGATATTTAACTTCAAAGTGGGGGGTGTCCGATTTTTGGGAGGCCTTTGGCGAGGGGTCAGGGCGGCCAGGGGAGCGGTGCAGGCTTATGTTTGAAAATCCGTATCTCTGCTTCTGGGGGTCGTAGAGGGATGAATCTTTTTTTGTTTTAATCGTTGAAGAGTCTATTTTAAGATGCTTCCACGTACAAGTTTCTATCTTCATCCGTTTAAGCGCAGGGTTCATTTTGCCGTTTCGGGACCGTGGTGAAAAAGCTAATTGACGCAGGATCATTTTGGTGGCGTGGATCGAAAGCCAAGAGTCCAAGGAACACGCTGAAAAAGTTTCATCGAGATCCGTCCAAAAACAAGCGAGATATTTAACTTCAAAGTGGGGGGTGTCCGATTTTTGGGAGGCCTTTGGCGAGGGGTCAGGGCGGCCAGGGGAGCGGTGCAGGCTTATGTTTGAAAATCCGTATCTCTGCTTCTGGGGGTCGTAGAGGGATGAATCTTTTTTTGTTTTAATCGTTGAAGAGTCTATTTTAAGATGCTTCCACGTACAAGTTTCTATCTTCATCCGTTTAAGCGCAGGGTTCATTTTGCCGTCTCGGGACCGTGGTGAAAAAGCTAATTGACGCAGGATCATTTTGGTGGCGTGGATCGAAAGCCAAGAGTCCAAGGAACACGCTGAAAAAGTTTCATCGAGATCCGTCCAAAAACAAGCGAGATATTTAACTTCAAAGTGGGGGGTGTCCGATTTTTGGGAGGCCTTTGGCGAGGGGTCAGGGCGGCCAGGGGAGCGGTGCAGGCTTATGTTTGAAAATCCGTATCTCTGCTTCTGGGGGTCGTAGAGGGATGAATCTTTTTTTGTTTTAATCGATGAAGAGTCTATTTTAAGATGCTTCAACGTACAAGTTTCTATCTTCATCCGTTTAAGCGCAGGGTTCATTTTGCCGTCTCGGGACCGTGGTGAAAAAGCTAATTGACGCAGGATCATTTTGGTGGCGTGGATCGAAAGCCAAGAGTCCAAGGAACACGCTGAAAAAGTTTCATCGAGATCCGTCCAAAAACAAGCGAGATATTTAACTTCAAAGTGGGGGGTGTCCGATTTTTGGGAGGCCTTTGGCGAGGGGTCAGGGCGGCCAGGGGAGCGGTGCAGGCTTATGTCTGAAAATCCGTATCTCTGCTTCTGGGGGTCGTAGAGGGATGAATCTTTTTTTGTTTTAATCGTTGAAGAGTCTATTTTAAGATGCTTCCACGTACAAGTTTCTATCTTCATCCGTTTAAGCGCAGGGTTCATTTTGCCGTCTCGGGACCGTGGTGAAAAAGCTAATTGACGCAGGATCATTTTGGTGGCGTGGATCGAAAGCCAAGAGTCCAAGGAACACGCTGAAAAAGTTTCATCGAGATCCGTCCAAAAACAAGCGAGATATTTAACTTCAAAGTGGGGGGTGTCCGATTTTTGGGAGGCCTTTGGCGAGGGGTCAGGGCGGCCAGGGGAGCGGTGCAGGCTTATGTTTGAAAATCCGTATCTCTGCTTCTGGGGGTCGTAGAGGGATGAATCTTTTTTTGTTTTAATCGATGAAGAGTCTATTTTAAGATGCTTCAACGTACAAGTTTCTATCTTCATCCGTTTAAGCGCAGGGTTCATTTTGCCGTCTCGGGACCGTGGTGAAAAAGCTAATTGACGCAGGATCATTTTGGTGGCGTGGATCGAAAGCCAAGAGTCCAAGGAACACGCTGAAAAAGTTTCATCGAGATCCGTCCAAAAACAAGCGAGATATTTAACTTCAAAGTGGGGGGTGTCCGATTTTTGGGAGGCCATTGGCGAGGGGTCAGGGCGGCCAGGGGAGCGGTGCAGGCTTATGTTTGAAAATCCGTATCTCTGCTTCTGGGGGTCGTAGAGGGATGAATCTTTTTTGTTTTAATCGTTGAAGAGTCTATTTTAAGAGGCTTCCACGTACAAGTTTGTATCTTCATCCGTTTACGCGCAGGGTTCATTTTGCCGTCTCGGGACCGTGGTGAAAAAGCTAATTGACGCAGGATCATTTTGGTGGCGTGGATCGAAAGCCAAGAGTCCAAGGAACACGCTGAAAAAGTTTCATCGAGATCCGTCCAAAAACAAGCGAGATATTTAACTTCAAAGTGGGGGGTGTCCGATTTTTGGGAGGCCTTTGGCGAGGGGTCAGGGCGGCCAGGGGAGCGGTGCAGGCTTATGTTTGAAAATCCGTATCTCTGCTTCTGGGGGTCGTAGAGGGATGAATCTTTTTTTGTTTTAATCGTTGAAGAGTCTATTTTAAGATGCTTCCACGTACAAGTTTCTATCTTCATCCGTTTAAGCGCAGGGTTCATTTTGCCGTTTCGGGACCGTGGTGAAAAAGCTAATTGACGCAGGATCATTTTGGTGGCGTGGATCGAAAGCCAAGAGTCCAAGGAACACGCTGAAAAAGTTTCATCGAGATCCGTCCAAAAACAAGCGAGATATTTAACTTCAAAGTGGGGGGTGTCCGATTTTTGGGAGGCCATTGGCGAGGGGTCAGGGCGGCCAGGGGAGCGGTGCAGGCTTATGTTTGAAAATCCGTATCTCTGCTTCTGGGGGTCGTAGAGGGATGAATCTTTTTTTGTTTTAATCGATGAAGAGTCTATTTTAAGATGCTTCAACGTACAAGTTTGTATCTTCATCCGTTTAAGCGCAGGGTTCATTTTGCCGTCTCGGGACCGTGGTGAAAAAGCTAATTGACGCAGGATCATTTTGGTGGCGTGGATCGAAAGCCAAGAGTCCAAGGAACACGCTGAAAAAGTTTCATCGAGATCCGTCCAAAAACAAGCGAGATATTTAACTTCAAAGTGGGGGGTGTCCGATTTTTGGGAGGCCTTTGGCGAGGGGTCAGGGCGGCCAGGGGAGCGGTGCAGGCTTATGTCTGAAAATCCGTATCTCTGCTTCTGGGGGTCGTAGAGGGATGAATCTTTTTTTGTTTTAATCGTTGAAGAGTCTATTTTAAGATGCTTCCACGTACAAGTTTCTATCTTCATCCGTTTAAGCGCAGGGTTCATTTTGCCGTCTCGGGACCGTGGTGAAAAAGCTAATTGACGCAGGATCATTTTGGTGGCGTGGATCGAAAGCCAAGAGTCCAAGGAACACGCTGAAAAAGTTTCATCGAGATCCGTCCAAAAACAAGCGAGATATTTAACTTCAAAGTGGGGGGTGTCCGATTTTTGGGAGGCCTTTGGCGAGGGGTCAGGGCGGCCAGGGGAGCGGTGCAGGCTTATGTTTGAAAATCCGTATCTCTGCTTCTGGGGGTCGTAGAGGGATGAATCTTTTTTTGTTTTAATCGTTGAAGAGTCTATTTTAAGATGCTTCCACGTACAAGTTTCTATCTTCATCCGTTTAAGCGCAGGGTTCATTTTGCCGTTTCGGGACCGTGGTGAAAAAGCTAATTGACGCAGGATCATTTTGGTGGCGTGGATCGAAAGCCAAGAGTCCAAGGAACACGCTGAAAAAGTTTCATCGAGATCCGTCCAAAAACAAGCGAGATATTTAACTTCAAAGTGGGGGGTGTCCGATTTTTGGGAGGCCATTGGCGAGGGGTCAGGGCGGCCAGGGGAGCGGTGCAGGCTTATGTTTGAAAATCCGTATCTCTGCTTCTGGGGGTCGTAGAGGGATGAATCTTTTTTTGTTTTAATCGATGAAGAGTCTATTTTAAGATGCTTCAACGTACAAGTTTGTATCTTCATCCGTTTAAGCGCAGGGTTCATTTTGCCGTCTCGGGACCGTGGTGAAAAAGCTAATTGACGCAGGATCATTTTGGTGGCGTGGATCGAAAGCCAAGAGTCCAAGGAACACGTGAAAAAGGTTTCATCAAGATCCGTCCAAAAACAAGCGAGATATTTGACTTCAAAGTGGGGGGTGTCCGATTTTTGAGTGGCCCTCGGCAAGGGGTCAGGGTGGCCAGGGGAGCGGTGCAGGCTTATGTTTGAAAATCCGTATCTCTGCTTCTGGGGGTCATAGAGGGATGAATCTTTTTTTGTTTTAATCGTTGAAGAGTCTATTTTAAGATGCTTCCACGTACAAGTTTCTATCTTCATCCGTTTAAGCGCAGGGTTCATTTTGCCGTTTCGGGACCGTGGTGAAAAAGCTAATTGACGCAGGATCATTTTGGTGGCGTGGATCGAAAGCCAAGAGTCCAAGGAACACGCTGAAAAAGTTTCATCGAGATCCGTCCAAAAACAAGCGAGATATTTAACTTCAAAGTGGGGGGTGTCCGATTTTTGGGAGGCCTTTGGCGAGGGGTCAGGGCGGCCAGGGGAGCGGTGCAGGCTTATGTTTGAAAATCCGTATCTCTGCTTCTGGGGGTCGTAGAGGGATGAATCTTTTTTTGTTTTAATCGTTGAAGAGTCTATTTTAAGATGCTTCCACGTACAAGTTTCTATCTTCATCCGTTTAAGCGCAGGGTTCATTTTGCCGTTTCGGGACCGTGGTGAAAAAGCTAATTGACGCAGGATCATTTTGGTGGCGTGGATCGAAAGCCAAGAGTCCAAGGAACACGCTGAAAAAGTTTCATCGAGATCCGTCCAAAAACAAGCGAGATATTTAACTTCAAAGTGGGGGGTGTCCGATTTTTGGGAGGCCTTTGGCGAGGGGTCAGGGCGGCCAGGGGAGCGGTGCAGGCTTATGTTTGAAAATCCGTATCTCTGCTTCTGGGGGTCGTAGAGGGATGAATCTTTTTTTGTTTTAATCGTTGAAGAGTCTATTTTAAGATGCTTCCACGTACAAGTTTCTATCTTCATCCGTTTAAGCGCAGGGTTCATTTTGCCGTCTCGGGACCGTGGTGAAAAAGCTAATTGACGCAGGATCATTTTGGTGGCGTGGATCGAAAGCCAAGAGTCCAAGGAACACGCTGAAAAAGTTTCATCGAGATCCGTCCAAAAACAAGCGAGATATTTAACTTCAAAGTGGGGGGTGTCCGATTTTTGGGAGGCCTTTGGCGAGGGGTCAGGGCGGCCAGGGGAGCGGTGCAGGCTTATGTTTGAAAATCCGTATCTCTGCTTCTGGGGGTCGTAGAGGGATGAATCTTTTTTTGTTTTAATCGATGAAGAGTCTATTTTAAGATGCTTCAACGTACAAGTTTCTATCTTCATCCGTTTAAGCGCAGGGTTCATTTTGCCGTCTCGGGACCGTGGTGAAAAAGCTAATTGACGCAGGATCATTTTGGTGGCGTGGATCGAAAGCCAAGAGTCCAAGGAACACGCTGAAAAAGTTTCATCGAGATCCGTCCAAAAACAAGCGAGATATTTAACTTCAAAGTGGGGGGTGTCCGATTTTTGGGAGGCCTTTGGCGAGGGGTCAGGGCGGCCAGGGGAGCGGTGCAGGCTTATGTCTGAAAATCCGTATCTCTGCTTCTGGGGGTCGTAGAGGGATGAATCTTTTTTTGTTTTAATCGTTGAAGAGTCTATTTTAAGATGCTTCCACGTACAAGTTTCTATCTTCATCCGTTTAAGCGCAGGGTTCATTTTGCCGTCTCGGGACCGTGGTGAAAAAGCTAATTGACGCAGGATCATTTTGGTGGCGTGGATCGAAAGCCAAGAGTCCAAGGAACACGCTGAAAAAGTTTCATCGAGATCCGTCCAAAAACAAGCGAGATATTTAACTTCAAAGTGGGGGGTGTCCGATTTTTGGGAGGCCTTTGGCGAGGGGTCAGGGCGGCCAGGGGAGCGGTGCAGGCTTATGTTTGAAAATCCGTATCTCTGCTTCTGGGGGTCGTAGAGGGATGAATCTTTTTTTGTTTTAATCGTTGAAGAGTCTATTTTAAGATGCTTCCACGTACAAGTTTCTATCTTCATCCGTTTAAGCGCAGGGTTCATTTTGCCGTCTCGGGACCGTGGTGAAAAAGCTAATTGACGCAGGATCATTTTGGTGGCGTGGATCGAAAGCCAAGAGTCCAAGGAACACGTGAAAAAGGTTTCATCAAGATCCGTCCAAAAACAAGCGAGATATTTGACTTCAAAGTGGGGGGTGTCCGATTTTTGAGTGGCCCTCGGCAAGGGGCAGGGCGGCCAGGGGAGCGGTGCAGGCTTATGTTTGAAAATCCGTATCTCTGCTTCTGGGGGTCATAGAGGGATGAATCTTTTTTTGTTTTAATCGTTGAAGAGTCTATTTTAAGATGCTTCCACGTACAAGTTTCTATCTTCATCCGTTTAAGCGCAGGGTTCATTTTGCCGTTTCGGGACCGTGGTGAAAAAGCTAATTGACGCAGGATCATTTTGGTGGCGTGGATCGAAAGCCAAGAGTCCAAGGAACACGCTGAAAAAGTTTCATCGAGATCCGTCCAAAAACAAGCGAGATATTTAACTTCAAAGTGGGGGGTGTCCGATTTTTGGGAGGCCTTTGGCGAGGGGTCAGGGCGGCCAGGGGAGCGGTGCAGGCTTATGTTTGAAAATCCGTATCTCTGCTTCTGGGGGTCGTAGAGGGATGAATCTTTTTTTGTTTTAATCGTTGAAGAGTCTATTTTAAGAGGCTTCCACGTACAAGTTTGTATCTTCATCCGTTTACGCGCAGGGTTCATTTTGCCGTCTCGGGACCGTGGTGAAAAAGCTAATTGACGCAGGATCATTTTGGTGGCGTGGATCGAAAGCCAAGAGTCCAAGGAACACGTGAAAAAGGTTTCATCAAGATCCGTCCAAAAACAAGCGAGATATTTGACTTCAAAGTGGGGGGTGTCCGATTTTTGAGTGGCCCTCGGCAAGGGGTCAGGGTGGCCAGGGGAGCGGTGCAGGCTTATGTTTGAAAATCCGTATCTCTGCTTCTGGGGGTCGTAGAGGGATGAATCTTTTTTTGTTTTAATCGCTGAAGAGTCTATTTTAAGATGCTTCCACGTACAAGTTTCTATCTTCATCCGTTTAAGCGCAGGGTTCATTTTGCCGTTTCGGGACCGTGGTGAAAAAGCTAATTGACGCAGGATCATTTTGGTGGCGTGGATCGAAAGCCAAGAGTCCAAGGAACACGCTGAAAAAGTTTCATCGAGATCCGTCCAAAAACAAGCGAGATATTTAACTTCAAAGTGGGGGGTGTCCGATTTTTGGGAGGCCTTCGGCGAGGGGTCAGGGCGGCCAGGGGAGCGGTGCAGGCTTATGTTTGAAAATCCGTATCTCTGCTTCTGGGGGTCGTAGAGGGATGAATCTTTTTTTGTTTTAATCGTTGAAGAGTCTATTTTAAGAGGCTTCCACGTACAAGTTTGTATCCTCATCCGTTTACGCGCAGGGTTCATTTTGCCGTTTCGGGACCGTGGTGAAAAAGCTAATTGACGCAGGATCATTTTGGTGGCGTGGATCGAAAGCCAAGAGTCCAAGGAACACGCTGAAAAAGTTTCATCGAGATCCGTCCAAAAACAAGCGAGATATTTAACTTCAAAGTGGGGGGTGTCCGATTTTTGGGAGGCCTTCGGCGAGGGGTCAGGGCGGCCAGGGGAGCGGTGCAGGCTTATGTTTGAAAATCCGTATCTCTGCTTCTGGGGGTCGTAGAGGGATGAATCTTTTTTTGTTTTAATCGTTGAAGAGTCTATTTTAAGAGGCTTCCACGTACAAGTTTGTATCTTCATCCGTTTACGCGCAGGGTTCATTTTGCCGTCTCGGGACCGTGGTGAAAAAGCTAATTGACGCAGGATCATTTTGGTGGCGTGGATCGAAAGCCAAGAGTCCAAGGAACACGCTGAAAAAGTTTCATCGAGATCCGTCCAAAAACAAGCGAGATATTTAACTTCAAAGTGGGGGGTGTCCGATTTTTGGGAGGCCTTTGGCGAGGGGTCAGGGCGGCCAGGGGAGCGGTGCAGGCTTATGTTTGAAAATCCGTATCTCTGCTTCTGGGGGTCGTAGAGGGATGAATCTTTTTTTGTTTTAATCGTTGAAGAGTCTATTTTAAGATGCTTCCACGTACAAGTTTCTATCTTCATCCGTTTAAGCGCAGGGTTCATTTTGCCGTCTCGGGACCGTGGTGAAAAAGCTAATTGACGCAGGATCATTTTGGTGGCGTGGATCGAAAGCCAAGAGTCCAAGGAACACGCTGAAAAAGTTTCATCGAGATCCGTCCAAAAACAAGCGAGATATTTAACTTCAAAGTGGGGGGTGTCCGATTTTTGGGAGGCCTTTGGCGAGGGGTCAGGGCGGCCAGGGGAGCGGTGCAGGCTTATGTTTGAAAATCCGTATCTCTGCTTCTGGGGGTCGTAGAGGGATGAATCTTTTTTTGTTTTAATCGTTGAAGAGTCTATTTTAAGATGCTTCCACGTACAAGTTTCTATCTTCATCCGCTTAAGCGCAGGGTTCATTTTGCCGTCTCGGGACCGTGGTGAAAAAGCTAATTGACGCAGTATCATTTCAGAGGCGTGGATCGAAAGCCAAGAGTCCAAGGAACACGCTGAAAAAGTTTCATCGAGATCCGTCCAAAAACAAGCGAGATATTTGACTTCAAAGTGGACGGTGTCCGATTTTTGGGAGGCTCTTGGCGAGGGATCAGGGCGGCCAGGGGAGCGGTGCAGGCTTATGTTTGAAAATCCATATCTCTGCTTCTGGGGGTCGTAGAGGGATGAATCTTTTTTTGTTTTAATCGTTGAAGAGTCTATTTTAAGATGCTTCCACGTACAAGTTTCTATCTTCATCCGCTTAAGCGCAGGGTTCATTTTGCCGTCTCGGGACCGTGGTGAAAAAGCTAATTGTCGCAGGATCATTTCAGAGGCGTGGATCGAAAGCCAAGAGTCCAAGGAACACGCTGAAAAAGTTTCATCGAGATCCGTCCAAAAACAAGCGAGATATTTGACTTCAAAGTGGACGGTGTCCGATTTTTGGGAGGCTCTCGGCGAGGGGTCAGGGCGGCCAGGGGAGCGGTGCAGGCTTATGTTTGAAAATCCATATCTCTGCTTCTGGGGGTCGTAGAGGGATGAATCTTTTTTTGTTTTAATCGTTGAAGAGTCTATTTTAAGATGCTTCCACGTACAAGTTTCTATCTTCATCCGCTTAAGCGCAGGGTTCATTTTGCCGTCTCGGGACCGTGGTGAAAAAGCTAATTGACGCAGGATCATTTCAGAGGCGTGGATCGAAAGCCAAGAGTCCAAGGAACACGCTGAAAAAGTTTCATCGAGATCCGTCCAAAAACAAGCGAGATATTTAACTTCAAAGTGGGGGGTGTCCGATTTTTGGGAGGCCTTCGGCGAGGGGTCAGGGCGGCCAGGGGAGCGGTGCAGGCTTATGTCTGAAAATCCGTATCTCTGCTTCTGGGGGTCGTAGAGGGATGAATCTTTTTTTGTTTTAATCGTTGAAGAGTCTATTTTAAGATGCTTCCACGTACAAGTTTCTATCTTCATCCGTTTAAGCGCAGGGTTCATTTTGCCGTCTCGGGACCGTGGTGAAAAAGCTAATTGACGCAGGATCATTTTGGTGGCGTGGATCGAAAGCCAAGAGTCCAAGGAACACGCTGAAAAAGTTTCATCGAGATCCGTCCAAAAACAAGCGAGATATTTAACTTCAAAGTGGGGGGTGTCCGATTTTTGGGAGGCCTTTGGCGAGGGGTCAGGGCGGCCAGGGGAGCGGTGCAGGCTTATGTCTGAAAATCCGTATCTCTGCTTCTGGGGGTCGTAGAGGGATGAATCTTTTTTTGTTTTAATCGTTGAAGAGTCTATTTTAAGATGCTTCCACGTACAAGTTTCTATCTTCATCCGTTTAAGCGCAGGGTTCATTTTGCCGTCTCGGGACCGTGGTGAAAAAGCTAATTGACGCAGGATCATTTTGGTGGCGTGGATCGAAAGCCAAGAGTCCAAGGAACACGCTGAAAAAGTTTCATCGAGATCCGTCCAAAAACAAGCGAGATATTTAACTTCAAAGTGGGGGGTGTCCGATTTTTGGGAGGCCTTTGGCGAGGGGTCAGGGCGGCCAGGGGAGCGGTGCAGGCTTATGTCTGAAAATCCGTATCTCTGCTTCTGGGGGTCGTAGAGGGATGAATCTTTTTTTGTTTTAATCGTTGAAGAGTCTATTTTAAGATGCTTCCACGTACAAGTTTCTATCTTCATCCGTTTAAGCGCAGGGTTCATTTTGCCGTCTCGGGACCGTGGTGAAAAAGCTAATTGACGCAGGATCATTTTGGTGGCGTGGATCGAAAGCCAAGAGTCCAAGGAACACGCTGAAAAAGTTTCATCGAGATCCGTCCAAAAACAAGCGAGATATTTAACTTCAAAGTGGGGGGTGTCCGATTTTTGGGAGGCCTTTGGCGAGGGGTCAGGGCGGCCAGGGGAGCGGTGCAGGCTTATGTTTGAAAATCCGTATCTCTGCTTCTGGGGGTCGAAGAGGGATGAATCTTTTTTTGTTTTAATCGTTGAAGAGTCTATTTTAAGATGCTTCCACGTACAAGTTTCTATCTTCATCCGTTTAAGCGCAGGGTTCATTTTGCCGTTTCGGGACCGTGGTGAAAAAGCTAATTGACGCAGGATCATTTTGGTGGCGTGGATCGAAAGCCAAGAGTCCAAGGAACACGCTGAAAAAGTTTCATCGAGATCCGTCCAAAAACAAGCGAGATATTTAACTTCAAAGTGGGGGGTGTCCGATTTTTGGGAGGCCATTGGCGAGGGGTCAGGGCGGCCAGGGGAGCGGTGCAGGCTTATGTTTGAAAATCCGTATCTCTGCTTCTGGGGGTCGTAGAGGGATGAATCTTTTTTTGTTTTAATCGTTGAAGAGTCTATTTTAAGATGCTTCCACGTACAAGTTTCTATCTTCATCCGTTTAAGCGCAGGGTTCATTTTGCCGTCTCGGGACCGTGGTGAAAAAGCTAATTGACGCAGGATCATTTTGGTGGCGTGGATCGAAAGCCAAGAGTCCAAGGAACACGCTGAAAAAGTTTCATCGAGATCCGTCCAAAAACAAGCGAGATATTTAACTTCAAAGTGGGGGGTGTCCGATTTTTGGGAGGCCTTTGGCGAGGGGTCAGGGCGGCCAGGGGAGCGGTGCAGGCTTATGTTTGAAAATCCGTATCTCTGCTTCTGGGGGTCGAAGAGGGATGAATCTTTTTTTGTTTTAATCGTTGAAGAGTCTATTTTAAGATGCTTCCACGTACAAGTTTCTATCTTCATCCGTTTAAGCGCAGGGTTCATTTTGCCGTTTCGGGACCGTGGTGAAAAAGCTAATTGACGCAGGATCATTTTGGTGGCGTGGATCGAAAGCCAAGAGTCCAAGGAACACGCTGAAAAAGTTTCATCGAGATCCGTCCAAAAACAAGCGAGATATTTAACTTCAAAGTGGGGGGTGTCCGATTTTTGGGAGGCCATTGGCGAGGGGTCAGGGCGGCCAGGGGAGCGGTGCAGGCTTATGTTTGAAAATCCGTATCTCTGCTTCTGGGGGTCGTAGAGGGATGAATCTTTTTTTGTTTTAATCGATGAAGAGTCTATTTTAAGATGCTTCAACGTACAAGTTTGTATCTTCATCCGTTTAAGCGCAGGGTTCATTTTGCCGTCTCGGGACCGTGGTGAAAAAGCTAATTGACGCAGGATCATTTTGGTGGCGTGGATCGAAAGCCAAGAGTCCAAGGAACACGCTGAAAAAGTTTCATCGAGATCCGTCCAAAAACAAGCGAGATATTTAACTTCAAAGTGGGGGGTGTCCGATTTTTGGGAGGCCTTTGGCGAGGGGTCAGGGCGGCCAGGGGAGCGGTGCAGGCTTATGTTTGAAAATCCGTATCTCTGCTTCTGGGGGTCGAAGAGGGATGAATCTTTTTTTGTTTTAATCGTTGAAGAGTCTATTTTAAGATGCTTCCACGTACAAGTTTCTATCTTCATCCGTTTAAGCGCAGGGTTCATTTTGCCGTTTCGGGACCGTGGTGAAAAAGCTAATTGACGCAGGATCATTTTGGTGGCGTGGATCGAAAGCCAAGAGTCCAAGGAACACGCTGAAAAAGTTTCATCGAGATCCGTCCAAAAACAAGCGAGATATTTAACTTCAAAGTGGGGGGTGTCCGATTTTTGGGAGGCCATTGGCGAGGGGTCAGGGCGGCCAGGGGAGCGGTGCAGGCTTATGTTTGAAAATCCGTATCTCTGCTTCTGGGGGTCGTAGAGGGATGAATCTTTTTTTGTTTTAATCGATGAAGAGTCTATTTTAAGATGCTTCAACGTACAAGTTTGTATCTTCATCCGTTTAAGCGCAGGGTTCATTTTGCCGTTTCGGGACCGTGGTGAAAAAGCTAATTGACGCAGGATCATTTTGGTGGCGTGGATCGAAAGCCAAGAGTCCAAGGAACACGCTGAAAAAGTTTCATCGAGATCCGTCCAAAAACAAGCGAGATATTTAACTTCAAAGTGGGGGGTGTCCGATTTTTGGGAGGCCTTTGGCGAGGGGTCAGGGCGGCCAGGGGAGCGGTGCAGGCTTATGTTTGAAAATCCGTATCTCTGCTTCTGGGGGTCGAAGAGGGATGAATCTTTTTTTGTTTTAATCGTTGAAGAGTCTATTTTAAGATGCTTCCACGTACAAGTTTCTATCTTCATCCGTTTAAGCGCAGGGTTCATTTTGCCGTTTCGGGACCGTGGTGAAAAAGCTAATTGACGCAGGATCATTTTGGTGGCGTGGATCGAAAGCCAAGAGTCCAAGGAACACGCTGAAAAAGTTTCATCGAGATCCGTCCAAAAACAAGCGAGATATTTAACTTCAAAGTGGGGGGTGTCCGATTTTTGGGAGGCCTTCGGCGAGGGGTCAGGGCGGCCAGGGGAGCGGTGCAGGCTTATGTTTGAAAATCCGTATCTCTGCTTCTGGGGGTCGTAGAGGGATGAATCTTTTTTTGTTTTAATCGATGAAGAGTCTATTTTAAGATGCTTCAACGTACAAGTTTGTATCTTCATCCGTTTAAGCGCAGGGTTCATTTTGCCGTCTCGGGACCGTGGTGAAAAAGCTAATTGACGCAGGATCATTTTGGTGGCGTGGATCGAAAGCCAAGAGTCCAAGGAACACGCTGAAAAAGTTTCATCGAGATCCGTCCAAAAACAAGCGAGATATTTAACTTCAAAGTGGGGGGTGTCCGATTTTTGGGAGGCCTTCGGCGAGGGGTCAGGGCGGCCAGGGGAGCGGTGCAGGCTTATGTCTGAAAATCCGTATCTCTGCTTCTGGGGGTCGTAGAGGGATGAATCTTTTTTTGTTTTAATCGTTGAAGAGTCTATTTTAAGATGCTTCCACGTACAAGTTTCTATCTTCATCCGTTTAAGCGCAGGGTTCATTTTGCCGTCTCGGGACCGTGGTGAAAAAGCTAATTGACGCAGGATCATTTTGGTGGCGTGGATCGAAAGCCAAGAGTCCAAGGAACACGCTGAAAAAGTTTCATCGAGATCCGTCCAAAAACAAGCGAGATATTTAACTTCAAAGTGGGGGGTGTCCGATTTTTGGGAGGCCTTTGGCGAGGGGTCAGGGCGGCCAGGGGAGCGGTGCAGGCTTATGTTTGAAAATCCGTATCTCTGCTTCTGGGGGTCGTAGAGGGATGAATCTTTTTTTGTTTTAATCGATGAAGAGTCTATTTTAAGATGCTTCAACGTACAAGTTTGTATCTTCATCCGTTTACGCGCAGGGTTCATTTTGCCGTCTCGGGACCGTGGTGAAAAAGCTAATTGACGCAGGATCATTTTGGTGGCGTGGATCGAAAGCCAAGAGTCCAAGGAACACGTGAAAAAGGTTTCATCAAGATCCGTCCAAAAACAAGCGAGATATTTGACTTCAAAGTGGGGGGTGTCCGATTTTTGAGTGGCCCTCGGCAAGGGGTCAGGGTGGCCAGGGGAGCGGTGCAGGCTTATGTTTGAAAATCCGTATCTCTGCTTCTGGGGGTCGTAGAGGGATGAATCTTTTTTTGTTTTAATCGTTGAAGAGTCTATTTTAAGATGCTTCCACGTACAAGTTTCTATCTTCATCCGTTTAAGCGCAGGGTTCATTTTGCCGTCTCGGGACCGTGGTGAAAAAGCTAATTGACGCAGGATCATTTTGGTGGCGTGGATCGAAAGCCAAGAGTCCAAGGAACACGTGAAAAAGGTTTCATCAAGATCCGTCCAAAAACAAGCGAGATATTTGACTTCAAAGTGGGGGGTGTCCGATTTTTGGGAGGCCTTTGGCGAGGGGTCAGGGCGGCCAGGGGAGCGGTGCAGGCTTATGTTTGAAAATCCGTATCTCTGCTTCTGGGGGTCGTAGAGGGATGAATCTTTTTTTGTTTTAATCGATGAAGAGTCTATTTTAAGATGCTTCAACGTACAAGTTTGTATCTTCATCCGTTTACGCGCAGGGTTCATTTTGCCGTCTCGGGACCGTGGTGAAAAAGCTAATTGACGCAGGATCATTTTGGTGGCGTGGATCGAAAGCCAAGAGTCCAAGGAACACGTGAAAAAGGTTTCATCAAGATCCGTCCAAAAACAAGCGAGATATTTGACTTCAAAGTGGGGGGTGTCCGATTTTTGAGTGGCCCTCGGCAAGGGGTCAGGGTGGCCAGGGGAGCGGTGCAGGCTTATGTTTGAAAATCCGTATCTCTGCTTCTGGGGGTCGTAGAGGGATGAATCTTTTTTTGTTTTAATCGTTGAAGAGTCTATTTTAAGATGCTTCCACGTACAAGTTTCTATCTTCATCCGTTTAAGCGCAGGGTTCATTTTGCCGTCTCGGGACCGTGGTGAAAAAGCTAATTGACGCAGGATCATTTTGGTGGCGTGGATCGAAAGCCAAGAGTCCAAGGAACACGTGAAAAAGGTTTCATCAAGATCCGTCCAAAAACAAGCGAGATATTTGACTTCAAAGTGGGGGGTGTCCGATTTTTGAGTGGCCCTCGGCAAGGGGCAGGGCGGCCAGGGGAGCGGTGCAGGCTTATGTTTGAAAATCCGTATCTCTGCTTCTGGGGGTCATAGAGGGATGAATCTTTTTTTGTTTTAATCGTTGAAGAGTCTATTTTAAGATGCTTCCACGTACAAGTTTCTATCTTCATCCGTTTAAGCGCAGGGTTCATTTTGCCGTTTCGGGACCGTGGTGAAAAAGCTAATTGACGCAGGATCATTTTGGTGGCGTGGATCGAAAGCCAAGAGTCCAAGGAACACGCTGAAAAAGTTTCATCGAGATCCGTCCAAAAACAAGCGAGATATTTAACTTCAAAGTGGGGGGTGTCCGATTTTTGGGAGGCCTTTGGCGAGGGGTCAGGGCGGCCAGGGGAGCGGTGCAGGCTTATGTTTGAAAATCCGTATCTCTGCTTCTGGGGGTCGTAGAGGGATGAATCTTTTTTTGTTTTAATCGTTGAAGAGTCTATTTTAAGAGGCTTCCACGTACAAGTTTGTATCTTCATCCGTTTACGCGCAGGGTTCATTTTGCCGTCTCGGGACCGTGGTGAAAAAGCTAATTGACGCAGGATCATTTTGGTGGCGTGGATCGAAAGCCAAGAGTCCAAGGAACACGTGAAAAAGGTTTCATCAAGATCCGTCCAAAAACAAGCGAGATATTTGACTTCAAAGTGGGGGGTGTCCGATTTTTGAGTGGCCCTCGGCAAGGGGTCAGGGTGGCCAGGGGAGCGGTGCAGGCTTATGTTTGAAAATCCGTATCTCTGCTTCTGGGGGTCGTAGAGGGATGAATCTTTTTTTGTTTTAATCGCTGAAGAGTCTATTTTAAGATGCTTCCACGTACAAGTTTCTATCTTCATCCGTTTAAGCGCAGGGTTCATTTTGCCGTTTCGGGACCGTGGTGAAAAAGCTAATTGACGCAGGATCATTTTGGTGGCGTGGATCGAAAGCCAAGAGTCCAAGGAACACGCTGAAAAAGTTTCATCGAGATCCGTCCAAAAACAAGCGAGATATTTAACTTCAAAGTGGGGGGTGTCCGATTTTTGGGAGGCCTTCGGCGAGGGGTCAGGGCGGCCAGGGGAGCGGTGCAGGCTTATGTTTGAAAATCCGTATCTCTGCTTCTGGGGGTCGTAGAGGGATGAATCTTTTTTTGTTTTAATCGTTGAAGAGTCTATTTTAAGAGGCTTCCACGTACAAGTTTGTATCCTCATCCGTTTACGCGCAGGGTTCATTTTGCCGTTTCGGGACCGTGGTGAAAAAGCTAATTGACGCAGGATCATTTTGGTGGCGTGGATCGAAAGCCAAGAGTCCAAGGAACACGCTGAAAAAGTTTCATCGAGATCCGTCCAAAAACAAGCGAGATATTTAACTTCAAAGTGGGGGGTGTCCGATTTTTGGGAGGCCTTCGGCGAGGGGTCAGGGCGGCCAGGGGAGCGGTGCAGGCTTATGTTTGAAAATCCGTATCTCTGCTTCTGGGGGTCGTAGAGGGATGAATCTTTTTTTGTTTTAATCGTTGAAGAGTCTATTTTAAGAGGCTTCCACGTACAAGTTTGTATCTTCATCCGTTTACGCGCAGGGTTCATTTTGCCGTCTCGGGACCGTGGTGAAAAAGCTAATTGACGCAGGATCATTTTGGTGGCGTGGATCGAAAGCCAAGAGTCCAAGGAACACGCTGAAAAAGTTTCATCGAGATCCGTCCAAAAACAAGCGAGATATTTAACTTCAAAGTGGGGGGTGTCCGATTTTTGGGAGGCCTTTGGCGAGGGGTCAGGGCGGCCAGGGGAGCGGTGCAGGCTTATGTTTGAAAATCCGTATCTCTGCTTCTGGGGGTCGTAGAGGGATGAATCTTTTTTTGTTTTAATCGTTGAAGAGTCTATTTTAAGATGCTTCCACGTACAAGTTTCTATCTTCATCCGTTTAAGCGCAGGGTTCATTTTGCCGTCTCGGGACCGTGGTGAAAAAGCTAATTGACGCAGGATCATTTTGGTGGCGTGGATCGAAAGCCAAGAGTCCAAGGAACACGCTGAAAAAGTTTCATCGAGATCCGTCCAAAAACAAGCGAGATATTTAACTTCAAAGTGGGGGGTGTCCGATTTTTGGGAGGCCTTCGGCGAGGGGTCAGGGCGGCCAGGGGAGCGGTGCAGGCTTATGTTTGAAAATCCGTATCTCTGCTTCTGGGGGTCGTAGAGGGATGAATCTTTTTTTGTTTTAATCGTTGAAGAGTCTATTTTAAGATGCTTCCACGTACAAGTTTCTATCTTCATCCGCTTAAGCGCAGGGTTCATTTTGCCGTCTCGGGACCGTGGTGAAAAAGCTAATTGTCGCAGGATCATTTCAGAGGCGTGGATCGAAAGCCAAGAGTCCAAGGAACACGCTGAAAAAGTTTCATCGAGATCCGTCCAAAAACAAGCGAGATATTTGACTTCAAAGTGGACGGTGTCCGATTTTTGGGAGGCTCTCGGCGAGGGGTCAGGGCGGCCAGGGGAGCGGTGCAGGCTTATGTTTGAAAATCCATATCTCTGCTTCTGGGGGTCGTAGAGGGATGAATCTTTTTTTGTTTTAATCGTTGAAGAGTCTATTTTAAGATGCTTCCACGTACAAGTTTCTATCTTCATCCGCTTAAGCGCAGGGTTCATTTTGCCGTCTCGGGACCGTGGTGAAAAAGCTAATTGACGCAGGATCATTTCAGAGGCGTGGATCGAAAGCCAAGAGTCCAAGGAACACGCTGAAAAAGTTTCATCGAGATCCGTCCAAAAACAAGCGAGATATTTAACTTCAAAGTGGGGGGTGTCCGATTTTTGGGAGGCCTTCGGCGAGGGGTCAGGGCGGCCAGGGGAGCGGTGCAGGCTTATGTCTGAAAATCCGTATCTCTGCTTCTGGGGGTCGTAGAGGGATGAATCTTTTTTTGTTTTAATCGTTGAAGAGTCTATTTTAAGATGCTTCCACGTACAAGTTTCTATCTTCATCCGCTTAAGCGCAGGGTTCATTTTGCCGTCTCGGGACCGTGGTGAAAAAGCTAATTGTCGCAGGATCATTTCAGAGGCGTGGATCGAAAGCCAAGAGTCCAAGGAACACGCTGAAAATGTTTCATCGAGATCCGTCCAAAAACAAGCGAGATATTTGACTTCAAAGTGGACGGTGTCCGATTTTTGGGAGGCTCTCGGCGAGGGGTCAGGGCGGCCAGGGGAGCGGTGCAGGCTTATGTTTGAAAATCCATATCTCTGCTTCTGGGGGTCGTAGAGGGATGAATCTTTTTTTGTTTTAATCGTTGAAGAGTCTATTTTAAGATGCTTCCACGTACAAGTTTCTATCTTCATCCGCTTAAGCGCAGGGTTCATTTTGCCGTCTCGGGACCGTGGTGAAAAAGCTAATTGACGCAGGATCATTTCAGAGGCGTGGATCGAATGCCAAGAGTCCAAGGAACACGCTGAAAAAGTTTCATCGAGATCCGTCCAAAAACAAGCGAGATATTTGACTTCAAAGTGGGGGGTGACCGATTTTTGGGAGGCCCTCTGCGAGGGGTCAGGGCGGCCAGGGGAGCGGTGCAGGCTTATGTTTGAAAATGCGTATCTCTGCTTCTGGGGGTCGTAGAGGGATGAATCTTTTTTTGTTTTAATCGTTGAAGAGTCTATTTTAAGATGCTTCCACGTACAAGTTTCTATCTTCATCCGTTTAAGCGCAGGGTTCATTTTGCCGTCTCGGGACCGTGGTGAAAAAGCTAATTGACGCAGGATCATTTTGGTGGCGTGGATCGAAAGCCAAGAGTCCAAGGAACACGCTGAAAAAGTTTCATCGAGATCCGTCCAAAAACAAGCGAGATATTTAACTTCAAAGTGGGGGGTGTCCGATTTTTGGGAGGCCTTCGGCGAGGGGTCAGGGCGGCCAGGGGAGCGGTGCAGGCTTATGTTTGAAAATCCGTATCTCTGCTTCTGGGGGTCGTAGAGGGATGAATCTTTTTTTGTTTTAATCGTTGAAGAGTCTATTTTAAGATGCTTCCACGTACAAGTTTCTATCTTCATCCGCTTAAGCGCAGGGTTCATTTTGCCGTCTCGGGACCGTGGTGAAAAAGCTAATTGTCGCAGGATCATTTCAGAGGCGTGGATCGAAAGCCAAGAGTCCAAGGAACACGCTGAAAAAGTTTCATCGAGATCCGTCCAAAAACAAGCGAGATATTTGACTTCAAAGTGGACGGTGTCCGATTTTTGGGAGGCTCTCGGCGAGGGGTCAGGGCGGCCAGGGGAGCGGTGCAGGCTTATGTTTGAAAATCCATATCTCTGCTTCTGGGGGTCGTAGAGGGATGAATCTTTTTTTGTTTTAATCGTTGAAGAGTCTATTTTAAGATGCTTCCACGTACAAGTTTCTATCTTCATCCGCTTAAGCGCAGGGTTCATTTTGCCGTCTCGGGACCGTGGTGAAAAAGCTAATTGACGCAGGATCATTTCAGAGGCGTGGATCGAAAGCCAAGAGTCCAAGGAACACGCTGAAAAAGTTTCATCGAGATCCGTCCAAAAACAAGCGAGATATTTAACTTCAAAGTGGGGGGTGTCCGATTTTTGGGAGGCCTTCGGCGAGGGGTCAGGGCGGCCAGGGGAGCGGTGCAGGCTTATGTCTGAAAATCCGTATCTCTGCTTCTGGGGGTCGTAGAGGGATGAATCTTTTTTTGTTTTAATCGTTGAAGAGTCTATTTTAAGATGCTTCCACGTACAAGTTTCTATCTTCATCCGCTTAAGCGCAGGGTTCATTTTGCCGTCTCGGGACCGTGGTGAAAAAGCTAATTGTCGCAGGATCATTTCAGAGGCGTGGATCGAAAGCCAAGAGTCCAAGGAACACGCTGAAAATGTTTCATCGAGATCCGTCCAAAAACAAGCGAGATATTTGACTTCAAAGTGGACGGTGTCCGATTTTTGGGAGGCTCTCGGCGAGGGGTCAGGGCGGCCAGGGGAGCGGTGCAGGCTTATGTTTGAAAATCCATATCTCTGCTTCTGGGGGTCGTAGAGGGATGAATCTTTTTTTGTTTTAATCGTTGAAGAGTCTATTTTAAGATGCTTCCACGTACAAGTTTCTATCTTCATCCGCTTAAGCGCAGGGTTCATTTTGCCGTCTCGGGACCGTGGTGAAAAAGCTAATTGACGCAGGATCATTTCAGAGGCGTGGATCGAATGCCAAGAGTCCAAGGAACACGCTGAAAAAGTTTCATCGAGATCCGTCCAAAAACAAGCGAGATATTTGACTTCAAAGTGGGGGGTGACCGATTTTTGGGAGGCCCTCTGCGAGGGGTCAGGGCGGCCAGGGGAGCGGTGCAGGCTTATGTTTGAAAATGCGTATCTCTGCTTCTGGGGGTCGTAGAGGGATGAATCTTTTTTTGTTTTAATCGTTGAAGAGTCTATTTTAAGATGCTTCGACGTACAAGTTTCTATCTTCATCCGCTTAAGCGCAGGGTTCATTTTGCCGTCTCGGGACCGTGGTGAAAAAGCTAATTGACGCAGGATCATTTCAGAGGCGTGGATCGAAAGCCAAGAGTCCAAGGAACACGCTGAAAAAGTTTCATCGAGATCCGTCCAAAAACCAGCGAGATATTTAACTTCAAAGTGGGGGGTGTCCGATTTTTGGGTGGCCCTCGGCGAGGGGTCAGGGCGGCCAGGGGAGCGGTGCAGGCTTATGTTTGAAAATGCGTATCTCTGCTTCTGGGGGTCGTAGAGGGATGAATCTTTTTTTGTTTTAATCGTTGAAGAGTCTATTTTAAGATGCTTCCACGTACAAGTTTCTATCTTCATCCGCTTAAGCGCAGGGTTCATTTTGCCGTCTCGGGACCGTGGTGAAAAAGCTAATTGTCGCAGGATCATTTCAGAGGCGTGGATCGAAAGCCAAGAGTCCAAGGAACACGCTGAAAAAGTTTCATCGAGAGCGGTGGAGAACCAAGGGAGATATGGCATTTCAAAGTCAGAGAAGTGATGTTTTTACGAGAGGTCCACCAGGGACTGTAATGGCCGGGAGAATTAATTTTTGGCAAAGTTCGATTCTAAAAAAAGCATGATAATGGCGATACGTTGCCTCTAGACAACTTGGCGTTGATGAAATTCGGTGGAATTTGCCTATCGACAAACGGATGCAAGTCGAAGAGAAAGCAGAATTCTGAAGCCCGCAATACAGCAGTTGTGCAAGTAGTGCGTCCATAATGAAAAGTAAGATGCAATGTGGTGGATATTCCACAAACTTTCCCCATTACCTCGCAGATATCTCTGTACTTAAAGCAAAGTAGGTGCTGGATAAAGTGACAGCAATGTGCATGGTGCATTAAGGACACCTGAGTGCGTGCACGTGGAGAATTGTGCTCGTAACACGTCTATTGAGCCTTTTACGTTTCGCCTGATATTTGTCCTTTCGAAACTCATTCCAACAAGTCATTGTAATATCGGTAATAATAGAACCAATGAAATAGGCTGAATAACAGTACGATTGTGATATATCTTCTTGTCATTTCGTCTGGGTATAAAGAGTATTATAACCGGTGCAAATTTGTAAAATAACTTCCGTCATGGATGCCGAATTATTAATACAGTAAGCATCCTCAACATTGTATGATAAATAGGCGGATAATACTGTAATAATATTACAATAACAATCGATGCAATATTCATAACGACCTCTGATTGGAATTATCGATATTGAGATTCATTGTTGCTCAATTTCCCATGTGATCCAGCATCGTGAAAAATTGATTAAAAATTCTTTAACCCTCTGCAACTTATATTTATTAACGCTTACGAATATTATTCTTATGCCAGGACATTAGGAAAGTTCGACAAATAGATTTTCAACAGTAAAGTTAATCTAACTTGCCAGCATTCAATTGCAACGGAAGCTCGTGATTTTCGTAAATCAAATTGTAGTAGTTGGCAAATTTGACAAAAATCATTTGTAATAATAGAGATAGAAATGTATTCTGTGGTACCTCTAAGCCACAATAATCCTTAAACGGTTAAAATTCTAAAATTACAACGAACTTGAAAAAAGTACGACTCCGAATCAGTCCCAAAATTGATTAACAAAGGACAAACTAAGGATTGATAAGCATAGATAAAATGCAAAGTATCGCCTTAAAACTTCCAAAATTATAATCGTTCATTTAGCTGCCCAGAAATATTTAGAAGACATTAAAGACCTCTGAATCGATACTTTAGACACATAATATGCCTGTTAGCCCGTCTACACAAATGCCGCTACTCATTATCCAAGTTCCTATATTATTCCGTTTGTGCATTGTAAGAGAACTTGGCATTTTCTGCTGAAATTGTTGCTTTATTTGCATTTCGCTGGGCTCTGAATTAACGTTAAAAAGCGCACTGCACGGTAAAATACATAGTCATTTATTTTTAGTGTGCTCTTCGTTTCATGTATCCCAATAATGGAATGAAAGCCACAGGAACGTTGATGGTTTGCAAATTTGCTCTATTATATTGCGGTTATCATTGTGTTCCAAAGTCCGGTCAAATATGCATTGTGTATATTATGATGATCATTGATGATGGACAATAAAGTTGACAGGAATTTTTCCACAGCATCAATGAAAATGTTCATCGAAATTTCCTATATTATATTAATTTTTCGGTGAAGCGTATTAGAACTGTGAATTTTATTATATATTTCACAATTTACGTTCACAATTTCAATGAAGTAAAATAATTAGATTTACGAAAGTATTTTATAAAATCAGTAATACAAATAATTAACTATAATTTCAATGTAATATGGACGCCTTATTGATGCGAGGAATTTTGCAAGAATTTCCTTCGAAGGTTACATAATTTTTATACTTTCATTTTTTAATAATAAAATTAAGAAATAAAATTAATTTCTTTATGATAAATTAATAAATATATAAAATTTTTCTATTCTCAATGTTTCTGTGTAATACGCACTTAATTTAAATTCTCCATTTTGAAGAAACATCGTGTCTCATTTCATTCATAAACAAGTTACTACTTTTATTTTCCAAATTCTTTTACCACATGTTTATTTCTTCACCCGACATGCATTGATCATTTAATGATCGTTAGAAAACAGCAACAACAACGTAACGAATTGCCGGCATAACTAGAATGCACTTTCGTCCGCATCTTGGCGTGTCTGACGAGTATCATTTTTCACTTCCTAATCTACTTAACTCCGCGAGACTCCAACACGCTGCATTCTTGCTATCTGCGTTCAAACTAAATAAAGCAAATAATTTCGAAAACTTATTACCACGATCGATCATCGCCATTGTAATATCACCTGAACGATCCACCAACAAAGCTGCAATTGCGCATTTCACATGCTTATTTTCACCCTGGCATATCCTGTGACCAGTTGCAAAATAGCCACAATACCGTTTTAAAATAAATTCAGCATACTGTAAATTTAAAAAAGTCTGTGATTTTCCCTTAACAATCAACATATTTTGATATTATCTCTCCTAAGTTGATATTGTTTAGTCCCATTTTAAAATTGATTATTCCCAATTTGAAATTGTTTAGTCCCATTTTAAAATTGATTACTACCAATTTGAAATTGTTTAGTCTCAATTTGAAGTTGATTATTCCCAATTTTAAATTGATTATTCCCAATTTGAAATTGTTTAGTCTCAATTTGAAGTTGATTATTCCCAATTTTAAATTGATTATTCCCAATTTGAAGTTGATTATTCCCAATTTGAAGTTGATTATTCCCAATTTGAAGTTTAAAAGGTACAGTGTTAACGTAGTGTTCCGGTCCCCCTAATAGTTTCTGCAAAACTTAAAAATTTCCTGTTCCATTTACCAGATCACGAGTGTCACACATTAATTGTAGGTCAAAGGGTTAAAAAAAGAATGTTTGCAAGGTGGTAGACGATAGAGGAAATGAAGAGTGACGGAGAAAGAGAAAGAGAGAATAACATGGTTACTTTACGACGACTAGCCGTGGAATCTGGACGTCCTTCGATCTCTAAGATCCTTGCTCGAGCACGTCTCTTGATGGTTCTACGACTTGGACGTTCCTTGTTCATCGAAAGAACCTCCAAATTCCGTACACGATTCCACGTTAAGACGAAGACGAACGATGAAGATCGCGAGCGAAGGAGAAAAGGAGATGGATTCAGTCATCATGCATTATGCAAGGTAACGTATTAATAACACATGGCCTCCGGATGGATTTTAAAACGTATGCTAATCCGCTTCGACTTCTGTTCTGCCTTCTTGATGGTTCGTGATACGTCACGGCGAAGAGAATGAATTTTGCGACAGCGTGAGAATGGAGGCAGTCGGAAAATTTGGGGAAATTTGCAGATGGAATTGAGGGAGACATATGCTTCTTAACACTAGAACTACCAAACCAGTCAAAATGACTGGTACACAATTTTTTCCAAAAATTCTCCAAGTTTATAGAAGAGTCTTAGAATAAATATTCTGTGTCAATCTTAAAAAACATAAATCATCGAATCGATTAGCTTTTCCGCCTCTTGGTCCCTCCTTTTTCAAAGTACTTATTTAATATTTTGAAATAAGATAGATTTAACTAATCTTAGGATAGATTTAAATTAATCTTTTTTGTTCTTTGACATTAACTCCTTGGGCTACAATGACGCGTGACACACGAGATGCGATAAATGGAATAGAAAATTTGGAAGTTTTTCAATAACTATTGAAAGTATCAGTCGGTACCGAGACGGTGAAATTGTTTCTATAATATTGTTATTGGAGTCGATTATACAAAATGTAAAAAATCAGAGAGAAAATTCTATTTCTGGAATTAATTTTGAGTTACTACGCACGCCGTTGGAATAGAAGTTGTGGCAAGGGGTTAATTAGATGCTTGGAAGTGTCTTTTTGTATTTTTAATCCTCGTTTGCTTCTCAGGGTGAAATTCCAACCAGTCACTGTTTTCAGATGGTATGTTTGATTTCTTTTTCGTATGTTGTAACTTGATTTAATTTCGGTGAAATATAGGAAGGTAGATTACACATAACATTAATTAAAGCGCAAAGGGAAAGCATTAATATAATTTAAAGGAGAAATATCACCCGGGGATGGTTTATTTAACTATTTCTGAGCAGAGTATTAGGGTTAAAATATCTTTGTGTGTTCTACTCCCATTTTTTGCCAATTGCTTGATAAATCTGAGATTGACAGATTTTTTAAATATTCTACAATATAGTTGTGTCATTTTGTGCAACTTTTTTTTAAAGAATATTCCCAAATAAAGTAATTACCACGCGAGGTAATTTAATTTGAAGGCTTATTACACAGAAATTATTGTGTAAAGTTAATTTTGCAGATGTAGATCTAACAAATAAATATACATTTTTTTCACGGGAGCTATGTGACCTCTTACACGCACTTTTACGCATACGAAGATATGTAAAAGGGCTGTTGAAGTCGTAGTGTCTCTAATGGAGGAAGAAATGGAAGGTGGAGAACATGTAATGGTCCAACAGTCGCAGACGAGGGAAATCTAAAAGTCTTTTTACCGAGGGCTGCCAAACGATATTCGTTACTTTTCCAAGAATCTCGCAAAACCATTTATTCCATGCGATTTTCAACCGTATTTTCTGTCTAAAAGTATCAGTTTCAAACAGATAATTCACCATCGTAACGTTGTTTAACCTTCGGTCCGTTCGTTTAATTAATTGCCTTGTATTTCAATCAGGATAATGAATGAAAACTGTACAATTTCAATATAAGATACAGTCGCCATTGCCTTTATGAAATTAATTACAACGTAACAATATATAATAAATTGTCCAAATATTAAATGAAGTTCATATTGTAACGGAACGAGACATTTAATATCTCGACGGAGTCGAGTCGATGGAAATCAAAATTGATGAAAACTCTTAACTCAAAAACGCGATGTTACGATTATTACAGCAATAAGGTCTGCGCGTGTTGCAGAATGTAAATAGTGGCAAATACTTCTCCCTTGAATATTCCCAGACATTCTGTCTCCATTCCTTCCTTTTTTCAAATTTTTCCCACTCTTTTCAGCTATATCCCGTTTCCTAGTAATTCGCGCCGGCTTTTCGTTATTTCATGAAATATTTCACGTTTCACTTTCGAGCCATCCGAATGGATATATCGCATCGTGTGCGGATACATATTCGAGATCTCGAATTGCCGTCACGCGCTTCCTGTTCCCGTGAAAACGACACCCATGACTCTGGAATCCTGAGGATCCTGATGGAAGCCAGGGAAAAGAGAAAGACACTTAATGGAGCAAGAAGAAGGGGAGAGGAGACTTGAAAATTCGAAGGCTTTTCGCTCAGCGATGGCAACGAGACGACTCTCGGTTCTTTTTTCCCTTCCGTTGCTAAGAAATCCAATGTGAAATTCCTCGATCCATGAAGATCTTTAATGCTTTTTATCTGTACAATTTTCACAACTATCATTCCTACATAAAAATTCAATTTTCTACCGTAATAAATTAAAAAGTAGCGAGAAAAACCAAAGAGGAGTGCGATTACTGTTAATATATTCAAGTAAAATAAATTTAACGCACGCAGATGTAATATTCTCTCTGTAAATATTCTTTACGTCATTTTACATTTCTTCATGCACTTCTATTAATTCAAAAATCTCACACCACTAAAATACGTTTCCTATTTATTCAGCTTTACATAGTTTTTCAACCCCTACGTAAGCAGGACTTTCAATTTCTCAAATTCATCGTCTCAATGCGACACGATTTGTTCGTTTTCCAAATTACAAGAAATCCTCGAGCATCATCGATGCTCTCCACTTTTCATTTCGTCAAAGAGCACGCCAGTCGACTCGAGAATTCGCATCTGGTTTGATTGAGAATGTCGGGAAGAATGCATCGAATGCCCATCGCTAACTCCCAGGCGTTACCTGAGAGTTGCATCAGCGTGAAAAAGCTTTCTTTCCAACCACCCGACCCGCCCTCGTCTACGTTTCTTCTCATCGTATGAGAGCCTATTTTCTCTCATACACAGACAGCTATGCAAACGTATATATACGTACGTCCTACTTGAATTGTTTCCCGTCGACGAGATGTAAGATCGATTCGATGTCTCTACGAGTCGTTCGTTCCGTCCTACGCGTACGATTTTTAGCATTCCTTCGACGGCAGTGCGATTAATTTATTACTACGATTAATTATAAAGTACGATGTACATATCAACCTGTGGAATATTCAATGAATTTTTCTTTTTAGGGGAAAAAATAGGAAAATTCTTACCGTTAACACGTTGAATGCCACCCGTATTTTGTTAACTTAATTTTCACCGAACCGAAAGTTTTTCTATTAAAATCACATCTTTATAGAATAGAAATGTTAAAAGTAAGAATAGTTATGTAGTCAATAACACTTCACTTTTCTAACAGCAATATTTTAATATTGAATGTATTGGCATATCCGTGAATATCGCAATTTAAAAATCATAAGAACTTTCATTGAATTCAACAACGTCATCAGCCGCCATTTTTTCGATGGAATATACGAATATATTATTTATTTTTGATAAAATTTAATATATCTGTAAAGTTTGCGTGTAAGAATTAGTACATTTTATCATTTTATTAGCCGTGAGAAATTAAGGTTACGACACGATTGATAAATTGGTAAGGTGTTAATGTAAGATGTAGATTTGCAGAAAATGAATAATTTAGCACTGAATTGGCTGCATGAGAAGGAAGTAATATTTATATAAAATAGAGTTGAACGATAATAGCCGACAGCTAACATTTACTTTGATAAATGAAGATCGGATGAAACGGCGGAAATGATTTATTACGCGTTGAAGAAAGTGAAAGCTCCTACCACTGAAAAAATGACTGTATTCCGTGAAAAAAAATGAGGAATTGAAGAAGTAACAAGTACGATGATTTTATTCTACGTTCGACTTTCCTGTTCCATTAAATTCCATTTTAAAACCATTGAAAAATATCAAACATGAAACCTACAGCCAGATTACCTCATTCTTTAAAAGTCTACAGTTATCCACAGATATTTCATTCGATATCGAGAAAATTCAAGATACAGCATCACAAAAAACTTTATCAATAATGTAAAACGCTCCTCTTTCGCTTAAAAATTCACTAAAACGAATAATTAAAAATGTTCCATCCACCGTAACATTTCCTCAACCCCCGAACTGCATCCTTTCTCAACACCAGAACCAAGTTCCATACCCACCCCAAAAAACCCTGGAGAACGTCCCAAGTTAAGCTCACCCCCGCAAAAAGGATTACAAGAATGATCCTAATAACGCTCAGATTGACCAGATTTGCATCTACATCCACCCTCTCTCCATCTTCGGTCCTCCCGAAGAAAAAACACCCTTCGTTTTCCTTCAATTTACGACACCCCCGTATTCATCTATCCGAGGAAATCCTTCTTCTCCTCCTCCTCGAGAAAAACCGGATTCCACGGCAATGTTTTCTCCGTCAGCCGATATACGGTTTTCGGGGGTTGTCGCGAAGGGACACCGATCCCTTTGTTCGCGCGTACGAAATCGAAAGGAAAGTTTCAATGAACGTTACACCTCCTGCATGGCTTGGCTCACGATTTCGGCAGGAATAAATTTCACCAGGCAACTACTGTATCCATTACTTTCCTCTTATCGACGCGGCGTTTCTTCGAGGAGAAGGAGAACGGCACGTGACCGTTCGCGGGGTTGCGACGCCGTTGAAAAGTAAATAAGCCGTGAAATATTGCGCCGTTGGGGCGTGGGTCGTCCCGCGATTCTGTTACGTGAAAAGTGCGCAAACGACGGGAGAGATGAAGCTGAGGAAGTTCGACTGGATTTTCTGCAAGGGCGAGGAGGGCTTTTAGGGTATCCATCACGCGACATGTCAAATTCACGTGCCGCGGGATGGGCATCTTGGCTGCGCGACGACGTTCGTGTTTGATTTCCTTGACGGGGGGGTTGTTGGTGAGGTGTCTCTGTTTTCATGCTTATTATTCAAATTTAAATGTAAGGTGGTGCCTGGTGAGTTTAACCCCTTGCCCTACGGTTTGTTTTGTGACTGGCTCCGCTATAATTGAGAATTTAATTACTGAAAATAAATAATCAGTGATTATTGATATTATAGTGCCCCTTTCAACCAAAAAAAAAAGAAGAAGATTGTATTATTTTCGTTTTCGTAGGAACGGGCCTGAATAGCCACGTGTCATCTGCCTAGCGACAAACGCCGATGCGTAGCTTTTGTTACGCAGTCTGATTCGAACATCTTAGTGAGACGGATGTCGTGCCCTTATTACCATTATTAATATTATTACTATTACTCTTATTACTACATATCATTATCATCAAATATATATACTCTAGTTTTGTTTAATTTGTGCTGTGTGTGTGTGTTTCCATTTATTTAATACCTTACTACAATATATCGTATGATTTAACGCAATATTAATATTAGAGTTAATATTACCTCGTCGCGTCTCATTCATATTTCCAATTTGATAGGTTTTGCAAAAATTGAAAATTTCCTATCACATTTACCTCATCACGAGTGCCACTCGTTATTGTAGGGCAAAGGGTTAACACGAGATAATTCTACGATATCGTAAGATATCCTTTGCAAACAACGACGATACTTTGAAGACGGTTCTCCAAAAGGATTTGTAATTCGATGCTTCTATATCGACATAAGTTTTTAACTTCCCTTTTACAATTAATACAGTACAACCTCCCGTACGACATTGTTCCACTAATTGGATATTAGGCACCCTAATGAGTCGAATACGGGAGACAGACGTTTATCCTTTAGCAAAGGATCCACGTAGCAACCTCGCGAATTTCCCTTTCTGCAAATTTAATTATCCGAGCATTCGCTCACGCACAAAATAATATTACTCTCGCGAGCATAGCGCATAAGTATGATAACGTTCTAATTAACTTCTCTGACTTCTGCAATTAACATTTTAAATGTTTCACAGTGTAGCCCAAGCGAGACTGGCGTTTCTCCGTTTTAACATTTCCACGGAAGAACCTACTCGAATTCGCCAAACCACCATCCTCGAATTTCTGTATTTTTCAACAAATACGTTTATAAACACAGATATGTGCACTTACAATGACATTCAGACTGCGCATCTTTATGCATTTATGACAAACTTAACACCGCTGAAATGCATTGTAACCATACAATATAAACAAATATGTTAAATATCAAAGTTACGGAATCCGTTGCAATATTTAGCTAGTCAAAGAGTCCTTTGCTTCGATTCCTCCTTTTATCAAATTTAAAATCTGGATAAACAGGCGCAGTGCAACGATATGGTTTCCATTGACCGAAATATTACATAAAGTGATTATTACATAAATTGATTATAAATATTACATAAAGTGATTTGCAAAAAAAAAGTGCATCATATTTCTTCCCTCTAATTGCACATAGTAGACCTAGGCCGTGATGGACAGACCAGGTTTCAACATTTCATAATGAATCATACCCAAAATATTCCAGCAGACGCAAAAAGAAAAACATTTCTCTTCGCTTCGCATAGCATGTGGGTTATCATTGCACCGGAAAGCTAGAAAGGGAATGGCAAATTAATAAGGAAAATGAGAAACAGTCAAACATACCGGTTGATCTCCATAAATCCATGTGTTATATTCGACGATAATAAAATGCACGCGTGTGCACGGTTTACACGCATTCGTGAGAGTTATGCAGTTTTGAGTGTGCCGATGAAAACTCATTAAAGAGATCGATAAGCTGATACCGGGCAACGGGCAAGCAAAGTGCATTATATTAACGGTGCACGATTCTTAATCACTGCAAGCGCTCACGGTTCGCCGGTGATTTTAGCTCGGTTTTCTTTTAACGATCCCATAGTCACACAGAGTATTATGCTTTGAGTTAAAGGGATATCGGAATTTTTTATGCTGCATAGGCGAAAATGAGAGTGAATAGAAATTTTTGCTTGTAATGAAGTGGAATGTTTATTTTCTATGTTTATTTTGATTTAAGAGAACTGAGATCTTTAAAGATTTTAAAGAGCGTTAAATGGTTGTTTTGTAACATTTTTAGGCCGTTGAGAATATGTGATTTAATGTTTGGTATGCTAGGTATTATCGATTTAATTATTTAAATGATTAATTTTGGGTGAAATGGTAAATTATTATACTTAAAGTTAAGAAGATATTGAAAAGTTTTTGAATTTAATTGGCGAGTGGAAGAATAATAGGAATTTACTGCATCGTTGAAGGGAACAATTTTTTTTTTCGTTCTTTGAAAACCGATTCGTTTGGAAAGGTTCAGTAATTAAATGTGGGAATGTTGATTGCGAGAAAATGATTACGTGATATGATTTATGCTAGGTTCATATGCAAATACGTCCACCTTATTTTTTTTTTCAATTCATGATGATTTTCAGAGTCGGAAAAAACTTCTCGTAAATTCGCGAAAGTCGGAGTGTCGCAATGCGTACTCGCGTTTATGACTTACAATTATATTAAATGTAAATTGGTGAAAGTTCCCGTGGAAAGTGTAGTTTTCAGTTCTGAAATTATACGTAACGCTCGGAATGCATATTAGGGATGTGGTGTAAATGCATAAAGATATGCGCTGCTACTTCTGAAAATATGTATCTTCCCAACTATTGCATGGAAAAATAACGCAACGCGAGTTCCTCCCGAGATGAATATGCAGAAGGAAGAAGATTTTGTGCTTCGAAAGTTACAAATTTTATTATTTTTCTACCTAACTCTACACAGAATGCCCCAACTAAAATTACAAAAAATATAATTCAGACTTAACCCAGACTTTTACTATTTTTTTGCACTTCGATACTACCTTCTTTTCTTGTCTCGTATAAAAAACTAAGAAAGTTACAAATTTTATTATTTTTCTACCTAACTCTGTACAGAATGTCCCAATTAAAATTATAAAAAATATAATTCAGACTTAACTGAGACTTTTACTATTTTTCTGCACTTCGATCAAATCTTTTCTTGTCCCGCATAAAAAATCCTGCAAGTGGAAAGAAAATAAGGAAACTACTTGCAGTGAAGAAACTTTCTATTGCAAAGTTTACAATGTCGAAGATAATTTAAGTGTAATTATGAAGGAAAGGATTCTCGTTTTACACTGACACTTTCGTGAAAGGACAAAGAGTTAGGATCTGTTGCTTCCCATAAATGCGCCAAGTTTCCAGTGGTACGTGTTCAATTTGCCACGAACGAGGATCGTTAAGCATAACCAAATACACGGAAGTTTAATCAAGCTTGATCAGATGAAATCACGATTAACCCACATCGTCGCCTGAAGCATCAATTCGCCTCATCGCCTCGAATAACTCTGTAAACTCTAACACGATACGGCGTACAATCGTTCGAGATATCTTGTAAACAGAAGTACGAATGAGCTTCTATCGAATTATGACGATAATTGATGACGAAAGTTGTATCTACTTAATATTTCCTCCATAGAGAAATTCCAGCATCTAACGAACAGGATGCCTCTGATATAAATATTTGTTCGCGATCTCTATATAACATTAGGATAATTATTATTGCGAAAGTCGTCTATTGTTCGAGTGTTTATTGTTCGTAGAGTTGCAGTATAATTAAATGAGGAACTTTAAGCCGGTGGACATAAATGTGCCGATAATTATTAATGAAAATGAGGTAGTATTTTAGTGTTCATTGTTCGAAGAATTATGGTATAATTAAATGCGGAACTTTAAACCAGTGCTGATAAATATGCCAATAATTATAACAAATATCGTGGTACTCTTCTACCGTTCATTGTTCGCATAATTATAGTATAATTAAATAACTATTCTATCGCTTGACATTCCTACAAAGTAGCTTTACTAAATTGTAACGTGGATTCACACAAATTAATTGATAAGTGCAATTTCAAACTATTCAATTAGACTACTTTCACAATCACTGATACAAACATGATATCGCGAATGCACTTTAAAGGTCACACTGTCAAAGGTCACTGACCCCGTCTTGCGGTATAAAATCCGCTGCACAGTAAAGATACAAAGTTGCAAAGACTCGAATAATTATTAATTTGAAATATCATTCCACAGATCCAAAAAGAACAACCTTTGCAATGAACGAATCCTTTTTTTTTTATTTCAAGTAATAGCATTTTCCAGCACTCCGGCGCAAACATCCGACGGAAGCTTAATGTCAGATTGTCACTGGAAATATTTTCCAAAGTTTTTCATGTATTTTAAAATAAATTCTCGATAGTATCGAGACCGGGACAGGATCGAAGAATTAAACGAAGTCAGGATTAACGCGCGCAAACCCACCGTGACGCATGGAACGACTGTGCGTAAATTGCAACTCGACACGATGCGTAACGATCCGACGTACCAGGTCGAACCTGTTCGAAATGGTGTACGCACACGTTTCGTGCGTGTAATTAGGGAATGTACATACGTGCTTCGCTTTATGGTTCACTGTATCCGACCAAGTGTTTTCGTGCCAATTTCCAAGAAGAGCGTACCAACCAATATCCAAGATTTAGTCTTAATCCTGGGAGATTACGTTGTTTAACGCGTTCAACCTGGATTTTCATGTAGGCGCTGATAAATTGTGATAAAGATTGATGCAATATATATTTATAGATCCATTTCAACGATATTCGTCATTTAATTTCATGTTAACGTTGGATCCAGGGAAGCAGCGATATCGACGGGTTCCACTTTTCAAATTAGTTAGTTAATACTTGGTAAAGTGATTCGTTATGAATTATTAAAACCTCAGTCTATCGCAGCCGAAGTCTACTGTGTGCAATTGAAAGGAATAAATATTATGCATTGTTTTGTGGAAATAAATTGTCTGGCATTGTAAAAAAGAAACCTTTTTTTTGCTTTACCTAATATATTTAAGTATTGTTAAAATGCAATTTGATAATTGAGTCGCTCAGGAGCCAATGCGGTTAAGTCATTTTTTTAAATATTTTCTGGTTTTTGCAAATTTTAATAGAATGAAGTTTATTCCATTTAAAATTTACAAAGATTAGAAAATATTAAAAAAATTGATCAACCGCATTGGCTTCCGACCGACTCAATTATCAAATTGCATTTTAACAATACTTAAATATATTAGGTAAAGCAAAAAGAAAACTTTCTTTGAGTATTATATATATTCAAGTATTGTTAAAATGTAATTTGATAATTGAGTCGCTCGGTTAAGTTAATTTTTTAAATATTTTCTAATCTTTGTAAATTTTAATGGAATAAACTTCATTCTATTAAAATTTGCAAAAACCAGTAAATATAAAAAAAAATTGACAACCGCATTGGCTTCTGAGCGACTCAATTATTACTTATAATAAGGGTTGGCCTATATAATCACAAATTAGGGCAGTTGAAAAATTGGAAAGGAAAAAGAACCACTGAAAATTAAATACTGGTAATATCGCGAAACAAATCTCTAAATTTAATTAGGACGGAAATAAGAACAGATCTCATCGATCGGGGAAAATGATAAGATGCAGATGCAACTCGTAAGTTTTAGGCACAGTGGGTCGATGCACCAGTCGCCCTCGATTCTCTTATTTCGATAGCTGGGAAACTTTCTTTAAAACTTGTTATCGTATCTCCGATGCAGCTGATAATATTATTGAGAGGATAGAATTAAGAAATTGTTAAGTATCGAGATAACGTCGATGATTGGCCGACAGAATTTCAATTGGAGCAACAAAGAATTGAACGAAGTTCGGTTAAACACCTGCAAGAATTTACATAAATTAAAAATGTTAGGACGCGAATAATTAGGATTTTCCAATTTAATTGCATTCGAATTTCTTCAGATTTTGCGTCTACTAAGAAGCATTGTGTAGTTTATTTTACACAAATAATTTCCCTTTAAATTCCAATCGACCTGGAATTTTGAAAAATTCAAATTTAATACTGATCATCTATGCCAGTCTTTTTTAAACACTTAGTTGAAATTTTCGACTGCTTTAGGTAAAACAGATGCATCTAATTGAATATACGTTTAATGACTAACATTTTCCCAATAAATAACTGTTTCTCAAAAGATGTTGCAGTTGATTTTAAAGGGTCCATCAACAGTTTCAAAATTCGTAAAGAGACAGTAACGCAAGAAATCCTAAAAGAATTTGAGAACCACTGTTCTAGACCTAATTAAAGTATCCCTCAAGACTTTCGAGTTTGCGGAAAAGCTGTTAGAAAAATTCATTCCAAATTTGCGTATTTTCGCTGAATCCGTTGCTGGTAAGGCGATTGAGGAGATTGTGACAACCGGTAGAGAGTCTTATCCGACCTTCATTCCGGCCTTTACCACATTCCGACGAGAGTCGTTGAATTCCATCGTAGTCCTCCTTTCCACGTGACCCCATAAACTTGGCTTGTTAATAAAAATTCGACCGTAATGAAGGATCGTCCCGTGCACATTTACTGATAGTAAAATATCAGTAAAGTTCGCCTCGGCTGTACGGTGCGGTGTTAAAATTATTATTATACGTTATTTACCATCGTACGTCACTTTTATGGCACCTATGGAAATGAAATGTACTTAACGCTAGAAGTGTGAACGATCGATGCGGTTTATTGAGACGTATTAAATAAATATATCGTAGGGAAATTAACGAAAGGAAAAAGAAATTGAGTGATGCGATTGTTTACATTTAGGAGAGCAGGCTAAATGAGGAACGAGGAGGGCTTTGAACTTAGAAATTTTGCAAAGTGTTTTCAACTAATTGTCTTGCTATTAAATACTTCTTTGGTAATTTAATATTCTTCTTAAAACTCTGAAATAGTCCTAAGTACTTTATTAAAAATAAATATAGTATGTATTCGAAGATAATGGACATTATCTTACTAATTGCCCTCAAACTTTTATATAATGTACTAAATTTTCGTACATTACATTTGAAACGAATACTATTAATCCCTTGAGCACTACGAACTCATATCCGCTGAAAAATAAACAATTTCACCGTATCTCATCAACGCAACAACTTATTTACACTTTTTGCAACTTAATCCCCTGAATTTCCGCTAAAGATTTAATGCAGCGAATGCATACTTTGCAAAAACAGAACTCACGACTTGCTAAAGCCAATCAATCAAGTAATTTACATTTTACAAAATAGAAGTATAATATTTACTGCACACTTCCTCCACCAATTAAGAGAATTTTTTCAAAAAATCCCAACCGATCAGCTTTCTAATAAAAATCAAGCTACTGACACTCTTCCATAGAGACAGTTATACAGGAAACCTCCTGTTAAACATTTCATCCTATTAAATCTACTTGGCAACTCTAATCAAAATAATGTCGATTACATCGACCATATCGAATTTACGGACATGCCGTGCAGAACGGCGGAGCAATAAACGCACAATATCGGCCGATGATCGTCTCGAAAGGAGTTAACGGTTAACCGTGCAACGTCATCGGCACGATTTTTTTGCAGGATCAGAGAGCAACGTGGTTTCACAACGTGGTCACGTTGAATCCTTACGATCTCGCACGAACGGGGCCCTTTGCTGATTCGGCCGAGGTCGGCCAGCTTCCAACGGCTCTCGTACTCGGAAGAGGTTCAGTCGCTTCGCGCGCTCCGAACCGTACGTGTCGTCTCTGCTCGGTTCTCCGTCGTAGATCTTTCGATCGTGATACAATAGCGACTCCCGCGATTTCAGTAGTGTCTACGTATTGCAATTTAATCGTGATTACCTGTGAGTTCAACGAGCCATCGTTCGAACGTGTTTGTATTCCTGGTGCGAAGTTTCCGTAGAGTTTCCAAAGTGCAGGAGGCTCGAGCGCGCCTTCGGAAGTTTCAGGCGGCCTACGCCGGAGGTGAGTGTCGATGCTGTGTATTCTTTTCAAGTTTCTGCTTTGTAAGATGTACAATTCAGCTGCATGTAATTAGTATTAATGTTATAAGATTTGATGATTGAAAGTGACGAAGGGGTCTTGTGTCTGCTACGACACATATGTTGTTTGTGATGAAAAAGCGTAATAGTTTGACATGCTTTGCGAACGGGCGTTAGATGCGCCATCTATTTGAGTTTCTAATTTAGTTTAATTACATAGAAAATTGTCAGTTATGGTCGCGTTTGATTTCGGGAAGTGAGGTTAGCGTGTATTAAAGTAAATATGTTCGTGGAAGAGTAGATCGTTTCGTAGAATAAGCATCGTCAACAAACGAGGTAATTTCGTGTCCTTGGCAATATTGCATGCTAATGTATCGATAGCGAAGAAAGGTTAAATTCTGACAAGAGAGGAATCTCAGCTGTCCGAATTCAATTTTAAAGTTTAGATGGGAGCATTCAGGTTACTCATAGTGTATGTAAATATTAGACGCAATTGCGCAGCAGATTTAGAGATATAAGCAATAAAATCTACAACTCTCGACGTACCACAGATGAGCGGTTTATTTGAAAGGGGCATAAGTCGCTTAATGATAATTCAGTGTCAATTAAAACTCATTTTTCATGGGGTAAAGGGACTTATGCCACTTTTAAATAAATAGCTGAAGTATAAGTTTGGTTGTAACAGCAATGCTGGCGAAGTAGCATTGGCGTTAGGCTCGTAAATCGGAAATTTTAATTGCTAATATCTTTAAAACTACGCGCAACTAGGGTTAATCTTTTACATGCTTTATGAAGGAACTGTATGCTATTGTCTTGCAAAAGGTCATTAAAATCTAAGCCGAGCAGTTTCTTCTCTTGTAAGTAGAAGACGAAGGTCAGTATCAATCTGCGTTTTCTAAATAAGAAATTAAGTTCGACGCAATTAGCACGACCAGCTGCGTGTTTCTTTATCGAAGTAGATAAATCTAACTCGAAAATTTAACGGCATATTATGGTCGAAATGCAAATCCGGATTTTCACGGCGTGATAGGAGGGACATGAATTATCCGTCGTTTTGTTGAGACATAAATTCTGTTTTGGAACTGACATTTGGTACCGTTCAATATGCGTTCGGTCAGTTAGTTTTTTCCTCGCTCCAATAATTTGAAGCCGTCCGACGTGTACAGGAAAAGATAGGACAGCCATTTTGCAAGCACAGCGAATATATGTTTTCGTGTGAATCGTATTTTTAAAGGCTGTCGTAGTTCGAATATATCGCGGAATGGAAATTGGAGGAAAAACATTTTTTTCCAAAGGACTACCAGCGAGAGGGTGCATTTACCGTGAGATTTCGTTGTATTTTCCTCTCGTCTGCATACCGTTGTTTGTTTTATACAAATTTCATTGTATTTTTTCCCTCTCGAATGCACATAACATCGAGGGAAGTGCGTCGTTCGTTATCTGTTATATTATCTTTCTAATTTACCTTAACATTGCTTATTTCCATTTGGCATTCTTAATTTTGTAAATATTAAAAATCTGCGATACCTTTCCACCCTCTGAAAATGGTTTTGACGGTTTATAAAACGGCAGAGCTGTTTTACATTTTTCAGCGTAGAAGCTCGATTTATTTCCAGCTTAACAATTATACGGGACTTTTTAATACTACAAAGTTCGATGAAAGCGAGCTTTAAAATTCTGAATAAATGAACGATCGTTACAAATTATGCGGCGATATTTCAATTAATATATTTTCCTCACTATTGTATTTATGGAGACATATTTTTCTCATGCTCACTTCTTTTAATTAATCCCAGCTACAGAATATTCGTAACAGATACATCAATGGCGTAAAAATATCATTTTATCATTCATTAGTCAGTTTTCAACTAGGAAGCTTACTGGAAAAATTAGTTTTACATAGGAAATTTATATCACAAAGTATTTGGCATTACAATTTTACAAATTAATACTATTAATTCGAGCTACAGAATATTAGTAACAAATACATCATTTTATCAATAATTAGTCAGTTTTCAACTAGGAAACTTGCTCGCAAAAATTAGTTTTAAATAGGAAACTTATATCAGAAAGGATTTGGCATTACAATTTTACATATTATTACAATTAATCCGAGCTACAGAATATTAGTAACAAATACATCATTTTATCAATAATTAGTCAGTTTTAACTAGGAAACTTACTAGAAAAATTAGTTTTAAATAGGAAACTCATATCAAAAGTATTAGATATTGCAATTTTACAATTTATTAGAATATTTTTCTTACAACATTTCTCTTTACTTTGCAAAATAGCTTGTCTCAACACCACAACTACCTACGTTATACCTATTATACTTAAATACCCCGAACAGGTACTTTGGAGAAAGTAATTAAATAATTAAGGCAACTACGTAATTCAAGTTTTATAAGACAGAAGTGAAATATTTACTTTATAACTCCCCCATCAATTTGATAAATTTTTCGACAAAATTCCATTCATTTCAATCTCCTTAATAATTTAAATTCTATACGTCTCCAATCACTTTGCAAAAATAACTGTTCCCAATTCACCACAAAAAAATTGGCTTCCTATGTAGAAATATCTGAGCTAGTTTACGAATAATAAATATTTTCACATGAATATTAAGATTTTCACGATCACTGAACTAAGTTTATGAAGTAACAAGTTCGTTCTCGTGCTGAAAGTCAGCACGGTCAGCCCGAGACATTCCGTCTCTGCCCGTTCAAAACGTAAACACGCGACGGGCCAGTTCTTGGAAGTGATTGATAACAGAAGTCGAATAGGAAGAGAATGTATCTACCTGTATTCGTACACGAAGGCCTCGTATCTCACGCTAACCGAATGTTTCATTATCAAAAACTGCCAGTGTCGAAGGAAATTTATGTTGAGTCACAAGCGATTCTTCGATAATGATACTTCTTTGTGAATGTGAAGAGCCTTCTCGTGTAAAGCGCATAATGACTCGTTCAGCAGGAAATGTTAAAAGTTATTATCAGTTAATGGTACAGTTATTAATTAATTGATATTATCGATTTAGAATTATCTGTGGTATCGTTGTATGCTGTTTATTTTAGCAGATGTATATTGCGACACGTTAAAGTAAATATTGGAAAAACAATGGGATAGAAAAGATATTGTTGAAATTTAACGATGTAGTGGATAATCATAATTATTTGTGAATTTCAGGATTGTTTGGAAAACAATTTGTAAATTAGTCAGTGAGATTGATTTGATTAATTTATTATTAATTATATATTATTTGAGAAAATGCCACGGACAATGGAATACAAAATTTAGAAATTTCGCAAATATTGTCAAATTCATAATATTAATGGTATACGGTTTGATAATGTTTTTTCCATGCTATGAATATTATGTTTAGGTGTACGATAAATCAGAAATCATCGATATATTTTTATTTCAGCAATTTTAGTTTGAATTATGGCTCACACAGTTACAAAAGAAATTATTAAATTTAATTTTTAATTATGACGCATATTTGAGTTGAAAAATTGCTATCTGTGAATTAAATTCATGTATAAATTTATAATTTTTCATAATAATTTCTGCTGCCCGGTTGTACTCCAAGTTACTATACATTCCACAACGTAATTTAGAATTGAGATGAACAAACTTCAATTTGAATTGAAGCATTAAACTCATTACATTCGGGAAATCGTGGAACCATTGATTTTGCCGCGCAGAAATGTTTGAGGAATTTTCAAAGCATTATGAGAATTTAGTATCCAAAGTGGCAACGTACATGCGGAATTAATAATGTAGCATTTGAGGAAATTCGCGGGAAATTGCTTCCCCTATTTAAGAACGTCTTTGAAGCTCTTTTTCATCGTATCCTCTTTTGATTATGCAAATATCCCCTCGGACGAATATTACGTTTTAGTGTAAATAAGAATTCGCGATTGAAAGCGACCTCCTAACTGGGAATTATCATGTAGAATGCGTCCTTTTTTTAATGTCCTCCTCTATTAAATCGAAATCTGCGGCTGAAACTTTATCTTTATTTGAATTCCCAGTCCGAAATTGCATTCGAATGGTTTTAATATCGTGCAAGTTCCGTGATTGGTAAAAATTGCAAAAATCTCTTCTACGTACCGGTGGATTTTGCAATTTAACGTGATATTTTAATTTTTCATGAGTATTACATTTAAATTTACCTCCACTGAGGCGAATTATTTTTCGTAATTTCTTCGGGATGTAATTTAGGGGGCAGTTACAATATTATCACGAAATTTGCATGAATATTGCAATGTAAATCTAATCTTGAATAAATGCGGCTTAACATTTTCAAAAGAATATTCCATTTAAATTCCGTTGGAAGGGGTAATTTTTATTAATATTTTCCAATGCTTCAGAATGGCAGAAATTTAAGCTAAAATGAGCCAGCTTTTTAATTCGACAAAATTCCATTTATGAAACAAAGAAATGTTAAACCCCCGTCGCAAACTATTTCTATTGTATATAATTTTTTAATATAAAAATATCAGAGGACTGCAAATTTCAAATAAACCATTAATCCGATGGTGAAATATATTTGGTCACTTATCAATAATATTTAATTACAGAACTCTTTTCCAACATTGCAATTCATTATCTCACACAGAACACAGCTTCCTAATGCAATTAATATTTAACCCTTTGCGGACGGAGGCCTTTTTGAATATCGAGAAATAATCATTTATTTGGCGATCAAAAACCATCTTTTTATCAAAAAGTGATAAATTGCTATTCGCTTAATCACATTTCAACGGTTATATTTTCATTTTTCACCTCTAACTTTGTATACATGCACCGATAAACTATAATCAAATTTTTTCTCCAACCGCATATATGCGTCTGTCGTCCTCAAAGGGTTAATCATTAAATCTCGGCCTCAGAATTTCCAAATGATCCCGCACCTTCGCCTAAATATTCCCAATCGACCCTTATTCCCATAATCAGCTAAAAATGGTAGAATATTCCCCAAAGTAATCTCTTCCTAGTTGACGAAAAATTCCAAAAATAATTTCCACGACAAAGGATCAACAACAACAACAGAATGGCAACTTTGAAACAGCGCGATTCCACTTTACCGTCGTCTTTTCCGCGCGATTATGTGCAATAACCGAGATATTCGGGGAGCTATACTTTCCGCCGTTAAAATGGCCATTTACGACGTGAATGGCCAATCAAAAAACGGTAATCGAAAGCGTTCTTCATCCCTCGTGTCTCGTAGTGCTTCTAGCTGGTTGCTAGCGCATACCAGTGCGAATACGAATGCTGCGTACGTTCTTGCCGAGAGGAGCGTAATTTGCGTATTTCAACTGCACTTGAGCAATGCAGGTATATCCATGGATGAAATTGTCCCGGGCGAAAGTAGCTGAAAAGACCTCTCGACACATTGTATTTACGTGAGATCGAAAGGCAGGAAAAAGTGGATGATTATTATCGTTGGAGAATATATTTTCGTTCAACGTTCCTATATTGTGTAGAAATAGTTACACGCAATATCCTGCAGTGATATTTCACTCACTCTTCGTTTACGATTTAACCCTTTAACCTTGCTGTTCTCGTTTATACCTCACATTCGTGTCATAGGGACAAATGTGAACTGTATATGAGCCCTTTATTTTGAAGGGGGTATTAGTCACTTTTTCAGAAAAATCGAGTTAATTACAGTTTCACGGTAACTCTTTATTTTGATAAAATTTGCAATCGATATGGTGGAAATAAATTAAACTTTGTTGGAGGAGGATTTTGCTAGTTAGTTCTTTTTTAACGTGGCATAAGTTTCTTTACCGTAATGAGGAATGGTGATTTTGCAATGATTATGCAAAATCATTGATAGTAAGAAAAATATAAAAATTCTCGAAAATTGGCACCAATATTTTTAAAAAAGGAAGTGACTTATGCTCATATAATTTAATTATGGTCATATAATTTAAAATATGCAAGCAAGCTGACCTAAACTTTAAATATATTGAATATCAAAAAACATAGTATTTGTTTAAACATAATTTTCCTTTCGGAGCATAAAGACCCGAGGAGAACAGCAGAGTTAAAGTCCAAATTAAATTCTTCCAACGAGAAAAACTTATATTTTGCTGCATATTTATTGTAAAAGAACTGCTCTATCTGCAGATATAGCATCCGATACTATAAATATTTTATTTGTTATTCTGGTTGTTTAAGGCCTGACCGTTATTTGTTCATTATTCCAACAGTTTGAGCAAATCGAATAGGCATGGAATGCACACATTTCCCCGTGTTTCGCGCTATCGCGAAATTCCATTAACGCAGAAGTTGCAAGTGCGAATCTGAGCGGATCAGTTTTTTTAATGGCTTTAATCAGTCGCGTTCATCGGCGAACAATGTAGAAAATTGAATGAATTCGTGCTTAAATACACGGTTACCATAGTTCTACCGTTTGAAATTCGGTTTCAAATATTCTTCAGACTTTCTTGCCAAAATTGAGAAAAATTGTTCGCAAAATCTAAATTGCAATTAGATTTTATTTATTATTTTTATCCAACCTGCACTGAGATTCTTTTTAATTATAAGGCTAAAGTCTTTTGCATACCGTTAACGAACCGCAAAATCGTTTCGTCTAAAAAGTACAGTCAAATTGAATACTACAATACTTTAATAATCACCGTGAAAAATCACCGAAGCCGATTGAAATTTTCATTGAATTACAATAAGATACGTTAATTACAGCACGCTCGTAGACCGAAAGAATCTCCAATTACACGAGCAATCGAATGGCAGAAAGGTCTCTCGAAAAATCGTTTACGCGAATCTTTTTCACGGATCGTTTATGTCGCACCGTACGTTCGTTCGAATACAACGAAAGAAATTGCTCGTTAGCAGCGTCACAATCGTCGAATTAAGCAACAAATGAATAATCAAATATATCCGTTTTTCACTTCGTGCACCGAATAAAAAAAAAAGCGATATTACATCGACGCAACAAAAATTTGCACGACTCGCGAAACATCGTGGAACGATTGAAACGCGAAAAAAACATGTTGATTCAAACGAAGTTATCGTTTCATTTCCTATTTCCGCGTTTAGTTGATTTCTTCGTCGATCTTTTCCATTGAAAACACCGGAGAAATACGTTTCACGATTGTGCGAGAAACAAAGTGAATAAAAGATGACGAAGTATCGTCGAATTTTTTTAACGGCCTTAAAATACTGGCCGAATATAAATTTGCCGATTTTTACTGTAGAATTTGAGAAAAGTGGCGGACGTATGCCGTGAACGATTATTCTCGTTGGAGAATTACGGGCTAAAATCTCATCTGATTTACGGGCGTAAAACGCGCGAAATAAATTCGCGAATGATCCGCACTCGAAATCTACAAAACGTACAGTCAATAGCCGCTTAAAAGGGAAAACGTTTTCGATTAACGTTCCTTCGGAGCTTTTCACCGCTCGTTTTCGTGGCTGTAAATGTCCATTTAACGCGGCAAAACGAATGGCTCTTTCGAACAAACACGAACGGCGCCCACTCGAAGGCGAAGAGTCGTAGAATTTATCAGATTTTTCCTTTATCATCGATTATTACCGCGACGAGTAACATTTTGTTATTAACACTCGAACTACCAAGGCGATTAGAACGACTGGTTGCTAATTTTCTTTTAGAAAAATTCTTCTTCAGAGAGGAAGTCGTACATTAGATATTTCATATTTATCTTACAAAATATAAGATATTTCTATATAGTAAATGAAATTTCTTATGGTGAATGAGTTTGAGAAAAGTTATTTCGCAAAGTGAATAGGTATATTTAGGTATTATTTTGCAAAATAAATATTGAAACTACCAAGGCGATTAAAATAATTCGGGTCTGCAAATTCCAAAACTATCCTTCAAATTGTATATTTTAATATTGGTAATAAGAGATATTATTTTCGTTTAAGTGTGATAAACAGAATTAGTATTAATTATTGTCACGTTTGGCATACTTTGAGAATTTTTATTATGTTTTTCCTCCGTTGAAATTAAAGTATTTCGTTCGAATAATAACAATTATACGTTGCTTTAAATATGCAATTTTATACTGAAATTTTCAATACGACACAAAAAAAGAAATTACAAATGAAACTCATCGAAGATCGGAAATCTGTTAGATCGCGAAAAATCGAGATTCGGGAAATTCATTAGCAGATAATTTCAGCGGTCTCTTTGAAAGTTTTCCATTCGCGACGCTCGTAAATGCTCGTCAGAAATGGGAAGATCGACGAGAATGAAGCAAATATGATGTCGGGTGACAGAAACGCGAAAAGAAAATTGCATTTTATCCTCCCAACTTTATCTTCGCGTCGATTAAAAATAAAGTAACATCGTTCAAGATGAGAAAGCGCGATAGCGAGACAATAAAATATAGGAGAATGAGGAACGAATATTCTCTCTGATTAAGAAAGGAAATTACGATCGCGAGAGAATAAAATGGTCCGGGATGAGAATAAATGCGACTACGAAGGAAATTATTCTTTAACTCTTTGAAATACAACGTCCGACCGTCGTATAATGCGAAAAGAGCTAAAACGTCGTTTATATCTTCGCGAAATTCCATTCGCTTATTTGCCTTTAAAATCTTTCATACATTTCGCTCTGGTCTTCCACGTTTTTATATTAATTATCGTTTATGAAAAATTCAACGACAAATATTCGACATATTCTTTGCAAACTTTTAATCAATTTATGGAATATTTTTCAAAAACTTTTATCTTATAATTAAAAATATCTATCTTGTTTAAAATTGTCCTTAAATTCTGCAAAATCGAGAAATAAGTAAATATTGCCCCAACGTTAATTACAATTTTGTTCAGCACTTTCTCGTATTTCAATCTCAACGATTCAGGACATCTAGATTTGTATGAAACGCTGAAAACGTACATCCAAAGTCGGTGCATCGCTAATGCAGCTGCGTTCCAGTTTGCGAGGCTGTTCCATCACCAACGTAATTGTTATCCTTATTCGGTGCATCACGTGCATATAAACGCAAAGGTGTTCGAGTTTCGCAGTCCATTTCTCAGCTTTAGATCCCGCTACGATGGCCGTTCCTTCTGATTCCCCTTTTTTCTTCTGAAATTGAAACAAACACGATAAACGACCGAATCCCCGGCGAGAATCGTGTCATTTTATTGCTCCAACCTGAACTCTCTGTTACGTTTCCCCTTATCTTGGAGTTTTCCCTCTACGATGCTGTTTTCCATCGGCACTGCTTTCTCTTCCGTTTCACGCGATCTTCGTCGTTAAAGCGAGAATGTCCCTCACTTCTTTCAATTACGTTTAGCAGAGGAAATGATAATGCGCCATTTTAATGAATCCGTGTTATCGATTCCCGTGCGAATAGCATCGAACGGAGTCTTGATTCTGACGAAATAATCTTCTCGAGGAATATAAAGATTCGTTTTGTTTGTAAAATTCATTCCATGTCACTTCTTTCGCTGGGTAGAATTGGGTTTTTGAAAAATTTCTGCGAGATTGTTTGGTGTAAAAAATAATAGAATTGGCAAGTTGAGTGACTGAGTTATTTGGACGCTGAGAATTTTCTTGGATGACGATGATAAATTGTTAATGTTATATTTGTAGAGGAGGTTTTGTGATTGGGGGTTTCAGTTTGCGATAACTTTTAAATATTCAACGGTAGAAAGTAAGATAGGAGTTCTAAATTCAACTGTTTGACTCTTCTATTAAGTCAGATCTAATCTTGACCTATGGTGTTGTCAGTAAATAAGAGAAATTTTGAAACGCCAGAATCAGATCGCTCAGTAATTAATATTTAATAAGAAATCTTATTATGCAATACTAATATTTGCAATGCAAATAGCAAGAATCGTTGCGACGTATACAAAGTTCAACGTCCCAGTATTTCCGTAATTATTACTGCTTTTCGATGTATACTAAAGGGCAATTTGCCGGTTAAAAAGAACAAATAAATAAACAAATAAATGTCATCTCAGCGAAAGGGACTAATATGTCCGCTGATGATCGATTGCAAAGATTCGCAATAAGCTCCCTTGTTTAATTACCTAACCCTACTCATGACACAGCGATAAATTAAAAAAATCACAATTCTAATCCCACTGAACATAATTGCAACAATTCTCCAGCAATTATTTCTATACTTTCCCGTCGAACTTGCAAAATCTTTCAAAATCCAAGCACGACAGACACTATTAATTACAACAGGCAAATATTAATGAAATTTGTAAAAAGATATCAAAGAGATCGATCATCCGCCGACGATGGCAAAGATTCTCAACAATCTCTCCCGTCTAATCACCTTACCGTAATTGTTATAATATTCGAGCAGTCATTTGCGAACTTTCCCACCGAACTTGCAAAATCTTTCAAAATCCAAGCGCGACAGATACTATTATTTACAATAGGCAAATATGACTGAAATTTGCAAAAAGATATCAAAGAGATGGATTATCCGCGCGACGATGGCAAAGATTCTCAACAATCTCTCCCGTCTAATTACCTTACCGTAATCGTTATAATATTCGAGCAGTCATTTCCGAACTTTGCCATTGAACTTGCAAAATCTTTCAAAATCCAAGCGCGACAGATATTTTTAATTAGAACAGGCAAATACGAAAGGAATCTGCAAAAACTGGACATCAAAGAGATCGGTTATCCGCCGACGATGGCAAATATCCTCAACAAGCCGCCCCGTTTAATTACCTAACTCCAATCATCAAGATTCCAATAAGAATTTCCTGATCAGCAAAAGGTCCGCCCACGCAATGCTCATTGCAGGTGCACGATCATCGTGAAGTTAAAGGCAAGCATGCGTTCTTGCCTGCAGGATATCAGGACCGTTTTATAACCGTTACGACAGAAGAGGCAGGACGACATTCCATCGCCGGCCCGATTTGAATGCGACCTCACGAACGAATCCCGATAATATTCCGCGCTGGCGCACCTTCCATCGGCATTTTTTTTGCCTCCTCAGCCTCTCCGATGATTTTTCTCTCCTTTTTTCCCCTCTTCTGCTTCGCTCGCGACAAAGTCACCGGTCATCGCGGTGCGTTTCTGTTTGCTCGCCTCTTCGCCGGCGAAAGAAGTTGGACGAAGCCGCGCGAGCAGGAATTTGTCCTGAATTCCGCGGAGATACGCCTTTCTCACGGAAAAGAAGTGTTTTATCGCGCACCTCGCAGCGCCGTGTCGCCGTGGAAATCGCTTTTTCCTAATTGAAAATTTATTGGCCGAGCTCGCTGCTCGATTTTCCTCTTGGCGGATCAGCGATGATATTTATTGGGGAATTTTAGAAAAATCGAGGAGACGGCAAACGAATGAGAATTTCTTTGGATGGCTTGTTTGAAGGATGATTTTCTTCTGTGTTTTTTTTTATTGAATTTAAGAATATGTTTGTATTTAATTCGGTGCTTTAGAAACTTGAGACTTTACGTAGGTATTTGTTTTAATTAAGGTACCTGTTTTTTAATGAGTCGAACGCCACGGAGTTTATCGGTGATCGGTGCTGTTAAATTCGATGAAATTCCTTGTGCCTTTTTAATTACAATGATCACGGATTTGCTAATGTATTCGATATTCAAATGTTCCCGTTAGAAATGTACAGAATCACTGAGTATATAACTATTTTTATCTTGAATGTTTCTATCGTACAGAGATATGATTTTAACAAAGTTTCAGTTCAGCAGAAACGATGAAACTAACGAAATATAGGTGCAATTCAACATGTTAATTTCAGATTGTAAAATCAGAGAAATTCAAAATTCGATGATCAGAATACTCGAAAGTAGCTAATGGTATTCCAATAAAAAGTTTATACACTATAGACGTAATTATCCAGTCCTACGATTAGTCCATATTCCATTTTAATACGTCAGGAATTTGGAAAAATATTCGTAGGATATTTCTTGCATGCAATTTTTTTGAAATATTTCAAATAGCCCGCCTGAAATATTTGAAAATGCAATGAAACCATACCGATGGCATTCGGTGCCCGTAATACTTTTGGTTTCATTTCACCCTAGAATTTTCTTGCACCGATGAAATTTATGGTCACACTCGACCCCGTACGTACGTTAAAACGCCGCAAAAATGTCCACTTTTCGAGGTTAAAAATTTCCGCGCGGTTTTGCCGCGTGCACATTGCTTCCTCGAGGTCGCGGCACACATGTCCGCCATGCCCGGCAGGTATTGCATTCTATAAATGCCATAGGAATTACAAACTCATGGAATGTAATAGCTACATATACGAGCTCCATGCCGTTTCTATTCTACGACCGAATAGAAATCGGTATCTATGGGTTTGTATTTATACGATGGTGTTTATAATCCTCTGTTCGACATGGCACACCAGTCTCGAACACTGTGCGAATTCTATTTCGCCATTTTCCGCGATTCTAACGTACAACCGACTTGCACATTTTTTTCTATGGTATGGTCCGTTAATTAACCCCGGCTAACCCATATTCCCTAATTGGATGAAAAATCGTTTGGTAGGATATTCATTAAAATGAAAATTGAGCATCGATTTAAGGGGTGACTTTTGTTTCTTTTTTTTATTAAGAGTGGCGTTTAAACTGAATATTTGAGAATAAATTAATTTAAAGCTATTATTAAATTACAGTACAAGTTGTAGATAACTATTGAGAATTATAGTTATTTAATTATACTGTTATATTCTACAGTATTTAAATTAATTTCGATAATCATTTTGCTTTCGTAACCCAGGTTTTCATATTTTATTCCTTTACGTACATCCTATCAAAAATATTTCTCTATTTAAATATTTCCAGTCTTTTAAATCAATACATAATAAATTCCATTGATAAAATATCGAAAAGAAATTTGTAAAATCTATAAAAAAAAGAGATATAATAAAATTTACCAATGAATCGAAATCAGCCGATCAATTTCGTTCGAACGGCCGATCGTAAAATCAAGCCATGAATTAAAATCGGAGACAATAACGATCGAGGAATTTCGTTCACGGATGAGTTGCTAGAAAGTCAGGAGAACCGCGGAATTCGCGAAGGAAAGTAGCCGTCGATTATTTTCATCGATCTCTCGGTATCCCGGTCAATACACCATAACTGTTTCTTACAGGGTATGAACGCACTCTGCGTCGCACCATTTCAATGCACTTTCCTCTCGCGCCGTGTCTATGCAAGAGCGCCTTGCAAAGAGAAAGATATTGGTTATTTAACATTACGAAACACCGAGAAGAGAAATTTATCCCGCGCTATGGCGACGGTGGGGAGCACCTTCTGGAAAAGTGAGAGCAGTGTTGATTTGAGAAGATACAGGTTATCGACCGCTCCAATAAATATATTCACTCGGTTCGCACTAGTGATGCAACGGCGATGCATTTCATAATGAAGAAAGTAAATAGCGATCGAGGCGTACGATGCACTTGCCAGCAGTCCCAACGAATTTCATTTCAATTAGGACGATCGTACGAGCGTTGGGCGAACGACATTTGCAGATTCTGGGGATGTAGAGCAGTGGTTGTCAAACTTGGGCCCGTAGGCCCGGTTCTAGATGTATTCAGATATAGTAGGATTAGTCCTGGGCCCAAATTTTTCCGAATTTATTCCAATTTGTATATTCGAATGCAGTGTTTCGAAAACTGTGAACCGCGATGGGACTTCTTGGGGACCGAGAAGGAGGGACTTACAATTAGTTGGTATTTTGGGCTGATGCGGGCAAAGCAAATGCACCCATCCCATTGAATGTACATTTGACAACTAAGATTTCCCATTTTCTGAATAAATAAATGTTTGTTAATAAATGTTTTAGTAACATTAGCCGATATAGTTAATTTTCGAGCGGCTCGGTATTTTTCTTTCTGGAAATTGTGATGTTTTAGTGCAAAAATGAAAGTAATACATGAAAATTACTACGTTAAAGTTTATCTGACACTGTATTCAACAGATCTAATATCAATAATTAATATGCGAAATAACTAAATTGGATTCTGTAAGACTTAGAAAATTAATAAATCCTCAAATAAGGATTACGAAAGGAAATGGATTAATGCATTTAGGAGAATTTTTTAATGGCGCCTCGTTTTGTTATTTAAGCGAGAAATAAGTTCGTCGTGGAATTAGAGAAGAATGCGATCGTGGGTTGCAGCGTCGATGGATTTTCGTGGAAGAAAACTAAGTTTTGCCATCTCGTTTTTCGTTGGACCGTATATTTCTCTCGTTTGTCTTCCTTTGGCGCTTGACTTCGCATTATCGCGGATAATCGAGAAATAAAGTTTTCCCGCTCGCAAGAAAGATTTCGATGGTCGTTTAGATTCGTTAAATCTGCCTTGCGTCTGTCCACTTTTTTCCATTCCTACTTTATGGTGGTGTCTGTTGCAATTTTTACGGCTATGGTGCCACGTCGCGAATCATAAATTTATGACTCCGAAAAGCCGAGATAGAGAGCACGGATCGAATCTGCCGAGGCAATAAATACATTTTTTTTAAAATTTTTGTAGCTATAGTTTATCGAACTATCTTAATACAATGATTTTACGTTAAGCATTACTGATGTTTTTTTGTATTAATTATTATGAGATAACGATAATTATACGATAAATATCTTGATACTAATTATGATTTTGTGACTTGGAACAATTAAAAGATGAGGGAATAAATATGCGCAGGTAATAAATATTTTATTTCTGCAACTTTGGTATTTATAACAGCGGTGGACAAACTTTTTTAAAAGCTGACCAGAAAAAAGGAATCGAATGCAAACGAGATAAACACATTTTCTTTTAAATTTCGATCTTAATCCTTTGCGGCCAGAATTATTTTATTAATTTTCTAGCGAGCTAAGTGAAATTAATTGCACAACATTTCCTGTCCTTGGTTATTCATTTTATTTAATGATAGCAATAACTATAGGTGACGGACATTTATGTGATATTACAAAATCACTATGAATTTGCAAAGTCGATATTAATTCGTTAGAAAACAAAATGAAGTGAAAAGCTATGTCGAGTACAGCTCGACATAGAACTGCAAAGGATTAAAGGAAATTAATTAAATTATCAGTCATATCAATTGTACGTCAAGCCTTGCACAGAATTTTCCAATACTAATTATTGCAAAGTGAGAAAAACAAAGTAACAAATCTCTCGAATGAGAGTACTTAGAAAAACGACTAAAGCCACAGTTAAACCATAGAATCATCAGTCAGGAAATGCCGGCATGCAATTTTTTTCGCACGAAGCTAAATGCAATTCTTTCGACTACCCGAGCAAAGAATAAAAATACTCTCAGGTCTCTATTTGCACAAATTATTTGCAATTCCCATCCGCGCCGTGCACACGGAGTGTATCGCGATCCAGAATCTCTCATACAGCGTATTACTTTCTTCAATTTCCATATTCCATACGCCGTTGAGAAAATAACGGTCGCGTTATCGCGTATACGAGTAGATTTTAAAAATAAATTTCATTCATACGGAGTCACATGTCCGACAACGAGATGAAAGGGGAGAAAAAAAAAAGAACGGGAACTCGTATTTCCGACAAACGTGTTATTTCAATCCGATCGAGGAGTCCGTCGAGCAAAAACGTTTAAACTGACGAGTGTATTAGATGAAATTCCGAAAGTTTACAGCACACGTTGAAAACGAGTCTAGCACATGTGATTAGAGAGATTAAAGGGAAACATTTTATCGTAAACGTTTCCGGGGGTGGAATTTAATTCACGTGAAAGCTTTTAGAGGGTATCAACACGTTTGCAAAGTTACTGCAAAATTCGCTTTGCGTCGGAGAGACGAGCAATTGCAATATTTTCGATACAACGATCGAGTTTTCGAGCTTTCATCGTAGCCGGAACGTAACTGAATCTTGTGCTTCGTTTTTTCCTCCCCCACGCGCCGGATATTGAATTATCCAAAATACGTGCGTCCGCGGGTGCATTTTTTTTGTACGCATCTACGTCATTATTGCTCGTCCCGTCGTGTTTTTATTCAATTTTCCATTTTATTGTTATGTATTAAATACAGTATAAAAATCAGGGAGCGACGCTAACGGGAATTACCGCTCGGAGAATCATAGATTTATATTCGCGCTATGTTTTTTCAGCGAATTTGTATCTTTATTGTGCACCATTCGACTGGATATATGTATATATTTTTATTATATATCCGCCTACAATATCCATACAGAAGCTAACTCTCGCGAATTTGTCATATTTCCCAAATGAAAGAGACTTTTGTCCATTTTTCACACGCTCAAGTTTTCAGAATTATTCTTCGAACGTTTTTCACAGCCTCTGTGAGTTTTAATTAAAGAAGACAATTTATTCGAGCATGGAAGATTCTTATAATTCTTGAAAATGAACTTACTATTCCAAGTAAATCCCATATCAGCTGGAAAACTAAGCGAATTCCCATCAAACTCGTTTGCAAGAAATTACCATTCTCGTTGGTCGTACCAAACGGAAGAAATAGGGTGAAACCCGTAAAAACATCCCCATCGGGACCAGAAAGCTCGTTACATTATCTCCTCCGTCAAATCGAAATTATTCTTCCCAATTTTCTTATTTCAATGAGAACTCGATCTTCCCTTTGTTTCCCGTCTTGGAGTCGCGGGACAATGAGTCGATCGCGGACGAAGTGGGAAGGCAAAAAATAAAGGAGATCATTAAAATCCTCTTGGTCGTTCTCTCCGTGGCGCGCACCGCCACGGGGATCGTGCTTTCACGATTTCTCGATCTCGAACTGCTCTCGAATCAGGTTGAAAACCGAGCGAGTGACTCTCGATCGTCGATCCGTGACACCTTAAGCGTGCCTATGTAGACACAAGCTTAGCACAGATCCGCGTGCGAGAGAAATAAAACGGCGAAGTTATGCCGCTTTTTTCAGCCGCTCTGCTCTCCCTCTGCGCGCTTACGGTGAACATACCGGGTGTCCTTGCGGAATGAAAGTACCCTGGAAAACGTGACCTCTCCTTCCACGTATGAGTAATGCGGCACCGGCTGTTCCAATCGTGTTCAAGTCTAGCCTGCTCCGAGGAAGGACCGATTCTGTGTACCTCCGTCTTTTGTAGTTCGCCTTTAGCTGTGGCAATTTTCTTTGGGACTTAGAATTTTTAGGGGTTGGTCATTATGCTTGGGACTTATAATTTTAGGTGGGTTAGCCATTTTTCTTAGAACTTAGAATTTTAGGTGGATTGGACATTTTGCATGGGACTTAGAATTTTAGGTCGGTTGGCCATTCTTCTTGGGACTTAGAATTTTAGGTAGATTAGTCGTTTTGTTTAGGACTTAGAATTTTTAGGGGTTGGCCATTATACTTGGGACTTAGAATTTTAGGTGGATTGGACATTTTTCTTGGGACTTACAATTAGAATTTTACGTAAATTCGTCGTTCTGTTTAGGACTTAGAATTTTTAGGGGTTGGTCATTATGCTTGGGACTTAGAATTTTAGGTGGATTGGAAATTTTTTTTGGGACTTAGAATTTTAGGTAGATTGGTCGTTTTGTTTAGGACTTAGAATTTTTAGGAGTTGGCCATCTGGCTTGGGACTTAGAATGTTAGGTGGGTTGGTCGTTTTGTTTGGGACTTAGAATTTTAGGTGGGTTTTGAAACGTCGAGGCTATCATATGTTAGCAGCTTATCGAATTCTAGATTAATTGGGTTTTCAGAGGTGAACGCTCATTGATTGATAGCCTAGTTACCCTGTCTTTATGAAGGATCGGTTCTGCATGTCCTCTGCTTCTGTATTTTTTGGATTTCAGCTATGGTTATTTTGCGTAGAATCTACAATTTTAGGTCGGTTTTGAACCAACACCATATATCATTACTTTATCGAATGCTCGATTAATTAGCTTTTCAGAAGTTCACATTTATAGACTCATGGCCTATTAATCGGAAATTATATATTAGAATAAAAATAAATTTTAATAGAGTGAAAGATTAAATTGTATCTTAGAATCTCTGATAGATCTATTAAGATTAGATCAATGTTAAACAATTCCGAGATTTATAGTTACCAATTTGCCCGGAGAGAACGATCAGAAAAATCACAGAATAAGTGATGAAACGTATTTCAATTTATCACCCCTTTATCTCAAATCATCTCGCCAGCGCTGCCGGTTTCATAAAATTCAATTGATCAAACCTACAAAAAGTGCATCGAAGCGTCAAATCGCATATAATTCTTCCTCCTCCACCTCCAGGAAACTCGTAGCCGCGATATCGTCTGCGAATAAAATTGATTGAAATAGCAGAGTCGAAAATTCGCGAGAGCGAATTCACGGTTCTCGGTGTCGGTATTCATTATGCACGCAGAGCGGGATGTTAGAAGTCCTTCGTATTGCGCGATGGGAATCTTAATGCGATACCATTAACATAAAAACATCGTTGAGTTTGGCGCTTAAGATTTCATAAATTGTTATTCCAAGTATGGCGATTACCTGTGAATTATTGCATCCACTGCGGCAATGTTTCGAAGATAATTCGTTGAATTTGTTGCCTTTACGAATTTCCCTGGCGAGGAACAGTTAACTTCACTTTGCGTATTATCAGAGTGATATATTAGTGTCGTTGGCAGCTATTTTAACTTTGTTAAGCCTCTTTCCGCTGATTTGCATAGACGAGCAGCACTAATTACGTCATCGGCAGAGTGGAACTATTAATGCATTTTAATCCAACCATTCGCCGTTTTATTAATTTTCTTGCAGTTCGACGGCAAGAAAATTAACACGATTGCAATGGAAATCTATAAATTGACAATATTTCAATAAAATTACAAATAAAACCTAGTACAATAATAAATATTATCGTAATTATCCTCTTATCAAATATGATTCATACAAGTGTCGTATTAACACTAGATCTACGGGCGTTAAATCTGTTATAGTTAAATATATTAAATACGTACTTTGAAAATAGAGGAATCAATAGGTGGAAAAGTTGATTAGTCAAGTAATTTGTGTATTATAAAATATACGTGAAATATCTACTGCACCGCTTTTCTATGAACTTGTGAACCGTTTATAATAAAGTAGGAATCCATCAATTTTATAGATTCCGTAGATCTAGTGTTAATAATGATATTTTAACTCTCTACAATAATTGCAAACATTTCTATTAATTCATCTCGATAATCCATTGAAACGAACGCGGAAAAACACCTCCCGTCTTCCCGTAGTCGTATTACGCTTCGCGTAATTCCAATCGAATGCAAATCACATGCAAATAAATTAGATGAAAACGTACAACCGATAGAAACGTGTCTTTCGACGAGGCTCGTTCGCGCGCGATTATCGTCGTTGTATCTCGTCACAGACGAGCGGACATCGTTCCATGCGACGATCTTTGCACGTTTAATCGTCAGATGAATCCTGCTTTAATTTCAGGCCCGTGGAAAATAGTGGGGGACGTGTCGAAGGAGGAAACTTATTGCTTCCGATTCCGAACGATCGAGTTTCGCGAAAGTGGAGCAGCTACGTGAGATCCGGTTTCGGAAGGACGGAAAAATATGAGCATCTCGTGAAGTCGGATAAAGTGGAGCTTTCAGACACCGAAGGGGTTGCATCATGGAGACCGAGGAACTTACTAGGCTTGTAGACGAGATCTACAAGGTAAGCAATGGGATTTTCTTAAATGAGACGTTTAGTTTGGAGATGGCACAAATGACAGTAAAGATGCTGATTTTTCAATGACTATAGGTCATTACTTTTACTGAGAAATATAAGCAATACTTGTTGAAAATTGGTTTCAATATTTTGAAGCATGTTAAAGCGCAGGTTTTTAACGCTAAACCTGCCGACGTTATATTTACTAAAATTTACATACTGAAATACCAAATTACCAAAAAAAATACCAAACTTACTTCCAAATACTTTGGAAAAAGAGAAATCAAGAGGTGAAAAATAGAAATGGAATATTTACTTCATGTCTCTAACAATTTAGGTAATTTTTAGAAAAAATTGGGAGCCGGTCATTTTGACTGGATTGTTAGGTTTAGTGTTAAATATCTCGAATTAAAGAAAAAGTGACTTGTGCCATTTTCAAAATGAACGACTCAGTTGTTTCGATATGATTGCATGTGGCTTTGTTTTTTTCTCATTACGCTTCCAGTTTATTGAATTTTTTAACATTGTTCTGAAGGAGTGAAACCCCTTTTTAAAATCAGCTTTCACTTTTGATATATTTTTCTTTCTATGGATAAACAGACAGGGAATAATTTCTGGTGGAAAAGTAATTGATATTCACGTAAAAGGTAGAAGTTTGGAAGAATATGTTTATGCAATTTTACAGTTCGACTTTAACTTTGCATCGTTCTGCAGTCTTTTAATATTTATTACATTGTATCTTACTTCTTATAAAATTAACCACACAATTAATTTCGACAAGTTCTTTTCGAATTCAGAAATTTAAATAGAAAAATAAAACACAAATAAAAAAACTAAAAATCTGCCGCTTAACGGAGAAACTCAATAAATTCCGCGTGCAACAATGTACTTTTGACATTTATCTACAGGACTCAGCGCAGCTACATAACTTATTCATATTTTCATCGTCTATTTAAACCGCACAAATATCTCCCCCACGGAAAACCCTGATATTTGCAAAATCTAATTTACAACGCTTTCTTTATGCCTCTCCATAAGAAAGCTACGGTTGTCTACGTTCTTTCGCACCGTTATTTGTATTTCTCTCTCCCCAGCAATATCGCAGAATTCGCGAAACTCACCCTCCACCCCCTCTAATTCCGTTTCCCGCGCGTTTTCTGCACCGCGCTGAAATGCGAATTGCCCGTCGCACGTTTTGTCCCGTCTATGGATATACCCCGCGATTATTCTCTCGCCTCGGGCCAACAAAATTTCCATTCTCTTCGTGTGAGCGAGAACAACCGCGAAAACACCAAGATAGAAAGCCCCGAACGCGTACTTGTACGCGCGGAATAATGAAAAATGCTTTCCGCGCGTATGCTTTCGCGCAGGGTTGATATTCGCGCTTGCATACGCTCGAATTTTCGCGTATACCGGAATCCTCTCTTGTATCCTGCGTTACCTTCTCGGCGGAATTTTATTTTTATACGAGCTCTGGCCGAGTTATAATTTACCCTTACCGTCGTACTATCCGTTTAACGTGGCTGTCTTTAATTTCGCGAATTTTTCCGCGTTACAGTAAGCTGAACTTTTCGCGGCACGCTGTTTTCTCCTCTCTGCGTTTTCAGTTGCAATGAAAATCACTGTGACGCGAGGGAAATGTAGGGGTTTTTAAATTGTTTCGTGCTTTACGTTTTAATGGGGTTTTGTCGTAAATTGCAGGAAGAATTGAAGTTGTTTTGAGGGTGATAGTTGCAGGTTAGTTTTTTAGGTATTTTTTGCAGTGTTAGTGGAAGATTTTAAATTTTGAAATTATTTTTTTGTACCTTGTATCTTTTGGAAGAGTATCGAAACAGGGGAAATAGGCGAAAAGTGATTTGGACTTTTATTGTGGGAAATGTACCGAGGATGCAGAATTTTTTCGTAGTTTTCCTTCATTTTATCAGGTTTATTTTGCGACAAGGGCATTTTTGCATTTGATATAGCGCTGCTGAGTGCCGTGTACACATATGTGCGCATGTATCGCGAAAAATTCGCGGGCATCGCCTCCGTGGATGGCACGTGCGAATTTTCATAGTTCGATCAACGTTGCTGGGGTTATTGACCTCTAGATAGTTTATCCAGTTTCTTTTTTCGAGAAGAACCGAGTTGCAGAGTGAATTGTCCGAAAATTTCGACTAAAACGAACAAGCTGCATACGTAAAATATTCATACATTCGCAAAAATTGATCAGCAAGTAGTATGAATATAATGAAAAAGATGAGAACTCGAAGAGTCAAATTCTCCTCGATTCTCAGTTTCCCCGGGCTTCTTGAGTTTCAAATGAACAGAGGAGAGAATCGCCGATTTGAGGAAACTTTCTTAGCAATTTTCCTCGGAAGTTTCTTCACGCAAGGAAACGTAAAGGAACTTTGGAAAATTTTAAAAATTCACCACGACCAACGAGTAACCGCGACAGTAGTTTTTGTTCATCGTTTCCCCTACCCTCTCTGAAGGGGCTCCTCGCACGATGGTGTACCCGTTCACCGCAGAATTCCTCGATAATTAGGTGTCGCCTCGGAAAATTATCCGTCGCGAGTACAAGAGACGAAGACGTGGGATGAGGTGGCGTCGCACGAAAGCCGACAGAGAGGGTGACAGAGAAGGAGTGAGAGAAAAATAGAATTATAGGGAGAGAGAGACAGGAAGAGAGAAATAGAAAGATAGAGAGAGAGCTAGGAAGAAAGAAGTAGGTAGATAGGTAGAGAGATAAGACAGAGAGATGGAGTAAGCAAAGGAGAAAGGGGGAAATAGAAAGGTAGAGAAAGAGGTAGGAAGAGAAAAATCTAGACCGAGAGAGTAAGAGCAAGGGGAAGGGAGAAATAGAAAAATAGATATTGAGAGAGTAAGAGCGAAGGAAGAGAGAAATAGAAAAATAGAGGCCGCGAGAGTAAGAGCGAGATGAAGAGAAAAATAGAAAGATAGAGAGAGAGTGTTGAGGATACAGCCCTGTAATCCGAGATATATTCACATGTTAACATTGTATTGTTTTTTTGTTGAAACTATAGAAATGTAATATGGCAAATGTCATACATTAAATATTGAATTGTATTATGTTTAATTAATAAATTGCCTCTGTTCCAAGTTTATATAAAGTTTGAGTTTCAACAGAGAGCTAGGGAGAGAGAAATAGAAAAATAGAGACCGAGAGAGTAAGAGTGAGAGGAAGAAATAAATAGAAAGATAGAGAGAGGGAGCTGGGGAGAGAGAGATAGAAAAATAGAGACCGATAGAGTAAAGAGAGGAGAAGTCAGAAATAGAAAAATATAGACCGAGAGAGTAAGAGCGAGATGAAGAGAAAAGTAGAAAGATAGAGAGAGCCCTAGGGAGAGAGAAATTAAAAAATAGAGATTGAGAGAGTAAGAGCGAGGGAAGAGATAAATAGAAAAATAGAGACCAAGGGAGTAAGAGTGAGAAGAAGAGAAAAATAGAATGATAGAGAGAGAGCTAGGAAGAAAGAAATACGCAGATAGATAGAGAGACAAGATAGATAGATAGACGAAGAAAGGGAGCTATAGAAAGATAGGAAGGACTGATAGGAAGCAAGGTAGAAATACGAAGATAGTGAGAGCGAAGCAGTGAGAGACAACTAGAAAGATGGATGGAGAGACAGATAGAGGGAGAGGGAGAGACAGTGGGTGGATGGTAGCGTTCACGGGAGCGGGAATGATTAGGCGGAAGGTAATCTTATTAGTCGTTCGGCAGTCAAGCTTTCCTTCAAACTCTCGAGCGAGAACATCCCTTCGCTCCTCACCGCGATCCAACCTACCAACTCGGTCTCTCCCATTATCCCTCGGGACGTAGCCTGTTATGCGAACTAACGACAGGTATTTCGAGGGAAATGCGAAAGGAACGTCGCCGAAGAGACGCACCCCATAATGATGATAGCTGTTGGCTTACATCGGCTTACACCCCTTCCAATCCTCTTGGACGATTTGCTTTTGTTGCTGATATTGAATCACTGCGATGTCGTTATATCGCTATTGCTCGACAATGGTGTAACGAGGTTGTTGACTATGGCATCGTGTTTCTGGGTTCGTTTCCATGGAATAGTTTCTGTTTTACGCCCATGGGGTGGAACTGGGGTGGCCGTGCTGCTCGGCCTCCAAGTCGTTACTCGAATGGGACGATTTGAAAATTCGAGAGGGTGAGATTGGGGATTTTTTTATTGCTTGTAACGAAATCGTGTTTGATCAGCTTTGAACTGGGATTTTCAAGTATTACGTGTGATTTTTAACACTAGAGGTACCGATGTTAAATCGATTATATTTCAATATATTAAACAAGTACTTTGAAAAAAGAGGAATCGAAAGGAAGAAAAGATGATCGATTTGGTAATTTATGTTTTATGAGGTGGACTTAAAATATTTACTATATGACTCTCCCATAATCTTATGGAATTTTTGGAAAAAATAGGTTTGGTAGTTCTAGTGTTAAGTAATCTGGAATTCCGATTTTGAACTTTGAGGATTCTATGCACACGTATCATTGCGCTCGGGAAATCCAATAGAATTAATAATCGTTATGATTTAATTACTCCTGTTTACCTTTCTTCAGTAAAAACCTGCTGTAAATCGTCGTAAAATACATTAAATCGCTGCATATTATTATAAACTATCATTTCTCCGTGCGCTAGGTCGAATAGAGGTCATCGAACACTTACATTTTTACATTCCAATATATTTAGATACACATAAAAATAAATTCCTGACATTTTTAAACAGGACAATGCAATTTCAAGTATTAGGTGTGATTTTTAAGTAATCTAGAATTTCGATTTGAATTTTGAGGATTCTATGCACACGTATCATTGCGCTCGGGAAATCCAATAGAATTAATAATCGTTATGATTTAATTACTCCTGTTTACCTTTCTTCAGTAAAAACCTGTTGTAAATCGTCGTAAAATACAATAAATCGCTGGATATTATTATAAACTATCATTTCTCCCTGTATTACATTTAAAAGTGTATTACCTTACATTTTTCCATTTCAATATATTTAGATGCAAATGAAAAGAAATTCCTGTAATTTTTAAACAAGACAATGGTATTGTTCATTGAATGATCGTCTTTCCTCCGAGCAACGTGTCGTTAATAAAAGCGCATGTAATACTTCGATATAAAGTCCCTTGACATTTCGCTAAATTGCCGTCAATGTGCGCTATCGTTGACGCGGACATTAGAATAATTAATTCAACCTACATCGATGCAATTTACGTCGGTTTCCCTGTCGATTGAAGTAACAACGATAATTGCAAATTTACCTCGACAAGTCTCGTTCCTTCGCCTTCAATTTACGTTCACTCCGTAATCGCTATCGCGGGAACTCGTGACGTCGAATAACTGTGATAGCGTAGTTGGAAACAATGTTAGAGCTGTTTTGTGCGTCGAATAATATTCAACGGTGCGCGAGCAAGGTAGAAAGGTGCAAACATTTTGAAAATGTATTCAGGAATGCACGGTTACGCCCGTACGATTTTCTAATATCGCGGCGAACATTTCGCGGGGAAATTATGCAACAAAGTTATCGCGAAATCTGAATATTCCATGGAGTTTCTCATCGTCAAATCGCCAGTCCTCTGGTACATCTGATTTCTGCACTAACGATATTCATATTTGTTGAACCTTACACCCTCAGTGGGTCGAGGTTCATTGGTCGAACCGGCTACTATTTTTTAAACATTAATTAATTTGAGGGCACAGCGAAAGTCGACCTAATCCGGAGTCAATCATCGTCAGAGAGTTTGACTGTATATTAGCTTCCTCCTCAATTTTTTTAATAGTGATTGTTCTGTACAACTATGGTCTTTTTGTCCAGAATCTGTAAGTTTAGGTGGAATGAAAACCATAGAAATTATAATATGCATATCGTGATTGCTCCTCGACTATTATGGTCATTTTGCCTAGGACCAGATTGCTTTGCTGGGTTTCGAATCATCGAGACTGATTCATTAAATAGTAATTTAGGAGAGACAACGGGGTTGTGAACTCTGACCTAGTGATTGCGTGTCTGAGCCTTTACCTGTGATGGTCACCATAGGCTTGTAAATGTTATAGTCTTTTCGCCTAGGAGCTAAATGTTTTTAGATGAATTCTGAATCACCGAGGCTAATATATTAAATAGTAATTTACTAGAGGCAACGGAGATGTGAACTCTGACCTAGTGATTGCGTGTATGAACCTCTACGTGTGTTAGCCACCATAGCCTCTTAAATGTTATGGTCTTTTCGCCTAGAAGCTAAATGTTTTAGGTGGGTTATATAGTAATTTGTTTTTAAGGATATGTTAAATAGTAATTTAGGAAAAATTGTTCGGAGGCGACGGGGCATTTGAACTCTGACCTAGTGATTATAATTTAACTCTTTAGCAACCATAGCCCCGGTAGATGTTGTGTGCTATTAATAGAATTTTTCGGTTATTTTTATTTGTTTGCTTTCACTTCGTTTTTGTACGATGCGAATTGTAATGCAAATTGGATTACATTTTCATGGAATTGTTACAAACTTTGGGAATTTTTGTACGATATTAAAATTAATAAATCATATTGTACAATTTGTTTTGTACGTTTCGAGGGAAAAATTGAGTTGAAGTTACAATTGAATTGTTTTCAAAGAGTACGCTGAACGAGGAGCGTTACGATTCGTCGGAATGAAAAAGATAAAAACAATTCTTGGAGTACGAAATTAAACTGAGACTAACTCTGAAAACTTTCAGCTTTCACCGATTCAGAAACCGGCTTTGTGTAAAGCTCGTTATGTTCTCTGATATAATAAGTTGTTTCAATTTTACACGGGGGAAAAAAAGGCGAGGGAAAATAGAATAAACTTGTAGAATCGCGGAAAACCCACTTTCCTGCGGACGAGACGTTTAACGCGGCGAGTGAAATTGTTTCTGGTAATTAACGTCTTCCTTAACGAAGTCCCGTCATTAAACTCCGCTTATATTTACTAGATTCTCCAAAGAACAGAAAGATATCTCGAAAGCGTCCTGGATAAGAAGATGATTAATTACAACTGCGATTGTAAATTCAACAATGAACTTATTTAAACGATTAAAAGGCACGCAATTACATTTGTCGGGTAAATGGAAGTCAAATAAGATCACGGTGAATCGAGGAAAAGCGAGTTTCAGAATCGGTGAGCTAATCGATTACACGTAAATCAATTAACACTAGTTCGATACCTCATTAACTCTGGAATCACTTCTCTCCGCTTTGACTCGTCTGGTTGCTCAGGATTTCTGGAGAACTTTGATTTTATCGCGGGTGAATTACGGGGATTTCTTGGGTCTAGAGTACTTAATGAATGGAACACCACTACTGATAAAAACATATCAGCACTTTTTTAACATTCATTACATAAATAACGATTAAGAAAAAGATTTGTAGAGCTTTACAAGAATACATTTGGCAAAAATCACCCTGTTTTAAATTCTTCCCGCAAATAGCTAATTCTAAAGTATCTAGTTTTCCAATGACCGGGAAAAATGATCAAAAATTACCCCTTAATGAAGTTATTCTCGCAAATATCTATTTCTAAAGCATCTAGTTCACTAATCACTATGGAAATTGGCCAAGAATCATCCCCTACTAAATTCCTTGTCGCAAATATCTAATTCTAAAGCATCCGATTCTTTGATCACTGTCGAAATTGGCCAAAAATCATCTCTTACTAAATGTCTTCTCGCAAATATTTAATTCTGAATTATCCAGTTCTCTGATAATTATGGAAATTGGCCAAAGTCAGCCCCTACTAAATTTCTTATCGCAAATATCTAATTCTGAAGTATCCAGTTCTCTGATAATTATGGAAATTGGTCAAAGTCAGCCCCTACTAAATTTCTTGCCGCAAATATTTAATTCTGAAGTATCCAGTTCTCTGATAACTGTCGAAATTGGCCAAAAATCATCCCTTACTATATTTCGTCTCGTAAACATTTAATTCTAAAGTATCTAGTTCCGCAATAACCGTAGAAATTTACCAAAAACCATCCACTAAATTTTTAGTCTAAAATCTCAAAATACATTTTCAATCCCCTAAATCTAAAAAACACCAACTCCGACAAAACATTCAATAACATCGTCACCACAAATGAATAGCAATTACTCAAAAACTACACAGAATTTTTCAAGAACCCTAACGTAATTTCACAGGTTAACCCTAACCGCACCATACCCGGTAAAATGACCGGTTCGGTGAAATGAAAATATATGATATTTTGTCCTATTAAATGAACACTGTTCTTTACGTTGTTTTCCATTTAAAGCTGACAGTCTCCCACGTTTCTTTCAGAAAGATATTATCATTAATTTATTACCGTTCACAAGATGTGCCATAGCAAAAATAAGTATCCATAAACTATCGGTACGGTCAGTGTTAAAGAAACAACAACCTCGAAAATTCCTGCCACCCTTTTACCCTCTTCCTTTTTCACTTTTTACACAACGATTATCCCCCAGCGGCCATAAATTTATCGCTAGGCGGTAAAGTTATTAACGTAATTACCGGTGAAAAGCTTAAAGGGGTTGTCCTGCGCGCGATATGGACTACCGCTCTTTACACCCCCGTAATCGATCTAACCTTCGCCGGCCTACGGAAATAAAGGATACAAATCGGTTTTCCGGGGCTTCTGCCGTATTTCGACGTGCCGAAATTAAACTGCCGGGCCAATGATCGCCCCCGCTGCCGGTGGTTGGAACGCCGCCGGTGCTCGTAATCCAAGCTGATCCCTTAATTTTCGTGGATTCGCTTTTACAGGTGGCCATGGCCGTGTATGGGAGCCCGTGTATTCCCATACACTCACCCATGTAACTCGACTCACACGTTTCCACGCGTGTCGAGACTATTTGTATCTGCTCGTGCATATATTAATCATACTCAAACTTGTTTCTGCACACTCGAACATCCGAACGTGTCCGATCAAAGTCGCATTCAATGGTGTCCATCGAGGGTAGTCGACTCTTCAGTTGTTTGCATGGTGTTCGAAATCCGGCGTATTTGCCATTATGACGTCGCGCGGTTTTATTTGCTGGATGTTTGTTAAGAAAGAATGACGATGTGTGCGGTCGATGATGAAGGTATTCGTCGAGACCTATTATAACGGGATTGTAAAGGGGTGCGGATGTTGCGTTAATAGGGTGAAAATTGATGCGCCATGGTATTCATCGGTGGTAGTTGTAATGACTGGGAATTTTGTATATTCATGAAGCTTCTTTGAAAATTATTCGTATATATCTACGTGTTATTGGTTCGGTTTATGGACAAAGATCGTAACGAGGGATTGAATCGCGCGGAGAGTTGATTTTCTTAGATATCGTTCCTCTGGACGTTGCAATATTACCGATCGGTTTACCCCGATAAAACTTTATCTCGCGGAAAATAGATTCCGAACAGATAGCATCGATATATTTGCCGAGTATTTTATCTCTGAAGTCGGCACTTTAAAGTCAAGACCAATGACTCTTCAGATATCGTAGCGACTCTGTTAAACAATGAAAGCCAGAGATTCCAGTTACGCCTTTCAAGATTGCTCAACGGCAATTCCCAAATAGGTGATCTTCGATATTCACAGTCGACATTTCTATCTGATTACGTTCGCGTGTGCTGGTCCGATAGTCACACTTGTGCTCGGTTACATCGACGATTTGGTCAAACCATGCAGAGACATGGGATTCCATGGTGTTGGTGCAGCCTCCCGGGCACCTGTTTCGAAGGGTGGCGTCTCGATGGTGGTCCTGATGTAGATCGGAAGCCAATTAATATCCTCCACCGGTATTCCTCACCCCCTTTCTCCATGGCGAACCGCCGGAATACACCCCGTTGAAACATAACTGTGCGGCTGGTGATATACTCGCGCCATGGGGCTCGCTTGTCGGCGATGGGACCCCATAAACCCCGTCACGCGATAACGGCGTTAACCTGTAGTTACCTCGTTATTTTCTGACGGTCCTTCGCCCGAGGAAATCGAGATTGTAACAAGAAGACGTGCCGGCCTCTTCTTCTTCTTCTTCCTTCCGTATCCTTCAGGAATTTTTCCTCTGATTTACGCCGCACTGATTTATCGCGGCGATTTTCCCAGGGAATTTATTAACGCCCGGGGTGATTCGTTTTACTTGTTTTCCCGTATCTCTGGGATTTTGATACAGGTAGTGTCGTCTGGACGGTTTATGGAATTTATTAGGTGTGCGCTTTCCTTAAGTGAATCAACGTGGAAATTCAAGGGGTTGAATGGGGTCGATGGTTGCGATAAGCGGCGCTGTTTTATTTCGGGAATATTGAAAGCATTATTTATTGCCTTCCTGTCTTCTATGTAATTGTCGTTTCTACCTTCTGTACTTTCTTCAGAGGGAAATCTTTGAACAGTGTACCATGTTCGTACGCAAATTAGAAATTGTAATTATACTTTCAGCCCTTGTATTACGATACCGTAACAATTGATTTTTTTAGGTCAATGGTTTCCTTCCTAGGAAAGGGTAAAGGTGTTGATTAGCGTGCTGTTTCGTTGCGTTTCATCCTGGGCCTGTTCGTGGGCTCGTCAGAAGGGCTGACCGAACAGGTCCTGCCCTAGACACTGTGCCTCGGATGGGACGATAGTATCTGTTGAGCGATCGTATATATAGAAACCGATCGTCGTTGAACAACTCGCGAGAGCGATCCATCGGTGGACACGAGGTCTAGCGGACGATCCTAGAACTAGGGCCTTAGGCGTAATGGCAACCGGTAGATCGGCGGTGGTGGTCGATAGGTTGTGCCGCCACATTTAAAAAAATATAGTTTTATCTTACGATGTTGTCAGCATTAAGTTCCATGACACTTTTCCAGCGTTCTCAAAAGCTCATACATCGCTTTCTTGTAAAAATCGAAAGTTTTCTTTGCAAAGATATGAATTAATTGCTGTTTTAACCTCGGCATAGCTTTTGAAATTTTTATCGCCAAAGAAATTTGACCAAGCAGAAGCAAAGATGCAACGTTAGTTAATTTCCAATTTTTTCGCGAATTTTACGTTTTTTTACAAACGTGCATCGATTCAAAGGGTCTCGTAGGTTGGAAGAAATAATTTTCCTACACCCTGTACCTTCAAGACTCCCCCTCTTAATTAACATAAACGACCACACGTAATTATGAATGGCACTCTGTACCATTGCCAACAACCAGATGATCATCGGGTTCATTGGTTCGAAACTCCGAAGCGAAACCGCAGCACGGAATTCCCAACGAGTCTCGTGCAGTGCTTTCCGAAGCACCCCCATGGAGACACGCCATTAATAATCTTTAAAAAGGTGAGCCAGCATTAGCGAGGCTGGTAAGCCGCGGCTAACGTGGCTTAGTTGGCCAAGTAAGTGCAGCACGTGCCCTAACGAGGGTGTGCTCATTGTGCATATTCATTAGGACGTTCATTACGACCACTTGTCGTCCTCTGGCATCCCTTCTCTCTTAACGGCCGAAGGGATTAATTTTTAATATCCTCCGCGGTGTCGGGGGCGAAAGGAAGTCTTCTTCTCGCGGCTTTCTTCCGTTCCGATCGCCCCTCGGCAGCTGGAAACATTTCTATCCTTCGCGATAAATTAATTTTGTTTTACTCCCTTCCCTGCGAGCGGAACTCCCTTGGAAAAAAATTCATTACCATGTCGCAATACGGCTGGAAGGGAAGTTCCCGTTGTACGATAAAGGAGGACGATGTAATTCGGCAGGGATGGTCTGCACGTTTATATCACGGGATTTCCTTTTTTCATCTTTCTTTCTTTTTTCTTTGTCAAGGCCCTGCTCGGTGTACGGTAGGAATTCGAATTTCGCGGGCTCTTAGAAGCGGGTAGAAGTCAATTCTGAACTGTGAAGTTCCTTTTTCATTGTTAACACGTTCGCGGACAGTAAAAATTTCAGTGAGCTGCAAAATTAGTCAGTCGTGTATTACACTTCTAATTTACACTTCTAATTAGACAGAAAAAATTAAATAGTATAAAAGTACTCAATGAATCACTTGGCCGTAACTTTAAACTGTATAATAATTACAAAAAAATTAGGTTATACATATTTATTCATTTAAAAATTCTAACAAAGTTAAAATATATTTTGAATCAATATTTTTTTATGTTATACTATTTACAACACTCATAGATGGCTCTTTGATTGCGGTCCACTTTATTTTGGAGTTTTATTGACCCGGTAAATATTTTCAGTTGGACGTAGCTGAAAAAAGTGACCTAATATTTTGTTTGACTACGATTTATTTATTTTAATTAACACGTACGCGGTCGCCTAGGGGTATAATTATAAAAATATAAACGTACAGGTGTGTCAGTGTCCTCGAAGAGGGTAAGGTTTGGATGTTTATCTTCTGGCGATATATCCAGTGAGTCGTGTTTTTTCTTTTATTTTACCCTTTTTTTAAAATGTTGACATTCCTCGGGAAGAAACATGGTACAATTAACGAAATGAACTGGTCGCGCTGGTTCGTTTGTCTCGGCGAAGACGTCTGGATTTTATAAAAGCGACGGAATTCCGTTCTCCGTCCTCCCAGAGATATCGTCGGACGTAAATATTATTTAATAATGGAAATAATATTGGGTTTAACGTCGCCATAGTAATTTCGAGGGTGCTCGACCCTCCTGCACTCCGAATTCCACGATTCGGCTTTGTGAAAAAAACAAAGCAATTTTACACGATTTTATTCGAACGATCAACGAATCGAAAATATTAAAAAAAAATCCTCCCGATCAAGGAGATTTGTCGGATATAATTGCGTTCATTGTAAAAAAAATTCATTATTCCACTCTCGTTCTCTTTCTTCTCGAAAATTATCGATCACGGTTGAGTGCACTCTGAAATTATTAATTTCGCGATATGTTTCAATATACCAGCACGAAGAAAATTCGAGCGAAAGTAGGAGAAGCATATTAATTTGTATGAAAAGGAAGGAGGTGATAGAATTAATGAAATTACGATTCGACCTTGCGGAGAAGCGAGAGCTAGCTCTCGTAAAAACCCTGATGTAGGAGGTGTTCATGCGTGCTTCCCAGCTGGGGAATAGTTAATAACGAAATTTCGATGCAATTTCGATAAAATATCGGCCTGGAGGTCGACACAGGCCGTGCACCGTGGTTTCTAATATCGCCAGGGTAAAAAATGTTCATTATCTACCTTTAATTTGGCCCGAGCTACGTCGTTAGTTGTATTAGTTCGATTAACGAGATGTATTTTTTGGTAGAATTAGACGCCAGACGGGAACACGTCTCGTGTCTGAAGATCTTAAGATCGTTAACGAGGTAGAATACTAACGAACCAAGATAATTCTCGAACATCATGAAACAGCAGGTTCTCTTACAATTTATTCTTTATGAAACGAAGGAGATGATGCTTGAGTTTTTATTTTCAATGAAACGTTCTTTTTTAAATCGCGCTTCGTTATAATGATTGAAGGAAATTGAAAAGAAAGTTCGTTCGCCGAGTTGTCGTCTGACTCGTGGAAATATAGTTGAATATGGCGTTGAATATACGCGAATATAACGCCACTTGTGAAGCTTTAACTCGCGAAATTATATTTTACGTTTTGAATATTTCTCTGCTATTTTTTTTCTGGGATTATTTTTCTTCTTTTCATTAGGTTCATTCGTGTAATGCTTATTTCTGGCTGGTTTTACTTTTTAGGTGGAATTACAAATTTTATTTTCGCTTTTACACGGTGTGCAAATTGGATTTTGTGATTTCTGGAAATTTCGAGGGTGCATTCGTAATTTGTGCGTAATTGCAACGAAGATTGATAAATAACTTACGCAAAGTAATTTTTAAAAAATTCAAAACACGTATCCAAGCAATCCAATTTGCAATTTTTCAATTTTCACGTGCAGAGTAAAGATAGGAGAGTTTTTTAAACCGTCAAAATAATTTTTCATCGGTCAAATTTAACGAATTCCCGCGAAAAAGTTCGAAACCATCGATCCCCGTGCGAGCCATGAATCCAATTCAAAAAAGTAATTCTAAAAAATTCTAAAACACATATCCAAGAAATCCAATTTGCAATTTTTCAATTTTCACGTGCAGAGAAAAGACAAAAGTATTTTTTAAACAGTCCAAAATATTTTTTCATCCGTAGATTTCACGAATTCCCGCAACAGAAACCTTTCAGTTATAATTCGAAGTACGATATTCTGCATGTAATGATTGTTTCACGGGTGATAGAGAAGGAGTCTGTTGAAATCGATGCGCATACCTCGCGTTATCGTTCCGAAGCACATTGTCGTCATTTGAGAAGGATATAGGCAGAGAAGGGGAATAGAAACTGGCAATTAGGGGCGAGGATACCAAGTATCTTGGCTGCATACCTTGCTAAGTGGGTACAGATCTGCCGGGAATTCCTGAGCAATCATTGTGGATCATTTTTTCCATCGAATTTTACTTGGTATTCCACTCGTGAGCGTAGTCGTTCAATATGCAGACTATTCGGTGCAAAATGGGGTATGACTATCGTCTGGAATTAGATTCCAGCTGCACGTATAACAGCTGTGGAGATGAAGGTGAGAATTCGTAACTTAGGGTGCTTATTGTTTCGATTTTTAACACTCTTTAGAATCTTTCTGTTAATGTCACGTCTCGTGAAAATAATCTAAAATAATCTGAAAATAATCGATTATCCGAAATGTAGGTGAAGATTTTTCAAACTGAAGCTCGTTATTTATAGAACACGGAAATGAATAAGGGAAATCAAGTTAAATTAACCCCTTGTCCTACAATAACGAGTGACACTCGTGATGCGATAAATTAAAGAGAGAATTAGAAATTTTCATGTTTTGCAAACCTATGAAATTGAAAGTATTAATGAGACGCAACGCGATAAAATTATTTCTATAATATTAATTTTGCGTTAAATTAGACGATACATCAAGAATTACTGATTAATTTTTATTTTAGCAATTTAAAGCTGAATTATTGCAGATGCAGTTACAAAAGAAGTCGTAGGGCAAGGGGTTAAAGGTCTTACATATAGGACTCCTAAAAAGTACAGTTAATTTCAAATTCTCAAACGCCTCTGGCAAAGTATTCCTAAATTATTATTCGATATATCGTAGCCACGGTGATTTGGGGCTCATCTGAATAGATACTCCTGAATGATATGATTATAGTGATTAATTTGAAAAATATAAAAGAAAAAATGACGTAAATCGTTCGGAATACAAGGTTACTCGTTGTAGCCATGCCGAAGTCTTCAATTGTTACTGTAAATATTCTACTTCAACGTCATCCCTAATTTTAGGGCGTATTTGCGGCAGGTGTAGGGTAATCAGTGTTATATTTGACGAAGCCGGATGCTTCGGGCATTTGGTGACTATTAATTGTCAAAGTAGTCAGGGTTTGCCAGTCAGCGTCCACGTTAAGTGTAGGCTTGCAACTGACGTTTCGCTAACATTGCCGGAGGCTTCGTGGGAAGTTCACAGACGCGCTGATGTCGAGAAGAACTCTGCATGGGTTGTGCTGTAATTACATGAAAATTAAAGCCATCATCAAATTAAGATCATCAAACTTCAAGGAAAAGAACAGTCGTCGAATTTAAACCATCTTTTGTTCCTTGCTCTGCAGTAAAGATCGATACTCATCACGTAGAAAATAGAATAAAAACGCTCGACATTTTCTAAGAATCAAGGTGAAAAGATCAGTAGGACGGGACTTTAGAAAATTATTTTAATTTTATTCAAAAGTGTATGATGTATCGGAAACATTCTACCAACATTATACCATAGTATTGTATATTTTCACTGAGACTTATTTTTTTTAACAAACGTTTTTGAAATTTATGGAAAAGCTGCAGATATTTACGTTGTTTCTTATAATACACAAATTACTCAACTCATCATACTCTTTGTCGCTCGATCTCTCCTTTTAAAGTACTTAATATTAATATATTTAAATATAAAAGATTTAACTCCCGTAGATCTACCGTTAACATTAGAACTACCGACGTCAAATCTATTATATTTAAATATATTAAATAGTCGTATTAAATAGTAGTATTAAATAAGATTTAATAAATTACAGTACTTTAATTTATTAAATCTTATTTAATACTACTATTTAATAAGACTATTTAATATATACTTTGGTAAAAAAGATTCGGTAATTTGTATTTTGCGAGATGGACGTAGAATATCTGCTCTATTGCTCTTCTATAAATTTGTAAAATTTTTCTTAAACACCGACAACCGGTCATTTTCACCAGCTTGGTAATTCCACTGTTAATGACACTGTCCTACGCCGTCATAAAAGAAATCGTGAAGCAAACGCTCGAACGGAAGATAACACATTTCCATTTATCCATTGACAACAATTTTACAACCATTTTCCAACGAAACAACGATCCATCTCATCGTAATGTTTCGTAATCAAGGAAGTCGTCCCGTCGTACGTTTTTTTTTTCTACGCCGTGAAACTTCATCGGCGCAACGTACGATTCAGTTCACAAGGGATTCTGATTTATAGACTGCGAAAGCACGGCAAAGGTGCAGAAGCATCTGGAATTCTCTGCACGGCCGTGCAATAACGGTTTTTCAAATTACCGGACGGTGCATTGGATTCTCTCGATGCGCATCGAACGAATGGTTACGCCGGCATGCCGATTGAAATCGAAATTCGGCCCGGCATTACGCGATCGAACGAGAACAAACGTCGCAGACGCTGGCTCGTCGCCAATTATAAATTTGCCTTTATGCAAAAGACGCGGGGCTGCGTGTGCGGCTCTTCATGCAAATCTCGCGCAATACCGAGAGAAATCGAGGTGGAAAAATTGTTGTCTACCGGCTCGAAGCTCGTGGATGCTCGTGGAAATGGGAGGGGAAAAAACGGAATTAATTGAATAAATTTGCTTGTGAAAATTACTTTGATACTAAGTAAGAGAGAAATTCTAATTATCTTTGTTTCTTCGTTACATTTTTTATTTCCTGTCTCGTTGATATTAATCTTCGTGTAACGCAGAAATTTATGACATTTAATATCATTTAATAGGTAAGAATTTCATTAATTTTCGTACGTCGTACAGTCGCAATTAAACTCTCGAATTTTTTTCCTTGAACTTCATATGAATTCTCGTAGTTTGGAATTTTTTTTACGTTATATGGGACGGTACAAAATTCCATTCGGACGTGGAATAACACTTTTATCTGTTAAAAATTCATATTCATTCTTTTGTAATTTAATATACTTCTGGGAGATCATTTTTAATTAGTTTCGTGCCATTCATTTTATTTTATGAATAAAAATCTCTCCATTTACAGAGAGAAAAATAAAAATACTTTCAAACGTACATACGGTATAACTATACATTAGTTGTTATACTAAAAGTAATTTTTAATATAGTAGAATAACATTTGAAACATTTTTTAGCTGCTAAATACTAAAAAAAAATACCAAATATATTGTACTTTAAATCTGCAACTACCAGCCTATATATCCATTATATTTAAATATGCCGAATATGGATTTTGAAAAATGAGGAAAGTAGAGGTGAAAAGGATGACCAATTGACTAATTTCGGTTTTAGAAGATAAAATTGGAATATTCACTACATGGCTGTTGAATTATTCGAAAAAATTGAGAACCGGCCTGATAGTTTCAGCTTTAAACGCTAATTAAAATCTCAAATTGTTCATGTCGAATTAAAATTCGAAATTCTCGCGATTTTCGAAGGACTTTGCTTTCTATCATTGTCAATTTTCTGATGTAAGAAGTACATCATGGAACAGCATGCTACCAGTCGCTGCACCCTGAAATTTCTCAAACGTGAATACAGTTGGACGAAACGGTACACACACGATTTATCACGGGTCTCCTCGAGCAACGTTTCCTTCGGCATTAAAACAGTAAGATAAATTTTACGACATGCCAGTACGCGCTTTGTTTGGCAAATAAGAAGGAGACGTCTCTCGATTGTCGTAACTCTAATCTCTTTTATAGCTCTGCATATAAGTTTCGTTTTGCATGAGCTTAATATCACGACGTGAACGATACGGGAAAAAATATTATATGACAACCATTCGGCTGTCGAACGTTTTCTTTTAACGATTTCAAACTTCAAATTACGAAGAATTCTTTATCCCGAACGCACAGTAAATCATGAACGAACTACGGAGAAAGTTTGCATGGTCAAATTACAGCGTAAAAATTAGTTTTGGGTATATTAGCTCACTATCCTTAGCTTTACTCACAGAAAAATGAAAAAAGCATGAAGGTGCACTTTTTGAGAAATATGTGACGTCAGGGAAATCTAATGGTAGGATTTCACTTTGGAAAATAAGTGACATTTCAAACTCGATGAAATTAATGAAAGAACGAAGTTGAACCCCATACGTATTAACACTAATGAAAGCACCAATATTAAATTTGTTAATTTAAATATATTAAATAAGTACTTTGAAAAAGGAGAAATCAAGTTGTAAAGGGGAAGATCACTTAAGTAATTTATGTTTTATAAAGTAATCCCGAAAAATATGTATATAAAAATATTACTGTATGTCTCGTCTACAAATTTGGGGAATTTTTTTAAATAAATTAGAAACCAGTCATTCTGACTGCCTTCGAAGTTCCACTGCTAATTCTGCCGCCGATGATATGTTAAATGAACAATATAAAAAGGAAAAAATACTGAAATTGGTGGATGCATCCAGATAGATGGGAATAATTACATAGGTTATGGATTTTTATTCAAATTTTTACGACGTCTCTTTGGTTTCCATGGGTGCTCTAGCACCGTAGACACGTTTAAACGACGCAAGTACTTTTTCCGCGTCGTCGTCGTCGTCGACGTCCTCGCAGCTGATCAGAAATTGGTCTATGGTAATTTCCCTCGTTTCTCTTCATCGTTGGAATAATGCCGGGCCGAGGGTGACTCGTGTCGGTCTTTTTTCATTTGTCGTTCACAAAATTGCCGAATGCACGGGGGCACGCGTGCGCCACTGCAGGAATGGATGTTTTCCTGGCTTCAGGAATTCCATATGAATATTTATGAGCGACCATCTCGACCTGGGTGCGGTGGATGGAATCTCCGTTTCCCTCTTTTTCTCATTCTCGTCGTCTTTCTCGCTCCCTCGTGCTTTCCGTCCATCTTTACGTCTTTCTCGTCGTTTTCTATCCTGCAACGATGCGTTCTTCCTTTCTCTCGTCGTTAATGCTCGATCGTTGTAAAATCATAGGCTAAAACGAGGATGGGAATAATTACGGAGAAGTGGAATTCAGGAATGAAGCGAAAAATTCAACGTCGAAGGTCCTTGCGGAGGTTTCTGTTCAATTTTTTACGTGTCTCGTTCAGTACGGTGTGGAAGGTGAAGGTGATTCCTTCTTGTTTTGAGAGATGTCCTTTATTTAGGTTTGTTGTTTCAGTGATGTAAGTAGAAAGAGATAGATTACTTGACACGTTAAGTGCCACGCCGGTCATTAGGGACCGGACATTGATTTTTCGTTTATGTTGAAGTTGATTAATGAAATTCGACGGTTGGTTTTTTGCCTAATCTACGCTATCGCGCCTGAACGACCCATAATTAGTGATTTTATGTGAGAAATATACCATTTTATCAAACATTAATGTAGTTTATTAAAACAAATAGAAAGATACCTTTCCTAATAAAGAGCCTAAACGGAAAGTGTAGTAACGGTCCCTAGGAACCGGCATGGCGCTTAACGTGTTAACGGTATTACGGTAATGATTATAGTCAGTATGATTGCAGTTTTGTGATCAAATTTGATTATTCTCGTCTCTTGAGTTGTATTCTTTCCAAAAGAAACTATTTCTATGAATGAATAACAGAATAATTCGAGTTGCAGCATTTTCCCGTAACTTTTTACAAGTTCCATTTAGTTATCTGTGCTTATTAAAACTAGAACTACCTTTAAAGATAGTCAATTAAGTGTAGAAGATAATAAATGAAGTAACTTAAATTAAGTTAAGTAATTTGCATACGATAGAAGTGGAATATTTACTCCATGGCTTCCGTGTCGACTTGGGTACTTTTTAGGAAAAATTGAAAACCGGTCGTTTTGATCGCCTTGATTGTTTTAGTGTTAAATCCGGACGATAACTATATCCGATTATTAGTAATTAAAGTAAAATTATTGGACATCGATTCAAATTTTTAATTAACATGTCCCTCGTATTTCCATAAAAGTTGAATGCCATTCGTCGAAGAGCAGGAAAAATATTAAGAGCATGCCGATCAGCTCTTCCGGTCACATACCACCCTTTTAATTAAACTACTCCCGATTTAAATGAGAAATGGAAAACGGCGATAATATTCTCTCCTACTTGAATTAAATTCACGATCTTCCCAACGGCATCGAGGAAGAGGATCCACCGCGAAAATCGATTCAATTGCCGGCTTCTCCTTTTTCGAGTACCGGCACATTTTTTGCCTCTCGTTTTATAAATCGTTCATTCCCAATCGAGTTCGGCCCCACCGGAAGTGACATGATTTCTCCCGGTATTTTTATCCTCCTTTTACGGCACCCAGGATACAACGTCGATACTTTTACGAGATATGCAATTTACTCTTTTTCTATGCTGACATTAGCTCGACACGATCGGCAACCGTTAATTTCTTCCATTATTCTTATTCTTCCGCGTCGCAAAACCGATCCTGGTTACACTTCCGGTGTTTCCTTGCTCGCCTCTTCTAAATACACTGTGTTATTGGGCGTAGTAAAAAGTTCCTTCGAATTTTAAATGAAATGTAAAATGATAATGGCAACATTTTATTTAAAATAAGTTGCAGTCATTGAAATAATCGTTGGTATTATTTTGCAATCTTTCGCAACATTTGTGAATATTCTTTCGAGTCAAATAATAGCATCTAAATGGAGCTTATTCGAAAGAACTTTTTGTTGTGTCGACTGTTTATATCGATGCTTCGATGGAACACCCTTTGAAACGGATGCTGTCAAAGGAAAATGAGTTTTCTGTTAATTTATGCATCGACGGGACGCAGGACGATGTAAATCTACCAATTACATTGCGTAATAATTTATATGTAACGGTGGAGCTTTCGCGGAATATTTTTGACGTCATTTTCACGGCTGCAGAGCTCTCGATTTTGCATATAATACTTTTTTCCCTCGCGTTACTCTCACGGTTTTAAAATTGCCAGGAAAATTCGCGTTTTAATTGCTTTTTATTTTTGAATAATACCGTTAATGGTATTGTATCCCATTACGGTGGAAATATACAATTTTTCCTTGTATTTCCATAAACACGATGTATCAGAGGCTGAATAATTGATTCGTGACGGATAATTTCCGGTTGAACATTTCTTCCATTATTTTTCACGCTTTTTCAATTTTCGCTGGGCATCTTTTTTTTATTTCGAGCTGTTTTTTTCACGGCACGAAACGCAAAGGATAATTTTTTATTCGATCGTATTTCCTCAAAGTATTTATTCCACGATGAAAATCAGAACTTTTTGGGTTTTGAAAATAATACAATTTTTTCTACGACACTCCGTGAAAATGTAAACTCTCGACGGCGTATCGGTAGCCTCTGTTTCCCTCCGTAGACTTTCACCGATTTTCTTTTTGTTTCTACTCTCTCTGTAAAACTTGTTTCCAAATATCGAACACGATCTTAGCAGCGTCTTTCCATACAGATTTTTTTTTCCCGGTTACAAGTTCGATTCGAGGGAAACTTCCGGGACGAAGTTGGCTTCCGGATCAGCAGGACTTCCGTGAAAAATGTCCTCTTCGGCTGATCCTCTTTGTAAATCGTTTTTAGCTTAGATTTATATGTTGCTTGGGAAAGAGGCTCTCCTGAGGGGAAATTGAGAGGCTTTGATATCGATTCAATTTGATGGATTTTCTTCCTTGTGTTTTCTTAAACGCAATTGCAATTTTGCAGAAAATTTCCCATCATTTCAGGAGGTAAAATTAGCTCCTACTTCGGGGGACAGTTTTGCAAACTTTGCGACAAAAAATTCTATATTTATGCAGCAACAGATATTTTGAAAGTGGCATAGGTCACTTTTTTTCAAAGTTTCTTTTGAATTTTGACAAGATTTAATTTCATTTGGTATTTTTAGTATTTTATGCATTGCATAATTATTGCTAGTTCAGAAATTTGACGTGAAATAAATTGTATAACGTTCAGCCCCTTAACTAGGAGGAAACCGCCATAAAATCTGCAACCAGCGATTATTTATTCCACTTATCGCAGAAACGTTACTGTCAATCGTAAAAAAAATGTTGCAGCGTGAAAGCAAGTTTTACACACATCTGACGCACATTTAATTATGCACTTTCTACGTCGCACAAGATTTTCATGCAATTATTATCTGTAACAGCGGAAGCGCACGATGCAGTATTGCAATTATCATGAAATCGCGTATGAAAATGCAGCTTCGCGAGAGCGATTTGCATTCGTCTCGGGAAATGCTCGTTGGAATATCGCGAATTGGAATTCACGGAGCCAATGAAACGTGCGAAATCCTTAACGATATGCGAAACTTCGAAGCATCGTTGCCTTATTTGCAAATTACAAATCCCCGGATTCAGCGATTCGGTAGCATTATTTCACGACCCAATTCGCGAACTTTTCCCGATACCCCCTTCCTCTTTTTTTCTCCTGCGAGCATTTTTCCGAATAACGGCGAACAACGTCGAAACTTTGCATTGTCCGTTTGTTAGCCGTTTCGACGAGTTCTTCCGCCATTCTGGTCGTTTCGTGTTTTGCAAACTCGGTGAGAGTACGTAGAACATAAGAGCGATCCACGTTATACGAAACGTCAACAACGTGGCGTGTTTATCCTTTTTCCTCCGCCATCGAAACTGGATTCTCTCATTCCGTCGTTCCCGTTCGATAAATTCACACAGTTTTCTCGTAGCACGAGATACCCGTTTCAAAATAGAGATGTAGAAAATTGCTGAGAATTTCCACGATGATAATTTATCGTTTAAAGTAAATTACCAGTGTTGACTCCCATTTATTTTCAAGTTCTGCGAATTTTTTTTAATTATATATCGAAGGCAGCGAGGTCTTCTGTCATGTAAGTTTCTCAGTTTGCATATTAATTATTTTATCAGGAAACCGTCGTGCAATGGTGTTCTCTTAATTAAAATTTTAGATGCGGAAAGTGTAAGGTTTAAGTGGAAATATTTAAGAAAACTCGAAATTTCTTAAATGTGGCGGTACCTATTCTATCACAGCAATAAACAATCAATGCAAAAGTTGTGCTAAAATTTAGAAAGCTAAAAGCAAAGCCATCCTCAGATTATACAAAATCATCAAAGATTCCACGTACAGTGTCAAAACTAGCGCTAATCGAGTCAATTAATATGGCCGAAACTTTAATTAAACTTCCCGCCAAATAGCAGAGAGGCATCTCGCATTTCTTTTGCGGTATTTCTCGAAGAAGAGGTCTTCTTCAAATTCTCTAACTCGTCGCAATAAATATTCAATGACTTTTACTCAATTTTACATACTTAAAATCAAAGTCAAGATCGGATTAAACAAAACATTCGCTAATTGCGTCAATTAATATGGCCGAAACTTTAATTAAACTTCCCGCCAAATAGCAGAGAGACATCTCGCGTTTCTTTGGCGGTATTCTTCGACGCCGAGGTCTTCAAATTCTCTAACTCGTCGAAATAAATATTAAATAACAACTATTCCTAAGTTTTACGTATTTAAAATCAAAGCCAATCTCAGATTAAACAAAACAATGGCTAATCGCGTCACTTAATATACCCGAAAGTTTAATTAAAGCTCCCGCCAAAAAGAAGATAGACATCTCACGTTTCTTTGGCGGTATTCCTCGAAGGAGAGGCGGTCTGCTTCAAATTCTTTCGTCGTCTGGAAAATTGTATAGATCCGCGATGGCGAGGGGATGGGGTTGGGGACTATTAGAGCTTATCACGGGTCTCTCCGAATCCCGTGAAATTTTATATCACCGTCTGGTTTTAAATGCCGCGGGTCGTTGGACGAAGAAGTCTTTTGAGGGCAGGAAGAACATCCAGCCTTAATGGGAAATTATAAGGAACGTGGCCGTGCGCTCGATGGCGAGTACTTTGTGAGAGATACGAGTACAGGGCCGTACACAAACGGTGTCTCACGAATATCGATGAGAAATTCATTCACTAGAAATCTGCGATTTATCGAATATTACGATATCTCTTGTCATTGAATTTATTTAGATACTTTTAATCCCTTGCCCTACAATTTCTTCTGTGACCGAACGCGCAGTAATTCAGAATTGGAATAATAATTTATCATAAATAGTTGGAGTCGGAATAATAATTTATCATAATATGTATTATCAATTTATCAATCTACATATTATCAATTGATAATTTATCAATAATATTAATAGCATAGACCGAATTTCAGCGTCTCCTGACCCATTGATATTTTCAGTTGAGCAGTTTTTGGAAAACTTTCAAATTTCCTATTTTATTTACCGCGTCACGTTATTGCAGAGCAAGGAATTAATACCTCGATAACAACGTAATGCACTTTCGTCCAAAAAATTACAATTCCCGACGTCTCTCGAGACAGATTAATTTCGTCTACGGTCTTCCGCAATGAAGTTGTAAAATGCCAAAAAATCGTGAACACCATTGCAA